>OX328096.1:37967251-39263501 GCA_946811185.2 Hippopus hippopus
TTCTTCCAGCATCAGAGAACAAATGTTTTATCTACACATAGACACACTGTTATACAAAGAAAGAAGAAATATTTTCAGAAACAAAATGTAGGAAAGGCGTGCATCTGGCATGAGTTAGACCCATCACTGTCTCAGGGGGTCAGATGGTATCAGCGCTCACCCAATCAAAGGTAAGGAAACTTGAACCTCGGCAGCAGTACAAGAGGGGTACTGCAAAGGAAAGTTAGGTAGGTTTAAACAGCAAACAAAGATGTTTCCAGAAAAAAAGATGAACTCAAAATGAACATCAAATGGACAGCTTCAACTGTAAATAGCTTTATACATCATTGCCCAGAGACATGAAACACAATGATAAATTTATTGACTTTGGACTTCATTTACACAACCAACTAAAAACACAACTCCCAGTGGGACCTTAAACAGTAGCAAATTAGGGGGATCCAAAGTTCCAGCCACTCTTATACAACCAACTATTTCCAAAGATGATTATAGTTACTTGCCTTAAACTACATCCACAGATTGAAACAGACAAATTATGGTGGCAAAATGCTCATAATGGCAAATATTTTGGGTATGAAGAGTTCTGCAATCTTCTAAATAATCCCATTTTCCAAACAACATTTTACACTTGTTCAAATTGAAAGGAATTGCAGACGGCACATCGAATATGGCACCAGCTACAAAGGGTTAGAAAAAATTGGTGGAAACGGAGAAAATACTGGTAATAATTTGTTTTTGAAAGTTTTCTTCTTCAGGGTTATTAAAACCCAGGATTGTGTGTTAAGGGCTAAAGAAATATTACAGGAGATTTTGGCCAAACCTGACAAAGCTTCATTGATTGCTTGGTGTTTTACATCCTTTTAATCATTATTTTACTTATGTTATATTGCTGTGAATGTTTACAAATTGATTTGTGTCCTGGGTTCAAATAGAACTAAGCTGAGACTCTTCAGTATCTTGCCAAAGGTCACAATCCAACAAAAACAACAGCAGATTGAGTGAAGTTCAAACAGAAATCTCCAGATTTGAAATCCAACAGCCTCACCATTGAGCCATGCAGGACTCCGACAAAGAAATTGAGCCCAAAGTTTAAATTTCCCTTTAGGTACCCAAAAGTCTGACTAGAGGCTGATAAGCACACATTTATATGCTACTGGCTGTACCTGTTCTTCCTTATCTCTGAGTGATATCTTTATTAGAGCACCAAGAATGTGGGTGTGTATTCCTGGATTCATTCTCAAAAGCTTGGAAACCTGGGGTAAATATTGAGATGATGGGGAGGTAATACTTGTACAAGTAGAACAAGCAATTGCAAACATTTGCTTCCCTTGCCTTCCTATATATTTACAGAGGCATCCAAATAATTGTGGAAACTTTTACATACCCATACATCTCTGTTAAGGTAATCCCAGTCATTTGCAGCATTATAGGGAAAAATCTTTTGTCCAAGTTCAAATATAGGATACATTCCATCAGACTACATAAAATTTCAGGTAGGAAGTGTCATCTAAGTTAAAGAATGTAATTTTTGGGGTCACAGATTGCAATTTCCTGTTTTGGGTGCAGCAGACGGCAGATTTGAAAATGACAGGTATGGAAACTTACATGATATCTAAAAATAGAACAATGTTGTGAATTTGAAGGTGAGGTGAAATGAACAACAAACTATTATTAGAGCCTGTCAAAAAAGACTACAGTGGTATTATAATATTAACCATACAACATCTTGCAAACATACTGGAAAAGAGTGAATAGTAAAAACATGTTGGTTGCATTCTCATGTAAGGGAAGAACTCTGTAAATTATGTTCAAAAATACCCTATGGATTAGTTTTTAGACTAGAATACACTAGGTCGTCTGACTACACAATAAGGCTAGCAGTGGAATATTCATTCTGAAGCAAACATGGAACCCTGAAACCATTATTGTTGGTGTTACAAATAGGCCATGCCAGTTTAGCACACGGTTTCTAGTCATCCATAAAATAGCATGAAATCATAACATGAAAGAAAAGTACAAACATTTTATACCAATTCAAGCATCTAAACCAAAACCAAGTATAAAAACAAATTCTTTGAAAATCAGAATTTCATGCAATATATTCAACATGAAAACTGTGTGGACATAATCATTCCTCATGCAAAATGAGATGTATAACATCTCCAAATCCGCAGACCTACCTTGTCCTGCTATTTCTTGAAGAGATCAAATGCCTCTTTTCAATCTGCAATAACATTATAATGCTGAGACAAACTGAGATAAACAATGTCAAAAGTTAAAATTTCTTACTCCTAAAAAATGCATTTATGAAAACAAGGGAAGTAATAATGTAGAATTATACATATATGCTTAGTACTAGTAGCCTCCCTTCAATATTGATATATCCCTTTCTCGCACACTCTTTCTCTCAAGAAGCTGGGGTTACCAATGAAACATGACTTGATTCTTTATAAAGACTTCAAAAAAATTATAATTCTGTTTCAAGACTTGTAACTGGGCAGTCTGTCAGTCTTTGGCAATGAAGTGCATCAAAAAGCTCAGATAACTTGAAAACTTGTGAGTAAAATTATACTATGCTTTCGATGAACATACACTACATACATCAGGGTATATCTGACAGTTCTTTGTTTTAACCCTTAGGTTGCTGAACGTGACTCAGGGACCTTTAGTGGACAGTGTAGATCAAGATCAGACTGCACAGAATGTGCAGTCTGATCTTGGATCTACCCTGTCCTATGAGGAGATATCTTTTCTCCAAAAATCCCTTTGAAATAGCAAAATTTGGGTTCTTACTATCAGTTTGAAAGTTTCATTTCATTTACTTTGCAAGATAAGGGTTAACAAATTTTAGACATGACCGCTTAAATGTGACTAAAATGGCTGGATTTGTCTTTGAAAGGGTAGAAACATTGGTCACCCGCATTTTCTCCTTTTTCCACAATCTTTTCAAAAGCCTTCTTCTTCCGGATTGTTGAAACATTGAATTGAGCGGTTAAGGTTTAACTCTTTACCAAACGACAAAATTTTAGACTTATCCAAATTGAAAGCATTTGCAGACGACAAAATGAATGTGACTCAAAAGTTGAAAACTGTTTTGGGAAGGGTAGAAAACATTGTGGGAAGAAGAGAAAATGCTGGTTACCAGCATTTTCTCCTTTTCCCACAATGTTTTCAAAAGGCTTCTTTTTCAGGATCGTAAAAACCAGGGATTATTTGGAAAAGGGTTAACTTGGTCAAAACAATGTGAGTGATAGAAGAATACGTCTTGTTGCAAGGACTTTTATCAACTAGCTGGGTGAGTTTATGATGAGCAGAACTTTCTCCTGTTGCAACAATGTGTTCATATTGTATCATAATTAAACTCTTTACTAGATGGCAAAAATTTAGGCTTGGCGAAATTGAAAGCATTTGCAGGCAACAAGTGAAATGTAGTTAAAATGATAAAATTTGTCTTTGAAAGAGTTGAAAATATTGTGGACAAAGGAGAAAATGTTAGTTACCGGCATTTTCTTTTCTTCCCACATTTTTTTTTTAAAAGGCTTTTTTCTCAGGGTCATTAAAACAATCAGGGTATTGCTTGGTAAAGGAACTATAGGGTTAATTTTGATTATCCATGTACATGTATTGTAATATATTTTCACTGTCATCTGCAGCCAATTTGTTTCACCAAGTTGTGAGTTAAATTTCCCACGTAAGCCTCATTGTTGGTGAAAAAAGGTTAACTTAATCAAGTTACGCCGAGCCCTGATAGTTTAGTCGGTAGCATACAGGACTTGAGAACAGGGGGTCGCTAGTTCGATCCCCCGCTCGGCCAATTTCTTTGATTGATGATAGTCATTGTGAGAGGATTCCTTCCTTTCTCACCGCTGACCATTGTTTTAATGATGATTATGTGGGAAAGCAGCCAGTGGCTAAGAAAGAATATTGTGCGGAGTACTGGTAACAGAAACTCCAGGAAAGCATGGTTAGGTGCACTGGCCGCCGTGATATAACTGAAATAATGTTGAAAACTGTATTAAACACCATACAATAATCCAGTTTGACCCTTTACAAAACAATCCACTGCTTACCCAACACTTAACTCTTACCACACAACAAAATTTGACATTCCCAAATTGAAAGCACTTGCAGACGACAATTTAACTGTGGCTCAAAAAATGAGATTTACCTTTGATAGAGTAGAAAAAGTTGTGGGAAAGAAGAAAACTCTGGTTACCAGCATTTTCTCCTTTTTCCACAATGTTTTCAAAAGACACGTTTTCCAGGGTCATCAAAACTTGGGATTGTGTGGTAAAAGGTTAAGAAGAATGCTTTTGAAGAAATTTTGGGAAATGGAGGAATTCTCAGCATGTGACCATCATTTTCTCCTATCCTGAAATTGTTCTCTCCCCTTTCAAAGCAAAATCTTATCAAATGATCAACATACAATTTGTTGTCTTCAAAATGCTTTCAAAATGGATGAATTTGAAATTGGGTGGGTCTTGTAAAAATCTAAATGAACAAGTCAAGTCTCACCATCTGGGGATCATTTTAGCCTTTGCCACACAAATGGTGTTTTGACAACTGCTATAAAAAAGTATTTTTGAAAATAGTGTAGGAATAGGTGAAAATGCTGTTAGCCAGCATTTCCTCCATTTTTCACAATTTTTTCTACCCTTTAAGAGATGTTTTCTACTTAACTCTTTACCAAACGACAAAATTTTGGACTTGTCCAAATTGAAAGCATTTGCAGACGACAAAATAAATGTGAATCAAAAATTGAAATTTGATTTGGGAAGGGTAGAAAACATTGTGGGAAAAGGAGAAAATGCTGGTTACCAGCATTTTCCCCTTTTCAAACAATGTTTTCAAAAGGCTTTTTCCTCAGGGTTGTTAAAACTCGGGATTGTGTGGTAAAGGGATAAAAGACAAGTTCCATGATGTGAGCTACATTGAATTTGTTGTCTGAAAATGCTTTCAAAGTTGACAAGTCTAAAATTTGTCTTTTTGTAAAGAATTAACCTTTTATCAAACCATCCTGGGTCTTAACAACCCTTGGAAAGAAGCCTTTTTGAAACATTGTGGGAAAAGGAAACCAGCATTTTCTCCTTTACCCACAATGTTTTCTAGCCTATCAAGGACAAATTCCGCTATCTGAGCCATCTTTAATTTGTCGTCTGCAAATGCTTTCAATCTGGACCACTCTAAAATTTTGTTATTTAGTAAAGATTTAAACAATAAGTTTTTACCAAATGACAAAATTTTACACCTACCCAAATTGAAACCAGTTACAGTCAACAAAATAAATTTGACGCAAAAATTGAAATTTGTTTTGGGAAGAGTAGAAAACACTGTTGGAAAAGGAGAAAATGCTGGTTGCCAGTATTTTCTCCTTTTCCCACGATGTTTTCATAAGCTTTCTTGCTCATGGTTGTTAAAAGTCGGAATTGTGTGGTAAAGGGTAAATACAATACTTTAATTTCCTGATACATCATTGATTAAATTGTGGCAAAAGAAGTCACTGCTTGCAGCAGCAGACTTACAGACTGCTTTAAAAGCTGTTTACTATTAGAAAATAGTTGAATTTGTACTAAACAATCATCCATTTTACTAACCCTTAAGTAGACGTCTTTTGAAAAACATCTTGACAAAAATGAGAAATTGCTGGTAACAAGCAATTCTTCCCTTTCCCACAATGTTCTTTACTGGTTCATAGACAATATATTTTTGTTCCAATCCTTTTCACAAGTCTAAAATTATGTCACCTGATAAAAAGTCAAAGATTAATTGACATTTACATTTTATGCGGCTTATGACATTATTTCAGTTATATTCATATATATCCTGGGGTTTCACCAGTACTAAGCTGGGGTTTTGCCAAAGGACACTCCCAAGTCCTGCACTGTACCAATGGACCATGCAGGACCAAGTAAAAAATTAAGATGATTTAGATACTATGGCAAAATATGGGTATATGAAACTGCAACAGTATATGGCATGGCATTTAAATGGCATTTTAATTTCTCCCCAAATGTCACACACCTTGTTTTTTCAGTTTTTTTCACAGTGAGATTTATAACTATGGACTTCTATCTTTTATATTCTCACAACATTTTTCATAACTGGTTGATTGATTGTATGGTATTTAACACCATTTTAAACATTCTTTCAGTAATAATCACATCCATCAGGTTGCCTATCCATGCATTCCAGGATTTTCTTTTTACAAGTGCTTCCCATAATATTCCTCCCGAAAGACGTTGGTTGCTTTCCAACAGAACTATTGTCCAAAACAACTTTCAGCAGTCAGAGAGGAATAAAATTTAGTCACAATGACTATCACAAATCCTTGGATAGAAATTGGCCGTACAGGCAATTCGAACCTATGCCCCCTGGTTTCAACTCCTATAATTTTATGTTACCAACGGAGTTATCAACTTTTCATAATAATTACTAATCTCTTCGATGAAGCAAGAGGGCCACTGGCCCTAGAGCTCTCACCTAAGTAAAATACAACTAGAAGTGATAAAAGCTGAAAAGATCCTGGCTGCTATGATGTAAAACACATGCAAAATATCAGCCAGCATAAATGGAATTAAGTTTTTCCTCAATTCAAATTTGTATGAGTAACATTAATTGACATAAGTGAAACCCAAACTTTAATTTTAACTGAAAATGTGGCCTGTAGAGTACATGGTTTTTCTTAGATGCCCCCTATGACATACTTTTTTTCTCTGATGTGACCCAATTTCACATTTGTCTGAGATACCATCAAGACAAACATTCTGACTACTTTTCATGAGTATCAGACTGAAAATATGTCCTTTAATGTGCAGATAAGGTTTTTTCAAGATTTGTCCAGGTAACCTACTTTATAACCGTACATGACCCACTTTCAAAGCTGTCTGAGATACCATCAAGACAAACATTCTGGTCAATTTTCATGATAATTGGACTGAAGATATTGCCTCTAGAGTGCACAGAGTCATGGTTTTTCTAAAATCTACCCCAGTGACATATTTTTTTACATTGACCCAATTTCAAGCATGTCCAAGATATCATTAAGACAAACAATTCTGGCCAGTTTTGATTGGTTGTATTTGACACTTAGTTTTGCCAATGCATATGTAACTTTATCAATGTTTACCAATGTTTAATTACGAGTGTTGTTGTTGCCATAGATAAATTCAGCACTGCAACAAAACATGTTCACTGCAACAGAACATATTTCAATTCAAGTATTCTTTTTTTTAATCCTAGAATTAAAACTGTTAGTTCCACCATATGAAATCTTCATTTTGAGTATATATAACGGAATATTTATGACACTTGCATGGCAAAACTTGCAAAACTGGACATGTATACCTTTATCTCACTCTTTCTCTTTAAAGATGACAGACCAAAAAGTAACCATCTGGAGTGAAGTAAAGTATTAAAGCCATCTGACTGATTTTTGCATTCACTGAGGACCTTTGTCTTTGTAAAGGTTAGTAAACTAGCCAGTCAAATTTTTTCAACACGCATGATTAATTTGATAATGTCAGATCTGCATCTGGCTTTAAGCGTACCAGTAACCTGCATTCATATTTCTGACAGTGAAACTAAATTCTAAAATTCTTGACACGCATATTCAAATATATTCAAATATTAGATATGAATATTTAAATACCTATTTTTGTTTTTGTTCCCATCCCTAGTGAATACCCTTATTCAAGTTGATTATTCACACATTACTGCTGCAAATTTCACAGTATAGGAGGTAAATGAGTCAAAAAGGCTTTAAAAAAAAACAGGAAAAAAATGCTAAATGATCCTAAAAAAATCTGATATACTCTGACATTTAACACTTACTATGGTATTAACCCTTAGAATTCCAAACAGATTAAAACTAACTCCAACATACATTTTTATTCTAGAAATAAGATCTGAATAAGAGCTAATGGCCAAAATGTCTCATCTAAGTGCATCAGACAAAACATGCAGTCTGATCTTACATCTACATTGTCCAGGAGGCAGTTTAACCCTGTACCACACAATCCCGAGTTTTAGCAGCCTGAGGAAAGAGCTTTTGGAAAACATTATGGAAAAAGAGAAAATGCTGGTAAAATGCTGGTAACCAGCATTTTCTCCTGTCCCTCATATGTTTTTTATCTTATCAAAGACAAATTAAACCAAATGTGTTGTCTGCAATTGCTTTCAGATTCAGTAAGTCTAAAATTTATTGTTTGGCACAGAATTAACCCTTTACCACACAATCCCGACTTTTAACGACCCTGAGAAAGAGGCCTTCTGAAAACATTGTGGGAAAGGAGAAAATGCTGGTAACCAGCATTTTCTCCTTTTCCCACAATGTTTTCTTCCCTGCCCAAAACGAATTTCAAATTTTCAGACATTTTTATTTTGTCATCTGCAAATGCTTTCAATTTGGACCAGTCTAAAATTTTGTCATTTGGTAAAGAGTTAAGCAGTGACAGGGGCTTAAAGGGTTAACATTTTCAGTTCATGGTACAGGTTTTTCACAACTCTCTACTTTGAAGGGGTTATCATACACAAATATGCTTTATTTACTTTTGCGTCACCATATTGTTGACTGTCAACAAATAAACTGTTAGAATAAAACATTAAATATTCATTGTATGGCATTTGCTGGGATTTTTCACCCAAACCTTCTTGAACCTTTTCATTCTTTACCATACACAAAGTATTAGAACAGTCTAAGTGTGAAACGATTTGCAGACAGCAAATTAAATGAGATACAAATTGTAGAATTTGTCAAACAAGCAGAAAACAATAAATAAGAAAAAGCTTATTTCCGATGTCTTGCAGTCTCCCTACAATTTTTTTCACAAGCCTACTTCCTTAGGGTGGTTAAAACTTAGGGTTGTAGGCTAAGGAGTTCAGGACCAAATTGAAACCATCTGCAGACCATAATAAATGTGATTAAAATTTGAAATTTATTTTGGGAAGGGTAGAATACATTGTGGGAAATGGAGAAAATGCTCATTTCCACCATTTCCTCCTTTTCCCACAATGTTTTTTAAAGGCCTCTTCTTGACATGAACCCCTGGGGTTGTTTGGTAAAGGGTTGATTAAATTTGGTACAAATGATGAAATTTGTATCAGAAAGGGCAGAAAACCTTGTGTGAATAGGAGAAAATGCTGGCTACAAGCATGTTTTCCTTTTCCAGCATTGTTGTCAAAAGCTGTCTTTCCCAGTGTTTTTTAACTCTTTACCAAAGGACAAAATTTTAGACTTGACCAAATTGAAAGCATTTGCAGACGACAAAATAAACGTGACTCAAAACTTGAAACTTGACTTTAGAAGAGTACAAAACATTGTGGGAAAAGGAGAAAATGCTGGTTACCAGCATTTTTTCCTTTTCCCACAATGTTTTCAGAAGGCTTTTTCCTTTGGGTCGTAAAAACCAGGGATTGTTTGGTAAAGGGTTAAATGTCAGGATTCTGTGTTAACCCTTAACCACATAATCACAAGTTTTAACAACTCTCAGGAAGATGGCTTTTGTAAACAGCATTTCCTCCTTTTTCCACCATGTTTTCTACCCTCCGAAAAACAGATTTCAACTTTGGAATCACATTTATTTTGTCATCTGCAAATGATTTCAATTTAGACAAGTCCAAAGTGTTGTCGTTTTATACAGAGTTAAAGGACCATTTAGAAAAAGAGCCAAATGACTGATTTCAAGGTTTTTTTTGTAGATATCATTATGTTACAATGTGGTGGACAGTAAGGATCAAAGATCAGATGACACAGAATATTCCATCTGATCTATTCTACAATGTCTGCAAAAGCAGTAAATCGTATCTAGAGCTCTTAAGGATTAACCTGCAAAAGTTAAAAATGCCATAAAAGACTTAAGTTGCTTTTGCAAAAGTGTAGATCTCGATCATACTGCACAGAACATGCAGTCTGGTCATGGATCATTAGAGAGATGTATTGACCAAAACAGTCTTGAGAGAGGCCATAGTTCTATGTTTTTTATATGTTCACTTCCTTATAATGTCTTCAACAGCTTCATTTGCTTTGCTTATAATGTAGATGAGGATCAGACAACACAAAACATGCTGTCATCTTCTATCAACACTGTCTGTACTGAAAATATCCTTCAAATCAACATCAGTTGACGGTGCTGAAGATTAGACTGCCCAAAGTATGCAATCTCATCTTCAACCTTCTTGTCCGAACTTTACCTCATTATCCCTTTACCTGAGACAATCCCGACTTTTAACGACCCTGAAAAAGAAGCCTTTTGAAAACATTGTGAGAAAATGCTGGTAACCAGCATTTTCTCCTTTTCCTACAATGTTTTCTACCCTTCCCAAAACAAGATTCAAATTTTCAGTCACTTTTAGTCGTCTGCAAATGCTTTCAATTTGGACCAGTCTAAAATTTTGTCGTTTGGTAAAGGGTTAAATAACATACGAAACAAATATATATACCAGACAATCCCAACTTTTAATGACCCCAGGAAAAACAGGCTTTTTACAACATCGTGGAAAAAGGCAAAAATGCTAGTAACCAGCATGTTCTCCTTTTCCCACAACATTTTCTATCTTATCAGAGACAAATCTCACCATTTGAGCAATAGATAATTTGTAGCATGCAAATGCTTTCAACTTGGAACAGTCTAAAATTTTGTTGTCTGTTAATGGGTCAAAACACAGAGGTGTTTGGTAAAGGGTTAAAATCAATGTAATAAACAAATATATTATCATTCTTAATTAAAGTTCATCACATAAATGCATGAGAAAACGTGTTGCAACAGGCTTAATTGCTCGATATGAGCATTTCTTTCTTCTGCCACAATGTTTTCAAGACAATAAAAATTGTCTGCTGGTTAAAGTAATGTGTACTCCTAAACAGAGTTTGCCTGGATATTTCTATTTTAAGTTTTATTGATATTTTCTATAATAAATTACTCCAACAAAGATTGCATGTACAACAATTACTTTTTCCTTCCTTATTCAATATCCCAAATGACAAATCTATATTTTACCAGCTGTTTGCAGCTATATACAATTACCAAAGTCCATTTTAATGCTATTTGATGAGAATGTATCCATGAAAGAATGATCTACAAGTCAACTGCAGTCACAGCTTGACTCAAAATGACATGTCACAGTATTTATTCTGTATGAGAGAAAAGCAATTGCACAATGATGTTTTTCAGGTCATTTAAAATAACTGTGAATTTGGTTCTGTTTTACCAGACGAAAAATCTAAGACTTCTTCAAACTGAAAGCATTTCCAGATGACATTATCAAATGTACCTCAAATGGCAGGATTTGTCTTTGACAAGGCAAAACACAGAACACATTAAGAGGCTTCTAGCTCAATGTCCCTAAAACTTGGGATTGTTTGGTAAAGGATTAACCCTTTACCACACAATCCCGACTTTTAACAACCCTAAGGAAAAGGCCTTTCGAAAACATTGTGGGAAAAGGAGAAAATGCTGGTAACCAGCATTTTCTCCTTTTCCCACAATGTTTTCTATACTTCCATAAGCAAATTTAAATTTTTGAGTCACATTTATTTTGTTGTCTGCAAATGCTTTCAAATTGGACAATTCTAAAACTTTGTCGTTAAGAAAAAATTGATTGTAAAGGGCTGGTATTGTTTTTCAATTTCAACTTTCCAACAATTTAATGAGTTTATCTCATTTGCTGAGAGATTTTGCCTCAGGCACTCAGTTTTATGGCTTTTCTTAAATTAAAAATGGAAACTAGAATAATTTGTAGACATAAAGAACCATTTTGAAATGAGATCCATGTTGCCCAACAGTTCTTTTACAAAGTGCACTATTCAATTGGCAGCATTGTTCTGCAAAGAATTATTGAAAGAGAGGACAATTATTGTCCTACTAGTTTTCAGTGGGCCTGTGATGAACTTACAGCACCATACCATGCCCGCATCCCTCTTTCAATGTGGCCTCTGCTCCACACATTGCCGTACAATTATCATTATTATGAATCCACTGGCACCACAGCCTCTACAATTTTAGTTCAATTCCAGGTCCCTTACCTCTTAAGCTGCTAATCGCGACTCACTGACCTTTTGCAGACAGTGTAGATCAAGGTCAGACTGCACAGAATGTGCAGTCTGATCTTGGATTTACACTGTCCGAGGAGATATTATTCCCTAAAACATATTTTTGGAAGAGCAATGTAGGGGTTTTTGCTATCGAACTGAAAATTTCATTTTGGTTATTTAGCAGGATATGGATTAATCTTTTGTTTAGTTTAAAAAAATTTTTTTTCCAGGGACTAACTATTGGACCGACCATAAAATAACAGATTGTCAACCTTACAATAATTATCATACTTTTAAATGGTATGATTTAAATCTAAATGCATTTTAACACCTGCATTGTTTGCTTTTGGTCACTACTCGGCTAGCAGGTCACATACATATCTTTCCTGCTTATTTGGCCAGCTGCAATACTAAGAAATTAAGTGTCAACACTTTTATATGGTGTTTATGGGAGTTGCGACAAAAAATTTAAGTCAGCTTGAAAAATGATGAGAGAATATGAGTGGATTATGCTTCATCAATGTTAGAACTTCAATTAGAGTTAAAAAAAACTTATCTTTTATGTTCTTGTTTCTTGAGATTTTTTTGTCAAAAGGCAAGATTGTTGTAGTTTCATTAACACCCCTCCCCCCATTAAAAATCACAATGCAGACCAATCAGATTTGAACAAAGTCCAATCAATTTAACATTAAATTTTACAGATAAACTATTAACTTTTATGTTTTCAGTAGTTTCGAACATAAAATTAAAAAAAAAAAAGATATATTTTTCCGTATTGTTTTCAATAATTTTTGTTCTATTTGTAGTTTTAGCAGGCAAACAACACTAGGCAGCCAATCCAACATAAATCTCACTTTTACAAAATGCTCAACTTACCTTTCTGCAACAGGATTACAATACTTTCTTTCATAAAAAAAAAAAGTACTTACAGAAATGAACATATGCCTACACGATGGTTCTATATTGACAAAGGTTATCAATAATGTTTATTCAATCACAAGTTCCACAATAATGGCTATCTTTCCAGCTGAGAAATACTTCCTGCCATCAGATCAATGATTTTAATTTACGGACAACTTTTAATACCCACTTCAAACTGACACTAGTCAGCATCACACTAATGACTGCTTTAGAACCCTGTAAGCTTCTGAGTGACAGAGAGTTCATCTGTGACACAGATGAGGAGACTTTGTATAACAATGGAGAATTTTTGTTAAAATGTGTGGCATTAAACATTATGTGATTGAAATGGGAGCATCAGCCTAGAGAGAGTGGGGATTCACCATTTTAGCAATACCCTTGGGACGTTATAGGAAACTCCTATATGACGGCAACAATAGACAATAAAAGTTTTGTATCACATCCAGTAATGGACTTGCACCAAACTTGTTCTACAACATTTACTTCATTGCCAAGCATGCACCACTTAATTTTTTGCCAAACTACAAATTTTTAGACTGGTTCAAATTGAAGTCATTTGCAGATGACACACTTAAAGTGGCCCTAATGACAAAATTTGTCCTTGATAGGGCAGAAAACATTGTGGGAAAATGAGAAAATGCTGGATACCAGCATTTTCTCTTTTTCCCACAATGTTTTCAAAAGCCTTTAATCCCAGGGGATTGTGTGGTAAAGGGTTAATCAATTTACAGGAACTGGGGAATTCTGAAATACTTCAATATTACCAGCCAGTTCTAAAGCAATCTTCAAAACACGAAGTTTCCATCTTAATATTTCTGAAATCAATATAGAAAAATTTCTGAAATCAATGTAGAAAAAAAGACCGGAAATAGCCAAAAAAAAATCCATTTATTGAAATAAAAGAGTATTTCCTTCCAAAAACAAAATCAGAATAGCAGCAGATGAATTTCTAAACATCCTTGTTCACCATGAAGTCATAAAACATAAGATGCTTAGCCCTTTACCAAATCAAAGTGCTGTCAGCACTGTAATCGGTCGACACTGTTTTGAAAATCACAAATCAAATGGTAGTTGTTTGAACTGTGTATGGGAGTAAGAACCCCATATTATATTGCTTTTTATACTGGATTAGAAAGTTGATAATGGATTAACCCTTTACCACACGGCAAAATTTAAGACCTATCCAAACTGAAAGCATTTGCAGAAGACAATTTCATAGTGGCTCAAATGACGCAACTTTTCTTTGAAAGGGTAGAAAACTTTGTGGAAAAAGGAGAAAATGCTGGTTACCAGCATTTTCTCCTTTTCCCACAATGTTTTCAAAAGGCCTGTTCTTCAGGGGTGTTACAAGGCGTCATTGTGTGGTAAAGGGTTAAGAAATCCATTCTTATTCTTGCAAAGGACTATGTGGAAATTATCTAACTCAGTAATGAATTGGTTGATTGATTGGCTGTTTTGTGTTTTTGGCCGCTT
Source organism: Hippopus hippopus (assembly GCA_946811185.2). Lineage (NCBI taxonomy): Eukaryota > Metazoa > Mollusca > Bivalvia > Cardiida > Cardiidae > Hippopus > Hippopus hippopus. The sequence goes on from OX328096.1 coordinate 37,981,674, forward strand.
TCATCATTATTTCAGTCATATCGTGGTGACAGCCTGCTTTTCATGTATGTCATGGATTTCACTTGTACTAGGCAAGGGCTCTGAGGTATCCTACCCGATGACACTCCCACCAAAAACACAGGTGTCAAATACTACACCATACAACTGAGCCACCTAGGAACTTTTTTTTTTAACCTGTCTTTTACAAATTAGTAGTTTAACTGAATGTTTTAAGTAGATATTTGCCAGCCGTCAGCAATAGAGCGTAAAAGATACCAGATTCTAATAAGCATACCTATTATCAAGCTTTAGACGCCACTCTTACAAGATTATCAGTACCCACCACCCTTTCATTAAAGAATAAAAAAGAAAACACACACACAAACACACATACACAAATATAAAATTTAGTATTCTTTAGCAACTTTGGTAACTTTAATTCTAGTTTTAAGACTCACTTTTCTACCGACGATTGGAACATAGACAGACTGTACTGTAAAACATTGTCAGACTCTTAATAATATCCATACTTTTAAATAGTATGAATAAATCGTATAAAATGTGTTTGCATTTTGACTCCCGAATTGTTTATTTTTGGCTGCTAGTGGGCTATCTATTTCTCCATTTTTAACAAGCCATCGTATTTATCTAGATAAATTGTCCTACCTAATATTTCGGCGGGCTAAATCGTCCTGGTCCGAATCACCCAAACCAAAACGTCTGCTTGCCAAATTTTCCTACCATACTTCCAAAGAATGTAGCTAATACTGGTAACTACATAACTGTCAACTCTTCACCAACCAAAATCGAAAGCATTTGTACATTACGAATTGAATTTGACTGTAGCCCAAATGATAAGCTGAATCGTTGAAAGGGTAGAAAACATCGTGGTAAAAGCAGAAATTATCATTATCAGCATTTCCCCCTTTTCCACAGTGTTTTCAACAGCCTTTTCACTCAAGGTTGTTCAAAATGGGATTGTGTGGTGTAAAGAGTTAAAACTCTGAGTTAACCTACTGGCCTTTTCCAGTCAGAAACCAATATCCAAACATTACAATTTATTGAAGGGTCATTGCTGTCTTGACTAGAATATCTCATAGAAAAGCTGGCACGACAGATCCAAGTTCTGAATGCATGTTCTATACAGTCTGGTCTGAATCTGCATTCTCCGCAAAGGCAACGTAAGTTATGCTTAGCCCTCTAAGGAAAAACAAAAAAGGAAAAAATACATGCTCCTAAATTTTTCCCTGGTCCGTTGATTCAGACAGAGAGAATTATGATATCTTAAGTGAGCGTATTTATGTTGCAGTTTCAGCCCCCCCCCCTCCCCCTTACCACACAATGATGACTTTTAACACCCCTGATAGAGAAGGCTTTTGAAAACATTGTGGGAAAAGGTTACCAGCATTTTCTCCTTTTCCCACAATGTTTTCTACTCTGTCAGTGACAAATTCCATCATATGAGCCAAATTTATAATGTCGTCTGCAAAGACTTTCAATTTCGACAAGTCTACATTTTTCTCGTGTAGTAATGGGTTAAATAGAACTACAATCAAATAGTCTGTTACTTTATGGTACGTGCAGGTAGCTATATATCTGTAGACAATCTGGAATTCCAGAATCAGTACCCAACATTTTCTTCTTTTCCAACAATGGTCTACATGTACCTTCAAGATGACACATCCCAATATTTATTGTCTGCATAATGCTTTCAATATGGACAAGTCTAAAATTTTGTCATCCTGTAAAGAATCAATAAAGTAGCCCATGACATTGTGGTAGACAATAGGGATTGCAGACTGACAACAGTAACTGTTGTCACCATCTGTCAGTGTCTCATTTCTATAACAAAAGGACTCTGGAAAACAATCTAAATTCTCTCTGCAATCATTAAGTTTCTAGAGCTTTCATAATCAAGTAATATAGATTTCCTGATCAAAGCTATGTACATTTTAATGTCCTAACTATTTTAATCCTGACCAGAGAGCTAAATTTTGACTTATTTACATTTAAACCTTCCAGTGCCACAGGAGAAATCATGGGCTTTTGCGCACAGCACAAATCAAGATCAGACTGCACAGAACCTGAAGACTGATCTAGGATCTATACCTTTCCCATCATTTCTCCAGATTACAAGACACAAATCTGTCTGAGTCTCAGTGTGTTGTATTTGCAGCTCCCAAATAAGGTCTAGTTTATAAATTAGGCCCTGGAAGAGTTTTACCTCTTTTACATGTAATACTGTAAAAGTGGATATTATTGCAGGTCTAAAATTTCGCAAATCACCAAATACTGATCTTAATTTCCGCGAGAGCTAGAGGCAGAATTCTCAAATTTCTACTCTGTGTACCGTAAAACTAACTTATTATTCAATTCAATAAATCTCAACTTTTGCTTCGATGAAACTGTTGTAATTGGCAGTATTAACCCCCGCTAGACTGGTATTCTGGTCGAATTTGATGAAAAAGGGCACTCATTGATGTTGACAAAGGTGCCAGTCAAGAACTCTCACATGACCCAGTGTCTAGGTAAAATATACCTTAATCAAGCCTAAATTTACGCTAGTGGATATCTTCGCAACTTTTATCATTACGCGATAATAGCAAAGGTTTCCACGACGCAAACATTTCCGGTTTTACAATACTATGTAAGAAGTTCTCACACGTTATACCTATCACTTTCGATGATTGCCTCCAGGGTCTGCATTCACCATCCATTCTTAAGAATACTCTTAGTCCTATGCTGAAGAACTTTCTAAATTTTAAAGTAGCACAACTTATGATTGGCTAACCATTTGATTAAGCGGACAGAGGTTGTGTTATTTTCAATTCCAGAAAATTCTTGAGACTTAGGCAAAGAATATTCTTAAAAATGGTTGGTGAATACAAACCCTGGAAACCTTAACCTTTTACCACATAATTCCGACTTTTAACGACTCCAAAGAAAAAGGCTTTTGAAAACATTGTGAGAAAAGGAGAAAATGCTGGTTACCAGCATTTTCTCCTTTTCCCACAATGTTTTCTACCCTTTCCAAAACAAGTTTTAACTTTTAAGTCACATTTATTTTGTCGTCTGCAAACACTTTCAATTAGGACACATCTAAAATTTTGTCGTCTGGTAAAGAGTGTAACCAGTACTCAAGCCTTGATGTGAGTAGTACCAAGGGTTGATCCCACTCATTTTTAAACTAAACAATATTGAAAGAATTTGCATATGATATTATCAAATGTGGCTCACATAAGGAATTTGCCTGTGATAGGGTAGAAAGCATTGTGGAATAAGGAGAAAATACAGGTTACCAGCAGTTTCTCATTTCCCCACAATGTTTTTGAAGTTTCGAAAGCTTTCTTTGTCAAGGCCATAGAGACACCACTGTTTGGTAGAGGGACTAACTACTATGTAAATGCAATAGGCATTTCCTGTGAGAAGAAAAAAATCCACACAAGGCAATTTCAAAGCCGTCTTGATTTGAATTTCTTCCCATTTATCAGTGTAGGTCACTGATCACCCTGCTTTGACTGAGTGATTGAATGATTGCATGGTGTTTAACACCATTTTCAATATTATTTCAATGATATCTTGGCGGCCAGTGCACCTATCCATGCTTTCCTGGAGTTTCTTTCACCAGTACTCCGCACAACATTCTTTCCAAGCCACTGGCTGCTTTCCCACAACCATCATCAAAACAATGATCAGTGGTGAGAGAAGAATGAATCCTGTTGCAATGACTATCATCAATCCTAGGCAAGAAATTGGCTGAGCCCTATTCTTCAGTCCTGTACGCAACTGATTTCACCATCAGGGCTCGGCTACTGATCATCCTTCAGCTAAGTGTCCACTGCATTAGGGGGTGAAACAAGTCATATCTGTTTAAGGAAGCCCTTTAAGATTTTTTGCTGCATATTAAAGAATTTAAAGTTTTGTTAAATACTGATTTTATACTACAAAAAATACTTTCCTCTGCAAATGTGGAGAACCTTGACGGTTTCGTTCAGTAAAAGGTGTGAATTTGGCGTTAAAAAAACAGGTTGGTTGCTTTGCAATCAGTAATTCTGTTTATTTTAACAGTAACAACTCTGGGGCCATTATACTTATTTAACCCTTTACCACACATTCAGGAATGTTAACGACCCTGCAAAAGAAAACTTAAGCAGTATTTTCTCCTTTTCACACAAAATTTTCAACCCTTCCCAAAACAAAATGCATTTTTGGGGTCACAATCATTTTGTTGTCAGCAAAAATGCTTTCGATTTGGACTGGTCTAAAATTTTGTCGATTGGTAAAGAGTTAAGTACCATCCCACATAGTATTATTGATGCCTGTTACTGATCACATGATATCCCCACTAGGGAATTTCTGGCATGAAATCTAAAATACCCACAGAGGCTATGTAGCCCATCACAGAAATAGTACTGCATGATCTTCTTTTATTAAGTTGTCTTCCTTCTTTGCTGATGATTTGCAAGCTGTTCGCTTACTTTATTCAAAAATAAATGTGACCCGTCACGCAAAAAGGGACCTTCTGGGAACTGCGAAAAGTATCAACCCTGGTCAGACTGCGCGAATTGCGCAGTCTGACCAGGGTTGACACTTTTCGCTTTTATGATATTTTCTGTATGAAAACTGGTCATTCTACTTTGTTATCCAATTATTTTTGAAGTATCAACTTAAATTGACCTGCACTATCGTTGATCTGTTTTCATCTAATTGATGCACAGAATTCCTAGAAGGTCCCTTTTTGCGTGACGGGTCACAAATCATTTTTTTAAAGACTTTTGAGGTAATATAATTAATAGCTAATTTAACATCTTTACAACACAATCCTGAGTTTAAACAACCCTGAAGAAGAAGGCTTTTGAAAACATTTTGGGAAAAGGAGAATTGCCAGGTAACCTGCATTTCTCCTTTTTCCCAAAATGATTTCTACTATCTTACAGACAATTCCAGCATATCAGCCACTTTCTATCTGTCATCTGAAAATGCTTTCAATTTGGATGGGACTGAAATTTTGTCATTTGGTAAAGAGTTAACACTAATTAACTCTTTACCAAAGGACAAAAATTTCGAGTTGTCCATACTGAAAGCATTATTTTTTGCAGAATGACATTTCAGATATGGCTGAAATTATGCTTTTTGCCTGTGAGAAGGGTAAAAAACATTGTAGGAAAAGGAGAAAATGCTGGTTACCACAATGTTTTCTTAATCAGGGTCATTAAACTTTACTGAGTCAAAGAAACTAATCAGGCATTATGTAGCAATATTCAACCAAGACAAGTTAGTTTCCATATTATCAACTTTGTAAATTTCGATGTAATTAATGCATGGGGTTGTAATCAATGTGCAGAAATAAGGTCATTGAATATGCATATGTATCATTTTAAGTTAGTCAAACAATAACTGTTGATTACTGACAGGTAAAAATCATGGATTATTGACAGGTAAAAGTCATGTTGTATCAAATAACATCAAGATGACATTGTAACTTCCCCTTGAGTCATAAGTCAACCTTCCCAATGATCCCCTTAAACCCTACAGCATCCCTTAACCCTTCACCAATCAATCCTGTTTTTAACAGCCCTGATAAAGAGAAGCTTAGTGGAAAACAATGTGGACAAAGGATAAAATGCTGGTAACCAGCAATTTCTACATTCCCCAGAATGTTTGATACCCTTTAACCCTTTACCACACAATCCGGAGTTTTAGCGACCATGAAATAGACGGCTTTTAAAAACATGGTGGGAAAAGGAGAAAATGCTGGTAACCAGCATTTTCTCCTTTTCCCACAGTGTTTTCTGTCCTATCAAACACAGAAATTATTACTTGAGCCACATTTGATTTGTTGTCTGCAAATGCTTCAATTTGGTCTAGTCCAAAATTTTGTTGTTTGGTTCAGAGTTAAAGGGTGTATCTCATCATATGAGCATTATTCAATTTGTTGTTGACAAAATGCTTTTGTTTTGGAAAAGTTCAAAATTTTGTCATTTGGTACAAAGTTAACCTGCTTCTTTATCAGATAACAAAATTTTACTTTAAGACTTACTGATAACAAAATCATTTGCAGACAACAAATTTAATGTGACTCAAATGATGAGATTCTTTTACCAGTAAAAGAATAGAAAAGATTTCAAGACAAATCCCATCTGTAGAATGTTAAATCCTTTGCTCTCTGCAAATGCTTTCAATTTGGACAAGTTCAGCATTATATCATCTAGCCCAGAGTTGACAACCATTTCTCCATAAACTACAACATTTCAAATGCCGTACGCGGCTAGACCAACAGAGGTTTGCTGGGGGTAATGGGTTAAATATACATTGAACACAATGTTTAAGTATGCTACTGTGATATTATATTACAAAACATTGTAATAAATACCTAACTTCCACCTTGAAACATTCAGCCATGTTGTCTGTGTGCTGCAAAGTTACACACTTTTTTTTTCTTTTCATATAATTCCCTACAAAATGAAAGACTTAACCCCATCTCTGCACAAAATAACTTTACATTAACACAAATAACACAAAGGTAAAACATTTGAAGGAAATAAAAACTCAAAATTAATGCCCTTGTATAGAAAATATTGTAGGAACAGGAGCCAGTTATAGACAGTTGCTCGTACTAGGTACGATCAAAATGTTCTCTACCCTATATACTTGGATTCAATACATTTACACTAAATCCCAATCAGTCTATTATTCAATCTTATTGAAGTTTATTGGTTGAGAGAATAGGATTCCAACGCTTATGATTACACCAGGAAAACACTGTAAGGAGGAGAAGGGTGTGTCAATCTGACTCAAGGCATACTGCTCTTGCAGGACAATGCCCCTGCTCACAAATCGCAATTTGCCATGGCTGCTGCAACTGAATGCGACTTAGAGTCCTTCCTAACGCCCCATATTCTCCTGATTTAGCTCCCTCTGTCTTCTATCTGTTCCCAAAGCTGAAAACGAACCTTCATGTAAGACAATTTGGAAGCAATGAAAGCGTCGTAGATGCAGTAAATGGAAACTTGGGGGACCAGGATAAAGACTTCTATTTTGAATGGATAAGCAAACTGGAACAGCTGGACAAAGTGCATCAAGATGAAGTGAAATTATTCTGAAAAGTAATAGCCAACTTTACATTCCTGGGTATTCCTAAGTACAAGCGGCCAAGAACTTTTTTATCATACCTCGTTTTCACACATGGTCACAAGTTGCCTTGCGCAGGACCGAGATAGCCTGGCATTCAGGCCCTGCATTTAAGTCATTCTAATAAACAAGGTACACAACTACAGCAAACTCACAGAAATATGTGTTGTTATTTGCCCTTCTTCTGAAATACAGATATTCAGAACATTGAGAACGCAGAGTATTTGTTTTGCAGTTTTACTTGATGATATTGTTTTAATGAAAATTCTCTATTTATCGGATTGACACCAGTCCAAGGACCGAGAGATTTCATTTATGTTCAGTATTTAAAATTGGACAGATAAACTATGTTTGTATCCATGGTATTTTCCAAAGGATATGCAGTAATTTTGGTAAAACATTTTGAAAGCCAAGTTAGAAAAGGAACTTTTTTCAGAAGTATTACATTGTAAATCTTAAGACGACTGCATTTTACACTTATCTCATTACCACACAATCCCGACTTTTAACAACCCTGAGAAAGAAGCCTTTTGAAAACATTGTGGGACAAGGAGAAAATGCTGGTAACCAGCATTTTCTCCATTTCCCACAATGTTTTCTACCTTTTTCAAAACAAGTTTCAGTTTTTCAGTCACATTTATATTGTCCTGCAAATGCTTTCAATTTGGACAAGTCTAAAATTTTGTTATGTGGTAAAGAGTTAAGCAGAGTAAAGCATAAAATTTTATAGGTGCTAAATTATATGTAGCCCCAATGATAAAATTTCTTGTAACTGTGGAAAACACTGAGGAAAAGAGTTAAGATACTTAAGTTACCAGTATTTTCAACCTTTCCAGCCATGTTTTGAAATGCCTTCTACTTAACGATGGTTAAACCAAGTGACTGTTTGGTGAGGGGTTAACCCTGTATTTTCACAACCCTGAAGAAGATGGCTTTTGAAAAAAACTGGGGGTTGCTAGTTGGATACCCAGTTGAGGCAAACTTTCTCTACCAAGATTCTTTGCCTATCACCTCTGATGCATTTCAGAAAAGTAGTCAGTAGCTTGGAAAGAAAGTTATGTCAGTACTGGTGTGCATAAGCCAGGAAACACATTCATAGGTGCACTGACCAGCACGATATGACCTAAGCTATTAAAATGGCGTTAAAACTCTAATAAAAACAAACTTTTGAAGCCACTGCCTGCATTCCCACATTCGTGTCATCAAAGCGATATGCAGCAGTATATGATGGGGACTAACCCTCTCACAATGACAGTCCTCAAAATGCAATTGGCCATGATTGATTGATTGATTGAATTGTAGTGTAACGCTATTTCAACAGCTTAGATCACATCACAGCGATCAGTGCACTTTTGCATGTGTTTCCTGGCTTTCTCGCACCAGTACTGACACAAGTTTTTTTTATTTCCAAGTCACTGACTACTTTCTCACATGCATCAGAAGTGAGAGACCAAAAATCCCTGGAAAGAAAGTTTGCCTCTACAAGGTATCAAACTCACAACCACCGGGTCATGAGTCCAATACCCTAACCACTGAGCTACCCTGCAATTGGCAAAACTGAGATTTGAACTCAAGGCTCTAAGAATAATAGCCCTTTATGTTACTGACCAAAGATTTGGGTTCGGCTCTCATGACCTCCTTTAGCCATTACCACACAATCCTCAGTTTTAACGAACTGGGAACTAGTATTTTGAAAAAAATGTGGGAAAAGGAGAAAATGCTGATTACCAGCATTTTCTCCTTTTCCCACAATGTCTTCTTTTTTACCTATCAGAAACAAATCCAATTATTTGAGGCACAATTGCATGTAATTTGTTGTCTGCAAGTGCTTTCAGTGTGGACCAGCCTGAAATTTTGTCGAGTGGTAAAGGGTTAAACAGATTTGCAGCACACAACAAGGATGTGTTGTAGATCCAGGATCAGATGGCAGAGTTCTGCCAAAAATTATTCAGAGAGCGGACAATCATCTCATAAACTTGCAGAAATAGTTTCAAAGTTAGTGGGACAAAAGCACTCAAGACTACGCTACTTCTCAAATAAATATGAATGGACAAAGTCCCATCTTTGGGCCTTATTTTGGACACTTTTCAAATCCAATGGGACAATGTTCCACAATCTCCCTGCTGGCAGAACATGGAAACACTGTGCAGTCTGATTTTGATCTAAGCCATCTGCAACAGCTTCTTTAATCATCAGTGGTAGTGAAAGAGTTACATCCCTTGCATATCAGCACTATTGCCTTGCATGATGGTAATAAACATTGTATCTGTATAGTCTATCTCATGTAAATTTACAGGTGTTTGACCCTTTACCAAACAGTCCCAAACTTTTAGTGACCTTCATTAAAAATTCTTTAAAAAACTTTGTGGGAAAAGGAAAAATTGCTGGTAATCAACAGTTTTACCCTTTTCCAATTTTCACAATGTTTTCTATCCTTTGAATGACAGATCCGAGACTGGTCCTACACTGGTTATTTGTCCTATGCAAATGTTTTCAACTTGGTCAAGTCTAAAATTTAGTTGTCTGGTTTAAGTTAATATACCGTAATAAACACATTACTATCGGGATAACCAAAAAAAAATTTATTATTCAGTAATCCCAACCAATGTCCGATGTCTCAGCTTTTTTTTCGAAAAAGCTTGTTGGTAATGGAGAAAATGCTGGTTACCAGCATTTTATCCCTTTCCAACAATATTTTCTATCCTTTGATAACTATCATCCTATACGCTACATAATTATGGACTGTCGTCTGCAAATGCCTTTCATTTGGATGTGCCAAAATTTTTGTCAATTGGTAGACTTAGATACAAAGTATTTTGCATTCTGACCAAGAAAGAAAACTGCTACAAAATACACACCATAAACATGTTTTTTATAATGTCGTCTTGTTTTTTTTGTGTTACTCAGTTGCGATGCAAAATCATTCTCAGGTCTACAAGCTGGTACTGTTATATCCTACGAGTTTGTCCTTTCCTGGTATTGAAATATATAATATATCCAGAGAGCAATAAAAGGAAATACATCAAATCAACACACATAAAATTGTCTTCATAAAGTCCAACATACTCTGTACATGTACACAATATACTGCATTTCTAAACACATCCAGGTTTTTCTTGTAAGCCAGTCCACATATATATAATTTGAGACATTTTGTCACATATCATGTATGTCCTGAGGCCAAGATGGCAACGTTTACCGTAGATTTGTCGTAAACATCAATACTCCACTTTTTTACCCCTAGTCCCCTGTAATGTATCAGAGTCAGCCATTTAGCCCGAGGGTACTGGAGAAATCTGACAGCATATATATTATTGTAGGTCCAGTGATAAACTGCCCACATTAAATACGCCTTGCCATCTAAATGGACCATTTTTCATCAGTCATCTAAATTTGGCATCAAACAAACTTTATACTATGTGTTTACAATATATCCCATTCCTTTCCAGATAACTTCTGAACTCCTGAAAACCTAGGAAGAAATAGGCATAAATTCACCTTAGACAACTGAACTCCAGCTTATGAATTTTTCGAAAATTAATTTGAGCTCAATGACAAGATTTTCAGATAATACCTATTTGGTGCTTTTCACATGTTGAACACTGAGAAGTGCAAAGGGTATCCAACGATGAATTTCAAATAATTCCTGAATTGGATATGCCAATAAATAATAATTATGATTTGTGAAAACAGCAAATTAAACTAAAAAAAAAGTTGTAAGTAAAATACTTAGTCTCATCAATGATTAGAACATTGAGCTGGGCTGACTTGGACAAAATAAGTTAAGAGTTGCAGATGAAAAATGGTAATACAGGCCATACAAGGTGTTGACCACTTAACAACCAGCTGGTAATGAGCTGTTTGCTAGCCATAACTTGTATATCAAAAGGTACCTAATGAACTTTCTGACATTTTCTAAACCCTCCCAATCTCATTTCCTCTTGTCCCTGATATCTTCCTTGACATCTTGTAGTATGATACGCTTCAAATTTCAGACCAATCAGCCCCATACCAAACAATCTTAACTTCCTGATCCTGAGCTGGAAGATTTAAAAAAAAATTTTTTTGATATTCATGTCATCTGAGCAACATTAAATCTTTTTGTCTGCAAATGCTTTGAATTTGGACAAGTCTAGAATTTGTAGTCAGGTGAGGGTTACAGCACAAAACCAATCTATAGCAAAAGGATGAAAAAAAAGTTTTCTATGCTTTTTTTATACAAGAGCAATCTATAGTTTACTGTGGCATTATTAACTGAGACAAAATAACACATGGGTAAAATCGTTGTTTCCCTGCAGACCCATTTTGTATGGTTTTAGTTTTACAAGGGTCAGATAGGATATTGTAACAATAGTTATAATAAAGTAATCAGTTCTAAAGATGAGCCTTACCGAAGTAGGGTCGACAGAATATATGCAGATGTTTCAGGTAAATTTTGTTAACCAGTAGAATAGTAAACCCTTTACCAGACGACAAAATTTTGGCATTGTTCAAACTGAAAGCAGATGCAGAAAACAATTTTAATATGGCTCAAATGGTGCAATTTTTCTTTGATAGGGTACAAAAGATTGTGGAAAGAAGAAAATGCTGGTTACCAGCATTTTCTCCTTTTCCCACAATGTTTTCAAAAGGCTTCTTTCCCAGGCATTATGCGGTAAAGGGTTAAACACTTTTTTTTTAAACACCTGTTTGGTGTTTGACGGTCTTTTTACAGTACTTGAGCTATATGATGGTGGTCAGCGCATCTGCGCAACACGAGTTTTTTTCAAGTATTCATCTATGTACAGAAAACTTTCCAGACCAATATTTACTTTTCTTCATGGATAACGTCAATAATACTTAGCCGTAGAAGCAATGAATCTGCCTAAAACTATAGTCAATTAAAAAAAAGTTCAAGGTACTAACATGAACATATGGAGATGTGGTAGTAGTAGTAAACCATGAAACCTGAGGCTACTGCAATATCAGCCAACAGCAAAGACCTTGTTTGTTTATTTTGCATTCAAAGCCATTTCAAGATATTTCAGTCAGTTTTAGGCCAGTGTACCAATCCATGTGTTCCTGGAATTACTTTGTACCAGAACTTTGCACAACAATCTCTCCAAGCCACTGGCTACTTCCTACATCATCCATTGTTGAGTGGTGACTCAGGAATGAATGCTGTTCCAGTGACCAGTGGAGAGGAATGGAGAGAATCTTGTCATCAATCCTCAAAAAGAGATGCCCAAGCTAACTCAAAGCTCCTTGACTACAAGCCCATACATTACCAACTGGGCTACCTTCACCCTTTATCAAACAATCTCAAGTTTTAAGGACCTTAAGTAGGAAGCCTTCCAAAAACACTGTTGGAAAGGAGGAAATGCTGGTAACTAGCATTTTCTCCTTTTCCCAAAATGTTTTCTGTCCCATCAGAGAACTTAAGCTCCTTTGCATTAATTTTGAATTTGTGTTTGTAGATGTTTTGAATTCAAGAGTTTAAATTTTGTCGTGTTGGAAAGAGCCAACTTTTTAAAAAAGACAAAGTTTTTGGACATTGTAAAAAAAAGCTGATATAAACCAGCATGTTCTACTTTTCCCACACGGTTTTCAAAAGTTTTATTCTTCAAGGTCTTTCACTATAACCAAATAAAATCATGCCAATTCAAACTCTTTTTTGCAAAAATATCTCGCCAATTATTGCTGTGTAGATCAATGATTGAATCACAAATTTAGCGTAGCCTGTTTGTATACTACATGGTCTGCATCTAATGTTGTTTTTTGCATGCCTACAGTCAATGTCTATGCCTTATAGACCAGGAGAGTATGTAAATATTTTATAAGAAACATTGGAAAGTTGGACATTCACTCTTTACCAATTGATCCCAAGACAATTCACATCATTTGAACAACATTTTATTTGCCATCTGCAAAATTATTTCAATTTTGATACTTCTAAAATTTTTTTCTCTGGTAAAGTGTTAAAAACCTCAACAAAACTCAGAGATCAATATATTAACTGTGCACAATATAAAAGATTCTCATAGCAGCTGTTCCAGACAACAAAATTTAGACTCATCCATTATTTGAAAGTATCCAAATATGTGTGACTCTATGGATAGGATTCATCTTTAAAGGTTTTAAAAAAATTAAAGGAATAGTAGAAAAACCTGGTGACCAGCAGTATCTCTTCCAGTAATGTTTTAAAAGCCAATTTCAGAGTAGTAAAAATATTGTTTTCGTAAATGAATAACAGGTAAATTATGCAACATGGCTAATTTGTCATTCCAGGACAGTTACTGGAAGCTGTCAAAACCCTTCTCTTCAGTAGTAAAAATATTGTTTAGTATAGAAATAACAGATAAATTATGCAAGATGGCTAATTTGTAATTCAAGTGCAGTTATTGGAAATTGTCAGTTCCCTGACAGGGTAAGTGTGCATAATTCAAAGCAACAGATAAGGCTGCTCCCTTGGCATGTGAGTGGACTTTATAGGTACTCTGTTATTAGGATTTTCTCCTTAAAACTCCTGATCATACCACGGTCCTAGCTACTTACAGGTTTCTCTCAACAAATAAATGAAAGTTATTTTACAGCACCGTGACAGTTACAGCCAAGATAATCTGGGAGATTGAAAGGGGGCTATTTATATGTTTCTGCTGTAAATCAACATTCTTTGTAACACACTGATAAATACAAAATATATATTGCTCTGTGAGCATAATAGAAACCAGACAGTAACATTCAATTAAAAAGTGCAACTTTGTTGTTTGAATAACAGGATGGCAATGTGGCAATTCATAACTCTGTTTTCATTATATCAGGTATGATGACATCATGGTTATTCAAATACAATCCGACAGAATCCAAATTTGCTCTTGATCATGTGATGTACCCATACCCACAAGCTTTTGTGAAATACTCGCATAGAATCTGAAATACCCTAATTAGAGGTATGTAGCCCATCAACAAAATAAGATATAAAAAATAAATTATATAGATCTACTGTTAGTTCTTATTTATTAAAGTTTTGCTAGTATTGGCCTCACTAAATTTAGTGACAACATATTTAGAAGTTTGGTTTGAATATAAAAATCTGAATTTCTGTGTTTTTGGATTGATTTGTAACTCTTTACCAAACAACATACTTTTAGACTGGTCTAAATTCAAAGCATTTTCACACGACAAATCATACATGGCCCAAATGACTAAACTTGACCCTGATAGGGTAGAAAACACTGTAGGAAAAGGAGAAAATGCTGGTTACCATCATTTTCTCCTTTTCCTACAATGATTTTAGGAGTCTTCTTCCTCTGGGATTTTAAAATTCTGGAACATGTGGTAAAGGGAGTTACATTTTCTTATTAATATGACCTTCCCCCAAAATTCTGAAAAAGCATGTACTGTGATAAATTTTGAACTGTATACTCAACTGATTATAAGACTAAAATTTTCCCGTGGCCTGATGATTTACAAAAAGACAATTTATGACTGAAAAATTACATTTATTATCTAGGTATATTTAGGACACAGAATACTGCCATAAAATCTACATTGACAGGATTTTATATCAATACCCTTGTTGACCAAAATATATTTCTTGGCTTCACCCCTTACAAAACAGTCCCCAGTTTTGATGACCCAGAGGAATAAGACTTTTGAAAACAATGTGGGAATAGGACAAAAAGATTACTACAATTCTAAAGCAAATTCTATTATTTCAATCTATACATGTATCTGTTGTCTTTAAATGCTTTCAAAATATAAATGTCTTGCAGCCAGCTTTTTGCCACAGAACAATTGTGAAAACATTCTGGACAAACGAGCCATTTCTGCTTTAACAACAATACATCTATCTACCTTTAACTATTTAGTAGATTTAATCTATGCTGATTAATAATTCTGTTTTTAACTCTTCAACACTTGAAGTCCGACTCCTGAAAATCTAACTCGGCCTCTTGACACCTTTTGTCATACACATTTACTTCCCGAGTCATAACTCTTTTATGCTAATGGACCAGGCAAGTTGGAATTTGGTAACCATTATAACTAACTTGCCAGCTGAATCACCAACCTGCAATCTCAGAACTCCCTCTACTGACTCCCTCTAACTACGAAAGCCAGAATGCCACCCTCTCCAGCTAAGACAAAATACAACTGATATAATCAAATGCAGTTTCATAGGGCTTTGTACAAAGTCAGGGGAAAGAAATACAATCATGTATTTTATTACAAAGTAAAATTCAACATCCTGTACAATGTGTGTCTGCCCTAATTTGATATGCAACTTTTATATCATGATAACACTTTCTTTGTTTCCTTTCACTTACAAAGCCCATCATTAATCTCCTGTGCAATTTGATGATAAAGCACCTGACCAATGTGTTGGTCACAGGTTCCGGCCATGAGCATGTCAGATATAGAAAATAAACAAGAGGGCCATGATAGCCCTGTATCGCTCCACTGGCTAATAAATAAAAACCCTACACGCCAAACATTACAATACTTGGCCAATTGGTTTCGAACTAGAAGACATACAAAATCTTCTTTATCAAATCCCAAAAGAAAGTTATGACCCCAGGGCAAAGCAGTCGTTGACCACAGAGCTATAATTACTTGAATCCTAGTAGAGGTCCACAAGATGAAGCCCCATACCCATACCTAGGTCTTATGGTAAGCATCAAGATGATTTCTAAAGTTTTCATTTTATAAGCCCATGTAAAACTTGTGACCCCTGGGTGGGGCCAAACTTAATCACAGGGCTATAATATTGGCCCTCTTGGAAGACGCCCACTAGATAAAGCTACATGCAAAATTTGGTAGTCCTAGGCCTTATGGCTAGGTACAGGAAGATTTCTTAAGTTTTCACTATATAAGCCCATGTAAAATTTGTGACCCCTGGGATGGGGCCAATTTTGACCCCAGGGCTATAATTTGAAGAAACTAGGTAGAGGTCTATTACATAAAGCTACATGCTAATTTGGTAGCCCTAGGCCTTATGGCTAGGTACGAGAACATTTTTAAAATTTTCCCTGTGTAAGCCCATGTAAAACTTGCACCCCCCTCCCCTGGGGCAGGGCCATTATAAATTTGACCCAAAGGCTATAATTTGGGCACTCTTGGTAGAGGCCCACTAGATAAAGCTATATGCAAAATTTGGTAGCCCTAGTCTTTATGGCTAGGTACAAGAAGATTTCTACAGTTTTCACTATGTAAGCCCATGTAAAACTTGTGACCCCCGGGGAGGGACCAATTTTGACCCCATATAATATTTTATATAATTTGAAGAAACTTGGTAGAGGCCTATTAGATAAAGCTACATGCCCAAATTGGCAGCCCTGGGCCTTATGGTTTCAGACAAGAAGATTTTCAAAGATTTTCAATATTTTTCAGTTTTGTTGCCATGGCAACCAGAGTTTTTGAAGGAATCAAGAAATTCTGAAAAGGACCATGGCAGGATCATTTCTGTTAAGTTTCATCAAAATTGGATGGGTAGTTTCAGAGAAGATGTTTGAAATAAAAGTTAACAGACAGACGGACGGACGCATGCACGCAAGGACACCGGGCCATGACATAAGCCCGCTGGCCTTTGGCCAGTGGATCTAAAAACTGACTGGGATACAAAGGCTTCGTCTCATGTAAACATGGTACACTGAATTCAGTATTTGCAACAATATTTCATTGACATAATCACTAGGACAGCTCACATATTCATGTTTCCTCGGTTTATGTACAACAAAGCTAGGATGCTGTAATGCCTTAAAGATGCATCTTCACTCGTTTTCATTCAGTTTTGTAACCGATTTTATCTTTATTTTATGAAATTATAATCATTCTTGTACCTTTGTGCCAAATGTTGCCCCTTACGGTTGCAAGGTTGCACAGATTACAGCGGATAGAAAATGCATTTCATTCTATCGCGGCTAGCCATAGACATAACAACTACAGTTTCCGTTAAAATCAAAGACAAATCCCTGGCGTCTCTTTATCCCATACACCTTATATTGATTTTTTGTCTACGTTTACACGGCTATCTAGATTCTACACATTGTAAAGTTTTAACAGCGTTTGTTTACTCTCTGGCTGTAAGGGTGCATCTTTAAATTAGGACACTGTCATCTGACCAGCCCCACAACTAAAGATTAAACCAGCAAGCCATGATTATAAATCACCTCCCCCCCCCACCACTGAACCATGAAAGTTCAATGAACCGAAGTTTTGAATGGCATTATAGGCGTTAACCTCTTTAACTAACAAGCAATTTCGTTGAAATGATATCCCCCGCCTTTTTTGATACAAACATATTAGAGGTATTTCGTTTTGCATGTACATGTGGCCTTTTTGCCATTGGTCCATGATAAAATTACAAATTAAGCCCCATTTTTCCATGGCACAGCATTTCAGTAAATAAAAAATAATAAGAGGTCCATAATTAGATTATACATTAAGTCCCCTTTTTCCATGACATGGCATTTCATTAAATGAAAACAAATAATGAAACAGACATCAAGCCCCATTTTTCCATGACACGTCATTATATATAGAAGAAAATTGTATCAACGGACTATCCAAAGGAAGACATGCATGAAGTTTCATTAATTTTCGTCAAGGAGAAGATATCTGTCCAGGCGGACGGATGGGCAAACAGACTGTTATTGATCCAGAATGAAATTATACATTTAGCCCCCTTTTTTCATGACATGGCATTTCATGAAATAAAAACAAATAACCATTGTCTGTGGCTTGTGATAAACAATATAAATGAAGTTTTATAACATTTTGTCCTGTAGTTAAAGAGATATTGGTCCATAATGAAAATATACGTCAAGCCCCCTTTTTCCATGACACGACATTTACTGAAAAAAGCTAAAATAATGATATTGGTGGACTATCATAAGGAACACACATATGAAGTTTCATAAATTTTTGTCAAGGATTTTGAGTTAAAGAGATATTGATCCCTAATGGAAATATACATGAAGCTCCCCTTTTTCTATAACACTACATTGAATATCAAAAAAGCAAAAAAAAAATAAACATAGGCAGACATCACAAGGAACATGTGTATGAATTTCCATTAGTTTTTGTCAAGGATTTTAGAAGATATCTGTGCAGAAAGACAGACAAAGAGACGGTCATTGGTCCATGATAAAAGTATACATTTAGCCCCCTTTTTTCATGACATGGCATTTCATGAAATAAAAACAAATGATTATTGTCTGTGGCTTGTGATAAACAATATAAATATTAAGTTTCATAACATTTTGTCCTGTAGTTAAAGAGATATTGGTCCATAATGAAAAAATACATCAAACCCCCTTTTTCCATGGCACAGCATTAAAAAAAAAAACAAGGGTATATAACTGTGGCGTTGCATGGTCAATCTGGGTGAAACTTTTTGTACTGCAGTTCCAAATGGTGGTTGATAAAATCGCTCCCAGTCGGCCATTTTGCATCGAATAAAAAAAAAAAGTATAACGGCGGAATGGGTTATTGTACACTCGTATAATGTTTCACGAAATTCTGTCCGATGGTATTGGAGATATTCTCCTGGACACACGGACGGACGGACGGACCGAAGGACGAATGGACAACGCTAAAACTATATCCCTCCGGCTTCGGTGGGGGATAATAATACAGTACCAGTTTTGGCAATCCTTAGAAATAAGCATACAGGAAACACTGTTGGGAAAAGGAATGAATGGTGGAAACCAGAATTTTCTTCTAAATATTCTACAATGTTTTCTACTCTTTCAAAGACAAATCCCATCATCAGTGCCACACTGAAACTTTCCTCGGCAAATGTTTTTGATTTAGACAAGTCTAGAATTTTGTTGTCAAGGAAGGAGGTCACATTCTGAAGGAAGAATGGGTCGAGAGACCCAACTGGGCTACCGGATTCATACATGGTTTCAGTTTGTCAGATAATAACAGTTAACATGAACCCTACAGGAACCTGACCACAGTCAATCTTCCCTACAGCTCTAAACCCACAAAAAATAGTCCCAATTAACTCTTTCCCAAACGATAATATTTTAGATGGGTCCAATTTGAAAGCACTTGCAGACAACAATATTTATATGGCACATATTAGGAGATTTGAATCAGACAGTCTAGAAAACATTGTGGGAAAAGAAGAAAATGCTGGTTACCAGCATTTCTCCTTTTCCCCCAGTGTTTTCAAAAGGCCTACTTTTCAGGGTCGTTAAAACTCGGGATTGCGTGGTAAAGGGTTGAATCCTAAATCAAATTCAAATCCATTCACCTTTGCAATAATTAATTTTCCTTAATGCAATTTAACACTTTACCAGCCTAATAAATTCATGACTTGTCCTGATTGAAAAACTTTGCACATGACAAATCAAATGTAGCTAAAATGATGATTTCTGTCTCTGAAAGGTTAGAAAACGTAGAAAAGGGAGAAATTGACAGTTGCCAGCATATTCTCCTTTTCCAAAACTGTTTAAAAAAGTTCTCCTTTAGGATTGTAAAAACACCAAAATGCTTACTCAGGGGTTAAATTTATGTTTACTTGGCATTTAAATATGCCATTTTCAATATTATTTTATAATATGGCAGCCAGTGTGCCTATTTAATGTGTGACTGGGATTTCTTTTATCATTACTTCTAACAACATTCCAAGCCAGCCTCCTCAAGCCAGTCTTACCCACACAAACGTCATCAACACTGTGATCAGTGGTGGAAAAGGAATGGATCCTGTCTAAATGTATATTATCAACCTTGAAAGGAGTTTGGTCACGCCGGGATTTGATCTCACAATCTCTTTATCATATGCCTTGTATATGTTGCTGACTGAGCTATCAGACAATTAGAAAAATTGACAAAACATCTTGGCCACTCAGATGGCCACTCTACCTCTTTAAACAAATGACAAAATTTTAGACTGCTCCAGATTCAAAGGATTAGCAGATGACAAATTGGAAGCAGCTTAAATGATTTCTGTCTTTGATAGGGTAGAAAACATTTTGAGAAAAGAAGAAAATGCTGGTTACCAGCATTTTCTCCTTTTCCCACAATGTTTTTAAAAGCCTTCTTCTTCGAGGTCATTAACACTCCTGATTGCTTGGTTATGGGTTAATTCAGACTAAGAGACATTTTAACCTGTTACAAAACAATTCCATCTCTTATTCATCCTGAGGAGAAAGACATTCGGAAACATTGTGGGAAAAGGAGAATATGCTGGTAAATAACATTTCTCCTTTTCCTACAATGTTTTCTACTCTTCCAGAGACAAAAGACAAGCAAAGTTCCATCATTTGAGCAACATTCCATAGTGTCTTCCGCAAGTTTTTCACTTCCACAAATGCTTCCAATTTGGAGAAGTTTTTCAGAGACAAATACCTTGAGCCATATTCCATTAACCCTTTACCACACAATCCCTACTTTTGACGACCCTGAGAAAGAAGCCTTTAGAAAACATTGTGGGAAAAGGAGAAAATGCTGGTAACCAGCATTTTCTCCTTTTCCCACAATGTTTTCTACCCTTCACAAAACAAATTTCAAATTTTCAGTCACTTTTATTTTGTCGTCTGCAAATGCTTTCGATATGGACAAGCCTAAAATATTGTCGTTTGGTAATGAATTAACTCTTTACCACACAATCCTGAGTTTTAACGACCCTGGTGGAATGGGCTTTTGAAAATATTGTGGAAAAAGGAGAAAAACCAGTGTTTACTCCTTTTCCATAATGTTTTCTACCCTTTCACATCCAAAAATTTTCATCTAAGTAACATTTCTGTTTTTGTCAGCATATGCTTCAATTCGGACCAGTCTAAAATTCAGCTGTGTGGTAAAGAGTTAAATTTTGTCCTCTGCATACCTCTTTGAATTTAGACAAGTCAAAACTGTTGTCATCTGGTAAAGAATAAGGTACAAATGGTTGGTGAATGAGGGCCCCTCCATAATTTTAGCTATTTTCACAAAAATTGACTGACAGATGTGAATGTGACGGTCCTCACTGCTGTGTGAGGTATCAGACAAAGGAAGCCAGCATGACTAAAATCAAGATTTCCACAAAGGAAGGGAGTCTGTATGAATACAAATAAAGCCTAAGGTGAACTCTTTTCCTCATAAAGCATTACAAACTTGTGTTAATTACCTCTTTACCAAACAAAAAATTTTTAGACTTGTCCGAATTGGAAGCATTTGCAGACAACATAAATGCAAATAAAAAATTCATTTGTGTTGTGGAAGGGTTGAAAACATTGTTGGAAAAGGATAAAATGCTGGTTACCAGCATTTTATCCTTTTCCCACAATGTTTTCAAAGGTTTTCTTCCTCGGGGTCATTAAAACTTGGGATCTTGTGGTAAAGACTTCACTGCATTAGCTCATGAGTTCATTATCACCCAACTTTATTTGCCTTGTAGAGTACTACCCATATAAACCCTTTACCATGCCATCCTGTGTTTTTCGCTTCACCAAATGACAAAATTTTAAACTGAGTGAAAGTGAACGCATTTTCAGACAACAAATTGAACATAGGTGTTTTTTGTCTGATACAAGGTGGAAAAGATTGTTGGAAAAGGAGACAATGCTGGTTACTCACTAAGCCTTTTCTCCTTTTTCCACAATGTTTTCAAAAGTCTTCTCTGTAAGGGTCGTTAAAACTGGGGTTGTGTGATTAAGGATTCAACATCCTGATGGAAGGAGGGAGTAGCATTCTGCAAACAAGCATTTCCTACGATGTTTCCTACACTTTCAAAGACTGCTTCAATCATTATAGCCATGTTTGTTATCTCCAAAAGTTTTCAAACGGATGAGTCAAGTGGGGGTGTCCTTTGGCAAGACACTGCAAGTCCCAAGTCTCAGAATTGTTAATACCAAGCACAGACATGAATAAGTAAGCTATCCTACTAACAGCAGTGGTCATATGGCAATTTGCTCCTGGGAAAGGTAATGCGTAGCCCCAGCCAAGTTCTAATGAAATCCAGGAAAGATATTCATTAAATAAGTTGCTGTAGGTAAATGGCTAGAAAGCCTTTTTAAAGTAGCATAAAACCATTAAAATTTAACAAGTTCTATGACTCATTTCTCTGTGCTGTAAGTTGAAATCATGCTTCTACTTTGTCAAACAATAGCCTTTATGGCAATAGGAGAACAGGGACAACCATGCTTAGATAATGTCAAATAACACAGTTTGAAATCAATTCAAAGATTATTCTTTCTCACCTCAAGTTGTGTTGTCCTGCAGGTAGAGGGTTTTGAAACCATACCTATCATTTTTGGCCCCATGCATCAACTACTGTGAGTCATGTATATGGGCCCACAAGTAATCCTGCTTTTTATTTTTTCAGGTCTTTTGTCATTATAGTGCTTCAAGTCACCCCTTTATATTTGAGCCATGCTCTACCAAAAGGAGGTTTAATGCAAATCTGTTATACATTATATACCAAGAGAGAAATCATTATAATTATAGATCAATAAAAATTGTTTTTGTTTAACAATTGACTGAATCATGAGAAAGACTGGTTCTTGGACATGCAGAAAATTTACCACAAGCAAAGTTTCAACCCATGTTAGCCTGCATGAGCTGTGCAGGCTGCCATGGGTCAAATTACTTTTAGCAGATGCATTAAATCTCCTTTTCACAGAGCATGTCTCATTTGCTTTAGTAGATAAAGCAGACCAAGATGAGACTGGGTCAAAAGCAACCTTTAACTGAAAAGGCCCATTTTGTTTGTTTAGCGTTCTTTGGGTTTGGCAACTTCTTCATCACAAAGGACATCAAAGTTTGAGATAGCTAGAGTTCGAAAATCATTGCAGCACATGAAGTTGATGGTAATTTGACCTGCATGTATTATGGCTGAATGCACCAACATTACAGCAGGTTATAACTTGTTTAACCCTTTACCAAACAGTCCTGATTTTTTGGCCCTAAAAAAAATACTATTGAAAACAATGTGGAAAAAGGAGGAAATGCTGGTTACCAGCATTTTCTCCTTTTCCCACAATGTTTTCTTTCCTTTCAAAGACAAAGTTTATCATTTGATCCACATTTCTTTTTTGTCTACAAATGCTTTCAATCTAGACCTATCTCAAATTTTGTTGTGTGTTAAAGGGTTCACCCTTACCAAACAAGGTAACTTTTTTATTCTACATTTTGAAAGAAAGTTTTTAGAAAAATTATGGGAAGTGGAAAAATGCTTTTAACCTGCGTTTATTCCATTCTACACAATGGTTTTTTTACCTCTTTGTAAGACAGGTCTTGTCATATGAGCCACAGTCTGCAATTACTTCCTTTAAATTTTTTTCTTCTCATACAGACTAAACCCTTCACCACATGATCCTGAGTTAACAACCCAGACAGAGATGGATTCTAATTATGGGAACAGGCACTTTCTTTTTCTGAAATGTTTTCTACCATTTCACACATAACTCTTATAATTTGAGAAACATTTGTCTTCAGCAAGTGCTTTTGATAAAGATTTGTGGTCTGGTAATGGGTTAAAAGGAATAACAACATAACACTGTAACTACAGGGGTTTCTGAAAGTGCTCTCCCCTGAATACAAGCCCACAATCTCCAGCCAAAATATTGCAGATGACAAATTAAACATGGCCCAAATATCAAAATTTGTCATTGATAAGTTAGAAGACATCGTGGTAAAAGGAGAAAATGCTGGTAATCAGCAATTTCGCCTTTTCCACAATGTTTTCAATGCCTTTTTCCCTCAGGGTTCTTAAAAGTCAGGATTGTGTGGTAAAGGGTTAAGAAAAATTAAAGGTGCAATTATGAAGGGAAAGGCCATAAAGATTAACATCTGTCTGTGGCCCTCAAGAAAGGCACAGGTACTCTAAAATGAGAAAATATCCATATGTGGACTATTTGCAATAACAATGCTTATCAAATTAACCATATAATGATAAAACAATAATCTTGTTTTCAAGTCTCAATCCTTTGCTTATCTTCATAGCTTAGTTCTAGAGATATCCGCAGTGATAATGGGTAAAACTGTGTTTTATGCCACTTATAATTGTAGGAGGGCCTTTCACAACTATGTAGCCAGTAAAGATCAAGATCAGACGGCAAAAAAAAGTGTAGTCTGATCTGTTATCTATATTGTCAGCTTTGCTTAGCCATTCTGGACAAAATGAAACCTTGAAAATGCAATTGTTTGGGACTCATTTCAAGACCACTGTCCAGAGAGTTAAATTATTCAGCGAGCAGAGGACAATGAAAATAATACTCATATGTTTGGATTCGTATCAGATAGGGTAGAAAACATTGTCAGAAAAAGAGAAAATGCTGGTTCTCCTTTTCCTTCAATGTTTTTAAAAGCCCTCTCTTTCAGGGTCATTAAAACTCGGGACTGCCCGGTGAAGAGTTAAAGCAGCAGCTCTGTGGTTCTTGTTTGACCTTGATTTCACCAGCTCAGCAAGAGAGGTCCATGTGAAAAAGACCTGAATGCTTATTCTCAGTACATTATTTCCATAACAAACACCCTTTGTTTGGCTATGTCTTAAATTGCTGTATTAAGAGATTATTTTCACATAAAACAGCCTTCTGGAACAAATAGCAAACAACTTTGAAAACATCCTCATAAAGTATGGATTCAGGTTTGAAAGACAAAAAGATGTGGCAAAAAGAGAAAGAGCAGGTTGCAAGCAATTTCTTATTCCGTCACATTTTCAAAAGTAGTTGCCTTCAACATGCCAGTACATTGGCAAAATCACTTGTGCTGACATAGGTGAGGATTTATTTAACAAAACCTTCTCACTGCTCAAAACATTTCAATAAATAGAGCCAGCCATGAAGTTAGAAAAGGTGTTTTTTTATCATAATCCTAAGCAAACTTTGAAACTCCGAAAGAAGAGGAAAAATTTTCTCTAATTCAGCGAGTCTATTACCAAATCACTGAAAAGTTGAGGGTCAACAAAAGGTTGACATTGTGTGCTTTATCAAGAGAAATTTACAATCTTCGATTACAAACCTGAATAAATTTTACAGCCTCTTAAAGTCACCAATGTACATGAAGGGAAGGCATTGTTATTAGGTTTGTCCATGAATGAAAGAATGTTTTAACTTCTTAAATGAGTTTGTGAAAGTTAGCTCAGTCATGAAATACCTCTGCAAACAAAGTGTGACTGTGCATAGAAACAAGGAGCCTGGGTATTCTCAATTTCACCCCTATTTAATCCTTAACCCTTTTCCAAATAGTTTCAAGTTTTAAGACTGTGAGAAGAAAGGTTTTGAAAAAATTGTGGGAAAAAAAGAAAATGCTAGTGACCAGCATTTTCTATTTTTACCTTGTTTTCTGCCCAATAAGAGAACTTCAGCCAATTTTGACTTTGCTGTCTGCAGGTGTTCTGAATTGGGAAGAGTCTAAAATTCATCTATTGGGAAAGGGTTAAAATCTTGATTAAATAATATGAATATTTTCAGCCCTTAGAAAATAAGCTATTAAACCCAGTCTTAATGCCACTTTATCCTGAAGTTTAAAAGAAAAGAAAAAAAAACAGTGTACATCCAACGTATGACTGCATATTCTGTGATCAGCAGTCTGTAAGCAAGCTTAAAAACTTGCGCAGCATTTCAAATGGTTACCTGTAAACATAATACTTCAGGGCTCAAAAGTCCTTAATTTTAGAATAGCTAGAATTGATTGGTTCAAATCATCCAAGCAGTATAGACTACTTTTAACATCATTTCAGCAATAACACGGTTACAGCTTACTCATTTCATTATGTTTTATGACTTTTCTCATGCAACAAGCAACAGCTTTGATGTGCCTTGCCCTGGGACATTCTCATTCAAAGACACAAAGCCACAGATGAAGATCCAAAGCAGGAAAGCTCAATTAATGATACAGTATATTGTAACCAATCAAACACCCAGGACCCCCATACTTGCCCAAAAATAGATCAAGACAAAGGGGAAACATTCAGAGAAAGAACTTGCTTGGAAAGCTTAGAGTGAAAAGAGCAAAGGCCTAGCAGAGGCAATTACTCCTTTTCCCTCCATATTTTCAAAAGTTGTCTTGTGTATTGACATAAAATGTCGCATTGTGAGAGATGGTGGCATTAAAGTAGAGCTTTAGTCTATCACATCAGAGGTTACAGGTTCAAACCCTGTGTTGAGCAGGCTCAACCTTTGGAACCCACATCATGACACAAGTACTGGTTCAGGGTTTTCAAGCAATTTGTCATGTGTAATATTAACTAAGATGTAGAGCTTGCTTCACAATCAATATGAAATATATGTCTAACTGAACTTAAATTCTGGACATGTCCATATTGAAAATAAAATGCAGATAGATGACAAATCAAAATGTTCCTCGAGTGAAAGCACCTATTTTCACAAAGTTTTCAAAGGCCTTCTTACCCAAGCAAGATGGGTATTGTTCAGTACAGGGCTGAATAGCACATTTCTCTATATTAAGCAGTGTCGGCATTACACTATGGTAAAAGTTGAATACTAAGGAAGTTTTCTTTTTAATACACAGACTTTAATGTAAATCTTTTGTGTCTTTGAGACATTGAAATTCAGTATGAACAAGGCAGCCTGTCAAAATGCTTGTATCAAAAAATAAGTCAAGTAACTCTTTACCAACCAACACAGTTTTAGACTAGTAAAATTTGAAAGCATTGGTGGGCAACCAACTGAAGTCACCAATATGAGATATGTCTTTAAACAAGAGGGCCATCAGCCCTAAAGCGCTCACCTGAGTACAGTCATCTAAGATTGATAAAGCTGGAGAGATCCTGGTTGTGATGATGAAAAACACAGTCATAAGTATTAGTGACCTACTTTTTTGCTTTGTCCAATAATCACCAGGGCAACATTCTGACCATGTTTCACGAGTATCAGGCTAAAAATGGGCCTCTAGACCACACAAAAGGTTTATTTTTGCAATTTGGCCAAGTGATCTACTTTTTGACCCTACATGACCAAATTTCAAAACCGTTCAAGATATCATCAAAAAAAAAAAAAACATTCTGACAAAGCTTTATGAATATCTGACTGACAATATGGCCTAAATAGTGCACACAAAGGTTTTCTTTCTCTTTTTTTCCTGTTTTGATTTGGTCCAGTGACCTACTTTTTGACCTCTAACTTGTACAAGAAACCATAGGGACAAACATTCTGACAAAGTTTCATGTGTATCAGACAGAAAATGTGGCCTCTAGAATGCATAAAAGATTTTTCTAAGATATGGCCCAGTGACCTACCGGTACTTATTGACTGGAAGTGAACCTATTTCAAAGCTGTACGAGATATTACCAAGACAAACATTTCTAACCAGGTTAGAGGAGTATCAGACTGAAAATGTGGCCTCTCAGTACACATATGGTTTTCTTATGATTTTCTTTAGTGACCTACTTTTGACCTGAAGTGACAAAATTTCATACTTAAGTTTCATGAGTATCAGACAGAAAATATAGCATCCAGAGTATATACAAGGTTTTCTAAAATTTGGTCCTGTGACCTACTTTTTGACCCTACATGACCCAATTTAAAACTTGTCTCAGATATCATCAAGACAAACATTCTGACCACCTTTCATGAATATAAAGCTGAAAATGTGGCCTCTAGAACGCACAAAAAGTTTTTTTCTAAGATTTGGCCCTGTGACTTTCTTTTTGACTGGAAGTGGCCCAATTTCAGACTTGTCCAAGATACCATCAAGACATACATTCTGACCAAGTTTCATGAGTATTGGACTAATGTGGCCTCTAGAGTGCCAACAAGGTTTTTCTTAGATTTTGCCCTGTGACCTGCTTTTTGACCAAAAGAGACCCAATTTCAGTCTTATCTGAGATACTATGAAGACAAACATTCTGACCAAGTTTCAGGAGTATCAGGCAGAAAATATGGCATCCAGAGTGCATACAAGGTTTTTCTAAGATTTGGCCTTGTGACCTACTTTTTGGCCCAACATGATCCAATATCTAACTTGTCCAAGATATCATCAAAATGAACATTTTGACAAGGCTTCATGAGTATCAAACTGAAAATAAGGCCTCTAGAGTACACGCAAGGTTTTTCTAAGATTTGACCTGGTGACCTATTCTTTAGACCAACATGACCAAATATGGTACTTGTCCGAGATATTATCTAGACAAACATCCTGGCCAAATTTCATGAGTAGTGTACTGAAAATGTGGCTTACAGAGTGCACACAAGGTAACGAGTCTAATGACAGACAACAGACAGCTGGGATCCAGTATTTTCTCCTTTTCCTAAAATATTTTATACTCTTTCAAAGGTAACTCCCATTTTTTGAACTATAATTGAATTGTTGTCTGCAAATGCTTTCAATTTAGACATGGGGTCCTGCGTGGCTCAGTGGTGAAGTGTCGGGCTCGTGACCTGGAGTAAATGTTAAGGACGAATCCAAACATTTGTTCAACACTTACTCTGCAAAATGTTTTTAAAATGGATAGGTCTTAAATTTAACAGTATGGTAAAGAGTTAATTAAAAGTACAGGCAACAAGCCCATGTTCAGTTTATACCCTTCTGTTCCTACCTTTCATTATGCAAAGTGGAAAACCTCAAAATTTTCACAATCACTTGACACATTTTCCAATGGTTACATAACCATGGTGTTGTAACCTTGGTGATGGCCACATTATAAAAAGAAAATTGCTACTGGATCAAGCTTTGACAGCAAGTCAATTGCTTCACAATAACTCTTTACCAGACAACAAAAACTCCGGTCTGTTTAAAGTTGAAACATTTGCAGACAACAAATCAAAGTCAGCCAACAAATCAAAGGCAGCCAAAATGACAAAATTTGTCCTTGACATGATAGAAAAATGGTTACCAGCATTTTTTCTTTTTCCAACAATGTTTTCCGAAGCCTTCTTCCTCAGGGTTGTTAAAATCCTGAATTGTATAGTGAACAGTTAAAGCAAATAATTATGTCTTCTGAAAATGAGGGGAAGGAATGACAACATCTTTTGGAAATATCAAAATCCACAACAGATGGACATTTTATGGTATATGGCCCTAGTACCTCACAATAATGGTGTGAATCTAAGATAACACTGAATTTTTTTTTTGTATGATCTTGATCTTCACTGTGTGTACAAGAAGAAATTAAGTAATTAAACAAGTTATATCATAATGGGCTGGAATTTTATAGGGTATAATGATTCCATATTAGGAAAGATAGTAAACAGATAAATTACTAGCTAAACATATGCTTAAGATAATTCCTACTCACACGAATTCATTGTTTTGGCATATTTACCTGACTAGCCTGCTATGTTTAAATTTTATTCCCTATATAAGAGAAATGAAATGAACATCTTGAGTCAGAGAAAAAGATGAGAAGAAGGTATTGCCTGCTACAGAAAGGTCCTGGGTCCGTATTCAATGGTTTAGCCAGTCAAAAGTTGCGTTACTTTAAAATTTCAGAAAATCTTGGAGAGTAAGTCGAAGAATGTTCTTAAGAGCGATCAGAACCTAGAACAAGTTAAGGAAGATGAACATCCAAGAACACTTTGTTGGAAAAGGAGAACAACTGAAAACTAGCATTTTCTCCTTATGTTTTCTTCCGAGAAAAATCAAAATTTGTTTTGGGAAGGGTAGAAAACATTGTTGGAAAAGGAGAAAATGCTGGTTACTAGCATTTTCTCCTTTTCCAGCAATGTTTTCAAAAGGCCTCTTTCTCAAAGTCGTTAAAGTTGGGATTGTGTGGTAAAGGGTTAAATGTAGCTTGCATGATGATTTCTGTATTGACAGGGTAGAAAATATTATGGGAAAAGGAAAACATGCCGGTTACCAACATTTTCTCCTTTTCTCACAATGTTTTCAAAAGCCTTCCTTTTCCAGGTTGTTAAAACTCGAGATTGTATGGTAAAGAGTTAATCTTGGGGATGTAGGTGGGATACTTGCAAGATAACAAACACAAAAGAGTGAATGAATAATGCAGTAGAGAATAAATTAAGACATTCCTTTTATACCATTGATAAGCATAAAATGCTTTGACATTTTCTAATGAAAATCCTGCTTTTGAACTTGCTTTTATTTCATTTAAAATAAGAGTGCCATGATGGCCCTGAATCACTCACCTGAGCCTTTTGACCAAACATGACCTATTTTCAATCTCTTTGGAGATATTATGACAAACATTCTAACAAGCTTTCATAATTATTGGACTGAAAATTTGGCCTCTAGCTTGTACACAAGCTTATTCTATACTCATCCAAGATGTCATCAAGTTTCATGAGTATTGAACTTAAATTGTGGCCTCTAGATTGTACATGCCTTTTTTTTGAGATTTTATCAAGTGACCTAGTTTTTTACCCAACATGACCCATTTTCAAACTTAAATAAGATGTCATCATGACAAACATTCTTACCAAGTTTAATGAGTATTGGATTGAAAATGTGGCCTCTAGAGCATACACAAGGTTTTTCAAGCATTTAACCTGGTGACCTAGTTATTGACCTGACATGACTCATTTTCAAACCTATCCAAGATGTTGTCAAGACAAACATTCTGACCAAGTTTCATGAGTATTTGACGAAAAATGTGGCCTCTAGAGCGTACACAAGCTTTTTAAAAAATTGGTCCTAGTGACCTACTTTTGACCCGATGTGACCTAGTTCTTGATCCGACCTGGCCCATTTTCAAACTAATTCGAGATATTATTCAGACAAACATTCTGACCAAGTTTCATGGGTATAGAACTAAAAATGTGGCCTCTAGAGCGTACACAAGGCTTTTCTAAGATATGACCTATTGACCTAGTTATTGACCTGACATGACCCATTTTCAGACTTGTCCGAGATATTATGAAGACAAACATCCTGACCAACTTTCAAGAGTATTGCCCTGAAAATATGGCCTCTAGAGTGTGCACAAGTTCTTTCTAAGATTTCACCTTGTGACCTAGTTTTTTATCTTACCTGACCTATTTTCGAATTTGTTTAAGATATTAACAAGACAAACATCCTGACCAAGTTTCATGAGTATCGGACTGAAAATGTGGTCTCTGGAGCTTACACAAGGTTTTTCTAAGATTTGACATAGTGACCTAGTTATTGACCCAGCATGACCCATTTTGGAACTCCTCTGAGATATTATCAAGACAAACATTCTGACCAACTTTCAAGAGTATTGGACAGAAAATGTGGCCTCTAGAGTGTGCACAAGGGTTTTCTAAGATTTGACCTAGTGACCTAGTTTTTGACCCAACCTGACCCATTTTCGAACTCGTCAGAGATATTATCAAGACAAACATTCTGACCAAGTTCCATGAGTATCGGTCTGAAAATGTGGCCTCTAGAGCATACACAAGGTAAAAGTTGACGACGGATGACACACAACGGACACAGCACAATCACAAAAGCTCACCTTGAGCACTTCGTGCTCAGGTGAGCTAAAAATCATTTGTCATGAACTCTAACCAATTTAAAACATGGAAGAGTCCAACATTTCTAAATAAGTATCTGCATTTAGGCCATTATCACACAATCATGAGTTTCAACAACCCTGAGCTAGAAGGCTTTTGAAAACATGATAGTTACCAGCATTTTCTCCTTTTCCCATGTTTTCTATCATTTCACAGACAAATCTCATGATTTCAGACACATATAATTTGTCATCTGAAATTGCTTCCATTTGGAATAGTCTGAAATTTTGTGGTTTGGTAAAGATTTAACTCTTTAAACCTGCTGAAAACAGGATGCACTGTTGCTGGCTTCACAAATGAGTCCAGCATCAAGGTTCTCTTTGACATCCTGCTGCACCGCTTCAAACACAGCTGGTGGGATCCTCCTTCAAGGTTCATCTGGTTACCAGCATTTTCTCCTTTTCCCAAAATGAATGAAAAAGTCTTCTTTTTCAGGTTTGTTTAAACTCGGGATCGTATGATAAAGGGTTAAATGAAGTAGGATCTTCCAAAGTAATCTTGTATTTTACCAACTCAGTTTTACCAATGTCTTTGGTACTGGTAACCAGCATTTTCTCCTTTTTGCATGGTTTCTACCATATTAAAGAAAAATTCAATTGCTTCAGCAACATTACAATTGTCATCTGTAAATGACTTCAGTTTTGACAAGTCTACATTTCTGTCATTTGGTAGCAGCCATTATGCACAGGTCTATTTTTGTTTACCATTACTTTTGATATACATGTACTACATTCTGTCTGAGCCACTGGCTGCTTTCTAGATGAAGATCAAACATCATATCGCATGCAGTCTGATCTTGAATTTACACAGTGCACCAAAGGGAGCCTAATTCTACAAAATTTAGGTGTTTTTTTTTTTTTCATTACTTAAACCTTAACCCTTTACAACACAAAATTGAGTCTTAACAAACCTGACAGAGAAGACTTTTGAAAACATGGAGGGAAAAGGAAAAAATGCTGGTAACCAGCATTTTCTGCTTTTCTAAATAATGTTTTTTGCTCTCTCACATACAAATTCCATCAATTAAGCCTCATCTAATTTTTCGTCTTCAAATGCTTTCATTATGGATGAGTCCAAAATTTTGTTAGTTGATACAAAATTAAAGTGCCTTTCATAAATGAAGTTGCTGTTGAGATTCCAATCAATCAAGATCAGACTACATTGACAATGTCTGTTAAGCTGAGATATTCTGACCAATAGAAGATTTGGATGTTTTTATCAAATTTCAATTTTGTTTCTTTTGTGCTCTAAGAGTAAAAATTGTTAATTTTATTTTTGTGGTGCTCTGAGGGGTCTTAAAAAAAGGTTATTTATGCAAATTATAACTTCCCCTCCCTATAAAAACTAACAAAATGCCAGGGGTAATTGATGATTTGTTGATAACAGCTAGTACAGTAAAACTGTACCCAAGGGCCTACCCATGTTAATCATCCATGAAAATACAGTGGAAGTTCAAAATTATAGCTTACTCTTTCAAATTATCACTGACTTGTTGGAGACAGACGAGAGGTTCAGGGTTTGAAACTTGTGACAGAAAGGCCAACCTGTATTAGTGCCAACATTATGGCACAAGACCTAGTTCAGTTTGCAGGAAGCAATCATCAAGAAATATCAATCGTTGACTAGATTTTAACTTCTCAAAGACAATGTCATTTAAACTTCCAAAGTGCTGAAAGGCGCTGTTGAAAAGTCACTGCTGCAAAGTTTTGTAATCAAGCTATAACAGAAAATTTCGTACCTCTTTCCCACTTGTGACAATTTACCCTTTACCAAACAATTCTTAGTTTTAACAACTCTTAGGAAAAAGGTTTTTGAAAAATTTGCTTGTAACCAGAACTTTCTTCTTTCCCAAAAAATGTTTTCCATCCAATGATAGACAAACTTCATGTTTTTAGTTATATTTAACCTGTCATTTGCAAATACTTTGACCTTGGACAGAGCAAAAATTTTGTCATCTTGTAAAAAGCTAATAAATCTTGAGGTAGATGGCTTTTTAAAATGCTGGGTACGTACCCAGTATTTGGTCCCTGTCCGACCATGTTTTCCATCATTTGAAAGAAAATCCTATCAATTGAGTGACATTTAATTTGTCATCTGCTTTGAATGGAGTAAAAAATTTGTCGTATGGAATAACTTTGCAACTTCCATTCTCATTACAAATATATCATGTAATATTGGCCAAAGGAAATTTTTCATCCAGCTTTTTGGTACTTTATCTTACCTTACTTCAACAGTACTGTACTCACACCATAATTACAAATACTTGTTTGTGAGAGTTTGATGATGAAGATCTGTAAAGATCAAGTCTTGAATAAAGGATTTATCTATTTGGTACAATTATCCCCATGTCTCCCTTGTGCATGGTCTTCATCACTATGTGAGAGTTGGGTTATAAAAAATTGTGTCCCGGCCTGTATCAGATATTTAATATCATTTTAGCATTAACTTCCTAATCAAAATGTTCCTTATTTTACCCCTTCAAGCTAAAATTAAACACATAACATTTTGAATTGAGAAATAAGATTATAAATGATACATTGCAGTGTAACCAGAGTTGAATGACCATAAACTAGAAAGCTTTTGAAAACATTGTAGGAAAAGTAGAAAATGCTGGCAACCAGCATTTTCTTCTTTTCCCACAATGTTCTCCAAACAAAGACTGAGTCAAGTCATCTAAGTCAAACTGAATACGTCCTCTGCAAATACTTTCAACTCGGACCAGTCCAAAACTTTTTCATTTGATAGAGTTAAAGTTATTCTTGGCCAGCCTATCTAACATAGTAGACAATATAGGTCCAAGATCAGACTGCACAGGAAATATAAAAATACAGTTCATTGCAATTATTTTCAACAAAACTTTCCGACTTGTCAATAACATCTATTGCTGTAGTCGTGCAACATCTGCTTCAGTTAATTAACAATAATAGACAGAATAAAAAAATCTCCAGGGGTTTACTAGACACAAAAATTCATCCATGTCAAAATTTGCGACATTTACAGATGACAAATACCAGTAAAGCTTTTACTATAATGTTTGGGTTTATCTTTGAAAGTGTAGAAAACATTGTGAGAAAAGGAGGAAATGCTGGTTACCAACATTTCCTCCATTTCCCATACTGTTTTCAAATTCTTTATTCCTAAAGGTCTTTTAAACACTGAATTGTTTGGTAAAGAGTTGACAAATGTTTCAGCATAAAAGACTATGAATTAGGACAGTCATGACCTCTTGACAGGATAAAAAGATAAGGGTCCAAATATTGACCACCAATCCTTCTCTCAAAACAATTTTTCACATTCAAAGGATTCTACTAGACACAAAACCTCAACAAAATCAGTGTCGTAATTGGTTCCATTTTACATGCATTCAGAACACTTTTACTGCAGCTACAATTTTGATCATTCTTTTCCTGCTCAAAATGTCCTCAGGAAAGGGTAATTTTCACCTTCTTTTATAATTTTTTAGGGTCAAAATTTGAACAGTACAGAAGAAAGGAACATTTACACCTGGTTGTAAAGTTAAACCCATTACCACATGATATTCTGTTTGTTATGGTCCGGAGATAGTAGAGACTCACAAATTGATACATAGCGCAGTATTTTCTCTTTTTCCCACAATATTTGCAACTATCTGAAAGTCAAAATTCATCATTTGAGCCTCATTTAACTGTTTACCAGACAACAAAATAAAACACTCTTTCATTATGAAAGAAATGGAGACAAAAATTAAATACAGCTAAAATATAGGATTTGTCTTTGATCTAACAGAAAAGACTGTGACAAAAGGAGCAAATCCTGGGTGTCAGCATTTTTTCCATTTCCCTCAGTAGTTTCAAAAGCAGCTGAACCTCATGTTTGTTAATCCATTACCAAACGACAAAAATTTAGACTGGTCCACACTGAAAGGATTTGCAGACCACAAATTAATTCATGCTCAAATGGTGAGATTTGTCTCTGATAGAATAGAAAACATTGTGGAAAAAGGCGAAAATGTTGGTAACCAGCATTTTCTCCTTTTCCCACAATGTTTTCAAAAGGCTTCTTCCTCAGGACTGTTCAACATGGGATTGTCTGGTGAAGGATCAAAGTTGTGGACTGTTTGGAAAAAGGCTAATTTTTCATCTTCAAATACTATCAATGATGGGAGAATCTATACTTTTGTCAGTGCGGTGAAGAGATGAACATGTATGTTATCAGTAATTTGTTACTTGTGTGAACCAGGATATATCATCATCAATCTATTTTCCCTTTCAGACATAAAAAAAAATGTGTAAATCCACATTCCATAGATGACACAGAAAGTTATAAATGTATCAAATTTCGTCTTTGTGGGTGCTGACCTAAACATTACTGAATTGTTGCCTTCACCAATCATGTAGTTGAGGTTTCCTCTTCATCATATCTTTAATTCACTCTTTACCACATAATCCCAAGTTTTAACAACCTGTTTTGAAAACATTGCGGGAAAAGGAGAAAATGCTTTTAACTATCATTTCCTCCTTTTCCCACAATGTTTTCTACCCTATGAAAGACAGAAATCATTATGTAAGTTAAATTTATTTTGTCATCTGCAAATCATTTCAATTCTGACAAAATTTTGTTGTGGTAAAGAGTTACATTAAAAGCATCTCAAGACAACTTCTGAAAACATTGTTGCAATGGGAGATACTGCTTGAAATGAGCAATTTCTGCTTTCATTGCATATATTTGTTTTAAACCTTATTCTTAGTCAGATAACCACAATTTTACAACAGTGTATTCAAAATTGCGAAGAAGGTATATTTTGGTAAATTTTTGTTTGAAGAACCTATCTTTTCTACAAAGATTGTATAACCATACTTAGTAACTTTAACTGCGCATCTTCAATGATTGCTTCTTTGAAACCATACTAGTGCCAAAGACAAGGTGAAGAAGTTGATTTAGGCCAAACCTATTCTTTACACGACTCAAACCGAGAACCTCAGGTACCTATGTATAAAACTCTAAAATGTCCCATCTTCAACTCTATCCCAGATGACAACATGTTAGACATGTCTAAACTGTCAGCATTAACTATTGCAGATCACATACTAAAATTGACTTATACATGTACAATAATGTGCTTTGTCTCTGAACAGGTAGAAAAGTCATGTGGGAATTCTCTCCTACAATCACAAAGTATTCAAAAGTGTTCTTCCTCAAGGTTGTTTAACCCGTTACCACATAATCCCAACTTTTAACAACCCTGTTAGAGAAGGCTTTTGAAAACATTGTGAGAAAAGGAGAAAATGCTGGTAACCAGCATTTTCTCCTTTTCCCATGATGTTTTCTACTCTATCCATGAGAAACTTTGCCATTTGAGCTACCTTTGTCGTCTGCAAATGCTTTGAATTTGAACAAGTCTAAAATTTTGTTGTTTGGTAAAGGGTTTAACAGTGATGGATTATTTGATAGAGTTAATCTACACTGTGTGAAATTCTGTGTCATAGGTTGTCAAAAGATTAGGCTAAAACCTTAAAATTGCTGCTTTGGTGGGTTTTTTTTTTCAGACTGAACATGGTGTCAAAGGATTATTCAATTAAAGAATGCAGTTACTTAATGACACAGAACAAAGCACAACTAGAGTTACTTCTATGCCAGAACATCCTACAAATTATCACTGTTGATTCAACATCAGACATCATCATTAATGCCATCTGATCTTGATCTTAACTGCGTAACTCGTCAACAAATACATAAATATTTTGGCTTTTTAAACACATAAAAAACATCAACTTTTGAAAATGCTGAGAGAACAGCAGCAACTACTTGGTTATGTTAACTTTTTTCTACATCTGTAAAAAATCTTTTTGCCACATCTCTATGTCAAGAATACTTTGTGTTGTACTAGTTTTTGATGTTTAAAAATAGTTTAGTTAATGTGAAAATAAACAGTGCTATAAAAGTTCATTTTTGCCCATGATAAACTATTTTGAAAAAATAAAATGTTTTTTAGTCAGTAAGTTTCAAATCAAAAAAGAAAAAAGACAGTTTTTCCACTCTGTTACAGTAAGACTGTAACTATACAAAGCCATTATTTGTCATCCTGGTTTGTGAAGTCATAAAGAAGCTGAGATAACTGTACCTATAACCTGTGTCACTTAAATGCTGTTATACTTTCGAAATGCACAAAGAGGTACCCCATAGCCTTTTCTATTTAAAAGGAAATCAGCCATTATAACATTGTATTTAAGCAACCTTCATTTCACCCACTCTCACTCTATCTCACTAGATTAAAGTCAACCTAAAAGGATGTATTTTGTAAACCCAATAATGAAACTGTACTTACCGGCGCTATAATGTGTGTCGTAAGCAACATATTTTCCAAAATACAGCTTTTAGTTAAAATCCACAAAAAAGCTGTAAGTCTCTCTTCTCATCCACTGTAATCAATCCTATATCAGTCTAAGCGAATATGGAAAAAAGAAAACTAAATATCACAAATTAGTCACCATCCTCTTTGTTTACATGATGGAGATATTGATGAAGTTGTCTGTTTCAATCCACAATCAATGTATGAATAATAACATCAGGTGTGTTAGAAGACAGACTACACTAGGTCAGGCACGACCACTTTTATCAGAGAGGGAGGATACAGGTGGGTATAGAAAGGTGAGATCTATCGGGATTCATATCAAACTTCCAACTTGAAACAAATTAATTTCACCCAGCAACAATTCAGTTTAATATACCTACAGGTAAAAACCACCGCCAGGTTTACAGTCAACCCTGTAACTATATTTGATTGGATTTTGCTCTGCAATAAAAACCTGACACCCCCCTTTTCCATTATTCCTCTGTTCCACAGACCATGACAATAGCTGATGTAGAAACACTATTCCCTGCCGTTTAACTCTATAATCTTATATAAAGACAATTAACTACATAATTGTGGACAATATTAACCCATACAGTACAAAACCATTTCAGTTCGGGAAAGGAAGACCTTATTACTTTACTCTTTACAAGATGACTAAATCTTAGACTTGACCAAATTCAAAGCACTTGTAGAAGACAAATAAGACATAGCTCAAATGGTGGGATCTGTTTCTAAAATGGTAGAAAATATTGTGGGAGATAGAAAAGATTTTGGTTACCAGCATTTTCTTCCTTTCCAACAATGTTTCAAACACCTTCCTTCTTAGGAAAGTAAAGACACTCAATTGTTAACTCTTTACCAGATGACAAAATTTTGGGCAAGTCCAAATTGAAAGCATTTGCAGACATCAAAATTACTTTGACTCAAAAATGGAATTTGCTTTGGGAAGGGTAGAAAACACTGTGGGAAAAGGAGAAAATGCTGGTTACCAGCATTTTCTCCTTTTCCCATAATGTTTTCAAAAGGCCTTTTTCTTAGGGTCGTTAAAAGTCGGGATTGTGTGGTAAAGGGTTAAGTAAAAGGTTGACTCTTTACCAAACAACAAAATTTTAGACTGGTTCAAATTCAAAGCATTTGCAGACAACAAATGAAATAATACTTAAACGATGGATTTGTATCTAAGAGGATACAAACTATTGTGGGAAAAGGAGAAAAAGCTGGTTACCAGAATTTACCCACAATGTTTTCAAATGCCTATTATCTTTAGATCATTAAAACTCTTCATTGTGTGGTAGAGTAACAGACTGTTTTAGGCCAAGACATCTCAACAAAGCAGACAGTGTATCATAATCAGACTAGATACTATGTGCTGTCTGATCTTGGTCAACTGTCCCCAATAACAACTTCACTCCTGCTTGATGCTTGTTGAGTTGAACAATTTAAAATGTTCTATTTTAACTCTTTACCACACAACCAAAATGTAGACTTGTCCACATTGAAAGCATTTGCAGAGAACATTTTGATTGTGGCTCAAGTGATGGAATTTCGTTTTTGATAGAATGGAAAACATTGTGGGAAAAGGAGAAAATGCTGGTCCTCAAAACTCGATTGATTGGTTGATTGATTGTATGGTGTTTAATGCTGTTTTCACATTATTTCACTATATCATGGCTGCCAGCGCACCTATCCATGCTTTCCTGAAGTTTCTTTTACCAGTACTTCGTACAATACTCTTTCCAAGCAACTGGCTGCTTTTCTCCATAACCATCGTCAAAACAATAGTCAGCAGTGAGAGAGGAATGATTGTGGTTGCAATGACTATCATCAATCCGTGGTAAAAAATTGGCTGAGCTGTGGATCGAACCTTAGCCACCCCCTGTTCTCAAGTCTTGTATGCTATCGACAGAGATACTGGGGCTCAGCTGTAAAATCTCGAGATGGTATGGTAAAGGGTTAATTTATTCCACTAACTAACACATGCTTCATCCCTTCTGCAGACAGTTTTTGAAAAATTTACATTAAATGCACCTGTACCCATATTTTCCATATCTCTAACACATCACAACCAAAAGCTCTTTTTGTGTCATTTGTTCTTGTTTTTGTAGGTTTATTAAAGGGGGATACTTAGTTTTTATGCAGTAAATCAAAATTTCTAGTAAAATACCGATAAATACATCTAGATATCTTTTTTATATAAACTTCAAGATTATATTCAACAAGCAATTTCGTTGAAATGATATCCCCCGCCGAAAAAGACCTTTTTTGATACAAACATATTAGAGGTATTGCGTTTTGCATGTACATGTGGCCTTTTTGCCATTGGTACATGATGAAATTACACATCAAGCTCCCTTTTTCCATGGCACAGCATTTCATTAAAAAAAAAAATAATAATAATAATAAGAGGTCCATAATTAGGTTATACATTAAGTCCCCTTTTTCCATGACATGGCATTTCATTAAATGAAGACAATGAAAACATACATCAAGCCCCATTTTTCCATGACACATCATTATATATAGAAGAAAATTGTATCAACGGACTATCCAAAGGAAGACAGGCATGAAGTTTCATCAATTTTCGTAAAGGACTTTAGAAGATATCTGTCCAGGCGGGCGGATGGGCAAACAGACTGTTATTGGTCCAGAATGAAATTATACATTTAGCCCCCTTTTTTCATGATATGGCATTTCATGAAATAAAAACAAAGAACCATTGTCTGTGGCATGTGACAAATAATATAAATATGAAGTTTTATAACATTTTGTCCTGTAGTTAAAGAGATATTGGTCCATCATGAAAATACACGTCAAGACCCCTTTTTCCATGACATGACATTTACTGAAAAAAGCTAAAATAATGATAATGGCGGACTATCATAAGATACACACGTATGAAGTTTCATAAATTTTTGTCAAGGATTTTGAGTTAAAGAGATACTGATCCCTAATGGAAATATACATGAAGCCCCCTTTTTCTATAACACCATATTGAATATCATAAAAGCAAAAAAAAAAATAACTATAGGCGGACATCACAAGGAACACTTGTCTGAATTTCCATTAGTTTTTGTCAAGGATTTTAGAAGATATCTGTGCGGAAAGACGGACAAAGAGACGGTCATTGGTCCATGATAAAAGTATACATTTAGCCCCCTTTTTTCATGACATGGCATTTCATGAAATAAAAAACGAATAAGTATTGTCTGTGGCTTGTGATAAACAATATAAATATTAAGTTTCATAACATTTTGTCCTGTAGTTAAAGAGATATTGGTCCATAATGAAAATATACATCAAGCCCCCTTTTTCCATGGCACGGCATTAAAAAAACAAAAACAAGGGTATATAACTGTGGCGTTGCATGGTCAATCTGGGTGAAACTTTTTGTCCTGCAGTTCCAAATGGTGGTTGATAAATGTGACAAGTTTGATGTAAAAACTCTGTATAGTTTTCAAGATAAGACTGAAAACATAAAAAATTCACTTGACCGCGTAACTTAAAATCGCTCCCAGTCGGCCATTTTGCATTGAATCCCTCCGCCTTTGGCGGGGGATAATAAAAAGATGCAATTCTAGGCATTTACAT
The DNA here is from genome assembly GCA_946811185.2 of Hippopus hippopus. Classification (NCBI taxonomy): domain Eukaryota; kingdom Metazoa; phylum Mollusca; class Bivalvia; order Cardiida; family Cardiidae; genus Hippopus; species Hippopus hippopus. The sequence goes on from OX328096.1 coordinate 38,023,068, forward strand.
AATGAGATGGTTGTTTTGCAATCGTTAAATCTATCTATTTCTATTGTATCAGATATGGCAATATCATACTGATTTTAATACAAATTCTTGTAATTGACACATATTATTGATGATGTGACATTCCCACAAGTCTTTGCCAAACTCTGGCACAAAATCTACAAATACTTAAAGAGGCTATGAAGCCCATTAAGGAAATACCATTGAATTTTTTTTTAATTATTTTGTCCTTCTTTAATGATGATTTGCCAGCTATCAACTTATTTAGTTCAGTGATGAATCATTTTTGAAGTTTGGCATCATTAAAAAAAACCTGAAGAGCCCCCTTAAACAGGCTGTATGATCAATAGCATAAAAGCAACTTCTTACAAAAAAGCAACATTTGACAAGGCATTTGTAAATGAAATATTGATGCTGCTAGCAATAGGTTTCATCTTTGAAGAGGTAAGTTGAAACAATTTGGGAAAAAGGAAAACCACAGTTGAAAAAGCTGTCTACCCCATGATGCTTTAGATTGCCCTCAAACATTCTGGACAATCACATGGTGTCTGTATTGATATGCTAGTGACTATACATGGCAAAATGATGGAATTTTGACAAAACCCTGAGGTAACCACCATTTTCTCCATTTCCCACAATCATCTGCCTTTTAAGCCATGTCTAATTTGTGGTCTGCAAATGCTTTCAATCCAGACAAGTCTTAAATTCTGGCCTTTGGTAAGGAGTTAAAATCTCAAATTAAACTAATAGGTTACACAGTTTTTCTTTAGAACAATGTAGCACTAACGCTAACAACTTGTTGGTAATGACATGCAAGGGAAAAGCATAATTCTTTACTATCTTTATTATAAATATTGCATTATATTAATCCTTAACTCTTTTCCCCATACATGTCCACAGTAAACATTTCAAATCATTGGTCGATTACTAAACATAAAAAAGAACCAATTCATTTCTTCATAATACATGATAATGGCCAAATCTTTGCATGATTGTCTGCACATCCCTGTTGTCAAGGTGCAAATTTGTTCCTCCTTTCTCCTTAAGTCCTCAAGCTACAGTTTTCCATTTGCCTATCTTATTAGTTGTACAGGGTATTGTGTTTGTCTTAGATTCATATAAATTGCAGCAATAAATATCTTAGTTCAAAAAATGTGAAAGGATAACAAGTTCATACTGACAGAGTATTAACTTTCACAGAACAAATATACTGAACAAAATAAGTAACTTCCGCTGTGTTTAAGTGCAGATATATGTAAATATGGGAAAAAAGGGTTGAATTATTTTTACTTGTATTCCAAGAGTATTTCAATGTGAATTTGTGTGTAAAATTTTATCACTCTACGTTCACGGAAAACTGATGAAATGGTTGATTAAATGTGGTAGGGGTCGTAGACCAAAATCACACATTAATACCGGGTAAAAGCAACGAGTACTGCCTGGCATCATTGGCGCATAGAACCGACAAGTGTGTTGATTTCTGCCTGTGGAATGTTATTCCACTCCTGGATTAAGGCTTGTGTTAGTTCATTGATGTTCAACGGTAGAATAGGGCGATGTCTAACACACTGGTTCAAATTATCCCACAGGTATTCGATGGGATTCAGATCTGGACTTTTGGCAGGCCAATCATTAATGAATGCAATATTATTCATCCTGAGGAAATTCACAGTATCTCTAGCTGTATGGCTTGTGGCATTATCATGTTGAAACAGAGTGATATTGGCATTATTTTGAAACAGTGGGATGACGTGCTTCACAAGAATCTCATCTCAGTAACGTTGGGCATTCAAATTCCCATCGATCATGATGAGAGGTGTGCGATAACCATGCGCAATGCCTGCCCAGACCAAGACGGAACCTGCGCCCCCAAAACGATCTCATTCAAGTACACATCAGTCGGCATAATGTTCATTTCTTCTACAGTATACACAAACCCTGCCATCACTTTGATGAATGGAAAATCTTGACTCATCGGAGAAAAGAACACTATTCCATTGTTGCCTTATCCAGCAATGGTGTGTATGTGCCCGATTAACAAGATTTACGTGGTAATGTCGCGTCAATACACAGCCAACATAAGGACGACGTCCACGTAGACCACCTTTGCGCAGACGATTGCATACAGTTTGGGCAGATATTCGGTTGTTATGTGTACCAGGGGTGTTAGCAGCAGAGGCAGTGGCAGTTTGAAAACAATTGTATAGGTGTGTGTTCATGACATTGCGGTCTTGACCAGGCGTCGTGATGCCCAGACGTCCACTACCTGGTAAATCTTCCGTACGCCCTGTTGCTTGGAAATATTGCCTAAGGTATCAAATAGAACGGCTAGAACTGCCAACAACCCTAGCAACCTCATTCATCACCATACCAGCATTAAGCATTCCAATGGCATTGTCATGTAAATTTGATGGAATTCTAGGCATATCAAAAAGAAAGAAAACTGAATAAAATTCTTTTTTTTCAACCTCTTTTTCTTATTGACAACAAAGTCTATAAAATCACACTGAAAGGTTTGATTTCATAAACACAGATTATACTGGTCCGTGCATACATGAGAAAATCGAATTTAACGTTTTCTTTTTCGTGTAATGAGTACAATTCAGTTATAAATGGTTTTATTCGACACATATTCCTTCACCCGAACATATGTAGGGCATTGGACATGTTGATGTCTTTTCATTACATTAAAAAAATATGTATAGAAATCAGAAGTTTCTTTTTTGGTTTAGTATATAACTTTTTTACAGCTCTGAAGTAGAAAGCCTGTAACAAGCAATTGCTTCTCTACCAAACATGTTTTCCTCTTTCAGTAAAACAGATTCCTGTTCTTCAAATGTTGTTCCTTCTGTTACTTCTAGCAGCTATTGGCAGGTCTAAATTTAGTCTGTACATTAAAGGGCCTCTTAAGTTTTTTCTTCCAAAACAATAGAAGATGATATATTTTTCTTTACAGCAGCCAGTGGACTTAGAAACTTGCTTCGGCTCGGGCCACATGATTCTCCACAGCCATGTGCAAGTTTCCAACTTACCTTCCACATGAATATACAACAAAATTATTATACTGCAAAATTTTACCAGACATGCATTCAGCAAAATTTCTCTTTTTCATGGTCTTGCATATTGAATACACTGACGAAGTCAAATTTCACTTTTGAGTGCCACAACACAGTGAAAACTGATGTCGTTAAAACCTTTATAAAACATGCACTTTGGTGCATCAAGTCACTGCGATAGACTTTGACATGTTTTACTAAACATGGAAGTGATAGACATTCACCATACTTTTATTTAAATATGGATTTAAATAACTTCAATGTAAGAAACTATTCATTTTATTATGTGTTGGCAAAAATTAGTTGCCTCAATCGACCATTATTTTATTTTTTTAACGTTACAATGTATGACTTTCCACACTTCACAGTTTGTTTACATGACGAAGGGATGGCTCGTTTTACCCGTGTATTTGTTTTTGAATGAAAACAAACGATAATATATGTAACTGTATTCATATATTTTAAAAATTAATCCATTCTTTCCGCTTTTACAACAACCATCAAGGGAAACTAGTAATAATATGGTGTACTCAGTATATTTGTCTTGTGGGCAGCTGCAGACGTATCGACTGACGCTGCCATCTTTGTATTTTTTTTCCTTCTTAAGGCCAAAACAAAATATATGTGTGGTTCCCGTTAAATGCTTTTGAGAATTAGGGTCAGTAGGTCAGAAAATTATTTTATTTTCTTAAATCATTTTTTCTCCAAACACGGCCCGGGGGTGATTAATAGAGGTAAAATGTCATAAAATTTTCCAAATTTTCTGAGGACGATGATAACATTATGCTATGATAAAATAGTAAACAATCTACAGGTGAAAAAAAAGTTTAGGGTCAGGCATAAAAATAACACACAGTCGTGTTACCGGAACCACATATATATTTTGTTTTGGCCTTATTGCTGATGATTTGCCGGCTATCGCCTTGGTCAATTTAACAATAAATCATGTTTGAAGCTTTTTGAGGATATAAAAACTTGAACAGCCCTCTTTTAGTACCAAAGGCAAAAGTAGGCACCTTAGCTTTGTTTCTTTGTATTGAAGTTTAACACTGTTTTAAGAGCTTAGGTTATGTAACAGCAGTCAGTGCACCTATGCATTTGTTTCATGACTTTCTCACACCAGTACTGACACAACTTTCTTTCCAAGCCACTGACTACTTTTCTCACATGCTTCAGAGGTGAGAGGCGAAATGTTGCCCGAAAGAAAGCTTGCCTCAACCTGGTATTGAAGCCACAACCACCAGGTCACGAGTCAGATACGTTAACCAAGGAGCTACCCAGCCATGCCTCACCTTTGCAGATGGCATAGATCAAGATACAAGATGCACAAACTTGCTGTGTGATCCTGATCGACTCTGTCTCTGTCTGCTTGTTCAATCAAGCCTATTTAACTCCTTACCAAACGGCAAAATTTTAGACTAGCCCAAATTGAAAGCAGTTGCAGATGACAATTAAAATATGGCTCAAATGATGCATTTCGATTTTGATAGAGAAGAAAACATTGTGGGAAAAGAAGAAAATGCTGGTTACCAGCATTTTCTCCTTTTCCCACAATGTTTTCAAAAGGCTTACTACTTAGGGTTGTTAAAACTCGCTATTATGTGGCAAAGGGTTAATAGAAAGCTCTGAATTTCACTGGATTATATTTTCAACCCTCTATACCTCAAAAGAGGCCAAGTTCATACACATGGTACCAAAAAATTTCTTAACTCTTTACATACAAACAAATCTTACATGTGTCCAATTTAAGAGCATTTGTAGACAACAAATTGTGACTGAAATTATAGAATTTATTTTTAAACGGGCAGAAAACATGGTAGGATAAGGAGTAAATACTAGTTACCAGCATTTTCTCCTTTACCAACAGTGTTAGCAAAAGCCTTTCTCCTCAGAGTTTTTAACATGCCAGGTTGTTTTGTATTGGAGTAAACAAGAACAAGAATCTGTCTTGTCCCATGTTTTCCAAATGACTTCCTTGTTCTGCAATCATTTGTGTTTGTGCCAATAGTATCATTCTGCTATGGGCATTAAAAGATGCTTTAGCGTAAATAGAGTAGATCAAGATCATACTCAACTGAACATTAAGCCTGATCACTGATCTACCATGATAGTCCAACATTTTGAGTGACAAATTGTAGTCTATGCAGCCTTGAAAATGGTACCACATGATTTTGTCTGTAAATTAAAACAAGAGGGCAAAGATGGCCCTGAATCGCTCCACTGGCTAATATGTAAAACCCTACTAGCCAAATATGACAATACTTGGCAAACTGGTTTCAAACTAGAAGACATACAGAAATTTCTCTATAAAATCCTTCAAGAAAGTTACGACCCCAGAGCAAAGCCATTTTTGACCACAGAGCTATGATTACTTGAATCCTGGTAGAGGTCCACAAGATAAAGCCCTCCCCTGCAAGCTGAGGAGTTACAGTTCATGAATTATTCATGAATTATTCATGAATTGTTCATTACCCAAGTTCATGAAATGCTCTTAAAATTCCTTAAAGTGCAAATGAGACAAATTCTTGAAGGGTCCTTGATTACGTCATAAAAACAAAGTTCATGAACAGTCTTTAAAATTACCCTAAAGTTTTTGAAGAACCTTTCAAGGACAGGTGTCCATGAATCATTCAAGAACTTATTACGGACAGAAAAATAGTGAAATGTTCTTGAATAGTTCATTACCGGGTCATTCCAGTTCTAGGATTTTAGTTCTTTTATAGTTCCTGAAATGTACACTGCCAGTTCATGAACAGATGATGGTTCAAATATTCATGAACTGTTCATGAACTTTCTCCATCAGAATTTCAATGTCTCATTTGCACTTCAGGGACTTTTAAGAGTATTTCATGGTCATAAATTCATGAAAAGATGAAGAACTAAGTTATTAAGAGTATTTCATGGCCATAGATTCATGAACAGATGAAGAACTAAATTGTGACCTTGAACCGACCTTGGGCTTTTGCACCAAAGACGTCCTTTATTCACCGTTTACCAGATTATAAATTCTGGATTTTTCCTTTTTGAAAGCATTTGCAGACAACACTAAATGTGACTTGAAAGATGAATTCCATTTTAGGTAGTGAATAAAACATCATGGGAAAAGGAGAAAATCCTGTTTACCAGCATTTTCTTATTTTCCCTCAATGCTTTAAAGCTGCCTTCTTTCCTAGGGTTGTTAAGTCGGGATTCTGCAATAAAGCATTAAAATTGTGCATTACTACTGATTGTAATCAATGTTTGTTACTGGTACTATCAATTACAAATGCGGGTAACAGCACTAAAATACAGAAATGCAACTGGCAATTCATAATAATGAAAAGATGTTAAAAGGCTGACCTACAAAGTAGTGTCATTCAGTGGCAAAAATTCCTGGTAAAAAAGAAAGCCATTTATTTAAACAGTAGAAAGCATTGTTGGACACATTCAGTAGCATCTGATTTAAATCTGCAGTTTGCAATAGCATTTAAGATGTCCCATGGATTCAATGGTATAGAATAACTAGAAATGTTTGAGCATTCAAATGTCTCAGTACTTTAAAATTTACCAATTTCATAATAACAAAAACTCTTTGGGAAAAAGAAAAAAATGGTATCAGATATGAGGGAGCGACATAATTTCAAAATGCAGAATATCAGAAATTGTGATAATCAAATCCTATTTTATGAGTACTCACTAGAATTGTCTCGAGACAGTTCTAATGAATACCCACAAAAAAGGGGTTGGGAGGAGATTTAATGGATTTAGAATGACATAACTCCCTCTTTATCTGGAGCTCTTTGTTATTTTCAGATGCTCTCAACTAAAAACAGTTTAAATTTTAGAACTTTCGGCCTCTGACATTTTTCTCATATCTTTCTTTGACCTGCACAAAACCTTTTGCAGGTTCTCAAACTTCTTAAAGAATAAATCTTTCTTCATTCCGATTTTCTGTAATGCAAGCCTCTGTAGACGTTTCAACTTGTGCTGGTCCAATGGTGGCCTTGGAGATGCCCTACACTTAACCGTGTTTGTTCCTGTTCTGGAATAATTAATAAGTTCGTTTTCAGTGAAAATATGTTTAGCCAAGGAAGAAACAACATCTTGCTCATTATCTAAATGTTTGACTAAATCCAGTGCATATTCATCCTCTGACTTGGGGTTTCCATTTTTAAGTACAGCCTCCACTGCTGTGATTCTACTGTCTAATCTTTTAATTTTCTTTCTGAGGATGCTACCTTCCTCCTCCCACCTGAAAGAAGAACACCTAGAATTATAACTACTTTCATGGAAAAGACTGAAACACCATTTTTAACCCTTACAGTGCTGGAAGAGTGAGCTTGCTTTTGTGGACAGTGTAGATTTAGATTAGACTGCATAGAATGTGCAGTCTGAACTTTGACCTACACTGTTTGCTACCTAGTTACATTTTATGGTTAAAACAACCATGACATAACGGATGTTTGGGGTGCTTTTCCTACTTGAAAAAGTTCAACTTATTAATTCAGTTCTTCAACTCTTTCCCAAACAATCCCTGGTTTTTACGACCCTAGGGAAGAGGCCTTTTGAAAACATTGTGGGAAAAGGAGAAAGTGCTGGTAGCCAGCATTTTCTCCTTTTCCCACAATTTTTCTCTATTCTATCACAGACAAAAACCATCATTTGAACAAGATTTAACTTGTTGTCTGTAAATGCTTTCAATTTGGACCGATCAAAATTTTGTCGTTTGGTAAAGAGTGAAGTGTTACCAGTTACATTATGGCTCAGAGCATTTGTCCGTCTGTGTGTTCCTGTTTCCACACCAGTGCACTGCATAACATTTTTTCCAAGCCATTGGCTGTTTTCTCATATTAAACTGCTACAGCAATACTCAGTAAATGGTGACAAATAACTCCAAACCTGAACTTGCAATGCCTGCCAGGAACTACAACTTGGTAATCTTCTGACCTAAGTGGAGCTGATGGAATACAGTTGTGAATAACTGACAAATTATCAAAAGCAAAAATTGGTTTAAACCTTTCCTTGATTATTAACTTTACACTGAAAAGTTGAATGCATCTGCAGAGCGTTCAAAAACTGAAACAAATATTAAAGTTTTCTAACAGAAACAGAGTAGAAAACTGGGAGAAGGAGCAATTGCGTGTTAAAAGCAACTGATATAGCTTTTAGGTTTTCTAACATTATGTTTTTAAACTTGTCTGCAGCAAAATGTGTCTACATGAGGACATGGTTTAGAGGTACAGTAGTAACATATGGTGTTGGTGAAAGCTCCTTTTCATTTACGTTTCGGATTAACAGCTTGAGCAATATGAAAAAAAAAGTATACATGGGAGGAGTTCCAGGGAAAATTTTCAAGCTTTTTGCTCATTGTCATCCGACACAATGACATTTTGAATTAATTTGCTTCTCTGTCCTAACTAACCCTTTCCCTGATAAGCTCTTTTAAAACTCGTCAAAAGTGGAAGTATCTGCAGAAGAGTATTCAAAACAAAAAAAATAATGATGAGATTGTAGTCTCCACCTCCACTCACTTAACCGTTTCCCAAACAAAATTTTGAACCAGTCCAACTTCAAAGTGTCTGCAGACGACAAATTAAATGTACAAAAAATGATGATTTCTGTCTTTGATAGGGTAAAAAACATTGTGGGAAAAGGAGAAATGCTGGTTACCAGCATTTTCTCTTTTACCAAATATGTTTTCAAAAGGCCTCTTCCCATGGGTTGTAAAAACCTGTGATTGTTTGGGAAAGGGTTAAGTGTCTAAAAATTGTTCAGTCATGGATAGACTTTTGTCATACAGGAAATTGAGGTAAAAAGATATAAACCACGCTCTGACAAAAGGGGGCTTAATGCATCTCTGTGCTCCATGGTACCAAGCAAGCCATCACATAATTATGAATCAATATCCACTTTTTTTTTTTTAAAAACAACTGACTTAATCATGAGGTAGACAGGTTCTTTGACATACAGAATATTTACCTATAGCGAAAAGTGTTGGCCCAGGTCAGCCTGCGTGGACTGCGCAGACTGACCTGGGTCAATACTTTTCGCAGATGCGTTAAGCCCCTTTTTCAGAGCATGGCTCATATGAAAATAGGAGACAACCTACAACTCATGTTATCAATGTTTATACTGAATTATAAATGATTCTGCTAGGCAGAAGCGAAGAGAAATGAAACAGACAATACACAACGTTTGTACATTTTCCTAATCAAAGTTCAATTAAACAGGATTTATAGATTGAATGGTGTTTAATGCCATTTTCAACATTATTTCAGTTATATACCACGGCGACTAGAACACCTGTCTATGCTTTTTCCTGGACTTTCATTTACCAGTACTTTGCCTAATATTCTTCACAAGCTTATGAACATAACCATCATCGAAAGAATAATCAGCAGTGAGAGGAATGAATCCTGTTGCAATAATTATGATCAATCCTAAGAAAGAAATTAGCCGGGGTGGGGGGGGGGGGTGTCAAGATCTCATCCAGAGAGCTTACCAGTATCAGACTGTTGTTTCTTTGCGTCGATGTATTCAAACTTTGGTGGAAGTTTTGCTTGTTGAAGTAAATCTCTCTTGTTTGCTGAAAAAAGGGTCAGAATAGAATTTAATCCTTTTCCACAGTGCTGATGTTTAATGAACATGGAAAGAAGCCCTTTATAAAACACTGTCAGAAAAGGAGAAAATGCTCGTAACTAGCATTTTCTCCTTTTTCCCCCCAATGTTTTCTACCCCTGAAAAATTGTATCATTTGATCCACATTGGAATTGTCATATGCAAATGCTAAAACACTTTGGACAAGGTTCAGATTTTGTTGTGTGGTTAGGGGCTAAATGCCTGCTGTGACACTTTCACAACCTTGAAAATATTAAGTGTGTAAGTACACTCTGCCAGAACTTGAGATTCCAAGAAAAAATACAAAAAACCTGTTGTGTCCACTGCCCAGGGTGCCATCACTCAAAAAACAAAATTTGAACTCATGACACAATATATTCTACTGATGATAAGGAAACAACAAAATGAAATGAAGAATTTAGACATGAACATGAGCTAGAAATTACTTGCCTTCATAAAAAAATCATTTCTGATGACTTTCATGAAAAAAATTAACTTGGATAGCAATTCCCATGTTCAATGTGCATAAATAAACAAACATGCCGTCGGCCTTCTTGAGCAAACATGGCGTGACCTAATTCCGGTAACTCAGTAGTATTTATAGCATGAAGTCGTAGATCTTTGCAATTTTTGTGAAGGAACACTATTATGATATAAGAAAAATGATGTCAATTTCTTTTAAATCTGATATTTGTCTGAAATCCAATGGCAATAAAACGTTCGATTACTGGTAAGGGTTACGAGCAGAAATACCGTGTGACGCCATCAAACTATGTACTTTACGAGATGTAAACAAAAAATCACCGGTTCAAGGACACTCACGGAATAAGGGCTCTCGACGATATATCTGTGAATTTCCAGAAGTCATAGAGGTTAAGAAATTTACTTACGATGCATTTCACATGTAACTGCTTCATAAACTTTCTTTTCGAATACAGCTCTTGTAAGATCTCCTTCCCTGTAACCATCTTTAACTGGACTGACAATCTGTTTCCTCTTAATAACAGACATAAAGCGATCTTCCCATTGAACGAGAAAGTTTTCCTCGTCCATGATTTCAAATTTCACGCGGTAACGTTACTTTGCGGGGATTCCGCTTCCGATGCAGTCCTCGTTCCCGCCGAAAACGCGCCACCTATCGCGGTAAAATTTTGGGCCGTTTAAGCACCATTCGGATATTAGATAAATACGTATTAGGTAACTAGATTTACCGATTTCTTCCCTATTTTTTGTTTCAATGTAGGATTAATGCATCGTTTATTATATATAATTATATCGTTTATTAGATTATATAATTTTATCGAAATGAACCGGCCCAAGTAGAACTTTTAATATACAACAATGACGTAAGCGACCGATGTGTACAAATCCTGGATCGCAGACAACTCGGCTATCGACGGATGATTATCTCGCATTTTTGCATCAGCCTGGTACGTATGTTCACTCTAGTACGATCATTACGTAACTATTTTGTTTATTTACTTAAACAATCTTTTTTCTAGTGTTACCGAGTGGAAATTTCTCGCATGTCTAGAAAAACACGCAGTACTTTCGCACCATAACAGTTTCGGGGACCACAGTTTCGCACCAGTAAGATAATTTCTTAGCTCCACTGGCCAAAGGCTTATGTCATGGCCCGGTTTCCGTCGTGCGTGTGTTAACTTTTATTTCAAACGTCATCTCTGAAACTACCTATCGGATTTTGACGAAACTTAACAGAAATGTTCCTGCCATGGCCCTCTTCAAAATTCTTTAAAGGAATTTGATTCCTTTAAAAAGACTGGTTGCCATGGCCACAAAACTGAAAAATATTGGAAATCTTTGAAAATTTTCTTCTCCAAAACCATAAGGCCTAGAGCTACCAAATTTGGCATGTAGTCTTACCAAATGGAACTCTACCAAGTTGTATCACATTATAGGCCTGGAATCAAAATTGGCCACACCCTGGGGTCAGACATTTTAAATGGGCTTCTACAGTGAAAACTTTAAAAAATCTTCTCCAAAAACTGTAAAGCCTTGGGTTACCAAATTTGGCACGTAGCTTTATCTAGTAGACCTCTACCATGTTCCTTCAAGTTTTAGCCCTGGGATCAAAATTTGCCCTGCCCCAGGGGGTCACAAGTTTTAAATTGGCTCCTGTACTCCTGTAGTGAAAACTTCAAAAAATTTTGATCTCCAAAATCACAAAGCCTATAGTTACCAAGTTCAGCTTCATCTAATGGAGCTCTACCAAATTCTCTCAAAGTGAGCTTTTGGATTAAAGTTGGCCCCTCCCCGGTGGTCACAAGTTTGACATAGGTTTCTATAGTGAAAACTTCAAAAATCTTTTGATCATAAACCTTAAGGCCTAGAGCTACCAAATTTGGCATATAGCTTCATATAATGGACCTGTACTAAGATCTCTCATATTATAGCGGGGGGGGGGTGTTATCAAAATTGGCCCTTCCCCAGGGGTCACAAGTTTGACATAGGTTTCTAGAGTGAAAACTTAAAAAATTTTCTGATCCTAAATCATAAGGCCTAGAGTTACTAAATTTGGCATGTAGCTTCATCTAATAAACCTCTACTAGAGTACTACAAACTACAGCGCTAGGGTCAAAATTGGCCCTGCTCTGGGGGTTGCAAGTTTACATGAGCCTATATTGTGTTAACTTCAAAAATCTCTTTATTCCAAACCATAAGACCTTTGGCTACCAAAATTTGCATGTTTACTTTTGTAATGAACCTCTATTAAGATTGTTCAAATTATGGCCTCATCCTGTACTTTATCCTTTAGTTCCTCTACCGGGATTCAAGTAATTATAGCTCTTTGGTCACATAGCTTTGCCTTGCGGTCACAACTTTCACTTGGGCTTTTGAAGAGAAAAAATTTTGAAGTCTTCTTGTTTGACACCATTTGGCCTGGAATTATAATTTTTGGTATGTATGGTTGGTACTTATTAGCCAGTGGAGCAATATAGGGCCATCATGGCCCTCTAGTTCATTTGATACTGTAATATTGGTAACTGACAAGTTTGATAAATTGGTAAAAACATCGGATATTTCAGTAAATTAATATTTTGGCATAATTTCTGCAAACCCCTGCCACTATATAGATTTATGCATATACATGGTATTGCTTTATGTGTGAAAAGATAAATTGAAATTTTCAACTTCATCTGTTGACCAATGTTGTAAATGATGTGTACGAAATGCATCTTTCAAAAATTACATAATTTCAAAAATTCATGGGTTTTTGCGATAAAGTGGTGGGGCGTTTGCAGGTATTATGCCGTTATTTTTATGTAGGTATGTTACACATGCTGTACAATTTTCATGTTTTCCTCTTTGACAGATGCTTTCTTTTCTTATTTCAGATATTTATTATGTCTGATGCCTCAAGCAGTAAAGAATACTACCTGGCATATCATCTTAATGGTGTACAGAAATTTCAGCGTCAGCTGTGCAATTGCACTGTGAATTCGAAACGTTCGATCTTGAACCATTTGTTCAATTTACATGGATTTTGTAAGTACAAATCATATAGACTAGACTAAATATATGAACATTCTGTATTCAGTTAATCTATTTTCATGTAGTAAAATTTGGGACTAATCCCAACTGAAAACCTCTAAAAAAAATCCTCAAATAGGGCAAAGTTTTCTGATCAGGAAGGAACATTGTACGGAAAAGGAGAAATCCTTTTACTAGCAGGCATGTACAATACCTTATCTTCAGAAAGCAACTTCAGACCCTGTGAGTCACTTAGAGTTCTAAGGCGAGCACACTGCAAGGTAAATGACCATAAACAGGTAAAAAGATAATAACAAATGATTTCTCCTATTCCAAAAATGTTTACTACTCTCTCGGAAAATATTTTTAATCATTTGTTATAGTTGAATATCTTTTTCTACAAAATCCTATCCATTTGAAAGAGTCCAAATGTGCCATATTAGGGGAAGTGTTAATTCTTTCCCAAATTAGCCTTCTCAAGACTTTTATGTTCAGAGCATATCTGCAGATTACCACTTCAAACAGAACTTCACTACATCTGATAGATAATGAACAATTCTTGGATCCATCGGCCTTTGTCCAGCAAGAATATGTTATGGTTCTGTGTTAGTCATACATGCGTCAGAGTGTTATTATTTAGATATTGTCTTCTGTGACAGAATGTGTCGGATTTTTAAATAGAGTGCTCTGTGTTTGTTCTCTAAAAACCCCTTCCCTATTCTTAAATGCTTGTGCAGTCGAATCTCGTTATGTTAAAATCGCTTATCTCATAACTCCAGTTATATCAAAGTCAAAGCAATGTCAGAACTTCGTGTCTCTATATTTCATGTTGATTTTTGTTTTTATCTCCAACCCATCATGTCCAAAAACCATTATGTTGAAAGAATTTAGAGAACAATTTCATACCTCAGATCATTTTTTTTTGTCCATATATTCGCCATCATTGGTAGATACAAGGGTCGTAACTCACACAATACGTTAATACCTGAATTGATTCGTAAGGTGTGAATAATTTTGTAACATTGTAAATTGGGATTTGTCTAATTACACACCCTACATGCATACACCATTTAGCGCTTGTCAATCAAGCATACAATACTACCTACTGCGAACCGGTCGAGAAATGTAGAACTTAGTCGGCGCCCATATTTTCGAAAGCCACGTATCTATTCTGCATTTTATGGAGTCATGTCACTGGTGTGAATTTGGTGGCTACCTTGTAAACAACGGTTCACATATAAAACTTAAGTAAATTGTGAAAAATACACTGAATATCAAGGGTTGTTGGTTTTGTGTCTCTTGCTAATTGCTCAATTTTTCGAGTTAACACAATGTCAGTGTGGTCATGTATAAAGAGTCTGTAGGAAGGCAGATCATGCATTTCTTAAAAGCTCAAAATGACACCAGAAATACAACTTAATGGTTTGCAAGGATGACAAGATAACCCTGTCCAAATTCATGTTTACTTCTGGTTTTCGGTGTCCTCATCCAATTCTTAAATTGAGCTCCTTTTATGTCAAAGAATATTTGTTGTCCAAAGGAATTCGAGATAACCAGAGTAGACTGTACATGAAGATAGGAATTAAAAGCTGAGGTTTCTATGCTTTCAGCTCCATTAAAGCCTAGCAAAAATTTATACAAACTGGATGAAAAGTGGAATGTGCCTAAAAGTACACTGTACAGATGGAATATGAAAAAATGCAACAAGGTTTTGACTTTTCAGGAGCAACAAGTCGAAGGTAAATCACTGTTAGGTTGTTTATTCCTAACATCTTAACCCTTATTCTTCTAAATAAATGAACTGAAACTTTCAAGCAGGTAGTTCAAACCCAAGTTTGCTATTTCAAAGATATTTTGTTGGGCAATATATCTCCTTATTGGACAGTGTAGATCCAACATCAAACTGATCTTGATCTACACTGTCTGCAAATGATCCTTGAGTTGCCCATAGCAACCAAAGGGTTAAATTCTATTTTAACAGTTTTCTTCAAACCTGCTCACAATTTTTATTGTCATAATCTTTTGTGGAAGATCAGATTATGGCTGATATTGCCACTTTCGAACAGAAGTTTTCATCCTCTATTTGTGAAGAAAATGTTGTCTTCAAACTTGCTGAAATTGTTTTTAGCCACAAAGTCTCAGTTGAATTTAATTGTGGTTGAAATCAGCTGATTATGTCAGGAGTTTTTGTGCTTTGAACTGTCTTGAAATGCCAAATATGACTTTTTACACTCTATTAATCAAGGCATTTCAGTACCTCGTCTAATATAGGGTTAATTCACGTTTTTGAGGTCGATAACATTCGCAGAGGTCCTCAAAATGGTTAAATGCCCGAGTTCAAAGCACTTGGGTGTTAAGCCATTTTGAGGGCCTCTGCGAATGTTAACGACCTCAAAAACCTGAAAGAATGCTACTATTGCATAAAATAAAAGTTTTCTTTATCAATAAGTCGTGACAAAAACGAAACATACTGCCACAGAATTGAAAAAAGAAAAACGGACTTAAAATGTACAGAGACTGATTAAAACTGGAATTCGGTAAACATATTTTTTGTGACGTCATGTATGAATGAAACGTTCAGCACCCACCGTTTATCGGAATTCGGTGCACATGTTTTTCTTACGCGCAGTGACGTCGAACATGAATGAAACGTTCAGTGTCCATTGTTTACAACGTTGGCCCGGGTCGAGGATACTGAAAGTAAAAAGCATGGCGTTAACGGCACGTGAAACGCACATTTTATGCAATAATACTGGTGAAATCCAGGATATGCATGAGTAATAAAGCTGGTGCCGTGATATAACTTGAACAATGTTAAAAGCAACATTAACCCTTTACCAAGCAAAAACGACCCCAAGAAAAAAGTCTTTTGTAAGACATAGTGGGGAAAGGAGAAAATGCTTGTAATCAGCATTTTTTTCCTTTTCCCCTCTATGTTTTCTACCTTTTCAAATTAACATTTTATCATTTGAGCCACATTTGTCTTCTGCAAATGCTTTCAGTTGGAACCAATCTATAATTTGGCTGTCTGGTAAAGGATTAAACACTGTTCAATCAGATTGAGATTTCAATGGCTTGACAATTATTTAGCTGTATTTCTTTCAGATTGCATAGTTCTTTCATCAAACAATGCGACCAACAGCAGTGATGGTGACTTTAACAACACAAATGACAAAGAGAATGAACTATCAGGATTTGAAACAGATTCATCTGTAAGCAGTGTTGATCGTTGCATTTCATCCACAGACTCATTCAGTGTAATTTCTTCTGAGAGTGAAGAAGAGAATTCTGAAATACAGTTTATGTTGAAAATTAACATGTGGTTTTTCATTTTGGGTGATTCCTAAAGTGCTTGTACAATCCATGTGTGTATGGATGAAAACAAACATGAAATGAACTTTTTGCCACAAAGATTCAACCTTTTTTCCTTCTCATTTCGTTGTAGAAAAGTAAACTCCAATTCTGCAATTTACATGTAAGGATTCCATGGCAAGAAGTGTAGGTCATGATCTGTATCCTCTTATATAGTCTGATCTTGATCCTGGTTAAGTACCCATTCAAGCGTAATACCAAAACGAAGGATAGTGATTGAGAAACACTTAGTGTTGTACAAAGAAACTGCTGATTTTTCAATGGTTTATGAAGTATAACTTAACTTTTTACCAAATTACAAAGTTATAGACTTCCCTATGTTGAAAGCATTTGCAAACAATGATTTAAATGTGGTTCAAAATGGCAGAACTTGTCTTTGAAGAGTAGAAAACATTTGTGGGAAAAGGAGAAAATGCTAATTTCCGCATTTTCTCTCTTTTCCCACAAATGTTTTCCACAGGCTTCTTTCTCAGGGTCGTTAAAAGTCAGGATTGTGTTGTAAAGGGTAAAATAGTATTTGTTTACTTATCCCAAGTTTTCATACTTTTGTGTCCCACTTTTGTATTCACCCTTTCCAAGTGAAAACACTTTGAATAAAGGCATCTCAGGGCTTGACCACTGATGGTAAAATTTACTGAAATTTATGTTGGAAAAAAGAGAAATTGCTCATTGAGTGTTTTCTCCAATATTTTGTTAAGTGCCTTGTTGAGACGTTTAGACAATTTTCTTTATGACAGAAATGGTCAACTAGATATGTGTATACTTTGAAATAAATGTGTTTAACCCTAAAAGCACTGAAATATTCAAATGGATATTTTTAGTCAGGACAAACATGTAAATTATTGCAATTTCAGGGTTGTTTTGGCAAGAATATGGACTAAGTAGCGGAAACTGTAGATCTAAGATCATACTGCACGTTTTTTGCAGTCTGATCTTGGTTTACACTTTCTTCTAAAGCAACTTAAGTTGGTTCTAGGGCATTAGAGGTTAAGCAACACTAGATTGGAAGTTTTCGAAAAATGACAGAGGTATTGTAGTAGCTCCTGTGTCATCATCGTTCACGTCATTTTGCCACAACTTTAAGCATTTTATAATATCTCTGTTATTACTGAAGATACTTACTTCAAACTTGGGCAAGTTGTTCATTATCAAAATGGAAATCTATACAAGAAGGGCAGGTAACAAACTATTTTTGACAGAGTTATGTCTCTTTTTTTGACTTGGAATTTTCACTGAAAATCAAGCACCCACAGCCAAGTGTTGGCACCCCCATATGGTGCTCTTATTTTTAACTTGGTTCTGTTGCAAGCAGCTTTGTGGCTTGTTGGGAATGTTTTATTAAAGCTCAGCATTTCATGTGATAGTTGATATAAAGATACAGAGTCAAAGTTAGGCCTGACAAAATTTTAATAAAATAATAAGGTTACAATTTATGTGGTATGATTACAATATTATAGAAGAAACTGAGTTGAGGACAGCTGAAGGCATGTGTAAAATTTAATGTAAATCGTAGAATTTTCTGATCAACAAAACCATACAGAATCATGAATGTTTCAAGAACCGTATAGTTCTCAAGAAATTCATGAAACTTTCTTGATTTAACTGAATACTACATCATGGATACTTCAAGAACCTATTGGTTCATGATTAATTCATAAAATGTCGTCAATGAATTCATGGTCAGATCATGTGGTTTTCAAGAATTTTTTGTAAACCTTCATTGGTTCATGAACTGTTCATGAACACCTTTATAGGGTCATTTCATGTCCAGTAGTTCATGAACCAAGTTTAAGGATTGTTGATGGTCATTTCATGAATTATTCTTGAAAAGTTTGAAGTGTTCATGATTTTAAGAACAGCATTTCGCAGTATACCAAATAGTGCAGGTCTAGAATGTGTGGTTATAAACAAGAAGATTTTCAAAGTTTCCTCAATAAAAGGCCCTGTAAAACATGAGACCCCTGAGACATGGCCAAATTTGGTAGCCCTAGATCTTATGAATAGTAACAAGAAGATTTCTAAAGTTTTCACCATATAAGCCCATTTAAAACTTCTGACCCCTGGGGTGGGGCCAAACTTAACCCCAGGGCTATACCTTAGGCCCTCTTGGTAGAGACCCACTAGATAAAGCTACATGCAAAATTTGGTAGCCCTAGGCCTCATGGCTAAGTAAGAGAAGATTTTTTAAGTTTTCCCTATATAAGCCCATGTAAACCTAGTGGTCCGCCTGGGGCGGGGCCAAATTTGATCCCAGGGCAATAATTTGGGCACTCTTGGTAGAGGCCCATTTGATAAAGCTTCATGCAAAATTTGGTAGCCCTAGGCTTTATGGCTAAGTACGAGAAGATTTTTAAAGTTTTCCCTAAATAAGCCCATGTAAAACTTGTGACCCCCTGGGCAGGGCCAAATTTGACTCCAGGGCAACAATTTGGATACTCTTGGTACAGGCTCACTAGATAAAGCTACATGCAAAATTTGGTAGCCCTAGGCCTTATGGCTAGGTACAGGAAGATTTCTAAAGTTTTCACTATATAAACCCATGTAAAACTTGTAACCCCCGAGTCGGGGCCAAATTTGACCCCAGGGCTATAATTTGAAGAAACTTAGTAAAGGTCTACTAGATAAAGCTACATGCCAAATTTGGTGGCCCTAGGCCTTATGGTTTTAGACGACAAGATTTTTACAGATTTTCAATATTTTTCAGTTTTGTTGCCATGGCAACCAGAGTTTTTGAAGGAATCAAATTCTTTTAAGAATTCGGAAGAAGACCATGGCAAGATCATTTCTGTGAACTTTCATCAAAATTGGATTGGTAGTTTCAGAGATGAAGATGTTTGAAATAAAAGTTAACACACGTATGGACAGACGTACACACGACGGACACTGGGCCATGACATAAGCCCGCTGGCCTTCCGCCAGTGGAGCTAAAAAATCTTACAACTAGTGTTAACTCTTTACCAAACAATCCCGAGATTTAACAATCCTGGGAAAGTGGTTAAAAACATGGTGGGAATAGGAGAAAATGCTGATTAACAGCATTTCTCTTTTTTCCCACATTGTTTCCTATCCTTACAATGACAAGTCTCAACATTCAGCAGCATTTCACATGTCTGCAACTATTCTGACAATCTTAAAATTTTGTTGTTGGTTAAAAAGTTAATATCACTTAGTATACATGAGTAATAAAGTATTCATATGCCATTCTTGGGAAAATTGTTGTTTTCCTTTGGCTGTCTTTTCCACATGACAAGCCATTTTCTGATCTTAATAGACAATTAACTGCTATAAATAATTTAGCACAGTTTGGCAAAGGCCATGAAGTGAGAGCAACAATCTAGATGCAGTTTGGATTATTTGTGACAAATCTATTATTGATCACACACATGAACCCTTGTAGTGCTGAACAAATGAAATTACCATTCTCAGTCAATACCAGGTATGATGCACATATTGCCATTTCAAAGCTGTTTTTGTCCAATATCTGGCAAAGAAGAGAACAGTGTAGATCCAAGATCTGTGCAGACTGATCTTGATCTTTAACGTCTGCTTAAGCACTTAAGTGTGGATTTTAAACTACAAGGATTTAATAACCTTTTGGCGTTGGAAGCACATGTCCTACTACCCTCTATTCACATTACAGACAAGGCTAAATTTTTTTTTGATTACATGGTCAGGTTTGATTCAAAATATTTAGCAATCAGCATTTTTACCTTTTTCTGGAACGTTTTCCACCATTCCAAGGACAAAATGATATCATTTGATTGACATTTATCATCTGCAAAAGCTTTCAACATGGAAAGGTCAATGTTTTCATTTTGAGTCAGATTGTATGCTGAAAAAGGGTCAAATCTGACTCAAGCTTAATGAACAGAGTTAATGCATTACCATGCTTCACCATTCAACAAATGAATATTCAAATTTTTTTGCAAATTGACCATTCAGTATCACTATTTACATCCAGATACTTTACCTCACAGAATCTACCAAGCTGTACTTGCAATATGACTTTGTTTCCTTTTAAACCCTTCACCACACAAATCCAACTTTTGATGAGCATAAAACAAAAGGCTTTTGAAAACATTTGTAGGAAAAGAAGAAAATGCTGGTAACCAGCATTTTCTTCTTTTCCCAAACTGTTTTCTACTATATCAGACAGAAGTCATCATTTGAACTACCACATATCAAATTTGATATCTGAAAATGCTTTGAGTTTGGTCCAGTCCAAAATTTTGTCGTGTGGTATAGGGTCAACTCTTTACCTGCTAAATAAGTTTAGTGAAACTTTCAAGCTGATCATAAAAACCAAATATTGCTATTTTAACATTATTTTTTGAGATAAAAATATCTCCTTATCTGACAATGTAGATCCAAGATCAGACTGCACATTCTGTGCTGTCTGATATTGAACTACACTGTCTGCAAAAGGTCCTTGAGTCGTGTTTAGCAGCCTAGGGGTTAACTCTACCAATACACTTGTCCAAATCTAAAGCTTTTGCAGATGACAAATTATTCTAAACTGTCAGATTGTCTCTGAAAGGGTAGAAAAGATTGTAGGAAAAGAAAGACATGCTGGTTACCATATTTTCTTCTTTCCCATGCTGTTTTCAAAGGGCATCTTCCTCAGGATCCTTAAAACAAGGGATCTTTTGATAAGGAGTTAAGAGAAAATTTCGTTGCTCTGAGGTTACTCGTCTGTCCGTTTCATTACTTTTTGGCAGATATGTATAGCAAATCCGCTTACTGTGATCAAACTGGCTGGAATCAAATACAT
Source organism: Hippopus hippopus (assembly GCA_946811185.2). Taxonomy (NCBI): domain Eukaryota; kingdom Metazoa; phylum Mollusca; class Bivalvia; order Cardiida; family Cardiidae; genus Hippopus; species Hippopus hippopus. Next base: position 38,044,353 of record OX328096.1, read on the forward strand.
CATGCGTAATGACGCATGCACGCTCACTTTCAGTTTTGAATAGCTGGTCTGTGCTGTGTTATTGGTTTGACCTGAACCAAATATACTGTCAAACATGCTTGCACTAGACTCATTCTACTTTCAGTTTTAGCTATTTCACCCGACCTTGTTTCTGTCTTTCTACCGTATATTTAATCCTACACATGTACATACAACGCATAAGATTGATGGATCAAATGCTACTCATTAAGAAGTAAAAAAGTTAGAGTGCCCCTTCTGCTTGGCGAAGCAACTTCGGCTTTCCTTGCCCTTGCTTACTCTACTATGTAACTTGTACATGGTGCATTACGTCATGTAATGAAATTTTGTTTTTCATTACACCATATCATTTTAGTTACACACACAGGTATGACATAAACTCACAGAAAAGTGCTTGCCTGGTTTTTAATAACACGTGCACCAGTGATGAAACAAAACTTATGCTCAACAATGACCCTATTCCTGTAACAGACAGCACTACCCATCTAGGACTTACCAGGGAATCAGGAAAAGGCACTAATGTTGAGAGTAAAATAGAACTAGGAAGAAGGACTGCTTACTCTCTCCTTGGAGCTGGGTTCCATGGTTTTAACGGACTTAAACAAGATAACAAAGCACACATATGGAATACCTTTGTTGTACTAAGGATCCTACATGGCCTCAAGTATCTATTATCAGCCAAAAAGGTGTCAGAAAACTAGAATCTTTCCAAAACAAATGTTTGAAACAACTTCAACACCTTCCTGATCGGACTGCAAATGTAGCATGTAATGCTCTAATGGGAATAATACCACTGGAGATCCAAATCCACAAAAATATTCTCAATTTGTTCATTGGTATTCTACAATCACCAAAATCAGTGGAGTATGAGACTGCAGTGAGACAGTTGGCTACAAAGACCCTAGAAGAAAACAGCTTCTTTTCCAGTGTCCGCAGAATCTTACTGAAAAAGGACCTACTCACAGCTTACCCACTTATTAAAGATACCCCAGATAAAAGCAAATGGAAGAAAATGTTGAAAGAATCGGTGAGCTCAAATGTAGAGAAGAACTGAAAAGAAGAAATAGAGGAAAAAAGCTCCCTTAAATACCTTAACCCAGATTCAGTTAAAGTAGGGCAGACCCATCACGTCTATAGTACTGTCAGATCAAATAAGGAAGACATTAAGAGATCAGAGCTCAAGGCAAAACTCTTACTTGGTACCTACAACCTACAGTCAAACAAAGCAGTTTTTAACCAACATGCAGTAGATCCGACATGTAAATTGTGTCAACATGAACCTGAAACTCTAAAATTTATACCCCTCAGTATCATGGCGGACATTTATATAAGTATATTTCAACTCTAAACTGTCCACAATCTTAAATACTCATGATCATTAGCTCCATATGACCACAGAAAGACATTTATCTAATTTGAATTGTAACAGTAATTGTGTTAAAACAAATACAAACCTTAAAATATCTCGCGACGTTAATAGGCATGCAACGCGATATGTGGTGTATAATATATTATGTGGTGTATTTATAAAAAAATCAGTGATTAAGACAAAAGGCCTTATCTCGAAAACTCAGACTCTCAACTACATCTACAACCAAGTATAGTCTTGGGTTCTCCGAAAAGGAAAACTGAAGAATCTACCAAACAACAACAACATGGCTTGATATTGCTCCACACATCCAATTTTCAGGACTTTGAGTCCTATGATTACTAGATGACAAAATTTTAGATTGTCACCGTTCCAAGATGACTGTGTTTGTAGATGAATGACAGATCAATTTCAAGAGTGACTCACATGATGCGATCCATCATCTGGTTTTTTTTTATCCCCACAATTTCTACTATATCAAAGGTAAAACCGATCATATGAGCTACATTTTGTCTATCTTTTGCAAATCTTTTAATTGATTTGGATGAGCCTATATTTTTATTCCCCCCCCCCCCCTTAACCTTTTACCACACAATCCCAACCTTAAATGACCCCGAAGAAGCAGCCTTTTGAAACATTGTTGGAAAAGGAGAAAATGCTGGTAACCAGCATTTTCTCCTTTTCCCACAAAGTTTTCTACCTTTTGAATGACATATCTCATGTTTTGAGTAACATCTAATCTGTTGTCTGCAAATGCTTTCAATTTGGACAAGGCTACAATTTTGTTGTCTGGTAAAGTCAAGTTAATAGTAAAAAAAATGCACCTGCTGTAAGCGTTAGGAAGTAGACAACAGTGATGGATTAACTTGGGGGAGAAAAATCAATATAAGATAATTACAACCAATCAATAAAATCTGAAATAAATGTCAAATTTTATGGTATTCAGAATAAAAAGAGTATCTGGTGTATTTTTTACGACCATGCAGAAAACCATGTTCATGTATTGTCTTTTCCCTTGTATCATTTACAATTCAATCCTTTTCCAAACAATGCAGAGTTTTATCGAATCTGAGACAAAAAAACATTTGAAAACATTGAGGAATGGAGAAAATGCTTGAATAAGCACTTTTTTCCTCCTCCCACAATTTTCTATTAACCTTTCCCACATAATCCCGAATTTTAATGACCCTGAGAAGTAGGCCTTTTGAAAACTTTGATGGAAAAGGATGAAATGCTGGTAACCAGCATTTTCTCCTTTTCCCACAATGTTTTCTAGACTTTCTGATACAAATCCCATTATTTGTGCCATATAAATTTTGTCGTCTGCAAGTGCTTTCAACATGGACACGTCTAAAAACATTGTCGTTTGGTAAAGAGTTAATTCAAAGACAAATTCCACCATTTCAGCTACACTCTACAATTTTGTGGTCTGGTAAAGAGTTTGTTTAAGGTTTATTAAGAATTTACCTGTGTCTTACCATTTAACCTTTTACCACACAGTCCCGACTTTTAACGACCCTGAGACAGAAGCCTTTTGAAAACATTGTAGGAAAAGGAGAAAATGCTGGTAACCAGCATTTTCTCCTTTTCCCACAATGTTTTCTACCCTTCCTAAAACAAATTTTCATTTTTGAGTCACGTTTATTCTGCTAATGCTCTCAATTTGGACAAGTCTAAAATTTTGTCGTTTGGTAAAGAGTTAAGAATTTACGCTCATAGCAGTTAACTCTGAATCCCAATGAATCCCAAGTTTTAACAACCCTAATGAAAAGAGCTTGATATGATGTTTTATACTCTTTTAACTCTTTACCAAACCACAAATTTTAGACTCTTAATTAAAAGCCACTGCAAAACAAGAAAATGGAAAGTGATAGAAATAAACCAAAGTTCTTTGAAAGGATAGGAAATGTTGTGGGAAAAAGGAGAAAATGCTGGTAACAAGCATTTTCTTCTTATCCAACAATCTTTTAAGAAGCTTTCTCCTTCAGGGTCTTTTAAAACTCTGGATTGTGTGTTATAAAGACAAATAAGGCCTAAAAAAAAAAAATAGTTTGTTTAGGGTAACGTCTCCAAAAATGTTAGGTAGGGTAGGGACGAATTTTTTTTTTTTTTTTTTAACCCCCCCCCCCCAAAAAAACAACATTTTGAAATGGTGGTATTTGCTTTCGAAAATGGAAAAAAAAAGAGAAAAAGGTGGCTACCAGCTCTGAGTCCCTTTTCTCATTATGTGTTCAAAAGACCTCTAGTCTGTCACTAACTTTCTGATTGTGCGGTAAATGGTCAAATTCTATCTAAACTATACTTCTATATTTGCATCTTTTTTCTCCACTGAATGCTGTCCACTTTTGTTTAACTCTTTTCTGAATTGAAATTTTTTAGACTTGTCCAAATTAAAAGTATTTGCTGACAACAAAACAAATGTAACTCACAAATTGAAATTCGTTTTGGGAAGTGTAGAAAACATGGGAAACAAAGAAAATATGGGTTTATAGCATTTTCTCCTTTTCCCCCAATTTTCCCACAATGTTTTCAAAAGTTTTTTTTTTTAAGGATTGTTAAAACTGGATTGTGTGGTAAAGAGCTAAAACAGCTGAAAAAGTGAAAAACATTTATTTGCAAGTTTCTAAATAAACTGAATAAATACTAGAATGTTTCGTTTGTTTTTATGTTTAATACCCTCCCCCTCCAGAACACTTTAGAGGACTATATATATTATACTGATTTAAAGTAAACATTTTATCTGTAGAAAAGTTGGGTTTACAAAGGTTATGTATATTGTTTTTTATCTAGAACACACATTCTTGACACAACTTTGAAATTACAAGTATCCACTTTTGTTGTCCTTCAGAGTTGTAATGTGAAACAAGAGTGTCGTCATCACAATATACGCCACCACATGGCTGCTATTTCAAGCAGCTAGCTTTAGAGACTAAAGTGTTGGAATTTCTAGCACCTACCTGGGTAGCTCAATGGATATATTGTGTTACTTGTGATCTAAAAGTTTTACGCATGGACTGATGGATGGACAGACGGACGCACAACGGACTCATTGGTCATTGGCTTTGATTAAGCAATAAAAATATGAAGTTTCTTGAAATTATGTCCATTAGTTGGAGATACATTGATGAAAAACATTTTTTTTCCCATGACACAGCAATAAATTCCAAAACCCTGACAATATGCGCTAGGTCACATGATCTGTGAAAATTTCATCCAAATCCGTTGAGATATGTCAAGTAATTAAAGAGATATTGGTGAAAAATGAAATATAACATGAAGCCCCCTTTTCCCATGATGCAACTATAAATCGCAAAACCTTGACAATCTGCACTAGGTCACATGATGAGAAACATTCTATGAACATTTTATCCAAATCAGTCAAGAAATGTGGGAGGAGTTGCGTTCACAAGAAACAGACTTTTGTAAGGATGGATGCAGTTTAAATTTGACATGAAGCCCCCTTTTTCCATGACACAGTAATAAATTCCAAAACCCTGACAATATGCGCTAGGTCACATGATCTGTGAAAATTTCATCCAAATCCGTTGAGATATGTCCAGTATTAATTAAAGAGATACTGGTGAAAAATGAAATACAACATGAAGCCCCCTTTTTCCATGATGCAGCTATGAATTGCAAAACCTTGACAATATGCGCTAGGTCACATGATGAGAAACATCCTGTGAAAATTTTACCCAAATCCGTCAAGAAATGTGGGAGAAGTGCTGCTGCTCCTCAATTTTATATAGATCAGACACATTTTACCTGGAAACTAAAGTGGCATCACTTGCCAGAAGTGTAGGAGAGATTAGAAAGCATTGGAAAATTTTTGCATAGCGGCTCCTAGCCTAGGCAGTTTCAGGTTTTTCTCTAAGACCAGGTAGGGTAAATCAAGCTGAGTGGGGGGGGGGGGGGGGGGGGGGGCAGAGCGAGAACAAGGCAAGTTTGGGTAGATTTATATTTTCCGAAAGAAATTATTGTTGCCTCATTGTAACAAAGATAGAAAAAAAAATATATATATATGAAAATACCTGTCTAATATGAAGACCTATCGACGCTTGATACAAATCTAAACTTCTATCGTTGCCGTCGTCTAGTTTAGTCCAGTCCGTCCTGTCAGATAAGTTGCAAGAGAAACGTTCATTAAAATTTTTCGAATGTTGTATCTGCATTGAACACCTTAATTGTTCGTAGTTCTGGAGCATGCTAGCACTTTTGCCGAATGATGTTTAACAGAACTTGTTCAATCCGAAATCCAGCAAACCGAAAGTAGCGACAATGCACTACAGAACCGGAAATGCGGTGATGACAACAGAGATGACGGGATCCTGTCTATATTTTACGCGAAAAAAAGCGAAAATCACAAGTAAAAGTTCATTACACAGTCTGTATAGTACCGCAGTATTTCGGGCGTGATTTGTTGTAGAAGATAAAACTGGTACCCGTTTGTCTTTTGTAACCGTGCGATAGGATACGAACGTTCGATAAACAGAAGTTCCTGTGTGGAGTTAGCGAAAAAGCCCGATCTCTCCGCCTGCTTGTATGTATTTTTAGAAATGGAAAACCCACGTTATTGCGTTTGACAATTTGTGTTTAAGGTCGGTTCAATATACTCCGATACACGGTAGCTTTTGTACAGGCGTAGGAGTTTTCATGTATAATTATGTATGTAGTAGTACATGATTGTACACCTATAATATAATGCGCAATATTTGCCGAAACAGGCGTCCTGTGACACAGTATGATAAAAGGCTGATTTTTTTTTTTTTTTTATCGGAAGACAAAAAAAAAATTAGGGTCGGGGCAAAATCTCCAGGTAGGGTCGGGTTACCCGAAACAAACTATTTTTTTTTTTATGCCTAACATAGTTTCAACCTCATCTGCAAAAAATGAACACTTTCAAATTTGATGAGTCTAGATTTCTTTGTCATCTGTCAAATTGTTTTACGCTATATAACTCACCTGTAACATTTTTAGACTGGCGATTGCTATTGAGAGTGTCCAAGATTTAACTTTAAACAAAACATATCATAAAAGCCAAATACTGCCCCCGGGACAGAAAATAATTCTTTATGTTGAGAATTGCAATTCTGTTAACCCTTTCAGTGCCATAGGTGAAACCAGGGTCCTTTACGGACAGCATAGATCAAGATAAGTCTGCACAGAACGTGCAGTCTGATTTTGGATCTATGCCATCGGCTTGTGTAGCCAAACCTGTAAGATAAAAATATTTTGGAGACTCATAGGATTGTATTTTTCATCCTTAAAAATGGGTCAAGTTTATATATTTGGTGCTGAAAGAATTAAAATGACAATGTTGACTTGAACTTCAAAATCTCTACTTGATGTCTACTTGTTACAAAGTCGCACACTGAACAAGATGTCATTTAAAAGTTATTAGATGTTTTTTACATGTAAATTAGTCACTGACCTATGCCAGTCAGGCTCATCTTCGGTAATCTCAATGCAACTGTAGCGAATTTTGTATGGTACAATAGTTAAAGAATCAACAAGAAAGGTTTTTCCCCTTTACTTAGATAGCAGCATTCGCTTACAGGATAGTCATTGTGACAGGAATTCATTCCTCTCCCACCGCTGACCATTGTCTCAACGATGGTTATGTGGGAAAGCAGCCAGTGGCTTGGAAAGAAAATTGTGCGGAGTATTGGTAAAAGAGACTCCAGGAAAGCATGGATAGGTGCACTGGCCGCCGCAATATAACTGAAATAATGTTGAAAACGGCATTAAACACCATACAATCAGTCATTGTCTTGTTTTTCATAAATACAAGATTGTACATAGATCTATGCAGAATGTGCTGTATGACCTAAACCAAAACAAGAAGTCCATTAACTGTTGTAATCAGCACTTTAGAAATCACTCTAAGCCTTTGCCATCTCCCTTTGCCCTCCACAGGAAGAAGTAAAAAAAAAAACTACTTAAAAAATACACCTTTGAACACATCCTGAAACACTTAAATGGACTACTTGCTGTTCTATTCTCGAGCTCTAAATAGCTGGTTCTATAACCCAGAATAAAATTTTTTGAGATTTGTTCAAGAACTTAAGAGTTAATAATCATTATTTGTTTCTTTGTATTGGAGTTTAAAGCCCCTTTTTAACAGCTTAGGTCATACCACGGCAGTCAGTGCACCTATGCATGTGTTTCCTGGCTTTCTTACATCAGCACTGACACAACTTTGTTTTCAAGCCAATCTGACTACTTTTCTTACATGCATCAGAGGTGAGCGATGAAAAATTACCAAAAAGAAAGTATCGACCTCAAATTTGGCGCAAATGATGGATTTAGTCTCTGGAGAGTCAAAAATCGTGATTGTGGGAGAAAATGCTGGTTACAAACATTTTCCCTTTTTCCACAGTATTTTTTTTTTTAAACTCTTCATCCCCATAGCCATAAAAAAACATGGCTTATCTTGTAAAGTGTTAAAAAAGTGTGTCTATCAAAAATAATCAACCACAACAGTCTTTCATGGCATTGCAATATATGGGTGGAATTTGCGTGAATCATAGATTAAGATCTGACTGCATAAAAGTTGTATACTGGTCTTGCACTAAACTTTCCTCATTTTGATTGTAAAAAAGTTACATGATTAATTAAGGCTCTCAATCTGCATCAGAAATGTATTTCAAACCCTCTGATTTATAAACTCCTATCCCTCCGAAAAAAAAGGAAGAGTACATAATTATATTCTCTTTATCCAAACAATTTCATTTTTTCCTGAATCTATCTAAAAACAAATTGCCTAAGCAGCAGAAGGTATACACTAAGATGTGTAGACTGGTGGTTGTTTATACTGTAAAGGCAGGTGTTTGCTTTTTCCGGTTTCCAACATTGTTTCTCAAGGCAATAACTTATTATTTAAAATGTCCTGGGTTTCACCAGTACTGCCAGGGCTCTGAAGTGTCTTTCTCAAGGACACTCCCACAAAAAAACCCACTTCTTCCATTGACCAAATTGTACCAAAATATTTTTCTTCGGATGAATCACACTTTGAAGCCAAATTGTCCTGCACAGGCCATTCTGCATTCTCGCATATTGGATATTGAATAAAGCCTGCCAGTTCTCTTTCTAACATGAAATATGCCAAGCCCCGGTAGCTCAGTTGGTAGCGTGCAGGGTTTGAGTACAGGGGTCATGGGTTCGATCCTTGGCTCGGCCAATTTCTTTCCGAGGATTGATGATAGTCATTGCGACAGAATTCATTCCTCTGCCACCGCTGACTATTGTCTCGACGATGGTTACATGGGAAAGCAGCCAGTGGCTTGGAAAGAAAATTGTGCAGAGTACTGGTGAAAGAGACTCCAGGAAAGCATGGATAGGCGCACTTGTCGCCGCTACATAAATGAAATAATGTTGAAAATGGCGTTAACCCTTTACCACACAATCCCGACTTTTGACGACCCTGAGAAAGAAAGCAAATAAAAACATTGTGGGAAAAGGAGAAAATGCTGGTAACCAGCATTTTCTCCTTTTCCTACAATGTTTTCTACTCTTCCCAAACCAAATTTCAATTTTTCAGTCACATTTATCTTGTTGTCTGTAAATGCTTTGAATTTGGACCAGTCTAAAATTTTTTTGTATGGTAAAGAGTTAAACACCAAACAATCTAAAGTGAAATGAGTTCCAGTTTTCATCTTAAACTGAAGCTAAAACCTGCCTCTTTGCGGGTTTATATTTCACGTATTACGGGGATAATTTAAACTTGTGGTTACGCTAAACTATAATAAAGAAAACCTCTCGGTTTAACTTTTTGTCCGGGTCTAACTAAACTATGTTTATGCAAAAGAAAGAGTGTATAACTTGAGTTTAAACTCAAGGTTATCTTACCAGAGCCAGACAAATTACATAGACAAAGACCAGTCATTTCAGCTTTTGCCATCATAAATAGAATGAAATCACTATGGGCTTAACTCTTTACCAAACAATCTTGGGTTTTCACAACTCTAGGAAAGAAGGCTTTTGAAAACATTGTGGAAAAGGAGAAAATGCTGGTAACCAGCATTTTCTCCTTTTCCCACGTTTTCTACCCTTCCTAAAACAAATTTCAATTTTTGAGTCACTTTAATTTTGTCGTCTGCTAATGCTTTCAATTTGGACTAGTCTTGAATTTTGACGTTTGATAGGAGTTAAACAGCTGTTACAAATTTTTGCAACATGTGCAAAGAATACTTTGTTCGATCTGTGATGGTATGTTACTTATGTATAGCAGTTTCTGTAGTTATGAAATTATGGTATTATGTGTGAGTAATGCAGAGTGATGCTTAAGCCTTGGCCTACTAGATAACACATCAAAAGATCAGTTTAGTGCATGTTTTTTTCCTTCTGTAGTTTATAATAGTTAACATTATGTTGGTAGCTAAAAAAGTTCAAAGCAATATACAAGATATCTTTTCAAATGCTGAAATTTTTATTCCAGATAAAGCAAGAACAATGAAATCTAACAAAATGTCACAAAATTACATTCATGCATTAAAGTCATGTTCATTATTAGTATCTTGTAAGGACATTTTCTGAGATATCTGTTATAAAATTTGTTTGAAAAGGTATTAATGAATTAATCTACTGTACATCCGATATACAAATTTTGCCTCTTCTATTTAAAAATTTTAATGGTTTTGATTTCTTTTGAGGAGGATATTTATATGTATTCAAAGAAATAAGTTATACAAATGGTGTGCTATCCTACAAATATGACTGATGTCTTGGCCCAAAAACCAAAGTTTCAGCCTATCTGACACAAGTACTTACAACTTTTTGTGCCCATCATGCACAAAGCCATCCCTGTACCAAGCTATCCTGTTTTTATGACCATTGGAAAGACAGCTCTTCAAAAACATATTGGCATAATAAGAATACTGGTAAACGGCAATTTGCTCCTTTATTCACAATTTTCAACTTTTCCATAGGACAAAAATTTGAGTCATTAATTTTGTTGTCTACAGATGTTTTCCAAAAGGACATATCTAAAGTTTTGTATTCAGGTAGATGGAATGTCAAGTCAGAATGTAAAGGTGTTGACCTCTTACTGCTCTCCTCTATCTTGACCAAAATGTCCTTTAACTCTTTACAAAACGACAAAATTTTAGCCTTGTCTAAAATGAAAGCATTTGCAGACGACAATGTCAGTCTGGCTCAAATGGCGCAATTTTTCTTTTATAGGGCAGAAAACATTGTGGGAAAAGGAGAAAATGCTGGTTACCAGCATTTTCTCCTTTTCCCACAATGTTTTCACAAGGCTTCTTTCCCAGAGTTGTTAAAAGTCGGTATTGTGTGGTAAAGGGTTAAATTGTGTCGTTATAGGTCATCAAACATACATGAACTCAACACATCTAAAATGTGACATTTTCACCCTAATGTCCTCTGACCCCCATTGGAGGTCCTAAGGTTTCACGAGGCAAGGCACTGCAGAGCCCCTAACCCAGGAGTTATATCAAGGCAACATTAAATTTTGCTCGAGTCATCATGTTTCAACTGAAATACTGTTGAAATTGGCAAACAATACCACTTAACCCTTTACCACACAATCCCACTTTTTAAAGACCCTAAAAGAGAAGGCTTTTGGAAACTTGGGAATAGGAGAAAATGCTTGTAACCAGCATTTTCCTCTTTTCTCGCAATGTTTTCTACCCTATCAAAGACAGAAACCATCATTTGAGCAATATTTAATTTGTTGTCTGCAAATGCTTTCAATTAGGTCCAGTCCAAAATTTTATTGTTTGGTAGAGTTAAGCAAGTAAATGGTAGGTCATAACCCTTTACTACATGATCTTGAGTTTTAACGACCCTGAGAAAGAAGCCTTTTGAAAACATTGCAGGAAAAGGAGAAAATGCTGGGAACCAGCATTTTCTCCTTTTCCCACAATATTTTCCACTCTGTAAACAAACAACAACATTTGAGTACCATTTAACTCTTTACAAAACGACAAAATATTAGACTTGTCCAAATTGAAAGCATTTGCAGACGACAAAATAAACGTGACTCAAAAATGAAAATTTGTTTTGGGAAGGGTAGAAAACATTGTGGGAAAAGGAGAAAATGCTGGTTACCAGCATTTTCTCCTTTTCCCACAATGTTTTCAGTAGGCTTCTTCCTCTGGGTCGTAAAAACCAGGGATTGTTTGGTAAAGGGTTAAAATGTCGTCTGCAAATACTTTTCTTTGGCAAAGTCAGCATTTTTGTAGTTTGGTAAAGAGTTAAACAATCATATATGGCCACTTTGATATTTTTTCAATTCTTTTTTTAACCCCTGCTGTCCAGCAAATAACAATAACAATAAAGCTAGCTGTATCATTTCACTATTCCAATATAAATATGACCTTTTACACCCTTGCAGCTGACAGTTTCTTATTGATGGAAAAGGAGCAAGTGCTTATTACTAGGAACTACCCCCTTCCACATCATTCTCTGTGTATCATTATAATCTTTTCCCTCACATTTATTTGTGTAAGGCAGCAGTATGACTGAAATTAACATGGGCCAAAAGTGCACATCACAGAACTTATACACAATACCTCATGTTTTCATCAACCTTTGACTTTTCACCTTTGACCTGTGGTAGATATAGAGGATATTTGTTTTTTCCGGTGAAAGATCGCCACTCGTGAAAATATTACCGATGATGTTCACTCGATGAAATAAATTTCGATCTTTCACCGAAAAAAAAAAACAAATATTCTATTTATTTCATGCTTTTAACCCTGTCTGGGGGGAACTTCATCAAAATCCAGTACAGTTCTTTTCGGTTATTCCCCGTGGCGTACCCCCTCAGCATAGCAATGCATTACAGTATTACGTCAGGCACGAGAAATGTAAGGTAAATTACGTCACATTTCCATGTGGTTGTGAGGCATGCGCATTTTACCTAGGTTACTAGTGCGCAGGAACAACTGTTTCCGCCTTCAATTGACGAGTTAAAAAATAAAAATCGGTATTTTCACTGGTCGTAACCATGAAATATCGAAAAATATTTCACCGATATTTCTCGATAACCTACCGGAAAGCATTAAATAAGATGGCAATTCTTATTTACACCTTTTTTAAATTACATTGCAATAACCAACTTTACATTTGATCAACTTTTTACCACAGTCAGAGACTTAGACTTGTCCCGATTGAAACTACTTGCAGACCATGTTGGTGAATAAGTAGGATTTGTTCCTGAAAGAGCAAACACAACTGCAGAAAAGGAGAAAATGCTTTTTAACCAGCAATTTCTCCTTTTCCCACAATCTTTTCAAAAGCCTCCATTTTCAGCATCTCTAAATTCGGAAATGTTTGCTAAAAGGTTAAACCATAACTGTCCAGAGATAACCTTATATACTTTTGCAGTAGATGGCTTTGGAAGACATGGTTGGATAATAGAAAATACTAAACTCCAACATACATTGATAGATTTTCAGTACAGATAAAATATATAGGGCAATGGTTCTACTAATGGACAGTGTAGCTCAAAGTTTGAAGCAAAAGAAGATGCAGTTTCTTATTCAGTCCTTTACCAAACAATCCTGTGTTTCAACATCAGGAAGCAGGATTTTGAAAACACTGCGGAAAAAAAATGCTGCTAACCAGTATTTTCTACTTTTTCTAAAATATTTTCTACTTTTTTCAGGACCAAATTTCATCAATCCAACCACTTTCTACATAGTTAATTAATAATTACACCAATCTCATCATTTGAGCTACACTTTTTTTGTCATCTGCAAATGCTTTCAATTTGGACAAGTATTTTTTCTAATAAAGATTTACTAATTACACTATCTTGTATTTCGAGAATTGTTCGATCTAGAATGCCCTTCAAATATCAACAATTATACATTGAAAATTTCACTTCATTTTCTGGCAATCTAAGGGTTAACCCATTAGCTTGGAATGTCAATTAGAATCAGGTAAAAGTTACTATTTACAAAACTATTCATCCTTCTTTTGAAAGTTGCCATGGCAACCTCATCAACATGACAATGACATGTCACAAGGGACCTAAAGGCATCAGCAAATGTAAAATGTCACTTAAACTGTTGTAAATCACCGGCAGTTTAGTATTGTAGCAAATGTGATAGGAAATCGGAGACAACATGGGTCACAATGGTTCACACATTTCTGTACAACTTAAGGGCATGGTTTGTAGATTTTAAAAACATATTGGAAAAAGGAGCAATAATTAGTTTCAGGCAACTGCTAATTTTTCCCTAACATTTGCCATTGCCGTTATTTGAGCAATGATTTATTTGTCGTCTGCAAATGCTTTCATTTCCAAGAAGTCCGAGTTTTTGATGTCTGGTAAAGAGTTATACAAAATTACTGGGGGTAAAATGAGAAAAACAAACAATTATTGTTTCTTTTTTCCCACTATATTTTTACATTATGCTAAATGGAGGTATGTTGGGAGTTCTATATATGTGTTGGCTGGATTCAACAGTATTTCAATGAGTACCACAAGATCGGTTCTTGCGTAGAAACAATGTGTTAAGGATAAACCTCAGTTTATCTGGACCCATGTCTTCAGAAAAATGGCCAACCATGAAAGACACTAAATTGTCAATCATGACTACCTCCACCAGAGATTGATCTATTTATATTTTGACCAGCATTTTCCCTTTTCTAACAATGTTTTCGACCATTTCATAGACAAATTCCATTTGACAAATCAACATTTGTCTACTGAAAATGCTTTGAATTTAGATTTACCTTATTTCACCTAATTAACGTGCTAGGGCACTTTGCAAAACACCGACAGGGCACTCCTATTTCATAGCCAATTTCCCAAAATCTAAGTGCCGTCACTTAAAGTAAGTACGGTAATTTGAACCAGGCTTTACACTTGTCACAACTTGGCTGATTCTGTACCTACATCTAACCTCGGCCGTATAACGGTCGTTTCCATTTGAATTGCCAATCATGTGATCTTATACATGGCGACGCCACTGTCAGTCGTTTAGCAACGGCATAAACAACCTCGATGACGTTATCTACACCTACCTATCTGTCGGTTAAAACGTCAATCGCAACTGATAATCCACGTTAAAAAATGAATGTTTGAACTGTTTGTCAACTGAAATAGAGTTAGAAAGATTTCGATAGAAAATTGAAACTCAAGTTTTCTTTTTTACGAGGAGTCTTACAATTTTCAGAATGGTGAACCGGCGTATTTCCGGCGATGAAATGTAGAGTGTAGGTGCATATCAAGCTACCAGATACAGCCGAGGGATTTGATGGCTACCATCACCCGAGGTATGCTGAATGCCAGGCTTTAGTTAGTGCGGTGTGCAAAGCAATCGCCATTTCAAAGACCCACTGTATTAATTCAGAATATCAATTTTACTGCCAACCATGGTTCATTTGTACATGAAATGGCATTCACGATTAATGTGGGACACTAGTATTTGATACTTCACTTTCTTAAAGTTTTTCTAAGTTAGTTGACAAATTTTGTGTTACCAGAAGTTTATAATGTTATTGGAAGTGTATGTATATTTAAAGTCAGGTGAGAATGTCATTGATTTGTGAAGTAATTAGGATTATGTCGATGCCGCACCGATAAGTTTATTTATAAAATATTGGTCATCAATAATTTTTTGTTAATTCGTGTTTGAAAAGTTTAAGTTTTAAGTGAAGTTATCTTGCATTTGGAAGTTTCTCACTCCAGTAGTCGATTTTCACGCAAGGTTGGGTGTGGGTGGGGGTTGTTCGAAGGCCTCTGGAGTAAGTAAGGCTACTATACTAGAGGGAGCATTTATTAGGTGAAATATTGTAGCTCAAATTTTGTTGGATGGTAAAGAGTTAAGAATCTGAAGACCTTGAGTCAAATTTACCAAATTCTTAATCATATGACAAGCCATCTGATTGGCCAGTATAAAATGTCTTAGACAGAGAGATGACTGTCTTAGAATTAAGAATTAGAATACAATGTATCATTGGTTTGCCAAAAAAGGCTCCTGAGGTACCAATATATACCCAAGTTTCAGCCATTTCTGAGGTAAGGTCTGCTGAATGAATCAAGAAGAAATCCTTCATCAGCAGAATGCTGAGCTTTGGTAGCTCAGTGGGTAGGGGGCAGGACTTACGAATAGGGAGTCGCTTGCGCTATCCCTGGCTCACCAAATTTCTTTCCGAAAATTGACGATATTCATTACGACAGGATTTATTCTTCTCTCATCAATGACTATTGCATCAATGATGGTTATATGGAAAAGCAGCTAGTGGCTTGGAAAGAATACTGTGCAGAGTACTAAAAAAGAAATTCCAAGAAAGTAGGGATAGATGCACTGGCTGCCGCAATATAACCGAAATAATGTTGAAAACTGAGTTAAACACCATACAATCAATCAATTAATCATTCATCAGCAGAAAGGCTCTGCTATCTGCTCTCCATTCAAATAACCCTAAAAAATCTTACAGACTTTAGTTGAATATATGACCCTGGCTCTTGCAAAAAAAGGGGTTTAATGCGTCTCCATGATGCATGATACCAAGCGAGTGATTACATAATAATGGACCCATAAAAACCAACTGAATCATGAGAAAGACTATTACTATTACATGCCCAAGATTGAAGCTTCGACCAACATCAGCCTGTGTAGACTGACCTGGGTCAACACTTTTTGAAGATGCATTAAACCCCCTTTTCAAAGATTATGACTCATATTTAACTCCACCCAAGAAATATGAAACACAAAGCGAAAAAAGATGGATATCTTTCTTGACACTTCTATGGTAAATGGTTAGGCTTAATTGAGTAGACCACCCTCTCACTGAAACTTGCAACATACAGTAACTGTTGAATGTTCATCTTGTCACCATCCAAGCTTTTTATTATTTACCAAGTGATTCAGTGTTTTAACAACCCTGAGGAATAAAAGCTTTTTAGAATATTTTGGACAAAGGAGAAAATGCTGGAAACCAGCATTTTCTCCTGTACCTAAAATGTTTGATACTGTTTCAAAGATAAATCTCTTCATTAAGCAAATCTTATTTGTCTCTGCTACTGTTGTAAATTTGGAAAAGTCTTTGATTTTGTTGTTTGGTAAAGATTTTGTGTCACTGTGATGAGAATCTAGCTGAAAATGAGTCAGAGTATTGCATGGCAAAAGCAAAGACTTGTTTCAAGCTTGGAGACAACATGATAAAAGAAGGCAGACAGAAAGTCTAGTGTTTTTGAACCTTGTCAAGGACTGTTTGCTAAAATGCCCATTTATTCACTCATTCTATGTGTAAAATGCTAGACAGGTTTGAATTTTTACCAGAAAACACAATGTTAGACAAGTCCAAATTGATAGCCTATTGCAGACAATATGATGGGAACTACACTCATAGCGTTGTCTGCGCATGTCATATTCTTCGAAGATTCGACCTGTCTGCTATGACGCATCACCCATCCCCGTATACCTGGGAAAAGTAGGGCTTAAACGGAAGCTATTAGCCTATTACCCAAGCATGTAGGGGCTGTTTTAATAAATGGCCGATGCATAGGTTACATGCTAGCCAATCATAGCTGAATGAATCGCACCAGGTAGCGTTTTATTGAGTAAATGTTTATTTCATTTTGAAATTCAAAGTAACCGTTGTTGTTTTGAAAAGTAGTCCGGTTCTGTACCCAGAATGCCCAAATTAAACAGATGTGTATTTGTAGAATGCCATCTAGTGGGAGATAATGACACTCATAGTAATATCATAGTAACTACACTCCCATTTGACTTGTAACACTGGTTGCCAGGGGTTGGAGTGATTAATGCGCAAGCATTTATGCATTCTTTTGTATAAAACTGGACAGGGTTTAAACTCATTATCTTCATACAATGCAAGCAGATGATCTGACCACGGTAACTGAGAAGCTATAAATGCAGGGACAGTCTAAATTGACCCGGCCCCTGCTGCTGTAATTATCTTTGTTCCATACAGTCCAGTATTTTGTGACATAAACTGATTAAATGCAATATCTGGGTCCTCTTTACAAGCTCAATAATGTCCATTTTCAATAAGGTGCTCAATTGGTTAACTGTGTATTTATCTACCTGATACTTTACTCTGAATGACTGAGTCACTAACCTGATCTTATCATATCCCAAATCAGAAATTTATCTTGATCCTAATCAAATTCAAATAGTTATTATTGATCTTTAATTATTTCTTTTGTTTCTTATTGACTATAACAAAAGAACATGATATGGCAGGCTCACAAAATCTGTAAAACAAGCAGACAGAACATTAAGTAGACATCAGATCAAACTGATTGATATTAGGGTCATGCAGTTTGCTAAATGTGCTTGTGGTAGTGAAGCATACTAAAAAA
The DNA here is from genome assembly GCA_946811185.2 of Hippopus hippopus. NCBI lineage: Eukaryota > Metazoa > Mollusca > Bivalvia > Cardiida > Cardiidae > Hippopus > Hippopus hippopus. The sequence goes on from OX328096.1 coordinate 38,062,046, forward strand.
GTTTCTTTTGTGGCAAATATTGTATATTAGACCCTTTAATTAAGCTCTACTTTTACTTTACTTCAGTAAAATCAAGTAATGGAGAACAATAGAGAGTACTGAGGATTTTCAATAATTTTCTTTATTTACAAATTCTAGGCCAATCTGAAAAGTTAATCTGAGAAATCAGGAACCCATTCATCCTGTTCATGAATATATACTGTTTTTACTGAAGTATCTTTACTATAATATTCAAGGTCAGTCAGGTATTTCCCACTTAGCTTTAAAGCACTGAAACTCTCAACAATTCTAGGCCAAATGGTTTCGAACAAGAAGAGTTACAAAGTTTTCTCTACAAAAGCCCATGTGAGTGTTGTGACCCTAGGGCAAAACCATTTTTGCCAACTGAGCTATAATTACTTGAATCCTCCTAAACAAAGGTCCACAAGATATAGCCACATGCCAAATAATACATGTCTAGGCCTTGTGATTATCAACAAGGCCAGTAACAAGTACATTTTTAAAGTTTTCACTATATATTTGAACAATCTTGGGTGTAGTCTATTAGATAAATATACATGCAAATTTTGTGGCCCTTGGTCTAAAGGCCCATGTAAACCTTATGATTGCCATGGCTCGGCCAAATTTGTCTCCAGAGGGATATCTTGGGCTCTCTTGGTAGAGGCCCACTAGATAAAGTTTAATGCAAAATGTGGTAGTTCAAGGCCTTATGGTTCGGAATGTGAAGACTTTTAAAGTTTTTACTTTAAATGTCAATGTAAAACTTGTAACCCTTAGGGCGGGGCCAATTTTTTCCCCTGGGCTATAACTTCGAGAGTTTTAGTAGAGGTCTATTAGATGAAGCTACATGCCAAATTTGGTAGCCCTAGGCCTTATGGTTTAAAAGCAGAATTTTTTTTTTTAAAGTTTTCAATATGTAAGCTTGTGTAAACCTTGTGACCCCCAGGGCTAGGCCAATTTTGACCCCATGGCTATAATTTCAAGTCTTTGTAGAGGTTAATTAGATGAAGCTACGTGCAAATTTGGTAGTGTCTAGGCCTTATAGTTTAGAACCAGAAGACTTTTTTTAAAGTTTTCAATATATAAGCTTAACCCTTTACCAGATGACAAAATTTTAGTCCTGTCCAAATTGAAAGCATTTGCAGACAACAATTTCAATGTGGCTCAAAAGGTGCAATCTTTCTTTGACAGGGTAGAAAGCATTGTGGGAAAAGGAGAAAATGCTGGTTACCAGCATTTTCTCCTTTTCCCACAATATTTTCAAAAGGCCTCTTTTCCAGGGTCGTCAAAAGTCAGCACTGTGCGGTAAAGGGTTAAGTAAAACTAGTGACCCCTCCCCCGGCGGGGCCAATTTTGACCCCAGGGATATAATTTCAAAAACTTGGTAAAGGTCCATTAGATGAAGCTACATGCCAAATTTGGTAGCTCTAGGCCTTATAGTCTCATACAAGGTTTACAAAAATTTTCATAATTTTTAGTTTTGTAGCCATGGCAACCAGGTTTCAAATTCAGGAATCAAATTCAGGGATACAATTCTTTTAAGAAATTCTGAAGGGGACCATAGCAGGATAATTTTTGTGAAGTTTGGTCAAGTTGTTATTGGTTAGTTTCAGAGAAAAAGATGTTTGAAATAAAAGTTAACACACAGAGTCATGGACAAACGCACAGACACAGGTCCATGACATAAGCTCCCTTGCCTTTGGCCAGTGGAGCTAAAAATTGAATATTTGTTTGTTTGGTATTCTTTTGTGCAATGGTTTTCTGAGATTCCTTAACCTTTTTCTGTTGTGTTTGTAAAATATAGAAAGACGTTATAAAAATCTTGTTATTGTACCATTGAAGTCAATCTTCTTTCATCAAACTTGCAGCATTTCAATCATCCTTTTTCATGTTTGGAAAATTCTGAAGCTTTAAGTAACCTTTTAAACACATATTAAAAATCTGTATTTTAATACACTTTTCCATAAATTCGTTTTCTCCTCTTGCAATCAACTGGGCAAAGTTGAACAAAAAGTGATGAGATTTCGAAAATCTCTCTATTTGGTCGAGGAGAGAACATACAAGACTAGGTATTGTTACGACTACAATGACACTGTGTGCAACCACTTAAAACATCTATTTGTCACATAAAGTTAAAGAATGTGGGCCACAATAATACATAATCAATGACCCAGAAAAAAGGAGCATTTTTTGATAAAGCTACCTTATAATGGGGTGCTATTTTACAATGATGTATCATGTATGGATGTAATACAAAAGCGACTGATTTTCTTTGTGATATGAGCTAAATGTGTAGATATAATTGAAGAACATCTTAATTACCTGCACCATAATTTTCCTTTAACCCTTTACTGAATGATCCAATGTCTTTATGACAATGAAGAAAGAGAAAATGGTGGTCAAAAGCATTTTCTCCTTTTCCCAAAATCATTTTTCAAGCCTTTAAAAACCAATCCCATCATGCCTGTTGCAATTAATTTATTGTCTGCTAATGCTTTTAATATTGTAAGATCTAAATCATGATGAAAGCATTTGCAGAGGACATATTCAGTGTAGCTTATATTATAATTTCTATGTGAAAGGTTGAAAAATAAAGTGGGAAAAGAAGAAAATGCTGGTTACCAGTAATTTCTCATTTTCCCACCATGTTTTCAAGTCTTCTTTCACAGGAACAGGAAACTGATTGATTGAATGCTGTTTTATGCCGCTTTCAACATTACTTCAGTCATATTGTGTTGACAGTTCACATGTTCATGATTTCCTTGTTTTCACCAGTACTAGGCTAGGGCTCTGAAGCACCTTGTCCAAAGACACTCCCACCTAAAACCCAGTGGATCCAGTGAGGCTCGAACCAGGGACCTCCAGGTCACGAATCCTACACTTTACCACTGAGCCACACAGGAGCCCCTGGATCAGAAAAACTTGAGATGGTGTGGAAGTGGCTTTTAAAACAAGAGGATCCTGAATTTTGAAAACAAATTCACTCTCTTCCCTGAGACTGGATAGTTTTCAGATTTTTATTGTTTGACTGGTATCTTATGTAGCTTTCAAGAGTACAATCATGTACTTCAATTACAGTACTTGGAAATGCATGCTTGCTCAATGTTTTGCTCAAATTTCTTCAATACCAGGCTCCGGGGGCTCTGCAGCACCTTCCCAATGACATTTCCATAAGACAGCTGATCAGAGATCAGACTTTATGCTCAGATGATGTACTATGAGCAACTGAATCTGTTTAGTCTAAGAGTTATTCAACCATTATGTGATATGGCCTTAAATACACTGTCTGCCAAGATTTGTTTTCCTAAAACAGGATTATACCCTTGACTGTGCAAATGATTGCTCTTTAACTCTTTACCAAAAGACAAAATTTTAGAGTTGTCTAAGGCTGTCACAGATGACAAATGTGGCTTGAATGACAAAAATTGTTTCTGAAAGAACGAAAAAAGCATTGTGGGAAAAAAAGGAGAAAATGATGGTTACCAGCATTTTCTCCTTTTCCAACAATGTTTTCAAAAGGCTTCTAACCCAGGGTTGTTTAAACAAGGGATTGTTTAGTAAAGGATTAAAATAAATATTGCTATTACAATAAGAAATTCGAAGATCAAGAGATGGCCCCGAGTGAACCCTTTATACACAGTCAAATTGACAAGACTTGGCGATGTTAAAAAGTAAGATATCCAAGATCCTAGAATACTTAACGAAAGCAAAGTTGTTTTATCGGGATCAGACTTAAAAGAACCTGCAGCCTGATCTTGAATCTACTGTGAAGCTAATACTTTGAGATCATATAAGGATAACAATTGCCAACACATTGTAAGACATGGGTATTACATTCTCCGACCAGATTGCAACTTTTTGCAGAGTTTAATCTTGATCTACATCTTCATAAAATCTTGCGATGTGCTGGCTTCGAAATATCATGTTTGTTTATATAAAACTGAGACAACAGATATTTTATCATTTAAACCAGTTTGAATTTGACCCACTTCAAGTTCAAGTAAATACATTTTCTTCCACCAAAATACAGCCACATGAAAAACAAGAAATATCTGTCAGTATCTCATCACGATTTCATCACATATTCAAACGCTAACCTAAGTGTACGCTGAGGTATCTGTCAAACATTCATAATATTTGCCTTTGGAAGAGTAAAACTAGAGCTGTCACTGAATGTGACTTAATACCCCCACCAGCGCTTTGACAGAAACAGGCAATTTAACAAAAACTTTTCTAAGTTCAAGGGGAGATTACCCTTGAATCATAGGGAGTAGATGATTGAAAACTGCGTCTTGCACAAGTTCAGTATACGATCAATGTATCAACAAACTTTCAATACAATAGCAGCAAAACTGTAGGAGGAGTTCGCGACACAAAACTAGAGCTGTCACTGAATGTGACTTAATACCCCCGCCAGCGCTTTGACAGAAACAGGCAATTACTAGTATTTTGTACACAGACGGACACATGGACAGACACACAGACAGACAGGCTGATTCCAGTATACCCCCGAAAACATTCGTTTTGCAGGGGTATAATTACTAGTATTTTGTACACGGACACATGGACGGACAGACAGGCTGATTCCAGTATACCCCCGAAAACATTCGTTTTGCGGGGGTATAAAAACACTATGGGAAAAGGAGATAATGTTGTTTAGCAGCATTTTCTCCTTTTCCTACAATGTTTTCAAATAAATCTAAAATTTAAGGAGAGTGTCATGAGCTATAATTGCGACAGGATTCATTTTCCTCTCAATGCTGCACATTTTTTGGATGTTTAAATGGGAATGAGCAAGTGACTTAGAGAGTTGTGCAAATATTACAATTACGGAAAATATGAATGAACATGTGCAGTGGCCCACATGACTTGAAATAATGTTGAAAACCATGCTAAAAACCAAACACACAAATCATTTCATTTAAACCATTTCATTTCATTTATCTAGCAGTGTAACAGTTTTAACGGGCAGACTTAACTCTTTACCAAACGACAAAATTTTAGACTGGTCCAAATTGAAAGCGTTTGCAGATGACAAAATAAAAGTCACTGAAAATTTGAAATTTGTTTTGTGAAGGGGAGAAAACATTGTGGGAAAAGGAGAAAATGCTGGTAACCAGCATTTTCTCCTTTTCCCACAATGTTTTCTAAAGGCTTCTTTCTCAGGGTCGTCAAAAGTAGGAATTATGTGGTAATGGGTTAAATGGGAAATGGTATTATCAGCTAAACATCATTTTGTCAACATTTTGTTTCAACAAGAATTTAGTGTAATCCAGTATCCTAGCTTCATGTACAGTTGGGCCAAAAATGTGGATTATACTTTGGGTAAAGAGATGTGCGGCAATAAAAATCAGCGAACTTTAGCACCTGATGATAGTCTTAGGTAATGCTAAATTTTGTTGTCATTGAAATATGTATTGGTAAATACAAAAATCTGAATTGCAATGAAATGAAAATTTCTTTAAGTCCCTAATTCTTTCCCACACAACAGAATCATAGCCTTATCCAAATTGAAAGCATAAATTTTGCAGATGAGAAATTTAATTTTGGTAATGTGGTTAAATTTGTCTTTGGAAGGATAGAAAACATTATATGAAAAGGGGGAAATGCTGGTGACCAGCATTTTCTTCTTTCCCCACAATGTTTTTAAAAGAAATCTTCACCAGGGTTGTAAAAACAAGAGATTGTTTGGTAAAGAGTTATCTCTTTCGATCAAAAGTTGTGATATCTATAATTTTTTAAAATTCATATCACGCAATAAAAATTATTTTTGATTTTTGCAGTTTTCTTTCATACAGTTAGAAATTTTCTATTTTACTACCTATCTATCTTAAATTGTAAAAGAAAGAGTAAATATTGGTACACTTAGGCAAACAATTAAACACTCTTTAACCCTTTACCAAACAACAAAATGTTTGACTTGTCTTAATTGAAAGTGTTTGCATGTGACAAATTAAAAGTATAGAGCTCAAAAGGGAAAGGTTGTCAGAGAAAGGATAGGAAACATTGTGGGAAATGGAAAAAATGCTGGTTACCAGCATTTTCTCCTTATCCCTCAATGTTTTCAAAAGCCTTCTTCCTCAGGGAGGGATTGTGTGGCAAAGGGTTAAATCTGGTACTAATATGCATGTATTAGATTATAAATCAAACTTAGGTAAATATATACACTCAATGAAGGTTTGTTTCAAAAATGAAAGTTATACTGAAATAAGACGAGATGCACGTCACATTTAGAAATTGATATTCATCCATTTATGTTATCAAAATGTTTACCTGTCATATAATAATGTGCTAGATGAATATTTTCAGTTCCCTTGAATTCTTCCAAGCTCTATCTTCATTGTTTCATGCTGACTGAAACAGTTTGTCTGATGTACAGACTTTAGTGATTGCTGATGATTTGAAAGATGTAAAGATTTAATGTAACATTTCATTAATTACATCACAAACAAAATGTTACTCAAATGAGGTAAAAAGTGTGCAATCTATGCTCAGTTTTGCCTGGGATTGTGTCGTAACTATGGTTCCATTTCATGGAAATAAATACATGTAGTTGTCTTTCACGCATTGATTACTAAATAATATTAGTATTACATTCACCTTGCTGACAGCTTTGGAGTTTATTTTGGGAATAGGAAAAATTGCTTGAAACAAGCAATTGCTCTATTTCCTACAGCGTATCCCACATTATTATAATATTTTCCTTACCTTAAAATGTTTGTAATTGGGTGACTTTTTTCTTAGGCCTAAAAATGGTCACTAAAGAAATGGAATAAACAAGACGTTCATACTGAAAAGATATTTTTCATGTTGGTAACAGAAGAAGGGTTGACAAAATCAACCACAATGGCCCCAGTATTCTCTACATAATATTTATTTGTGTTGTGCTAATGGTCACATGGGATTTGATTTTTATTGCAACCTATTAAATATTTACTAACATAAATATAACAAACACCCAATCATGTAGAAAAGTTTTATAAAATGTCAAAACCAATTTACCCAGCCTTACCCTTTGCTTTCTTTAGCACTCAATGTTCTGTACTTATTACATGTAGGAATTTATCCTTAGAATTTAATTTCAGTCATTTTGGAAGGTATTTGACCATGACTATATAAGTGTACATTTATTTAAACAAGAGGACCATGATGGTCCTATATTGCTCACCTGAGTACTAAGCAGTAAAGGTGTAAAATAAAGATAAATACCAAATATCGAGGTTCAAGGCCAAATGATAATGAAACAAGAGCAGCAAATTGTCGCAAGATATGCCCGTCTCACTGCCAGTTGTCAAGGAGGTATAATAATTGCAAAGGGCAGGTAATGCAACAAACATGTTTACCAAGTCTCAAGTCAATTTGACTTGAGACTTCAAAGTTCCGTTCCAGACAAGCAAGAAATACCGTAAAAATGAAGATCGGAGTGGAATTACTCAAAATCCATGCTAGGTAGAGATATTGTTCATGTGCACTGTACTCGGGCCTAAAAGAAAAAAATACCTGTGTTTCCGGTTTCCCGACCCTACCTAGAAAAATGCTGCCGACCCTAAACTTTTTTTTCCACTACGATCGAAAAAGAAAAAAGTTGTTAGGTGCGATCTTGGTACATCTCGGTACTTTTTGGCTGTTGCAATTTCATTCCCTGTCACTCGTCTGCATCGAAATATACTAACACCTGTTGTATGTGCCGTAGCCGTCCAAAAGAGTTGATACGAAGATCGATAACAAACTAGGTTTTGTCTAGTTACATACCAAACATGCGTACACGCCATAAAATGCCAATCAATCAAATGTCAACTTTGCCACGCCCCATCTGCAAACTCGGGAATCACGCACGAAATTTAGTGCTCTCATTTCGTGGCCTTCACTATCTATAGAACAGTTCATGAACATGTATTAAGGAACTGAAAAACATCGTGTGCACCAAACTCAACTAAAATGTTAACTGTCACGAGAATGAACTGTTCTGAACAGCATAAATGACCAGTTCTAAGTCAACTGTCTTCAGTTTCTGAAGCGCAGTGAAGGTGACAGATAAAAGTCAAGGCAGCCATTGGCCCTTTCTTTACAGTAGCTCTACAATACCTCAATAGCTAAAATTAAGACCTTTTGGTGCCTTCTATCAGTTTACATGCACCTTTGAGGACAGATTAGGAATTTTTCAAAAACTTATCTCATAAAGTATCTAAAAATATTGAGTGTCTTTATAAAAGGGTTGTACTCTCAGTAGCAGCGAGTGTTCTGGAAAAATTGTTCAGTCATAAGTGACAGAACGAAACAGGTCATGAAATTTTCTGATCTAAATATAGATCAGAATCTTGTCACATTATTCCAGTATGGTTATGTGACTTTTTGGCATCTACACTATGTCACATGTTGGGAACTTTTCAGGATTAAACTTGAACTTTAAACGGAGAATTTAAATTGGGCACGTATCGAGTTTAAAATGGTAATAAGAAATTTGTCACTAAAACTGATCTTTCCTTTAGAAACATGCATACTGTCTGCTTTTGTTGCATTTCGTAAATTAACAATGGTTACTCCGTTATTTACATTCAAACAAGCAGTTGACACAAAATGGTGACGTCATTCACTTTATAGTTCGCAAGGAAAGTGGGATATCATTTCGGGTTCAAAAACAGGTACTGCTCCAAAACTGGTCAGTCTACAAATCCATACGTATTTAGCGACGGCCGAACAGGCTGCCAGTTTTGCATTAAAGAAAAAAACTGATATAGTTCTCGTTGTATAACCAATATGATATGCGATAGCCACCAGGTGAGGTAGCCAATTTACAAAAATTGAAAAATTAGGAATTAAAAAAAAATCTAGGCACGGGTCTTTATCTGATATCGCAACATTTAGGCAAATTAAGGGGTATAAAAGCCGATAAGATTGTATCACACTGTATGATTTCAAGCATCCCTTCCCTGGGACTAAAACTTGCCTCCTGCTGTCAACAACTACAAGAGAGTAGCGAAAGTGCAGCATTTTCATATGACAAGTGATTCCTGGTTTTGACACTTGGAAAGTTGAAATGAACTTTTTTGACGATCAAAAATTATCTTTCTTAGAGTCAATCTGGTGCATGTGATTATCGGCTAAAGCTCCATATGAAATAGTCTAGCTCACGTGCATACGGCAGAATAATGGGCTTTAATAAACACATTCAGTAACAAATGTGAAAAACGCGTGCTGCTCTGTTTATCACAGCTCGTGAACCTGGAGAGTCAATTATGAAAACGTGATATAGATGTTGGTCCACTTATCTGGTGTAAAGTGATAGGTTTGAATGTTACCTGCTACCATAATTGACAAATTCAAGACAAATTATGAGGTGATACTCCTCAAAAATTAATTGGCATTCATAAAAGAGCGCTGGAAAAAAACGCGAAAACCAATGACACAATAAAGGCCATTTTGGCATCGTCCGATCAGAGACACTTAAAACTCTCTTTACATCTTTAATAATTAATTTAAACAGGGAATTTACACAAATTTCTGTATAAAACAATAATAAGTGGAAGCTAAAATCTCTATTTTTGAAATCTTGACATGGTCCATGTATAAAAAAAAAAAAAAAAAACTGGAAAAAAAATTTTTTTTCCTGACCAACCCTACCTACTGCATCTAGGACTGAAACCCAAAACACAGATATTTTTTTTTAGGCCTCGGTAATATTGCAACAAACATGCATACCAAGTTTGAAGTCATTCTGACTTGAGATGACAAAGTTATATTCCAGACAAGCACTAAATGCTGTAAAAATGACATTCAAAGGGAAATAACTCAAAGACAGCACGAGGTAGAGTTACAATTCTTGTGCACTGCACTTCCAAATATTGCAACAAATAAGCATACCAAATTTCAAGTCATTCCTACTTAAGATGACAAAGTTTTGCTCCGGACAAGCAAGAAATGCAATAAAAATGAAGGTCAAAGGGGGAATAACTCAAAATTCATGCTAGGAAGAGTTATGGTTCTTGTGCACTGCACTCCGTAATTTTCAACAATCATGCATACCAAATTTGAAGATGTTCAGGCTGGAGATGACAAATTTATATTCCAGACGAGCAGAAAATGCTGTAAAAATGATGATCAAAGGGAAATAACTCATAGACAGTACGAGGTGGAGTTATGGTTCTTTCACACTGCACTCCGTATTATTGCAACAAACACAAATGCCAAGTTTCAAGTCAATCGGACTGGAGATGACAAAGTTATGCTTCGGACAAAGAACTATTCTACAGAACTTTCTAATTCAAGGGCAAATAACTCCAGTCGTTCCGGTCCGATTAGACCCATAATGGAACTCATCCCAGATCTTACAGTCATATATATTTTGACCAAGTTTGGTGCTGATTGGTTGATATTTGTAGATGCTAGAGTGTAAACAAAGTCAAATATAGCAATATTTCTAATTCAAGGGCAAATAACTCCAGTTGTTCTGGTCCGATTAGACCCATAATCGGTCTCATCCGAGATCTTATGGTCATATATATTTTGACCAAGTTTGGTGCTGATTGGTTGATAATTGTAGATGCTAGAGTGTAAACAAAGTCAAATATAGCAATTTTTCTAATTCAAGGGCAAATTACTCCACTCGTTCTGATCAGATTACACCCATAATCAAACTCATCCAAGATCCTATGGTCATTTATATTTTGACCAAGTTTACTGCTGATTGATTAAAAATTGTAGATGCTAGAGTGTAAACAAATGCAAATATAGCAATTTTTCTAATTCAAAGACAAATAACTCCAGTTGTCCTGGTCCGATTAGACCCATAATCGAACTCATCCGAGATCTTATGGTCATATATATTTTGACCAAGTTTGGTGCTGATTGGTTGATATTTGTAGATGCTAGAGTGTAAACAAAACAAGAAGATTTTTAAAGATTTCCTTCTTTATCTCTATGTGAAATCCAAGAACCCACAACATAGGGCCAATTTCCATACTATGGCCAAAATTTGAAGTATTTTGGGAAAGAGCCACTAGATGATTCTACATGCCAAATATGAAAGCTCTAGCCCTTACGGTTTGGGACAAGGAGATTTTTAAAGATTTCCTTCTTTATCTCTCTGTGAAATCCGAGAACCCACAACATAGGGCCAAATTCGACACTAGGGCCATAATTTGAAGTATTTTGGTAAAGGGCCAATAGATGATGTTACATGCCAAATATGAAAGCTCTAGCCCTTACAGTTTGGGACAAGGAGATTTTTAAAGATTTCCTTCTTTATCTCTACGTGAAATCCGAGAACCCACAGCATAGGGCCAATTTCCACACTATGGCCATAATTTGAAGTATTTTGGTAAAGGGCCACTAGATGATGCTACATGCCAAATATGAAAGCTCTTGCCCTTACAGTTTGGGACAAGAAGATTTTTAAAGTTTTTTCTTTCGGTTGCCATGGCAACCAGAGTTCTTCATGGAATTCAAATCTTTGAAGAATTCTGAAAGTGAATAACCTAAGGATCATTTCTGTGAAGTTTCATTGAAATCTGATAGGTGGTTTAGGAGGAGAAGATTTTTTTGTAATTGTGAATGGACGGACGGACAGACAGACGACAGACATTGACCGATCACAATAGCTCACCTTGAGCACTTCGTGCTCAGGTGAGCTAAAAATAAAGAAAAACATGCAATCATGATTTGTTATCCTAGAAGAAAATATCCCAGCATTCAAGGTGTTCAAACCTGTGTTAAATTCCATGACTTTTTAACCCTTTACCACACGATCTCGACTTGTAACAACCTTGAGAAAGAAAGCTTTTGAAGATATTATGGTCCTGGAGAAAATACTGGTAACCAGCATTTTCTCGTTTCCCCAAAATATTTTCACTCTTCTGAAAGACACATATGTTTTGAGCAACTTTTATCCTCTGCAAAATTAATGCTTTCAATTTGGACCAGTCTAAAATTTTGTTGTTTGGTAAAGAGTTAACTAAAACCCCTCCCCCTGCCCCCTGGTCTCACAGACCCCAAATCGATCCCAAATCTTAAATTTCAAATTTGCGGTGAATTTGGCTAGCTTCGGGAGATTCATAGTGCTTCAAGAATCAAATCAGTCAGTTCGGGCTCAAATATACTTTGAAAGAAAAATATTTCAATGCAAATTTTTTCCCGAATCCTAAGGTCCAGTCGAATTGAACAGAAATCACCATGTTTCTGTGTACTGCATAGTACTTTATACCCTGTGGTAGTGTTTCGGTGTACTTCATAGTGGTTAATTTGGCATTGTTCGGGTAAGAAACTGGCCCTAATTCTGCATACTTTCCCCTGCTGCAGCAGCTGATGGTATTGTCTGGTGTTCTGCCTCCTGTCTTTGGTAAGCCAAGGTCGCACCCACCACTGCCTTTGTTTCTTGTGCTTAAGCTGTGGCCCATGCTGTTCGTATTCCAGCCCCTGCTGTTGCCAAACAAGACTGTTCAGCCAGGGCTTCTCCCTCTTCTCCTTTTCTATGTAGATGTAGCAGAAGATGGCAATGATGACTTCTTCAGTTAGCACCTTGTCACTTCAAAAGTTTTAGGATGACTGATTCTCAACTGAAAATTGAAGAATTTATATACCCGAGTGTCTTTTGTTCAAATTCAGGAGCAAATTCTTGGAGAAGATCTGAAACTCGTAGTAGATCCAGAGCTGTCTGTGTACTTCGTTGCACATCATTGTCCTTCGTACATAGATGTTGGTGTAAATCTGGATGCTTCGTAGTACCTGGGCCCCTAAACTCAACGTACTTTGGAAACAAGAGGGCCATGATGGCCCTGTATCGCTCCACTGGCTTTTTAACCCTTACCACACAAATCGAAGTGTTAATGACCTTTAAAGAGAAGGCTTTTGAAAACATTGTGGGACAACATGTTGTCAACCAGTATTTTCTCCTTTTTCAACAATGTTTCCTACCCTATCAAAGACAGTAATAATCATTTAAGCTACATTCAATTTGTCTTTTGCAATGGCTTGTAACTTGGTACAGTAAAAAAATTTGTCCTTTCTTAAAGAGTAAAATTAACGTATCATGCACTTAATTGGCATTGACAGAGACATACAGCATAAAAAGACTGTATGTTAATAAACTTACTTGGAAAACATACACTCCCCCCTGCCCAACAAAAAAAAGTAATGTCTTTTTAAGTGCCAAGATTATGTCAGTGAAGACAAGCAGGTTTATTCATTGGCATGAAAAGTAAAGTTCTGGAAAGAAAACTGAATGACAGAAACCTTACTTTAAGTTAAATATTCCACTCATGTAAGCATAACTACTAGCATCAAAATAAATCACTCTCCCTGAAAACAGAACATGTCCTATCCAAAAACCTTGAATATCAACATCAATCATGTATTATTGCAGTTTGATCATCAAGGGAGGTAAATAGTAACAACCTTTATCTCATATAACAGGAGTTATTTCCCTTGATTACTATCTAAATCGAAGTCACTATATAAGCCCATGCTACACTTGTGATCCCTGGCATGGGGCCAATTTTGACCCCAGGGCTATAATATGAAGAAAGTTCTTAGATGTCCATTAGATAAAGCTACATGCCAAATTTGGTAGCCCTGGGCCTTATGGTTTCAGACAAGAAGATTTTCAAAGATTTTCAATATTTTTTCTCTTTTGTTGCCATGGCAACCAGAGTTTTTGAAGGAATCAAATTCTTTCAAGAAATTCTGAAGAGGAACATGGCAGGATCATTTTGGTAAACTTTCATCAAATTTGGATGGTTAGTTTCAGAGAAGATGTTTGAAATAAAAGTTAACGCATGCACGGACGCACGACGGACACCGGGCCATGACATAAGCCGGCTGGCCTTTGGCCAGTGGAGCTAAAAAAATCAGTGTGAAAGCGTAATAAATTGTAATATATTGTAGTACATCGTAGCACATCCGGAAAAAAAAAATTGTTGTACTTCTGGAAATATGCTCTGAAGGTCTATTGAACTGCTTGTTTTCATAGTGATTCAGGAAAACGCCATTTCCCAAAAGACTACAATTTTGGGGGGATTTAGGGCTCTGTGAGACCTGGGAGGTTAGTAAGCAATTCAAAAATGAAAAGAATTATCAAGAAAACTACTGCAGGGGTGTGAATTGGTACAGAAAACTGTCTCCAAAAAATGATTTTAATTTTTGATGGGTGGCATATGGGTTCAAAGAAGGTTGCAAAAAAAACATGGGTGAAATCTCCACCAGTGCCCATGCTTCATTTATTAGTAGTGGATTTAAAATTTTGCCTCTACAAGGTTTTTCAAAGATTTGATTGATTGATTGATTGTATGATGTTCAACGTCGTTTTCAACATTATTTCAGTAATACTGCAGCGGCCAGTGCACCTATCCATGTTTTCCTGGAGGTTCTGTTACCAGTGCTCCACACAATATTCTTTTCAAGCCACGGGCTGCTTTCCAACATCGTTGAAACAATGGTCAGTGGTGAGAGAGGAATGAATCCTGTCACAATGACTATCATCAATCCACTGAAAGAAACTGGCCGAGCCGAGGATCAAACCAGCGACCTCCTGTTCTCAAGTCCTGTACTTTTGAGGGGAAACACCATAGCCAGCAAATTCTCCTTTTCCCATGATGTTTCTACCCTTTCAGAAACAACTCCATTATTATTTCAGCTATGTCTGGTAAGGAGAAAAAGAAAGCAAAAATAACATGGCTCTTGACCCTCCTGGTATTACTCATCAAAGGCTTATAACTTGCTGTGGTTGAGGCAGAATTTGATTCACAATGAATGTGGTTTTATGTGGTCAGCACAAAATAAATGACAGACTACATTGTGAATCATCTACCACATTCAGCCTGTCCACTGATATTAGTAATATCAACAAACTCCTGGTTTACCTATTATGAATACAAATGCAACTTAACAGTTTTTAGCTCCACTGGCCGAAGGCCAGAGAGCTATTTTCATGGCGTTGTGTCCGTCGTGCGTGCGTGCGTCCGTCCGTCTGTTCGTCCGTCCGTAAACTTTTTCTTTAAAAAACTTCTCCTCAGAAACTATTGACTGGATTTTTACCAAATTTCACAGGAATGTTCCTTTGGTGGTCCTCTTTCAAATTCCTTCAAATAATTGTGTTCCATGAAGAATTCTGGTTGCCATGGCAACCAAAGTAAAAAACCTTTAAAAATCTTCTCCTCCCAAACCGCTATTTGGATAGCATTATTATTTTGCAGGAATGTTCCTTAGATACAGGTTTACAGAATTCCTTAAAAAATAAAAGATCTGTCAAAAAACATGGCTTTTATGGGAGACTCATTTTCCTTTTATGGTATAAAGTAAAATCTTTGAAAAATTTCTTCTCTAAAACTATTCATTGGATTTCATTGTTGTTAGCTCCACTGGCCGAAGGCCAGCGAGCTATTGTCATGGCGTTGTGTCCGTTGTGCGTCCGTCCATCCGTCCGTCTGTTCGTTCGTCCGTGCGTGCGTCCGTAAACTTTTTCTTTAAAAAACTTCTCCTCAGAAACTATTGACTGGATTTTTACCAAATTTCACAGGAATGTTCCTTTGGTGGTCCTCTTTCAAATTCCTTCAAATATTGTGTTCCATGAAGAATTCTGGTTGCCATGGCAACCAAAGTAAAAAACCTTTAAAAATCTTCTCAACCCAAACCGCTATTTGGAAAGCATTATTATTTTGCAGGAATGTTCCTTAGATACAGGTTTACAGAATTCCTTAAAAAAAAAATGATCTGTCAAAAACATGGCTTTTATGGGAGACTCATTTTCCTTTTATGGTATAAAGTAAAATCTTTGAAAAGTTTCTTCTCTAAAACTATTCATTGGATTTCATTGTTGTTTTGCAGGTAAGTTCCTATGGTGGTTGTCTACCAAATTGTTTCTTCAGTGAGCTAAAATGCAGGATTGAATGATAATTGTTAAAAACTTCCTTTCGCCATTATAGAAATATCAGGCCTGTGGAGCGATACAGGCGCTCAAGCGCCTCTAGTCTATTGTTTCAATGACAAAAATCAATCATTTCAGAGAGATCTAATTTGTAATCTGCAAATACTTTCAATTTGGTAAGTCTAAAATTTTTACATCTTGTAATGAGATAAGGAAACAAACGGACACAACCATCCAATCAGTCTTTTGAGTTTTAAGTTTAAATGTATTTATTTTACATCGCTTGAGAAAAAGGTTCTTACAACTTATACTAATCTCTCTCGATTGTTTCCTGGGAACTACTCCACTACTCGCGCCGAATGTGTGGGCCAATGAAAGATTCCAAGGTTTAAACACCCGCTTTCGGGTATCAAACTTGGGACCTTATGGTTACGAGGCCGACACTCTACCTCACAACAACGGACACCAAAGTCTTTGTAGTATTAAAACAGCAAAATTTTAGACATGTCCAAATCAAAATCTTTTGCAGATAACAAAATTAAGGTGGATAAAATAATGAAATTTGTCTGTGATAGGAGAGAAAACATTGTGGGAAAAGAAGAAAATGCAGGATTTCAGCATCTTCTCCTTTTCCCACAATTTTTTCGAACGCTTTCTTCTCTAGGGTCGTTGAAAGTCGGGGTTGTGTGGTAAAGGGTTAACTATTTACCAAATAACAAGATTTTAGACTGGTCAAAACAAAAGCATTTCCAAAAGACAAATATGGTTCAAGTAATGAGAGTTTTCTTTGAAAGGGTTATAAACATTGTTGGAAAAGGAGAAAAAGCTACCTTCTAACATTTTCTCCTGTCCTCATGTTTTCAATAGGATTCTTTCCCAAGGTTGTTAAGGCTCTCCATTGTGGTAAAGGGTTAATATTTTGAGCCTGTCCCAATGGCTGAGCTGTTATTTTTGTAACTCCACTTCCTGTAGTAATTTTTCACAAGATGATTAAATTTTCTACCTGTCAAAAGTTAAAGAAAGCATTGGCAGACAACTAAATCAAGTGATTGTATCCAAATTGATGGGATTTTAGGGTTTTCCCTAGGCTTTCTGGTGTGGGGGGGTCATTTGACTCCCTTCAAATGAATAAAAGAAGGTGAACATAAATAGTAGGGGTCATTTAGAAAATTAGGGGATCCAACTTCAAAGAAACAGAGGGTCAGAGAAAACCCTGATTTTCAGCATTTTCTCCTATTCCCACAATGATTTCAAAAGCCTTCTCTCTTGCGTTTGTAAATGATAAACCATTAACCCTTCACCAAACAGTCAAAAGTTTTGATGACCCTTGGGAAGAGGCCTATGGAAACTGTTGGAAAACAGAAAATGCTGGTAATCAGTATTTTCACCTTTTGCCTGAATGTTTTCAGCTAAGTTAGAAACAAATTGTATCATTTGAGCCACAGTACATCTGTTGTTTGTGAATGTACACATTTTTGTCATGTGGTATAGAGTTAACTCTTTACTAAAAAACAAAATTTTAGACATGTCCGTATTCAAAGCATTAGCAGACTGTAAAATAAATATGACTAAAAAATTTAAATTTGTTGTGGGAAGAGAGGAAAACATTGTGGGAAAACTGTCTGACAAACTTTCAAGAGCATTGCATCAAAAATGTGGCCTCTAGAGGGTAAACAAGGTTTTCCTAAGATTTGACCTAGTGACCTTATTTTTGACCCAACATGACCCATTTTCAAACTCGTGTAAGAAATAACATGAACACAAACATGCTGACAAAGTTTTACGAGTATCAGACAAAAAATGTGGCCTCTAGGGTTTGGTAAGAAAACAACCACTGATGCTCTTAAACTTAATCCTTTCTGGACAATTTCTTCTTTTGCCATAATATTTTTAATTTTCGAAGGTGGTCTGCTGCAAAAGGCAAAAAGTTGTTGAATGCTTTCAATTTAGTTTCTTCCAGAATTTTATTGGCTGGTAAAGAGATAATCCAAGAAGGGTTTACCAAGCAACAAATTTTAGACACATCCATTTTCAAAGCATCAGTTCTGCAGAATGACACACTAATATATGTAACAAATGAACTCAAGATCTTTAGCAGGTTAGAAAACACTACTGGAAACAGAAGAATTTGCTGTTTACCAGCATTTTCTCCCTTTCCCAAAATATTTTGAAAGGCTACCTTTGCAGAAAGGTTACACTTACCACCACACAATCCCGACTTTTAACGTCCTGATAAAGACAGCTTTTGAAAACACTGAGGGAAAAGGAGAAAATGCTGCTAACCAGCATTTTCTCCTTTTGCCACAATGTTTTCTACACTATCAAAGACAGAAATCATCATTATGGCACCAATAAATTTGTTGCCTGCAAATACTTTGAATTTGGTTCAGTCCAAAATTTTGTCATTCAGAAAAGAGTTAATACATAGGATTGCTTGGTAAAGGGTTGATTTTGCAGTGCTGGAAAGGGCAACATGCCACCAGACATTCTATACATAACATGTCTAAAATATTGATGACCATGTCAGGTAGACTTCACACACTAACCCAATTCTTTGAACTCTTTTTTTTTCTTCTCATTTTGTACCTGGAGCAGACAAGTTTATCTCTTAACCAAACGACTAAATTTAAGTGTTCTCCAAATTAAAAACATTTGCAGATGACAAAGATGTATAAATGATGAATTTTGCCTTTGATATGTTAAAAAACATTGTGGGAATGGTGAAAATGCTGGTAAGCAAAATGCTGGCTACCAGCATTTCTTCCTTTTCCACAGTTTTTTCAATGGGCTTTTCATTAAAAAAACGGGATTGTGTGGTAAAGACATGTTTAGTCTGTGAGACTGCTAAATGAAGGAAATGTACCCTGAACCTTTAGAGTGCTTAACTCTTTACCACATGACAAAATTTTAGACTTGTCCAAATTGAAAGGATTTGCAGATGACAAAATAAACGTGACTCAAAAATTGAAACTTGACTTTAGAAGAGTAGAAAACATTGTGGGAAAAGGAGAAAACGCTGATTACCAGCATTTTCTCCTTTTCTCACAATGTTTTCAGAAGGCTTCTTCCTCTGGGTCGTAAAAACCAGGAATTGTTTGGTAAAGGGTTACTTCAATTTGAGTTGTTTAAGTAGACATATATCAAGATTTTGCAGACAGTGTAGATCAAGATCAGACTGCATAGAATGGTAAAAGAGACACTTTTAATTCAAATGCTTCGGTTGTTGCCTGAATGAGAAGTGTCTCATCTTCTGAGATAGCTTTGTTTGTATTGGAGTTTAATGCCGTTTTTAACAGCTTAGGTCATATCACAGCGGTCACTGCACCTAGGCATGTGTTTCATGGTTTTCGTACACCAATACTAACACAACTTTCTTTCCAAGCCACTAAATACTCTTCTCACATGCATCAGTTGTGAGAGGCTAAAAATCACAGCAAAGGAAGTTTGCCTCACCCGGGTATTGAACCTGCAATCAGCAGGTCACAAGTCAGATACGCTAACCACTGAGCTACCTGGCCGGGTTGTGAGACACCATTTAATTGCATAGTATGCCAGCATACGGTGATATTTGAGAGTTTTTTCCAGCACAGCTGAACGGGCTGGCTTTTGACCTACTTTTGGTACTGAAAAAGAATTAATAGATGGTAATTTGCAATGGGTAAAAAAATGTGCACATGTTTATTCTGCAGGCTCCTGCTGGCATATTTGCTCTTGCATTTATGGAACTACTTTTAACAAGTGTTGCTACCGCTAATTGATACCCCACAGCCTTGATTCATACCATAGCAAACT
This sequence comes from Hippopus hippopus, assembly GCA_946811185.2. Taxonomy (NCBI): domain Eukaryota; kingdom Metazoa; phylum Mollusca; class Bivalvia; order Cardiida; family Cardiidae; genus Hippopus; species Hippopus hippopus. Next base: position 38,081,694 of record OX328096.1, read on the forward strand.
AACATAATGGAGAATGATTCTTTTCTTGTGCTATTTGGCAATTTAATATTTTCATGAGCATTACTCAGTAACCCAATACAGTGCTTTTCAACATAAACAGTGAGGAAAAAGGGACAATTGCTCCTGAGGTTACTTTTCATTATTTTACTTTTATCTTGAGCCTAAAACCGTTTCAATATTCATATTCCAGTATCCCTTACGCCATCTCTCTTTTTTAAAGGATATTTCTTGTTTTTCCAAGGGGGAGACAGGGATAGATGTTTAAATTTGTTAGCTTATTTTTCTTGTATAAATTGTCTAGTGAAGAATTAAATGACTGTATGGCATTAAAGTTCAGAAAACTGACAACATCAACGTGGCCTCATTTCTCTCCACTTGAAAGCTTAAAGTTTATCTCTACATTATTACACTAAATCCAGTTTTTCTATATAACTGATAAAAAGCTTTTTGTCATGTAATCATTTCTGAGGCTTGTTATCTTTGTATGCATCTATTTCTAGATTCCAAATATAACACTGTACCACATGACAAAATTTTAGACTTGTCCAAATTTGTTGCATTCACAGACAAAAGGAATGTGCCTCAAATAATGGACTTTGATGTTTTATGATGGGTATAAAACATTGTGGGAAGCGAAGAAAATACTGAATACCAACATTTTCTCCTCTTTCCACGTTTTCTTTCAGGTTTTTGTTTCCATCAGGGTTTTTTAACTGGAGATAGTTAGGTAAAGGATTGATTGAAACATTTACTATGCAGGTTAATTCTGGCTTTACCACAAAGTACTCCAAATTATACAATGGGCGAACATTCACAGGATAGAGAAAATACTGTATAAGTGAAAATTTTTGTGACATGGAAATTTTACTAGTGTGCATTCGCAAATATTTCCGTATGCAAAATATCCGCAATCTGTAATTCACAAATGTTTTAGCACATGTATAATATACATGTATACAGTACTGCCTTATAACAGCACAGAAAACACTGTGAGAAAAGCTGAAATTCCTTGTAACAAACCGCTGCTCAACATTCTACTGAGACAAGTGTAGTTTAGACAACAAAAAAGGAGTTTTTACAAAGAATATAGAACTACATGTATTTCTTTTGGTAAATCATTTCAATGAATCAGCAGGATGCAAAATGTAAAATAAAAAAACCTCAGTTGGAATACAAGACAAAATGTAGTTCGCAACAAACTAGAACTGTTGACCTATTCACTTACTGCAAGAAAAGCAGGCTTTAACTTACCGGTATTACTGAACATTTTGTGCAAAAAAAAAAATCATTATGAAGAAGACAAAAGGTTTCAAAATCAGTTGTTTGTCAAGTCCAAACATTTTCTAGCTTGTTTCTACATCTATATGCTGTTTCATTCAATGTCAACAGTTGCCATTTTCTGTACATGGCATCAATCTGACAGAGATAAATTTAAATAATACGCACATGGTGGATAGAAAAAGCATGCCATAACAACTGCATACCTACACAAAAATTTATTTGCTATGACTTAAAAAGCGGATTAGAGGCATTACAGAGTACTGTTGCCGCACAATCCATAATAAAACCATTTTATATCTTACAACATCCTGTTGTGTTTAACATATCATGGCATAAAACGTTATTTCTATCATCCTCTACATTAACCCATTACCAAACAGACCCTGCAGAAGAAGCCATTTGAAAACATTGGTGTAAAAGGAAAAAACTGCTAGTAACCACAGATAGAAAGTCATCATTTAGGCTACTTTTAATTGGTCGTCTGCAAGTGCTTCTTATTCAGACAAGTCTAGAATTGTATTGTTTGGTAAAGAGTTCGTAGAACTATCTGGTAAACAAAGTAGACAGAGGACCTTTTTTAGCATGCAACCAGTATTTTAGTGACCTTGAGAAAGGAAGCATTTAAAATAATGTGAGCAAAGGAGAAAATGCAGGTAACCAGCATTTACATATTTCCTTTTCCAAGAACTCTTTCTACCTTTTGAAAAACAAATCAAATGATCTGTTGTACATTTGTCTGGTCATCTGCAAATGCTTTTTATAATAAGCAAGACTGAGATTTGGTTGTTTGGAAAAGAGTTCAAGATCAGATGAATAAATAGTTACAGAAATATTATTCCAAAAGCATAGTTTTCAAAATGCTCTGCTCGAGCTGAAGCAGCTGAAAATTTGGGTAAAAAATTTTTGTGTATATAAACCATTTATTGTACTGCTATAGACCATCTCTAAATAATATTTCCCTATAACCCTTTACTACACCCTCCCAATTTTTAATGACCCGAGAAAGAAGGCTTTTGAAAACATTGTGGGAAAAGAGAAAATGCTGGTAACTGTTTCAATCTCTTGATTTTATTTACACAGACTTGACTCTGTACCAAATGACAAAACTTTAGCTTTGTCCAAATTGAAAGCATTTTCAGCCAACAAAATAGATGTGACTAAAAAATTGGACTTTGTGATTGGAAGAGTAGAAAACATTGAGGCATTTTCTGCTTTCCTACAATGTTTTCTAACCTATGGTACAAAAGACAAATTCTATCACTTGAGCCTAATTTTGTAGTCTGTAAATTCTTTAGCATTGGACAAGCCCAAATTTTTGTTGTGGTAAAGAGATAATATATCTTCCATCAGACTTTTTTTTATGTCTTGCACCAGCATGGATAGGAAACTTCATATTCAGAGCCAATGGCCCTGACGATATAATGTTGCATTGGTCTTCCGGTTTCGAAAATAGCGCCTCAAAAACAAATGAGAAACAGGCAAGCCTGCCATTCTTTGCACTTATGCGCTCTTATGTCTTTGAATTTTGAAAGGAGGAGAATGTCATGCAAAGCTCTGGTCTTTCAACTTGTTTTCTACACCATGGAAAGATGTAGAATGTGTACAGTGTTGTCTAAGGTGGCAAATAAGAGAGTTTTGCTGTCCAAAAGTGTGAATTATTGTCTTGAACTTTTCTGTTCGCTGCTGACACAGAATTGATAAGAATTAACCCAAAACTGACATAAATAAACAAAGGCTCTGATTATGTGGGCCGGCTGTGACAGTGTGGACTGGCTCTGAATATGTTGATCTGCACTGATGGATTAAGGCTTCCTTTCAAAAACTTAGTTGTTGGTTACTTGTTTAAAACATGTACATATGCTCTGTATTCCTGTTAATACCCTTCACTCCAAAGTTAAAGTAAACATTTATTTGATGAAACGTGATGGAATTTGTGAAAATACAAAGGACTGATATTATCACAACTGAAAGATGGCATCTAACATTAGTCCATCTAAATTTTGAAAATACTGTTGTGTAGCTTTTGATTAGCCTAATAGTCTATATGTTGAAATTTGTAATGATTACGTTGTACGTGCAGTCCACACATAAACACACATAATGAAAAACAGTGGCATCTTCAGAACGCTATTTGGTCTTCAAATAGTCATTCACACTAAATAGCAAATGTACCAATCTTGCAGAGATATCAAATAAAAATGGAGTTGTCATGGAAAATTTTATTTTTGGCAAGACAAAATTTTTCCCAACTACACATGTATATTACAGACTCTTAATTGCCATGGGAATGAATACTGTTCTTTGACAAGTAAGAGAAGAAAAGAAAATGATAGAAAAAAACATGTTTGAATGATTACATACAGGGTGTTTCATAATATATGTCCTCATTCTAAACATGAATATTGTCAACACATGTGAGTTTAAGATGTATGGAAAGCTACCACATTTTTGCAGGCATAATAAAATTTCATTTGATATATGTATAATAAACAGACATTACTAGGCTTAGACATTACCTAAACTTTCTTTGATACACTACACTTTTTCTGACAAGTCCATTTCAGAGCCAGTCCACATTTTGTTATGTTGGTTTTCCGGCTCCGATTGCAGACATGTAATGAAAGACTCTAACAGTAAACTTGACGTCACAATTGCTCAGAGTAGACGTCATTGTTGTAAAATGGACTTGTCAGAAAAAGTGTAGTGTATTAACTATTATAAGAGTAATGCCTATGTACTACATAACAAATAAAATTTTATTATGTCTGCAAAAAGTTAGCAGCTTTCAACTGAGTTTAAATTGAAATGAGTGGAAAACATTGACTCTAAGAATAAGGACAGATAATATGAAACACCCTGTGAATAAGCATTACAAATTTTAACATGGAGACCATTTGGCTAATCAAAAGCTACACAACAATATTTTCAAGATTTAGATAGACTAATGTTAGACACCATCTTTCAATTGTGATAATATCAGTCCTTTGTATTTTCACAAATTCCATCAAGTTCCATCAAACAAATGTATACTTCAACTTTTGGAGTGAAGGGTATTAACAGGAATAGAGAGCATATACATGTCTTAAATAAGTAACCAATGACTAAGTTTTTGAAAGGAAGCCTTAATCCATCGGTGCAGAGCAACATATTCAGAGCCAGTCCACATTGTCAGAGCCAGCCCACATAATCTGAGCCTTTGTTTATTTATGTTGTGTATTAATTCTTATCAATTCTTTGTCAGCAGTGAACAGAAAAGTTCAAGACCATAATTCACGCTTTTAGGACAGCAAAACTCTCTCTTATTTGCTAATTTGATTGCAATATTAGTCTGAATTTAGATTCTGAACGCATTATTTCGGCTACGGTCAACCCACGGCACAAATGATTCAGACAACACTGTACACATCCTGCAACTTTCCATGGTGCAGAAAACATGTTGAAAGACCAGAGTATTGCGTCACATTCTCCTTTTTTCAAAATTCAAAGACATAAGAACACATTTGTACAAAGAATGACGTGCTTGCATATCTTTCATTTGTTTCTGAGCCGTTATTTTCAGAACCAGAAAACCAACATAACATTTTATTATCAGGGCCATTGGCTCTGAATATGAAGTTTCCTACCCGTGACCAGACCATTTTTGAAAACACCTGGCAAAAAGGTGAAATTGCTCTAAGTAAGCCATTTATCCTTTTATAACAATGTTATCACTTGCAATTCTATGTTGAAATTTAATATTCTCATTGCCTTGTGTTACAAGTATGTTTTGATTGCCATCTGCTTCAAAATATGTCCTAAGGGTCAGCGAGTTAACCCTTTACAAAATGATAAAATCTTGGACTGGACAAAATTCAAAGCATTTGCAGAAGCCAATAGAAAGTAGCTCAAGTGATAATTTGTCTTTGATAGGGTAAAAACCATTGTTTGAAAAGGAGAAAATGTTGGTGACAAGCATGCTTTTTTTCTTTTTCCCACAATATTTTCAAAAGCTATCTCTATCAGGGTCCTTAACTCTTTACCACATAACAAAACTTTGAACTGGACCAAATTGAAAGCATTAGCAGACGACAAATCAAATGTAGCTGAAATGAAAGTAATTGTCTCTGAAAGTGTTGAAAACCTTGTGGGAAAAGGAAAAAATGCTGGTTACCAGCATTTTCTCCTTTTCCCACAAGGTTTTCAAACTGCTGTTTCCAAAGGGTCATTAAAACTGGGGATCGTGTGGTAAAGAGGTAAAGAGTTAAACTCTGAATTGCTGGTAAAGGTTTAAAAAAGCCTTTCACAACTATAGATCTACTTAACTTTTTGGCCAGGATAAATAAAGATTAGACTGCTCAAATCATGTGTTTTGATCTTAGATCTACACTGTCTGCTCTGCTGAGACATTCTGGACAAGGCCATCCTTCAAATTGCTCTAGTGAGTGTCTTATTTCTAAAATGACTGTGGGGTTTATTAGGCACTCTAAGAGTTACAGTAGATCTATAGTCTGGTCTGGTCCTAGTAAATACCACAAAGACACCCTAAATACCACAAAGACACACAAACACACCACAAAGACGCTCAAACACATAAAAATAGAAAGAAAAAATAGTGTTTTGAGTTGTTGGCATTATCAGTGTGTGCGATCACGTATAAATATCACGTACATTCAGTTCCTCTTATACGTACTGGAACGTACAAAAATTTGCGCAACTGAAAAGTCAAATTTCACAATTTTCCTGCATCGAAATGTTTACAATTTTTTCTCTTGGACGGGTTTTCCAAATCCAAAATTAGAACGGCTGCCATCTGTCGTCATATATAACCATCCAATGGGAACGCGACATATAACAGGTACCAATTTGCTGGACAGGAACATTTCTGAATCATTTTCCTTATAATTGCATCGTATCCAAAATGTTGAGGATAGCCAAATTGCTATTTTTAGTAACTGCATGATCAATAATTACTGTTATCTTCTGTCTTTGGTTTTTGCAATAAAACATCGAACGTTCTGTGGAATCGGGCATTGTAAGAAAAGGATAAACTTGCTTATCCAAGCACATTTTCCTCTTCCCCCAGTGTTTTCAAAAGCTTAAAATCTTTTATCTTTGAAACCTTGTATCTGTATACGGTTTGAAAACATTTAAACTATCAGCAAGCTGTCATTGGCATCGATACTAAAGAGTGATAATGTTGTTTAGATTTGAACACTCATATTTGTTTGCATAGCCCCAGCTTCTGTTACCATTACGTGCAAAAACCTCCAGCAGGAAAAGGCACAGTGCTCACACACTGATTATGCTAGATTAAGAAATGCACAAATTCACTCAAACACACACTTGATTCAAGCATCTGCCAAATCTGAAGGCGATCTTTCTCCTGCTGATTCAATAAGGCAGATGTCAGTTACTGGTGAAAGAATGTGCACCAAGTACTGGCTACCCATTCAGAAGGACTATGCCTGCCCAGGAAAAGTTTTAGGTAATTGACATCCAGATATGACCTTAGATTGGGACATTAAGCCTCAAACAAACACACAAAGACATGGAAAAAAGTAACCTTTTATTGTTTTGACTTGTTCTTAAAACATTGACTTAAATGACAATTGAAATTCTAAATAAAAATAATGAAGGGTCGGTGCTTATTTAATCTTTTTTACTAAAGTATCGGTTTATCCTTTAATTTTGAACTTTGCAGCTGCAAACCAGTCAAGATATTCTAATAACTTGTCAAACTGTTAATCATAACAAATGAGATTATCCTTTTAATTAATGTCAAAGAACGCATAATGTCATTAATTATGATTTGCTATTAAACATTTCTAGTTTTTTCTCTAAACACAAGCGTAAATATGGAAATTCATGTACGAGATCAGGGTTCCCATAGCTTTTTCAGACAAGGGGTTTTTGTCACCCCCTAAACCAACACAGGGATTGTATATACATGTATATGTGTATATAAGATCAACAAATTTGAACAACTGGGAGTTTTCTGAAAAAGTTAGGGGTTTCACTCTACTTTTACCAATGAATTATCAGTTACCTGCAGAAACATAGTAAACTGTAGTTATCATTAATTTAATGCTCATCTAAACCTTGCTATATTATTTAAGGAATGAAGAGAACTTTTTTTTGTTTTCATGGAGGTATGAAAAAAACAACTAATCCCACTGTATGAAACTGCGAAGTGGTTTCATACAAAAGTGTGATTAGGTTTTTTCTTCATACCTCCACGAAAACAAAAAAAGTTCTCTTCATTTTTTTAATAATTCAATATCACAGACAACAAATATGCACTTAAATTTATTGTTTTTTTTTTTGTATTGCGTATTTATTTAATGTCCATTTCATTGATGTTTCATAGCGCCGTAAATCTGATCATTCATGACGTAATAATGATGTAAATTTATGACGTCATTATAGTATTGAACATTGGCAGATTTAGTAGATTTATTATAAGAAGTTCAGAATGCTAGAAATAAGTTGAAAATAAGTTTGTTAGGACCCAGCAGAGTGACAATGAGTTTAAGCTCTCTCTTTGAATTTACTGTTGGATATTTTTTTCCAATATTCAGAGAAATTAAATTTAGCTAGCAATTTGAAATTCGGACTGGATATAAAATCAGACAGAAAAACATTATGGAATCTCGTATACATGTTTGTTTACAGTAGTTTGACTGCAAAAGTAGTTCCGACACAGCTTAATTTTTTTTTTTTCATGGAGCTATGAAAAAATTTTTTCAGCCAATCACAACTCGCCAATGTTCATGAAAATAACTAATATTGAATTATTTCATTATGTTAACTATGCTAACTCTACTTCTAAATTACATGACAAGCAATCCGATTGAATGAGAAGTCTGTCTCTTTCAATCAATTAAGTCATTTAGATATAGGATTTTTTTAATTTTACAATGTTTGGTAAATACAGGCCAAGACTGATACAAACAGATGTTCGTTTCATAAAAAAAAACGAAATTTCTTACTCGTTATTAAACAGAGATTTTAGCTTCCACTTATAGTTTTATACAGAGATTGACTGTTTAAATTCATTATTTATGATGACAAGACATTTTGAAGTGCCTCTGATTGGATGATATCGAACTGACCATTGTTGTGTCATGGGTGTTCATGTTTTTTTAAGCCATATACTTTTCAATTTCACCTGATTTTTGGAGAAGTGTTACTGCATGATTTGATATGAATTTGTCAATTAGGGTAGCAGGTAACCTTAAAACTCATTTTACATTAGAAAAGTGGTTCAACACCTTCAACATCTTTTCATACATGACTCGCCAACTTGATAAGCTGTGATTAACGGAACTGTGTGCGTCCTTCAAATTTGATACCAATTGTTTGTTAAAGCCCATATTTCTGCTGGACACACAGAGCTAATTTATATGGTGCTTTAGCTGATAATCTCATGCATCAGATTGGCGCTTAGGCAGATATTTTTTAGTGTCAGAAACAGGCAATTTCCAAATTCGAGGTGTCGAATCCGGGAGTCCAGGGTCAAATGAGACCCATGACTCTTTTGGTTGAACTACGAGTCTTATTTCAGGTGATTAATTTTTACTCGATCATTTACTCGAAGGATTAAATGGAATTAAAACTTCATTGGAATAAATTCCACAAATATGGAAATCTTTTATGTTTGCGTGCTGCAGTTCCAGGTGAATGAAAATTACTGATGTGGTACGTGCATGAATGAAAACCCTGCGAAATTATTGAGGCCATAGAGATTGCTAATAATAATACATGCACTATCCATTGCTAATAATAATACATGCACTATCCATTGGAATTTCCGATTTCTAAAAATAATCTTACTCCCTATGGAAGTTTGTTTTCAGTCAATGTTTTGATTCACAACTTTTGTGTTTGTCAACATGCATGTATGTGATCTGACATGTTTAAAATTTTATGCAGGACTATATTCACTTTAGCCGAGCGTGACATGCACATGTGACAAGGTTCGTTTGAAAATAAGAATGTGAATTCCATGTTTGTATACATGTGATTCACCCACATGTACTTCAATGTGAACCCTGGAGATGCAAAAAGATGGCTCTGCTCACATACAGGTGTAGTATATTTATTTTCTTTGCACCTTTCGGTGTCTTTGTTGTCTTTTTGTGTTCACAAAGCAGACAAGTGTGGACACTCATCACAATTTACAAAACATTAATTACCTCATTCTCTTTGTTGGAGTCTGGCAACACCCTGTCTTCAAATCCTGGTTTTTCCATTGTCAATTTTTTTTTGTCCGCGGATGGAATCAGACCGAAGTGAACGGTCATGTACGAAACACTCCCAAAGTTTACTACAGGAACTGTCGCTGCCATGATGAACCTGTTTGTTTCACTTCTTCAGAATTCCAAAGTTTATAGTGCTAACAGACTTAAACATAACCGTGTTTGCAAAAAGTTGTAAAAATGTAAGTCGTGCATTTCTTTGATGCAACAATACCTTTGTAATACTAAAGCCCGTCAAAATGTTTTTCAAAAGTAGCGGGTGTTGTTAACAGCCTCCATGTTTATTTCAACATCCTGTCAACTTGCCCCGGATGAGGATACGGGTGAGTTCATTCGCGTGCAGCTGACTTCGTAGTCCCGTGGCGCGCATAAATTTAATTTCTCGCTTTGAATCCAGAAATCTCTTCTTTTTATAAGTCAAAACGAATCAATTTAAACGTATATTGATTTTGTGTAGGAACAATATCTCGAGGGAATATACCTGTAATGCAAACCATGATTGATTATTCGTGAATAACGTAAGTGAGAAAAGATCTCATTATCAATCCAGCATCACAATTAAAGTATCTATTTTCCAACGACCTCCTTTGATTGTTCAGAATAGGTACTATTGATTTGGCAGATTAACATGTGCTTAAATAAGAATCAGCGATGTCTTTGATGTCTACTGAATGCTTTCCTAATTTACCCGTCCCTTTTCACTGCCTTCACTTTTATGCTATCTAGATCTATTATATATTTTTTCGTTTTCATCAAAAATTTTCATTGCCAAAAGAGATTTTGGTTGCTTGTGTGTTTATCGACATAAAACAGCACAGAACAAGCAGCATGATCTAAGATCTGCCCTTTTTCTGAAATAGATGATCTACTATGATCAATAGCAATGAAATTTGAATATACAGCCAAAGTAGCCAACAATGTAGACCCCAAGATTAGACAGCATATTCTGTTCAGTCTGATCTTGATCTACTGTCTCTGAATGCAACCTAAGTCGGTTTCAGAGCTTTTAACCTTCTTTGTCAGCTAAGTAAAACTGTGGTATTATTTGGCAGAGGATCAAGTGTACCAGTAGATATACTTTCAGCCATAGTAAAACAGACTTGGATATTGTTATTTCACGGCTCTTTTGGCTGAAGTACACCTACCTCGTAAAGTAATAGACAGTAGAGGCATGATCAAACTTCACATTCTATCCTGTCTGATATTAATTTGCATTTTCTGCTAAAGCAACCACATACGTTTTGAGGGTTCTATTGGCTAAAAGAATTTCATTTTTAAACCTCCAGAAAAAGGTGTAAAATATAACCTGTCGTGGCAAACAACTCTGTTGAACAAGAACCTGTTTGAAAAAGGCATTTTATTTCATGCTTTCCGGTAGGTTTTCGAGAAATATCAGTGACATGTTTTTCGATATTTCATGGTTACGACCAGTGAAAATACTGATTTTTATATTCTAACTCTTCAATTGAAGGCGGAAACAGTTGTTCCCGTGCACTAGTTACCTCGGTAAAATGCGCGTGCCTCACGACCAGATGGAAATATGACGTAATTTACCTTACATTTCTCGTGCTTGACATAATATTTTGGTGCGTTGCTATGTGGAGGGGGTACGCCACGGGGAATAACCAAAAAGAACTGTACTGGATGTTGATTAAGTTTCCCCCAGAAAGTATTAAAAGCATGAAACAAATAGAATTTTTTTTTTTTTCGGTGAAAAATCAAAATTTATTTCATTGAGTGAACATCATCGGTAATATTTTCACAAGTAACGCAGCCACTCGTGAAAATATTACCGATGATGTTCACTTGATGAAATAAAATTTGATCTTTCACCATAAAAAACAAATATCCTCTATTTCTTTGAGTTCCCAGAGAAGGCAAATGTTTTGAAACGCACTTTTTCTATGCAAACACCTGTGGCTATTATAAGTCTTTACCAGATGACAAAATTTTAGATTGGTCCAAACAGAAAGCAGTAACACATGAAAAATTAAATGTGGCACAAATATTTAGATTTATCTTTGAAAGGATAGAAAACATTGTGGGAAATGGAGAAAATGCTGGTTACCTCAATTGTTTTCAAGAGCTCTATTCTTCGGGGTTATTAAAACACAGGCTTGTTCAACCCTTTATCAAACAATTCTGGGTTTCAACAAGCCCTAAATAGGAGCCTTTAAAAAAAATTCTGGGAAAACGAGAAAATGCTGGTAACCCCATAATACTTTCTAACCTTTCAGAGACAAAATCCCATCATTTGTGTCACACTGATTTTTAACTAACAAGAGGGCCATGATGGCCCTGAAGTCGCTCACCTGAGCCTTTTGATCAAACATGACCCATTTCAAATCTCTACAGAGATATTAAGACAAACACTTTGACAAACACTCATTAGTATTGGGCTTACAAATATGGCCTCTAGAGTGCACATAAGCTTTTTCTAGAATTTGTCTCAGCTGCCTACTTGAAATTATCCTGAAATACATTCCGACAAACTTTCATGAGTATTTGAGAGAAAATGTGGCCTGTAGGGTGTATAAAAGGTTTTTCCGAGATTTGACCTAGTGACCTAGTTTTTTATCCAACATGACCCATATTCATACTAGTCTAAGATATTATCAAGACAAACATTCAAAGCAAATTTCAAGATTATTGGACTGAAAATGTGGCCTCTAGAGCATACACACGGTTTTTCAAGGATGAAACTTGGTGACCTAGTTTTTATTCCATGTGACCCATTTTCAAAATCATGCAAGATATCATCAAGACAAACATTCTAACAAAAGTTCAAAGAATATTGGACTGTAATTATAGTACAAAAGGTTTTTCAGAGATTTGACCTTGTGACCTAGTTTTTTATCCAACATGACCCATTTTCATACTAGTCTAAGAAATTATCAAGACAAACATTCTGACCAACTTTCAAGAGTTTTGGACTGAAAATGTGGCCTCTAGAGCTTACATAAGGTTTTTCTAAGATTTGACTTGATGACCTAGTTTTTGACCTGACATGACCCATTTTCAAACTCATCCAAGCTATCATCATAACAAACATTCTGACCAACTTTAAAGAGCATTGGACTGAAATTGTGGCTTCTGGAGCTTACACAAGGTTGTTCAAAGATTTGACCTAGTGACCTAGTTTTTAACCCCACATGGCCCACTTTCAAACTCGTCTGCGATATTATCAAGACAAACATTCTGACCAAATTTCAAGAGTATTGGACAGAAAATGTGGCTTCTGGAGCTAACACAAGGTTTTTTTTAAGATTTGACTTAGTGACCTAGTTTTTGACCCAACATGGCCCGTTATCAAAGTTGTCAGAGATATCATCAAGACAAACATTCTGACCAGCTTTCAAGAATTTTGGACTGAAAATGTGGCCTCTAGAGCGTACACAAGGTTTTTCTAAGATTTGACCTGGTGACCGAGTTTTTGACCCGACATGGCCCATTTTCGAACTCGTCTGAGATATCATCAAGACAAATATTTTGACCAACTTTCAAGAGTATTGGACTGAAAATGTGGCCTCTAGAGTGTACACAAGGTTTTTCTAAGATTTGACCTGGTGACCTAGTTTTTGACCCCACATAGCCCATTTTCAAACTCGTCCGAGATATCATCAAGACAGACATTCTGACCAACTTTCAGGAGTATTGGACAGAAAATGTGGCCTCTAGAGTGTACACAAGGTTTTTCTAAGATTTGACCTGGTGACCTAGTTTTTGACCCCACATGGCCCATTTTCGAACTCGTTCGATATATCATCAAGACAAACATTCTGACAGACTTTCAGGAGTATTGGACAGAAAATGTAGCCTCTAGAGCGTACACAAGGTTTTTCTAAGATTTTACCTAGTGACCTAGTTTTTGACCCGACATGACCCATTTTCGAACACGTCCGAGATATCATCGAGGCAAACATTCTGACCAAGTTTCATGAGTATCGGACTGAAAATGTGGCCTCTAGAGCGTACACAAGGTTTTTCTAAGATTTTACCTAGTGACCTAGTTTTTGGCTCGACATGACCCATTTTCGAACTCGTCCGAGATATCATCAAGACAAATATTCTGACCAAGTTTCACAAGTATCGGACTGAAAATGTGGCCTCTAGAGTGTACACAAGGTAAAAGTGGACGACAGACGACGCACGCCGGACACAGCACGATCACAATAGCTCACCATGAGCACTTCGTGCTCAGGTGAGCTAAAAAATGCTTTCAATTTGGACAAGTTTAAAATATGGTTGTTTGGTAAAGGATTAATGAAAGGTCTAATTTTTCAGGCATCAATTGTAGAAAAATTCTTGCAGTTTCTATTAATCACTCTCTTTGAATGCTTGTTGGGTACCTCTGTGTTTTCTTTCTGAAGATCTAAAACAAAGATGTAGTGTCCATAATACACAAAACCAAACCATAAGTTGTATGTGAAAAATGGGAACAGGTGAAACTTTCTTTGATCACTCTATAAAACAACTCTATCTTCATAATTAAGGCTAGAACTGCTAATAGATAAAAATTTCCATATGAAAGTAAAAAGCCAAGTATGTGTGATTTCATCCCATTTCTTTGGAAAAATCTCACGGTATTGGAGAGTGTAGGTCAAGATCAGAATGCATGTTTTGTACAGTCTAATTTTGATTTACACTGTCAATAAAAACACACTGCATCACACTTATCAGCCTAAGGGTGAAATAGCATTCTGAATTCGGAGTGCGTGATAGTTCTGATCCTGCTTACACCCCTGTAAAAACTACTTGCAATACAACACAGGTAGTTACAAAGGCCAACCCTGCCCATAATCAGATTCAAACCAAAATATAAAAGGATGACCCTCTTCCCCTGCACTGCTGCGTCCTATAGTGTTCTGCATCATGTATCAAAAAAAGATTGTTTATGATAAAACATGGGAGTTATTCAACCCAATAGTGTACATTATATTTCTACACCCACCAAACTTTATTACATGCTCTATGTGTTATCAGTAGAGAAGCCATTAGCAAAGAAGAAAACAATTGGTTGTTACAAGCAATTGCTTTTTTTTAAAAAAAAAAAAAGATCCCATACATCTGTCCACTGTAAAGGTGTAAAACAGCCATATTTCTACAGAAAAAAGATAAAAAAAAAAATTAAGTGAGGTTTGTTGAGCTAGCATCAATCATTTTATACTCACACAATGTTGTATATGTATGATATTAACGATGCCACCACAATCACTCAGAAGTCTCAAGAAAACCTTTTTTTAAAATTCAAAGTAGAAATATCCGTTCTCAGGAGGTCCAAGACTGCTTTAAAAAAAGAAGGGAGATAAGAAGAACAAGATGAAAAACTACAAAGTACTTTTTATTCTCTCCCTTGTCTTTTTGAAGTAAGAAAAATCCAAGGTTGGAAGCTACCAAAGTAAGTGAGATAAATCTCATGTTTGGGGTACCAATGAATTGTCTCCATAAAGCAAGATACATGTATATGAGAATCAAGGCCTTGGGTTTAACCCTTACCAAACAATCCTGAGTTTTAACAACCATAATTAGGAAGACTTGAAGAAATTATGGGAAAAGGAGAAATTGCTGTTAACCAGCATTTTCTCTTTTTCCCCCACAATGTTTTCTCCCCTTCCAAATACAATACCATTATTTAGGACACACTTGATTTTTGTCTAAAATATGTTTAAAATTTGGAAGACTACAAGATTTTGTCATTTTGGTAAAGAGTTAACCCTTTACTGAACACACCTTTGATTTAAAGACCCTCAGGAAGAAGGCTTTTGAAAACATTTAGGAAAGAAGAAAAAGGACAAAATCCTATTTACGGTCTTACCAGCATTTTTTTTTTCCTTTTTTCACAATATTTTCTATCCTACTTAAGACAAATTTCATTTTGACATTCACTTTGTTGTCTGCAAATGCACTCAGACTAGGGAAGGCTAAAATTTTGTCATTAAATGGAGAAGAAAAAAAGTATTAGTAATGCCACAATTACATTTGTGATGCCTGGCCAATGTGAACATTGTCCAAAAAGAACTTTGTCCTTTTACAAAGCAATCCCATGTTTTAACAACTCCGAAGACAAAGGCTTTTGAAAACAATGCGGAAAATGAAGGGCCTAAATTTTCTTCATGTTCCACAATGCTTTGTACCCTGTTGGAGACAAATCGCATCATTTCGGCAACATTTAATTTATCAATATACATGTAGATGTGTCTAACCTCCCATTAACCCTTTCCAAACAAACAACAAATTTTAAACACTTTCAAACTGAAAGCATCTGCAGACAAAAGCTTGAAAGTGGTCAAAATGAACTGAAGTATTTTGATAAGGTAGAAAACATTGTGGGAAAAGGAGAAAATGCTGGTTACCAGCATTTTCTCCTTTTCCCACAATGTTTTCAAAAGGCCTCTTCATCAGGGTCATGAAAACACAGGATTATTTCGTAAAGGGTTAACTGTACAGCTAATTGTTTAACACACAATCCCTAGTTTTAATGACCCTTAGAAAGCAGCCTTTTGAAAGCATTGTGAGAAAAGGAGAGAATACTGGTAACCAGCATTTTCTCCTTTTCCTACAATGTTTTCTACCTCTTCAAAGACAAAAATTACATTCTGTAGTCCGCAATTGCTTTCAACTTAATTGAGTTTAACACTTTGTCACTTGGTAAAGAGTTAACATGGCCATGGAATGCTATAAATTAACTGTATTCAAGTACAGCTTATTTCTTGAACCATAAGGAACTAATACCAGAAGAAATCGATGACTTTTTACCAAACAACAAAATTCACAGGGGTCCAAATTGAAAGCATTTTGTAGACAATAAATCAAATGTGACTAATGGTGAAATTTGTCTTTGGAAGGGTAGAAGTCAGTGTAGGAAAAGGAGAAAATGCTGGTAAACACAATTTTCTCTTTTTACAATAATGTTTTAAAAAGCCGTCTTGTGTCAGGGTAGTTATAACTCAGGATTGTTTGTTATAGGATTAAAAGACAAACAGGATTTTTCTTCTTCACTTGTATGGAAACGTTGTGGAAACAAAACAAACACTCGCTGTTAGCAAAAAGCTCACTTTTCCTTCAATATTTTTTTCCCTTTCTACAACATAGACATACAAAATTGTATTTATTTTCAGAAGTTTTTGTCCCAGCTACATGACTATTTCATCAACTGTATCTACAAGGCATTTTTTGAAATGAAAACAAATAAAAGATGGGTTTATTCCATATTCGAGTATAAATGTTTATGAAAACATGGTAACAAAAGGAGAAACTGCTTTCCCTACATTATTTTTCAATAAGTTACAATGACAATGTCAGTTTCTCTCTGGCAGCATGCATCATGAAATGTTTTTTAAAATGAAAATGATTGAAATACTTTTTTCAGTCAGTATGTGCAACCCATTTTCTAGCAATTTTCAGGCTCTTTTAACCCTTTACCAGACAACAAAATTTTAGCCTTGTCCAAACTGAAAGCATTTGCAGACGACAATTTCAGTGTGCCTCAAATGGTGCAATTTTTCTTTGATAGGGTATAAAACAGTGGGAAAAGGAGAAAATGCTGGTTACCAGCATTTTCTCCTTTTCCCACAATGTTTTCAAAAGGCTTCTTTCTCAGGGTCATTAAAAGTTGTCATTGTGTGGTAAAGGGTTAACCTGAATATTGCTCAAAATAGAGGACAGTGTAGATCGATGATTAGATTGCATGTTCTTTGTGGTCAGATCTTGATCTTGATCTACACTATTAGCAAATGCACTCTATGTTGCATCTAGAATATGAGGAGCCATATATTGATCTACACTGTTAGCAAATGCACCCTATGTTGCATCTAGAATACTATGAGTTACCTACAACCCTAATCAAGCCTTTCACAACTTTAGTTGTCTTTGCGGACAAGGCAGGTCATGATAAGACTACAAAATGTTAAGTTTGATCTTTGATCCACATAGTCCGCATTGGTGAAATATCAGAGCAAGAAGAACCTTGAAATAACAATTATTTAGGTCTTATATCAAGACTGGAAATGTCTTTTAGGTATATATGGCTCTCTAGGGAGTAATATGAATGTACATGTACTCATAACTCTTTACCAAACAACAAATTTTGAGACCAGTCCAAATTGAAAGCATTTACAGACAACATATTAAATTTAGCTGAAACAATGGTAATTGTCGGTGAAAGTGTAGAAAACCTAGAGGGAAAAGGAGAAAATGCTGGTTACCAGCATTTTCTCCATTTCCCTCAAGGTTTTCAAAAGGCTATTTCCTCAGGGTTGTTAAAACTCGGGATTGTGTGGAAAAGAGTTAACACAGAACTCCATCTATTCACAATCAAATCACGTGACATTTACTTCAGTCACACAAATGAGATTTATAATGAAACAGTTTATGATGACATCCATAGAATTAGGCAAAAGCTGTTTATCATCTCTTCTTGAACCCATATTTCTTCCTTTCATAGAACAAGTCTGTTTTAGCACTCCCAAGATTCACAATCTTTGGGCAACCATCCCTCTGTTCAATAGCAAAAAAAAGAAAACAACTATAATTGTATGTTATCTGCATGGATATATAACAAGAATTATGTGAGACAAAGTTTTCAAACCCCTAAAAATAAGAACCTGGGCCTCTAGTCACCAACCATTCTAATAATAATAGCTTCTTTAGTCTAATTCTCGAACATTTTCTAACACACAAACTTTAATGTATCTCTGCTTGGCTGAACCATTTGGTTCTGCCAATCAAAACTGCATAACTTTCTAAATCAAGATTAACCCTTTACCACATAATCCCAAGGTTTAAAGACCTTGAGAAAGAAGGTTTCAGAATACATGGTGGGAAAAGGAGAAAATTGTGGTAACCAGCATTTTTTCCTTTTTCAACAATGTTTTTATCTTACAAAGACCAATCCAATAATTTCAGTCAAATTTTATCTTTCATTTTGAAGTGCTTTCAATTTCGACAATTCTAAAATTTCATTGTTTGGCAAAGAGTTAAGACAGAGAATGCAATTTTATTCAGACTGGTTTGTGAATACTTACCCTGAATTTCTCATTGTGTTTTTAACTATGAACATCTATATACTAAATATGAATTTAGCCCAATAATTTAAATCATGTACTGAAACTTTTTCAAAACAAAATACATGTAAATTAATACAAATACAAGAAAGTCAGAATAAGAAAATTCAAATAAAGAAAGTACGGATTAAGATCCATGTTACATGAAAGCTGATAATGAATAAATCAATGAACTTCTCCCTCAGGCTTAACTTCTTCAGAACTCAATAATTTCAAATGTGCAGAATACCTTTAAATGGTGTAGCGGCTGCAAAATACCTTTAACAGGTGTAGTAGCTGTCACAAAAAATATTGAGTCATGCTATGGCAAAAGGGGGTTTAATGCACCTCTGTAATACCAAGCAATACATAACATGATAAATTTCAGATCTATAAAATCCATATTGTTTAACAACTGACTGAATCATGAGGTAGACTCGTCCTATGACATGCAGAAAATTTGCCAATAACAAAAGATTTTCACCTGTTAGCATTGGACTGTGCAGGCTGACATGGGTCTATACTCTTTGCAGATCTATGCATTATTCCCCCTACCGACAGATCATGACTCATGCAAAGATTTTTAGTATCAAATAGACAAACTCACATCTTTTTCCATTATTGTACACTCTTTACAGTAGTACGCATCTGACACTCCTGGGCCACCACATATCACACACCGACCTTGGTATGATCCATAATTACACTCATCACAAATACGAACAAGGGTTGACGGACGGACATAGGAATCACATATAACACATTTACCATCACCTAGAATAAAAGTTATTTGTTAAGTTCACGTAGAAATGTTTTGGATAAAACAGTGCATATTTTGGTTGCCTAAATTACCATGACCGTGTATCTACTACCTTCTGCAGAAAACATCACAACAAACAGAGAAATGGATCATGGTCAGCAATGTTTTCACTTTCTGCAACTTTTCTAAACTCTCTGAGATAAGTATTGTTATTATTACAACTTGGTATTTTTTTGCAAAATTCTAAAACCTTTTGCCAGACAAACAAAATTGTTCAAACTGAAAACATTTGCAGATGACAAATTGAATGTAGCTCAAATGTTAAAACCTTGTTTTGAAAGGTTTGAAAATGTTACAAGCACAATCCAGACTTTTAACAACCCTGATCAAGAAGGCTTTTGAAAACATTGTGAGAAAAAGAGAAAATGCTGGTTACCAGCATTTTCTCCATTTCCCCCAGTTTTCTACCCTTCGAAAGCCAAATTCTATGTTTTGAGTAATTTAATTTGTCGTCTGCTTTCAATAGACTATTTGGACGACCCTAAACTATGGTTGTTTGGTAAGGAGTTAAGACAATCGCTGGTTTTAGTAAGTCTACTGAACAACCAATTTAAAAATAGAAATTTCAATGAGGAAAATGTGTTTTCAATGTAAAAAAGTAAGATGATTGAAATACTCACACTTTTCACATAGTCTGCCAATGGCTGAAATAATAAAAACAAAAATGTGTTAAAAAACAATTAATGATCAAGCTGAATCTTGATCTCTCTCTTTCTCCGTCTCCCCATACCTCCCTCTTAGGATGGGGGTCAAAACAGTGTCGAAGTAGTCCATTACTGAAATGGCCCACTCTTTAGTAATGTTTCAAAAATTATTGAACTCGAACATTTACTGTTACTTTAATCACAAAGTTAATTTATACTTGGTTTAATAATTACCAGAACTATGATCATGTGAATCACGAGATCGAAATCTTCTTTCACAAATTTGTCAAGAAATCCTAAACTACATACAACACTGTGTATTGGTAAGTGTTTTTTGTGTGCGTTTAAAATTCAGCGGTTTACTCAAAACAAAGGGAGTTTCTGTAAATGTTTTTCCTAAAATGTCCAGTCTGAGCAATTTTGGTACTTAACATCTGATGCAGTTGAGTTACGAGAATAACTGTTGAAAAGAATCTACATAAAAAAATTATGTTTCTGGAGACTTCCAGTTATATTTATATGTCTAAATATCTCTACTTGGTCTTAAAATACTACCCTATTTATTAAAGATCAATACTTTTAAGATACACATGTTGGTCAACTGCCATGTTTACTCTGTAAAAGAATATATGAGAGAAATAATCATGTTTTCAAAATAGTCTGTAATACATACATACAAACATACATACATACATACATACATGTTTTGTAGCAGACTGACAACAATATTATTTTTTTTGGCGTAAGTAAAATGGTAAGAGCTGACCTATTGTCATATCATCTGTCTCTCTCTCTCTCTTTTGTGTATCTGTATCTGTCTCCATCAGAAATTTGCTTTAAAATGATGATATAAACAGTATATATGTTATAACCCCATGTGGTACATGTGGTAATTGAAAAGAAAGTATCAGCTATTTTCTATAACCTGTTGCATCAAAATCTAAACTCTCATGAAAAAAGATATTTGTGCACAAAATCCCGCACTAAAACAAAACAGCCCGCAAAAATTGCATTACGGTTCGCACCATAATGTGGGGAAAAAGAGAGGAAAAAAACTGACATCGGGGAAACAAATGTAAAAATTGGCATGGGTCACCACAATCATCATTCAAAACTGATAAATCATCTACTGTCGGGTATTTTGATCACGTCAATAGACGCCTGCCATCTGTTTTATGCAGAAAAATAGCCTCATTGCACGACTAACACTTTTGATTGCCAGTGAAGCACTCTCAGTTTAAACAGATGAGTTTCAATGATTTTTTGTATACTTTATTACAGCACATACATTAACTCATCATGACTATGTCAACTGTTCAATTTTACCAGTCAGTCGGTCTTATACATTACCAACATATTTCCCAGTGTCTGTAATATAAAGAGGATATGCACACATTTTCAACTAAAGACTGCAAGTAGAGGGATTTTTTTTCTACTTCTAGAAAACTACTGTTAACTATCGATAGTTGGACCAACTATAGCAATAGTTATCAACTTGAAAAAATGCTATCAACCTATTGCTATCGAGAGCAAAGCTATTACAATACATTGATAGGTCTACCTATTGTGACACCTCTATTCTTTTCACATTTGGATGTTTATTGTGTACCGTCTCACTTCAAGTCCATCATGAATTTTCCATGAGAAAAGCTGCAGAACTGAGCTTTCTGTTTCAACTGTTTAATCTGCATTGTGGTCAAATGCAATTAATTTTTAGTGACAAATATGATCAAGGACAAATTATTAAGCACTTAATTACCTAAATCGCTTATACAAGTTGTTGATAACATGTAAATATAACTAGAGGCGCTTGAGCGCCTGTATCGCTCCACAAGCCTGAAGTTTCTATAATGGCGAAAGGAAGTTTTTAACAATTATCATTCAATCCTGCATTTTAGCTCACTGAAGAAACAATTTGGTAGACAACCACCATAGGACCTAACCTGCAAAACAACAATGAAATCCAATGAATAGTTTTAGAGAAGAAATTTTTCAAAGATTTTACTTTATACCATAAAAGGAAAATGAGTCTCCCATAAAAGCCATGTTTTTTGACAGATCTTTTTTTTTTTTTAAGGAATTCTGTAAACCTGTATCTAAGGAACATTCCTGCAAAATAATAATGCTATCCAAATAGTGGTTTGGGAGGAGAAGATTTTTAAAGGTTTTTTACTTTGGTTGCCATGGCAACCAGAATTCTTCATGGAACACAATTATTTGAAGGAATTTGAAAGAGGACCACCAAAGGAACATTCCTGTGAAATTTGGTAAAAATCCAGTCAATAGTTTCTGAGGAGAAGTTTTTTAAAGAAAAAGTTTACAGACACACGCACAGACGAACGGACGGACGGACGAACGAACAAACGGACGGACGGACACACACACACGACTGACACAACGCCATGACAATAGCTCTCTGGCCTTCGGCCAGTGGAGCTAAAAACAAGAAAATATTGATGCATAACATCAATGGCGCCACAAATCAGTTGTTTCTGAAATAGGGCACATTACAGCAGGTTATACCTAATTCTTCAATCATGTTACTCTATAAGTCCAGTTTACCGAATTTGTGACCCAGTCTTTCTGAAAGTTGCCAAGTTATTACTGGACATTCGGTCTGGTAAAAAAAATTACCGAATGTTTTTTTTACCAGACCCAAAATATCGATAAAATAACTACACGAAATATTTTTGAATTTATAAGGAATAACAAAAAGAATATCAATGGGGGTAGATTTACATGTACAGTATCACGGACCTTTATAATACATCGAGAATCCCTGGCCGTATTCAAAACTCAACAGTCTCTTGTATAAAACTTAATTTTCAGACAGTTGTCATCTTCAAACTGAAAATCTACAGAAAATTCATGAGTCTTTACTGGGTTTTCCCTTGACTTTCTAATTTGGGGGTCATTTGACCCCCTTCAAATGAAGTAGAGAAGGGACAAATAGTTCTAAAGTTTGGGGGTCATTTAGAAAATGAGTCTTTACAGGGTTTTCCCTTGACTGTCTGATTTGGGGGTCATTTGACCCCCTTCAAATGAAGTAGAGAAGGCACAAATAGAAATTTTGGGGGTCATTAAGAAAATTTGAGGGTCCAAATTCAAAGAAACAGGGGGTCAGGGAAAACCACGTCTTTATCAGGACCAAATAAGTTAAAGGTTTACATATTTCTTCCTCAATGAATTCTTCTTCACTGATGTATAAGGCAATCCTCGGGTTCTATTTCATGACAGCAGCCGATCTTTTTTGTAGAGAAGGAAAGATCGCTAAATAAAGGTCACATAATTTCATTAGACACTATATTTCCAATGAAAAAATGATCAATGAAAAATTATCATACAAAGTATGATGTCATTCATTCTTACGACGATTTCATTGGTCTATTGAGGCTGAACAGTGTACAGGAAAAACCTATGTCATTCTAAAATTAGTACATGACCTTTCAATGTTATTTTTATCTTGGTACACATGTGTGTAAGGGCATAATGTAAACTTTGTCAATGTGTATTGTAAAGGAATATTTAATTTTGATGTTTAACTGGACATTCAGTCTTGTGAACTGAAGAATTTTGACGGACTGATCTGGTTTACAAGGTGTCCATCGGACCGACGGCGTTTCTGAAAAAATTTCCTCTGTTACCCAGTATGTTCGTAAATCACTCCAATTTGACCTACTTAGCCCTCGCTGGTCTTAAGAACATGATAGTGAAAGGAAAACAATATTTCTGCAATCCATACACTACTAGTACAAAAATATACATGCGGTTTTAACATATAGAGTGCTCTAGGGTCAAAGAGCTTGAAAATTCTTCTTATAAGATTCAGCTTATTCAAAATGGCGGCTTCGAAAATTTGTGACAGATAATATTTGATCACGTGACTTATTTCTCGAAAAGTATTTTACAGTTTTTATAAACAAACAAGTTGACAGAACTACGATCTGGTTTTTTTATTGTTTTGGCAATGAAAGTATGGTATATTACATGTTAAATAACAAAAAAAATCCCTCCAAATAGAAAAACAAAGTTAGTATGGTCCCGATCTGGTAATGAGAGTACAGTGGATCTGCTGTATTTTTACATGTATGTTAAAACAAAACACTGAACCAGTCCAATATGGCTGCCTCCACAAGCAGATTCCAAAACCGAATAAAAATATAGTGCCGCTGCTCATGCGGCGCTACAAAAAAACTAAAAATTTTTATCATCTTGGGCTGCCATTTTGTGTCTATTTTGGGAAACATTTCAAACATCTTGATTAACCCTTTACCAAACAATCCCTGTTTTTTACGGCCCAGAGGAAGAAACCTTCTGAAAACATTGTGGGAAAAGGAGAAAATGCTTTTCCCACAATGTTTTCTGCTCTTCTAAAGTCAAGTTTCAATTTCTGAGTCACATTTATTTTGTCGTCTGCAAATGCTTTCAATTTGGACAGGTCTAAAATATTGTCGTTTGGTAAAGAGTTAAAAGATGAATTGAACTGTTTTTTCTAATGTTTAGCCATTAAAATGAAAACAGTAGTATTTGAAACAAAAGGTTATTGAATATGGAAGCAACAGGTATGTTCAAATTCTAGTTTTATCATGAATTTGTGGAACTATGAGAATTTAAACATGTTTAAATATATGTGGAGATTTCTCCTATTATTCTCACAATTATCTCTGTACAAATGAGGCCCGTCAAAAACTGTAAGTTCATTCATGGACAGTTATCTGTCCTATTTTGATAAGTGAATCGTTTTGAAAGTGGCCGTTTGACCACATACCACCCCTTTTCTCCCTCTCATGATAGATTCAAGTATGGCCTTTTCTCATTTCTCCGTTCATTCTCATTTCTCCGTTCATGTACTAAAACGGAAGGAATAACAGCTCGTGACGTTTTGTTCCACCCGGATTCTATTCTACTCGACATCGGAAGTATTTTTCTATCGATCAAGACGCAAAAATGCGACAAAAGCAGGTAATTTTCACATTTTGAAAGAACATACTGCATTAGATACAATCAAAAACACATTTTCAATGCTTTTTCCACATTAAAAAAGCCAAAATCGGTTGTATTTACCCTATATTGTGACCTGTAGCAGAAGCGGATGACCTATTTCCCACTCGACAGAAGCTTGCATCAAGCGGGAGTCTAGAAACTGTCAAAAATACACTCCAGTTCGATAATTGCATTCTACGTGTTATTTTTGTCACTAATTAAAAAAGATATCGAGGGAAAACTGTTGTGTTGGTTTTGTATTTTCAATTTAGTGTCAGTAAGCATTAAATTAAGATAAGATGGGTCGTGATTCATTTATCTCAGTCTACATGACGAATTATTAATGACGAAATATTGAATATTATTAAGTTATTGATAATTTTGCAATGTAGGCTGAGCTAAATGAATCACGCTCAATCTCATATTGATACAAACTGAAGGTCAAATCTCGATGAGATAGAGGCCCAGTTTTTTAACTAAGCTTTCATTTGGTCTCAATCTAAATATGTCAAAAATGTAAGCTGCAATGATCGCAAATTAAAGGCAATTTATCATGTCTGATTTCAGACAAAACCAATGAAAAAATGCACTACTAAGCTAAGATATGACCAAAAGAATCTCGTCCTTGCTTATGAGGCTGTAAAACAAAAGGGGTGGAAGATTAGGACAGCTGCTAGCAGTTTCGGTGTTCCTGTTCAGACACTGCGAGATAGAGTAACAGGAATTGTAGACCCGTACACCTTCAAACTAGGACATAGTACCGTCTTGTCCCACGAAGAGGAAGAAACTTTGGTGGCGCATGCAGAAATTATGGCACAGCTGGGGTATGGGTTTTCAAACCGCCAGTTTCAGCATCTAGCGGGAGAACTAATGTATGACCTCGGGCGGAGGAGCGAGAGGAAGCTACCGAGCAACAACTGGCTGTATTCTTTCTTAAGGAGATGGAATCACCGACTAGCCTCTCTTTCACCAAGAAAACTTGATACGGCCAGAGCTAAGTCTGCAACACCAGAGGCTGTTGATAATTACTTTCGTAATTTGGAAAGTATTATGGAAAAATACGACCTGCATGAGAAGCCGCACCTCATCTATAATGTAGACGAGACTGGTCTTCAACCTGACCATCGCCCACCGAATGTCATCGCAACCCCTGGTAGTAAACCACAGTCAGTTACTTCACCGAGGTCCTCTACCGTTACATTGATAGGATGCGCTAACGCCCTTGGAAATTTGTTGCCTCCATTCTTTGTTTTCAAGGGAAAGCGATATAATGAAGAGCTGCTTAGTGGAGCTACGACAGGAACACAGGCAGTGATGTCAGACTCTGGATGGTCCAACGCTACGATATTTAAGGATTATCTGTCTAACCACTTTCTTCCCTACATCGGTGGTGGGGGTACCAGGGAAGATCCAATCCTTCTTTTTGATGGACATGCCTCTCATACATCATCGACGTTAATAGAGTGGGCCAGGGAGAGACATGTCATACTATTCGTATTGCCAGCTCACACGTCACATGTCCTGCAGCCTCTTGATGTAGCGGTTTTTGGTCCCTTTAAGAATTACTTCTACCAAGAATGCGCCAACTTCATGCAGAGAAACATGGGCCAGGTAATTACCCGATATCAGATAGCTACGCTCGCATGCAAGTCTTACCTGAGAGCTATGAGTCCACCCAATATACAGGCAGCTTTTAGGAAGACGGGTATATATCCCTTCAATAGGGACATAATATCTAAAGAAACCCTGTTTCCATGTGAGGCTTTTAGAGAAGATCGACCATTAGAAAAGATAGCTGCCATCAAGTCTGGAAAAGAGGCTGTGGAGGAATTTCTGAAACTTAAGATGGAACAATCACAGGATTCTGCTTCTGACAGCCACCAATGCAAATGTTGCAAGGGAAAGAAAGCGAGTGCCAAACCAAAGCCGAGTGGAAGAGCAATAACGGAAGACGAGTACATGGAGGAACTGACCCAATATGACGTGCAGCTTCAACAACCAAAGCAGACGAAGTCATCAAGTGTTAAACCTTCTACCAGCGGAATCAGTAAAGGGATAATCAATAGTTATCAACAGCTTTCACCATCCCAAAGTCTCGATGAAATTCCAGATACTGACGATGACAATGACATTCCATGTTGTGTGTGTGGCAAGTTTATCCCTCCGAATGTTAACGATATTCCAAGCAAAAAAAGTCATCAACTGGGCAAAGTGCGACAGGTGCGACCATTGGGTTCATCTTCAGTTTTGTACAGACGTCAGAGTTGTACGGCGACAAAGCCAATTTTTATGTAAACACTGCGAGGAACTCACTGTTTAGACATTATCACACAACTCCCTCTTTATGAAGTTTCGAAGTCAATTGTTGATTTAATTTTTATACAAGTTGTTGTTGTTGGTGGTGACCATTTGTAATTTTCTCTTACATGCCTATATTTCTGCTGTTGTGCATTGTTTTACATTTTTTTAACACTTGTTCACGTTTCCTACACAAAAAAACAATAGTTATCAACTCTAGTGGCTTACGATCAGTTCAATACACATCATATATGAATGGGCTAGTCCGTCTGAACTGGAATGTAGAATATTCATCAGTCCTTAGCGACCGGCCTAACAACCAATCAAATGAACGGAGAAATGAGAAAGCGGCCATACTACCCAGATTGTCGAGGTAGGTTTAAAAACGTCCTCGGATCGAACCTTTCGATGCAAGTTGTAGTGAATTTTGTCAGTTAAAAGTTTAATTCAGATGTTATATTTAATCATTACACGAAAATTTTGATTCGTTGACCGAAATTGTGTATTTGGTGAGCTTATTTCCGCTTAGGTGAACGGAGAAAGGAGAAAACAGTATAAATCCCAACTCATTATTTGGCTATTTATCTCTTTTATTTATGGTTAAAGATTATAACAGAATAATTTCTTTACATACTCCAAAAGGTCTTAGGATAAAAGCATGGATTATGGAATTCTGATTACGTTATCCTATCGTTTTCTTCCTATGAGGCTATGTGCTTACCCCACCCTCTACGAAAACATTGTCGGCTTCGCACATGTCGTCAGAAAAAGATGTATCAGAAGCTAAACGTTAAAGAAATATAACCACAACGCTGGCTTTTTCTATCAATCATTTCCTTCCGCATTTACAATTCACTATAGCTCACGATTAACTTACCAACTCCTGGTTGTTTTCTACAAAAAATTAAATCAGGATGGTGTTTCGCCATCTTGGATTACGTATAACTCTGCTAATACCGGAGTCCGGAAATCGTCTTTCTACGTTAATGCTGTACCATGCTTTCTAATTTCTAGACTCGTATCAAAGGCCAAGTAGGGGTCAAATATAAACAATTCCGGCATGGCCAAATATAAACAATGCCGGCATTAAAATGTATTTAAGGTTCAAATCATACCATTTAAAAGAATTTAAGTTATTGTGAAGATGAAAATCTGCTACTGTATGGTCTGACCAATAGTACAGATAACTGTCCCCCAGAGCGATGTTACTTTTTGACTGGTCGCCTCTGGTGCACAATAAATGTCAAAATATGAAAAATATCACCGTAGCGTCTCATTATTGAGACTAGTCTGACCAGTTTGTTAGTGGCTGGCAGAAAAATGAATTTTAAATCTCGGTTAGAAGTTGCCAGGTCACTTCATACTTTGCTTACTTTTTACCTAATTTTAAAATTCTTTTTTTCTGCCAGCGATTAACAATCGGACTGACATACAATATTTAATAGATTGTCATCTTCACAATAATTTCCATTCTTTTCAAAGGTATTATTCAAATTTAAATGCATTTTAACACCCACATCGTTTACTTTTAGATACCACTGGTGCTTAAATTTTTACTTAGCTGTTTGCGTTCATGGAATTAAAAAATAGAGAGAGAGAGAGAATAAAGCAATAAGATGGTCAAAGAATCAGTCATACGATGATGCAGAGACTGACCTGAACCAGGTCATACTAACAAGGCTTACTAATACGACTGAATATATTTTTTTTTAGTAATGTTTTTTTTTTGAACACTGATGGTTTGTCTGTTTACTTTATTCATTGATGAATGGATTTTGGAGTTTGGTGAGATTATAACAAGAGGGCCATGAAGGCCCTGTATTGCTCCACTGGCTTTAAGAGAAATGTATCATGTGCTTAACTGGCACTGACAGAGACATTAAATCATGGGAAGTCTCTATGGTAATAAATATTCAGAGAAAATAGCCAGCAACCCCCAGCCCTTCCCAAAGTCTTTTTTTTTTTTCAGATGCAAAGATGATGTCAATGAATACAAGCAGGTCTAATTGAGTATTGTTCATACAGAATATCAATGAGCTCTGACAAAGAGTGCTTTGGTAAGTAAATTTTTTTACCAAACAACAAAGTTTTCGACTCCTCCAAATTGAAAGTGTTTTCAGACGATAAATCAATTGTTGTCCAAATGTTTGAGTTGGCCCTGAAAAGGGTAGAAAGTATTGTGGAAAAAGGAGAAAGTACTGGTTACCAGCATTTTCTCCTTTTCCCATCATGTTTTCAAAAATCGTCTTCTTCAGGGTCGTTGAAATACGGGATTGTTTGGTAAAGGGTTAAAAAAAACTGATTAGCATGTTTTCATAAAACAAGAGGGCCATGATGGCCCTGTATCGCTCCACTGGCTTTTTACCCTTTACCACACAAATCAAAGTGTTAATGACCTTTAAAGAGAAGGCTTTTGAAAACATTTGGGGAAAAGGACAACATGTTGTCAGCCAGTATTTTGTCCTTTTCCAACAATGTTTCCTACCCTATCAAAGACAAAAATAATCATTTAAACTACATTCAATTTGTCTTCTGCAATGGCTTTTAACTTGGTCCAGTCCAAAAAATTGTCCTTTCTTAAAGAGTAAAATTAAGGTATCATGCACTTAATTGGCAATGACAGAGACATACAGCATAAAAAGTCTATATGGTAATAAACTTACTTGGAAAGCATAACCATCCCTCTGCCCAACAAAAAAGAGTCATATCTTTTTAAGTGCAAAGATTATGTCAGTATTACAAGCAGGTTTATTCATTGGCATGAAAGGTAAAGTTATTTAAAGAAAACTGAATGACAGAAACCTTTCTTTAAGTTAAATATTCCACTCATGTGAGCATAACTACTTGCATCAAAATAAATCACTCTCCCTGTAAACAGAACAAGTCCTATCCAAAAAACTTGATTATCAACATCAATCATGTATTACTACAGTTTGATAATCAAGGGAGGTAAATAGTAACAAACTTTATCTCTTATAAACAGTTGTTTCCCTTGATCACTATTTAAATTGAAGTCATGCTAAACTTGTGATCCCTGGCATGGGGCCAATTTTGACCACAGGGCTACAGTATGAAGAAATTTCTTAGAGGTCCATTAGATAAAGCTACATGCCAAATTTGGTAGCCCTGGGCCTTATGGTTTCAGACAAGAAGATTTTCAAAGATTTTCAATATTTTTCACTTTTGTTGCCATGGCAACCAGAGTTTTTGAAGGAATCGAATTCTTTCAAGAAATTCTGAAGAGGACCATGCAGGATCATTTTTGTGAAGTTTCATCAAATTTGGATGGGTGGTTTCAGAGGAGAAGATGTTTAAAATAAAAGTTAATGCACACACGCTCGTACGGACAGACAGACGCACGGAAGGACGGACGCACGCATGACGGACACCAGGCCATGACATAAGCCGCTGGCCTTTGGCCAGTGGAGCTAAAAAATCATAAAATCTAATAAACATTAAAAATTTTCTGTTTATGTGGCATTTTCTTCAAGCATTTTTAGGGGTAAGTGTGCAACTTGTTTATGTTCTAATAAAGGATTATATTGGGTTGTGGCCATGCTCATCATAGATTAAACAGTATAAGGTTTGTAATATACAGTATAAGGTTTATAATGTATTTATCACTTTGTGCAAAAACTTAGTGATACTGAAATCATGTTTTCTCTATTTCAACTTAGTTTTCTTTATTCCTTTTTAAACCTAAAACACTGAAGGTGAAAGTTTAACTAAAATAGTAAAACAAACACGAATAATAAAACACACAAAGACCAGAGAAAATGCTGTAAAAGTAAACAAGATAATAATTTTTCTGTGTTAAACCGTGTGCCTGGCTGGGTAGCTCAGTGGTTAGTGTATCTGACTTGTGACCTCGTGGTTGCAGGTTCAATACCCAGTTGTGGCAAACTTTCTTTCTGGCGATTTGTCTTCTCTCAACTCTGATGCATGTGAGAAAGTAGTCAGTGGCTTGGAAAGAAAGTTGTGTCAGTTTGGATCGGCCTATCACTGTCTTACAAGTTGAGTATGTAATCAAGAACCTTAATCGAAACAAAGCCACAGGCATTGATTGCGTGATGAACAAATTTTTCATTGAGTCATGTGAAATTACATATTCCCACATACAAGATCTTTTCAATGTTATTTTTGACACAGGTTGCTATCCAGAAGATTGGGTTAAGGGGATAATTATACCTTTATACAAGAAAAGTAATCCCAATGATGTGAACACCGGTAACTATCATGGGATCATGTATGATCAGTTGCGAGGCTAAAATATCTATTTGTATTGATGTACCAATACTTCTTCAACAGAATATACACAGAATGGGGGTAGAAAATAATATAGTTGCTAATGAGGAAAATACACTGAACATTTAGATGTTTTTAATTTTAACAATTTTCTAAATAATAACTTATAGAACTCTAAATCACAAGAATGAAACTCTTTGTAAGATAAATATGTGTTTATAACCAGTCACAATCTCTCTAACCATTGCTAAGTTTTTATTGTGACATTAGTTACATACTTTTCAACTGCGGGATTGTGGAATTTAACAATAAATTGAGAAGGACTTAGACAGAAATCATATACATGTACATGTACCTGCAATCGTCTGAAACATATACATGTATCAGTATTGTACTGTACTCAAGAAATTTAATCCTAGGAGGACAATGTGTAATATAAATTTCGTTTATATTATACATTGAAAAAAAGTCATGCCACAGTCCTCCCAGTAGCTTCATGTGGTAAAGAACAGGGCTTTAAGCCCAGAAAACCCTGTTAGAGTCACAGCTTGGTAAAATTCTTTCTGAGTATTTTTGATAGTCATTGCTATAGTCATTGCTACAGGGTTCATTCTTCTCTCACCACTCCTTTTAATAACATTTATATTCATCCTTTCCTTTAATCCTGTAACAAACCCTTTAACAAACAATCCCAAGATTGAACAACCCTGAGATATGAGACTCTTGAAAACATTGTTTTCTGCCCTTTTAAAGGCAAATTCTATTGTTTGAGCTGGGCTCAAACTGTCGTCTGCAAAAGCTTTCACTTTGGATGAGTCCAAAATTGTGTTGTCTGGTAAAGAATTAAATGTTTATACTTCGTGTAATCTTGCATCAGTTTCTGTGCTCCTAAAACAGCCTATACAGTGCAGTGTTAACTCTTTACCACAAAACAAAAATGAAGACTTGTCCAAACTGAAACAATTTGCAGGCATCAATTTAAATGTGGTTCAAATAATGGAACTTGTCTTTGATAGGATAGAAAACATTGTTGGAAAAGGAGAAAATGCTGGTTACCAGCATTTTCTCCTTTTTCAACAGTGTTTTCAAAAGGGTTGTTCCTCAGGGTAGTTAAACCGCAGAATCATGTGGCACTGGAGTAAAATAAGGGAGGGAATGCCTATCTCACAACTTTCATACACCAGTATAAGCCACATAGTCATATAATATCTTAGGAAGTTTTAGATCATGTAGATGTCGAAGTCTGTCCTTTCCAACACATTTTCTTATCAACTTTCTACACTGAAATTTTAGCAGTCTTGGATTTCCTGAAACCAGAAAATTGTTTTTCATGAAAGAAAGCCCTTTTTCTTAACGCTTTTCTATATGACAAAAATTTTAGGCTTAACCAAATTGAACGCATACAGACAGCAAATTAATTCTAGCTGAAACGGTAATTACTGTTTTTGATGGGGTAAAAAACAGTGTGAGAAAAGGAGAAAATGCTGGATGCCAGCAGTTTCTCCTTTTCCAACAATGTTTTCAAAAGGCTTCTGCTTAAGGATCATAAAAACTCATAACAATGCAGTAAAAGGTTAATATTACTTTTGCAGTAAGTTATCACATATGTTTTACTATGAAAGTGATCATGAAATAATTGCAATTCATGCTGAGCATGGTAGCTCTGTCTGCAATAAAAAAGGCTAATAAATCAGAAATAATTAAACAATTTATGCTGAGCATGGTAGCTCAGTCTGTAATAAAAGTGGCTAATAAACCAGAAACAATTCATGCTCAGCATGGTAGCTCAGTCTGTAATAAAGACTGCTTATAAACCAGGAATTGTGAGTTTGTTTCCCAGATTGACCAAGCTTTTTTCAATGATTGAGAACAGTCATTGTGACAGGACTCATTTCTCTCTTACAGCAGAACATCATTTCAACCTTGTTTAGGAAGGGCAGTTCTTACGAACAAAATCCGTAACAAAGAAACAAATGAACAAATGCATAGCAGAAATACAGGGACCAGGCAGGATTCGAACCTAGAACGCCCGGACAAAAGGCCAACACCATAACCACTGAGCTAAAGAGAATTCTCCCTAATGCAATTGTTAGGTATTGTATTTAAATCATGATGAAGCCATGCATGAAGGAGTGGTCTCCCGTAACACAGTATTAGTTGTGTGGTCAGGTGGCAGAGGACTTGGAAACTGTTCACGGCAGTGGCGAATCATGTAACCAGCATTTTCTCCTTTTTTCACTATGACTAAATTTTCTAATCTTTCAAATGTAAATTTCAAGTTTTTAGTCACAGTCATTTTGTCATCGGCAAAAGCTTTCAACTAGGACAGAATCTTAAATTTTGTTGTTTGGTAAAGAGTTACATCTTTACCAAACAATAATAACTCAGACTTGTCCAGTTTAAAAACATTTACAGAAGACAAATGTGGCTCAAATGCTTAGATTTGTCTTTGAAACAGAAGAAAAATTGTTTTCAAAAGCCTTCCCTGTCAGGGTAATTAAAACTCTGGTTGTTTGGTAAAGAGTTAAATCAATCAAGGCCCAAATTCTTACTCTCCCAGTCAATCAGGAGCTGTCTCACTGGGGATGTCGCACTAGGTACAAGATCTCTTGGGGTCAGATCATCATTGTCTGTTTTATGGGGATTAGCACCAAACTCTAGCAGGAGAGACACCAGGGTCAAGTCTTGCTGTCTGGCAGCATAATGTAGAGGTGTACTCAGTATCTTTACACTATCCACATTGCAACCTGTTGACAAAATTAAAATGTATTCAGCTACATACTAGTATCGCTATTGTGGGCACTAAATTTCTGTAAGAGAAAGTATCTATGTTGTTTTTTTACTTTTAATTTTGTACTAAAAATGTTGATTTATTAAAATCTTAACCTTAACAAAACAGTTTTACAAGAATTTATACAGGGCTTGTATTCCAAGGCTTACTGGTATGTGTAAACCCTTTGCCAAAACACAAAATCTGAGCCTAGTCCTAATTGAAAGCTCTCGAAGACGACAAGTCAAAGGTGGCTTAAATGATAGAATTGTATTTATTACAGTAGCAAACATTGTGGAAAAAAAAGAAAATCATCACACAAGGTTTTCAAAAGCTTTATTCCTCAGGGTCGTTAAAACTCAGGATAATGTGGTGAAGGGTTAACTCTTTATCAGATGACAGAATTTTAGACTAGTCCAAATTCAAAGCATTTGCAGACAACAAAATAAATGTGAATCAAAAATTGAAATTTGATTTGGGAAGGGTACAAAACATGGTGGGAAAAGGAGAAAATGCTGGTTACCAGCATTTTCTCTTTTTCCCACAATGTTTTCAAAAGCTTTCTTTCTCAGGGTCGTTAAAAGTCGGGATTGTGCGGTAAAGAGTTAAAAGTATGCCTTAGCAAAAATTCTGGATGACGTTTCATGTGGGAACAGAAACAAGTAATTTCTCTCCTTGCATAACACAGTTTTAAGTTTGATTAATTCGAAAAGTATCCAATGGTTGGAAAACCATTGTACACACAAAGATTTACCGTAACCCCCTAAGTTTACAAAACTACCAGCTGCAGTGAAACAACTGAAATATTATGAAACACTAAGATGGCATTAAACTAAAAAAAAACCCAACAAAATCTGTCTGCTGCAGATAGAAGAACATATTTGTTAGAAAACTGATTTAAACAAATTTATTATAAAGCCAACCAAGCCCCACATACGGCCCGGCCAGGTAGCTAAGTGGTTAGCATATCTGACTTGTGACCTGGTGGTTGATACCCAGTTGAGGTAAACTTTCTTTCCAGTGATTTTTTCCTGTCACTTCTGATGCATGTGAGAAAAGTAATCAGTTGCTTGGAAAGAAAGTTGTGTCAGTACTGGTGTGAGAAGGCCAGGAAAGACATGTGTACTGACCGCCATAATATGACCTAAGCTGTTAAAACAACATTAAACTCCAACACAAACATATACACAAAACTCCCACATATACAGTTTGAAGCTTTACCTGCTTTCAGTAAGACTTTAACGCAATTTACACTTCCTTTATAGACTGAGGCATGAAGTGGGGTACCAAAATGACAGTCAGAGTGGTCTAGACGGGCACCAGCATCAATCAGCTGTAATGCACATCTCCATTTGTCTGAAGTACACAAATTCATACGCTTGCAAAAGTGATCTGTGCAAGATGGAAAAAGAATGGTAATCTGCAGGAGTGACTGTGACAAACAAATTACTAGTACAGTCTACTTAGTTTACTCTTTACATGACAAAACAATTTTAAATCTGTCCAAACTGAAAGTGTTTTCAGACAACGAAGTAAATGTGGCTCAAATGATACTTATCTTCAAAATGGTAGAAAATGCTGGTAACTAGCATTTTCTTCTTTTTTCATAATATTTTCAAAAGCTGTCTTCCTCAAGGTCATTTAACCCTTTACCACACGATCTTGAGTCTTGCCAACCCTGAAGAAGAAGGTTGTTGAAAACATTATAAGAAAAGGAGATGGTGGTAACAAGCACTTTCTCCTTTTTCCCACAATGTTGTCTTCTTTTTCAGATCTTATCACTGAGCTACAGTTTACTTTTGTCTACAAATGCTTTTAATTTTGTTGATTCCAGAATTTTGTCATTTGGTAAAGCCCAGCCCCGGTATCTCAGTCGGTAGTGTACAGGACTTGAGAACAGGGGCTCGCTGGTTTGATCCCCGGCTCGGCCAATTTCTTTCCATGGATTGAAGATAGTCACTATAACAGGATTCATTCCTCTCTCACCACTGACCATTGTTTCATCGATGGTTATGTGGGAAAGCAGTCAGTGGCTTGGAAAGAATATTGTGCAGATACTGGTAAACAAGAACTCCTGGAAAGCATGGATAGGTGAACTGGCAGCCTCGATATAACTGAAATAATGTTGAAAACAACCTTAAATACCATAAAATCAATCAATCAATCAATCAATCAATCAGTCATTTGGTAAAGAGTTAAACACAAGATTGTTTGTTAAGTTCTTAAAGAGATAAAAATCCTCAATGGATACCTCTCAATACAGCCTCATGTAAAGGAGAAGACAGTAATAACAGAGGGTTAACATTAGCTCCACACTGTAGTAATATCTCAACACATTCCTCATTTCCACTTGAGCATGCATCACAGAGTGGGGTGGCTCCATCTATATTTCGTCCATTGATCTGTGAATAGTCATGGAAATATACATGTATACACTTGCTCAGATCCTTGAATCTTAACCTTTAAAGTGCCTTTCACCACTAAAATTGCCTTTGCGGCCAGTGTAGATCAAGATCAGACTGCACAAAACATGCAGTCTGATCATTGATCTACACTGTCCGCTTTGCTAAAACAGCGCAGATAAAACGCAGCCACAAAATTGCAATTATCTGCGTCTCACTCCAGAATGAAAATGTCTATTGGGTTTATTGGGCACTTTAAGGCTTAACCCTTTACCACACAATCCCGAGTTTTAACGACCCTGAAAAAGAAGGCTTTCGAAAACATTGTGGGAAAAGGAGAAAATGCTGGTGACCAGCATTTTCTCCTTTTCCCACAATGTTTTCTATCAATACCAGCACAAATACTATCTTTTGAAAAACATTTGTATTGCTGTCTATGAATTCCTGCCATAAAGTAAGTCTAAAATTTTGCTGTATGGTAAAGGGTTAAATAATTCTTCACTCACTAACTTTAAATGAAAACTTTTTGCAGCATACATGCACTAGTTTTAAAACAGTGATTTGACCCTTTACCAAACAATCTAAAGTTTTTATTACCTTGAGTAAGCAGGCTTTTGAAAACATTGTGGGAAAAGCAGAAAATGCTAGTAATGAGTTTTTACTCCTTTTCCCACATTTTTTTAATATATTTTTACCAACAGATTCCATTATATGAGCCATAT
Source organism: Hippopus hippopus (assembly GCA_946811185.2). Lineage (NCBI taxonomy): Eukaryota > Metazoa > Mollusca > Bivalvia > Cardiida > Cardiidae > Hippopus > Hippopus hippopus. The sequence continues at coordinate 38,119,137 of OX328096.1, forward strand.
TCCATTTGTGGTATGCGTAAGGTATCCTTCCGGTATTCATGTGTCAAAAATTTTGTCAGTTTGGTAATGAGTTAAACATTTTAAACTGAACATAAAAATCATAAAAAAAAAACAAACTTCACAGACTTGAAGTTTTTATGCCATCCTAAAATAATATGACCCATTTACACAAGATGGTTAAAAACTTACAATATACATGTAATAAACATGTATAGATGATACATGTACTTACCTGTTTGTTTCTACATAAGATCAAAACAAGATTCTGCTGAGTTAACTCTTAACCAAATGACAAAATGTTAGACTCAAACAAATTGAAAGCATTCACGGACAACAAATTTAGTGTACAAGAAAAGGTGATGTCTGTCTTTGAAGAGGTAGAAAACATTGTGGGAAAAGGAGAAAATGCTGGTTACCAGCATTTTCTCTTTTTTCCCACAATGTTTTCTAACGGTTTTGTTTTAATGGTTGTTAAAACTCGGGACTGTGTGGTAAAGGGTTAACACCGAAGATATTTTCTTAGGTTGGGAAATAACAAATTGTTCAATTAATATGAGCCATGCTCTGTGTAAAGGAGGTTTAATGCATCTGCAAAAATTATAGACCAAGGTCAGCCTGTGTAATTCGCACAGGCTGACCTGGGTCAAAACTTTTTGCTTTTTGTGATTTTTCTGCATGTCCAAAGACCAGTCTACCTCATGAGTCAAAAGGTTGTAAGACAAATTACATTTTAATAATCCATAACTATGTGATGTGTAATTCATTACAGAGATGCATCAAACTCCCTTTTGCCAGAGCATGGCTCATATATAAATTTTTGATCTTACATCAAAAAAACTTTCCTTTTTCTTTCCTGTGTGCTAAAAAACTGATAAAAAAAAAGAAAAAAATTACATCCTACTGCATTTTGCAAAAAAGTCACAATTGTGTGACACCATCGATACTTTTTACCCAGTATCAAAACTGCCAAAATGTACTGTTGCCCTGTACAAGGATAGAAAACAGCACAGGCAGTGAAGATCAAGTTACAGTTTTAGTGTAACTAAAATGTTATATTTCCCAAATATTTTCCATACAATGACATGTACAAACTTACGATAAAGAGTGAATCCAAGTCAGCTCAGTACTTACATCAGCTCCTGCAGCTATGAGTACTCTCACAATCTCCACATGACCATTAAAACAGGCCTCATGTAGTGGCTGGACCAGATCAAAGTTTGTCTCATTTACAAAATAACCCTGGGAAAGAAGCTGTTTAACAAATTCAACATCTCCTCCAGCACAGGCTCTGTGAAGTGGATATAATTCAGATTCTGAAATAGAGTTATAGAACTTTTCCATACCATATACATAATAGACTACTAGATCTAGAATTCATTGTGGAATCAATAAAGAGAGTTGTAAAAACATCCAACAGGAGTATTGTCAACATCAGTTTACAAAGACATTTGACTAGTGAAATGTCATTGAGTGCATGCAAGAGAAGTGTAACTGATTAGATTCTAAAAACAAGTATAGCTGCTTTTGCAGGCAATGTTGATTAACCTATAAAGAGCCAAATACACTAATCGCAGACTTTCATTCTGAAAAAAAAACATTGCAAGTGTAATATCAAAATAGCTCTTTTCTGTGATATGTCAGCAAAGTAGGCAGTGTAGATCAAAGGTCAGCTGCAGGTTTTGTGCAATCTGATCCTGTCAACACTGAACACTTGTAAATGCAACTATTAATGTGGTGAAAAGTCCTTTATCCCTTTACCAACAATCCAGTGTTTAAAAAACCCTCAGATAAGAGGGCCTCTAACAGTATTTTCTCCTTTTCCATCCTATAAGAAAACTTCAGTTCATTTGTAAAAAAAAATGTTGCTTTCTGGTTAAAAAGAGTCTAAAATTTGTTGTTTGGGAATGGGCTATGATCTAACCAAAAAATGCTGACCTTGGATGAAGATAGTACGACAGCGTGTGAGAAAGCATACCCAGACTACTGGTATATGAGCGGCACTCCGGGAAATGGGGGTTAAATACATCTCCGTCATCAATGCATTTTACCAAACAAGTATAGCTCATCGCTCAATTACAGATCCATAAAATCCATGTTGTCCCACAACCGACTGGTTCATGCGGAAGAATATCCTTGGATATGCAGAAAATGTACAAAAAGCAAAAAGTTTCGACCCATGTCAGCCTGTTTACACAGAGCCTGCTTGTGGTAGCTAAAATACTGTTTGTATCCGAAAACTCTGACCTATCCGGCAAACATTCCTACTACAGTTTTAAGAAGATTTATACTTCTGCCATATTATAGGGCTATATCAAAATCGTGATTTGCGCTCGAACTTTAAATGTATCAATGAAACAATTAGCAAGTTATAATACCGGGTGAAATTATATAACAAATACCAATTACCTGAATTTTCATTCATAACAGATAGTCGGTCACTTTGACATTTAGCCCAGAACAAACACCTTATGGTAACATCAGGGATCGTATATACACACGTATATAAGATCCCTGGTAACATGGAGCGAAAATTGTTCGGTAAATGGTTAAGCATGTCCTTGTTGAGCACAGCACAAAGCTCAACTTGGTAGTTTTGCCTTTCGAATTGATACAAGGATCAGACTGCATACCTTCAATCCGTGTTTTCGAAAGGTAAGTGCGGGACGTACTTTGATCAATAGTTTTTCTTATGGTCTAAGGGAAATAACTCAGATTTTTAAAACTTTTTACATGAGAGTAGCCTCCCTTCTATCTACTGACATATGACTGATTGGACTGTCAAAGACAAATTCGTTGTAAGCTCTATCCTTCGCCCAGGTTTAACAAACTGTAATTTATATTCTGTATTAAGGATTAATACCTCAGATCAATCCTGTGCCAAACAATCCTGTGTTTAAATGACTCGTGGGAAAAGGGTTGTGGAAAATGACGTAACTAACCATTGTTTTCTCTTTGTTCAACAATGTTTTCTACCCTTTCAGAGACAAATACTGGTATCAGTTACGCTACATTTGGTTTTGTCGTCTGCAAATTTTTTCAGTATGGACAAGTATATGATATTTTGTTGCCCATTAAAGAGTTAAGACGGCATGCAGTACAAAAAGAGTTTTCATATGCCGACGATTGTAGCATAGTAGCATCTACTGGTCTGACTCTGATTATCGCAGACTTATGATAAAGTAACTAACTGCCATTATCTATAATAACTTCGCATTTTGAAATCAGATTTCATCAATAATATATAACTGGCATAATAATAATAAAGGTCTTATATAGGAAATAATGGCACCTCGCCCAGTCGTATGTTCTTGGTTCATATATTATATAGCGACTAAAGCCTACTTTTTTTAAAATTTATATTTATGCATCACATTATTCAGGCATGGAAGAGTAAGATATACCGATATTAAGGCATATTGAAACCAGATAAATATGATTAAACTAGTTACATAATGCAATGTACATATGTCAAGTACTGTAAAACTCTCGGGATGTCTCACACATTAAGGGAGGCAAATCTTACAATGATATTGAATGAGACCAGAGTTTTCTCCCTTAGACCATAAAGTACCACAAAAAGATCGAGCATTGGGCAAATTTACTTTTCTGTGCGAGTGCTTTCAACATCATCATCTAACATTAACGTGAGGTTGTGTAATTCAAATAGACTGTTAACCTTTTGGCTGCTGAGCACAAATCAGGGCACTTTTGTGGACAATGTGGATCGCGAATACCTGCACAGGATGAGGAGTCTGATTTGTATCTATAGATTTAGTAACAGCTCACTTGTGTTATACTAATGGGACATTAAAATCGCAGTATTTGGCTATTATTTTCTTGGCCATACCCAGTAACTAAGTCTGTAACGTAAATGGCTGTAAACTCGTGGTCGCTGGTTAGACTCTCATTTCCACCAAATTCTATTTGAGGATGATGGTAATTGTTGCAACACGGTTCATCCCTCTCACAGCTGAAATTTGTTTTGAAAATGTTTGTTTGGGAAAAACCTGGCTTGGAAAGCATAATGTATACAGAGTTGTTGTAGAAATATACAGAAGAGAGAATGGGCAGATGACCTAGTCGCCATGATTTAACTGAAATAATGTTGAAACACCAAATTAGCAATACATGTATAGGCAATTTGAAGTTCATAGGGGTCCCCTGTATTTTGAAATATCTTGAAATATCCCGTATCAACCTTTATGAAATTTTCAAGGCCTTTTAAAATGACCTTACCAACTCTCACAGTGAAATTTAGATTTTTTTCCCGCAAGAAAGAGCATTTTGCCCATTCTAGTATTAAATTTTTGTTCCGAACCTTTCTCCGATGGTTTGGCTTGGTGATCAGAACAGCAAACATAACTGGGCAAGTGCATGACTTCAGTACTTCACTCTAGTTAAATATGAGGCCCTGAAATTGTTTTTTGTACATATATAAAATACTTCTATATCTTACCTTAGATATTGCTCTCGTCACTTTCATTCAAATTTCGAAGTCTAAAATGATTTGTCCAATGCTTTCTTATCTGGTGTCTGTCCTCCAATATTTGGTCTCAATTTCATTTTCGGAATGGCCCCAAGTTTAATACCACTTCTGTTGAGACGTGCTCGAAATCACCTGGCACATAGACTCAAAGGTCTTTCATGGTTTGTTTTAAATTGTTTTTTCGCTATGATTGTTTCAGTTCGCCTAAAATTAGCTCAATTGTATTTTGGTCACACTCAGAGGGTGGTAGTCTTAAAGAACACTGCGTCCCTTTGATCGTAAAAATTAATCTACAACAATACTTTGGAGCTTGTTTATGGAACTTAATCACTTTATAATTATCACCCTTCTTCATTTTGTTTTTTTATGCTATACCACAAGATGTGAGCCAAAGTTGACTGGGTTTCGGAAAAACAACACATCTATGGTTGGGTATGGAAAAGAAAGCAAAGTGTAAACAAATGCGTGCAAGTCTCCGATATTAAATTATTAAAATAAACCCAAATAAAATACGAGATCGGGGCCTCCAACATTTTTGCTATTCTAACAATAGACGACCATAGTTATGGTGGCATATTTCTGCCACGAGGTAACTATTGCGATAATTTAAGGGAACTATCGTGATACAATAAATTTTCCTGGAAATATTATCTAGATTATAAAAAGTTTCATGATAAAAATATCGCGATAATCCTCACTGTTATCACGTTTTTGTGGTATTTGTTGAAGACAATACCACTACGAGTTCAATATTGAATTTTGAAGACAGTGTATCGTATTTTGTGCAAAGCCGAAGGAAATAAACCCAATTAAACTCAATTTTTCTCAGACAAATGAGTTTTTCAGTAGCACTCGGTAGATATGTAATGGGAAACGGCATGTTAAAATATACTGGGTGAGGCCATCGATCGTGGAAATACTAATTTTTAATTGAAAATAGCTTCATTCGCTCATAGCCTTCTATTGGCGCCATGATACAAAATTTGTCTACTGATCGCTTGGTCCTGGGCTTTTTCGTTCCAAAACCAATTCGTCCCATAGCTTGTTCATCCCATGATTGCGCACTACTCCATTTGATTGGGCATGAATATTTATAGATCGACATAATTGATTGTAATGTTGGGAATTAAATGTTAACGGCAAAAGATATTTCATAATCATAGTTTTCAGGTACAAACTTAATTTTATTTGATATATTCACATGGTTTCTCTCTCTATCCATCATGCATCCTACTGTCAAGGGACGTTATTCCTGACTCCCCCTTATGACCAAAGGGAGACCACCAATACACAAATAATCCTAACTTTGTCATGGGTACTCTACCTTCAACCAAAAAGGTATTCATTTGCCAAGTAGGTTGACTTTCAAGCCATATTTGAATAATATTTCTCTTTTTCTTTCAAATTATTTCAACACAATGGCTAAAGCAGTATTTAAGATACTTCAAAATTCAGGGGGTCCCAATGAACCTCAAACTACCTATATATTGGTTGGAAATGTTCATATGCTCTACTGTGCAGATTAATTAAGGATTAGAGATTAGAATCCTGTATTTCAACTTCAACGCGATACTCCTCAACGTCATGTTGGCATCTATTGAAGAGGCCTAGACTGTGCGACATTAAAAGCCGTGCAACTTAGAATATGACGTGATCCAGAAACATTAAAATGGCAGTAGATTGTAGCAGTAGATTAAGAAAAGGATGCAAAGAATGTGAAACTTTGGTGTAGATCGTCTATGTCCGGCTTGTTTTTAGAACTGATTTTCTTGTGATCGCCATATTTGAGTGTGAAATAACTTAAGTCCTTCGCAGACAATGAAGTTCAAGAGTGGTCCAAGCTGAAAGCATTTGCAGACAATTTTAATGTTGTACAAATTAAAGGATTTGTATCAGAACGAGTAGGAAACATTGTGTGAACAAGAGCGGCAAATTGTCGCAGGATATGCCTGTCCAACCACCAGTTGTCGAGGGGGTATAATAATCGTAAAGGGCAGGTAATGCAACAAACATGTTTACCATAGTCTCAAGTCAATTTGACTTGAGGTGACAAAGTTCCGTTCCGGACAAGCAAGAAATACTGTAAAAATGAACATCAAAGTGGAATTACTCAAAATCCGCACTAGGTAGAGTTATTGTTCTTGCGCATTGTACTCCGTAATATTGCAACAAACATGCATACCAAGTTTGAAGTCACTCTGACTTCAGATGACAAAATTATATTCCGGACAAGCACTAAATGTAGTAAAAATGACGATCAAAGGGAAATAACTCAAAATTCGTGCTAGGAAGAGTTATGGTTCTTGTGCACTGCACTCCGTAAATTTTCAACAATCATGCATACCAAATTTGAAGATGTTCAGACTAGAGATGACAAAGTTATATTCCAGACAAGCAGAAAATGCTGTAAAAATGACGATCAAAGGGAAACAACTCAGACAGCACAAGGTAGAGTTATGGTTCTTTTGCAGTGCACTCCATATTATTGCAACAAACACACATGCCAAGTTTCAAGTCAATCGGACTGGAGATGACAGAGTTATGCTCTGGACAAGCACAAAATGCTGTAAAAATGACGATCAAAGGGAAATAACTCAAAGACAGACAGAGTAGAGTTATGGTTCTTTCGCACTGCACTCCGTATTATTGCAACAAACACAAATGCCAAGTTTCAAGTCAATCGGACTGGAGATGACTGAGTTATGCTCCGGACAAGCAGAAAATGCTGTAAAAATGACGATCAAAGGGAAATAACTCAGACAGCACAAGGTAGAGTTATGGTTCTTTCGCACTGCACTCCGTATTATTGCAACAAACACAAATGCCAAGTTTCAAGTCAATCGGACTGGAGATGATAGAGTTATGCTCCGGACAAGCAGAAAATGCTGTAAAAATGACGATCAAAGGGAAATAACTCAAAGACAGCACAAGGTAGAGTTATGGTTCTTTCGCACTGCACTCCGTATTATTGCAACAAACACAAATGCCAAGTTTCAAGTCAATCGGACTGGAGATGATAGAGTTATGCTCCGGACAAGCAGAAAATGCTGTAAAAATGATGATCAAAAGGAAATAACTCAAAGACTGCACCAGGTAGTGTTATGGTTCTTTTGCACTGCACTCTGTATTATTGCAACAAACACAAATGCCAAGTTTCAAGTCAATCGGACTGGAGATGACAAAGTTATGCTCCGGACAAGCAGAAAATGCTGTAAAAATGACGATCAAAGGGAAATAACTCAGACAGCACCAGGTAGAGTTATGGTTCTTTTGCACTGCACTCCATATTATTGCAACAAACACACATGCCAAGTTTCAAGTCAATCAGACTGGAGATGACAGTTATGCTCCAGACAAGCAGAAAATGCTGTAAAAATGACGATCAAAGGGAAATAACTCAAAGACAGCACGAGGTAGAGTTATGGTTCTTTCGCACTGCACTCCCTATAATTGCAACAAACACACATGCCAAGTTTCAAGTCAATCGGACTGGAGATGACAAAGTTATGCTCCGGACAAAGAACTGGATGCCACCCGCCCGCCCGTATGCCATGGGTGATCCCATAATACATCCCGTCTTCGACGGGCGTATAAAAAGGAGAAAATGCTGGTTACCAGCATTGACTTCTTTTCCCACAATGTTTCAAAAGCTTTCTTTGACAGGTTCAATAAAAAAAGAATTGTTTTGCAAGAGTTAATAGGTTTTTCCCAACCGAAGATGTCTAATTCACCTGGCTCCTGGAAGGCTCAGTGGTAAAGAATTAGTCTTTACCTGGAGTCTAAAGTTACCTGGAGGCCGTTGGTTTGAGCCTTACTTGAAGCACTGGGTTTTTCCTGTCTTAGGGCAAGATTTTTCAGAGCCCTAGCCTAGTACGGGTGAAATCCAGGACATACACGAATATGTGAGCTGTCACTGTGATATGACTTAAACAATGTTGATAGCAAGGTAAAACAGTATTCACTCATTCTGTTTTAGCTCCTGTTAAGGGTGAGTAAGGATTAATTTTGTCTAGTCTGAAACTGAGATAGAACTTAAACAAGTGGGCCATTGGCCCTAAAGCGCTCACCTGAGTAAAGTCAACTATGGTTGAAGCTGAAGAGATCCTGGTTTTCATGATGTAAAACATATGCGTTTAAGTGCCCTACTTTTTGACCTACTTGTGAACTTACTAGATATGTCATCAAGACAAAAATTCTGATAATGTTTCAGGAGTATCGGACTGAAAATTTGGTATCTAGACTGCACACAAGTTTTTTCTAAGATTTGGCCCAGTGAATACTTTTTGATCTGTTGTGACTCAATTTCAACCTTGTCTGAGATTTAAAAAAAAACAAAAAAAAAAACAACCTTTCTAACCTGGTTTCTTAAGTATCTGGCTGAAAATGTGGCTTTTAAACTGCACACAAGGTTTATCTCAGATCTGGCCCAGCAACCTACTTTTTGACCAAACATGACCAAATTCAAAACTTGTTCAAGATGTCATCAAAACAAACATTCTTACCAAGTTTCATGTGTATCGGTCTGAAAATGTGGTCTGTAGAAGAGAGGACACAAGGTCTTTTTAAGATTTGGCCAAGTGACGTAATTTTTGACCCGATATGAGCCAATTTCAAACCTGACCAATACACCAAAACATATAGTCTGACCAAGTTTCATGAGTATCAGGCTGAAAATGAGGCCTTCAGACTACACACAAGGTTTTTCTAAGATTGAGCCCATTGACCTAGTTTTTGACATGACATGATGCAATTTCAACCTTGTGTTAGACATCATCAAGACAAACATTCTGACCAAGTTTAATGAATATCAGACTGAAAATGTGGCCTCTACTGTGCACATAAGTTTTTTCGTAAGATTTGACCCTGTGACCTACTTTTTGACCCGACATAACCTAATTTCAAACTTGTCTGATATATCATCAAGACAAATATTTTGACCAAGTTTCAAGAGTATTGGGCTGAAAATGTGGGCTCTAGAAAACCCAGAAGCTTTTTCTAATATTTAGCCCTGTGACCTACTTTCTAATCTGATGTGACTCAATTTCATTCTTGTTTCAGATATCAAGACAAACCTGATGACCAACTTTCAACAGCATCAGGCCAAAAATGTGGCCACACAGTTTTTCTAAGATTTAGCCATGTGACCTACTTTTTGACCCAATTTCGTACTTGGTCGAGATATCATCAAGACAAACATTCTGACAAAGTTTCTTGACTTTCAGGCTGAAAAAGTGGCCTCTACATTGCACACAAGGTTTTTGTAAGATTTAGCCCAGTGACCTTTTAGTACTAACAACTAGCCCCAGTTTAAAGTAAATATCTCAAGTAATGAGAGAGCTATGAGACAATGTCAAACCTCACACCATCACAACACCACAGACAGGGCTATGACAATACCTTGTGTTTTATGTTGTTGAAAACAGTCCAGTTGATAAAACATAGTCATGCCTTATCCTTCCAAGTTATTTTATTCCTTAATGTAAACTTAAAAGCATTACATCTGACTACAACAGACTTGACACAATTTGTAAGTTGCAAGCATCACTGATCTTTATTTTTATGATTCTGGTAGAAAATATTTTTGTATTCTCTTTAGTTTTCTGCCATGGGGGAGATTCTGGGTCCTTTTGGAGAAATGTATCATCATAATGCGCAAGTAGGATTAGTCTCACTAAATTTAAAAGTGTTAAATCTTTATCCAAGTTCATGGGATACTTGTCATCTCTCTGAATGGTACTTCGCGGAACACTGCCTTCATGTTTAATTTAGAAGTTATTTAAATTCACATTTGATTGGACTAGAGTGGTGGGCAGCAACACAAAGCTGCTGATCAGATAAGCTCTTTTGTACCATTGGTACTTTTAACTTATTTCTATGGTTTCAGGTCAAATCACATCCAGTAAAATTTACTGAATAATAATGAATCAGAGAGCACTATTTTCATGTCAAATGCTTCACAGAATAGAATGGCAAGTGAAATTTGATGCCAACCTGATAGTAAGAAGTTAATGAACATGCAGTTCTAGTTCTTTCAAAGTTACACACATAAACGAGAAAGTTTACTTATTAATTTTTATTTTATCACAACATGTATCTTTCATTTTGACCATCCATTCCTTCTCACTTCTTAGTGTCAAGCTTTTTATACTAAGACCAATGACAACAATATTTAGGTAAGATGTTTTTATTCCCTTAATTCTAACTCCTAAATTCCATTTTACTGATTTAACATATGCAGGACTACTATTAAAAAAAAAGTAACTTCCATATTAAATATTAAAAGCCAATAATAATGACTATTACATGTATAAAGAACAAATGAATGATCTGCAGTACGAATGATATGCCTAGATGTCTAGGTCTAAAGGATGTTACAATTCTGAAAGTTTTCTTTTTATGTTATTGTTTCAAATTACCATTTGGAAATATTGCACATTTTGTGGCCATCCACAGGCCCGACTTCAATCACTAATGTCAGGTCATTGTTTTTTAGACAAACTAATGGCAATGACACAGAGACTACACTTGTTAGAACCCTTTCATATACTTGTTAGAACCCTTTCATAATACCAATATGTTTTTACTAGAAATCTAAACCAACACATGTCATAGGCTTAAGGAGATGTAATCTTACATATAAGCCATCATGGCTTTAAGTGTTTAAAAATTGAAACAATTTGTAAATGGTAAATCTTTAAGTTGCACGAACACATGACGATAAAAGATGTATGATTAATGTAATAAGCTCCATCGAATGAAGAAATGATCTATACAATAGTTTAGCACATTTTTGTACTGGAGTTTCACTTGTCTAGGCAGTTTCAAGTCCTGACAGACAAGAAAACATGCTAGCAATGTGAAAACATGTCTGAAATACAAACAATAACAAACATTCATGTCTTTTCCTTTCAAATACCTCACATCTCTTTCACAAAACATTTAAAAAACACAGCACAATGATCAATACAGTATACAGTTAACAAAATAAAAAGAAAACAGGCTTATCAGAAAACTGTCACAGCTCCGGAACCGACAAACATCAATAGTAACACTTTCTTTTCATTTGATCTGGACAATAATATTTACCTTACATATATACTTTATGTTTCAATAATAGCATTATCATGTATTTCAAGGCAGTCAGTTTTTTACACATAATTATAAAAAGGAAAAAAAAAATATTGACACCAAGCAGTGAGAGTTCTTCCTTCTACAGTTAATCTGCTCTTAGTGGTTGTTATTACTGCATATCAAAATCAAGGCCAAGGCCCATCTTGTGACCTCCTCCATTGATGTTTTTTGCTTCAATTAAAGATGACACAGTCAGTTTCACACCTGCAAAGAAAAAGTGTATTGATCATGACTGGATTGTTGAACAATATACACATGACAAATCAATGTGTAGATCAGATGTTTGTATCGGATGAATCAAGTTTTCTGGGCACTATTACATGTATTTGACAGAATTTCATTGTATTGCACAGAATTTAAAGGCAGTGACAAATTAAAAATCTGTTTGCTAACAGCAATCTCGAGAATTTTTGTGACAGGTATAGGTCAAGATTAGTCTACACAGAACATGCAGTATGGGGGAAAAAAAATGCTGAAATATTCTGTGTAATATAGCTTTGAACCCAAATCTTTTAGGTTTTTCCTGCTTAACAATATTAAGGTTTCTTTAATTACTAAGCAGTCTCAGGATTAAAGATACATCTATGCTCATTTTCAGCCAGTTCTTAGCCCATTTCATCTTTATTCTATCAAATCATATTCATTCTTGTACCTTCATGCCAAATGCTGCCTCTGATGGTTGCAAGGTTTCCTAGATTACAACCATTAGAAAGTGCATTTCATTTCCTGGAGGCCATCAAAGAAATCACCATAATGAAGCTCCAAGTTTTAAGTCAAAGATTTCCGATACGTGTATTCATCCCTAATATTGTATATATCTGTATTTTATCTATGTTTACACAGCTGACCACATGCTGAATCATTCTGCAGTCTATTAAATTTTAACAGCATTTTTTTCTCACTTACTGTAAGAATGTATCATTAACAGATTACCACCTGCAGCTAGCTCTTTTTACCCATTCTGAAACCAGGATGGCACATAGGGAACTACCTTCACAAGCATTTTCAGTCTTTGCCACAAAGTTTATACAGGCATAAAGCCTTATTTTATCCATACTTTCAGAGATTTTTTTTTTCAAATTTGTCTGATCGACTAGTCATCTGTAAAATGGATGACAAGCATTTACTGATGTCATAAACCTGACAGTCTAAGACTGATTGTTGCAGTGACCCATGCAAATTTTGTTACACCCCCCCCCCTTCCCCCATTATGACGCGCACAATCATGCTATTTTTGCGGGCTATTTTGTTTCAGTGCAGTATTTGGTGTGAAACAAATTTTGTTTTTGTGGGATTTTAGATTTTGATGCTGGATTTTTGCAATACCGTACTTTAGATGTAACCCTGATAAAGTCATAATCAAGGTAACAACTCACCTTTTCTAATATTTTGTGCGTAGCTTAGTCCTAATTGGCCACCATTGTTCACCTTTGCCTACAGAAAAGTCAATAAAACAGAAAATTAACTCATTACAATACAAAAAAATATTTCAGACTTCACCAAATTGAAAGCCTCTGTAGTCCATAAATTCAAAATGGCTTAAATGAAGGTGTTTGTATTTGACAGGGTTGAAAACTTTGTGGGAGAAGGAGAAAATGCTGCTTACCAGCTTTTTCTCTTTTTCCCAAATGTTTTCAAAAGCTTTAATCCTCAAACATCTTTATGTTCAATTCAGATGAGCAGGAATGATGAAGGTACTATAAATTTAACTCCATACATATCACGAGTAATTTCTTGTTTCTAGAGCTTCATTTTCATCTCATTTAACCCTTTACCACACAAAGCTGACTTTTAACGACCCTGATAAGCAGCTTTCTGAAAACATTATAGGAAAAAGAGAAAATGCTGGTAACCAGCTTTTTCACCTTTTCCCACAATGTTTTCTACCCTATTAAAGAAAAATCACATCATTTGAGCCACTTTGAAATAGTTGTCTGCAAATGCTTTTAATTTGGGCAGGTCTAGAATTTTAGAATGTGGTAAAGGGTAACAGCAAATTTTGCTCACTATCTAAACAAAAAGCACTAAAAGTACCCACAGACTAGCAAATGTGGCCTTGGTAAAGACAAAATTTGGTTGGTCTATATACAGTGCGCACGCTGCCAATCGAAATTATTGACTAATTCAGCTGTCAATTAATTCTTCCAATTTGTGGATAAAAATCGTCGATTAATTTATTCCCAAAAAAGTTGGGTGAAATTTCCTGTACTTGCCTGGATCAAGCAATAATTTGCACAGAAATGTGTGGTAATCACTTGTTTCACACCTTGGCAGATGCAACCTTAGGTAATGGACAGGTCACAATGGGGAAAATTATGACCTGGTATATTCCGCAACATGTGTCATGTTACCGGTTGTTATTCAAAGCCGCTAATTGGAGAACATTGGGCAATTATTGTTTATTTCACTTTAAATTTTGAGTGACCATTTTAATCAAAGCAGTGATAGAATGCCTTGGATTTCAATACCACCAAAAACTGTGATGGTGCATTGCTCACGTAAACCTGCATTTTTTAAATGTCGACAAACAAAAAGAGAACAATAATACTAAGATTGATAACCTTGATCTACTTCACTGATTAGGTACTATCGAGTGAGTAACTTGAGTAAGTTTGTTTTCGACATATGGTGTGATTCACCTACCAGAATACCTCATTGACCTTATTTGAAAATAATTAAGGTCAACAGATAATAAAGGGAGGTAAATCATCATGTAATAGGAAATTTTCCTCATTTACTTGTGCACATTATTTATTACAATAATAATAATAAAAAAAGTGTTGTTTGGTAAAGAAGTAACCATTCGTCAAAAGAAACCAGGACTTAAAAGTCTTTATGCTTTAATGCCATATTATGGAAAAAGGAGCACTATTACAGGGAATGGTGTAGAACAAATTTTCCTTTTCCCACATTTTCTACAATGTAAGATTAATATAAAATTTTGTTGTTTGGTAAAGGAGTAACCATTCATCAACAGAAACTACGACTTTAAAGTCTTTATGCTTTTATGCAAATATTGTGGGAAAAGGAGCACTATCCCAGGAAATGGTTTAGAGCAAATTCTCCTTTTCCCACAATATTTTCTACAATGTAAGATTAAATATACATGATCACTTTTTTCAGTTATTGTAATGGACATAATTATGTGAATGAAAGTTTGAAACCATGAGAAAAAACTATAAGTTTATTGAATGCTACATGTGCATGTGTTTTTTTTCTTTTTTTAAACCAACTTTTGGCACTAACTTTGTCTATTATTTTTTTCAAGAAAAAGTTGCTGGCCATTATTTTACTTGCACCAGAGCTAGCACTGCTATACGATATTGAAGAAAAATGGTCCGATTTGTGATTATGTTTTTTCCAGTTCAATCCAGTTATTAAGTCCTTTTCAGTTTGGTCCAGTTCAATCTGGTTGTAAAGTCCCATCCAGTTTGATACCATGACTTTACCCACTGCTCTTAGCAAATTTATTTGTCAGAATAGGAAATACCATGAAAAAGTTTGTGTTTGTTGATCTTTAATGGGGTAAAAAAAGGAAAAAAGCAAATAAGGAACATATCAATTTCATGAAAACTTTCTAGAGTTCACTTTTAGATGGACTTCCTATCACCTATCATTTCATCCCCATTGGCAAAATTGCATTTTTTTACTTTCAGTTTTACCCATGTGACAAATGAGTCAATTGTTTCTTCGTTTTGGATTTTGTTTTAAAATTGATATTTTGCAAGTATCTTGTTCAGTGTCGGTCACACATGATTACTGAATCAAGTAGGACTCTAATGGTATAATTTCATCATCCAAAATGTCCTTCTTAGTGTGTCTAAAGTCCTATACTTTGCTATTAATCCATAGTAACAAGAGGGCCATGATGGCCTTAAAGTTGCTCACCTGAGTCTTTTGACCAAACATGACCAATTTTCAATCTCTTTTGAGATATCATGACAAACAATCTACTAAGCTTTCATAACTATTGGACTGAAAATTTGGCCTCTAGCATGTACACAAGTTTTTTTCTAGAATTTCTCTCAGTGACCTACTTTTTAGCCAACCATACCCAATTTTCCTATAGTAAATATTATCAGAACAAAGATCCTGACCACCTTTCATAAGTATTGGACAGAAAATGTGGCCTACAAAGAAATACACAGGGTTTTTCTAAGATATGACCTACTGACCTTGTCTTTGAACCAACATAGCTGATTTTCCAAGTCATCTGAGATGTCATCAAGACAAACATTCTAACCAAGTTTCATGAGTTTTGGACTGAAAATGTGGCTTCTAGAACATACACAAGGTTTTCTAAGATTTGACCAAGTGACATAGTTTTCGACCCAACAATAACCATTTTTGAACTCTTCCGAGATATCATTAAGTCAAACATTCTGACCAACTTTCAAGAAATTTGGACTGAAAATGTGACCTCTAGAGTGTACACAAGGTTTTTTTTAAGATTTGACCTAGTGACCTAGTTTTTTTCCCGATATGACCCATTTTCTAACTTGTCCCAGATATCATCAAGACAAACATTCTGACCAACTTTCAAGAGTTTTGGACCAAAAATGTGGCCTCCAGAGCATACACAAGATTTTTCTAAGATATGACCTAGTGACCTACTTTTTGACCAGACATGACCCATTATCGTCCGAGATATAAAGACAAACATTCTGACCAACTTTCAAGAGTATTGGACTGAAAATGTGGCCTCTAGAGTGTGCACAAGGTTTTTCTAAGATTTGACCTAGTGACCTAGTTTTCGGCCCAGCATGACCCATTTTCTAACTTGTCCGAGACATCATCAAGACAAATATTCTGACCAAGTTTCAAGAGTTTTGGGCTGAAAATGTGGCCTTTAGAAGGTAAACAAGGTTTTTCTAAGATTTGACCTTGTGACCTAGTTTCTGCCCGACATGACCCATTTTCGAACTTATCCGAGATATCATCAAAACAAACATTCTGACAAAGTTTCATGAGTATCTGACTGAAAATGTGGCCTCTAGAGTGTACACAAGGTTTTTCTAAGATTTGACCTAGTGACCTGGTTTTTGACCCAAAATGACCCATTTTCGGACTCGTCCAAGATATTATCAAGACAAACATTTTGACCAACTTTCAAGAGTATTGGACTGAAAATGTTGCCTCTAGAGCGTACACAAGGTTTTTCTAAGATTTGACCTAGTGACCTACTTTTTGACCCAACATGACCCATTTTCTAACTTGTCCGAGATATCATCAAGACAAACATTCTGACCAAGCTTCATGAGTACCTGACAGAAAATGTGTCCTCTAGAGCGTACACAAGGTAAAAGTTGACGACAGACAACGCACGACGCACACCGCACGACAGATGCCAGACACAGCACACAAAAGCTCACCTTGAGCACTTCTTGCTCAAGTGAGCTAAAAATTAAGACACTTTTCCTTGTTCCTCATCTTCATTTAGAGGTCAACTAAAAATAAGTTGAGAACCCCGAAAAATTTTTTCTACTTGCTCTAAAAGATTTATATTACCCATGTATTAATATATGGAGGTTGAATGCCTTCATTTTCAATACCTTAAATGATCATGAAGTAAATGTAAGTGCATGGTCAATTTTTTACTTCTCATACCATGTACTGTTAAAGTGTATTTTTAACACTAATTATTATATAATGTAGAGTTCCATTAAACTAGTAGTTAATCAATACCACAAGATGTGATGGTTAACTATTTAAAATACATGGCATAAAACAGCAACACAACAGTTTAAAGATGCATAAGGATCTACATAATGAATGACTGAAGGAATGTCAAGGGTTCCATGCTTAATGAAGGTTAATAAAGCTGAGATTGGCTGTAAGCTAAGTGTATCTATTCTTGGATTCATAATGTTACAGTGGCAATTGAATAAGTAGAGATGAGCCATATTTGCATAGGTCACTGACTTCATCTGAATGCAAAAATCTTGTACTTTATCGACCACATCTTGTTGTCTACACTGAATCTGGGTCGATCTCAATGGCAAATAAAATAGCTTTGCTAGTCTAATTAGAATGAGGATAAATTCAGTCTAGCATAAATTGAAGTCTGATGAACAAAGGCACAGTTTTCAACCAGATTCACTTACACAGATTGAAGTGTTTTTATCCATATTGTATTTCGCAGCCAATCCAAAGCGAGTGATGTTGCTACCAGCAGTCCAGGAAAAGGTTGCACCAGTTTCCAACTCACTGTTGACTTTCTGATATATGGAACCTCCGAATTCTGTGGCATCATTCCTATAAAGGAAATTAATAATACTGTTTTTTATGGGGCAAGTCCAAAACCAATACAAGTGCTAATTTAGTTGAATGAGGGTTAACATTTAAAGGTATTTCAGCCACATCACAGAAACAGCTCATTCTTGATCCCTATCCTATGTTTCACCGTAACAAGGCTTAAGCTCTGCAGTACACTGCAAAAAGGCACTCCAAGAAGACTAGCACTAGATCAAAACTATTTCCTGGTTTCAACATCAAACAGCCATGACACCACTGTCAAAGGTATCAATTTTAAATGAAAAATTTCCTACACACAAACATATTAATCATGTCTGAACATTTTTTATAGCCAATTTTGATGCTATGAACAATACATATAACTCTTTACCACACAAACACGAGTTTTAAAGACCCTGACAAGGAAAGCATTGTGGTAAAAAAAGAAATTAACAGTAAACAGCACTTTCTCCTTTTCTAACAATCTCTTCTATCCTTTCACAGACAAATTTCATAATTTTGGGCCATGTCTGACATGTTGTCTGCAAGTGCTATCACTTCAGATGAGTCTAAAACTTTGTCAGTGATAAAGGGTTCAGATGAATTATGAGCTCATTTCATCAATTTTTTATATTTTCAGGCAATTTAACCTTAAAAGATTCTGATCAAACCACAGTTGAAACATACTTCCATCATGAACACTCTAGAATCATCGCTTCATTTATTTGCATGAAGTTTTACACTTCTTTAAATACTAAAGTCAAACTTCATTAGCTTGAACACCTTTGGGACTGGGTAACTTGTTAAAACTATTGGTAGTTCTACAGGTCCGTATTTCAGAAAAAGTAAAAAATGGCTGTTGAGAGTTACATGTATTCTAAATGCATCTTTAATGCTTTTGTAATTGGAAGGTATCAGGCACAACACACTACATACCTTTATCATTTACTTAGCACATACCTAAAGTCATTTGTATTAGTGAAACAAAAAATGACCCAAGAAAAGCGGAATTTATTTGCAGATATTCAGCAACACTCATTACCTTAAAGTAGGTGGTTATTTTTTAACACATACCTATCTGATTTAAGTATTCTGGGTACAGAACTGGACTAATAATGAAGATGAAAATAGACGCAGCAAAACTCAAAATACATGTATACAATTATTCAGAACAATGCTACCAGGTACAATACATCCACCCATGGTTAGCTAGCATAAAACCTATACACCAGTCATTTATGAACACAGCCCCTACTGGCCTTGGAAAAAGCCTAGTATAAGCCAAGCATGGTAGGAACATTACTTCTGTTGTCAATAACTGAGAAACCCTGCACATTTGTTTTCAACATATCTATATTTAGAAACTGTACACAAAGATTTGCAGTATTCAATGGTAAATTTTTAAATAATTTTTCCTGCTGGAAATTACATCCTTTTTTAATGAAATTTGGAGCAAAACGTGATGCTTTTTCCACCTAATTTATAACAATTTTCCGCTTGCTATTTTTTACGCAGCAGAGTTTTTAGTTTATGCAGAGTGTATTAATATTTATCCTGTGCAGGACAGAGATGTGTCATAGTAGGCAGGTCAATCTCCTAAGAATATTACATGTGTAGACGAGTAACACATGACACCATCTTGCAAGGCTTTTTTTTTCAAAAATTGGGAAGGGGCCTTAGCCTTTCATTTTGGGAAACTGAAGTGCCATTTCGGCCAAATTGGGATAAGGCAGACTGACTTTCAAGGTGTATCAATAAAACAATTAATGGCAGTGTACATACATACAGTAAACAGAAAGTTGCAACAATTTAAGGTATTAGACCCCTGATGCTTCTAGTGCAACATGGAATAAAATTTCTTGTTAATTGATAAATAAGGATTTATACTGATATAATACTTTTGCACATTTTTAACCGACCAGAAATTCCTTTGATGTCTATCTTGAAATTATTTGTTGATACTTTTGTTAGTTTCCTGAAAAGGGAGGTAATTATTATCTCTCTTTGTAATGAGAATATGGTGGTTTTATATTAATAAATGATAATTCTAAGAAGAGAAAAAAGGAAAAAGTGGCTCGGTTAAAATAGTACGATAATACTCATTTTTAATCATAGCAAATTTTGTAGGATAATATTATAGTGGAAATATCTGTTTTCCATTAAGGGTCTAATACCTTAATAATTGAAATAAATTCAACAGTTACACTTTAACTGCTTAAACCATGGCAAATATCTCACAGTATTTGCACATATAGGCTTATAGCCCTTTTTAACACTACTATGGTACACCCATGGGTGCCGGAGTTAATACTTCAGCAGAACTGCTTTCCGGCCATCATATGATACAAGGGAATCATTATCTGTTGAAGTTACATAGCTAGGCTTGGATATTATGTCTGTAGATGTAGAGTTTGCATCATGAGCAGTGGTAATAATTGTCTACTCTTCAGACATCGGGAGATCGGCGATGTCCGATAGACCCAGCACTTCAGATTAAGACTCGGTATGCGGAGATTTGATCACCTGCAGATCGATCTGCAAAGAATTTGAACGTTTCGCGCCGAAAGTAAAAAGGCTGCGCTGGCCTTTATCGTCTGCAGCCCTTTTAACAAACTTTTTGTAATGTTTCCCGGTTCTTGACATGTTATATTTGGATACAGAGTGTTTTTGTTTTTTTTTCAAAAACATTTACTGCAACCGAGTAAGAATGTGAAACTAAGAAAACTTCTTTTGTCAGCTATAAGTTTTTACAAAAGACAAACAAATATATAACATGTCAAAGGATTTAATATTGAATGATAGCGAAATGACAACCGCGTCGAGTCTACGTGCAGTGTTATAGTGCGCAAAAAATAACTTGGTTCGGTTAAGGTTGCCTCCATCAAACAAACCAAATGGCGCCAAGAAATCGCAACATTTCGGCCGTACTGCAGTCAGCCGAGTCATTTCGGTACAAATCAATGAGAAGCCAACTTTCGATTTCAATCGATGCTAAATAACGAAAGTTTTATGTCTGATCATGTGAAATAACTTTCGAGATGTTGGCATTTTAACTTATTGGGAATTTCACCACCGTATTATGAGAAATTCTTTCGGCAAAATTGGGAAATTCTTTCGGCAAAATTGGGAAAAAAAGATGCTTTTTGCAATTGGGAAGTCAGCAAATATCGGCCTCAATTTTAGAAGGAAAAAAAAGCCCTGTCTTGTATCTGTTCCAATCGTAACAAATCAAAGTAACATGTTCAGATTTGGGCTAGTATATACTTTGATTGTTGATCTTTAACAGAATGCAACTTTTTCGCAGACATTCTGCATAATTCAGGACAGCAAAAATTTGAACATTTTGCTTGTCTCCCTTGGGACTCTGAATTATCCAGGTTTTACTGTATATGCTTTCCAACAGAAAAGTAAGGCTTTTGTAACCATGGTAAATGAAATAAATACTAGTAACAAACATTTTCTTCTTTTCCTGTTATATTTTCTCAAAGATAAATTCCATCATTTGATCCACATTTATCATCTAGCATACTGCTTTCAATATGGACAGCATTAAAAATTTGTTGTCCAGTAAAAGAGTAAAGTGTACTTGCAAGTCATTTGTTAACTTACACAGTTGTGTTTAAGGTAAAGTCGCCAGCCTGGTATCCTACAGCAAAATTACTTTTTGTAAGCTTACTCTTGGACGTATCAAATGCCATCTGGTAACCTGCCAACCAGCCATTGTATCTGCAAGTCGAAAAAAAGAAATAACCATTAACTACTGTGAAGGAAAATTAAAGGAACTTTAAAGATGCCCGTCTACAGCCAGTGAGCAAAAACGCTGTTAAATTTCAAACAATTTAGAATGGTACAGAAATCAGTCCTTTGTATAACCATGGATAAATTACTGACATATATGGTGTACTTGAAAAAAAGAAACACAGAGATTTGTATTAGAAACCGAACATTGGTCAGAAGAAAACTGGCTGACGATCGGAGCTGTAAACAATGGCGGTGCGTCACGGAAATTTATCGTTGTTTTCCGCCTAGAGTCGGATACGGTGTAATTTGCATATATAGGCCGCGACCTCCGTCTGAAAATCGAGGCTGCAACAGAGAAGCCTCCATTTTCCTTCGTTTACCTCATTAGACACAGGGCGAAGGTCAAATATAGTCACGTGACAGAATGCATGATCATATTACGAATATACCCGAGTGTATAACGGACATATCAAAATCTTCGATTCAAAAACCGGAAACGACGAGTCTGTTTACATGGAAGGCCGCAACTCAGCGAAATGCATTTTCTATCGACCGTAATCTAAGCAACCTTGCAACCGTGAGGCACAATATTTGGCATGAAGATATGAGAATGACTATAGTTTGATAAAATAAAGACTAAATGAGTTAAAACTGGCTGAAAATGAGTATCAGGGCCTCTTTAAACCAGATTTTGTTTTGCAAGGTTTTCATCAAATGGTATGTAGATGCTAAAAAGCAAATTTTCATTTGCTTGCCAAGATGGCTTATGAATAAATCACAGATGGAAATACAAGTAGAAAACACAAGGAATTACCAGGTTATTTGTATATTTACCGTAAAATTGTCTATTCCATACATTAAAGTAAAGTATAGTCGTTTATTGGGAAAAACATAATAAATACATTTCAGTTAGCAGAGCTGCAGGCTATGGTTATAACAGTTGTGAGTTCCAGTCCCACTGGAGGAAATAATTCTTTTGGCACTTTATTTTTGTTGTCATTTAGAATTTGATGTAATACTTGTGGCCACTGACTTTACATAGCTTGTCTGCAAGAGCCGGATCCATATTATGAACTAGACTCAATCTAGGTTTAGTTTGTTTCTTGCGAAGGAAAACTTTGTCTCAGGTCTTAACTAGAAGTTAACCTTGTAACAGATAGGAGATTGCAAATCTTCGTCTCTTCCTATGTAAAAAAATATTCCAAAGTCAATCGAAAGGAAAAAGTATCTGCTTTTTGTTTACATTTGTGATGGGATCTCATGTACAATCTTATATATTCTACCAAAATCATTGATTGAAATACAATAACTGCAGATTTTTCCAGGATAGACTGTGTCTGGTGTCAAAGATAATGGATTTAAACCTAAGTATACCAACTATGCATCATAGTGCTTGATTGTGGAGAGAAAAAGGAATTTTCCCCATTTTGCAGAACTTGTCAGCAGGTGATCCAAAAATAGAAAATCTCCCTTCATTTTTTTTAAATGCCAGTGTAATCAATCCATGAAAATTTTGTTATTTTCATTAAGTTTATATATGCTATCTTTATTTCCTCCCTTGGTTCTTTTCTTTTCTTTATTATGTGTGAGCTTTGTCGTGTAGTATGAAGCAATATTGGGGCAAACTTGAAGATTCCACCATGAAATGCACTATCGCCCATCTAGAATAAACGCTACTCCAGAAAAATATCTATTTTTAACAACAAGGCCACAATTTGAAAACTATGCTATGGGAAAGAGCAAGCTTCTATGCCACAAATTCAAAAGTGGTCTGTGCAAGATGAACCAGACAGGTCTCAAATGATTATTTGATTCCTTCCACTCATCTACACCCAGTGCTTTGACAGAGAACATTGCATACACTATGTTAAGCTCTTAGGTAGATAAATCCAGACTAGTATGAGCAGATGTACGACAATGCCATCTTGTACATTTCCAATTTCATTTTAACTCTTTACCAATTGGTAAAATTTTGGACTATTCAAGTCCAAAGCATTTGCAGACAACTAATAGAGCTTGATTAAAATGGTGGGACTTATCTTTGATTAGGCATACATTTTCTCTATTTCCCAAAATGTTTTCAAGAGCCTTCTTCCTTCAAATTGTTAAACACAGGATTGTGTAGTAAAGGGTTTAAAGTTGTACAAACTTTAATACAAGAGGGCCATGATGGCCCTGAAGTCGCTCACCTGAGTCTTTTGACCAAACATGACCCATTTTCAATCTCTTTTGAGATATTATGACAAACATTCTACCAAGATTTTCATGAGTATTTGACTGAAAAAGGTTTTTTGAAGATTTGACTCAGTGACCTAGATTTTGCCCCAAAATGATCCACTTGCAAACTGTTTCATGAGTACAGGATTGAAAATGTGTCCTCTAGAGCGTATACAAGGTTTTTCTAAGATTTGACCTAGATTTTGACCCAATATGACCCATTATCAAACTCATCCAAGATCTAATCAAGACAAATATTTTGACCAACTTTCAAGAGTTTGAACTAAAAATGTGGCCTCTAGAGCCTACACAAGGTTTTTCTAAGATATCTAGTAACCTAGTTTTCGACCTAACATGACCCATTTTTGAACTCGTCTGAGATATTATCAAGGCAAACATTCTGACTAACTTTCAAGAATTTTAGACGGAAAATGTGGCCTCTAGAGCGTACACAAGGTTTTTCTAAGATTTGACCTAGTTATTGACTGGGCATGACCCATTTTCAACCTCATGCAAAGTATCATCAAGACAAACATTCTGACCAATTTTCAGTGTTTTTGGACTGAAAATGTCGCCTCTAGAGCATACACAAGGTTTTTCTAAGATTTGACCTAGTGACCTAGTTTTTGACCCAACATGACCCACTTTCAAACTCGTCTGAGGTATCATCAAGACAAGCATTCTGACCAACTTTCAAGAGTTTTGGACAGAAAATGTGGCTTCTACCGCGTATACAAGGTTTTTCTAAGGTTTGATCTAGTGACCTACTTTTTGACCAGACATGACCCATTTTTTAACTCGTTTGAGATATCATCAAGACAAACATTCTGACCAACTTTCAGGAGTTTTGGACTGAAAATGTGGCTTCTAGAGTGTACACAAGGTTTTTCTAAGATTTGACCTAGTGACCTAGTTTTTGACCCGACATGACCCATTACTGAACTCGTCCGAGCTATTATCGAGACAAACATTCTGACCAAGTTTCACGAGTATCGGACTGAAAATGTGGCCTCTAGAGGGTACACAAGGTAAAAGTTGACGACGCACGACGGACACAGCACGATCACAAAAGCTCACCTTGAGCACTTCGTGCTCAGGTGAGCTTAAAAAAAAAAAAAAAAAAAAAAAAAAAAAAACCAGCAAAATAAGCAGATGGGGGTTTGTGAAATAAAATAGATTTAAACCATTTAAAAAAAAAAAATGTAACAGTTCAAAAGGAGACTGTTAATTAAAAAATAAAGGCAAGCATGTGAAAGTTTTGTCTTGCAAACCTACAATGCATTGCTGATAAATGTGCAAAGTTTTAGAAACTTTTGCAAGGGTATAAATATGCAGAGAATAATGTAATGCTAGCTTACCCAAGGACTGCGGCCCCATTGACTGTTGGGCCAGAGAAGTCGAAGTCTACATCACAGTTTAGATTCACATAATCATTCTTGTAACCAGTTTTTACCTTGCCATCTTTTTTCCTGTAAACACAGAATCCTGACAATCAACTCTTCATCCTAGTAGTACATAGTTGTCTAAAACCAGGATGCATTGCAATTGATTTTATATACTGTTAGTGTATTTTGCTCTTAGCACACATTTGAAGTTTTCATATGTACTCATTTTTTCATATCAAGCCATGCCTTCCTCTGGCCCAAGTTAACAGTTTCATGTAACCATTGTTCAGTATGATGCGGCTCAATCACAACTAATTCTAAAAGTAAGTCTTGCACCTTCATTTATTTTGCCCGAACCTAAAACTGGACCCACAACAATTAGGTAAAATATTTTGATTTCGCTTCAGAGTAAAAACAGGCTTCTGCCAATTTTAATTGCAGGTATTGCCCTTTCTGATATGACACCTCACAGCTCGAAGATGACAGTA
Organism: Hippopus hippopus; assembly: GCA_946811185.2. Taxonomy (NCBI): domain Eukaryota; kingdom Metazoa; phylum Mollusca; class Bivalvia; order Cardiida; family Cardiidae; genus Hippopus; species Hippopus hippopus. The sequence continues at coordinate 38,144,819 of OX328096.1, forward strand.
TTTAGTCAAAGCAAAGCTTTCTTCTGTATGTTTTAATAAAAACCAAATCAACATTACCTCATGCCAATAACTTTTTGTCTTAGGCAGACCACATTTGAAAACTTGACATTATACATTTAGAAATTGCTAGTATGAGCAGATTCTTATTCGGACATAGTGTTTCCACACACATGTTTATTATCTTTTACAGCAATGGTTTCAGATACATTTATTTCAGGAGGTAATGAGTTAAAATTTTCTATCTGAGTCTATGACTAAAAAACAATTTGTCAAAGAGAAAATGTAAATTACCCTGTTTGTGGAGCAAAAGAAGTGTCAAATGCCAGCTTAAGACCTTGAGCCAGCTGGTCCTCAATGATGAGTTCAGCATTTAGAACATTGTCTGTTGTCCAGGATTCCTTCCAAGTCAGACCTGTGAATACACAGTGAAAATACATGCAGTTGTGGACCCCCCAAAGAGTCAAAAACAACATTATTTAAATAAGCACAGTGAATGTGCAGTCTGATTGTGAATCTAGTGGTATTCAATAATTGGGCACACAAGCTTTCTTGCCCTCCCCCCACCACCCCATCCTTTTTCTTTCTCTGATAAATGCAGTAGCATCCTGTATCTTTAAAACAAGAGGGCCATTGGCCTTAAAGTGCTCACCTGAGTAATTTGATTGATTGTATACTGTTTAATGCAGTTTTTAACATTATTTCAGTTATATCGTGGCAGCCAGTGCACCTAACCATACTTTCCTGGAGTTCCTTTTACCAGTACTCCTCACAATATTCTTTCCAAGCCAATGGCTGCTTTCCCACTTAACCATCGCCGAAACAATGGTCAGCAGTGAGAGAGGAATGAATCCTGTCACAATGACTTTCATCAATCCTCAGAAAGAAACTGGCCTAGCAGGGAATCGAACCAGCGACCTCCTGTTCTCAGGTCCTGTAAGCTACCTACTGAACTACCAGGGCTAAGTAATTTACGACAGATAAAGGTGAAGAGACCCTTATAGCGATGATGTAAAACACATGAGTATAGGCCTAATATTTTGACCAACTTGGGCTGTTTTTGAAACTTTCAGAGGTATCATCTAGACAAACATCCTGACAATGTTTCATAAGTATCAGACTGAAAATGTGGCGTCTAGACTGCAAACAAGGTTTTTCTAAGATTTATCCTGGTGACTCACTTTTTGACCCACCATGACCCAATTTTGAACCTGTCTGGTATATCAACAAGACAAACATTCCCACCAATTTTCATGAGGATCGGGATGAAAATATGGCCTCCAGAGTGCAAACTGGGTTTTTCTGAGTTTTGTTTCAATGACCCACTTTTAGACCTGACATGACTAAATTTTGCTTTGACCGAGATATCATTAAGACAAACATTCTGACCAAGTTCCTTGAGTATCAGAATGAATTTCTGGCCTCAAAAGGTTTTTCTAAGATTTGGCCAGTGACCTACTATTTGACTGGACATGACCTAATTTCAAGTTGTACTAGATGTCATCCAGACTGACATTCTGACCAAGCTTCATGAGCATGCAGCTGAAAATGTGGACTCTATAGTGTAAACAAGGTTTTTTAAGATTTGGCCCAGTGACTAACATTTTGACTTGACTCAAGCCAATTTCAAACTTGTCTGAGATGTCATAAAGACAAACATTCAGACCATGTTTCAGGAAAATCAGACTGAAAATGTGGCCTTTACAGAGCAAACAAGGTTTTTCTAAGATTTGACCAAGTGGCCTACTTTTTGACCCAGTGTGACCCAATTTCACAATTGTCTGAGATAACCGATAAGTATCTGACTGAAAATGTGGCCTCTATCCTGCACACAAGGTTCTTCTAAGATTAGGTCCAGTGACCTACATTTGACCTGACATGACCCATTTTAACCAAATTTCATGAGTATTGAGCTGATATTGTAGCCTTTAGAGTCAGACTTGGTGAATGATTGGAAAATCTTACTTGACAGTCGGTCTAACAGGTAGACAGACTCAAAATCTGTTGGAACAAAAAACACACCAACAAATAAATTTTTTGACTCGTGTAGCTTGTGTAGCTTGGATGTGTGACTCGAAAAGTGAAAAACTGTGACAGACAAAAAAGACCAAAAACAATCTTCTTTCCATTTGGTTGGGAGATAAGGTTTCTAGTTAAATAAAGATTATTTGAATAACAACATCATTTGCTTGCCAAGTAGTCGATCTTTTGTGTTCGGTACAATGAAAGGAAGTCAAGGAACATTCCAGAATTTGACCCGAATTAGTTGTGGGTCGTGACTAAATACACACCACATGCTAGCGATACATTCAGCAACAGGATACATACAATATAATGCAGAATGAAGGAGTGGCTTTTAGAAATTATCAATAGCGACTAAATTCTGCTACCCAACTGCTTAGCAGTAGGTATAGTATGCTTGACTGATTAGCATTATATGCACTGGGCAAAGCTCGGGTGATCCGTCGATCAAGTCCCTCAGCTGCATGACATAGCTTGATATGCACTTACACGGTACATCTCTTTGCCAGAAGAACACGGCTTTTTTCTCAGTCCAATGCATCTTTTTCTATTAAAACTACTTTCAATATCATCTTTGACATCAGAAAATAACTTACCATAATCTGAATATTTGTACTCGGAGTTGATTTCTCCACTAAGACGACCAGTTTCAGTATTGAAGCTGCCCTTGTTGGTAAATTTAACTCCGTTCTCAGTTTTGGTTTTTGCCTCTAATTTGTTGAATCCATAGTCTGAAGACAAAGTATTGTTTTTATGATTCTTCTGAAAAGGTCTTAAGTAAAATGGATAAGGTTAAATCTACTACATTTAATAACTGATTGCTATTACTAAGCTCCATGAACCTTCAAACGGAAGGATCCTTCTTGGTTTAAGGTTCCAAAAGTTGGATTTGCTAAAAATAATCCTGACTCAATCCTGCTGGCAGTGTCCTTAAGGAAGGCATTGTGGAGCCAAAAATTATGCCATTACTTATTCAGAAAGAGCAAAATCATCCACAACCTTGCAGAAATCATATTTTCAAACTAACCCTTTACCACACAATCATGAGTTTTAAAGACTCCAAAAGGAAAATACGTGCAGTGAGAAAAGAAAACTAAAAGCCCTTGCGGGCCTAAATCCCTCTACTGGCAGTGATTTTGCTTATCTTTAAGCATACATCATTATGTAGGCATGGTGAATTGAACAAATAGTGAAATAATTGAAGTATGATTTCTAAAAACTAATTGTTGGAATCCAGCTAAACTTGATAGGGTTTCAGTACTCATTGTATTAATCCCTGCAAGTTTCAAAGAAATGTGATTGATAATGTTGATTGTGTTGAGCAAACAACTCAGGTCTATAAATGGCTGCTTTTCCTAAACTAATCGCTTGATTTTCATTTTTAAAAGGGTTTAATCCCTTGTTGGTACAAATGATCTGAGTAAGTTTCAAAAGAATTGAATAAAAAATGTGACTTGATCGCATAAAAAAAGAAATGTAAAAATTTCACCTAAAAATGACTATTTTTCTTTTGCAAATTGTCAAATTTTTACTCAAATCAATCTATTTTAAGCTATTTATAATATAAAGAAACTGTGTGAGTTTCATGAAAATATTAGCAAAATTGCAGAATTTATTGCCTAGACAAAAATTGTAATTTTTCATCTTAAAATGCCTACTTTTCCCTCACAATTTGTCAGATCTTTTTTCAAACTTAATAGGGTCCAATCTATTGATGATATAAACAAACTGTGTGAGTTTCATGAAAATCTGGCAAGAAATACAGACTTTATCATGTAAACAATGTATGTAAATATTCCACTCAAAATGGCTACTTTTCCCTTACTGATTGTCAGACTTGTTTCAAAATCGATAGGGTTCAAGCTATTGATGATTTAAAAAAACTGTGCAAGTTTCATGAAAATCTGATCACAAATGCAGACTTTATCATGTAAACAAGAAAAAGAGTGTTTCTGCCTGCCTCAAATTTTTGGGGGTCATTTGTGACCCCTTTTCCTGAATTTTGGGTTTCATACAGAAATTTAGCGGGGCTTTGTTTTAAATTCCTTTTTTAAAGCTACTTAAAATCACGTTTTGGGATGTTTCTTTTCCCTGTGACTCTGCTGACTCAGAACTGGAACTATTTTTCTAAGGTCTAACAAGACCAGGATATTTGGTGCATTGTTAATTTTCCATTTTCTGGAGGTTTACTTGTTGAAGGGTCTGCAAAGAAGTCTGAAAGTCTTTTCTGTTTTTCTTTTTCAGTTTCTCTGCCATTCTATATTGGAGACCGTACAAGTTTAAAACACGGATCAATGGTTGAAAGCGACAACAAATTGACCTTCCAATGGTTCGTCCTATAGTTATTCCGTACCAAGTCAGTAATTACTAAATAGAGCTTTAAACACAGGGTTCCCGCTAGGCTTCGCATTTGGCGCCATTTGTGATAGATTTTTAAATGTGGCGCAAGAAAACGCCGATTGGCGAAAATGATTGGCAATGATATTTCTCATATCAGGATGCCATATTTTTTGATACTGGTCCCCTTCACTGTAATGCGTGGATGCATGACCAGCAATCCATCGACAAAGTTGAAATAAATCACAGGAATAAACTACAGCATCGACGTAATCTAAAGTACTTTACAACACGATGTCATTTACACCTGACTATCCCAATATACATACACTTCCCATAACATAAACTTCTGGATCAACAAAACTTGACAGTTAACTTGAAACAAGAGGGCCATGATGGCCCTGTATCGCTCCACTGGCTAATACGTAAAATCACTACATGCAAAACATTACAATACTTGGCCAATTGGTTTTGAACATAAGACCCCTGAAACAGGACTAAAATTGGTAGCCCTAGTTCATATGGTTAGTAACAAGAAGATTTCTAAAGATTTCACTATATAAGCCCATGTAAAACTTCTGACCCCTCAGGGTGAATCAAATTCCCCCCTAGGGCTATAATTTACGCACTCTTGGTGAAGGGCCTTTAGATATAGCTACATGCGAAATTTGGTAGCCCTACGCTTTATGAATAAGTACAGGGAGATTTCTTAAGTTTTCTCTACATAAGCCCATGTAAAACTTGTGACCCCCGGGGCAGGGCCAATTTTGACCCCAGGGCTATAATTTAAGCACTCTTGGTAGAGACCCACTAGATAAAGCCACATGCAAAATTTGGTAGCCCTAGGCCTTACGGCTAGGTACAGGGAGATTTCTAAAGTTTTCCCTAAATAAGCCCATGTAAAACTTGTGACCCCCGGGGTGGGGTCAAATTTGACCCAAGGGCTATAATTTGGGCACTCTTGGTAGAGGCCCACTAGATAAAGCCACATGCAAAATTTGGTAGCCCTAGGCCCCATGGCTAGGTCAAAGAAGAATTTTAAAGTTCTCCCTATATAAGCCCATGTAAAACTTGTTATATAAGCCCATGTAAAACTTGTTACCCCCGGGCAGGGCCTAATTTGACCCCAGGGCTATAATTTGAACAATCTTGGCAGAGGTCCACTAGATAAAGCTACATGCCAAATTTGGTAGCTCTAGGCCCTATGGCTAGGTAGAAGAGGAATTTTAAAGTTCTCCCTAAATAAGCCCATGTAAAACTTGTGACCCCCGGGGCGGGGCCAATTTTGACCCCAGGGCTATAAATTGAAGAAACTTGGTAGAGGTCCACTAGATAAAGCTACATGCCAAATTTGGTAGCCCTTGGCCTTACGGTTTCAGACAAGAAGATTTTCAAAGATTTTCAAAATTTTTCAGTTTTGTTGCCATGGCAACCAGAGTTTTTGAAGGAATTAAATTCTTTCAAGAAATTCTGAAGAGGACCATGGCAGGATCATTTCTGTGAAGTTTCATCAAAATTGGATGGGTAGTTTCAGAGAAGAAGACGTTTTAAAAAAAAGTTAACGCACGGACGCACGGACGGACGGACGGACGCACGACGGACAACAGGCCATGACATAAGCCCGCTGGCCTTCGGCCAGTGGAGCTAAAAATTATGAGAAAGTGAAAGTATCGAAGACCAATGTCCCATGTGAATGTTACTGAGTGTAAAAATGAATCATAATCGCAGGTAGAACCAATAGATTCTGTATTAATATACAGCGGGTTTCCGAAATGCCCACCGCATCGGCACTGACTAAAACCCGGACGGTTATGTTATCGTCATCCTCGAAATTTTCTTTGTCGTATTTCCTGCATTAAGCGCCCACCTTTCGGAAAACTTGTTTGGTTTTTAACATTTTAACTTACTTCTGTATGTTTCAAAATATAAATAGTCCCCTCAAAAAAAAATGTTACAGACTTAGAAATTTCTCTGAATGAGCAATTTCTACTTTAGTAACAATTTTTTCACACATTGACTTTGTTGTTTGGTTTGTACCATTTAAAGTTCTATCTGTTTCAAAAAAGTCTCTCTTTAAAACTTTTTTACAATAGGAGAAATGGCTATCAATGACCTAACATTGGTTTTACAAACATAAATGATAGATCTACTTAAGTTTAATACATAATGATTTTTCGTTGTTAACAAAGCTAATTTTTGAAATATATTCACACAATAAACAGAGATATGTGTAATTAAATCTGATAAAAACAAATGTTTTCTCATTTATATCATTGCTCATAACACAACCATGCAATGAAAATTTATTGACCAAATTCTTGATTATGCCCAACCTACTGTACTGTCATCTTAAAATTGGCACCAACTGGCTCCAATTATTTCAATAAAAAAAGTAGCCAGAGGGAACCCTGAAACATGTGAATGTATCAGAAACATGTGAATGTATCAGAAACAAGCTAGTTGGAAACAATTCTGTGTTCTTTAATCCTTTTTTTGTGCAGTAAAGGCAAATATTAATTGGCCAATAAAATTGGTTTCATACATTTGGCACCGTAGCATAAACTCTCAATGAAAAAAAAAATTCATGTCTGATGAAATCTTCAATCTCCACATATAAACCTTATTTAATAATTTTGCACCTTAGTTTTTTGGCTCAGTCATGGTGTGCACCACAGACTGTTGTTTCAAGTGAGTCAACAGAATAATCATTGCGTCAAAAATGCAAAAAACACGCTCTGGCTGAAACACTGAAAGACTACCAGACCAACAGCCAGACAGACAAATGGACGACAGAAACCATACCATGACACAAGGTCCGCTGGCTTTCAGCTGGTAACCAGTGTTTTCTGCTCTTCCCACAATGTTTCCTACCCTTTCAAAGACAAATTTGATCATTTGAGCATCAATTAATTTGTCAATTGTCATCTGCAAATGGTCTAAATTTGGACCAGTTTAACCCTTTCCCAAACAACACATTTTAGACTATCCCAATTTGGAAGCATCTTCAGATGACAATTTTAAGATTGGTACAAATGAGTCTTAGTTCTCTGATAAGATAGAAAACATTGTGTGAAAAGGAAAAATTGCTCATTATGAGCAATTTTTCCTTTTCACACAAAGTTTTCATAAGTTTTCCTCCTCAATGTCGTAAAAACACGGGATTGTGTAGGAAAGGGTTAACATTCTGTCATCTGGTATAGAGTTAAGTGCATGAGAAAAATGGACATTGGACTAATTCTCAAAAAGTTTGAATCAAAGTCATGGGTGTAAACCTTGTAATGACGTTTGTTAATCCAGTGAGGCAATATCTCAAAAACCTTATTGGTAGAAAACCGAGAGCCCCAGCTGAGCAAATTACTGAAACCCTAGAGTACATGTATCTTGCAAGCAAATACAACTGATGTTAAATCACATCTCATTGAGACTCAAATCTGATATCAAAATTTAGTCTTGAAAGAACCTAAATCTGTATCATGCTTTTAATTAAACAAAGAAAACATTCATAACTGACAAATGAAACACATTCTGTTAACTAAAATCATTTTTCCTATCACATCAACCAATGTATCATTTATACTAGTAAACTCATAAAGAAAACATACTGTATCCTTTTGAGAATAAGTCTTTGGCAGCTTTTCCCAAATCACTGTATGTAGGTGGTGCCATTTTCCAGCCTGAAATAGTAATTTAAAAAGGATTCTACTTCAACCCATTATAAAACAATGGCAATCCTACAAAAAAAAAAAATCTTTTTTCACAAGTTGTGGGAAAGGGGAAAATCTTTGACTATGGCTGTATTCTGCATTTTTTCCTTAAAGGTGGGTATTTAGATTTTGCACATCTCACTATATATGTGTGTGTGTGTGTGTGTGTGTGTGTGTGTGTGTGTGTGTGTGTGTGTGTGTGTGTGAAAAAACAATACAAACCATCAATAATTAAGAATCACAAAATTACAAAAAAAAATTTTTTTTTTTGATGGTGTTCCCTTAAAAGGCTACATAGCCTCTTAAGGTATTTTTAGATTTCGTGCCGGAAATCAAAAAAGCATTGTGGGAACGTCAAGTGACTGGCACGTGACTAATGACGCTTAAATTCCATTACATAACAAACATGTAATTATTTTCCATAATGTCTTCTTCGGACGCTATGTTTGAAGCTTTGTCTGTGTATTTCCAGTATGTAAATGAGCGAGTTGCTTATGTAAAAATAGAACGTGTTTCCCGTCGGTGTCCACCTGGGCCATAGTAAATCTCTAATTTCTCTTGTTGTCGGATGGTTTTCGACTACTGGGGTTTTATGAATGAAAATTAAAAGGCTTTGGGAGTATAAGGATGAATTTTTTGTATTTTTGTAAAATTTTCGTCCCAAAATCTGAAGGGCCACCTTTAACTGCTTAGTAACTGTTTGCATCAGCAGTGTGTGCGATCACATATAAGTGTACATGATTCACGTTCACATTCTTCAAACGGTATTTTGTCATTTGGTCAAAATGGCTCAGGAAGTCCGCACCTGTGTTTGCTGGTCTTAAAAACTCTCACTGCCACATTGCTATCAAAAGTTCGCCATTGAAGAACGAAAAAATTCGGCTGTATTGGATTTACGAGGGTTTCGGTAAATGACAGGTTCTGTAAATGGGACGTACATAGATACCTTTTTATGTTGAATGTATCAAGGATATATATTTTCCTAACTTCTTAACTTGTTCAAGGTAATTTTGATATTCTTGTGCTTGTCATTGATTATGGTTTATTCTGATGGAGGACAACATCTGTCAGACACAGTTAAAGACAGATGAAGGTGTGATAAACATTATACCGCATAATCTCTTTTTAAAATGGCGAAGTATAGATACAGAAAATTGTAGGGAAGTACCCCCACCTAGAGTAACTGCCTTTAAACAAAGCTATTTTAAAACATATTTTGATCACACACATAAACAAAATTATGACAATATGACAAATTAAACATAAAAAGCAATTTTACAATAAAAATTCTAGTCTAAAAGGTGTTCAGAAAAAAATGGGGTGATGAAATAACCAAATTTTGCAAAAATTTTTTCACAGGGGGGTCAAAATAACCAAAAATCGTCGATATGACTATGTATCGAAATGACCAGTTGTCGAAATGACTGTCATTCAATAAACAACCTCTGCGAGCCAATGAACACGTAACAAATGTAAATACTGGATACTACCCGGTTCTACTCTATGACTTTTTCTGAAGCAGCTTAAGGTTTGCCTCGAAGGACTGCAGAGAAATAATTACAAAATAAACATCTGAGCTAGCCTTCGATACAAAGGGAGGGGTCAGCCTAAAAACAGACAAGAACCGACGGGAACAGACAGGAACAGACGAGAACAGACAAAAAGCTTTTTTTTACTAAAATGCGCTTATTTTAGATGAATTTGACATGAAAACAAATTTTAAGAGGAACTAGTGTCTCTTTATTACCTCTTTTTCAACATTTTACGAGAATATTCAAAGCTGCTTTGATTAAGAAGAGGGACATACTGCCCATACAAACACATCTACACCGACCTGTATGCCACATATAGATAAACAATTTCTAACTGGTATTTACTTTATTTTTTAGCCAAAGATATACAGTAAGTGGTTTTGACTATCTTTCATTTACATGGTGCATTACCGTGTGAAATTTCCACGCAGAAATTGGAAAATCAATGGTCTGGTTGCTGACACGAAAGAACGGCCTATTTACCGACACGAAAGAAGACAGTTGTGATCACTATGTTACTGTATTAACTGCATCGTGAACAAGAGCGGCAAATTGTCGCAAGATACGCCCGTCCCACCGCCAGCTGTCGAGGGGGAATAATAATCGTAAAGGGCAGGTAGAGGAAAATAGTAGTGCAGCAGGAATCATGTAAGTGATTGAAATAGGCATGAATGTCTAATGTTAAGGAAACATGCATATAAAGTTTCAGGTCATTCCAACATGAAAAGACAAAGTTATATTGTAGAGAAGCATGAAAAGCTGTAAAAAAAAAATAATGAATAGGGAATAATTCCAAAAGGGCATTAGGTAAGGTTACGGCTCCAGTGCATTGCACTTTTCATAACTGCAACAAACATGTTTACCAAGTCTCAAGTCAATTTGACTTGAGGTGACAAAGTTCCATTCCGGACAAGCAAGAAATACTGTTAAAATGACGATCAAAGTGGAATTACTCAAAATCCACGCTAGGTAGAGTTATTGTCAGGGATAAAGACTAACTTTTTTTTTTTTCAGTAGCCAACTGGGCCCCTAAAATTGAAAATTTAGGGGCCCAGTCAAAAACTTAGGGGCCCAGGATTAAAATTCCTGACAGCCTTTTACATAAACACAATTTCGATCAGTTCCAAATTCAGTACAAACTGAACAGATCAACCCATTCTCAGTATCAACCAGCCAAGGCCTACCTTTTTGCCAAATTGGGTCAAACAGGCGACGGCGCTTGTTTTCGTCATATACCCGATAATATGCCTGTTTCTCTTCAACCGTTTGCTTTTTTTTCTCGGGTTTCGACACACCCGGTATGAATCGCCACATGATTTTTGATCGAGAAAACTACAAAGTCATGGGCGCCGCCATTTTGGAAGGGAGAGAGTATTCAAGACATATGGAATATTACAACAGTCTGCATTTCTGCGTGGTCGGATCATGTCGAGTTGCTTGTGTAAAGAGGTGCATATCGGATGAGACCGATTATTGTTATTCACTGTCACTGTCAAGAATAGTACATTTCTTTTCGTTATAAAGCAGGAGGCAAGTCAAATAAATCGCGGTTCCAAAGTTCACGAGTGTATCGTACAGTAGCATATGGAAATGCCTTTTCGAAACAACACATAAATGTAGATCTAATAGGCATTGATTTCGGATAAAATCAGAATCTGCTTAGAAACAATTTTTGAAAAAAAAAAAGATAGATGACAAATAACTGATGAAATAGCTATAGATACTCTAGAAATGGGTTTTTTGTGCATTGTCATGTGGGCCGAATGTGATAGGAATTTGGCGAAAAGACCTGAACATCAATACACAGACATAGTGCGTCTACACGCTGATACGGAAAAAATTTCTGTTGAGTTGTATTAGCGAGTTAGATAACGCCCGTATTTTACTCGGATCATAGATATGTGTGTAATAAAAATGAAAATCAGTACTACGGTATACCGAAATGGGCAAAATACAGACGTTTACCGAAATTTTTCCTTGGAAGATCAGTCGCTCGGCTGGGTGATCGTACGGGATTTTTCAGTCGTCCAGACCGATTTTCAGTCGCCATGGGCGACTGGGCGAGTGCTAGTCTTTATCCCTGATTGTTCTTGCGCACTGTACTCTGTAATATTGCAACAAACATGCATACCAAGTCTGAAGTCATTCTGACTTGAGATGACAAAGTTATATTCTAGACAAGCACTTATTGCTGTAAAAATGACGATCAAAGGGAAATAACTCAAAGACAGCACGAGGTAGAGTTACAATTCTTGCACACTGCACTTCCAATAATTGCAACAAATAAGCATACAATATTTCAAGTCATTCCTACTTAAGATGACAAAGTTATGCTCCGCACAAGCAAAAAATGCTATAAAAATGAAGATCTAAGGGGGAATAACTCAAAATTCGTGCTAGGAAGAGTTACGGTTCTTGTGCACTGCACTCCGTAATTTTTCAATAATCATGCATACTGAATTTGAAGATGTTCAGACTAAAAATGACAAAGTTATATTCCGGACAAGCAGAAAATGCTGTAAAAATGACGATCAAAAGGAAATTTAACATCCCGTCTATCTGTCTGCCCGCCCGTCAGTCTTTCTCAACATGTTAATCGTTAGGCAGTTCCTTCGTGGCGGTACAAGACTCAACTGTCTTTGCAGACAACAAATCATAAATTGAGACACTCAAAACCCGCCTGCTCTGTAACTCTCTCCTCTCTATCTTTCCCCCTCTCAACATGTTGGTCGGTAGGCAGTTCTTTCGAGGTGGTTTAAGACTCAACTCCCAATCGGACGTCCAATCATTACCCACTGTAGACAATAACTTAAACTTTGCTCAACTATTGCTTTGAACATGTTAAAGTATTGTAGGAAATGGTAAGATGCTGAAGAAAAGCATTTTCTCCTATCACCACAATGTTGAAAAATGCCTCTTTAACCCTTTATATACTACACAAGTTATGTATACTAAGCACTGCCCAGTATTCACTGATAGGCAACGCAGGCTGATTGTCAGGTAGAATACTAGCCTCAAATAGGCTCCCAACAGGCTGCCAAAGTAAAAGTGATATAGCTTCACATTACACTGTTTTTCAAAGCTTTTTGATGATTTGACAAAGTAACTAAGTTTAGTACTTACAGACTTTTTTTCTTTTTTTACTCCAAAGGTGTTTCCAGTCGACAAAGCAATGATTATGTACAAATATCATGTACAAATTTCTTCTGACATAGAGATCCACAGGTGGATTCTGTTTTTCACTATAGACACTCTGTAGCATATTTTAAAGTATAATTATTCCTGACACACATTCAATATTGTTTTTGTTACTTTTTCATGCAAGGGGAATTTAGGTGTCTGCATGAAAAATAAAATAACTCTACCACAAACGCATGTATATCTGCCAGAGTTGTTGGGTGCTAAATATGGTCAGCCTTTTCAGAGTTCATTCTCACAGCACAATTGTTGGTCTCTGGGACATTATATTGCATCAAATGATCTTGAAAGGATTGCAGAGAACAGTTTTCATTTATTCTTTTGTTCTCTGCTGTTCCAAGTTTAAAAGCTTCGCATAAACGGTCTCCAGAAAAGAATTACTTTCGCTTTGAACCTCCGAAGGTTGAACTCAACACGGCCGCGTCGATCTCATTCTCCGACTCATCATTGTCTGATTTCTTTTGTCAAAACTGGGCTAATACTAATATCAAAGCAATATTTAGTTATTCAATCATATTATCCACTGATAGAAAGTCGATCTCTGTGCAAAAACCCCTCGAATTCGCTGTAACTACAACTATCATAACTCGCCATTTTTTTTCGAAATTCTTTGAACACATGCCGTGTAATAAAGGTCGGAAAATACCTCGCATTCTTTTGATGTGACCTAAAAATAGTACCTTTACACACCACAGAAATGAGAAACATTATTTGATTTCAGATTTGTTGCATTTTGGGTAGGTTTGAACCAATCGGCCTATTCTTAACATCGGTCTTCTAGAACCGACCAAAATCGTCACTGGGATTTCCTAGAGTGGAAAACACAATGTGGCATATCGTCACTCGGATTACAAGCCAGGTAAATTACAATGCGTACTCTCTGCACTGGGATTTCGGGGGTAGTATTCGACGACCTCAGGCGTCTCTCGTATATAAAGGGTTAAACTCCAACTTGTTTGGTATTCTACCCGTTATGTTTCTTGTCTGTTTTTATTATCTCCTTTAGTACAGGTGTATTGGGAAATACCGACAAGCAAAATTTGGGGATGTAGGAGTTTCAAGTCAAGCTTCCCTTCACCAAAAAATGTGGTTGTGGTGAAGAGAACTCTAATATATCTCTATCAACAAATACCGACTAGAAATAGACAGACAAGGGAGCATGTACCCGTCTTCTTTTGCAGTGATGAGTATGATGTTTATAAAACGACGCAAGATCATCCATCCAAATCATGGACAATTGATGTAATTAAGGGAAAAAAGCCAAAAGGTATGAAAATATTTTTTTCTAAAATGCAGTTAATACAGTAACACAGCGATCACACCTGTCTTCTTTCGTGTCGGTAAATAGGCCGTTCTTTCGTGTCTGCAACCAGACCATTGATTTTCCAATTTCTGCGCGGAAATTTCACACGGTAATGCACCATGTGAATGAAATATAGAGTCAAAATCACTAACTGTTTATCTTTGGCTACACAATAAAGTAAATACCACTAAGAAATTGTTTATCTATATGGGGCATACAGGTCGGTGTAGATGTGTTTGTATGGGCAGTATGTCCCTCTTCTTAATTAAAACAGCTTTGAATATTCTCGTAAAACATTGAAAAAGAGGTAATAAAGAGACACTAGTTCCTCTTAAAATTTGTTTTCATGTCAAATTCATCTAAAATAAGTGCATTTTAGTGAAAAAAAGCTTTTTGTCTGTTCTCATCTGTTCCTGTCTGTTCCCGTCAGTTCATGTGTTTTTAGGCTGATCGCAAAGGGAGAGAAGACAGTATTCTAACAAGAACTTGTTGCCTGTATCGAGTCCCTGGTCTAAAACACCAATACATCATGCAGTGCAAGTACTGACTTCTAATCCAGGGCTCCCGCTGTCAATCGCCAGTGGCGCCAAATGCGAAAATTAAGAAAAATTGGAACCAAAAATGAAGCACTGGCGAATGCACTGGCGACAAGCAAATGTCTATAAACAATCATTAAAAGATCATAAAAAAACTCTGACATAAACAATATGTATCAAGTGTAAAGGAAGGCCGCGTTACTGTTTGTCACACCTAATCAAGCTGGCATTCATTAATGGTTATGTCTAAGTACACACCATACTTGCATACACACCACGCAATGCTAATCAATCAAATATCGATTTCGCCACACCCCTTTGAGCACACAAAATTTTCACACATTATCTACTGCGAACCAATCAGAAATCAGATACAAGATTTAGTCACCACCCATGATTTCTAAAGCCACGCCTTGATTATGCCTTACCTGGTCAGCGTCATCGCACTGGCTAGCATTTTATTGTGTGTATTTAACGATGTCATTAATGAAAAACGTGATAATGTTATCGATCTGCTTATCTAGCGTAAAAATGACAGATTTTGAAGTTAGTTGCAACCCGTAACAAAAATTTTATATCAAATAATGCGGAAAAACTTTTCTGTAAATTAACCGACATGAAAAATGGATCGTCGAAAAAACATGAAAACCAATGACACAACAACATGTCAGTTTGACGTTGTCCGATCAGAAGCTCTTCAAACTGTCTTTATAGCTTTGATAATGATTTCAAACAATAAATTTACACAAATGTATTTATAAAACTAGAAGTGGGTGCTAAAATACCTGTCTAATAATGAGGAAAAAACTCGGGTGATTTTATGACATGAAAATGCTGAATGATGGGGGGGGGGGGTTTGCACTTTGTAGGCCACTTTGTCTTACAGTGATGGCACTGGAACAAGTGTCAGAGAAGGTATAGGACATTCATATTGAGAGAAAAGACCAGAATAAAAGGACCTTTTAACAAATGTAACCTGTAGTATTTTTTCAGATAAAAAGAAATGATATGTTAACCTTTTACCACACAATTCCAAATTTCTTCTTTAATGTCATTAAAACTCAAGGAATTCTAATAGGTTGGCAGTTATAGAATTACAGCGCTGTATTTCTGTTCAAATACAACTTCTATGTCCCTGCAGCTCACAACCTTGATAACCCTTGGGGAAACAGGAACGTAAGTAAGCATGTACTAGAGTACAACCGGGTAGTATTGGACACTTTCGGCATCTACGGTTTGTTACATGTTCATTGGCTCGCCAAGGTTGTTTGTTCTGCGGTCACCAACTAGGCAAACCTCTGTAAAGTGTATTTTACACTATATTATTCCAAAAAGTTAGGGTTATCATCAAAAAATAAACGATTTTGTTCATACTGTATAGGTAGTTTTGGATCGGACACATGGCGTCTTGTATTGGACACTCGGTTCGGGGAACATCGGATGGCAAATTTGATGGGAAAATTGTTTACTTTATGAGTCCACTGAGACTGAGTAACTCTAGATAGCAATGGCTTCTTTCCCCCTCAGTATTTTGGCGATCTACCTGTATCAGGTTATTGTCAATCAGTTCCCCTCTCGGTCTACTTGTGTAGTAGCCGCGAAGCAGACTCAAGAGAGAGATTAGTACACGCTGTGAGAGCTTGTTTCTCATTGATGTAAAATAAATATGTTTACATTCAGAACGCTACTGGTTCCCCACAAACGATAACTCAATCCATAGCTTCACTGCAAAATTTATTCATTTAATTAAAAAGCTCTAACAGTTGTTGAAATCAGGAATAAACCGCATTGCAAATCCGTGAGCACCGCGTCCGATACAAGACTTGCTCCTCTCTTTTTATTTTTCACATGTAGGGTTTCATCGGACATGGAATTCTTTTCGATTTTTTTAATAAAATGCTTATCACAACAAAACATAATCAGAGACCGAAAATGTAAATCTACGAGTACACTAAACTCACTTTGTATATGTAAATAGTTTCATATAGCAGATCAAATACCTTTACCTGGTCGTTTAACTTGCAATTAGAAGGTTTCCGCTTTTGATACTTTCCTATGGAGGAAAACGAAAAACCTGCCTATTCACAACATCGATGCCTAATCCAATCGAGTTAACCGTTACATCTCACTGATTACGTCATCATAAGATATGCATTGTTTTTGTAAGGGATTTATGAGAAGGCTTGGTCGATTTTTCAAGTCCTTGTCTTTATTCTGTTTTTTGTATTTAACGACGAACGAAGCGTCCGAAGTTACCCGGGTGTCCGATATTACCCGGACCTACTCTACTGAGCAATGGATTTAGTAGCTTTAACATGGGCCAATAAACTGAAGTGTCTAATGTACTATGTGGCTAGCTCAGTTGGCTCCTACTGGCCCCAATTTTTATGAGCTGGCGAATTTGATGGCGCAAAAATTAAAATTTGCAGGGGAAGCCATGTAATCAGTTCATCTTTTTATGTTTTGAAACACTGACTGCCTGTGAAATGCATAGTCCACTGCCTAGTATGACATTCTGGATGATTAACAAAATCATACACTTTCATCACTCAGATAACCCGACATTTCAAACACGTGCAAGGTCAGAATCATTACATTTAAATATTACTCGCATATACAGTTCAACCAAATTTTTGGCAATTTACTTCGATCGAAAGATAAACATGGTCTTCAATACACATCATAAAGCCGTTTGTTAATGAGTAGCAGGATGGAAACTTATATTGTAAGGAGAGATGATCCGACATTCGACGAAGTTTCGAAGCACTAGAGTTATCATAAAATTCAATATTCACAGAGTGACAACGCATGCTTTCGTTGTTGATCGTTAGGACTGAGTGTCGAAAATAGTTCCCTGACATTTCGCCACGTAAAGGGCAACACTAAGACACCTAAAAATCTACCTTACTCATAATACTTACAGATTTGCAACTCCAAACTCAAGGTCAGACTCGCTTGCGGGTTCAACCTTATAACAATACGACATACATTAGACGGGTTTAATGTATTTCGCGAAAAAAACTGGAATATGAAAAAAATCAAAGAATACCAGTCTAGTGGAAACTTAGTGTAGCCCGAGATTCTAAACGCCAGTAATGAAAAATTCAAGCATATCTGGAGAACCAGCCGAGTTGTCACGGATGTTTACACGAAGCTACCACTGTCATTAATGTATGACTTCTGTCTAAACTCGCACATTACTTATTTTTCTGTAACTCAAGATTTAAAGTAATTGAACTCAAATAGCTAATTTTGTGATGTAGGTGTAAAGATTATTTAATGTGTAAAAGTAATGTGTTTTCGCGGAAATAACGGACTGGCCTGCCTATTTACTCCCGATTCGGGGTCTAGCTCCGATGTTATTTTTGTGATTGTTTCTCCGCTAGACTCCTGCAGCAGCCTTCTTTAAAAGTATCTGGAATGAATACGATTTTACCGGCATCTTTTCAAACGGCTCTATGCGACAAAATTTCCAATGACAGCTAATAAAATGGGCATGGATTGTTAGATAAATGATTAATCTTTATTATCACACAAGCTGTGCTGCAAAATACCAATTAAATCAATGGAAATTTACCTTTTTTCCCAACGTAAATAAATCCAGTGAAATTTGTAAACAACTTACATGGCGACTTCCATTAAACATACATGCGCACTCAACGGAATTCGAATTTTGTACAGTCTGGTTCTCTAACCCTAACAACCATTTTCGTATAAGGTGCCTTTGTCAACAGTGGAATTCCAAAATGAACCGTCCTGTGGCGTGTCAGAGATACTGCGATTTCTGCCGAGACATGCGCATTGATAAAATCACCATGTTTTGATTTCTGGTGAAGTAGGTCAACAGTTATTTACGTTGAAAAGTACAGATTTGCATGAAGGTAAGATTTAGATATTAACTAACATCAGTTTTTTTGTAAAGATTAATCATTTATCTAACAATCCATGCCCATTTTATTAGCTGTCATTGGAAATTTTGTCGCATAGAGCCATTTGAAAAGATGCTGGTAAAATCGTATTCATTCCAGACACTTTTAAAGATGGCTGCTGCAGGAGTCTAGCGGAGAAACAATCACAAAAATAACATCGGAGCTAGACCCCGAATCAGGAGTATGTATGGTTATGCCCTTTTCTCATAACTTCGTGAACCTAACTGGCATTTTCATGTCATCAGAGAGATAAACAAGGCATGGATATAATAGAGGCATAATAGTAGACGGGAAACAAGTCAGAAATCATTTTTGGACAAGAGAGAGTACATTTAACCTGATTTTCATAGCAAAATTATCCTAAAAATACATTTGATCACCACCAAAATTTGACCAGATGATTTCCCATATCTTCGTGAATCATTTTCGAAAAACACAGAGTCATTCCAAATGTAGTCAAATGATGTCATAAAGGGGGTATTCCTAAAGGTCAAAGCCTCTACACTTATGACAGATGCATTTTCTGTGCAGTACTTTGAAATCATGAGCATTTCGTGTAAATAAATATTGTGTTGTAAAAACAACTGATGAATTATGGGGAGAAAATAGGGTATTTGACAAAAATGTGATTTTTCAATTTTTTTTATTGTTTTTGACTTATTTCTTTGGCGCAGAGAGCTTCTCTAGAATGTTTATGTCTGTAAAGAATTAACAGATGCGGCAATAGAAGAGTGTGCGAAAAAATATTGATAGCTAACATAGATTCACGAAGATATGAGAATTCACGGAGTAGTGAGAATCAACGATAATTAAAGGCTCCTGGGATTACTCTGAAAAGACTAGTCAAGCGCTTAATCCATGGGTCAAGGAACTCCAAGAGCAAGCACAACACTCTAAGCCACTAGCAACTTTTTTCCGTGTATAATAATTTAATGTTAACAGTACACCTATTAAGTTCAAGTTACCGGTGAAAAAAATCTTCAGTCTGAAGGGTAGTATAGATAACTATCCCGTGTTTTCTGAAAGGTGATTTTAGTTTTTGACTTGTTGCCAGGTACAGTGATGATCAATAAAAAAATAGTTGAAATCCCTGCACAAGTTTTGTGCACATGTTTAAACTCTCATGTGTTCACAATTTGCCGACAAATGTAGAATCTGAACATACCTGCTGCTTGCATATTCAATAATCCTTCGTTTTAAATACAATTATATTCAATTAAAGTGCACTTTAAGTTAGGAAATGTTTAATAATTTTTCCTTGGTCATGTATGTCACTAAAAAATATTTGAATTTCTCTGCAAGATTTACGGTTGTTTCTTACCTGTCACTTCGTACCATAATTTTGTGATCGTGCTGTGTCCGTCGTTTGTTGTCAACTTTTACCTCATGTATGCTCTAGAGGCCACATTTTCTGTCTGAAACTCATGAAACTTGGTCAGAATGTTTGTCTTGAAGATATCTCTGGCGAGTATGAAAATGGGTCACATCAGGTCAAAATTTAGGTCACAAGATCAAATCTTAGAAAAACCTTGTGTACATTCTAGAGGCCACATTTTCAGTCCTATACTCTTGAAATAAGAATATTTGTCTTGATGATATCTCCGATGGCTTTGATGATTCATGTCAGGTCATAAACTAGGTCATGTTATGAAATCCTTAAAAAACTTGTATATGCTCTAGAGGCCACATTTTCAGTCTAATACTCATGAAACTTAGTCAGAATGTTTGTCTTGATTATATCTCTGACGAGTTTGAAAATGGGATACATCAGGTCTAAAGCTAGGTCACTTGCTCAGTTCTTTGAAGAACCTTGTGTACGCTCAGTTCTTTGAAGAACATTGTGTACACTCTAGAGGGCACATTTTCTGTCCAATACTCTTGAAAGTTGGTCAGAAAGTGGTAAAAAAGTTTGTCTTAATGGTATCTTGGACGAGTTTGAAAATCGGTCATGTTGGTCAAATTCTTAGTCAAGTCTTCGAAAACCTTGTGTATGCTCCTGAGGCCACATATTTGGTCCAATGCTCATGAAAGTTGGTCAGAATCTTTTTCTTGAAGATATCTCAGATGAGTTTGAAAATGGGTCATGTAGAGTCAAAATCTCGGTCACCAGGTTAATTCTTTGGAAAACATGTGTATGCTCATGAGGCCACATTTTCAGTCCAATCCTCATGAAAAATGTTTAAAAGGTTTGTCATGACGATATCTCAGATGGTTTACATCCCGTCTATAAGTAGGTCACAGGGTCAAATCTTTGAAAAACCTTTTGTACCCTCTAGAGGCCACATTTTCCATCCAATAACCATGAAAGGTGGGCAGAAAGTATGTCTTGACAATATCTCAGACAACTTTGAAAATGGGTCCATTAGGGTCAAAAACTAGGTCACTGGGTCAAATCATAGAAAAAAACTTTGGTACTCTTGAGGCCACTCTTAAGAACAAAGTCCGTAACAAAGAAACAAATGAACAAATGCAAGGACCGGGCAGGATTCGAACCTAGAACGCCCAGACGAAAGGCCAATACCATAACCACTGAGCTAAAGAGAATTCTCCCTAACGCAGCTGTTAGGTATTGTATTTAAATCGGGATGAAGCCATGCATGAAGGAGTGGTCTCCCGTAACACCACATGAAAGTTGGTCAGATTTTTTGTTTTGATGATATCTGGGACAAGTTTGAAAATGGGTCTCATAAGGTCAAAAACTAGGTCACAGGGTCACAGGTCAATTCTTTTAAATACCTTGTGTTTGCCTTAGAGGCAACATTCTCTGTTCAATACTTACGCAAATTAGTCAGAATGTTTGTCTTTATGATTGGATGAGTTTAATAAAAATAATTCACATTGGGTTTTTTTTTAGCTCACCTGAGCACGAAGTGCTCATGGGGACCTATTGTGATCGTGCTGTGTCCGGCGTCAGTCGTGCGGCGTGCGTTGTCCGTCGTCAACTTTTCACCTTGTGTACGCTCTAGAGGCCACATTTTCAGTCCGATACTCATGAAACTTTGTCAGAATGTTTGTCTCAATAAAATCTCGGACGAGTTCGAAAATGGGTCATGTCGGGTCAAAAACTAGGTCACTAGGTCAAATCTTAGAAAAATCTGGTGTACGCTCTAGAGGCCACATTTTCTGTCCAATACTCCTGAAAGTTGGTCAGAATGTTTGCCTTGATGATATCTCAGACGAGTTTGAAAATGGGTCATGTCGGGTGAAAAACTAGGTCACTAGGTCAAATCTTAGAAAAACCTTGTGTATGCTCTAGAGGCCACATTTTCTGTCCAACACTCCTGAAAGTTAGTCAGAATGTTTGCCTTGATGATATCTTGGAGGAGTTCGAAAATGGGTCATGTTGGGTCAAAAACTAGGTCACTAGGTCAAATCTTAGAAAAACCTTGTGTACGCTCTAGAGGCCACATTTTCTGTCCAACACTCCTGAAAGTTGGTCAGAATGATTGCCTTGATGATATTTTGGACGAGTTCAAAAATGGGTCATGTCGGGTCAAAAACTAGGTCACTAGGTCAAATCTTAGAAAAACCTTGTGTACGCTCTAGAGGCCACATTTTCAGTCCAACACTCTTGGAAGTTGGTCAGAATGTTTGTCTTGATGATATCTCGGACGAGTTCGAAAATGGGTCATGTCGGGCCAAAAACTAGGTCAGTAGGTCAAATCTTAGGAAAACCTTGTGTACGCTCTGGAGGCCACATTTACAGTCTAAAACTCTTGAAAGTTGGTCAAAATGGTTGTCTAGATGATATCTCGGATGAGTTCAAAAATAGATTATGTGGGGTCAAAAACTAGGTCATTAGGTCAAATCTTAGAAAAACCTTGTGTACGCTCTAGAGGCCACATTTACAATCCAAAACTCCTGAAAGTTGGTCAGAATGTTTGTCTTGATGATATCTCAGACGAGTTTGAAAATGGGTCATGTCGGGTCAAAAACTAGGTCACTAGGTCAAATCTTAGAAAAACCTTGTGTATGCTCTTGAAACCACTTTTTCTGTCAAGAACTCTTGAAACTTGGTCAGAATGTTTGTCTTGATAATAGCTCAGGCAAGTTTGATAATGGGTCATGTGGGGTCAAAAACTAGGTCACCAGGTCAAATCTTAAAAAAACCTTGTGTACGCTCTGGAGGACACATTTTCAGTCCGATACTTCTGAAACTCGGTCAGAATGTTTGTCTTGATGAGACCTTGAATGAGTTTAAATTTGGGTCATGTGGGATCAAAAACTAGGTCACTGGGTCAAAAATTGGAAAAACCTTGTGTACGCTCTAGAGGCCACATTTTCAGTCTGATACTCTTTAAACTTGGTCAGAATGTTTGTTTTGGTGATATCTCAAAAGAGTTTGATAATGGGTAATGTCGCGTCGAAAACTAAGTCATTTGGTCAAATCTTAGAAAAACCTTTTGTACGCTCTAGAGGCCACATTTTCAGTCCAATTATCATGAAACTTGGTCAGAGTGTTTGTCGTAGTGATATCTAAAACGTTTTTGATAATGGGTAATGTCTGATGAAAAACTAGGTCACTAGGCCAAATCTTAGAAAAACCTTGTGTATGCTGTAGAGGCCACATTTTTAGTCCGAAACTCTTAAAAGTTGGTCAGAATGTTTGTCTTGATAATATCTTGAAAGAGTTCGAAAATGGGTAATGTTGGATCAAAAACTAGGTCACTAGGTCAAATCTTCGAAAATCTTGTTTACTTTCTGGAGGCCTCATTTTTAATGCAATACTCATGAAACTTGGTCAGAATGTTGGTCTTGCACAAGTTTGCAAGTGAGTCATTTCGGGTCAACAACTCATGAAAATCTTGGTAGAATGTTTATCATAATATCTCAAAAGAGATTGAAAATGGGTCATGTTTGGTCAAATGACTCAGGTGAGCGATTTCAGGGCCATCATGGCCCTCTTGTTTAAAAAACTAGGTGGTCAGGTCATACCTAAGAAAAACCTTGTGTACACTCCTGTGAAATACTTATGACAGTTGGTCAGAGTGTATGTCTTGAAAATGACACAGATGAGTTTGAAAATGGGTCATACCCGGTCAAAAACTATGTCACCAAGTCAAAACTTGGAAAACCTTGTGTACACTCTAGAGGCCATATTTTCTGTCCAGCACTCATGAAAGGTGGTCAGAATGTTTGTTTTGAGCTGGAAAATGGGCTATAATGGGCTAAAAACAGATCAATGAGACAAATTCTGGAAAAAGCTTGTGTACACTCTAGGGGTCACATTTTCAGGCCAATACTCATGAAAGTTTGTTAGAATGTTGGTCATAATATCTTGGAAGAGATTGGAAGTGGGTCCTGTTTGGTCAAAGGCTCAGATGAGCGACTTCAAAGCCATTATGACACTCTTGTTTGTGTATGCACTTGTAGTTGGTGGGAATTGATTTTTGATCTCTTCGACAATTACTTGAAACTGTTGCCCAATTAAGCATGTATATAGGGAGATAAGTACATATTTTACTGAAAGGTCCTGTAATTTACTGGATAATGTATTAAACTAAGCCATGTAATACTATTTAGGCAATTCTAGTCTCTAGAACCTTTTTTTTTTTTCATTCAAATGTTAGTACCCCGTTACCTGGGTTAAGGAGTTTAGCTATCGGCCAGTGTCTATTTTAGGAAATGAAAAAGAGGGGGAATTTTTGCCCTCCATCTAAAAAGTAAGGGAGTTGTCAAATAAAAATAAGGGGGCATTTTCGAACAGATAGAAAGCATACAATTAAAAAAAAAAACAGCCACCTATTCCTGTGCAAGACCATACAATAATCTTAACTGTCCTGTGCACACATCAAAGAACAGTTTATGGAATAAAGAGATTTAGATTCAAACCAATAACATCCAAAATCGGAGCATAGGTTGATAAAAAACAAACTCTGGGACAATAGTATACTAGAGCACGAAGGTTTAATTGGAAGTGTAATGGAATTCTTTCAGAACTTTAAATGAACCTGTCAAGGGACTTACTTAAATGGACATTACCCTGGTATATGTTGCAAAAACAGCTTTGTCAATGATACGGCAGTATATTCTGCGAAGCTAGAGTAAATTTTTTGTTTTGGGACTTTTTCATTGTTTTTTGCATGTGACTGTCACGCATTGGGTCTAAATTTATGAGGGAACTGAAAAAAATCAGCGCGAATCCCACAATCATGCGTCCTAGAATAGACACTGGTTGCTTTGAATGTTTTGTTAAATTCAAAATTCAAATTGTTTTTGCGTGCATATTTGGCTGCTTCTGATAATTCGATCACAAGGAAAACTATGCTGGTAGAAAGGGAGCTAACTTGAGCTAAACAGACTCTTGCTAGTAGTGTTTGTCCTCCATACATCAAAGTTGTAGCTCTCAAAAATCCAGTGGTGTTATTTTTCCTGCTAGATTTTGATAACGCTTCCACTGACATCAGTGGGACAAAAAAACTTTTTTCAAAATTATGCATCGCTTTTTCCATGGCTACATTTGTATCACATTACTGTACGATGTATTGAGACTGAAAGTATGTATTTCAGTGTCAAGTTTATTTTGCCGTATTTTCAAAGTTTCCTAACTGTAGCTTCATTTTTTAGTCCACAGTGAATTGAAAAATAGAGTTTGAAATACAATAAATCAATGGGGATTTGGACTTTGATGAAATGTTTATTGCCATGAACTGCAATATAAAACTGATATTCAGGGGAGAGAAAACGCACTGTATCAGGGTCGATTTGAAAATATCAGTAGTTTAAAGGGTGCATAAAAGTACCTAAAAGATATGGAATCCACCTGAATATACTAAAACAGAGAATTTTATCCACTTCAAGTATAATGTATTTGAAAGGGAAGGAACACAAATTTATGTATTCTGGAGTTTATCTATAGGAAGTTGTAGTATAAATTTGCACTTGTATTGCTTTGCTACAGGACAAGTTTTATTACCAGTGTGATGGAGTCTGTACTAAAGACTTGAATGTTGATGGTTTGAATCCTGCCTTTGGCGGGTTATTTATAGGCCTGTTATTACTCGAACATATCGACATGAAAAAAGTGACCTCTGTTACCATATATTACATGCTTGAATTACTGTCCAAACTTAGCTTTGGCTATTTTTGGCTGACTGCGGAACTATGTGATCGATTTTTAGACTAGTAAAGCTAATCTATAGGCATCCATATTTGGGCCAGACTCAAGGTAAACAAAAAAACCCACAGTTGCCAAATACTGCCTCACAGAAAAATAACTCTTTACTATTAGGAATCTTAATTCTGTCATATATGACAATTTTGACAAAAAGCACAGAATCTCTACCATCCCGACTTGAACATGTCTACAAAGTAAATAGACTGTACAAGATGTCATTGATAAGGTACATGATGTTTGCTTATATGTAAATTAAGCGACCTATGCAAATTAGGCTCATATCACTGAATCCTACACAGCCATACTTAAAATTATGAATGGATCTAAAAATAGATACCCCCAGGTAACTTGTAGCAAATCCCAGCTACACAAACCCTCACTGGACAAGGAACCCTTGTCATTCCTTCAGTAATTCATTATTTAGAACATTGTGAAAGTGATATGTTAAACTACTATTTTACGTCTTGTATATTAACCATTTACCACACAATCCCGAGTTTTCATGAAAGTGGGGAAGAAGCCCTTTGAAAACAATGCAGATAAAGGCGAAAATGCTGGTTAACAGCATTTTCTCTTTTTCCTATACTGTTTTCAGCCCTTTTAGAATATGGTTTCATCAATTGAGCCACATTTAACTTCATGGTTTGGAACAGCTTTTAATTTGGAGGGGGTGTAAAATTTTTCGTTAAAGAGTTAAATAGTTAACTATTGCGTCTTGTACTTTTGATTAACTATATAATCCTTAACCTGATAAAAAAAAAGTTAAATAAAACTTTCAAGTGATGGTAAAAACCTGAATATTGCTATTTCAAAGTTATATTTTTGAGAAAAATATCCCCAAGGTCATCGGATAGTGTAGATCCAAGATCAGAAAGTACAGTCTGTGCAGTCTGATCTTGATCTACACTGTCTGTCTATCCGTTCATCTGTCCGGACAGACATCTTTTAACATCCTTGATGAAAATTGATGGAACTTCATACATGACGTATACCGTACAATAGTCCACCAATAAAGATTTTTTCTTTTTTTTTTTCATTTAATGCCATGTCATCTAAAAAGGGGGCTTGATGTATATTTCCATTATGGACTGACATCTCTTTAACTACTGGACAAAATTTTATGAAACTTCATATTTATCTTGTTTATCATATTAAGCCACAGATAATCATTATTTGTTTTCATTTAATGAAATGCCATGCTATGGAAAAAGGGGGCTTAATGGATAATTTCATTATGGACCAATAACAAAAAGGCCACATGTTCATGCAAAACACAATACCTCTTACATGTTTCTATCAAAAGAGGTTTTTTTAGGCGGGAGATATCATTTCAACGAAATAACCTGTTTTAAATTGAAAGTTAACAAAGTGAAGTTTTTCATGATAAATTATTTCTTTTTTGAGAAGTAAATAGTCAAGAGCGTTGGGTAAAGTCAATGGATTGAACTGGATCTGGATTAGACCGGATTGTACTTAATAACCGGAATGAACCGATGGAACTGGAACGGACTCAATAACCGAATTTGACAATTTTTCTTCAATCTTGTATAAACCAACCAAGTTTTATACATGTATTTACCATAGCCATTTATTTCAAATTCACTAGTCTGTCATTACTTTCAGTACTTTGATTAACTCTTTGCGCTGCAAATAGGTCTATCCTGTTCTCCACACAAAGCCGACTCTTGAGGAATAAGTCTTTTGAAAACATTTTGAGAAAAGGAGAAAATGCTGGTATACAACATTTTCTCCGTTTCCCACAATGTTTTCTACTCTATCAAAGAAAAAATGCATCATTTTAGCCACACTGAAATTGACATCTACAAATGTTTTCAATTTGGACAAGTCTGCAATTTTGCTGGGTGGTGAAGAGTCAAACAGTACTTAAAATACCTGAAATAAAACATCATTTTGTTGGTTTAAATTGGTAATACGTAGCGGATGACATTGATCTAAGATGCAGTTTCTGTGCAGTCTGATCTTGATCCATATCATCGGCAAAAGCTTATTATTTTGACTATGGTACTGAAAGGGTCAAACCGGACATTAATCGTTAATAGAATTTCCGTACCATATTAGACACGATAATAAAAATATTCACTCTCTAATTATTCTTAGCAGAGAGGTCAATTTCAGGTTAATTTGTTCAAGTAATAAATTTGGGTCCAACATTGAGTAGTGTAAAGATAACCAAGGGCTGCATTGTACTGTTTCAAGACTGTTTCACAATGACATGAGTCTCAGAAACATTTGAGGACATTTGCATTTTTTTTACCTCTTTAAAAGCAGTTATAGAAAGTTACAAGTATAAGTAGTATTGTAGGTAACCCTAGATGATGGTGGGGTGAGAAGATTGAATCATGTTACAATGTACCTACTTGTTCCATTATATTACAAATTTATTCTTAGCTCCACTGGCCGAAGGCCAGCGGGCTTATGTCATGGCCCAGTGTCCGTTGTGCGTGCGTCCGTGCGTGCATTAACTTTCATTTCAAACATCTTCTTTGAAACTACCCATCCAATTTTGATGAAACTTCACAGAAATGATCCTGCCATGGTCCTCTTCAGAATTTCTTGAAAGAAGTTGATTCCTTCAAAAACTTTGGTTGCCATGGCAACAAAACTGAAAAATATTGAAAATCTTTGAAAAGCTTCTTGTCTGAAACCATAAGGCCTAGGGCTACCAAATTTGGCATGTAGCTTTATCTAGTAGACCTCTACCAAGTTTCTTCAAACTATAGCCTCGGGGTCAAATTTGCCCCACCACAGGGGTCACAAGTTTTACATGGGCGTACATAGGGAAAACTTTAAAAATCTTCTCATACCTAGCCATAAAGCCTGGGGCTGCCAAATTTTTCATGTAGCTTTATCAAGTGGGCCTCTACCAAGAGTGCCCAAATTATAGCCCTGGGGTCAAATTTGGCCCCGCCCTGGGGGGGGGTCACAAGTTTTACATGGGCTTATATAGGGAAAACTTTAAAAATCTTCTCATACCTAGCCCTAAGGCCTAGGGCTACCAAGTTTTGCATGTAGCTTTATCTAGTGGGCCTCTACCAAGAGGGCCCAAAATATAGCACTGGGGTCAAGTTTGGCCCCACCCCAGGGGTCACAAGTTTTACATGGGCTTATAAAGTGAAAACTTTAGAATCTTCTCGTTACTAGCCATAAGACCTAGGGCTACTAAATTTAGCCCTGTCTCAGGGGTCTCATGTTTTACAGGGCCTTTTATTGAGGAAACTTTGAAAATGTTCTTGTTTATAACCACCAATTCTAGACCTGTATTATATAGTATGGGGTTTTATCTTGTGGACCTCCACCAGAATTGAAGTAATTATAGCTCTGTGGTCAAAAATGGCTTTGCCGTGGGGTCATAACTTTCTCGTAGGATTTTATGGAAAAAATTTGTATATCTTGTAGTTTGAAACCAATTGGCCAAGTATTGTAATGTTTGGCTTGTAGGGTTTTTACTTATTAGCCAGTGGAGCAATACAGGGCCATCATGGCCCTCTTGTTTTATTTTTTTACAACAGTATGGGAGCTTCCTTCAGTAGGAGGTAGTTGCACTTTAACTTATCATACACTTGGAAAGAATGTCTTTTTCTAGGAGATGGAAAAAAAAATTAAGTTAATACTAGTATTTAACTTCTATTTATGATTGCCAGGTAAAGGAAATTCATTTAGAATGTACAGACAAGTTACAAATAATGATTTACTTTCAGTTAATTCAGTTGACAAGACAGTACTATGTCCAAACCCTCAGTGACCAGTTGGTCATGTGAAGATGTCAGAAAATGGATGATGAAATCTGGATTTTCAGAGTATGCAGAAGTGTTTTGTGATCAACATAAAATAGATGGGAAAGCCATTTTGTCCTTACAGGAAGCAGATCTTCGTCAGCCACCACTGAAAATAGACATACTGGGAGATATAAAGAGAATATCTTTAGCAATACAAAAATTACAGGAAGAAAGTGTGGGGGAAAGATACATAAGTCATAAAGAAGATGAATTTGACCATGGATCAGCATCACTGTTTGACTTTTCATATTCTGGGTCTCCAAAGAAACATGTACACAACTGTAAACATGAAAGTCGCAGAAGTACAAGCTTTGATTCAGGGTCTGACGGTGAAATTATGGAGGAGGAGGTTGCTCGGATTGTTAGTAGGAAAGGAAAATTTTCAAAAACTCTCGAACCAGAGATATTCAAAACAGTTCTAAGTTTCCTGTATTCTTTCATGGTATTCCTGCTAACTTCCTTTGTGATGGTGATAAGCCATGACAGAGTGCCGGATCCCAGAAAGTATCCACCCTTGCCTGATTTGTTCTTAGATAATATACCACTCATGCCCTGGGCATTTGAAGTTTGTGAACTAGCATGTACTTTCCTGTTCACTATTTGGTGCTCAATTTTATTTTTTCACAAGCACAGGTAAGCTTACTTTGCTAGAAAAGTACAGAAATGGTAAATTTTTTGCTTAGAAAAAACGTTGAAGTATTTGTCAAAGCCTTGTCATTGTGTGTGTCATGATAGTGCAAAAAATTTGAAATTTTTCGATATCTTTGTCATCTGAAGATACTTGAACCATGCTCTGTGCTAAGGGGGCTAAATGCATCTGCAAAACCCCATGTCAGTCTGTGCAGGCTGACATGGGCTAAAACTTTTTATCATTGGTCAATTTTCTGCATGTCTTAGGGCCACTGTTCTCCAGTTTCAGTCAAGCGTTGGAATAATTGGGTTTTATGGATCCCTAATTATGATGACTTGCTTAGTATATTGCATCATAGATGTGCATTAAGCCCCTTTTTGCCAGAGCATGGCTCATTTACTTTATACTAAAACCAGCTGTTACCAGAGGGTCAGGTAGCCTCAAAACTATTTTTGACTCAGTTATGCTGGGTTTTCAACATAATTTTCATTGAAAAAACAACTGTAGCTGAATGTTGGCATTCCCATGGTTTTTTTTTTATTTACTCATAAATGAGCCATGAGCTATGATCTAGCAAAAAATGGCTTAATGCATCTCCTTGATGCATGGTACAAAGCAAGTCATCACATGGTTATAGACCCACAAAGTCTATTTTATCTAACAACCAACTAAATCATGAGGTAAACTGGTCATTTGAGCTACAAAAAATTGACCAGTAGCAAGAAAGATGTTTTGGCCCAGGTCAGCCTGTGCGGAATGCACTTGCTGACCTGGGTCGATACATTTTGCAGATGCATGTCCGGAAAGTAAGGTAACACTTTTGTACATTTTCATATGGCTTTAATTTTCAAATTAAGAGATAAAAGTATACATGTGATAATTTCATTCAGTTTCCACTACATTACCTACTTTTATACAGATTTCAATTCAAAAGTATCTTTCTGTCTTCGGCATCATTTTAGGAATTAATGATGTTCTCTCACTTCCTGTTGTCTGGACATGTTTGTTAACAAAATATGCGGTTTTGAGCACATGAACAACCACACTGTTTCACAGAGAGACCACTGCAGTGAAGTGTACTGTATGATGTGCAATGTCATTTCACAGTGTTATAGGGCCATATGTCACGATTGATTTCAAGCACTACCTATTGCTTTTGAAAAACAAGGTTGTTCCCAAAATTGAAAAGAAGTCCCCAAAAT
This sequence comes from Hippopus hippopus, assembly GCA_946811185.2. Lineage (NCBI taxonomy): Eukaryota > Metazoa > Mollusca > Bivalvia > Cardiida > Cardiidae > Hippopus > Hippopus hippopus. The sequence continues at coordinate 38,176,124 of OX328096.1, forward strand.
TGCACATGGTTTATGCAGGAGGATTGTGCTATGGCTCACACATAAATACTGTGATACACTTTTTATGCGATACGTTCGGCGATAGGGTAATATTAAGACAATATCCAGAAGAAAAAGATAGTGGAATATCGTGGCCTGTGCCGTCCTGACCTCAACCCGTGTGACTTCTTTCTTTGGGGCTATTTGAAGTTGTATTAAACCCCCTTTTGCCAGAGCATGACTTGCATTCAGATGTTAGTCACTCCGTTCAGATGTTAGTTAACATGTACATGTAAACAGATTGCTGTATGTTTCAATTCTTTACCAAATGACAAAATTTTGGACTTACAAACCCAAGGCGTTCACAAACTACCAATTAAACATGGCTAAAATTGCGGGATTTGTCATAGAAAGAGTAGAAAACATTGTGGGAAAAGGAGAAAATGCTGGTAACCAGCATTTTCTTCTTTTCCAACAATGTTTTCACAAGCCATTTTCCTCAGGGTCATTAGAATTTGGGATCGTTTGGTAAAGGTTTAAGATGAAACATAGTGCAGCAGACTTTTTTTCGTCTTGCAGCTCATCAATCTTTAAAACACTGTAGTAAAATAAAGTAAATACTCATAACAAATACTTTCTCCTTTTACCACAATGTGTGTATTTGGTATATCAACTATTAACCCTTTACCACACAATCCTGACTTTTAATGACCTTGAGGAAAAAGCCCTTTGAAAACATTGTGGGAAAAGGAGAAAATGCTAGTAATGTTTTCTACCATATCAAAGACAAATTTCATTATTTGAGTCATATTTAAGTTGTCACCTGCAAAATTAATGCTTTCAATTTGAGCAAGTTTAAGTTTTTCATGTGTGGTAAAGAGTTAATGCTAAATATATAATTGTACAAGGATATTTTCAAAGTATTGTTTTCAGAAGTGATGAGTTAAAAAGTACATGCTCTTGTTAATCATGGGAACACATTAGTCTTAATTTTTCCAAGACTTTTATTGTATCAGCAGGATTCGTATTCATGAATCATTCTTAAGAATGTTTTAAGTCTAATTCTCCAGAATTTTCTAAATTTAAAAGTAACTCAACTCCTGATTGGCTAAACCAAATGGTTTAGCCATTCAGAAGTTGTTTTACTTTCAAATTTAGAAAATCTTGGAGAATAAGACTAAGAACGCTCTTTAGAATGGTTGGTGAATATTGGAGCCAGGTTCAGTTTTTATTCAGTTGCATGTAGAACTATATCTGGGGAAAAAATAGAAACTTTAAGAATACTTGAAGTAAATGTGGATTTCTTTATTGTTCAGGTTCATTTTAATGAGACGAATGTTCTCTATGCTCGGGACCATATTTCTGCTAAGATGTGTGACAATGTTGATAACATCACTGTCTGTACCTGGGGTCCACCTACAATGTGATCAGAAGGTAAGCTGGGGCTTTAACAATCAACAGATTCTTTAGAAAAAGTGTTCAATGAATGATTCTGGATTCCAAGGCCAGCCATTCTGTCTCAGCCAATCAGATGGCATGCCTTAGATTTTATGATAACAGAAGATTGGAATTTAGGATGGTTGAGAAATACAGCCTCGGTACTTTTTTTTGTCAAGGTTCATTCTTGCCTCTTTTGTTGTCTACTAGTCGAATTTGAGGAATTAGCCTGTTGCCACCTTGCACTGAATCAACATTTTCCACATATTAGAAGTACCCTAAATTTTCATTCCTGTATGTTCAGTATTTTTCTTGTATGTCAGCTGATGTTACCAGTGTACACACATTGATAATGTCAGATTACTTTATGAACTGATCTGTACATTATGAAATACATGTACTAGTGCGTGACACATTGTCTATTGACATTGTCAGTTTGGTTCACCCTTTACCAAACAATCCTGTGTTTCAAGGACACTGAGGAAGAAGGCTTGTGAAAAACATTGTCAGAAAAGAAGAAAATACTGGTAACCAGCATTTTTTCCTTTTCCCACAAAGTTTTCTACCCTTAAGACAAATCCTATTTTTCGGCCACATATAATTTGACATCTGCAAACATTCTTGATATAAACAAGTCTGAAATTTCAATTTTTACAATGTCATACTAAAAGTTACATGCTTTCGATTTTACAGACTTGCTTGGCCAGCATAGTAAAATATTGGACACTCACTGTAGATTGTGGATCAGATTGCTTATTCTATATTATCTGATCTGGTGCTTCAAAGCAATTAAAGTTGTGCCCTGCTTAAAATTTAAGGCTGAATATGAAAGCAAATTTTTAACATTTATATTTGGTATTTGGTCAGATTGTTTTGATTACAAACAAAATTTAGTACCATTTCCAAATCACAACCAATAATGATCAAAACACTGTTTTATGTATTGTTTCAAAGTTTGGAAGCTGGTATGCCAAGTTCATAAGGACCTATGAAATCTGGAGTGGGTTTGGAATGTCTCTTCATGGAGTGAAGTCCTGTGGAGATTATATGTTTAGTGGCCATACCTGTATCATAACACTATTGAACTTCTTCATAACTGAATGTAGGTATCACACTCTTGAGTATTTTATTATACCCCCGCAAAACGAATGTTTTCGGGGGTATACTGGAATCAGCCTGTGTGTCTGTCCGTGTGTCCGTCTGTGTACAAGATACTAGTAATTTTGTGTCGCAAACTCCTCCTACAGTTTTCCTTCAATTGTATTGAAACTGTGCACATATATTGATCATATATTGAACATTTGCAAGACGCAATTTTCAAGTGTCAACTCCTCCTGGTTGAGGAATTATCTCCCCTTGAACTTGACACTTTTTTCTGTCAAAGCGTTGGCGGGGGTATTAAGTCACATTCAGTGACAGCTCTAGTTTTATCTAATTTAACCCGTTACCAAACAATCCCATGTTTTACAACTCTGGTGAAAATGGCTTTTAACAAAAATTATGGGAACAGGAAAAAATGATGGTAACCAGCACTTTCTTCTTTTTACCACAATGTTTTCTATCCTTTCTAAGATTATTTCAATCATTTAACTCTTTACCAAACGACAAAATTTTGGACTGGTCCAAATTCAAAGCATTTGCAGACGACAAAATAAACATGGTTCAAAAACTGAAATTTGTTTTGGGAAAGGTAGAAAACATTGTGGGAAAAGGAGAAAATGCTGGTTACCAGCATTTTCTCCTTTTCCCACTATGTTTTCAAAAGGCTTTTTCTTCAAGGTCGTTAAAACTCGGGATTGTGTGGTAAAGAGTTAAGTGAAATTTGATTTTTCCATCTACAAATGCTTTCAACTTGGACAAGTAAATCTTTTATGGTAAAGAATTACTCATGCCAAGCAAGGTTGGCATGTTATTGCTTTACTACTGGAATTGGCTTCCTTATTTTTCAGCATCTGTCAAGTATTGGTGATGCCTTGGAATAATATTAATCAAAATGTGTAACTTCTTGAAAAGTGAACTGCCACAGCTAAAATTGAAGGATCTGACTCATCTAATGTTATTTTTATTTGTAGGGCAAATGAAGAAATGTTCTGCTCTGTTCTTGGAAAAGATGTTTTTAGTAAATGGTTCAGCAATAACAGCCTTTGATTTCATGCAATTTTCTCATGATTATTCGTCTTATAAGCATTTGGAAAACTGTACTATTTCTTAATTATTAGCTCTACTGGCTGAAAGTGAGCAGAGCTTATGTCATGGCGTGGTTTCCTTTGTCTGTCCATCTGTCTGTCTATCTGTCCATCCATCTGTCCATTAGTCTTTTTCTTGTTTACATGATAAAGTCTGCATTTGTTTACATCATCAATATTTTTAGCAAATCTGACAATCAGTTAGGGAAAAGTAGCCATTTAAAGTTGGAAATTATTGACATTTCTGGTTCTGTGATAAAGTCCACCTTTGTGCTTCGATTTTCATGAAACTTGCACAGTTACTTTATATCATCTATAGCTAAAACCTTATTGATTTGGAACAAGATATATCTTTAAATAAGATAGATGGCAAACATTTGCCTGCAACTAGGCAGGGCCCCTTACAATTAACATGTCTACATTTTTGACTAATCACAATTTTCTATTTATCCATTTGTATCAATACGAAAAAGTGGGTCAAAAGCCAGCACGTTCAGCTACACCGAAAAAAGTTAGACAGTTTGTAAGGGAAAAGTAGCCATTTAAAGTTTGAAATTTACATTTCTTTTTTACGTGATAAAGTCAGCATTTTTGATCCAGTACTTTTGAAACTTGTACAGATCATTTGTATCATCAAGGGATTGAACCATATTGAATTTGAAGAAAATCCAACCATCATTTTAGGAAAAGCAGCTATTTGATGACGAAACCTTGTTTAATCTGTCCATATTATTGGTCACATTTCTCTTAAACTTGCAGGGATTGTTTCATACTATGAGCACTGAAACCCTATCAAATTTGGCTGGATTCTAAACAATTGGTTTTTTTGAAACTGTACTCAATTTTTTAACTATTTGTTCGAATCACCATGCCTACTTATTATGCTGTCTTGATGGGTTTAAGCCCAGTTGCAACAACAACAACCTCCCCCCCCCTCTTTTTTCTGTGCATATTTGTCTTTTGCATAATGAATTAATGATGTATACTAGCAAGTAACATTTTACCACATTATGCCAACTTTTAATGACCCTTAAGAAGAAGTCTTTTGAAAACATTGTGGGAAAAGGAGAAAATGTTGGTAATGCAGCATTTTCTCCTTTTCCCACAATGTTTTCTATCCTATCAAACAAAAATCACATCATTTGAGCCACACTGAAATTGTCGTCTGCAAATACTTTCAATTTGGACAGGTCTAAAATTTGTCGTCTGGTAAAGCGTAAAGCAAAATCACTGCCAGTAGAGTTATTCAGGCCCTGAAGGGCCTGTAGTTTCTTCATGTTGTTTGTTACTAAACAACAAAACTGTGGGCTTAGTGAATTTGAGAGCACTTGCAGATGACATGTTGTTAGATTGGTTTTGTGTCTGAAATAGTAGAAAGTGGAAAAAGGGGAAAATGCTTGCCACTGGCATCATTACCTTTCCCACAATGTTTTCAAAAGCTTTATTTTCAAGGTTGTGAAAAAACATGATTTTGGGGGGGGGGGGGGGGGGCATAGGATTAGATTCTTTGAAATGTATTACCTTTTGCAAGCAATGGCTTCTTTTCCATCAGTATTCTAATAGTTAAAAATTCTGGTTTGTTTATTAACCCTTTACCAAACGACAATATTCTAGATTCATTTTATACTGAAAGCACTTGCAGACTACAGATTTGATGAGGCTCAAATTATGGGATTTGTCTGTGAATGGTTAGTAATTGTGGGAAAAGGAGAAAACGAAGATTATCAGCTTTTTTCCCCATTTCCTTCAATGCTTTCAAAAGGTTTTCACCATCAGGGTCAAGATTGGTAAAATCCGGTCTGTGTGGTAAAGGGTTAAAGGGCTTAATTTCTGTGTATAACAAAATAGTATTGACTTTTTCAGATGCTCCTCGACGGATGTATTTTATCCACACAGTGGCCTGGGTCTCAAACCTGTTCGGAATTTTCTTCATTCTAGCTGCACATGAACATTACTCCATAGATGTTTTTATTGCCTTCTACATCAGTAGTCGTTTATTTCTGTATTACCACACTCTTGCCAACAATCGCTCACTAATGCTAAGGGATAAACGGCGTAGGAAGATTTGGTTTCCATTGTTTTCCTATTTTGAATCTCATTGTGACGGAATAGTTCCAAATGAATATGAATGGCCCTTACCTTATCCAGTGTCATTTAAACACTATTTTGAAAAGAAGGCAAAAAGACATTAGAAGTCTCTGCGTATTTTATGATTTCTTAACCCTTTCCATGAATCAAGTTGATTCTTCCAAACTGAAAATAAAGACAGGCAACAAGTTTAAAATAGGTCCAAATGAGCTGCATTTTTCTAATTGGGTAGAAAACATTGCATTGGCAAATGGAGAAAATGCTGGTTGCCAGTAATTTCTCTTTTTCCCACTGTTTTCAAAAGCCTTCCTGCTTACAGATCATTAACACTTGTGAACTGTGTGGTAAAGGGTAAACTCATTTTAACTCTTTACCAAACAAAATCTTTTTATTAACCCTGTCCATTTATTAGAGTATTTTGCAGATAAAACAAAAATTGTGTCTCAAATGATGACTTGTTTTTGATAGGGTAGAAAACATGGGAAAGAGAAAATACAGGTCACAATCATTTTCTCCTTTACCTACACTATTTTCAAAAGCCATCTTGGTCATGGTTAAAACTCAGGATTGTTTGGTAAAGGGTTAACCCATAGACAGCTGTTGTCATCTTAGAGCAGACCACCATTGAAAAATTATCATATGGTGAAAAAATGCTCAAAGAGGGCAATATCTCCTTTTCCCACAATTTTTTTGAAGCTTATCTGAATGTGAATTATCTCCATTTCATAAAGATTAGATTTTTTCAAAGGTACCTGCTGCAAACTTTTTTCAGGGTGTAATGGCTTACATGTAATAAGTTGCATTTATTTTAATTGAGGAAAACATTTTATTAGTATTGTTGTTGATTATTTTATAATCTGGGACCAATAATGCCATAAGGCAAGAAATATCTTGTTTTTGACTGAGTTTTCCCTAACTCCTTGCCAAAATATTCATGCATTTTAATGAGTCTGTGTAAGAAGCCTTTTAAAAACACTGTAGGAGTAGGAGAACATTCTGCTTGCCAGCATTTTCTCCTTTTCCTACAACGTTTAATATCCTTTGAAAGTCAAATTTCATGTTTATAGTGGTATATATTTTGTTGTCTACAAACACTTTCACTTTTGACTAGTCTAAAATTTTGTTGTCTGGTAAAAAGTTAAAAAAGAGATGTAATCAAATTCTTTCCCTATCATTGGTACCTTCATTGTCGCAAAACATGGATCTTCTTTATATACTTTTTCACAGAGTTCAAAAAACTTTTTAGCAAATTGAAAAAATTTGGAAGCATCAGTATTTGCAGACAACAAAAAGATTCTGCTCAACAGATCATATTTATTTTTCAGAGGGTGGAAAGCATTGTGAAAATAGGATAAAAAGCTTTTTAATAGTGCTTTTATGGTTACAAATAAGTATTAACGTGAAGTAAGAAAAGATTACTTTCAGTATTTTGTTTTACATACATCAAAGTGAAAAGGGGCTTTATTTTCTGGAACATTTTTGACAGAATTCTTCTCTTGTTAAAGAAAAGTCAAGTCTTTTTCATCTCTAAGGCGGGGATAGTAAGCAGGGATGAATTTGACTTTTATTTTCTACAAGTAGAGCAAATGCTTTTTGTTTCAATTTGATTTATATGACAGATTTATTACTTTATTATTGTTGTATGCACAGTTTTGTTGCCATAGTAGAATGTATGGTATTGTGGACTATTCATTTTGTTCTTTCACCATTATATTATTGGCTCAATTATTTGTATCACAGGCATTTTTTACTTGAAGTTAGCATAAACACTTCCATCATATTGAATACCTCATCTATAATGTTGTGACTCTTATATTGAAGAAATATGTGATGAAAAATATGGACAAGCACCTGTGTGGTTGTGTCAAATGGTGAGGGAGTATTTTCATAGGTCTGTGTCAAAATATTTTTGTATGAGGAAACATAAGTTTTACAGATTCATTTTAATTCTGCAGTATAATTGAGCCATGCTCTGTGAGGTTAACTCTTTACCAAACGACAAAATTTTACACTTGTTCAAATTGAAAGCACTTGCAGAGGACAAAATAAATGTGGCTCAAAAATTGAAATTTGTTTTGTGAAGGGTAGAAAACATTGTGGGAAAGGAGAAAATGCTGGTTATCAGCATTTTCTCCTTTTCCTACAATGTTTTCAAAAGGCTTCTCTCTCAGGGTCGTTAAAAGTCGGGATTGTGTGGTAAAGAGTTAAATGCATCTGCAAAAAGCATTGACCTAGGCCAGCCTGATCGGCTGGGTAGGCTAACCTGTGCTGAAACTATTTGCTTTTGGTAAATTTTCTGTATGCTCAAGGATCATTCTACCTCATAATTCACTAGGTTGTCAGACGAAATGGATTTTAAGGATCCTTTATTAGTGATAACTTTCTTTGTATAATGCAGCACCGAGATGCATTAACCCCCCTTTTGCCAGAGTATGGCTAAATTTAGAGTGAAAATGGTAAAAATTAATTACTCATTATTGCTGGTAGCTGAAAAGCAAAGGGCACATTGATCATAACTTATGGACAGTGTTAGAATTTAGTTTTTGATCATTAGAATTGGTAAGGGGGATATATAACAAGTACAGCAAATTTTTTTGTTCATGTGATTGTTTGTATGATGTTTAATGCTATTCCTAACATTATTTCAGTTAAATTGCTGTGGCCAGTGCACCTATCCATGCTTTCTAAAATTTCTTTAACCAGTACTTTGCACATTATTCTTCGCAAGCTGTTGGATACTTTCTAACCGAACCATGGTTGACACAACAATCAGTGGTGAGAGAGGAATGAATCCTGTCACTATTATTATCACTGATCCTTGGAAAGGAATTCTCCGAGTTAGGGATTTTGAACCAGCATCCTCTAGTTTCAGGTCCTGTGCACTACTGACTGTGCTTCCAGGCATGTTGTTCATGTGAATAGATAGATATTTGCCAAGTCCTGTTAGATCTTTTCACCCTTTACTACTTAATCCTGAATTTTAATGATCAGGAGGAAGAAACCTTTTGAAAGCAGTGTGGGAAAAGGAGAAAGTGCTGGTTACGAGCATTTTTTCTTTTCCCACAATACTTTCCAACATTTCAAATATAAATTTCAATTTTTTAGTAACACTCATTTTGTCGTCTGCAAAAGCTTTCAATTTGGCAAGTCTAAAATTTTATTGTTTGGCAAGTGTTTATAACATATAGAGACTGTAACTTAGTGGTTTCAGGTCTGTTTTTAAGCCAAATTCTAATATATAAAGTTTATTTCATCAGCTTGTGGTTAATATGGGGAAATATTTGCCGAAAAAGGGAAAGGTAGTCCTTCATTTGTTATTAATGGGATAAATTTTGTTATTGGAATGAACCTTTCTTTTGTTTGACCATTCTGGACTTGTGATGATTCCCTAACATACCAGAATTTTACAAAATATCTTTCTTATAATTCTGTTGTGCATTTGTTGACATTTCATCCATGACATAGTGAAACAAGAAAATTTGTAAATATTTAACAAGAAAGCAAAACTCAGAATGAATAAGTTCCCAGGTCATTGATCTATTTGGAAGGAATGGAACATCACATAATTTCAATGTTTTTGGGAAAATACTACATGATCATGAATTGCTTTTCTAAAATATTATCAGGTAATTTCCAGATTTTTGTATTGAATGGCAGATGGTAATGTTTTAAGCATCTCACTGCCTTAGGCAACAAAAGAAGCTTTTGTGAATGATCCACATCAAGATCAGCCTTTTAGGAATGTGCAGTTTAATCTTGGATCCACACCATCATAATGTAGTTCTTGTTTATTTGTGTCTACAGGGAAATATTGTACAATAGGGTATTAGCAGAAAATAGCATAAATTATCATGTGTTCAAATACATACATATTCTATGTGGTTATATACTTTTTTGTTGACTCTTGTATATCTGGAAGATAAAAAACTTGTCCTTTAGTGCAATATTATTGTTAGTTTGAGACATTGAAATATACTCCTTGTTATTAATAGTATAGATGCAATTTTTTATCACAATTGTAACATTGGGGATTTTTTTTTTAGTCTAGTGCCTTTGAATAAGCCTATCTGTGACAGGAAAGAAAATACACTACATGGATCATAGATCTTATAAATCCTGTGATAAATATACTGGTATACGAGTGGTACTCTGGGAAAAAGGGGGTATAATACAAATTTGAAATGTACTATACCAAGCAATCTGTTTCATAATATGGATTTGTCTAAAACTGGCCAAATCATGAGGTGGAATGGTCTTTCCACATGTAGAAAAAATATTAATAGCAAAAAGTGTTGACTGAGGTCAGCCTGTGTGGACTGTGCAGGCTGACCTGGGTCAAAACTATTTGCAGTTGTAGTAAGCCGGGTTTTCACAGAGCATGACTTATATTTTTCTCCTTTTTATTTAATTTCAGGGTACATTGTACATTTGAGCCATAATAAGCACTTCAATTAAGATGTTAGTGATCAACAGGAGTTGGGTGTAGTTATTTACTCACAAGTTTTATTGGATCACTTCTGGTTTTATAACAAGTCATCATCATAAGGGCAGTATCTTACAACTGGCACTAAATAGTACATGTAATACCCTAGAAAAACATTTAAAGGAAAGGAAAATGTACTTTTTGTGATATGGAAAATATTGATGGAAAGGAAACAATTACTAATAACAGGCAGTTGTATCTTTTCTTACAATGTTTTCAGAAGCTGTATATTGCATTGGTTGTATGTGTTAGATTTTGTATGACAATTTATTATTTGGCTTGGTCGGTTCCCTTATAAAATACTTCCAATTTTTTTTTGTGATATGAAAGTGGCTGAAAGGCATGCATTAGTAACATCTTAAGTATTAGTAACATTTTAAGATGATTTTTTCACATCGTTTGGGGGTTCATGTAAAGTTTGTACCTTATGCAAAGGTAAATACAGCTGTGGTTCTTTATAGATGATATTTTACCTAAAAATGGAACAACTCCACCATATTGATAGACTTAGCCATATTGAAATCATTTGAAGATGATACATTATCTCTATAGCAGATGGCAAAATTGTAGACTCGTCCCAATTGAAAGCATTTTTAGATGGCATTTTAAATGTGGCTAACTCAATGATTTTTGTCTTTGAAAGGTTAGAAAATATTGTGGGCAAAAGAGAAAATGCTGGTTACCAGCATTTTCTCCTTTTCCAAAAATGTTTTCCAAAGGCCCATCCTAAGTGTTGTTAAAACTCTGGTTTGTGAACAGGGGTTTAATGAATCTCCAGAAAGTTTCGACCAAGGTCAGCCTGCACAGTCTGTGCAAGCCAACCTGTGTCAAAACATTTTGGTTTTGGAAATTTTCTGCATGTCAGTGTATCATTTTACCTTAGAATTCAGCTGGTTGTAAAATTTCATGGACCCATAATTAATATGTGGTGACTTGCTTGGTATCATGCATCACAGAGATGCATTAAACCCTCCTTTGCAAGAGCATGACTCACATATTTATCACAAAATGGAAGCAAATGCAGAGATTTACTCTTTACCTAACCTAAACTTGTCCAAACTGGAAGCATTTGCAACAAATTAAATGTAGCTCAAATGATAGGATTTGTTTTCGAAAGTGTGAAAAACATTGTAGGAAAAGGAGAAAATGCCTGTTACAGCATTTTCTCCTTTTCCTACAATGTTTTCATTTATTTTTCATCAGGATTGTTTGGTAAAGGATCAAGAAGTGGCACTGCATCACAGACATTCTACAGTGGTAGGTGAAATGGTTCCTTACCAAGCTTGGCTTACCACCCCCTGATGAAGCAAACAATACAGCGTTTTAATGATTCTGAGTAACATGGCTTTAAAACATTTTTGCGAAAGGAGAAAACATTGGCAATCTGCATTTTCATCCTTTTTCAATGAAATTTTTTGACCATCCAAAGACAATTCCTGTGATTTGAACCACATTTGATTTGTCCTCTGCTAAAGATTTTTATATATATTAGTCTGAAATTCTGTTGTCTCCTAAAAAGTTCAAGTCAACTACACGACAAAATTTTAGATGTGTCCAAATTGAAAGCATTTGCAGATGACAGATTAGATGTGGCTTAAACTGGGAGATTTGTTTAAGAAATGGTTGATAATATTGTGCTAGATACCAACAGTTTCTTTTTGTCCCACAATGTTTTCAGAAGCCTTATTTCATAGGTTACTGAGAATGCAGGTTTGGTATAGCATTATTCTTGGAAGAGCATAGGGCAATGTAACAGTAAAACATTTTCTAGAAAGAGCATATTTATTTTACCTGAAGATGGTTGTGTACTACACTGAAAGTTTACATCATATTTTAAAGCTGTAATAATTAGGATTAAAAATGTTGAAAAGTGTAAACGGTCAGACTTTTTTTTCTTATAAAATTCATCTGATTCTTACCATTTTGCCAACACCTTTATTTGCTTATGCAGTAAAACGATTTGAAAACATTGGAACAAATTGACAAGTTGTTCATTTCAATCCCATTTTCCAAATGTCTTCTCAATTAAGTTCTATTTTCCATAACTTTATCTTCTATTCATTATAGACATTTAAATCGGAGCAATTCAAAAATCACATTTGGTCATGATGTGAATAGGGATGGGCAGTAAGAATGAGCAGACTACAAATTCCAATAATTTTCTGTGAAGGACTTTCAATTCCTGTGTCAAGGAAACCTTCAGATACAATACATGTGTAAGGTTGTTCAACGAAGTGAAAACATCCTTTTCATAATTGTAAATAGATTAAATTATAGAACAGAAATATCCTCTTATGAACATGCTGCATTTTTGGATTTGTATCAAGCAAGACTTTGGTTGTATCCTCTGACTTCATAACATCCTTGGACAAGATCTAACAAGGGGTGTTAAAATATCTAATTTCAGTAAAATGAATTCTATTTGTTTATTCTGGCTGTTCCAAACTTCAGCTTATATATTGACAATAATTGCATTGTTTGTCCACAGGTACAAGTAAAACACAATTTTACAATAATAACAGATAAAATGTAATCTAAAGTGAATAGAATGTAGAATGTCTGAACTTTGTCAAGTTTGCACTCATAACCTAAATCACGGTTAGACATTATCTTTTGGATCAGGTGTCCCAAAGCCATTATTTAAAGAGTATTGGGACACCTTGCTGTCTAAAACACCAAATTTCAGTTTCCCTTCAAAAAATTTTGGTATGCTCTGGATTAAAGGACACCATTAGTGTGAACATCTGTTATGTGCAAGCTAAGTACAATCATATGTGTTTTTGTGGCAGTGTATTTGAACCTCAGACTTCAAGGAAAATAGTTTGAACTTGAGTTTTGACCTCTACACTCAATAACAAATGGCAAAATTTTAGACTTTTGTATTGAAAGTATTTGCAAAAGTCAAATGTGTGCCAAATAACGGCACCTGCCTTTTTAAATGTTGAAAACAACAATTGCCAGCATTTTCTCTCTTTCAAAGGATGTTTCAAAAGCCTTCTTTCTTGGAATCATTCAAATTTAGGATTGTCTGGCATAGAGTTAAAGTATTTTGGTCAAAACAGCCTGGGATTTACGATTTACTGTATGTGCATTTGAATTGTTTTTCACCAAATAACTGATAACTGTATCAGTGATTTAGAAGCCTACAGGTTCCAGGTTCACTCATAACCTTCTGAAACAAACTTGCAGCAGACAACTTTGAAAAGATCCTTGTAAAAAAGGAATATCAACAATGAGGATGAACTTAGGTTAAACCCTTATCCTGCTGAATTCAAATTATTGACTATCACAAAAATAGACTTTTATAAACGTACTAGATTTGGATTTCATTAACATGGCAGCAGAGAGTGTATAGCAAGATCACACTGCCCATATGTGCAGGCTGATCTTGCTTTGTACTCTGCAAAAAACATCCTTAGTCGTAAAGAGCAGAAGATATGAACATATAAAGTAGACATCTATATGTAGTTAATATGACAAAAAGGTAAATTTGAGTACAGAACTGTGAATCTTACACACATAAATAAATTTCTGTATTCAGCTATTCTACATTGAGCATTCTAAGTAATGTCAGATGTGTAATGGTCCCTTTGAAGTTGTGATCAGTAATAGCCATCCTTAACCCTTTACCACACGACCAATTTTAGACCTGTCCGAATTGAAAGCATTTGCAGAGGACAGTTTCAATGTGGATCATATGAAATGATTTTTCTTTGATAGGGTAGAAAACATTGTGGGAAAAGGAGAAAATGCTGGTTACCAGCATTTTCTCCTTTTCCCACAATGTTTTCAAAAGCCTTCTCTATCAGGGGTGTCAAAAGTCGTCATTGTGTGGTAAAGGGTTAATTATGGGTTCATAGTAACAAGTCTTCCTGCTCAGATTGTCATCAAAATGTCATAAAAAATTGCAGAGAACACAAGTTGAGACTTCTCATCTTTACAACTTGGCAATACAAAGTAACATACATATGTCATGCTCTTTATAAATCAGGGTTTAATGTAACTCCCAAAATATCGACCCATGTTGATGTTGTTAGACAAAATGAATTTTAATGGATCCGTAATTATGAGATGACTTATTTGATATAATGCATCATGGAGATGCATTAAAAATCCTTGTGCCTGAGCTCTGCTCATATTTTTTTTGTTCAAAATCCATTATTTCACAAAATTCTATTGACTGTAAATGTAGAACACTTAACAAGCATTCTAATAGTATTGTATAGCAATACCCAGTCCCCTACCAGCCGTATATATCGCTGGCACGTATAGTTTGTAAATTTCTGTACAGGAGAAAGAACATATTTGACCCACTTTCAGAATTATAAGCATTGTATCTGTCTTTGTATGCAATGCTTTAACCCTTTACCAAACAATCCCTGGTTTTTACGACCCTGAGATAGAAGCCTTTTGAAAACATTGTTGGAAAAGGAGAAAATGCTGGTAACCAGCATTTTCTCCCTTTTCCCACAATGTTTTCTACCCAGCTGGAAACAAATTTCAATTTTTGAGTTACGTTTACTTTGTCATCTGCAAGTGCTTTCAATTTGGACCAGTCTAAAATTTTGTCGTTTGGTAAAGAGTTAATGAAAGCCAGATATATAAACATTTTTCCTTTTTAATGTAAGTTCATTGAAGAAGTTTTTTCAGTGAAATTTTCTAAGCCTAAGGCCCGTAGTGTCGTCAAAAATTGGTAGACCTGAATGAAACTCGAACTTGATCTGTAACTCATCGTGGTTGACTTACACACTGAAAATCAGCTCAATATCTGCCAGCGTTTAGAAAAAAAAGTCCGGAAAACTGTTTTTTCAGTGAAAATTTGTAAGTCCAAGGCCCATAATTTCGTCAAAAACCAGTGGACCAGAACGAAACTTGAACTTGATCTGTAACTCATAGTGGTTGAATTACACACCGAAAATCAGCTCAATATCTGTCAGTGTTTAGAAAAAAAGTCCGGAAAACTGTTTTTTCAGTGAAAATTTCTAAGTCCAAGGCCTGTAATTTCGTCAAAAATCAGTGGACTGGAATGAAACTCAAACTTGATCTGTAACTCATAGTGGTTGACTTGCACACCAAAAATCAGCTCAATATCTGCCAGTGTTTAGAAAAAAAAGTACGGAAAACTGTTTTTTCATTGAAAATTTCTAAGTCCAAGGCCCGTAATTTCGTCAAAAATCAGTGGACTGGAACGAAACTCAAACTTTATCTGTAACTCATCGTGGTTGACTTGCACACCAAAAATCAGCTCAATATCTGCCAGCGCTTAGAAAAAAAGTCTGGAAAACTGTTTTTTCTGTGAAAATTTCTAAGTCCAAGGCCCGTAGTGTTGTCAAAAATCAGTGGACCGGAACGAACTCAAACTTGATCTGTAACTCATGGTGGTTGACTTACACACCAAAAATCAGCTCAATATCTGCCAGCGTTTAGAAAAAAAAAAAAAAAAAACCCCGGAAAAATGGTGGACCAATGGACAGACAGACGGACGGACAGACAGACGGACAGAGTGTAAACCTAAAGTCCCCTTCGGCTTCGCCGGTAGGGGACTAATAACCAATACAGTAAGATTCTTGGCATTACTGTAGGTCATTGAAATTTTGATAGCATCCTATGATGCTCCTTGTCATTCTACAGGACTGATGCTGATCATGATGATCTGGAAGCACGAAGTGTTCATCATCTCTCCACAGGCTGCACTTCCTCTATATACATTATCACAGACTGAGCAGCTTCTCTGACTTTGGAATCTTCATGGTTTGCCAACTTCTTTATAACATCTGCAATACCTGAATTAACAAGCTCTTCACGCAGATTGGCTGAAAGAACAAAATCAAAAGATAAAACACAATAAGCACATGAGACAGAAAACTGGGCACCTGGTGGACACTAAAATTTTGATTGCAATTCAATGGCAGACTACTGATGATTTTCATATTATCTTTTTATCAATCTAGGCTTTTTCTAACCTTGATAAGATTCAATATATTGACCGTATTAACTCCTGTATTAAATGCAATGAAGCACAAAAAAGACAGAAAAACAGACTTGATAAAAGCCACTGTTCACTTACTTCACAGGACACAAGGTATGCTTTCAAAGTTGTATGGAGTGTATAAGAACCTTAGAATGATACATAGTCTTTTAATGCTTTCCTATAAAAGTCAATACATAAAGATGATGAGTTTCCATTCTCTTGCAAAATGACATTTTTCCCTTCATTCAGATATTTGGCCTTTGTGGAATTCGTAGTTTATAGTAACTGTTGGTTGAATGTCTTTACAGTCATGTGGTAACCCTATATATTTTATGCAGTGCTGTAGTTTTATCTTGGCTCTGACTTGTCTCAAGTTAACAAAAATGCCTTACAAATGAAAAAATGGATTTTATTATCTTGGAAAAAAAAAAGTTTATTTCATTACTGAAGTACATGTGAATGAAAATGATTATTACATGTATATGTAAAAACAGTGTTTCCACTGGCATTTGCCCATATGTATAAATAATAACAACACAGCCTCATCCACAAACAGCAATAATCCGTTTTTTTCTGACATTTACCATAAAATGAATTCACAAATATATAAATACTGTTCCACTGCAATAAACCCCTTTACCACACATGCCTGGGTTTTAACAACCCTGATGTTTGATTGATTGTATGCTGTTTAACGCTGTTTTGGAGATTATTTCAGTTATATCTCAGCGGCCAGTGCACCTATCCATGCTTTCCTTGAGTTTCTTTTACCAGTACTCTGCACATTATTCTTTCCAAGCTGGCTGCTTTCCCACATAACCATCATCAAAACAATGGTCAGAGGTGAGAGAGGAATGAATCCTGTCTCAATGACTATCATCAATCCTCCAAAAGAAATTAGCCGAGCCCCCTGTTCTCAAGTCCTGCACGCTGCTGACTGAGCTACCATGACTCGGCACAACCCTGATGAAAAGGGGCTTTTGAAAACATAGTGGTTAGAGGAGAAAATGCTGGTAACCAGTATTTTCTCCTTTTCCAACAATATTTTCCGCACTTTTTGAAACAAATGTCATCATTTGAACCACATTCAATTTGTTGTCAGTTTGGACTTGTCTAAAATTTTTCTCATCTGGAAAAGGTTTTAAATACTGAGCAAAAAATATCCATAACAAGTTCAAAACCTGAGAGATAAAAAGAAAACTGTTTCACAAAAAATGAACAAAATACATCTTAAAAATATCTAACCTTAATCATTCTACATTTTCGTACAATTTTCAAAAACCTATACCACTGATGAATTTTGTAAAATCATGTACAAAATAGTCTGTAGAAAGTATGAATAAGCATGTCAAATTATTTTAAACAACTGTCTCTCTTCCTTTGTACTATTAATTTTACAAATTGGCTATTTCTGCAACTTTCATTACTTTACTAAATTCCTTTCATAAACATCTGAGCCATGCTCTGTGATAAGGGGGCTTAATGCACCTGCAAAATCAACCAAGGTCAGTCTGCGCAGTCCCTGCAGGCTGACATGGGTCGGAACTTTTTGCTTTTTGTCAATTTTCTGCATGTACAAGGACCATTCTACCTCATGATTCAGTCATTTGTTAGAGAAAATGGATAATATGGATTCATAATTATAAGATGACTTGCATGGTATAATACATCACAGAGATCAATTTAGTACCCTTTTGCCTGAGTATGACTCATTTATATATTATGACAAGATTAGTGCAGATCTATGCTGAACACTGATGAGTACTGAATAAATGGAATGGACATTTGCAATTTGTTTAATTAACTCTTTACCAAACGACAAAATTTTAGACTGGTCCAAATTGAAAGCACTTGCAGACGACAAAATAAACGTAACTTAAAAATTGAAATTTGTTTCCAGCAGGGTAGAAAATATTGTGAGAAAAGGAGAAAATGCTGGTTACCAGCATTTTCTCCTTTTCCCACAATGTTTTCAAAAGGCTTCTATCTCGGGGTCGTAAAAACCAGGGATTGTTTGGTAAAGGGTTAAAGAGGTGTGTAAATGGTATTTAGGAGGCTGTTTTGGCAAGAATACGACATGAAACAAGAGAGAGCCAAGATGAAATACATGTACCAAATTACACAATCTGTGCAGTCTGATCTTAACGAATACTACTGACAAAAATCAACTAAAGTCACTCTAAACAATTGATGGAATAGAGACAAAACCATCAGAGAATAGACAAGACCAGCAAGACCAGCAAACAGAAAAGTTATCACTGAAAAAAAAAAACAACTACTTCACCATGTCACTGGTGACACCTTAAAAATTTTGTTGGTGTGATTATGAGTGCCTACACTTTCAAAACCAAATTTACCCTTACAAACAACCCAGTGTGAGTGCATTACTTACTTATACTGCTTTTAAGCATTCTACAAAATGTACAGTGTTCATGCATATTCCTAATTCCAGAATCTGGAAAATTAAGACAAAAAGCAAAACTGATCTTTTTTTCTTGAATTCAAAATTCCAAGTTACAAGGATATAAGTGAAGTATTCTTCCCAAAATGCACCAAGACAGTGCTGTCGTCAACGTCATGAAAGAAAATACTTTGGAAACCCACCAGTGTGAAAGTATAGCATAGGAAGCAGACAAGGCAGTACAACAATTACACTTTCTACCAGATGACAAAATTCTAGCTATTATCACACTGAAAGCATTTACAGATCACAAATTGGATGTGGCTTACATGGTGGCGTTATTTCTGTTATGGTAGAAAACATTGTTGGGAAGGGAGAAAATACTGGCCACCAGCATTTTCTCCCCTTTCTACAATGTTTTCAAAGGTCTTCTTCCTCAGGGCCATTAAAAATGGGATAGTTTGGTGAAGGATTAACACATTTCCTCCATTAATAAATCTGCAACAAATTAGGGAAACATGTTTATAAAGCAAGGATAATCAATATGGGTTATAGTTTAGCATATTAAAATATGTGAAAACATACTTGTAAAATGAGAAATTGCCCATCACAAGCAATTTATCCTTTTGTCACATTATTTTAAAAAGAAATGGTCAGCTGCAGACAAAGGAAATGTGTAATAATCATACAGAGATAATCCTTGATCAGTAAACATACAGTTTGTGCAACGTGATGGCTTTGGAATGATGAACATGTACAAAGTATTATGCAGTACCCCTTAAGGAACCTAATAAAAATCAAGTCAATGTTGTAATTTGTAGAAAACAGAAATATTGTAGATGTGTTTGGTGAGAATATCTTCCCAAGTACTTTTGTAAATAGCAGACAGTATATATTCATGATCAGAGTGCATGCTCTATGCAGTCAGCTTTGCTACAATTGGCAAAGAATACAAACAGTTCTGACAACACCAGAAATGAACATGAACCAAAAAACACAAACACACACATGCATAAGTAAACTTAAAGAGCACTGGTACATCAAACCTACTCTGTGGGACAACATAAATGAAGATAAATCATGAAAACATTGAGACCAAGGAGAATTTTACAGATGATTATGTACTTTCTCCATTTGTTTCATTGTCTGCTTGATTGTATGTATGTCAAAATATTACTACATGTAGTACTTATTTGTAGTTCTTTTCCTATAAAATCTTTTCAAATTGGATCACAAAAAACTTCAAACTCTGCAAAAGAAAGAAACTAAACGCTTTTCCTCCTAAAACATAACTATAGCAGATGACTTTGAATATGTTGCAAAATATGGATAAACACCATGAGTAATGCTTAACCCTTTACCAAATTACCATATCTTAACAATCCTCAAGAAGATATCTTTTGAAAACTTTGTGAGAAAAGGAGAAAAAGCTGGTAACCAGCATTCTTCCCTTTTCCAACAATGTTTCCTACCATTACAAAGACAAAAATCACCCTTTTAGTTACAAATAAGTTGTTCTCTGCCAATGCTTTTAATTTGGGCCGGTCAAAATTTGAGTCCTTTGGTATAGAGTTAAATACACAAAATATGCCAACCCTTGTGGCAAAGTGAGAAATTTCTCATAGCAGGCACTTTCTCCTATTCCCACAAAATTTTGTCCATTTTAAGAAAAGAAAGAAAAAATTGTCGGCAAGAGACAATAAAAGTTTTGACAATAAAGTACTTCTAGAATTATCAGAAGCCACAACATTCAACCAAAATCTTTGCTACATACTTCCTATATATGAAATAAGTCCAGTACAGGCTAAAAACCTGCAGGATATTGACTGGTCTGATTCAGAGGAGGCTGCAAAATATATTGAATAATTCGTGGAAAGATAGTGTATGCTCACTTTTACTTCTTCAGCATTGTAAAATTGGCATTCCATGAAAAGATTAACATCCTGATAACAAACGAAAAACACTTTGCCTCAATGTCTGCTTTACTGTCTCTATCTTATACTCTTTTTTTTTTTTAAAATATCTACAACCTTTTCTTCTAATCATGAAAAAGAACAAAAGAACATATTTGTATGGAGTAATGGGGCTGATAGAGGAAGAAAAAATAAAGGGTTACATTGAAAAGCAGTGTATGAAAAGAAGCAGGTTTCCAAAGTCAATATGGCAACTTCAAGAGTCCAAAAGCAGAAATTTGAGAGCTTGTACTGCAGTTATGATAGTAAAATCTAATTAATCTTGATCAAAATCAATCTATTCTTCGTAATTGTCTTACAGAGTTGTAACAAACTAACACTTTACCAAAGGATAGTATGATACAACTATGTGGAAAAAAACTTTAAAAACAATGTGGGAATGGGAGAAATGCTAGCAGCCAGCATTTTCTCCAACCCCCACTATATTTTCTACCCTTTTATAGACAAATTTATCCATTTCAACCACATTTATCTTTCATGTGCAAAAGTTTTCTTCACAGACAAGTCTAAAGTTTTTGTCACATGGTAAAGATTTAACAATGTGAGCCAAAAAATTACTTTAAGTAATCAACATACATGTAAGTGGATCCCTGAAAAGTTAAGGAAAGCTTCATTATGCACTCAACTTTTTCCAAACAATTAATTGCATGCTTTGATGATCCAGAGGAAGAGGAAGAGGGCTTTTGAAAGCATTCTGTGAAAAGGACAAGAGGACCATGATGGCCCTGAAGTCGGTCACCTGAGTCTTTTGACCAAACATGACCCATTTTCAATCTCTTTTGAGATATCATAACAAACATTCTACTAAGCTTTCATAATTATTGGACTGAAAATTTGGCCTCTAGCATGAACACAAGCTTTTCTTGAATTTCTCTCAGTTACCTACTTTTTAGCCAATTTTAGCCAATTTTCCCATTGTAGATATTATCAAAACAAAGATCCTGACCACCTCTCATAAGTATTGGACAGCAATTGTGGCCTATAAAGCATACACAGGGTTTTTCTAAGATTTGACCTACTGACTTAGTTTTTGACCCAACATTATCGATTTTCGAAGTCGTCTGAGATGTCATCAAGACAAACATTCTGACCAAGTTTCATGAGTTTTGGACTGAAAATGTGGCCTCTAGAGCATACACAAGGTTTTTCTAAGATTTGACCTAGTGACATAGGTTTTGACCCAACATGAATCATTTTTTAACTCTTCCGAGATATCATCAAGTCAAATATTCTGAGCAACTTTCAAGAAATTTGGACTGAAAATGTGACCTCTAGATCGTACACAAGGTTTTTGTAAGATTTGACCTAGTGACCTAGTTTTTGACCCGGCATGACCCATTTTTGAACTCGTCCGAGATATCATCGAGGCAAACATTCTGAGCAAGTTTCATGAGTATCGGACTGAAAATGTGGCCTCTAGAGCATACACAAGGTAAAAAGTTGACGACGGACGACAGACACAGCACGATCACAATAGCTCATCATTTGATTTGTCATCAGCAAATTCACAGTATTTCTGTTTGATAAAGATTTCAGGGATGATCTTGTTTTATCTACCTTCTCAAAGCGTATAAGAAGAAAGGAAAAAATGGTTAATACCACCAAATTAAAACTGTGGCAACATACCTGCTGTGCAGATAGTTTTGGTGAGCGTTAATGCATTGCACAAAATTTCTGGTAATGTTTGATCATCCTTCATCAAGTTCAATAAAGTCTCAGCAAGTTCAGCCTCTTTCAATGCTAAAGCTGCATCAGCTGAATTTAGGAAAGAAAAGAAAGTTAATTTCATACCTTATTAACCCTTGACCATAAGAACAAATATTTAGACTTGTCTTAACTGGAAGCATAATGCAGACAACAAATTAACTATAGGTAAAAAGGTGGATTTCTCACTGAAATGGTACAAAATATATTTGGTAAAAGAAGAAAATGCTGGTTACCAGCATTTTCTTCTTTTTCCACCATAAATTCAAACAGCTTCTTCATCAAAACTTCGAATTGTGTGGAAGAGGCTTAATTGCTCAAACATGCAGAATTACAGGAAAAACTAGAGCTGTCACTGAATGTGACTTAATACCCCCGCCAGTGCTTTGACAGAAACAGGCAATTATTTGTACACAGACGGACACACTGACGGACACACGGACGCACTGACGGACGAACAGGCTGATTCTAGTATACCCCCGAAAACATTCGTTTTGCGGGGGTATAATTATTGACAAAATGCTAGTGCAACAAAGTTTCTCATTTCCAATCTGCTAATTGTTAAGGACAGCTACTTTTTACCAGTCAAACATTCCACTAACCTATGGATCAGCAAATTGGAAAAATGACTATCCCTCATCAAAACAGTTATGTCATTTTACAAGCTGATGGAAGAAGGTCTTTGAAAACAGAGTGTACAATTTTATCATCTGGTTCAAAGTGGAAAGAAACAAAAACAGAAATGACATTTAACTTGCATGTTTAAAAATTTAGTAATAAAGTGTGGCAGCATGTTTCATTCAAAACAGTGAAAACTCATAGTCTGAGCAACAATAATGAGGGTAATGATTAAAAAAGGGCCCCCCAAAAAATCTAAAAAAACAAAAAATTAAAAAAAACTGTAATGCATAAAGGCATAGGCAGAATTCCCAAACAAATAAAAATACAGTGTACCCACTCCTATGGTGACATATTGAAGATGCCTCAAAAGTTGCATTCCTGCTATAATAAATGCAGGTCATTATTGATAAAAGGGTATCTGGTTTTGTTCTGGCAAGCTGCATCTAGTATAGATCACAGGTACTTGATTTTTTACAGACCTCACCTTCTAAAACCGGATATATAAATCTTATATGTTAGGTTATAAAGGGGAAAGTTGGTCAAAAATCAAGTGGTATACATAGAAGTCATTTTAAGTGAGCAAAACAGTATTAAAGTACATAGGCAAAATGTTATGATCGAAAGAAATATATGGAGCAAAACAATTATTGTTTGATAATCATTCACCATCTTACCAAGTACAGTTGAGGCTATCAATGTCAAGGACACCAAAGACTCATTCTGCATGACAATGTGTTCTGATGT
Organism: Hippopus hippopus; assembly: GCA_946811185.2. Classification (NCBI taxonomy): domain Eukaryota; kingdom Metazoa; phylum Mollusca; class Bivalvia; order Cardiida; family Cardiidae; genus Hippopus; species Hippopus hippopus. The sequence continues at coordinate 38,199,711 of OX328096.1, forward strand.
TGCCATAGTAACGAGATGCGGTATCCCATCAGCCCTAATAACATTTCTCATGGATTCCTCAGTTCTGCAGTTTTTAATTATCCAAGCCAATAAACGTGTAGATTCACCTATTAAAACAGTATAAGAAAAGATGAGAATTACATCAATAAGATGGCAATATAATTCATACAGGTATTTTCAATAGGACAGACAAAAACAGCGAAATTTTTTGGTTAGAAAATCCAAATAAGTCAACATCTCCTCAAATATAATGTAAAATACATGTAAATGTTATGATTATCACAACTAACAGGTTACTTTGTAACTGTGCTAACCATGCTGTTTGCGACCATAATTGTTTTTGGAGCGTGTAAAACAAGATCAGCCTGCACATGTGATCTTGCTTTACACTCTCTGCTGCTCTATTAGTACTTTCGGTTAAATCAACAGCCATTCAAAGAAAATAAACTCAACAAAATCTATTTGTGTAATCATCCATAATTTGAATTTGGCAGTATGAAAGTTAACACAAAATTTACACTATTGGACACCTGCATAAAGCTGGAGCTAAATCATTCAAGGAAAGAAAATCATCAAACTTGATTCACCTTTGACCCCAGGATGTTCTTCACAAGCACTCCATTCTACAAGTCTTATTACAAATTCTTTGTCATGGCCAAGTCGTATTGCAGCTTCCTCTGAAATGTAGATCAATACCAAACTGAATTTTGACAATTTAGGATACTAATTCTAATTATGGCACAAATTTGCAACAATCTACTTACATAAATAGCTACTAAAAATGAGTGAGTTCAGATGAATACATGATTATCTCTTCATAACATTATATGCCAAAGCACTTACATGTACATATTCATGACAGGACATTAGGAACTGAAAGCCTTTGAAACAAAAAAACAGCAACAGAAACTGCAGCTAAAACACACACATTTAATTCTACATGGATGTTCATCAAACATGAAATGTAACTATTATAACTATTATGTGAAAGCTGATTGAAAGAATGAAAAGCTTTTGTACACAATTTATACCATTCTATACATCATTCAACATATCATTTTACAAAATTCTGTCAGGTTCTAAAATCATTAATTTTTTTTTTCACACAAACTACACCAATTACATGTAATGTAACAAAATCAACTTTGCAATGTATTACCTTGCCCATCAACCAACATCCGCAATACACCTAACATCTTAAATGTTACAGCTAGCATCTCTGAATCAACTAGTACTAATACAGCATCTATGACACCCTCCTTTATCAGTGCTGCTTTGTTTGAAGCTGAAACATACAATAAGTAATTTCAACATGTGGAAAGCAACAAAGATTGCTTTTTTGTATCATACTTTGTAAGACATGCTGGCCAAAAAAATGCTTTGACTTTGCAATATTTGAGTTCAACACTAGCAAACTGAAATTATTATTTCATCAGAACCCCTGTAAAAGAGTGAAACATCTTCTTAAAGGTCCAATAGCACCCAAAAAACAATGCAGGTGTTAAAATGCATAATAGTGTAAATTACGCCTTCTAAAAGTATGGAAAATATTGTGGAGATGACAATCTGTTATTGTGTGGTAGGTTCAAGTGTAGAGTCTCAGAAAAAAGAATTTTAAAATCAGGCGAAAAGTAAACAAAAGATAAGCAACCTGGCAACTTTTAACCTACTTCTGAAATTCACATCTCTGCCAGTGACTAAAACTTGGACCTATTGTACAATAACAGATTGTTATCTTCAAAACATTTTCTATACTTTTGAATGGCATGATTTAAATCTAAATGCATTTCAACACCCGAATTGTTTACATTTGGCAGCTGCTGTGCCTTTAAACCTTATGCTTTCAAGAACAAAACATGCAGTTTGATCTTAGATCTACACTGTCAGGGATAATTAGATTTTATATTTGGATTTTCACTCTTGGCTTGAAATTTGATGCTGCTCGTTTAACCCTTTACCACACAATCCTGAGTTTTAATGACCCTGAGAATGAAAAAAAATTGAAAATATTGTAGGAAAAGTAGAAAATGGTGGTGACCACCCTTTCATGGAAGATTTACCTAATTTGTGCTATAGTTGATCTGTCGTCTGCAAAGCTTTGAATTTGGACAAGTCTAAAATTTTTTGTTCAGTACAGCATTAACAGTTTAAGGATTAATAGGGATGCATTTTAAAACTAATTTGCAAACAAAAATGCTATTTATGAAGATTTTTCATGTGTCACAATGTTCCGATATGGTAATACATAATATATTATATGTGGATTCTCCATCTATTCAAGGGTATCACTTTGAGTTTGGGCACTTTTGTACTTAGGAGTAATTAGCATATGTAACTGTGAAAGCCAAATTCGTTATCAACTCTTTGCCAGAGGAAAAAGTTTTAAGTTCGCCAAAAGTGAAAGCATCTGCAGAAGAAAAATTAAATGTTGCTAAAATGATGGGATTTGTCTTTGAAAGGGCAAAAAACACTGTGAAAAGTGCAAATATTAGTCACCACCTTTTTCTTCTATTGCTAAAATATTTTCAAATGCCCTTTTCTAAAAGGGATTTTTTCTAATAAGGACTTAAGCAAACTGTTAGAAAAATAACAACAACTGAAAAATGAAGACTGAATCAAAACATGACAGACCTGGAATTGCTAAGTTTCTAAGGGCGCTAAGTGCAGCATGTTCTAAAGTATGTTTAGTTTCTCCATAGACTGGTTTCAGTATACCTAATAGTTTCTTTGCTACCCCTTTCTCCATCAATAGCCTACAATGATCATCTGTGAAGTAGAGGGGAAAAATAATACACCATAGTAATATCTAGACAATTTTAATATTCCATTAATCCAAATTGATGCTCAAATTTTATTTTGTTTGAATGTTTTTCTGTCTAGCTTCAACACTATTTCAGTCATGTCATGGTGACGGCTCCCTCATTCACATCCTTTCTTGGTATATACACACAAAAACTAGGCTGTGACTCTGCAGTGCATTGCAAAAGAACATCGCTGTAACTAGCACTGCCAACAAGAAACACACAAAGATTTTCTGGTTACAAATTCAATGTTTTGGCAACTACAGACTTCCAGTTAAATCAAGTAATGGCTTGAACAGACATGTCTTTCAGAAAACAATGTATAGAACACTCTAACATGTGACCAGAATTTTTACCACACTGTTCTTTTCAGAAAAACAGTCATTTACATTTGTCTGACCACCCTATAACTACATGAATGCATCTCCTTCTCTTGAATTGAACCCCCCCCCCCCCACACACACACACACAAACTAAAAACACATTTCCTTGTCATAGCTATTTTGCAGATCTTTGAGTGGACAATGGCTAAATTTCTATAATGTGTATCTTTTCTCTGTTCTCTACATAACCTGCTATTTTACCCTGTTAGATATAAGCCAACATGTTTCAGAATATTCCCGCCCCTTCTCTCTCTCTCACTCCTCCCCTTCCATTTCAAACATTCCTCTCTTACCACTTTTATGAATAAAGTACAAAAAATCAAACAAAAAAAATATGTTTCTGAAAACATTCTAAAAATTCTATATATAAACAGGACTTGCACAGAAGCAGGTAAGGATTTAACATTTTAATTCAGTCTATCAAGATCTAGAACATTACCACTTCTGGCAAAGTTTCCTACAGCCAGTGCTCCGGATAACTGTAAATGCTCTTCTTTACTTTCCAACCATTTCAGAGATTCTGTGAAAATCTCTCCCTTTCCATTATCAAACAAGATTTCCATGCTCTTCTCTGAAAATAATAAACAATTAATTTGTTGGTGTAAAATCATCATATGAAAATTTCTATTTCTTTTTTTTCGTTGACAATTTTCAAGTTCCGGTCAGTGAAGTTGAATAGAGCATATCTATCATAAATGTTTTGCATGCTGTCTCCCAAAGAAATTTGAAGTCTAGAAATTAATTACACTGCATAAAAAAGAGATTTTTCAATTATTTGTTAACTCATTACCAAACGACAAAATTTTAGGTTTATCCAATCGAAAGCATTTGCAGACGATAAAATAAAAGTGACTCAAAATCTGAAATTTGTTTGTGAATGGTAGGAAACATTGTAGGAAAAGGAGAAAATGCTGGTTACCAGCATTTTCTCCTTTTCCCACAATGTTTTCTAAAGGCTTCTTTCTCAGGGTCGTCAAAAGTAGGGATTGTGTGGTAATGGGTTAATGCAAAGTTCCAGGTCATGTTAAGGCGCCCACTTCATGATTTGTGCAGTTGACGGTTTATCTACTGACTACCAAAAACACTTTTATTGATGGGGAAAGGTTTGTTTGCTTCTGTCTTTGAATGATGTTGCAAGCCAGTCTCAAGAGAACTTTTTAACTCTTTACCACTCGACAAAATTTTAGAACTGTCCAAATTGAAAGCATTTACAGACAACAAAATAAATGCGACTCAAAAGATGAAATTCATTTTTGAAAGGTTAGAGAACATTGTGGGAAAAGGAGAAAATGCTAGTTACCAGCATTTTCTCCTTTTCCCATACTGTTTTCAAAAGGCTTCTTCCTCAGGGTCATTAAAAGTCAGGATTGTGTGGTAAAGGGTTAACTTACTCAAATGCCTGGTCCATGGCCAGTCTCATGTGAACATTGCTGCAAGTGGGGCCGAGTCATGAGTCAAAGGTTTCATATTTTCTGATGATAAAGCTGCAGAATACATTACATTTGGTCATGGTTTAGACAACTTTACACAAACCTCCAGTTAGCAAAAGAATCAACAGGTCAGATGCCATTTTAACTCTCTGTTGCTGATCTTCACTGTACTCTGAGTTATGGATATCAACTTGGGCCATCTGTATAAGAAGTTTACATAGGTCTGTCTCGGCCAGGACGTCTTTGATTTCATCTGTTTGTGGTTGAAATCACAGATAAAAAAAAGAAAATTAATGAACTGATAATAACACAAAGACAAAAGAAAAAGAGTTAATACAAAAATCTGCTTACAAAAAATATGGTATCAAAAAACACCAGCACCATGCTTTAACTCTGTAGCATGTTTGGACATTTTACGAAATTTTATATTTTTTCAACAAGAGTGTAGTTGTCACAATATATGCCACCACACGGCTGCTTTTTCAAGCAGCTAGCTATAGAGACTAAAGTGTTGGAATTTCTAGCATCTGCCTGGGTAGCTCAATGGATATATTGTGTTACTTGTGATCTAAAAGGTTTATGCACAGACTGATGGATGGACAGACGAACGCACGACGGACTCACTGGCTTTCATTAACCAATAAAAATATGAAGTTTCATGAAATTATGTCCATTAGTTGGAGATACATCGATGAAAAATTAAATTTGACATGAAGCCCCATTTTTCCATGACACAGCAATAAATTCCAAAACCCTGACAATATGCACTAGGTTACATGATCTGTGAAAGTTTCATCCAAATCCTTTTAGATATGTCCAGTAATTAAACAGATATTGGTAAAAAATGAAATATAACATGAAGACCCCTTTTTCCATGATGCAGCTATAAATCACAAAACCTTGACAATATGCGCTAGGTCACATGATGAGAAACATTCTGTGAAAATTTTATCCAAATCCGTCAAGAAATGTGGGAGGAGTTGCGTTCACAAGAAATGGACGTACGTACGGACGGACGCAGATTAAATTTGACATGAAGCCCCCTTTTTCAATGACACAGCAATAAATTCCAAAACCCTGACAATATGCGCTGGGTCACATGATCTGTGAAAATCTCATCCAAATCTGTTGAGATATGTCCAGTAATCAAAGAGATATCGGTGAAAAATGAAACATAACATGAGGCCCCCTTTTTCCATGACGCAGCTATGAATCGCAAAACCTTGACAAAATGCGCTAGGTCGCATGATGAGAAACATTCTGTGAAATTTTTATCTAAATCCGTCAAGAAATGTGGGAGGAGTTGCATTCACAAGAAATAGAATGAAATATAACATGAAGCCCCTTTTTTCCATGACCCAGCTACAAATTGCAAAACCTTGACAGTATGCGATAGGTCACATGATGAGAAACATTCTGTGGAATTTTATCCAAATCCGTCAAGAAATGTGGGAGGAATTGCGTTCACAAGAAATGAAATGAAATATAACATGAAGCCCCCTTTTTCCATGACCCAGCTACAAATCGCAAAACCTTGACAATATGTGATAGGTCACATGATGAGAAACATTCTGTGAAAATTTTATCCAAATCTGTCAAGAAATGTGGGAGGAGTTGCATTCAGAACAAATGGAATGAAATATAACATGAAGCCCCCTTTTTCCATGACGCAGCTACAAATCGCAAAACCTTGACAATATGTGATAGGTCACATGATGAGAAACATTCTGTGAAAATTTTATCCAAATCCGTCAAGAAATGTGGGAGGAGTTGAGTTCACAAGAAATGGACATACGTACGTACAGACGGACCAAGGGACGGACATATGGACGAGATGACGCCAATATACGTCACCTCTGGCGGCATATAAAAAAACACAGATCAAGATCTGACAGTATAGAATGTGCGGTCTTATCTAAGATCCATACTGCCAGTCTGCCAATAAGTTAGGTAATTACTTTGTAAAATGACATGAAAATAATACCTGGAAACTTGAGTTACAATTTATCACAAAGGTAAAGATCTATCAGAACTGTCAATATTGTGATTAGCATACTTGAATATGTAAAAACCTCGAAGCATTCTTTGGATTCTTTCTGCGTACATTTGCAACACAGGTCACAATGGCTTCAAAAGCCAAAAGCTGCATTAAGGCCTGGAGCCTCACTTATCAAACGGCCTAAATATTATTTGAATTCTACACAAACAGACCACTCATACAGTTGGCTGGGAAATTCTGTCAGTCAACCATGTGGCTGGCTTAGGAATTTACAATTTGAACTGAATTTGGAATGGTTGGTGAATAAAGCCCCCAAGTAGATCAATGCCATTTAAAGCCTTCTTACCCCATTCTGCCCATGCTAACAAAATTTCCAATACAGATTCATAGAAAACATCAATATTAACAGATCTCAGGAAGTTGACCATACTTGAACACAGGTATGATGTTGACAATCTTTCCTTGCATACTTCTGAAAAAAAAAAAATGTCACCAGTTATAATTAACAATCTGTTGTCAAACATGATAGAATTCCAGATGCTACACCGAGTACAGATTTTTTTTGTTTAGTGGCTGTGCTGGTTATGGTTTTTTCCTAATACTGCACTGACTATATTTAGCCCTACAAAAAGCAGTAAGAAATGACACGAAGAATAAACCTTTTGCAGAAATAGAAAACATAATTTTTAAATGTATGGTTATCACTGTGGCAATCCAGCAATTACTTGATACAATGGCTGATTTTTTTCAAAAGGGGGCATGAAAAATGTCTGAACAATAATGGATTCATTCATTCAAGTGAAAATACTTGTAGCTTATGTAATGTCAAAACATGTATATAAATTAAAATCTAACTAAAGATAATAACCAAAAGCTCATACTGCTTATACCCTATGCATTCACTAAAGTGCACAACACCATGTAACTCACACAATACATGTACATGAACTAAAAAAAAAAATGGTTTTCTTCCTTTTTGCAGCACAAAATTTGTTAACTATTAATGTGCTGCAAAAATGAGAGATGATACATGTAAAAAAGAGTGAAAAAAAAAAGAGGGACAATTTGCAATGGCAGTTAATTCTTACAACAGAGAAATTTTGCTTCAACATTCCAAGTTCTTTACAGTCTGACCTGAATCTACATTGTTGGTGAATGCACATGAGGGTATCCTCAGTATTTCAACCATTTACAAAAAGACATCATTTCAGACTTGTTCAAATTGAAATCATCTCCAGATAACAAATCAGATATAGCTTAGGTAATGGGACTTGTCTTAACAAGAGCCCTGCCCGGGTGGCTCAGTGGTGAGCGTGTCGGACTCATGACCTGGTGGTTGTGAGTTCGATACCCGGTTGAGGTGAACTTTCCTTCCGGCGTATTTTCGCCTCTCACCTCTGCTGAAGCATGTGAGAAAAGTAGTCGGTGGCTTTGGAAAGAAAGTTGTGTTAGTACTGGTGTGAGAAAGCCAGGAAACACATGTGCGTCACAGACCGCCATGATATGACCTTAGCTGTTAAAGTGGCGATAAACCCCAATACAACCAACTTAACAAGAGTGGTAAACTTTGTTGGAAAAGGAGACATTGCTGCTGACCGGCATTTTTCACTTTTCCTTAAAAGCTTTTTTCACCATGGGCGTTGAAAAATGGATTGTTGTCAAGGATTGAAAATATATGCAATTTTCTGATTTGCTGAATGGTCTCTGAAGAAAAAATGACAGTACCTTAGCAATTAAATCTTGTATACACAGACAAGCAGTAACACATGGTGACAAAAGAAGAAACTGTTTGTTTTACCATTTTCTTTATCAACCCAAAATGTTTTCAAATGCCTGATGTGTAAACTACAGAGTTGTTTAACTCTTTACCAAATGTCAAAATTTTAGACTTGTCTAAATTTGAAAGCATTTGCAGATGAAAAATAGGATGTAAATAAAATATTCAGAAAATTGGTTTGGGAAGGGTGCAAAACACTGGGGGCAGGCTGCAAAACATTGTGGTCACCAGCATTTTCCTTTTTTTTTTCTGCAATGTTTTCAAAAGTTTCTTTCTCAGGGTCATTAAAGGTTAGGGTTGTATGGTAAAGGGTTATGAGCGCTTGTATATATGAAACCTCTACGGAGAGCAATATAACTTACCAGAGTCAGTGAGACTAGCAACAGTGACTAGAACCATGTTACAAAGACCCTCCTCTGCTTCATACATTTTTAAATAATCTCCCATCACATCAAGGGCACCTAACTCTATTGCCCTTTGTTGAAGAGTATCTGAAAAGATAGTAAAAGCACCAAAATAGGTTTAAGTTTGTTTGATTGATGTTTAATGCCATTTTCTTTCAGCATTATTTCAGTTACATCTAGTGCACCTATCCATGCTTTCCAGGAATTTCTTTCACCAGTACATGTATTTTGCACAAAGTTCTTGCAAAGCATCTTGCTGTGTTTCCTAATAAATATTGTCGAAAAATACTCAGTGGTGAGAGAGAAATGAATCCTTTTGCACTATCATTACTCTTCAGAAAGAACTTGGCTAGTCTAAGAATTAAACCAGCAGCTCCTTGGTTTCAGGCTTTGTATGTTACAGACTGAGCTTGTACCTGGCTTCATAAAATTCATGATATGGTGCTTATTGTTACACTTTATTTCACACCTACAATTTAACGTCCAATGAAATCGCTCTAACACCACCATGTGAGTACGGAATATCTTATTCCATATTGGAGGCTGTAGCGTCCGTTGTCAAAAAAGCAATTTCAAAACCCTCTTTTGATATGTTTTGATTTCTTTTTTATTATTATTTAAATTGAAATGGCCCTATACTTGTCATTTACTTTAATGTCAATACAGAAGTGTGAAATAAAGAGGTCATTTAACATGCTTGGGTACAATACTGAATTCAATTGGATTCATACACTGCAGAACCAGTCTATATTTTGGACTCGGCTGTCGACTCGTCCAAAATATAGACCGGTTCTGCAGTGTACTCGTCCAATAGAATTCAGTATTGTACCCAAGCGTGTTAAATAACCTCATAATATTCAGAATTTGAATCGCACAAAACAGCAAAAAAGTTCATCTTTTTATTTGAAATAAAAGTTACTGTACATTTCTAATTCTCTTTATCCAGATCATAATTTACAAATCTTAACTTTAGCAGCACTGAGCGCAACTAAAGTTGATCTAAAGCCAAAGAAGATCAAAATCAGACAGCCGTTAGCAGCCACTGTAGATGCAGATTACACTGTATCAATCATGCAGTCTGATCTAGGATCTACACTGTCTTTGCAAAATATTCTGACATAAGATCATGTTGTAGTCTGGTTTCCAGACTGAGAAAGGCCATTTCACTTATTTAACACGTTTAACACAATGCGGCTCATGTGGTGGAAATTGTCCAGCATTTTCTCCCTTCCCACAATGTTTACTAAAAGCCTTTGTGATTGTTTGGTAAAGGCTTATAAAATAGTATTAACTCTTTCTGCTAACTGTTTGTAATGTGGAATAGTCAAAATGAGAAGAATATTTCATAGGATCATTATACTGGAGTCTGATAAGTGGTGCTCTGACAAAAAGGGGGTTTAATGCCTGTCAGTGATGCATTATACCAAGCAAATTATCATATTATGATGCATCCATGAAATCCATTCTAATAAGTGTCTGAATCATGAGGCAGACAGGTCCTTTGACATCCAGAAAATTTAACAACTGCAAAAGGTTTTGAACCATGTCTGCCTGCACAGACTGACTTGGGTCGATACTTTTTACATTATGCATTAAACAGCCTTTTCACAGAGCATGACTGAAAATAAATGATTGTTACTTCAAATTTGCTAAAATTTAATGTAAAAGATCATATTTCATTATCATTCGATTCAGAGAAAAAGTGTTTCTAGGCAAATGAATTCCTCTTGGTTCCTGTAAATAACTTGGCTTTAGTCCAATATCTGCTTCTATATGAATATCTGTCTGCTCTAAAGTTCTTCCTTGATATGCAGCTCTCTATTCTGGCTCTCAACTTTCTTCTCTATACTTATGTATTTTTCTTACACTTGCAAGTACTTTTTATACAAAACTCGCATTAGCTTTCGCATGGATTAGACTAAGAGTATTGAACTAACCGTATATATACAAGTCATACATAAACAAAGAGTTCCACCTGATATATTTGTAAAGACAAGAGTACCACATGCAGGCGCCAATGCTTGGCTGCAGTTGCTTTTAGAGAAAATTCTTACTTCAAAAGGGGCATGACTGAGTAAGAAATATTTTGATGGGTACCTGCCTTTGCTGTATGGGTTCCCTTTTTGCAAATTAACAACTAGTCCAAGTTTATAGTAACTATCTTCAGTAATGACAGCGATATTATGAAATGCCAAAGTTTTTGAAAATTCTGTTGAAAAAGGGGCATAACTATGTCAAAGACATTTTGATGGCTACCTGCCCCTGTTGTATGGGTGCCCCTTTTGATAAACAAATAGGCAGATTTTTAAGTAAACATCTTCAGTAATGACAGAGGTATCATAAAATGTCAAAGTTTTTGCACGACCATGATGATGCCTGGGCTATGATAATTATACAGCAATCTTTTCTTTGAAAACACCCAAGCTAATAAAATAATCAAGCAGGGCCAATATTCACCAACCATTGTATATAGCAGTCTAAGTCTAATTCTCAAGAATTTTCTAATTTTCAAAGTAACCAAACTCTTAATTGGCTAAACCGTTTTGGCTTAACCATATGGTTTGGCATGGATGGACAGACGCATGATGGACACCAGGCCATGATAGAAGCTCACTGGTCTTTGGTCAGTGGAGCTACAGACAAAAAAATGCTGCTACCAGCATTTTCTTCTTTTCCCACAACATTTTCTACTCCAACAAAGACAAATAGTAATCAATCTCTTAACCCATTACCACACAATCCCAAGTTCTAATGACCTTGTTGAGAGGGCATTTTGAAAACATTGTGGGAAAAGGAGATAATGCCCTTAAAAAGCATTTTCTCCTTTCCTCACATGGTTTTTTACCCTTTCAAAAACAAATCCCCTAAGTTTCTACATTTTGTTTGCAAATGCTCTTGATTTTAAAAGGTCTAAAATTTCATAAAGGGTTAAGCCAATTTTGATTTGATGTCTGCCTTGGTTTTCAACATGCTACATTAAATGATATCTGTGGCATGTGAATGAAATAAATCATGGGTAGAAGTGAAATAACTTACTTATTGATTAATTAAGTTTTTGTCACCCATCCATAATCAAAGTAAGGAATTTTTATGCAGGTGTAAAGGCCATTGCTCAAGATAATGAAATACGGAAATACTGTAACAATACTGAAGCGTTTTCAACTAGAATATCTCTCAAAAAATACGATAATGTAGATCACTGATCAAACTGCATGTTTTGTGCAGTCTGATATTGCTCTGCACAGTCTGCTGACATGCACTTTTTCTCATCCTTAGGATGCAAGGCACTATGAATCCAGCTTTCGAGACCACGAATTATGAAGCACCTAGGATTTCACAAGGCCAAACTCTGTATACATATACCCAGCATTCTAAACAACAGACCTTATAATAATTGTTTATTATTGGAACCCTGGGTCTAATAAGTCCCATGGATGGTTTCATTTACAAGACTATTGGCTTCTTTGAGGTTACTGAAAATCAGCCTAGGTTAAACATATAATTAGTTTCTTAACCTTTGCTTACCTATAAATAAATTCTTTATACCTCCTGTCTTTCTTTTTCCCAAAGAACATATATCAACTCTTTATCAAACAACAAAATTTTGGACTAGAACAAATTGAAAGCATTTGCAGACGACAAAATAAATGTGGCTCAAATGATGATTTCTTCCTTAAATGTGGTAGAAAACATTGTGGGAAAAGGAGAAACTGCTGGTTACCAGCATTTTCTCCTTTTCCCACAATGTTTTCAAAAGGCTTCTTGCACTGGGTCGTTAAAACTTGGGATTGTGTGGTAAAGAGTTAAGCTATTTTTACGCAAAAACTAGTACAAATAACAATGACTGATAATCATTGGATGAAAAGTGCAATGTCTCATTTGAATAATATGGAAAAGTGAACAGGAAAAGGAGGAACCATTTGTTAAAAGCTTTTTCCCGCCAAGCTTTAACCCTTTTCAAATGATGAAATTTTAGAGTTGTCCAAATTCAAAGCATTTTGAGATGTCAAACTAAATACAGCTGAAATGATGATAATTTGTCTGTGAAAGTAGAAAACTTTTCAGCAAAAGGAGAAAATACAGGTTATCAGCATTTTCTCCTCTTCTAACAAGGTTCTCAAAAGGCTATTTCCTCAGGGTAGTTAAAATTCAGTATTGTGCGGTAAAGAGTTAACTCTTTACCACACGAGAAAATTTTAGACTGGTCCAAATTGAAAGCATTTGCAGACGACAAAATAAAGGTGACTGAAAAATTAAAATTTGGTTTGGGAAGAGTAGAAAACACTGTGGGAAAAGGAGAAAATGCTGGTTACCAGCATTTTCTCCTTTTCCCACAATGTTTTCCAAAGGCTTCTTTCTCAGGGGCGTCAAAAGTAGGGATTGTGTGGTAATGGGTTAAGTCTTTACCAAACAACAAAACTTTAGACTGGACTGAATTGAGAGCATTTGCAGACGACAAATTACATGTATTTCAAATGATGATTTCTGTCTTTGATAGGGTTGAAAACATTGTGGGAAAAGGAGAATATGCTGGTTGCCTGCATTTACTCCTTTTACCACAATGTCTTCAAAAGTCTCCTCCTTTAGGGTAGTTCAAACTTGGGATTGTGTTGTAAAGAGTTAAGCAACTTTCAAGGGATGTGAAAATGCTACTGTATTTGAACCTTTGCGAACCTGTAAATACATGTAATAACCATAATCTGCTTGTGCCTGATTCTATTTAACCGTTAAAGTTCTAAATAAATGCACAATGCCGACTTTTAATGACCCTGCAAAAGAGGCATTTTGGAAACATTGTGGGAAAAGGAGAAAATGCTGGTTACCAGCATTTTCTCCTTTTCCCACAATATTTTCTACCAAATCAAAGAAAATTTGCACCATTTGAGCCACGTCTGGAAATGCTTTCAATTTGGACAAGGCTACAATTTTGTCGTCTGGTAAAGAGTTAAATAATCAAAGACAGTTGGGGAAAGCAAAATATCGTAATTTCAAAGCCCTTTTCATCCTGTGCAATCTGATCTTGATCTATATTCTCTGAAAAAAGCCTACTGAGTCCTCCTTTTCAGTCTAAGGGTTGAAATACGTGTGAAATGGGGATTTTCAAAAGTAAGGAAAAAAATGTGCAAAAAGGACAAAAAGAAGCCGCATTTTCTTATATTTTCACTATGTTTTCTACCCGGTCACATTGAATCCAATCATTTTAGCCAAACTTAACCCTTTACCACACAATCCCGAACTTTAATGACCGCAAGGAAGAAGGCTTTTGAAAATATAGTGGGAAAAGGAGAAAATGCTGGTAACCAACATTTTCTCCTTTTCCAACAATATTTTCTACCTATTCAAGAAAGAATACCATAATTTGAAAAACATTTGAATTATCCTCTGTACATTCCTTCAATTCGGACAAGTCTAGAATTATTCTGTGTGGTTATGGGTTAATTTGTCATCAGCTAAATGTTTTAATATACATGTAAGGGCCAAGTCTAACATTTTTTTCTCACAGAATAACAAAAATAAATGAACTCAGGGTGTACCCAAGGGTACAAGAGAATAGGTATAATTGTGGATCAATTAAGTCATTAGGTTACATTCCAAAACAATTCTGTAGGGTATTTACAGACCTGTGAAAAGGTGAATGTTCTCTACCTGTAATACCAAAAACCAAGCATACAGAAAGAACATTTAAAGGTTTCTTCAATCTTGCCCTGTCATTTTTATCATCTTAACCCTTAACCCTTAATCTGCTAAACAAGTGAAATGAAACTTTCAAGCAAATACTAAAAACCCAATTTTGCTCTGTCAATGGAATTTATTTGGGGAAAATATATCCCTATAGAACAATGCAGATCCAAGATCAGACTGCACATTCTGTGCAGTCTGATCACAATCTACACTGAATGCAAAAGGTCTTTGAGTCACACATAGCAGTCCAAGGGTTGATTTAATCCTGAGAATGTTTATCTACTCTAAATCCTTACCAAAGAACAAAATTTTAGCCTTGTCGAAATTGTAAGAATGCTTTTTTTTTGTAAACTTTATTGTCCACGTCTTTATGGTACTTGTGGGTCGTGGCCTTCCCTCAATGCACCTTACAGATCGTTGTTAGTATTCTTATTGCAGTTGACAAATTAAGGTTTCACAAATGATGGGAATTATCTGAGAAAGAATAGAAAATATTCAGGAAAATGGAGAAAATAGTAGTTACTAGCACTTTCTCCTTTTCTCAAACTGTTTTAAAAAGCCTTTGTTTTCTATATCTTAAATCTTTACCGCACGAAAAAGTAAAGACTCATCAGAAATGATAGCATTTGCAAATCACAAATCAAATGTTGCTCAGATGATAGATTTCAGCTTTAAAAGAGTAGAAATCATTGTGGGAAAAGGAAAAAATGCTGCTTACAAGCATTTTCTCCATTTCCCAAAATGATTTCAACCTGCTCTCTTTCTTGCATTAAAAAACAGGGATTATGTGATAAAGTGTTAGACCTAATTCAAATAGAAACATTCATTGAGGATTTTTTTCAAAGTCTTCAGCTTGTCTTTGTCTGCAGTGTTTGCATTTGTCCAATTGTACAGCAAACATGCATGAATAAGGTAAATTTAGAAAATATGTATACATCTTATTTGTATTTATGATACAAGTCCAATATCTGGCAGAAAGTCATGAAATGTCTTGCACATACAGTTGGCTCTGCAAATGGTAGCTGTGCCTTGAAGTTATCCACAACCTTTTGTATCAGTGAGGAGGACCTCATTTTCAGCTCATCCGAGCACAAAGTGTTCAAGGTAAGCTTTTGGGATCATACTGTGTCCGTTGTATGTCGTGCCTGTTTTAGCAAACTATTCCAATGAAATATTTATCACGTAAAACAAGTTTGTAGCAGACAACTTTAAAAACATCCTTACAGCACAATGAAAATCATCAAAACTTAGATATAATTTGTACACAATGTACATATAAAAGTGCTGTGGCTAAACGAGAAATTGCATGATATCCGTAATTTCTCCTTTGCCTAACTTTTCTAAAAGTAGTCTGCTGCTGCAGGAAGTAATGTGTTAACCCTTTACCAAACAATCCCAACTTTTAAGGACCTTAGGGCGATGGCTTTTAAACAACTTGTAGGAAAAGGAAACAAGAGGGCCAAGAAAGCCCTGAATCGCTCCATTGGCTAATAAGTAAAACCCTACAAGCCAAATATTACAATACTTGGCAAACTGATTTTGATCTAGAAGACATACAGAATTTTCTCTATAAAATCCTACGTCAAAGTTATGACCCCAGGGCAAAGCCATTTTTGACCACAGGGCTATAATTACTTGAATCCTGGTAGAGGTCCACAAGATAAAGCCCTATACCAAATAGTACTGTCTAGAATGTGTGGTTATAGATAAGAAGATTTTCAAAGTTTCCTCATAAAAAAGCCCTGTAAAACATGAGACCTCTAAGACATGGCTAAATTTGGGAGTCCTAGGTCTTATGAATAGTAACAAGAAGATTTCTAAAGTTTTCACTATATAAGCCCATGTAAAACTTCTTACCCCTGGGGTATAGCCAAACTTAAACCCAGGGCTATTACCTAGGGTCCTCTTGGTAGAGGCCCACTAGATAAAGCTACGTGCAAAATTTGGTAGCTCTAGGCCTTATGGCTAAGTATTTTTCAAGTAAGTTTTCCCTACATAAGCTCATGTAAACATTGTGCCCCCCTGGGGCGGGGCCAGATTTGACCCCAAGGCAATAATTTGGGCAATCTTGGTAGAGGCCCATAAGATAAAGCTTCATGCAAAATTTGGTAGCCCTAGGCTTTATGGCTAGGTATGAGAAGATTTTTAAAGTTTTCCCTATGTAATCTTATGTAAAACTTGTGACCCCCGGGGCAGGGCCAAATTTGACTCCAGGGCTACAATTTGGACACTCTTGGTAAAGATTCATGCAAAATTTGGTAGCCCTTGGTCTTATGGCTAGGTACAGGAAGATTTCTAAAGTTTTCACTATATAAGCCTATGTAAAACTTGTGACCCCTGGGGTGGGGCCAAATCTGACCCCTGGGCTATAATTTGAAGAGACTTGGTAGAGGTCTACTAGATAAAAGTAAATGCCAAATTTGGTAGCCCTAGGCCTTATGGTTTCAGGCAAGAAGATTTTCAATATTTTTCAGTTTTGTTGCCATGGCAACCAGAGTTTTTGAAGGAATCAAATTCTTTCAAGAAATTCGGAAGCGGACCATGGCAGGATCATTTTTATGAAGTTTTATCAAAATTGGATTGGTAGTTTCAGAGAAGAAGACATTTGAAATAAAAGTTAACACACGCACGGGCAGACGCACAGACAGACGTACGACGGACACCTGGCCATGACATAAGCCTGCTGGCCTTTGGCCAGTGGAGCTAAAAATACTGGTAAAGCATTTTCTCCTTTTCCCATAATGTTTTCAACTCACTCAAATACAAATCCCACTAATTATACTACATTTCCTGTGTAGTCTGCAAATGCTTTGGATTTGGATAGGTTCAAAACTTTGTCATCTGGTGAAAAGTTAAACAATAATTATGATAAACAAAAATATTGTATCTTTATTGTTTCAAATTATCTGTGTGTTTGGATTTGGATTGGTTCAAACTTTTGTCTTCTGGTGAAAAGTTAACTCTTTACCAAACAACAAAATTTCAGACTGGTCCAAATTGAAAGCATTTGCAGATGGCATAATTAATGTGACTCAAAAATTGAAATTTGTTCTGGAAAGGGTGGAAAACATTTTGGGAGAAGGAGAAAAATGCTGGTTACCAGCATTTTCTCCTTTTCCCACAATGTTTTCAAAAGGTGTCATTCTGAGAGTCGTGAAAACCCGGGATTGTTTGGTAAAGAGTTAAACAATAATTATGATAAAAAAAACAAGAGGGCCATGATGGCCCTGTATCGCTCCACTGGCTATTAAGTAAAATTCTGACCAGTCGTTTCAGAGAAGAAGAATTTTTAAGAATTTCTAAATTTCCATATAGTGCAAGTAGCCCCCATTCACCAGAGCCACATTTTTTGACGGATCAAAATTTTACGAACAATTTTTGAAAAAGGTCACCCAAGCAACAATCCTGTGAAATTATTTCAAAATCTGACCTGCTGTTTCAGAGGAGAAGATTTTTAAAGAATTCCTTCATTTCTGTATAGTGCAAGAAGCCCCCATTCACCAGAGCCACGTTTTTTGACGGATCAAAATTTTACGAACAGTTTTTGAAAAGGGTCACCCAAGGAACAATCCTGTGAAATTATTTCGAAATCTGACCAGCGGTTTCAGAGAAGAAGAATTTTGAAGAATTCCTTCATTTCTATATGGTGCAAGAAGCCCCCATTCACCAGAGCCACATTTTTTGACGGATCAAAATTTTACGAACAATTTTTAAAAAGGGTCACCCAAGGAGCATATCTGTGAAATTATTTCAAAATCTGACCTGTGGTTTCAGAGGAGAAGATTTTTAAAGAATTCCCTAAAAAATTCCATTTGGTTGCAATGGCAACCAGAGTTTTTGATGGAATCAAATTCTGTGAACGGTTTTTAAAGAGGACCTTCCAAGGAACATTCCAGCCAAGTTTGGTCCAAATCCGCCCAGTGGTTTAGGAGGAGTTGATGTTTAAAGAATTGTTGACGACACACGACGCACGACGGACACCAGGTGATCCTAAAAGCTCCCCTTGAGCACGTTGTGCTCAAGTGAGCTAAAAAGTTAACATACGGATGGACGCACAACGGACAACGGGCCATAACATAAGCCTGCTGGCCTTCGGCCAGTGGAGCTAAAAAACTTGTCTAGCACCAATCATGTATCACTGCAGCTTGATAATCAAGGGAGGTAAATAGTAACGAACTTTATCTTTCATAAAAAGAGTTATTTCCCTTGATTAATGTTTAAATTGAAGTGACAATATTTTGAAGCCCATGTTAAACTTGCGATCCCTGGAATGAAGGCAATTTTGACCCCAGACCTACAATATGAAACTAGAATGTGTGGTTATAAACAAAAAGATTTTTTAATCTTGCCCAATAAAAAGTCATGTAAAACAAGTTTGCTGAATAAAAGGCCCTGTAAAATATGTGATCCATGACACAGGTTTATCAAGTTTTCACTATAAAAGCCAATGTAAAACTTGTGACCCCTGGTGTGGAGTCAAACTTGACCCCCAAAGTTAAAATTTGGGCCCTCTTGGTAGAGGCCCATTATATAAAGTTACATGCAAAATTTGGTAGCCCTAGGCCTAAATATGGCTATGTACAAGTAGATTATTAAAGTTTCCTTATATAAGACCATGTAGAACTTGTGACCCCCTGGGGTGGGGCTACATTTGACCCCCTGGGCTATAATTTGGGCACCCTTGATAGAGACCCCCTAGATAAAGCTAAATGCAAAATTTGATAGCCCTAGCCCTTATAGCTAGATGCGAAAGATTTTCCTATATAAGCCCGCCCATGTAAAACATGTTACCCCCCGGAGCGAAGTCAAATTTGACCCTCGGCTATAATTTGGACACCTTTGGTACAGGTCCACTAGATAAAGCTACATGCCAAATTTGGTCGCCCTAGGCCCCATGGCTAGGTCAAAGAAGAATTTTAAAGTTCTCCCTATATAAGCCCATGTAAAACTTGTTATATAAGCCCATGTAAAACTTGTTACCCCCGGGCAGGGCCTAATTTGACCCCAGGGCTATAATTTGAACAATCTTGGCAGAGGTCCACTAGATAAAGCTACATGCCAAATTCGGTAGCTCTAGGCCCTATGGCTAGGTAGAAGAGGAATTTTAAAGTTCTCCCTAAATAAACCCATGTATAACTTGTAACCCCCGGGGCGGGGCCAATTTTGACCCAAGGGCTATAAATTGAAGAAACTTGGTAGAGGTCCACTAGATAAAGCTACATGCCAAATTTGGTAGCCCTTGGCCTTACGGTTTCAGACAAGAAGATTTTCAAAATTTTTCAGTTTTGTTGCCATGGCAACCAGAGTTTTTGAAGGAATTAAATTCTTTCAAGAAATTCTGAAGAGGACCATGGCAGGATCATTTCTGTGAAGTTTCATCAAAATTGGATGGGTAGTTTCAGAGAAGAAGACGTTTTAAAAAAAAGTTAACGCACGGACGGACGGACGGAAGGACGCACGACGGACAACAGGCCATGACATAAGCCTGCTGGCCTTCGGCCAGTGGAGCTAAAAATATTGTATCTTTATTGTTTCAAATTATCTGTGTGTTTTCTTCCTAACAAATATTGCTATGATACCTACCATTTGTATTGGTAACATTTAGAAGAAATCCACATGCAATGGTTCGTAACTTTTCAGTTTCCTTCAAGGACATCAATGATTTCAAAAGATTGAGAAGAACTTTGATGCCACTGTTTTCATCCACCACTTTTCTGGCTTCATCTGAAATATAAATCAAATCAATGTCAGTTTCAACTTTACACGATTAATCCATTCTTCCGTAACTCTATATGTACAAGATATACCAGACAATCCTGTGTTTCAACAATCCTGTAAAACATGTTTGAAAATATTGTGGAAAAAATAAGAAAATGCTGGTGATCAGCATTTTCTCCTTTTCGCACAATAGTTTTATTCTTTCAAAGACAAATCCTATCGTTTGAGTAATTTCTGGTTTGTCCTCTGCAAGTGCTAAAAAATTCTAGCAATCCTTTCAAAGATAATCCTATCATTTGAGTAATATCTGGTTTGTCCTCTGCAAGTGCTAAAAAATTCTAGCAAGTCTAAAATTTTATCCCCAGCTAAAGAGTTAACTCATTTTTAAGCAACAAAATTTTAGGTTGATCCAAATTGAAGGCTTTTGCAGAAGACAAATTACATGTGAACGAAATTAATGGATTCTTTTGTTTTAAAATGGTGGAAATCATTGTGAGAATAGGTGAAAATGCTGGTAACTCAGTGTTTTCAAAAGCAGTCCTCCACAGAGTCATTAAACCATGACATTGTGAACGTTTGAAAAGGGTTAACCATACAACAAAATTTTGGACACAACCAAATTGAAAGTATTTGAAAGCATTACAAGCATTTTCTCCTTTTCCCACTATGTTTTCAAAAGCCTTCTCTTTTAGGTTTGTTTAAACTTGGGGATTGCGTGGTAAAGATTTACAGTAAGTCATTATTATTGCAAACTTGTAACTACAATATTCTTGTCTTGAAGCAGATCACTTCTCCAAACATTGTGGGAAAAAATAATGCTCATTACATGCATGTTCTCCTTTTGGCAACATTACTTTCATTTCTACTTGTGTTATTTCATAACTTTGTGAGAAAAGGAACAAAAATGCTAGTAAACAAAATTTTCTCCTTTACCCACCATGTTTTCTACCCTTTCAAAAGCAAATTGCATATTTTTTGGGTATTCAATTTGTCCTCTGAGAATGTTTTGAATTTGGAAAAATCTTAGGTTTTGTTGTTTGTTAAAGCACTAAATGAAGGCTCATAACCTCTTATTTTCATTACAGTCAGTTTTGTAATTCATTTTATATAGCATGTCTGGAAATACTCGATAAAGCCGGTATTTAGAATACAGGTTATCAGAAAATAGCAGCAAGACCAGAGATATCAGAAAGTAAATGGATTTGGGGAATTCTCAGTGCACGCAAACAGGAACACAATTTTTATAGACATTGCTTTTAGATCCGCTTCATTCATGAATAAATGCATGTCTGCAGCAATATTTGCTTGAATCAATTCCAACGGGAAAGACATATCTTATCCTCTGGAAGATACTTTTGTTATCTAACATTTCAAATGTCAACTACTTTTTCCTAGAAAAGACAGGAAAAATGTAGCAGGGATTTTTCTTTTAATCCTTTACCAAACAATCCCTTGTTTTAATAACCCTGAGGAAAACAGCTTTTGAAAACATTGTGGGAAAAGGAGAAAATGCTGGTAACTAGCACAAAGTTTAAATAAAAGGATAAATGTCATTACATCAGTAACGTTTACTGTGTTATCTGCAAATGCCCTCAATTTGGACTAGTCTAAAACTTTGATGTTAACCCTTTACCGCACAACAAAAATGTAGACTAGCCCAAATTAAAAGCATTTGCAGACAAAAATTCAAATGTAGCTCAAATGAAAGTGGTTACCAGCAGTTTCTCCTTTTCCCACAATGTTTTCAAATGCCTTCCTTTCTCAGGGTTGTTAAATGACAGGATTGTGTGGTAAAGAGTTAAGAGTTACAAGAGGTATGGTAAAGAGGTGGGAAATTGCCTCAGATGATTTGAAACACTGTGCATGTTTAAAAGCTATTCAATAACATCATGTGCCAATCTTAAGAACATTTTGTAGGAAACCTAATTAATGAACCATTTATCTCTCAGATATTTATCACATTGCTGCAGTTACAAACATAGAAAACACTGGGTAAGAAGCTAATCTTGAAGTCCAAGCCACAATTCCTTTTCCTATAATGTTTTCTATACTACCCGAAAATGATACCAGTATGGTACTTCGGGAGTTCCATTTTGCTTGCTTGCTTTTCTTTAGACTAATTCTTACTCTTCTATCAAACAATGCTATGTTTATACCACCCTGAGCGAGAAGACTTTTCCAAACATTTAGGGTAAAGGAGAAAATACTGGTTAAAAAGGAGAAAATGCTGCTTTTAACCCTTTCCCAAACAATCCCTGGTTTTTACGGGTCAGGAATAGAAGCCTTTTGAAAACATTGTGGGAAAAGGAGAAAATGCTGGTAACCAGCATTTTCTCCTTTTCCCACAATGTTTTCTACCCTATCATATAGAAAAATAATCTTTTTAGCAACTGTTAATTTGGCATCTGCAAAATGCTTTCAATTTGGTCTGGTCCAAAATTTGCCGTTTGGGAAAGGGTTAAAGGATAAATATGCTGGTTAACAGCATTTTCTGTATTCTGACAATAGTTTCTTTGCTTTCAAAGGCAAATCCCATCATATGAGCCACATTTGAGGAGACATCCATCATCAAAAGGCTTTCCATACTGACAACTTCACATGTCTAAAATTTTGTTGTCTAGGATAAAAGTTAACCCTTTACCACACGGCAAAATTTAAGACCTATCCAAATTGAAAGCATTTACAGAAGACAATTTTATAGTGGCTCAAATGACGCAACTTTTCTTTGATAAGGTAGAAAACTTTGTGGGAAAAGGAGAAAATGCTGGTTACCAGCATTTTCTCCCTTTCCCACAATGTTTTAAAAAGGCCTCTTCTACAGGGTCGTTAAAAGGCGTCAATGTGTGGTAAAGGGTTAAACCAGTCTGTATCCTAATAAGATATAGTGAAGACAACTGTATGCAAATTATTCCTAGATTCACACAAAATTAATACCAGCTAAATACAAAGAAAAGTATGTGGAACACTTTAGATGAACCTTTCATATTTATGATTTATATATAGAGGTAGATTTAGATGCATACTCCACCCACATAAAATATTTGGCAGGATTTTCTAATTATGACTCAAATCTCTCCCTCTACATTCATGATTATTTTTTCACCTAAATCAGAAAAAGCAGTAAAGAATTGCTATAAATTTTTGTAGAGCCTGACTGTTCAAGGAACTGCAGACTTTTGTTCTCCACCATTTCCATTTATTAATTAGTGTCAAACACAACTTTACTTTTTACCAGTCAACGACATTTTAGAAATTCCCAAACTCAAACATTTGCAAATGACAGAATACTATGTGGATTAAATGATGAAAAAATGTAATTGAAATGGTAAAAATCATTGTTGGAAAAGGAGAAAAAGCTGGTTACCAGTATTTTCTCCTTTCTCATACTGTTTTCAAAAATGCTTTTTTTCTCAGAATCGATAAACTCTAGATTGTTTAATAAAGGGTTACATTGCTTTTGCATGGGGTTAATCTACTTTTGCATGCAATGTTGATCAGGATACACAGAATTTGCAGTCTGATCTCTGATTTACACTGTCTGATACTAGTTTTAGGTGAGGTTGTAATGCAATAGCAAAATCATAGTTCTTTATGTCCATTTCATTTAAATGAAAGTTGCACTTTCATAATTAATCCATTTCCAAGAGGCAAATCTTCAGAAGTCAACAGTTACTGTAGAAAATGAGGTGACACATTGAGATACTGCTAAAAAACATCTTGAAAGCTCATCTACAAAAAGCTTGTTTACCAACTGACACATGTAATGAGTTTTAGGCCCATACACATTGCCCACAACTTTAGGAAAAACAGTATGTGTGTGGCATATATTTGGTAAAAATACTGCGGCAGATGGAGAAATTATGCCTAAGACCAATAGAAAAATGTGTCTGAACATTTTCAAGGGATAGTCTGCTAAGGTGGAGGGTACATGCAATAAAGCCTTCTTAACTGAGTAAATGCATAACAGCTATGAATTACCACGCCTCCAATAACAATTTACATCAGAAGAAGTCTTATGAATAATTGATCATAAAGATACTGTTGATCAGCAGGCTTACTTCATGACATGAGACAAGGAAGAGAATCTGTGTGTGCTATTAGTATTAGCTCTTGGCCAGATTTCAAAGTTTTAGATTTGTCCAATTTTAAAGCATCTGCTAAATATCACTCAAATGATAGGATTTCTCTTTGGGTAGAAAAGGGTACAAAACTTCAGGAAAAGTATAAAATGCTGGTTACCAGCATTTTATACTATTTCAACACAGTTTTGAAAAGCCTTCATCATCGTCGTAAAAATTAGTGATTGGTTTACAACGATTTAACCCATTTCCCCAAGGGCTATTTTAAGACATCAAAAACTCTCGTACATGGTACATGTAACAAACAGGAGAAATAATTCCGAACAAAGGAAAGACACACTTTTGAATGATACAAAAAAGAGCAGTTGTTTCAAACAAGCAACTACGGTACTCCTTATTTTCTACAAATGATTTTGAAAACTTTCAACTGCAAGAGCATAAAAACTTCAAATTGGCAACTCTTGATACAATACAAACAAACAAATTTTAACTTCTACAGTAGGTAAAAATTTGAAGCATGTGAACAGAGAATATGGTACAGAAACTCTTTCAAGAAAAAGATTATTAATCTAGTAGATTCAATCTGCTATTAACATTTTTTAGCAGATTTGTCTAGCAAACCTGTTTGCTGTGATCAGCTTGGCTGAAACCAAATACATCATGCATAACGACGCATGCACGCTCACTTTCAGTTTTGAATAGCTGGTCTGTACTGTGTTATTGGTTTGACCAGAACCAAATACTGTTATACACACTCGGGCTCTACTCACTCTACTTTCAGTTTAAGCTAGTACACCCTGGCCTCCTTTTTAGTCACTACCGTACAGACAGTCCTTTGTGTACATACAGCCCAAGTCTTACACCAGTTGAAAACTCCATCAGATTGATGAATCAATAAAATAACAGTAACTGTGCATCCTGCTTGGAAGAACAACTTCAACCTTCCTTGCCCTTGCTAACTCGACTAATTAAATTAGAATTGTCACAAAAGTGCAGCATACCCCCACACTGCACTTCTCGTTAATATGGTCTATCTGTATATGAAGTTTGAAGTTACTAGCTTTGATACTTGGGAAGTTATGCCCCAGACAAAAATCCAAAGTTAAAATTTACAAAGGGAAATAACTCTAAAAATAGTGGGAAGAGTTATGGTTCTTGTACAGTGCACTTCTCGTAAAGGTGGCCTATCTGTATATGAAGTTTGAAGTTACTGGCTTTTTATCCCCCGCCGAAGGCGGAGGGATATAGTTTTAGCATTGTCCATCCGTCCGTCCATCCTTCCGTCCGTCCATCCGTCTGTCCGTCCGACCGGGACAATATCTCCAATACCATTTGACGGAATTTCATGAAACTTTATGCATGTGTACAATAACCTATTCCGCCAATATAATATTTTTCTTTTTTTGATTCGATGCAAAATGGCCGACTGGAAGCGATTTTGAGTTACGCCGTTGCATAAATTTTTAAAAAGGTCTTTTTCGGCGGGGGATATCATTTCAACGAAATTGCTTGTTTACTTTGGAAGTTATGCCCCGGACAAAAATCCAAAGTTAAAATTTACAAAGGGCAATAACCCCAAAAATAGTTGGAATAAAGTTATGGTTCTTGTACACTGCACTTTTCCTTAATGTGATCTATCTGTGTGTGAAGTTTGAAGTTATTAGCTTCTATACTTTTGAAGTTATGCCCCGGACAAAAATCCAAAGTTAAAAATTTACAAGGGGCAATAACTCTAAATATAATGAAGACAGAGTTATGGTTCTTGTACACTGCACTTCTCCTTAATGTGACCTATCTGTATATAAAGTTTGAAGTCACTAGCTTTTATACTTTGGAAGTTATGCCCCGGACAAGCTTTTCCTGACGCACGCACGGACCGACGGACGGACAAGGTGACTCCAGTATACCCCCCCAAACTTTGTTTGTGGAAAGCGTTAAGCTACATTTAACTTGTCCTCTGCACGTGTTTTTAACATGGACCAGTCTAAAATTTTGCTGTTATGTAAAGAGTAAATCCTACAACATTTATCTATGGTCTCATGGTACAAAATACAATTTACAAGTCTCCAGTGCAAACAAATTCCATGAATAAGCAAGGAATATCTTCAAAAAAATGATAGACAGAGACAGGGTAAGAGATATAGAGGTTATTACACGGCTGATGAGGGCCGGAGAGTGATATCGGCCCGCCACCTTGATATCTGCCCCGAGGGATTTAGCCAGAGGGCAGATTGCGAGGTGGCGGGCCGATATCACTCTCCGGCCCTCATCAGCCGTGTATTCCTATTTATTACATTCATTGCTCATTCGCTCGTTTTTTTTTTCGTTTTCTAACATGTAAAAACACTTGAAACAGAGACATTCAAGATTGTCTTCATTTGACACAACTTCTTTTTCCGCGAGTAAACATTACGTTCATGATGTAATCATGCATCATTCATCATGACTATTGCAGCTGCATATACAGTACAAAGACGTTTGAAATAAGCAATTCTTCATCTTTATTCATTGTTAAAAATACGTCGGTGTGTGTGTTTTTCCAAGCAAAATATTTAATTTAGTAGCCTATGACACAGACTATAAATAAGAAACAGGATAAGTAGAAAAGATGGTTGGTGCTTTGGATTGGGAGCTTAATCAGGCTCTGTTCCCCAGGTTCAACGGATAAGATTCGTAGAACTGCTAGCCTATAGACACCACGCCTTGCCTGATAAATTTTCCCAATCCAAGACAACAATTTATTCTCTATCATATCTTTTCTGGTTTTGCGATTCTTTCACTGCCTGTGTAGCGCTGAAGATTTTTCCGCTAGCGATTGACGGACTGATTCAGCCATCTTTTTTTTTCAAACTGGATGTTTTGAGAATGTTAGTTTACGAGCGAGTGTTCTGTTGCTATAGATTTAGAACAAATATCTTGTCAACGGGCAGGATATCAGATATCAGCCCGTTGCCCCGCCATATCTGCTCTCGCGTGGCACTGATATTACACCATTTTCAGTACAAAATGTTACTATTATTAGTAACAGAATGTAATAAACTGGAATATACATAGAGATGAGGTAAGAGGTACTGGAATATAAATACTGAAACTCTTTTGTGGTAAAATATAAAGAGAAATAATGAAAAGTAACCTTGCCAGCAATATTGCCTCTTTTTCCTCATTGTTTTGCATATTGTTGAAAAGCAAAATTTTCAGTAAGATAAATTATATTTTTCAAGATTAGATGTTTATTATTGAAAAAAGGAGCAGTTGCTGCTTGAAATTATGGGTCAGAAAATACAGCATGCAATGGCTTAGTCACCCATCGAAGCACAAACCATATTGCATGCCATTTTGCTATCCCCGAGAGACATGCATCAAAATGTTTCTCTGTAAGTGCTAGATCAGCAAAGCAGATTTTAAATGATTATATAATATGAATACTCCCGGTGACACAGGTAACTCTTAAAAAAATATTGAATAACCAATTAGTACAAGAAAAGGATTATCCTGTATCAGGCAGGCTCTTTTGCTATGGTGTGAATAAGCCCCATGGACTATTGATAAGCGTAGTAACCCTTGTATGTTGGTATCATAAATGTACTGGCAAATTAGACCAGCAGAAGCCTACCATATAAATATGCCCAAATTTTCTACCAATCACAAATCACTGTTTATTCATTAAGGTATCAATACCAAGAAGTAGGTCACAAGCCTGCTTCGTCAGTTATGCCGATAAAATTCAGTTTTTTGGGGAAAGCAGAACCTCAGTCTCAGACTAATGGAGGGAAAACATGGATAGGTGATTTATCTTCTATTGTCAATATGTAAATTCAGCAACTATCAGCAAGCAGGGGGAAATAGACTTTAGTTATTGAACTTTTTATAATACAAAACTATTTTAGACTTGCTCATATCGCTAGCATTTACAGACAACAAAAAATACTTAAATGAGGTTCTAATGATATGATTTGTCTTTGGAAGGTCGAAAATATTGTGAGTAAAGGAGAAAATGCTTGTTCCTAGCATTTTCTCTTTTTCCAGTTAAGCTTTTCATCAACCTTTATCTTCTCAATCAGAGGAATACACTTCCTACAGAATAAAAGTCAGCATTTATAAAGTTTTTCTCAATAATAGCAATCCAGTGGTAATCTTTTCTGTTGATTTTGACCCTACCACCTCAATCCTGAAGCATATAGATTCACTGCCATAATTAACTCCCAGAATACGATAGCAAAACCATAACTCTCATTAATACATGATCATAGGCTCATCAAAAGTGAAAGCATTTGTAGATGACAAATTAAAAATGGCTAAATGATGGGTTTTGTCTTGGAAGGGGAAAAAAAAAACTGTGGGAAAAGAAGAAAATGCGGGTTACCAGCATTTTCTCATTTTCCTACAATGTTTTCAAAAGCCTTCTTTATGAGGATTGTTTGAACATTGAATTCTTTAACAAATCATTGCTTTGTAGGTAGTGAATTCTCCTATTATGCCATATGTACCAGTTATCATTTAGTCTATACTGAGGGTCTTAAAGGGTTAAAATGAATAAGTTTTTCATTTACTCCATTATACTTTAAAGGCTCATTAAATGCATTAATAAAGATCCTTTGCTGCTCTGTAGAAAAGATATTTGACTTGTGAACAGGTAACCCTAGTTCAATCCTTGCTATTACCTACTTCATTTAACCCTCTACCAAACAATCCCTGGTTTTAACGACCCCGAGGAAGAAGCCTTCTGAAAACATTGTTGGAAAATGAGAAAATGCTGGTAACCAACATTTTCTCCTTTTCCCACAATGTTTTCTGTCCTTCCAAAGTCAAATTTTAATTTTTGAGTCACATTTATTTTGTCGTCTGCAAATGCTTTCAATTTGGACAAGTCTAAAATTGTCTTTTGGTAAAGGGTTAACCTGGTCCTGACCGTTATGCTGAATATACAAGTAGGTATATAAATAGAACACAGACTATTATTTGGGAAGTTATAAATACACGGGAAGGTACAGGTAAGCAATTCAGTTTGTGCATAGAATATTTACGTGACAATTTGGGACAAAACCGAAGGCAGCCCTGTGTGATGCCAAGGATAAAAATAGAATTTCAATTTATGTCAATGATGTTGACCTGGGTCAGGTAAATGAAGTAAGTAACAACTGCTATGCTCACTTAGGACTGTCCATGGTCAAAGCACTGCAAAACCCCAGCTTAGAACAGGTAAAATTTAGTGTACAATGGGCTGCCACCACATTAAGACTCAACTCTTCACAAACGACAAAATTTTCAATGTGCCCTGATTGAAACTCTTTGCCAATGACAAAATAAATGTGACTCGAAACTGAATTTGTCACTGGAAGGATAGAAAACATTGTGGGTAAAGGAGAAAATGATGGCTTCCAGCATTTTCTCCCTTTCCAACAATATTTTCAAAAGCCTTCTTCCACAGGGTTGTTAAAACTCGGGATGGTGAGGTAAAGGGTTAACTACTGTTGCAAACTACAACAAAAAACCCATATTAACAAGCAAAAAATGCATTAGAAAAAGTGGTACAACCATAGATGTGGTTTTTCATGACTTTACATAACATAAATTTAAAGCAGTTGGAGGAAACATGTGTACATGTACACATCATGTGACAGTGTATTCTTATCCAAGTCAAGAAGTACAGCAATATAAGATAAGGGAATAAGCTATGCTGCAAAAAATGACATTGCATTAAATGCCAAAATGTTGTTTTGTCACTTTGATTATATTAACCAACATGTCTATCAATGTCTGACAGATCAAATCTTTTTCCAGCATGTAATTATGCAATTGCGTTGGCAGCAAATGTATGAGCCATGCTCTGTGAAAATGGGGTTTAATGTATCTGCAAAAAGTATCTGCCCAGATCAGCCTGAGCAGTCAATGCAGGATGATATGGGTCGAAAGTTTTCTGCATGTCCAAGGACCATCCTACCTCACGGTTCAAATGGACAAATGGATTTTATGGATCCATTACTATGTGATGGCTTGTTCAGTATAATACATCATGGAGATGCATTCAACCCTCTTTTGGCAGAACATGGCTCAAATGTATGGAGCAAAAAGAAAATCTGATTTGCATTTAGGTATTAACTCGTTACCAAACGACAAAATTCTAGACTTGTCCAAATTGAAAGCATTTGCAGACGACAAAATAAACGTTACTCAAAAATTGAAACTTGACTTTAGAAGAGTAGAAAACATTGTGAGAAAAGGAGAAAATGCTGGTTACCAGCATTTCCTCCTTTTCCCACAATGTTTTCAGAAGGCTTCTTCCTCTGGGCCGTAAAAAACAGGGATTGTTTGGTACAGGGTTAAAGTTTGCTACTCAAAGACTACATGTTACTAACTAGAGCAATTGATTTAGAGGTTAATTGTAAGTAAAAGTATCTTCAGATCTGTATGATACACAGTAGGAACAACTGTGAGTAATCAGCAATTTGGACCAATCTTTTTTCAAAGTTAGTCATCTGCTGAAAAAAGACACCTGGCAGGTAGTAGTATTTTAAATCTTTACCTGACAATAAAGAATTCATACTTGTACAAGTTGAATGTATTTGCAGATGTCAAGTCAAATGTTGTTTCAATGATGGGATTTATCTATGAAAGGGAAGAAAATGTTCTAGAAAAAGTAGAAAACAATGGTTACCACCATTTTCTACATTTCCCACAACGTTTTTCAAAAGCCTTCTACCTCAAGGTCTATACAACATTCCATACTCAGGTAAAGCATAAGGGAGTCTGCCACAAATTTATTTATATCATATCCAAGGAAATCTCAGACACAAATTGTTGTACAAAAACACTCTTATCAGGCTTCTTTTTTTTTTGCTACTGAAAAAAAAATGCTACTATTATGAAACCTGAGGTGAAAAAAATATCTCTAGCAAAAAACCTGATGACATAGATCTGATAATTTACAGTAGAAATCTGCCATTCTTACATCCAGTACCTTTGGCAACCAACCAAGACCTGTCAACAACTTAATTCACTAGAACAAGTCTTGACGGCAAAGTGGTTGCTCTTATTACCTTTAACTGTTTAACATACAACCCTGAGTTTAATGACCCTGTGGAAAAAGGTTTTGAAAATATTTTGGGAAAAGGAAGAAAATGCTAGTAACCAGCAGCAGTCAGTTCAGCCAATGTGAGGACTGATGACAGTTTTTGCAACAGAATCCATTCCTCTATCAGCTCTAATCATTGTTTGCATGATGGTTATTTGGGCAAGAAGCGACTGGTTTGGGAGGAATATTGAGTGAGGTACTGGTAAAAAAAAAAAACTAGGAAGGCAAGGATAGGTGCACTGGCCACAGCGAAATAATTTTGAAAATGGCATTGAAGACCATACATTTCTTTATCTCAAGTCTGCTGGTGGTCTCATGTTACACGCAGTTGCTTTTTATCCAACAACGTTCTCCCACTGGAATCAAATTGTTTTGGATTAGCCCAAGCTGACAAGGTACCAGTGGCTTTGAAAAATCTAATGTGCAGACCTAACAGTATTTAAAGAAATACCTGAATTGTATGGATAAGTACAGTTGCAGCTGTAAGAGAGTATTGACTCTCTCAATCATTTTCATCAATCTTTTGAAAGGATTTTGGCCAAGTTGTGATTCAATCTCACAAGCTCTACTTAGCATTTGTGACACAGAGGTGAGAGGAACAGAAAATGACTTTTATTGTGATATGAACAACAATGATGGAAAAATAGCAATTGCTTGTATTATTAGACCAACAGCAGACTTGCTTCCTGGGTTTTGGTTTTAAATGCTTGTTTGTTTGGCAGCTAATGTCATTTGTAACAGTATTCCAAAATATAACAAAGCCAATGCATCTACTGGTACCCATGCATCTCGTGTGTCTCTTGTCCAGTACTATGCAGAACAGCCTGTCCAGGCTGCCCATTGCTCTCCCTCATTTAAGCTTGTACAACAATGGTTAGCAGGGAGAAAAAAATAAACTCTCTCAAAGTGACTTTGACTGATTCTAAGAAAGAAGTGCCCTGAGCCAAATCCCAACCCATTGATACCTAGCTCTGTGCTTCCTAGGCTCTGCTGTTTTGGGTTTAAAAAATCTCAGTAAACATTTTTCACTCTGAAAAGCTTCAGTTGTGCACTAAGTGTAAGGGATGAAGTGACTCTGGGAAGTAGTGTGTCCTACTTTTCTAGAAACAAGTACCAAGATGCACTTCTCCTCTTTCCTAGAATTACAAGCTTCATTTCAAATCTACCGGTTTAAATTTCTCAAGAATGATGACCCAAAGAATGCTAGAAATATAAACGGACATTTTATGGCAGAGCAAACAAACAGGGTCCACATTCACAAACCATTCTAAAGAATATTCTTTGTCTTATTCTAGATCCAGAAAGTAAGACAAGTTCTGATTGGCTAAACCAAAGGATTTAGCCAATCAGAACTTGTGTTACTTTCAAATTTAGAAAACTCCTGAGAATAACTAAGACTAAGGATTTTCTTAAAAATATTTGATAAATATGGACCCAGATATTGCAATTTTCTTAAGAAAATATCATTAACTCTTTACCAGACGACAAAATTTTAGACCAGTCTATATTCAAAGCATGTGCAGACGACATATCAAATGCTACTCCAATGATGGTATTTGTCCTTGGAAGGGTAAAAAACATTGTGGGAAAAGGAGAAAATGCTGGTTACCAGCATTTTCTCCTTTTCCTACAATGTTTTCAAAAGCCTTCTCTTTCAGGGTTGTTAAAAGTCGTCATTGTGTGGTAAAGGGTTAAGTAGCAGACTGTGAGATCAGACTGTAAACTCAAATTTAACTCTTTACCAAACAACAAAATTTCGGACTCCGCCAAATTAAAAGCATTTGCAGACCACAAATTTTTTGTACTTTAAATAATGATTTCTGTCTTTGATAGGGTAGAAAACATTTAGGGAAAAAGAGAAAATGCTGGTTACCAGCATTTTCTCCTTTTTCCACAATGCTTTCCAAAGCCTCCTGTCTTCGGGTTGTTAAAACTAAGGTTTGTGTGGTACAGAGTGAAACCATCTGCTAAAGCATCTAGACAGTGCCAAGAAGACTACAGTCTACAACCACATAGTACACTAGACAAATTCTAACACTCACCATTATCATAGCACATATTACCCAAGGCTCTACAGGCTTGTGTCATCCCTTCAATGTCATCACTGTTGTCCAGAACTTTCAGGAAAATTGGGATAAAGCCCTTCTCTACACATGGGTCTCTGACAGACTCTACAAAAAAACAGTAAAATGGTACACATCTGCATAGTTGGTAGTTTTTTACCCTTTACTACATAATTGGTTTAAATGACCCTGAGGAAGAAGGCCTTTGAAAACATTGTGGGAAAAGGAGAAAATGCTGGTAACCAGCATTTTCTCCTTTTCCCTCAATGGTTTCTACCCTTCCAAAAAAGAAATTTCAAATTTTGAACTACATTTATTTTGTCATCTGCAATGCTTTCAATTTAGAAAAGTGTAAAATTGTGTTGTTTGGTAAAGAGTTCATACAATGTGTGCAAAGTGGCAACAGCATGTTGGCAACTGCATAGGGGTCCGTAGTTTGACTCCTGTCACCCATAGACTAAAATAAGGGATTTAACTGTATGCAGCCCGTTACTCGCCCCCGGTTACAAAAAAACAACATATCTTTTCTACCCCATCAGTTATTCTCCTAATTTTTTCTACAGCTGAGAGCTAAAACATTTTTCTACCAGAAAAACACAACTGTTTGTCAGTGGCTAATGCAGTCTGGCTGATACATTCGCTCGAACTTGTAAACCCGCTCAAATATCTTCACCATTGACACGGGTTCATACAGTCGATACTGACGTTCGCGCATATAAACCAATGAAATTTCTTGTCCCAAACAGTGTCACCGTACTGTCAAGTGACAAAAAGGTGTGAGCAGCTGTACGAAATTTCATTGGTTGAATTCACGACTGTTAGTACATAACAACTGATGAAATTTCTCGTTCCAAACAATGTCACATGACAGAAGATGGCTGCAGCTGTTCGAAATAAGAACGTGGATCACAAATTCAACGAATTCTGAGGCGTTTTGTCGTTATTGAAGATAAAGACTATAGGTCAGTAGTACTTTTAAACATGTTTAAAGGGTGGGTGCCGCTAATGCTGCGTTTCATTGGATCTAAAGTGCATTTTATATCTTGAAAACGGATGTACGAACCCGTGTCAATGGCGCAGACTTTTTAGCGGGTTTACAAGTTCGAGCGAATGTATCAGCCAGACTGCATTAGCCACTGACCAACAGTTGTGTTTTTGTGGTAGAAAAATGTTTTAGCTCTCAGTTGTAGAAAAAAATAGGAGAATAACTGATGGGTAGAAAAGATGCGTTGTTTTTTGTAACCGGGGGCGAGTAACGGACTGCATACAGTTAAATCCCTTGTTTACAATATATAGTCTATGGGTGACAGGAGTCAAACTACGGACCCCTATGGGCAACTGTCATTTTCCCTACAAGCTTTCAATATCGATCAAAAGAGACATTTGCACAAAAGCAGTTTTTTTCATAATATTCTTACTCTGAACCAAGTGGCAGACAATTAATGTCATCATTATGAGTTTTTTCCTGACAATGTTCTCAGAAAACACATCCCGTTGTCGATGACATCATTTGGTACCACTGAATGACAGTTCTGACGATTAACCCATTACCATCATTGATAAATTTGCAGCAGACTACTTTGAAAACATCCCGGTAATATACAGAAAACATGTGTACCGGTATATTAAAATCAAGGTTCATACAAGAATACATGTGAATACATTGTGGCCAATGGAGAAATTGCTCATCTTGAGCAATTTCTCCTTTAGCCATAATGTTCTCAAGAGTAATTTGCTGAAAGATGGACAAAAAAAAAAATCATCCAAAAGTGGTATGGGTTAAAGATCTTTAAAGTGTCTGTACTTGTCCAATCAAATAACAGTGACAAAGTATGTCTGCAGACAATCTGTCCTGCAGCAAATCTGTTTGGAACCTATTATTTTCATACCCTTTGTTCAATACTGTACCTCACTGGGACCAATTACCTGATGAAACAATCTCCCAGCAGACTAATTTGAAAATAGCTTTATAAAATACTGATGACCAACATAAATGTAGGTCTATGGAAAAGGGCAATGTCTGTACTCTTTTTCCACAATGTTTCAAAAGTTGTACCAGAGATTCAAAAGGTTCTTCTGCAAATGAGTTTAACCTTTTCTAAGCAGTCCCTTGTTTTAATGACCCTCTGGAAGAAGGCCTTTCAAAACTTTGTGGGAAGAGGAAATGACTCTGATAACTGAAATGTTTCTACCTTTCCAATACATACAGAATTTCATCATAAAAGCCTTGTTTATTATTTTTACGTAGACCAGTCTAAAATTTTTAGGTTTGAATAAAAATTAATTAATCATGTGTAATGTTGTCACAAGATGAAGAGAACATAAATATGAGGAATGAAACACGGATAAAAAGATGAGCAAGAAACCATTGTAGTAATGGGAGAAACTGTGCAATTTCTGCATTGCCATTAATCTTTAGAATTTCCCATAGATAGCGCAAATTCACTGAAATATCCTAGCATGGAGGAGCTCAATTAACCCTCAGGCTGCTAAGCATGACTCCTGGCACTTTTGTGGACAGTGTAGACCAAGAAAAGATTGCATAAAACATGCAGTCTGATCCTGGATCTATACTGTCCAATAAGGTATTTTTCTTCAGGTGAAATCAACTTTGAAATCCCAATATTTGGCTTTTTATTATTGAGTGGAAATTTGGTTTCATTTGTATAGCAGTTTCAGGGATAAACACAGTGCAAGTGATGAAAGCCAACATTTATGATATGAATGGCTTATGTCAAGGAACCAATTACATAAAAATTTAGGAGAATTTTCCATGTGCTAAAACAGTTAATCAATCAGCTATCCTACTGCATTAATTTCCATTTTTCTAAATCCCCTACAGCTCTTAGCAGTCAACTCTTTACCAGGCCAGAAAGTTTAGACTGGTCCAAATTGAAAGCATTTGCATACAACAAATGACATTTGGCTCAAATAATTGAATTTGTCTCGGAAAGGAATAGAAAACATAGTGGAAAAAGGGTAAGATGCTGATTGCCAGCATTTTCTCTTTTTTCCACAATGTTTACCTCAGACTCTTCCTCAAGATCGTTAAAACACAATATTGTTTGGCAAAGGGTTAACACCTTTACCATACAATCCTGACCCTGAAAGAAGGATTTTGAAACATACTGGAAAAAGGAGTAACAAACATTTTCTCCTTTTCCAACAACATTTTCTACTCTTTCTTATGAAAATGTGATTACTTATGTCACATTCAAATTCATCTGCATAAAATTCTCATTTAGACAAGTCTAAATCTATTTGTGTGAAAAAAGTCAATGGATGTGCATGTACCTTTTAGCATTTCATTGACAAATGGCATATAGCAGAAGACAGAAAATTTCCACAATCAAATTTAAAGTATGACCAAGTTTTCAGAAGGATAGAAATATGGTATGTTGAGTCGCCATTTCTCATCATACTGACATATTTCAAGGATGAACGATAATTGCTTCTACCACCCTGTTTATGAAATATATTATTTTCCTTTTTTATCAGTTACCTTTCAGTTTTTTCACATTTTTTCTGTCCTATGTGAATCTAGAATGTGTGGAGACAGGTTGGAGACACCAATTCCTTCACTTTAATCTTTAACAAATGAAAAAAATTTGGACTTTTCTAAATTCAGAGCAAATGCAGATGACAAATCAAACTTGGCAGAAATGATGGAATTTGTCTTGGAAACAATGAAAAACAGGATGAGACTGTGAAGAACATGCAGTCATCTAGTATGCAGTTGACCTCTACTTTCACTTTCTTAAAAAACACCTCTAAAAAAATGTTGGATTCATTAGGTTGACAACTATGGAAAAGCAATACCCAAACACCAAAGTATCCCAAAAATGTTTAATCTGAAATATTCTAAAGCTCTGAAATTGGAAAAGTGTCATCAACAGAATATGTCATCAACAGAATCTGGAAGCAGAAATCATCCGTCAAGCTCTGAAAATGGTTCCCATTGTAGCTTATGAAAAAGCAACAAAATGGTCCCTTACATAAAAACTTGATGTTCAAAGACAAGATTATCATTTTAGCCACATTTAAAATTTCTTGTCTGCAAATACTTTGAATTTAGACAAGTCTTAAGTTTTTTCATTTAGTAAACAATAAAAACTTTAGCACTAGGTTTTTAGCAAGGCTATATCATTAGGAAGTGATGATTCCCTCTCACATGTATATGGAAGAATGATGAGCCATACAACATGCAAAAGCAATTTCCATCTCAGAGATTTGAACTTACAACCCTCGTAAAACAATATACTTTCCAAAAGAAAATCTAGTTTAATGGATTTTAACCCTTTACCACACAACTGCATGTTTTAAAGATCCTGAGCCATATCAAATTTTTGTCTGCAAATGCTCCTAATTGAATGAGCTTAAAATTTTGTAGTTTAGTAAAGTGTTTAGTCATCTTGCTGATTATAGGAATCAAGAGAAAATACATTGTATAGACAATATATTCAAGGTCCATAAGAGGCTGTGATTGTCATTAAAATAAGTTATTTCGTTGAAATGATATCCCCCACCAAAAAAGACTTTTTTTGATAGAAAAGTATAAGAGGTATTGTGAATTGCATGTACACATGGCCTTTTTGTTATTACTCCATAATAAATTAATATGTTATGCCCCCTTTTTCCATGATATGGTATTTCATAAAATTAAAAAAAAAATAATGATTGTCTATGGCTTATGATAAACAATTTAAATGTGAAGTTTCATAAAATTTAGTTCTATAGTTAAAAGAGATATTGGTTCATAATGGAAATATACATCAAGCCCCCTTTAACACTTTACCAAACGACAACAATTTAGAATTGTTTAAATAAAAAGCATTTGCAGACAATAATTTAAATGTAATTTGAGTTATAGGATTTGTCTTTGAAAGCATAGAAAAAAAATTGAGAGAAGGAGAACATGGTGGTCAGCAGCATTTTGTCCTTCTCTAACATTGTTTTTTAAAACGCCATTTTTCTCCGGGTTCTTAAAACATGGTATTGTTTGGTAAAGAGTTAAATAGAAAAA
This sequence comes from Hippopus hippopus, assembly GCA_946811185.2. Lineage (NCBI taxonomy): Eukaryota > Metazoa > Mollusca > Bivalvia > Cardiida > Cardiidae > Hippopus > Hippopus hippopus. The sequence continues at coordinate 38,238,142 of OX328096.1, forward strand.
AAAAGTGTATCGGTGGACTATCATACGAAACATATGTATGAAGTTTCATCAACTTTCGTCAAAGATTTGAGAAGCTGTCTGTACAAACAAATGGATGAATGAACAGACAGAAGGATGGACCGATAGACAATGCAAAAACTACATCCCTCTGCCTTCAGCGGGGGATAATTATTGTAATACATGTATTATGTTGTTTATACAAATTTCTGTACTTTCTTTTGTATTTTTAAAGTTTGAAACACATTCTACCCTGGTGAACAGTAGAACTGTCGCCTTTTTTTCAGGCTGATGGGACAATTCCCAAGTCCCTTAGAAGTAAATGATCTGCAGCAGGATACAGAAATTATTCAGAAATAAAAGAGACAAAACCCCCTGAGAAGACAAAAAAATAGAGAAACCTGGAAACTAAAGGAAAAAAACTGCATGTGAAAGCATCTTTTCAATTTCTGAGTAATCTGGTATTCCTGGCATTTGGAGGAGAGAGGAGTGGTACAGTATTGATTTGATGAAAGTCTGTGGTTCTGTTATTTCTCTTGATACTTATTTTTTTATAAAAAAGGATTGGAAGATTGCAAGCAATAACGTGCTATCCAAATATTGGTTTATATACAGCCTTACATCTCTACCAAAGGAGAACATTTTAGACTTGTCTGTTTAAAACACTTGTACACCATAAATGAAATGAGTCTCAAACGACGATGTTTGTCTTTGAAAGAGTGGATAACACTATGAAACAATATGTTATTCTTTTTCCCACAATGTTTCCAAATGCCGTCTTCCTCTTCCTTGTGTAATAACAATGAATTATTTGGTAAATAGTTAGGTTCCCAAAGCAGTACCCTATCTTAAGGATTACGACCCCTAACTCATCGGTGAATATCGTGTAACATCGACGTTTTAGTAAAGGCTATTCGGTCAATCTCGGCAGCTTCCATCTTTTAATATGCGAGTTAGGGGCCGTAGACCTTAATATCTCTATTCTAAAGTTTAGGTGGACAATTTTCCTCCAAAATACTCCATCCCTTAACTGAATTTGATACCTTCAAAGAGGCCTAGCAATATTTTTTTTCTTGCATTGAACATTATTTGTTGAATTAAGCTTTTTCTACCAAAAATCTAACAACAGAAAAACAAAATCTGCTGGAAACACTTCAAAAATTGAGGATCACACAGCCTAACCATTCACTTTCTGATGAAGCTGATCTTTCCTCATAACAATTGAGAGTACTTTAACCCTTTACCAAACTAGTTTTAAAGGAGCTGAAGGAAAAGGCTTTTGAAAACATTGCGGGAAAAGGAGAAAATGCTGGTAATCAGCATTTTCTCCTTTTCCCACAATATTTTCAACACCATCAAAGACATTAACTTGATTTTACACACTTGTGAATTGTTCTCTGCAAGTGTTTTCGATTTCGACTGGTCTAAAATTTTGTTGTTTGGTAAAGGGTTGAACTATTATCATACAAACACATCTTTTTTTTTCATGTAACTGACAGATTGTGAAAACCTCGTAGCAAAAGGAGCAACTGCTTGCAATAAAATCTCGAAATATGACACAAACACTACTCCAAAAATGCTGTTTAGATAGTGCTAATCTGAAAATTTATGAAAAAAGAAGATCAAATTTTTAACTACTGTTAACTGTCATTTACATGAGACACATAGAGACTGTTGGAGAAACTGATCTTTTTGCACTTGTTCTACATTTGCCACAATGTTTTGTTAAGGTCTACTGCCCGTAACTCTCATTTTAATAGACAGAACCTGCCGAGATTGGCCGAATAGCATTTACAAAAACGAGGATGTTACACAATATTTACCGATGAGTTAGTGAGTCTACAGCCCTAACTCTCATATTAAAAGATGGAAGGTGTCGAGATTGGCAGAATAGCCTTTACGAAAACGTGGATGATACACAATATTTACCGATGAGTTAGGGGTCGTAGACCTTAAGTCCTGTATGGCAGAGTGGTCCAACGGTGCCATCTTGGAAGAAAAAATCTAGGTGGTGGTAAAGTCACGAGACATTTACTAATTAGTGCTTATCCACAACTTGTTTAGGTTAACGCTTTCATTAACAGACAACAAAATTTTAGACTTGTCCAATTTACAAGCACTTGTGTACAACAAATTAAGTTCATCTCAAATGATGGGATTTACCCTTTCTAGCATAGAAAACATTATGAAAATAGGAAAAAATGCTGATTATCAGCATTTTCTCCTTTTCTAACAATGTTTTCAAAAGTCTTTTTCCTCACAGTCCTTAAAACACCATTTGGTAAAGAGTAAAAGAATAAATGGTCTATCACTTACCAGCTTTGGCAACTTCTGCTAGAATTCTGGCAACTTTTGTGGTGTAGTTATCATCTTGAAGAATGACAAGTAAATCATCTAATAGACCTTTTTTAACCACAGTCTCAGACATGCCAGTTGTCTCTTCTTCTGAAATGAGTGCATCCAGAAAAAAAGATAATCATCTTCCTGTCCCAACTATTTGGATACAAATACCCTCTTTCACGCCTCCGTGCCCACGATGTAGACAGATGATGAAGAAAATATTGTGGAGAAATGGGAATTGTGTGAAAAGGTAATCTTCCTTTTCAAACACAATGTACTAACGACAGTTTTAATAGAACTTAGTATAACATGCGTCACTGAGATAGAATTTAAAGTGTCATAGAGGTTATGACATGGTTTTCTGACTTGTCCAAATTAAAAGCATTTACAGACGATTAATTGAATGTGATTCAAAAATTAAAATATGTGTTTGGAAGGGTAGAAAACACTGTTTGAAAAAAAAAAAAGAGGGCCAAGATGGCCCTGGATCGCTCACCTCAGAGCCATATTTCTTGACGAATAAGCATTTTGCGAACATTTTTGAAAAGGGTCACCAAAGGAACATTTCTGTGAAATTATTTCAAAATCTGACCAGCGGTTTCAGAGAAGAAGAATTTTTAAGAATTTCTTCATTTCTGTATAGTGCAAGTAGCCCCCATTCACCAGAGCCATATTTCTTGACGGATCAAAATTTCGCGAACATTTTTTGAAAAGGGTCACCCAAGGAACATCTCTTTGCAATTATTTCAAAATCTGACCAGCGGTTTCAGAGAAGAAGAATTTTTAAGAATTTCTTCATTTCTGTATAGTGCAAGTAGCCCCCATTCACCAGAGCCATGTTTCTCGACAGATCAAAATTTTGCAAATAATTTTTGAAAAGGGTTACCCAAGCAACATCTCTGTGAAATTATTTCAAAATTTGACCAGCGGTTTCTGAGAAGAATAATTTTTAAGAATTTCTTCATTTCTGTATAGTGCAAGTAGCCCCCATTCACCAGAGCCATGTTTCTTGACGGATCAAAATTTCGCGAACAATTTTTGAAAAGGGTTACCCAAGGAACATCTCTTTGCAATTATTTCAAAATCTGACCAGCGGTTTCAGAGAAGAAGAATTTTTAAGAATTTCTTCATTTCTGTATAGTGCAAGTAGCCCCCATTCATCAGAGCCATGTTTCTTGACGGATCAAAATTTCGCGAACATTTTTGAAAAGGGTCACCCAAGGAACATCTCTGTGAAATTATTTCAAAATCTGACCAGCGGTTTCAGAGAAAAAGAATTTTTAAGAATTTCTTTATTTCTGTATAGTGCAAGTAGCCCCCATTCACCGAGCCATGTTTCTTGACAGATCAAAATTTCGCAAACAGTTTTTGAAAAGGGTCGCCCAAGCAACATCACTGTGAAATTATTTCAAAATCTGACCAGCGGTTTCAGAGAAGAAGAATTTTTAAGAATTTCTTCATTTCTGTATAGTGCAAGTAGCCCCCATTCACCAGAGCCATGTTTCTTGACGGATCAAAATTTTGCGAACAATTTTTGAAAAGGGTCACCCAAGGAACATCTCTGTGAAATTATTTTAAAATCTGACCAGCAGTTTCAGAGGAGAAGATTTTTAAAGAATTTCTTAGAAAATTCCATTTGGTTGCCATGGCAACAAGAGTTTTTGATGGAATCAAATTCTGTGTACAATTTTTAAAGAGGACCTCCCAAGGAACATTCCAGCCAAGTTTGGTCCAAATCTGCCAAGCAGTTTAGGAGGAGAAGATGTTTAAAGGAATTGTTGACGTAGCACGACGGACAACTGACACAGCGTGACCCTAAAAGCTCACCTTGAGCACGCTGTGCTCAGGTGAACTAAAATTGCTGGTTACCCACATTTTATCCTTTTCCCACAATGTTTTCGAAAGGTTTCTTTTTTATGATTGTTAAGAGTCGGGATTGTGTGGTATAGAGTTTAATGAAACTGTTTCCAACTTACACTAAATATCAAAAGAATAATTTAACCTTGTTAAAAACTGTAGTCATAGACCTCATCTGATCTAGAATTAAATTTTTGGTAGCTAACCCAAAGACAATCATTAGACCAATATACTACGTAATTATTTTTTTTTATGCACTGAAAAGAAAGAATGAAAACTGTTACTTTTGGTGTCCTTTCAAGATTTTTTAACAGATTCAACCATTGACCATACATGTCTACAGAAATAAACATGACAACTTATAATGTCAGCCTATACATCATAGAGCTACTCATCGTAAGTATCACTGGGATTTCATTGGCCTCCAGAGTCTTAATCCTTCACCAAATAAATCCTGTGTTTTAACCATACTAAGAAAGAAAGCTTCTCAAAACACTGCTGAAAAAAAAAAGAGAATTCTGGTAACTATCATGTTCTCCTTTTCCAACAACATTTCTATCCTTTCATAGAAAAATCCCATCACTTAAGCCAGATTTAATTTGTTGTCTGCAAAATTTAAAGCTGTCAACTTGGTCAACTCTAAAGATTGTTCCTTCAGTAAAGAGTTAAAACTCAGTACATGATACACTTACAAACACTGAAAAAAAATATTTAAATGAAGAGAGGACAAAAAGGTATCACAACACCATAACTTACCATGTTTCAGATCAAGAAATTCATTGAGTAAGTCATCCAGTGCCTTCTCTTTATCTTGCTTAGACTCTGCTGTTCTAATAGCTTCTAGCAATGGTGCCGTATCTGCAAAATGAATGGAATGCATGAAACTTTCCATTACAGAATCTTTTCAAGCTGTATTTCAAAAAAATGATGTCTACGGAGGCTTGATTATTAACATTTTTCTAGACTTGTTTCATAAAATTTCATCTCAAATGCAAACTTGTGTCAGATCATACATATCTCAAATGCCAGTTTATAGAAGATGCTATATTTCTGATGTTTTGAGTATGATATGAGGTAGGAAATGTATACAAACTAGCTCTGACAGTGCTAAATAAATGAAAGAGATGTTTTCAGACAGTCAAACATCTAGAGATACTAGTATAATCTCAAGAGTTTTTGGCCAAAAATTCCTAATAAGATTAGTCTGTGTAGCTTTATGAGCATGTTGCAGGTTCTATGCAGGGTCAATTTGATCTTGATCCCCACTATCCAGTTGTTTCAAAGGTTAAACAATTACCCATTGAAAATCAAACTACAATAAATTCTGGGCTGATACATGAATACTTGTTATGAGAAAGCTCTCATTTTGCTACATCAGAATCTTTATAAAAGCAGTCTCCAGCAACTTGACAAAGATGTCTTCAAGAAGTAATGAGTAAACCCTTTACGACACAATCCTGTGTTTCAAACCACATTGAGGAACAATACTTTTGAAAACCTTGTAGAAAACGGAGATACCGGAATTTCCTCCTCTTTTTCCAATTTTTTTCATCCTTTAGAAGAATGATCCCATTTACTTTGCAACATCCAATTTGTCGTCTATGAATCTTTGAATCATGACAAGTCTAAAATTTTTGTCGTCTGGTACAGAGTTAATGTAATAAAGACAGGTAATTGGACTCTGAACGCCTCCAGACATTTTACAAATTACTGTAAAAGGATATCAGACACATTGCCTCTCTGGATTCACTGATGACAATTATTATGGTCTGAAGATTTCTCCAACTTTTCTCTCCTCAGTCTGGAGATCATCCTCACAATGCAATGTTCGTAAAAATTGGAGAAATATTTGGATATTCTGTCTAATTTATGAATATACAACATGTAATTTTATGTTTCTAGCCCTTGCATACTTTGACATCAGAAAATTTAATGTCCATGCTTATAATATGGCCCTGCCATTGAAGAGATTGGTGACATTTGGTATTTTCACAACAATCCTTTCTCTGATTTTTTGCCGAAACTTTTTGAGTTATATTTAGTTATAATTCATCTCACACAAAGCACACAGGCTCAGACTGCATCTGTCTAGCAAATTTCGCAGTCTGTTGTCCAAAGACATTAATCAAGTTTACTGATAATCATTGGTGCTATCCATAGGCCAAGAAGTAAATGTCAAAGTTCAACTTCCTCACATGTCAGCATTTTATTATCAATCAAGGTGGTTTAATGCATTTTCTCCTGTTCCATCAATGTTTTAACTCTTAGAGCGTGTTTCATAACAATAGTTGCCTTTGCAGCCAGTGTAGATCAAAATCAGACTGCACAAAATGTGCAGTTTAGTCTTAGATCTACACTATCTGCCTTTTTCTAAGACATTCTGAACGCAGCAATCTTAAAATTACAATTATTTTTGGTCACATTTCTGGACTGAAAATGCCCCATGAGTTTATTTGGTGCTCTAAGGGTCAAAAGGCTTTATTCGATCAGGTTCTGGTTGTTCAAACATAGGATTGTTGATAAAAGGTAAATTTAATTTTTTCCAAATGAGCTGTATCGAGACTGCAAGACTTACTGAGGAACCAAAGACTGATATTGGCAATAATGATATTGATTTGGAGTGAGCCCATGAAAAATCATTGCAAAAAGAGTAGTTTCTTCTTCTGAAGAATTTTTCTATTTGTCACATTATTTTTCAAAGCCTAATGAGATAAGTGTTGGTCCAGGCAGTAATAATCTTTTAATCAGTCCTTATCATGGGCTCCTTTTATGGTCCATACAGATCTGAGGCAAAACGGTCTATCGCTCCTCATTTTTGACAAAGTAACGCCCAAATATATATTATGGAAAAAATGATTGGGCTGGAACCCAGGCTTTATAAGATACTAGTCTATACAAAGTTAGGAATGAACCCCTTGACTGTTTACTGAATCTGGTGACAAAATTTGAGAGTTTTATGATTTCCAAGTAAGCCCTTGCAGATGACAAATTAAATTGTGTTTCAAAATGAGCTTTGTCTCTATAAAAGCTATAAATCAATGTGGTAAAAGGAGAAAATGGTGGTTACCAGCATTTTCTCACTTTCTCCCAATGATTTCAGAGGCCCTCTTCTTTAGATCTGATAAATACAGGATTTTTTGGTAAAACGTTAACCTAATGATTCTTTATTTATAGACCCTGAGAAGGATAGCTTTTGACAAAAGCTTGTATGAAAAGGAGAAATAACCTCTTTCTCTTTCATCCAACACAGTTTCTACATTTTCAGAGACAAATCCCATCAATTGAAGCACATTTAAGATCTGCAAATGCTATCAATATGGATGAGTTTACAATTTTGTTATCTGGTACTGTCATGGCACAGTCATAATGACTGACAATCCCATTGATTTTCCAAGAAAGTGAATCACTGGATCCATTATCTTTATGGACAGAAAATCTCTAATTTCACCGACAATTTCATTAAATGATGTATTTAGATGCTCTGACCTTTGAATCTTTTCTCTTTCCTTTTTAAAGGGGCCTATTCAGATTTCTATGAACTTGCCAAACTTCAAAACTTATTTATCACTCAATTAAGTGAGTCGATAGCTAGCAAATCATCAGTAAAGACGAATTACCAAATTAAGAAAAAAATATGGCATTTCGGCTCTTTAGGTATTTTTAGATTTCACAACAGTTTCTCAAAAAGACTTGTGGGAAATGTCAAATGATCAATAACATGCCTCAATTAGAACGATTTGTATTCAAATTAGTATGACGACATCGTACCCGACCTATCAAAAATAGGCAGATTTACTGGTTGCTAAACGACCATCCTTTTACTTAAATGTTCACAATGGCACCTTTTTATTGAATTTAACTGTACAATTTATATGATTGCAAAGAAAAATAATATCTAGTAGTATTTACTGGTATTTTACAAATTTTGATTTACACAAATTATGGCATAAAAAGTAAACAGCCCCTTTAACATACTCTTTTACTTAAAATACAACTTTTTCAAGCCATTGAAAAGGCAAGCTTTTAAAACATTGTGACAAAAGGAACAATCACTGATACATGAAAACAGTCTGAGTCATGGCTCTCTTTTCCCCAAATATTTTTCGTAGCATTCCATACAGGGCACTCAACATTCCTCAAAATGATTCTCCCTTATAATCATTTGAACTGAACTAGTACCCAGTATACATAACCATGCTCTGGCAAAGGGGCTTTAACTCATTACCCAACAACAAAATTTTAGCCTGGTCCAAATTGAAAGCATTTGCAGACGACTAAGTAAAGATGGCTTGAATGCTGGAATTTGTCCTTCATGGAGTAGAAAACATTGTGGGAAAAGGAGAAAATGCTGGTTAACAGCATTTTCTCCATTTTCCACAATGTTTTCAAAAGGTTTTTTTCCAAGGGTCGTTAAAACCCGGGATTGTTTGGTAAAGGGTTAGTGCATCTCTGCATCCCTTGTGATACATTATATAAAGTAAGTCATCACATAATTGTGGATCCATAAAAACTATTTTGTGTAACAGCCAACAGAATCATGAGGTGGACTGGTCCTTTGACATCCAGAAAACTGACCAAAAGCAAAAGGTTTCGACTCATGTCAACCTGTGCAGGCTGACCTGGGTCGATACTTTTTGCAGATGCATTAAGCCCCCTTTTCACAGAGCATGGCTCATGAAATTATGGCACTGCCTGCTATTTCAAGACATTGGTTTAATAAAATATTTCCACTTTTGTATAAAAATAACAGAACTGACCAATAAAATACATGTAATTATATAGACATGTAGCAAAAAAGAAAATCAAAATCTGTAAAGTGTCACTGAAAGATGATACTATTCAAAGCTAGAACTAAACAAAATATTACCTTGTTCACTAAAAGCCATACTAGGAAGTCTGAAACTACATTAAGTCATTTACATGAAACATCCTACAATTTCCCAATACAGTCTGGATTTCTTAACAGACAAGGTTTTCCTGAAAACAATTACTGATGATGTCAAGTTGGTGCTGACGAGTTTCAGACCTAAACATCTATAAATGGATGCTTTAGTCAATGAAAGACCCTTTACAAGAGCTGCAGACAATTATGCTCCTTTAGGAATTTAAAAAAAAAAACACTTTCAAAGCTATTCATGGCAACCTTTGCAGTAGGTAATCAGTCAATGCATCTCAATAGGACTACTTTAATGAAAACACACAACACAGGCTTTAGCTCAAATCTAGTGGATATTTTGAGATATCTGGATGCCTGTCTTTCATACAATATACAACAAATTTCTTGTTGATCATATTGAAACTTTCAGACTTTCTGTGAAGAATTAAAGTTGACTTCACTCTTCACCAGACAACAAAACTTTACTCATTTGCTGCTGAATTGCAGATGGCAAGCTAAATGGTTTTCAAGACGTAAAATTGTCTTACAAAAGCTAGGGGTTAATCTACTTTTCTAGTGTAAAATGACAGTTTTTATAGTTACCTGCTAGCAGCTACCCTAACTCACAGTTTTATATCAATTCGTGCTGTAACACTTCTCAAAAATCAAATGAATTGAAAAATAGATCACTGAAAAAAAAAAATGCGAATACCCATGACACAACAAAGGTCAGTTTGACATCGTCTGATCAGAGGCACTTCAAACTGTTTGTCATCTTGAATAATGAATTTAAAAGTTCTTTTATGGAACATAGATCTATTTGTATCAATTTTGGCCTGTATTCATCAAAATTTGTAAAATTAAATGAATTTCTATATCTAAATGACTCAAATGATTAGAAGAGACAGACCTCTCACTCAATAAGTTTGCTTGTTATGTCTTATGTAATTAAGAATTAGAATTAGCATAATTAACGTAATGAAATGATATAGCAAGGTCTATATAAGCATTAATTTATGATAACTACAGTATACTATTTTTCTGCAGATAATTAATCATTTATTGGTAAAAGTAAAGTGAAACCACTAACTTTTTCAGAAAACCCCTAGTCTTTCAAATTTATTAATCTAGGGTGGAACAAAAAAACCTTGTCTAAAAAATTGTGGGAACTATGGTTTCATCTATAAATGTCAAAAATTCAGGTTTTTGAAACAACTTTAACAGATTTCGGATGCTGTGTAAGGTACTTTTGTGGTGCTGACTTAAAGCAAAGAACGGAACTTTTGGGCATTCAGTATACCCATAGTCTTGGTTTGTGTTTTTTTAACAATTCACCAATAATTTACTGCAATAAAGCTAATGCAAAAGTATGAATTTTGGTTGGATTATGGAGACAGTTTTTCAACCAAAATATAGTGCTAAAGCCATCACAAGGCGAAAACTTTGGATGAAATGTATGTTATTAAAGGAACCCTAGTATTGAAAATTCAGCTGACCTAAATTTTTTTAACTGCCGTTTCTATGTCATCATGAGTGTATCTAGATAGGCATCTGGTTAAAACTTACAATAGTCAAAACGTCCCACAGTCAAAACGTCCCTCTTTTGGTTAAAACGTCCCCATTTCCATTTCGAATTGGTTAAAACATCCCTCTAAAATGTCCCCAAATATTTTATTAAGATTATTAGTTTGATTTTTTTGTTTGATTTTTTCAGAAATCATTCACACTTGATGTTTGACATTTTGATGAACATTGTCATTTATTGTTAAAGGTCATTAATTTTTAACCCATATCCTGCAAAACTTATAGTTTTAAGCAGCACAACGTTAATTTTTGACAAATTTTATGGCATTTATCTTAATATGACTTAAATCATCATTTGATATTGTAACTGTACTTCAATATCAGACTACCCTCATGTGCGTATGGATTGGCTAAGTAGAATTAAGATTGTGTAATGTATGTGTAGGCTAAGTAGAACCAAGATTTCAAATAATGTAGGCTAAGGGTTAAGGCTCATATTGTCTCCCTACATGAATGTTTATTCGACACTCTCACACGCCTCCCTGTCTGCAATGTTCTCACTGATTTATTTTTATTGTGTAAAGTTTCCATTTTATACTTCATCAAACAATCTTAAGTCTTAACGACCAAAAGAAAGAAACATTTTCTTAGCATAGTAAGAAAAGGACAAAATGCCAGTAATCAGCATTCTAATCTTTTCCAACAATGTTTCATGAGAAAGTGTATTTTCTGTTGGGAGCACATAAGAAAAAAAGCAATTCTGTGTTTCACTGGTGTGTTTTACAAAAATGTTTTCAATATCTGCTCTTTTGTTTGCCGTTGAAACATGTAAGTGGAATTGTATTAAAATTTTCCGTCTTTTTCTTGCTGTGTAGGACAGTCCTAGACAAAACCCATGATGAGCTCATTTTACCACAAAAAATGGACTCTTCTATGACTAAAGATATTTTAATATAGAGCTCTATAAGTTGAATTTGCTTTTAAAAAGATAGAAAACATTGTTGGAAATGGAGAAAGTGTAGGGATCTGGCAATATCTACGGTGCCATACGTTTTAAACCGCTATCTTGAGATTAGTAAAGTGTAAAAACATTGTGAACTGAGAAATTGTTCAAAGTATTTTAAAGTTTCAGGGCATGTACATGCATATTTGTAATGCTGTTTGAAGGTAGAAACTGTGTAAAGCATTTTAAATTTCCAGACCGTATAGTTACATGCATACCTAGGGCTGACTATAAATGTAGCATTTGAATGTTTTGTGAATTCCAACTCAAAATGTGCTTATTTTACTTTGTCCAATCTTAGTTGTATATCCGTGTTCATCATTATTTCAATTATGTCGCGGCAGTCAGTGCACCTACCCATGAAAGTATTGTGGATACGGATAAATGTGCAGGTAACAAGAATTTTTTCTTGCAGTGTCTTAGATACAACCCATCATTTTAGCGAAATTTGATTTTTAGTCCACAAATTTTTCCCAAACAGAGTAGTCTTACATTTTGTAATCTGGTAAAAAGATACCCCCAACACACACACACACACACACACACACACACACATACATAATCAGGGAAAAAATCCTATTTTGGCCGTAAAAACATGGAACTGGATTGTAAAATAGCATTTGTTCAGATATGAGTAAAATTAAATTAGTCAAGGACTTTTTGATTATGAAGGAAACACACAATTTGGGAAACATAAAGGAGAAGGCCAATTTCTTATTACAAGCAACAACACCTTTTTAAGCAATGATTTAAAAGGAGCCTTAGTTGACCATGTACATGTACCTAACAGGTTTATCGGACATGCAATGCAGCTGCAGACGACAAATTTTTTCAACTTTGCTTTGATGATAAGTCTGGTCTAAGAAGGCATTACAGAAAGGGGAGATCGTCTGTTACCGGCTTTTCACACAATGGTCTCAAAAGTCCATTTCTTCAGAGTAAATGAAACATGGGAGCGTTTGGTAAAGGGTAACCTGGGTTCCAGTTTGATCGTTTTTTTCCTTTTTTTATATTCTGACGTTACTTTGTCAGAAATGAGCCTCATTTTTGACAAAGTAACATCCAATATGTTCGGACTGGAATCCATGCTGGGTAAAGGGTTAAGTGTTAAAACCAAATTTGTCACACTTGATAGTTATATGGCTGATCGAAAGAACTGCTTCTGAAAAAGTTAATTGACTGTTCAATCAATACAGCAGCAAATCTATAATGATTGCCTAGTGCAAGGAAAATGTATATGATAGTTATATATTGCAACTCAAAACTTGAATTGCCGGTACTTATTTTCCATCGTCCGTATTTTCCTTTTTTACCATCATGGTATGGCATTTGATTATTAGATCTAACTCTACAGAATGACCAAATTTAAGACTAAACCAAATTGAAAGCATACAGTATGTTGAAGACCAACTACATTTGCTCAAATGATGATTTTTTGTCTTTCATAATTTAAGGTAGGAAACATTGTGGGAAAAAGGAGCATAGGCTGTTTACCAGTATTTTCTCATCTTCCAACAATGTTTTAAAAAGCCTTCTCTTTCACAGTTATTAAAACTGGGGATCATGAGGTAAAGGGTCATTACATGTGATTATTATCTAAGATGACCATTAATTTGTTAACATGAATCTGTGTGATGCCATAAATGTGACTATTAATGTGGACATTGTTGAGTAAATAATACTAAGTCATCAAATGGCTGCTTTTCCTAAACTGATTACAAGATTTTCTTGACTTTTAATAGAGTTCAATCCCTTGATGAATCAAATAATCTTTGAAAGTTTCAAAAGAATTGGATGAAAAATGCAGACTTCATTGCCTAAACAAGAAATGGATAACTTGAAAATGGCTACTTTTCCCATACTGCTTGTCAGGTTTTTTCAAAATCAACAGGGCTCAAGGCCTCAAGCTGTTCATAATACAAAGCAACTGTTCAAGTTCGACAAAAATCAGACCACAAATTCAGACTTTATTGTGTAAACAAGAAATGGTAATTTGCAACTTCAAATGGCTACTTTTCCAATACTGATTGTCAGATTTTTTTTTTTCAAAATCAATAGTGTTCAAGCTATTTGTGAGATAAACAAACTTTGCAAGTTTCATGAAAATCCATGACAAATGCAGACTTTATCACATAAACAAGAAAAAGACTAACAGATGGACAGATGGACGGATTGACGACGGAAACCACACCATGACATAAGCTGTAAGTAGCTTTCAGGTAAAACTGCATGGGGAAGATTTCTCCAGAGATATCGTCCCCTGGGCACTATTTCTCTGCAGAAATCATTGCCATTCAGTTTGGGGACTATTTCTCCAGGGAAGATTTCTCCAGCATGCAGCAGAGCAATGTGTCATGGGTACAATAATTACGCAAAACATACCGTATTTTGCTTAAATTTTGGGACACCCAAAGTATTGGGACACCATCAAAAAACGCGAAAATAATTATTTTTCATGACCCAAAGATTTGGGCCATACTAAAAATTGCAAAGCAAGATCGGTATTTTTTTGTTCCAAAAAATTGGGACAGTGAATATCCATTTAAAAAAAAAAAATTTCAATCCATTTGATACCCTTTATTTACAAGCATTTATTTTGTGCAGTTTTATTTCTGCACACGTAAGCATGCTTCCCAACCCTCCCGATTTCAATGGGAGTTTCCCGATTCAAGACAAAAACACCTGATCACCTGACCGACTATTTTAAACATCAATTAAAAAAAAAATCCGATATAAGTGTAAAAAGGGTGTGATAAACTTGTATCCAAGATACATAATGTATACATGTACATCCGAAGTTGACATAGAGTTGACGTATTTCACGGTCAATCGGGTTCGTTGTTTATAAATAGAAATCAAGGTACAGTATTCTAGTCAAACTGAGGTTTGTCGATCACGTTGTCTGCGCATGTCATATTCTTCGTGTATTTGTAGAATGCCATCTAGCGAGAGATAATGTTGACGATCGAAGATCGGAGCACAAATCAAATTTGAGAACGGACTGAACATGTACTTGTCAGGGTTTACGTCGACTTTCCGAATTTACGTTGTTCACCTCACGTAAGCAGGTAAAATATGTTGTGAATTTATCTACAAACGCAAAATAACAATCCTCATCGCGATCCAAGGACGCAGACAAAAATGAGTGATAAATTAATCATCAACGAAAACAATTAGAAAAAGAGAAGTTTTAAACTCTTAGTTAGTGCACAAATTGACCGCTGGAATTCCAATCTAAAAATAGACCAACCTGCAAATGATCATAGGTTCATTGAAATCAATGACGTAGCAATATATTTTAACCTCTGCAATGTTCGACTGGTTAGCGGTCAGTGACCAACAGTATGACAGCTTGTCTTGTATGACCATAAGATTTGGGACAGCTGACAAAATAATTATTTTTTGTAGACCTAAGTATTGGGACATGAAAAAAAGTAATTATTTTTTACTGTCCCAAAATTTAAGCAAAATACGTTAAAGCAAAATACGGTAATCTTTATGATAAGTATCGTCGATTGCCCTTATTCCGTGAGTGTCCTTGAACCGGTGATTTTTGTGTACATCTCGTAAAGCACATAGTTTGATGACGTCACATGGGATTTCTGCTTGTAACCCTTACCAATATTCGAATGTTTTATTGCCCTTGAATTTCAGACAAATACAGGGCAACACGTGAAAACAAGGTTGGCAAAAAGCCGGTCAATATGAGTATTGACCGGGCCGACTGTTTTAACCGGTTATAACCAGTCAATACGGGTCAAAAGTGGTCGATTGAAGTGGTTGATTGGGTCAATTAAATCACTGGCTTACGTACCTGTCCTGTTTCTAAATTAGTCTTAAAAGCTCTCCTCCTAAATCCTGTACATAAAGGTATATTAAATATTATCATCATTATCATAGTTATTATCAATAAGGTCCTTTTTTATTTAATCATAATCCTACGGACATTATTGCTGGGCAACTGAAGAGGTTGATTGGGTTGACTTTCAGGATACACTAATGTCTTTGAAGTACATACTTGTCTTCCTACACATTTAAATTGCTGCCAAAACATATTAAAAGGTGCAAAAGTTGCCCCTTTCTATCCCAGTGGGTGTGGCTTAAATCTAATTACCAAAGTGACCAATCATGTTTCCCTATTTGGGGTATTATACTTGACACTAGGCTGTATTCCTAAAGTGTGAAATATTGACTTATATGCAATCAAGATAATATCTTGTCATTAAGCAATTACTTAAGATGTCAAAAATGAAACCTAAAGACCTTATTTGGAACTTCTATACAGTTATGGAAAACTGGCAAAAGCCAGTTAATGAGTACCCTTGGCAGGGATAAAACAGTTTTTTCACTCGAGTCAACTCTTACCTATTGATGAATTCAACAAAATTGAGAACCAAAAAATCCCAACAATAAATCATCCACTGTCCTCTTAAAACTCATCTGACCATCAGAATTTCCAAATGACCACTACAAATATTCAATCGACCACTATTGACCAGTATTGACCATTTCTGGAGTATTGACTGGGGCGGTTTTAACCGGAATTATGTCACGCCATGTTTGCACAAGAAGGCCAAAGGCATGTATTTTATCTATGCACATTGAACATGAAACTTGTTATCTAAATTATTCTTTTCATATGAAAGTGATCAGAAATGATTTTTTTATCAAGGCAAGTAATTTCTAGCTCACGTTCTTGTCTGAATTCTTAATTTCATCGTGTTGTTTCCTTATCATCACGGAATACCGACAATCGAGGCTATAGGAACAATATCGGATAGAACTGGTAACATTAACCCTTGCTTCTTCACAAATCAAAAACACCAATTAAATATATATTAAAGTACCGTTAGCATGAAAACTATTAGCCAATTAAATTTCACCCAAGTACGAGATGTACAACCGATACTGATTGCACTTTGATTTCTTAAACAACAACCCAAGAATTACTTTGAAAGTACCGCATTAGTCTAATCTAGAGCATAACTATCACAATTAGAAACATAAATTTCATCTGTATATGACAATCTTTTAATTCACTTGGATAATGCTTACCCATTTTCTGCAGATTATGTGTATACTCCAATTATTGATTACAAATGTCACAAAGTCGTATTGAGTGCTGCCATGACACCGGAAGTACACTTGATGGTTCAACGCTGTAAATTCATACGCGCTGTCAAAGAGTTTTTGATGTTAATAAACAACTTAAGAGTGAAAACAAATATTTGTGATTAAAAAATAAAATGCTCTAAAATTCTAACAGAAATAGACATTCTTTTTTGAGGCTGTCATTCAATAATTTCATCTCGCATGCAGCATGGACATAAAAACAAACAGACTAGATATGTAAATTATCTGCGCTCCGCCAGGAAATCATGATACATTTACGGAAAAAAACAAGACAAGTCTCAAATTTGACAATGACCCTTTTTAACTTACGATGTTTTATTTTTGTTCTGAGTTTTACCTTTATTTAGTACTTTACAGCCTATCTTATTGAATTTAAGGCGTACGACATTAGACTTATAAAATGTCGGATGCGAAATAATTACCCCATAACCTCTCTAATTGCCAGGTAAATTTCATGGCGGTTTCGGTAAAACGATGGTGTTTACGGTGACGTTAAAAGGAGGCCTACCCTGGGGATTTAGATTACAGGGTGGCAGGGAATTTAATGAACCTATTCGAATAGCAAAGGTAAGTCTAATTTGTCATGACCTACAGTTATAAATCTAAAAGAAATTCTTTTAAGTGTGTTTGTCTGAAATGGAATACTGCATTAGTTCAGAAGTTTCTGAGAACTTCATGACCCTTTACCCCACTTCCGTGTTGAAGGTTACCCCTTAGCTCCAATAGTTACAGTTGGGAATTTGTTGCATGCGCATAAGCAAAATTTCAAATTTCTGTTTGTGTAAAAAAACATAACTTCATGTTCAATTCAGCCCAATTCCACATAAGTTAAACTTTTTTTTCCTCAGGGTAATCCTAATAACAAGAAACTGTGATGTTCTAATCATTACCGCTTCAAGGCAAATCAAGGAGTTTCTTAGACAGTTTCTGTCACTTTTCCTTATACATTATCAATAGAAAAAAAGGCTTTTTAATACATTGTGAGAAAGGAGAAAATGCAGTTACAGTGATTTTTTTACAATTTGCTATAAGTGAGTCCTGGGACTCGCTGGGATGAAAAACTATGAGTCTGAAACCAACTTTACGAGTCCCACCTTTTAACTCATTACCAAACGGCAAAATTTTAGGTTTGTCCAAATCGAAAGCATTAACAGACGACAAAATAAAAGTTATTGAAGTTATTGAAGATTTAGAATTCGTTTTTAGAAGGGTAGAAAACATTGTCGGAAAAAGAGAAAATGCTGGTTACCAGCATTTTCTCCTTTTCCCACAATGTTTTCTAAAGGCTTCTTTCTCAGAGGCGTCAAAATTAGGGATCGTGTGGTAATGAGTTAAACCCCATTTTAAAAAAAATATTGTTCAAATTGTTAAAAATCTGTATGGTCTGATTTATGAATTGTCTGTCATGAATTCTCTTCACTTTCGTAAGTTAGCCAACTAAAAAGTTTAAGCCAGTGTGACTTGAATTCTCTCGGTTTCGAACTGGCCGGGGCCGAATCCACGCCGATTGAACTGCCGATGATTTCTCATTATTCTCGACATTTTTATCGGTATGTAAGTCACTATGAATCGGCAGGTCAGACTCTTGTGATTTCGTAAACAAACTAGTTAAAGTTTGTTGTTTGTGATCGGATTTTGCCTTCTTTTTTGGTGGCATTGCTTACGCATTACATCGTTTAGATATAGATCTACGCACTGGAATTTTTTCGACGAAATGGAAATCGTCTGAGGTTATCTAAATCGCCCGGTTATAAAAAAGATTCAAAAAGTAATTATTTGCCGATGAGGACATGAAATGATAGTTGTTCATTCATATTGACTACAATTTTCTGCAATTAAGTAAGAATATGCCTTGGAGAGGATCTATAACGTACGTGCTGGATGTCGATATTCCGTGTACCCGAATAAAAAGAAAAACGGAAACCATTCCATAGACTAGATTACTTAGGCTAAAAATAGACCGGAAAATGAAGGTACCAGTCTAAAGTAGAAAAATTACCGGTGTTTCGATAGAAAATGTAAACACTTTAATTGATCGGGATCAAACGAAATTTTGCAAAAGGCATTGATATCAAAATCAGTGCGTCTCGAAAATACACATATCTCAAAGTTTTGCGTCCTCGGCAATTTCTTTGCGTCCCTGACGCAGGACGCACAGGTAAATGAAACACTGCAGTTAACCAGTGTCTTCTCCATTGCTTTTCTAATCCTTACAAAGATAAATATTATCATCTAAACAATGTTTATTTTTCTTATTGCAAACTGCAAAGTCTAAAAATTTTTGATCTTCTAAATGGTTCATATAGAAACTAAAGACGATTAGATTATCTAGTGAATACATAAGAACAAACTCCAAATGATTCAATGAAAAGAAAATGGTATTCATAAATCTCTGTTAGCTTGAATATTGCGGAGCAAAAGCACATGTATGTCTAACTCATTATCAAACATTTCATTTTTTCTAAACAGTCCTGAAGAAGAAAGTTTTTGAAAACATTGTCAGAAAAAAGGAAATTCTGGTTACCAGCATTTTCTCCATTTCCCACAATGTTTTCTATCTTTCCAAAAGTAAATTCCACAATTTGAGCCACATTTGTCACCTGTGTATGCTTTGAATTTGGACAAGTTCAAAGTTGGTCAAGAATTAAATCTTTTGCCATGCATTGGAACAGTAAAGAGGACACCTTTCAATATTGGTATGTGTAAATTTCACAAGTACTAAACAATATAAAGTGTAACATGTAAGATTTTTAAAGCTGATTAAAACCTTTAAGTGGATTTGAGTAATAGCTCTTTACTGGGATTTAACTGTTTGGTTTATTGCTGATGTTTGTTTTAAGCCTTAAAATGCCAACAAAATGAACTTTTGATTTTCTGGCAAGAAAAGTAGACTCAAACATCACATTCTGTAGGAATTTTTATGGGGGTAGAATATCTTCTACAGATCCGAGACAAGACTGCATCAGGGATGTAAAATTATTTTTTTATCTACTCGCCCTCTGGGCGAGTAGGTGTTAAAGGTTACTCGCCCTGCAGAGTTTTTCACTTGCCCTTTTTTCGTGAAATATTGGTCTAATAGAATTGGAAGTCATGTGATTAATTATACTTACATGTAATTTTGATAAAAAATGAATGTCAAGAAATGTTATCATGTCAGGTTTTAGCTTTTTGTTGAACTGCCTGTTCATTAACATCATGCAAAGAGAGGAATTCATTTTCTAGAGGTAATGTAAACAAACAGATGGTGTTCCCTACACCGCTAAGTACTAAAAATAGGTTATTTGTACCGTTTAATTTTCTGATCAAATGACTTGCCGTTCGAGCACAAAATCGACCTAATTTGTTTATGTAATTAGCTTCTTACATAACCTTTGTAATGCATTTGTAGTGATTCAATCAATTTAATGAAAAATAAGTCATGCCACTTCTTCAGAATATTTTTAGAAAACCACTGTACCAGTTTGGAATTCCTTTGGCTAATCCCGTAAGAAAAGAAACAAATACTAAAGTGTAGACGGTCAGATTTACTCTGAGTCGTCCCGAGGTCGTTGATAAATACCCTGTATATAATGCATTCATTATAACTCGGCCGATTCTGTACCTACATCTAACTTGATTGGACTTGATCATCAGATCACCGAGGTATGCTGAATGGTATATAATGCAGAATCAAAGTGTGGCTTTTAGAAATTATGGGCGGCGACTAAATCTCGTACATGATACCTGATTGGTTCGCTGTATAGATTTTGATGCAGATTTAGCGTGGCGAAATTGACATTGTATTGTGTATAGTTTGTAACTAGACAAAATCTCAAATAACTGATGTAAACTTCCGTTTGATTAGCAGTTCTCCGACTGAAATTTTGCCGAATTTTACGGACTTTCTGTGCATGTAATATGTCAGAAAATGCACTCGCCCGGTTGGGCTAGTCTGGTATTTGTTGTACTTGCCCGAAGTCAAAGATCACTCGCCAATGCAAGCTGGCGAGTGGAATTTTACATCCCTGCTGCATGTTCTGTATTGTCTGATCTTGTTCTGCACTGCAAAAGCCAAGCTCCATACATGTAGTTACAGTAGACAGTCCAAGGTTTCATTCCCCCCCTCTCCGATTTGTTCATTCAGGGAATATCTTGGATGCTGACTTGCAAAAATGTACCTTAGCTGACTATTGTTAGATGGCTCTAAAATTTTGTCAGCTCAGACCGAAGGGTAGACAGAAAGATGGAGAACTTGTCATATTCCATCTTGATTTGTCAAGAGGGTAACTTTTACATTTTATAGATGGTTCTTTCTATTTTTCTACAGACAACATGTGGCCTTGAAATATATACTGTAATTATAGTTTTCAATCATGTGAACACTTTACCAAATGACAAATTTTTTAACTGAACCAGATTCTCAAAGCATTTGCAGACAACAAATAAAATGTTGCTAAAATGATGGTTTTTTTTCTTTGATAGGATAGAAAACATTGTGCAATAAGGAGAAAACACTAGCAACAAGCATTTTCTCCTTTTCCCACATTGTTTTCAAAAACATTCTCTGTAAGGGTCAATAAAAAGTCGAGATTTTGTGGAAAAGGGTTAAGTACCAAACAACTTTGTAAACATTAGTGAAATTAACCCAAATTGGTCAGAGTAGTTTGTAAATCTATGATACTAGATGAGCACTGAAAGCAAATTATTCTAGGAAACTTTCCTTCTAAGTTTTCGTTCTGTAAATTATCACTGGTATTATTTTATTGTTGGCACCTGGTTTGTTGTTCAGATCTGTCTTGGGATATTCTTATTTCAGAAACATTACTTTTGTTGTATATCCAATGTTGTGAGTACTCATTTAACCCATTACCACACAATCCCGAGTTTTAACAACCCTGGAAAAGAAGCCTTTTGAAAACATTGTGGGAAAAGGAGAAAATGCTGGTAACCAGCATTTTCTCCTTTTCCCACAATGTTTTCCACAATGTAAAAGACAAATTATCTCTGGAGCTACATTTATTTTGAATGTGAAATACTTTGAATTTGGTTGAGTTTACAATTTTGTTGTTTGGTAAAGGGTTAAACCAACTGACTCAGTGCTGTCCTTTTCTTTACCCTTGCATCTGAATGATTTTACAAAGTTTAGATAAACTTTTCCCATTCAACTGAATCTTAGACTTGCCTGTATTCAAAACATATGGAGGCAGTGAATTAAATGTTACTCAAATGATGGCACATGTATTTGCCTTCCAAGGGTAGAAAGTTTTGTGGGAAAGGAAGAAATGCTGGTTACTAGGATTTTCTCCCATACCCACAATGTTTTCAAAAATCTTCTTTGTCAGGGATATTGAGAACCAGATTGTCTAGCAAAGGTTAAACCTTTGTCAGATTTTGATCTTGAGTTTTTATGACATTTAGGAAGAAAGGTTGTGGAAATATTGTCAAAAGAGCAGAAAATGATGGTACCTTTTCAAGACATATCCCATCTTTTGAGCTACATTTCATTTGTTGTCTGTAAACTATTTCATCGTAGATAAGTCTTTTTTTGTGGTTTGGTAAAGAGTTAACCCTTTAAATGCTAGATCACATTTCAGAAAATGCCTATGGGCATGAAATAATCTGAGGGAAAAAATAACCCACAGGCTGCTAAGTGCGACTCTGACCTTTTGCGGACAGTGCAGATCAAGATCAGACTGCACAGAACATCTACACTGTTCAGTTAGGAGATATAAACCCCCCCCCCCCCTTAAATAACTTTGAAATAGCAATATTTGAGTTTTTTATTATCGGCTGGAAAGTTTCATTTAACCCTTTACCACACAATGACGCCTTTTAATGCCCCTGAAGAAGAGGCCTTTTGAAAACATTGTGGGAAAAGGAGAAAATGCTGGTAACCAGCATTTTCTCCTTTTCCCACAAAGTTTTCTACCCTATCAAAGAAAAGTTGCGTCATTTGAGCCACTATGAAATTGTCGTCTGCAAATGCTTTCAATTTGGATAGGTCTTAAATTTTGCCGTGTGGTAAAGGGTTAATTTATTTAGCAGGATAAAGGTCAGTTATCTGCTGACAAATCTGAGAAGTTATTCTTTTAAATTGTACTTGTATATACTGGGAACAATACAGACATCATATATTTTGTTTTTGCTGCCGCTGATCATATTTTATTTGATAATACATGTGTAAGTTTTCTGTGTATAGCCAATGTTATGCGGTTACTTTTCCCATGCCATTTGAGCTATGGTACTGCTTCATCAGATATCTCACAAACTAATAGACCTGATAATATCATATTACAATGATAAGAATCAGCTGAGCTATTCTGAGCACTTTACCCTTTTGGCCCACAACTCCTCCCTAAGAATTAGTATTAGCACTATATTCATTCCTACCCATAACCTTCCAAACTTTTTAACCTTTGAAGCTAAAAAAAATAGTTCTTTCAGCAAAAATCATCCAGTAGTTGCAATACATGTAAACATGTTTTTGATCTCAACATAGCAAACAGTATAGATCAGGGTCTATGCTTATAAAACTTTTGTCATTTTTACCTCTGCTGAGCATGTAATTTTTAAGTCATATACTGTAGATGTAACTGTAATTTAATACAGCCAAGCTCTAAGCTTCTGTTTTCCATAACTTTTTGTTCAGTCTTCTTATCAAATTAATGTCTAAACTTCAAATGTTCTAACAGCCTGAAGTAATGATAAGACGTTAAGTTTGAGCATGAACTCAAGTTTTATATGTACGGTCGAGAGAACATACAAGATCAGACTGCAGACTTTAGCCTGATTTTGACCTACATGTCTGCAAAAGCTACCTTAGAAATCCACAACATGCAACTGCTGAGAGAGAGACTGTTCAAGTCTCAGTTTTTAGATTATTGTGGAAGAATAAAATACATTGAAAAAACTGATAAGCCAGGGAATTCACTCTTGTCAGCACCGAAGCAGGTACACCATATACAACCTTTTCCAAGAGTTCCTTAGCAATGAACCTTTAGATTGATTAAGTAATTAAATGGACATATTTTGCTGCAATTTAATTCTTTATGTTAAACACTGATAATTACAACAAAGTATAGTTGTTCTGCAAACATACAGAAACTGGAGGGTTGATGCCATAAAAACATGCTAATTTGGCATTCATATAACATGTTATTTGGTTGGCAGTCAGTAATTCTCTGTGCTCTTCTGAGATCAAATATGTCATCATTATACTTATTTCAACAGGAGGTGACAAACCTTGGCAAAATTCTGGTGCATAATCTAAATATACCTTGGCTATGCAGCCCTTTAATGAAACATCACAGAAAAATATTTTTTCTTACATTTGTCTTCTCTTTTTTTCTACTGATCATTTGTCAGCTACATGTACAGTCCTGCTAATTCAATAACGAATGATTATTAAAGTTTGAGGAGATTTTAAAAAATCTGAATAATCCCTTTTTAAAAAGAATTCCAAAATGTAATAGGAAACTTTTTTTGTCCAAAATTTGTACAATATATTGGTCAGTGTAGATCCAAGATCATTCTGGGCAGTCTGACTTCGATCTACTGTAACTGCCAAAGCAAATTTGGTTATGTTTGTTACTCTAAGACTTTATTTATAGAAACTTTAAGAGTTTTTGAGATTTCAATACTGTATAGGTTGTTTTAACCTTTTACCACACAATGACGCCTTTTAAACCCCTGAAGAAGAGGCCTTTTGAAAACATTGTGGGAAAAGGAGAAAATGCTGGTAACCAGCATTTTCTCCTTTTCCCACAAAGTTTTCTACCCTATCAAAGAAAAGTTGCGTCATTTGAGCCACTATGAAATTGTCTTCTGCAAATGCTTTCAATTTGGATAGGTCTTAAATTTTGCCGTGTGGTAAAGGGTTAAATCCAAAGATCACTTAGGATGAGGGGGAGAGAGAGGGAGGGAGAGGGAGAGACAGAAACAGACAGACAAAGAGACAGAGAGAGATAGAGGGAGGAGCCTTATGAAACAATATCAACTTCCAGTAAGACTCAGCAGCTCTTATTTACTTATGACGATCACATGAAAGTAAAAGTAAACATTGGATTAAATCATTTTATATACCATGCCACATGTTTCCATGCCACGGCAGTAACATTCTTCTCTGTATTAAATGTTTTACATAGGAAGTCATTGAGGCTTGATAAGTTTATCTATCATATCAATAAATAAGTAATTGTATATCTAACAACTTAAATGGATGCTTCTATGTTTAAATGTCTAGTTAATCCATTGTTATGTCCACATTAAACATCTCAACCCTTGAAGTATGAAGCATTTATATGTTCAGTTGCTTTAATGCTTTTGCCTGTATGGTAATTCAAAACTGTATTGTATGATACATTCAGTCTGATCTTGGATCAACAGTCAGCTACTTTGTTAGATATTGATGCAAAAACAACCTCTAATTATAGTATGACATACTTTTTACAATCCTTTACCACAAATTCCGGAGTTTTAATGATCCTGAGGTGGAAGACTTTTGAATACATTGTTGAAAAAGCAGAAAATGCTAGTTACCAGCATTTTCTGCCTTTTTTCTCATTTAAACCATGTTAGATTTGACATCTGCAAACGCTCTCAATGAGGACAAGTCTAAAATTTTGGATTTTGGTAAAGAGTTAAAAGTCTTTAATCAGGAATGAAAGTGTCCATAATGTAAAATTATTTGATCTATTACCAGGTGATAAAATTTCAAACTTTTCCATGGATATTGAAAGCATTAAATGCAGGCAATGAATTGAATGAGGCTCAACCTATTGTATTTGTTTTTCAAAAGGGCAGAAAACTTTGTTGGGAAAAGACAAAATGATGGTTGTAGGCATATTCTCCTTTTCCCACAGTGTTTACTAAAAGCCCCTTTTTCTCAGTGTTGTTTGGTGAGGGGTTAAATGCTTTGAGGTTGAAGCCAGGTTCCTGAGTATTGAATATACCTAAGCAGCAAAAAAAGAGAAATACAATTCAAAGAAATAATACAAAGATAGACAAGAAATACTGTGAGCAATGTGGTGACTTGGACAGGTTATGTAGATGACATAAATCAAGATCAGACTGCATAGAATATGTGGTATGATCTTGGATCTACTCTGTAGGCTTCCTAATGTTATAAACTAAGACCAAAATTATCTTCAGCTTTAATATCTTGAAAGAAGGAGTTAAAGGTGAAACCTACAAAGGTTGGGAATTTCATGCCTTGTCTGCTTGTAGCAAGCAATTGGCCCCCATTTTCCTACAATGCTTTTAGAATTTGTACAGTCTATGTACCCTGATAGGTTAAGAATAATGAAAAATGTACACCTGTTACAGGTTCTATTTACCCTAGAGAGTCAGGAAGTTTCTTGGAGAGAGGCTGACAAAAAACTGGTATCACAAGTCCTATCAGAGTTCAGAATGATAAAGTTCTGGTATGCACATAGTTTTCTGCTGATGCACTTAGGTTGTTTCATTCATGTAGAAAACTATTCCTGTTTGTCTATGCGTAGAAAGCAAGATAACTGTAGCTTTGGATTTAAAACTTTACCTCATAGAACCACTCGTATAAGCAAATAAGCCAGCAATTTTTGGAGTTTCTTTACGAGTCCTGCACAGAATATTTTTCCCAAGCCACTTGCTTCTTTCCAACATAACTAGAAACAATGATCAGTGGTGAGATGAGAATTGATCCTGTCGGAAGGACTTCTCTGGAAAGGTTTTCACCAAGCTGGGGATTTGAACCAACCATCCCATTGTTTCAGGTCCTGTATGCTACCAAGTGTTTTCCCTACCAGGCTGGTATATACATATATATACATATCTAATCTTACCTCTTTCAGTGCAAAATATATAAACTCAACCTCTTTCAACAAACTGAAATAAAATTCACTGAAACCCAGGAAGATTTTTATCTTATATAGACTTGACTAAAGTAGCAGACTGTATAGATCCAAGGTCAGACCATGTTTTGTGCAGTCTAATCTCAATCTATGCTGGAAAATATTGTTGCCTAGAATATAACCCTTTACCATACAATCCTTAGTTTTAACAACTCTGTACCACTGATAAATTTTGAAAACATGGTGGGAAAAACAGAAAATGTTGATTTCCAGCATTTTCTCTTTTTCCCACAGTTTTAGCTACCCTTTCAAAGACAAACACATGTAACACGATTTGAGCCAGCCACATTTAATTTGTTGCCTTCAAGTGCTTGCAATGTGGACCAGCCTGTTATTTTATTGTCTGGTAAAATGTAAGATGGGTCAAGGAAACAAAATGGCCTCAGTGGTTAAAATTGGATTTGTGTGGGCTTCTTGGTAAAGTCGTCAGATTTTTAACCAGAAATTTGGGTTCTACCCAAAGTTCTGGGGCCCTGGTGATGTGGTAGTATCCTTGTGCAACTCGTCCGGCAGAACTACTTAAATAAGGCAATAACCAAGATCAAACAAACAAGCGAGACATGGAAAAAAGCATGGGAATGATATACATGTGTTTTGATATTTCAGTGTCCAATCATTCCTCAGATGGAGCCTTTAGAAGTTCTAGAGGGTTATCTCAGCAATGTGTATCTCAAGATTTAATATACTGCCTATCACAAAAAACTTCTACATTTGCTACTAGACTCTTGAAGTTGTTTTCAAAGTGGTCAGATGACAGTACATGTATGTCTAACTTTATATGTGCATATGTATATGAAAAGATAAAGAAGAAATCTCAACTTCATTTGTATTTGAAAATAATGTTTTATTCTTAGCAATATGACTGAAAACAAAGAAAACTTTGAGTCCTCTTCAGAGGGTTACTGCTGATTGACATGATTTTCATTAAAAATCAATTGGATGTAGAAGTTGTGGTGAATGTTTTGATTGGAAATGTTTGAACCTTACGTATTAATGAAAGGTAATGAGAGGAGACTGAAACACAAAATTTTTGATTCATTATGAGTTACTGGGGTTACACCTGTATGTCTATCCTTGGTGAATAATTATAGTGGAAAATGAGCAGCATTTTCACTTGTTATGGCTTATACATTCATTCTAATTGAGAAGTGTAGAGAAGTGTAAAGGCTTTTTGCCCTTTACCCTTTTTTCATACCCTATGGTGGCTTCCTTTTAAGGTCTTTGCTATAGGACAGATTTTGGACTCTTTCAAATCAAAAGTAACTTCAAATGAATTTGGATATTGATATGAAAGAATTCAATTTTTTTTTACTATACATAGAGTCAGGGTTTTACAGGAGCACATTTACTTCATCTCACACACAGAAATAAGAAAGCAGGCCCATGTTAGATTTCTTGCACCTTTAATTTGGAATGCATAAAGTAAATAGATATGTCGCTAAAAAACATTCATCTATCAAACTACCATGGTTACCGCAGCTTTCTGGATCCAGGTATAAATCATACAAATTTAATATTGTATTTCTGGCCAGTGATTTGAATGCAACCATTTCCATAAAAGTGCAGTGTTTGAAAGTGTGATTTTAAGTTGTTAAAAAGATAATGGTTCTCTTAATCAGATATTTATAATCTGATTTAATATTGATAAAAACCAGTTTACACAGAGCCATTGCTGATAGATCGGTAGTTTTTTTAGCCAAAGTAGGGAGGGAACCGATGAAAACCTATTTACCTCTGATGTCACCTATTGGCCACCTATACTCAACCTATCAAAAGCTATTGCAAAAACATGAGTTTCGTCGTGAAAAGTTACTGATGTGGATTTTTGAATGTGTTCAGAATTCTGGATTGGTGAAAATAATGTACAAATAAGCCATTGACAACCTGTCTACCACCGATATCACTGATAGGCTACCAAAAAGCCACCGATGAAAAAAGCTGAGAATCGAGAGGCATTTTCAATCACTCTCCTCCCTTTGTGGTGTCTGTAGTTGTGAGGTAGAACCTTGTCCTCGTAATCAGAAGGTCCCAAGTTCGATTCCCTGGAGCGGGTGTCAGCTTTGAAACCCTTTATTGGCCCATGCACTAGGCTTGTGTACTGGTGCAGTTCCCAGGAAGCAGAAACGAGGGAGATAAGTAAAAGTTGAAAGAACTTGTTTCTCAATCGATGTAAAATAAATGTTTAAACCAAAATCTTCTCGCTGTAGTTGGTGATCAGTTTCTCTCCTTCCAGGCCATATCTCCCATAGGGCTTCATTAAATAGGTCCTCAACTCAAAGGTGTCATCACCAAGAATGAGGAATGGCATATCATGGTCATAATTGGGAAGTGGTTCAGGAACTAGGAAGCCAATGGTATCACCTTCTAGCAATTTGTGGAGCTCAGAGTCTGAGCATCAGCTTCAATCCGGGATCTAGGGCTTTCCACCAGTTGGTGTCTGGCTTTTGTAGTCTTGGCGTGAGGCGTTGCAATAGCTTGTCGAACATTTTTGGGTTATCATCATATAGTTCTGGAAGGAGCTAGTGTAACCCTGTCTCAGCTCGGCAAGAATGGTGTTGTACTGCCGAAACTGAAGCCTTCTCTCCCTGGTTAACTATGGCCTGGTCCACTGTCTCCTTTGTCTTCTACGACGGGGCCTATGTTTATACCTGGGCTGCTGGACTTGCTGAATGGCCTGCCTGACAATGAGAAGGGCCTACTGCTGCAACAGGAGGTCAGACTGCTCGATTGCTTTTCCATCCTCCATGATGTCAGCCAGTGAAATGTAAGAATTCATCTGTTATCATCACTTATACATATTTTTTATTGAAAAAAACTGACAACAATTTATGACAAGAGATATGCAAGTTCATTATCACCAAGAGCACCAACTGCTACCCATTACAACATATGTATCACCGACCATATCCGATAGAAAGTGTTTGACTATTGATCGAACACAGATTGATCACCCACATGCCCGACTTATTTACACCAATTTACAAGCGATGAGAACCGATGGCATTTTAGCATTATAAGCGATGAAAACATCCTTGCCACCAGTCAGACCTGCACTGAGCAGCTATCTGTTACCTACCAGCAACAGGTGAAATGTTTTCTAGACCAGTTAAACAACTATTTATCACCGATACATGTTTACACTAAACGCTTGAATTGAAGTCACCAATGACAACTAATCAAAAACGTGGGAAATTTAAAATAATTTGACAAACTGGGAATGGATTTAAGACCGACGGTCTGTGTAAACGGGGTGAAAGACTTACACATTTTAAATAGTCAATAATGGTGTAAGGGCATTAAGATACTAGAAAAGGTACAGAGAAAGTGTCTCCAACTTTGTTCAAAGTAACTTTCAGTGGAGAAACAAGGAATCAATGCTTATTTTGTCAAAATAATGCTAGTTTTTCCAAGTTGGAAATCCACCATGTTCCCATGATTTCAAAAATGTTCTTTATCTTTTCATGCCAGTGGGACAATAATTTTTTTCCCTTATTTAAAAAATCTTTGGTAGAAAACTGCATTAATGTTCTTTTTAGATAAAATGTACAGACAAAAACTGAATTTCAGGGTGGAGGCGAGCTCAGTATCAAAATAGTGTGTATTAAAGCATGTATCCAGATGTGACACTGTAAGTTGTTGACCAGTTTTTAGATGTATTCACATTAAAATGTTCCTCTTTGGTAAAAAAAGGCATGTCATGTGTAGTAGATAAGTCTTGGTGCTAGGTCAAAGCCACACAGAGGGGCCAGTGTGAAAGTGACATGCATTGTAATTTTTGAAGATTAACCTGACTATTCCCTCAGACCTATCAAAAAATATCTGTGTTTCGGGTTTCCCGACGCTACCTAGAAAATGCTGCCGACCCTAAACTTACACTACAATTGAAAAACAAAAACTCTGTGTGATTTCAGTACATGGTCCATGAAAAAAGTTTCTGGAAAAAAAAATCCCTACCTACCCTTGAAAGCAAGCCTTTCATTGGATTGCTGACAGTAGTTACAGCCAAAAATTAGATACCCTGTGAAGCACAAGTTTAACCCTTTACCACACGAACAGATTTTAGACCTGTCCCAATTGAAAGCATTTGCTGATGACAGTTTCAATGTGGCTCATATGAAATGAGTTTTCTTTGATAGGGTAGAAAACATTGTGGGAAAAGGAGAAAATGCTGGTAACCAGCATTTTCTCCTTTTCCCACAATGTTTTCAAAAGCCATCTCTTTCAGGGGTGTTAAAAGTCGTCATTGTGTGGGAAGGGTTAAGGCAATAAATCCAATATCAAAGTTGAGCAATAATTGTAAAATTATTAGACTTGTCCATATTGCAAGTGTTTGCAGATGACAAAGCAAATCTATAATGTGGCTTGGGTAATGATTTTCCTTTGAAAGTGTAGAAAAGATTGTGGGAAATGCTAAAAATGCTGATACATGTGATACTGGCATTTTTCCTTAACCCACAATGTTCCCAAAAATCTGCCTCAGGGTTAGTAAAAACATTGAATTGTTTGGAAAGGTGTTAAGTTGCATAACAAAAGAATTTTGATTTTTTTTCTGGCTTTTAGAGATACTAAATATAAGATTTACAAATAAATTAACAAGAAGCATATAAGATCTACAAATAAATTAACAAGAAGCCTATCTTTATTTTTTCTCAGGAAGTTGACTGTCTCACCTGTATTTCATTGCATAAGTCAAAGTCAAGTCAAATCCTTTATTTGGCAAAAAACATTGTTTATAATGTTTCACTGCCTTGTGCAAAGGCAGAACATGAATACATATGTTACAATATCAATTCCCATAAAATTATGATAAACAGGTGAAAAAGAGAAGATATTTGTATCAGTACAATTACCGGTATATGTTTAGTAAAAAAAATGAGACATGTTATTTTCAATTTGAGGTCTGGCAGGGATTACTAAAATGTTTTACCTTTTTAGCTCACCTGAGCACAAAGTGCTCAAGGTGAGCTTTTGTGATCGTGCTGTGTCCGTCGTCCGTCGTCAACTTTTACCTTGTGTACGTTCTAGAGGCCACATTTTCAGTTCCATACTTGTGAAATTTGGTCAGAATGTTTGTCTTGATGATATCTCAGACGAGTTCGATAATGGGTCATGTGGAGTCAAAAACTAGGTCACTAGGTCAAATCTTGGAAAAACCTTGTGTATGCTCTAGAGGCCACATTTTCAGTCCAAAACTCCTGAAATTTGGTCAGAATGTTTGTCTCGATAATTTCTCGGACGAGATCGAAAATAGGTCATGTGGGGTCAAAAACTAGGTCATTAGGTCAAATCTTAGAAAAACCTTGTGTACGCTCTAGAGGCCACATTTACAATCCAAAACTCCTGAAACTTGGTCAGAATGTTTGTCTTGATGATATCTCGAACGAGTTTGAAAATGGGTCATGTAGGGTCAAAAACTAGGTCACTAGGTCAAATCATAGAAAAACCTTGTGTACGCTCTAGAAACCACATTTTCAGTCCAATACTTATGGAAGTGTGTCAGAATGCTTTTCTTCATGTTATCTCAAAGCAGTTTTAAAATGGGTTATGTCAGGTCAAAAACTAGGTCACTGGGACCAATCTTTGAAAAAAACTTGTGTACACTCTAGAGGCCACATTTTCAGTCCAATACTCGTGAAAGTTGGTCAGAATGTTTTTCTTGATAACATCTTGGATGAGTTTGAAAATGGGTCATGTCAGGTCAGTAACTAGGTCACTTGGTCAAATCTTTGAAAAACTTTGTGTATGCTTTAGAGGCCACATTTTCAGTCCATTACTTATGAAACTTGCTCAGAATGTTTGTTTTGATGACATCTTAAATGACTTTGAAAATGGGTCAGGGCAGGGGAAAAACTAGGTCACTAGGTCAAATCTTAGAAAAACCTTATATTCATTCAAGAGGCCACAATTCAAGTTCAATACTCATGAAACTTGGTCAAAATGTTTGTCTTGATGACATCTTGGATGAGTCGAGAAAAACCTTGTGTACAAGCTACAGGCCAAATTTTCAGTCCAATAATTATGAAAGATTGTTAGAATGTTTGTCATAATATCTCGAAAGAGATTTAAAATGGATCATGTTTGGTCAAAAGGCTCAGGTGAGCGACTTCAGGGCCATCGTGGCCCTTTTGTTGGTTGAAAGTCGAGTTTCTGTGGGGTTTTATTATCGTCCCTTGAACTAGGGGCAGGTACTGGCCCGACTGTGCTTTCGGAAGTAATAATTTAAACAGCCATTGCCCTTTTTCGCCCCAATGAGGCTTCCAAAATAATCAGAAAATTGCTTAATTGCGATGTTGATGATCAGTGGAGGCTCAAAGAATCGTAACATCTGGTACCCGTTTTTTCTTTCGAAACTGTCTGATACGAAGATCGATAACAGGCTACCAGTTTTATCTTTACCAAAAACATCTGTCGGTTTCGTGATAGATTTTTACAAGAAAGCTCGGTATAATGTTTATTGAGGAGAAAAAGCAGAAATGGACGTAAAGGACTGTACTTCCTGGGTCCAACACTTGACTATCGAGTGTGCCCGATGGGCCTGAGGTTGGTTTTGAATTGTGCCATCTCGGACTTTATGGGGTCTATGGCGCATTGGCACGCTCTAGATTGAACACTGAGTCTCTTTTCTCCCCCCCCTTCAATGTGCAAAAGTTGAATTATTTGTACTACAAATATTTCAACAATGAGTAAGATTTAACTCTTCAGCAGACAACAGAATTTAAGATAAGTCTATGTGGGAATTATTTGCAGAAGACAAATTATATGACTGTCTCAAATGATAGAATTTCCCTTTCAAAGGGTAGGAAACATTGCGGGAAAAAGAGAAAATGCTGGGTACCAGCATTTTCTCCTTGTCCCATAATGTTTTTTAATTTTTTTTTTTGTTGCCTGACTAAAATACTGGATTGTTTGATAAAGGGTTAAGCAAGTTTGCCTAAAGTGTTGAGTTGCTACAAAAGACCTCAATACCGCAATGCAGGTCAATGATTTACAATACCTTTCCTCTTTTGTTATTGTAGTTTATCTCTGGACTCAAAAGAAATGAAATTGACATTTTTATTGTATAAGATTATATTATAAGACCTGAATATTGCATTTTCATTTAAACTTGGGAGTTGCTGCACATGCACTTTGTTTTTGACAAACTTGGCCCTCTGTAACCAAATAATTAAGACAAAGTGCCCAACAGTATTACCAGCCAAGCCTCACACATCCCTGCCATTTGCCTGTATTTTTCATGTGTTTTTAAGATAGCATTGAAAAAGTTACTTTCATCATGTTCTAGGGTAGTAGTCTTTGATATTATATGATGAAGCTAGGTTAGAGTTTGGTTTGAAAAAGTTTCTGTGTAACACTGGCATGTTTCCCAGTTTATGCCAGCAAGACCTGGCAGCATTTCTCCTTTTCCCAACTTATACACGTTTAAGATGTATTCCTGTTCTAAACATCTGGACTTTATTTCACACACCTTTAATAAATTTCCAGAAAAATCTGATTTTAATACAGGTATAACACAATTATCATAATTATTTTTGGGGCTAAATCCTTAGAGTGAAATGAAAATGGCCATTTCCAGTAGGGAAACTAAGACCTGTGAAATATTTTCAAAGCTGTTTTGGTTAGAGTAGCAGACAGTGTAGATTCAAAATAAATCTACATGTTGCGTGCAGTCTGATTCTAATTGACACTGCAAAACAACAGTTACTGATATTGTAAGAAAGGCCAATAGGGTTTACACTTTACTTGGCTCTGGAAAAGTGATGTTAACTTAAGGTTATTATTCAGTAATTTAAGAACTTAATTCCTTACAAATGGTGGGAAAAAAATAATTAACTGCAAATAGCTTGACTAAATATTAGGCTTTCCTCCTTTTCTTGAATCAGAAGAGAACAGAAAGATTTAAACTTGAAAGAGGAAATAGCATTGAAAGGGTGGTTGATAACAAAATTATAGACTCTTTCATATTGAAAGAATTATTTGCAGACAACAAAATTTATTTCATCTCAAATGACACACACAGGATTTGTCTTTGAAAGGGTAGAAGAAAGAATGATGGGAATGTGACAAAATTCTGGTTACTTGCAGTTTCTCCCTGTCCCACAATGTTTTCAAGAGCCTTCTTCTCCGGGGTCATGATCATTAAAAGTACATGAGAATTTGATAAAGGGTACATTCAGTCTAGTCTGACACCTGGGGTAAAGTAAATAAAAGGTATGGGTAATTAGGTGGAACTTATTTTGAATCTTTCCTTCAGTTTTCCCACCAGCTTTTTATTTCAAGGGTACACTTACCCCCTGAGCTGTGATTTCATATTAGAGTGTATGACCATGATAGTTCCCAACTAGAGGTCAATCCAAATTGATGATTTGCAGCAAAAAAGTATAGTATATTAAGATGTTTATGCAAATATACAGCTTAAAGTCATTAAAAAAGCTGAAAAGGCAGTCTGAAGTGACTTTGATTGGACAATGTCAAAGAGACATTTTGTTGTGTCATGGGTTTCCGCGTTTTTTGCAGTGATCAATTTTTCATGTCTGTTACTTTCTGGATAGGTATTTCCACAAAAATTTTGACAAAAATTTGTCAATAAGGATAACAAGTAACTTCAAAACCTGTCATTTTACACAAGATAAGTGGATAATGGCCTTTTCTGTCCATGTATTTTCTTGCATGAGGTCTGGCGTGTAACCAATTTTTGTTACGTGAATTTCTATTCTATGACGTGAGTTATGCAATAATTTGCATGAGTGGGAATACTGTTCCCTACTTCAAACTTATATGCTGTCATTCATCTTCGCAAGCCAAGGATACTAACTCCACTTTGTTCGTTACGTACCCTTGACCGCTTGCCTCTTTAAAAATCGAAACTCCCGCTGCGCCACCTATCGAATATCACGAGTTGCATAACCTTTGCTGATGTTATTTCTGACCAATCAAAATGCTTGTAATAAAATTTGTTAGGCTATGCATCAAAACAAGACGAACAGACATACGATGATTCGCAATCATTTGACTGTGGAACCCGTCCTAATATTTCACATAATTGATCGCAAACTATAAAAAAACTCATTAAATATCTATCGTCTACTCTTTTTTGGCAAATTTTCGTCACAAACACGACAACTTTCGTTTTTGACGGGCGCCGCCATTATTGTTTTCTGTTTTGCGAAAGATTTCTTGTTACGGATGGTTTGATTGGACGTGATGGGTTTTGATCGCATCCAATGAAATGGCGCAGCGGGAGCTTCGATTTTTAAAGAGGCAAGCGGCCAAGGGTACTACCTTAGTATCCTTGGCTTGCGAAGATGGCTGTCATTGGGCCATATCCACTATTCTATTTACTGTTTTGTTTCTAAATTCAAGGTCTAGCCCCTGATTGGCTGAGATATTCTGTCGCAACCAATTAGATGGCCAGTGTTAAACTTTAAAATTAGAATAAAATTTTTGAAAGGTTTTTGGATAATAATGGGACAAAAAAATTTTTTTATCCTCAAATCAGGTTTTTTATATCTCTTGATATGCCGAGCCCCGGTAGCTCAGTCGGTAGCGTGTAGGACTTGAGAACACGGGGTCCAGGGTTCGATCCCTGGCTACGACCTCTGGCTCGGCCAATTTCCTTCTGAGGATTGATGATAGTCACTGCGACAGGATTCATTCCTCTCTCACTGCTGACCATTGTTTCGATGATGATAATGTGGGAAAGCAGCCAGTGGCTTGGAAAGGAAATTGTGCGGAGTACTGGTAAAAGATACTCCAGGAATGCATGGATAGGTGCACTGGCCGCCACGATATAACTGAAATAATGTTAAACACCATACAATATCTCTTGATATATTGTATGGGGCATTATCACTCAGAATCAGACTTCAGACTTCCTGTGAAGTCCGATCCTTATCTTAATCTTGATATACTCTGATGCAATAAGTCAGAATTGTCTTGTATTAATTGTACCAATTAATAGAACTAGCTATAAATTTCATAGCAATCATATAGAAACTGTGCGGTTATACTCAGTGAAAAGGTGCAGTTTTGGGCTTCTAAATAGTTGGTCATTTTACATAGGTAACTCTGTCCATTTTTAGCTCACCTTAGTACAAAGAGCTCAAGGTGGATATTTGTGATTGTGCTGTGTCCAGCATCCGGCATGCATCGTCTCTCATGCGGTCATCAACATTTACCTTGTGTGCACTGTAGAGGCCACATTTTCAGCCTGATATTCATGAAACTTGGTCAGAATGTTTGTCTTGATGAATGTTGGACAAGTTTAAAATTGGGTCATGTCAGAAAAGTAGGTCACTAGGCCAAATCTGAGAGAAACTTTGTGTGCAACCTAGAGGCCACATTTTTAGCCTAATACTCTTAAAATTTGGTCAGAATGTTTGTCTTAATGATATCTAGGAGTCAAAAAGGAGTCATCTTAGGTCAAAAAGTAGGTCACTGGGCCAAATCTTAAAAAAGCCTTGTGTACTCTGAAGAGGCCATATTTTCAGCCTGATATTCATGAAACTTTGTCAGAATGTTTGTCTAGATTATATTATGGACATGTATGAACTTGGGTCACATTAGGTCAAAGAGTAGGTCACTGGGCCAAATCTTAAAAATGCCTTATGTGCACTGTAGAGGCCATATTTTCAGCCTGATACTCTGGAAACTTGGTCAGAATGTTTGTCATGATAATGTCTTGGACAGGTTCAAAATTGGGTTCTGTTCAGTAAAAGAGTAGGTCACTGGCCAAATCTTAGAGAAACTTTGTGTGCACTCAAGAGGCTATATTTTCAGCCTGATATTCATGAAACTTGGTCAGAGTGTTGGTCTTGATGATATCTCTGACAAGTTCAAAAGATGGTCAAGTTAGTCAAAAGGTAGGTCACTTAGAAGCATGTGTTTAACATCATTAAAACCATGATCTCTAGCCTTATCAACCATAGATGACTTTACTCGGATGAGCGCTGTAGGCCCAATGGCCCTCTTGTTATTACATCAGATGTGACTTCATTGAACTGGTTTGAATTAGAATATTGGTAATCAACGTGTGCAATTGATCATGTAACATTCCCAGAAGCCTTTGTGAAACTCTGGCAGAGCCCAAGTAGGTCAGTCGGTAGCTTACAGGACTTGAGAACAGGGGGTCGTGGGTTCCATCCCTGACTCGGCCAGTTTCTTTCCAAGGATTAATGATAGCCATTGCAACAGAATTTATTCCTCTCTCACTGCTGACCACTGTTTCGAGGATGGTTATGTGGGAAAGCAGCCAGTGGCTTGGAAAGAATATTGTGCGGAGTACTGGTCAAAGAGACTTCACTCTTTAAATGTGGCTTAAATGATAACACTTTCCTTCAAAAGGATTGAAAGTGTTGTGGAAAAATGGAATAATGCTTGTGACCAGCTTTTTTTTCATTTTCGCACAGTATTTCAAATGTTTTATTTTTCATGGTTGTTAAAATATGTGGTTGTTTTGTAAAGGGTCAAAGTCTTGCATTATCTTTGTGATGTCCTATAAACATGGGTATGCAAATAAAAGTTTATCAATTATTCATGCCTCTTGTCACACACAAAAAAAAGAAAGCGAGGTACAAATCAAGTGTTTACAATGATAATAAACAAATTTATCCATTCTTCCTTGAGATGATTTTATCACTCATCTGTCAACCACTGACATGACATTGTAAAGTCAGGGTTTTCTCTTGCTCTTTAAACCATACTGCTGACTCTTTGTAAAACAACCAAATTTTAGACTTAATGAATCTGAAAGCAAAAATTTATTGCTGATGACAAATCAAATATGGTCAAGATAATGTGATTTGATAAAAATGTTGTGGGAACAGGAAAAAATGCTGGTGACCAGCTCATATTCCTTTTTCCCACAATGTTTTCAAAGGCCCTATTTCTAATGCTTGGGATTGTTTGTTAAAGGTTGAAAATAACAAAATGACTTTCCAGACAAGAACATTTTTGGCAGAATGTGTCAAGATGAATGTCCAAACAAGAACATTTTTGGTAGAATTTTGATACTCTAAACATAATTTTGTTATAAAGAAGGCTTGTTGTTATTGTATAATTTAAAATATGCGATCTTAATATGTACCATAGATAGCTTTTGGAATTATTGCAGGAAAAAAAAATTTGTTTGTTAGGTGCCATACTGCTCTTTGTCATATGGACTATGGATTTAAATTTTACAAAAAAAAAATATTGCACATAAGATTAAACTGTCTAGCAATGAAATGATGTCTTTAGAGTTTGAGTTCACAGAGTATTTCACATGAAAGTAAATGTTACAGCAAATAAATAATGTTCTTTGAACAAAAAGTTGGACAATATTTTGAGGAGCGTGTCTAAAAAATTAATATGGGTGAAAATTTAAATGCACAATAGCAGCCAAGAAAATCAATGCAGGTGCATTTAAATGTAAATCATACCATTTAAAAGTATGAGAAATGCTGTGAAGATGACAATCTGTTATTGTTTGTTTGGCCCAAGTGAATAAGCGTACTTGCAAACTTGCAAATTAAATGCTTTGATTGAATTTGCACTTAGATACCATAGCCACTGGTTGCCCATATGGGCAACGCCCCCGAAGGCTGTTAGTATTGTTACAGGGATGGTGCAGATACAGGAGGAAACCCATCCAAAGTTACACCGGGTTCTTTAACATGCTTGATGTATAGCACCGTTGCATGGGACCTCGTTTTAACGTCTTGTCTGAAAGACTGTTAATAATTTTTTAGATGCCCAGCCATGGGAATCGAACCCACACCCTCAAATGACCCAAAATATCACGTTCGCAAGTCCTACACTCTACCATTTTAGCTATGCGGGCTGGTCATAAAAAAAAATCAAATGCTGTAACATTATTACCTTTTTATCTTTGGTGGTATTCTATGATCCTGGATAGCACTGATGTTTAATGGTCAATATTATGTATTCAATCAGCCAATTAAAACTTTATTACTCTTTTTTTTTTAAACATACAGTAAAAATCCAAAAAGTAAGAAGCTACATGTGATTCAACATAATTGGGCTTTTGTTTTTTGTCCTTATTTCTGTTTAAGTGCATGGGGCTCTTGTCCATGGGGCTTTTGTCTGTACCCAACGCATTCATTACCTACCGTATTTGCAACAAATAACTGTTTGCTAGTGACAAAACATGTGCTTTTTTTTGGGGGGGGGGTATTAAAGTGCAGAAGCTAACAACAGCATTTAGAAACACTAGAAGAAAAGTGAAAAAAAAACTTACAGTAATTGTATAGAAACTATTGAGAGAAAATGGAGCAGTTTCACCCTTTTTTCATTGTCTTGCAAAGCTGTCCCCTGCAAGGATATAAAAACCATTGGCCCTGGAAGAGTAATATTGCTGCTCAGGTCAAAGACAGCACAGCGCCAATTGTCTGTTTCACCTTAGCAGGTCTTCTGATGAGGAATGTTTTATTTTACAGAGCACTACAATTTATGTTCAGCAAAAAGATCAGGTCTTATCCTATCCTTTCCTGTCCTTTGTGATACTTTGCTAGTATGTCCTCAGAGATTTTGAAGTATAAGATACTAATTGATGAGCACAATGTTGGTTCAGTGATGTATTTTGTGGTATAATAATTATTTTGTCTTTCAAGGCACCTAGTTCGCAAAACAAGAATTAGGCCAAATAAATAAATTTCTACAAGGTAATTTAAACAGTAATGAGTTATTTTCATTGAGTGTGGTGGAAAGGGCTGTAATGTTTGCAGAAAGTATTTCATTCTCTCTTAACATTTTAATGCCCATCCATGCATAAGTAAAGATGTGTGTAAAACTTGTCCTTATTTTAATTTTACCCTTTATCACACAATTCCGTGTTTTAACAAACTTGAGAAAGAAAGCTTTTGAAAACATTGTGGGAAAAGGAGAAAATGCTGGTTACCAGCATTTCCTCCTTTTCCCACAATTTTTTCTAGCCTTTCTAGGATAAACCCTATCATTTAAGCAACATTTGATTTGTTGTCTGCACATGCTTTGGATCTGGACAAGTCCAGTTTTGTAGTGTGGTAAAGGGTGAACAGATATAGCATAACTGTGCTTTTCAATGGGTAGACAGGAAAAATGTATTCATTTCTTTTTCACCCATTATCCTCTTTTTCTTAAACAAAATTTTTGTATACTGTATTATACTTGTATAACTGGTAGCGCAGCTGCTACGGTAAAGACCAGGGGCTGGCTGGTTTGATTCCTCAGCTTTGTAAATATTTTGCAAGGATTGATGATAGTCATTGATTGATGATAGACAGGGTTCATTTCTCTCTTACTGCTGATCACTGTTTTGATAATGATTATGTGGAAAAGCAGCTTAGTGGCTTTGAAAGATATATCGTGGGAAGTACAGGACTGGTAAAAGAAACTCCAGGAAAGCATAGGTCCACTGGCTGCAGCAGTATAACTGAAATAATGTTGAAAACAGCTTTACCATGCAGACAGATTGTGTAACTCTTAATTGGCGTGATGTCCAGGCACCTGCCAGGATTAAGCCTTGAAACCCTGACTTCAGCATCAATTTTTGTAAGTATGTCTTTTGGAGGAAAAAGAAAGTAAGTGAAATAACAATATGTAGAAGCTCAACCCTGGCCACGCCCTTTGTGGCTACCAAGTACCTGACATTTATTTCTAAGCAGCCTTTCTTGTCAGTTTCTGTAGTAAAAGAAACTAAAGAACTACTCTTCAAGTAACATGTTTGGTGACATCAAGCATTTTTGTTATCATTTCTTTTATTTTACCCTTTACCGCACAAGGAAAGTTTGGACTCGCTCAAAGTGAGAGAAACCACATGCTCAAACGTTAAGATTTGTCTGTGAAAGGGAGGAAGACATTGTGAGAAAAGGAGGAAAGGACCAGCATTTCCTCCATTCCAACAATGTTTTCAAAAGCCTTCTCACCACTTTGAGGTTCCTCAAAACTCTGAACTGCATGGTAAAGGATTAACCCTAAAGTGCCAAATAAACGCTGTGTACAATGATATCCATAGTTAAGACCCTAATAAAAGTACCACTAGTTTCAATATTGCTACTGTCAAGGACGTCTCATCATCTGGGACATTGTAGAACAAAGATCAGACTGCATGTTTTGTTAAGTCTGATCTTATCTACACTGGCCATAAATGCATCTATAGTAGTGAAAGGTGCTTGCTGAAGTTGAAAAATCTAAAAGCCAATTCTCAAAGCTGATCTCAAATGATGATGTGTATTGTGTTGTAAAGTCACTGTGACCAGTAGTTTGAGATTTAACTGATGAATGGTCCCATACAAGGAAATAAAGATCTCTGTTGGACCGTCCTGGATCATATACAACCAACATCAGATCTTACTAACCCAACTTGCATTATCCTTGACCACATCTCTGATTAGCAAAGGAACACATGGACAGGTGCACTTGCTGTTTGTACATAGCAATAATATGGTTGAAATAGATACTAAACTTTTAGCAAAAATACACTTCTGTGAAATCAGAGATCAAGTCTTTGCTGTGTGCATGAGTTCCCAAGTCCTGAAGTTAAGGGAACTGTTGACATTTAACCCTTTACCACACAATCCACCCTGAGATGGAGGGCTTTTTAAAACCTTGTGGGAAAAGGAGAAAATGCTGGTAACCAGCACTTTCTCCTTTTCCCACAATGTTTTCTACCTTTTCTGATACAGGAAATACCTTTTGTGCTACATATAATTTGTCATCTACAAAAGTTTTCAATTTGGACCAGTCTTAAATTTTGTTGTCTGATAAGGAGTTAATAAACTTTATCCAAAGAAAAAAGCAAAAAATGTTTAGATAATAAAAGAAGAAGGACCGTGACTGCATGTAAGATATTTTCACTGATGTGTAGGGTAGTAAAAGTTTCAAATTG
Organism: Hippopus hippopus; assembly: GCA_946811185.2. NCBI lineage: Eukaryota > Metazoa > Mollusca > Bivalvia > Cardiida > Cardiidae > Hippopus > Hippopus hippopus. Next base: position 38,280,603 of record OX328096.1, read on the forward strand.
ATGAGAAAACAGTGTGAATCATTCTGTACCAGGGTAATTATTGCTTTTAGGTGCTTTCATCACCTTTATCTGGCAGGCATAATGGCTGCTGAGGAATCACCTTCAGCAGAGGTATTTAGCTCTCATAACTTATGAGATTTATGTTACATACTTTTGAATTGAACCATGTCCTGCTATGGAGAATCTTCCATGTACCATCCTTTCCTTATCCTGGTTAAAGGTATGGAAAAAAGGAGTTTTTATAGCAGAAATCTTAATCAAAAGCCCTCTAAGACCATTTTTATTCTCAGGTTTTCTTTGGAAAATTTATTCAGAATTATTTCTGCTATATCTGTAAACATGTGCTAGAATCCAGAAATTAGGGGCTCAAAAGTCAAAACCGTGGGCAATTATCTTTTCGTGATTTTCAAATAAATAACGAATAAATAAATTTTCAATATTCCTTGTGTTTCATTGACATCACCAAATATCATTAGGTTCAGTATATAAACGATAAACTTTGTTACTTACTGTAGAAATTCACCGTCTTCATTAAAAACACTGTCAAATGTTTGTTCGGTTCTCATTGAAGGATTACAGAAGTAATCTCGGTTGCAATCTGGTTAGGAAAGAGCCAGGCAATTTTTTTTTGGTTTGCAGCATGGTTATGATCTCCACTGCTTGACAAAAGCACCCAGATTTTTTAGCTCCACTGGCCGAAGGCCAGCGAGCTATTGTCATGGTGTTGTGTCCGTCGTGCGTCCGTCCGTCCGTTCGTCCGTGCCTGCATCCGTACACTTTTTCTTTAAAAAACTTCTCCTCAGAAACTATTGACTGGATTTTTACCAAATTTTACGGGAATGTTCCTTTGGTGGTCCTCTTTCAAATTCCTTCAAATAATTGTGTTCCATGAAGAATTCTGGTTGCCGTAAACTTTTTCTTTAAAAAACTTCTCCTCAGAAACTATTGACTGGATTTTTACCAAATTTCACAGGAATGTTCCTTTGGTGGTCCTCTTTCAAATTCCTTCAAATAATTGTGTTCCATGAAGAATTCTGGTTGCCATGGCAACCAAAGTAAAAAACCTTTAAAAATCTTCTCCTCCCAAACCGCTATTTGGATAGCATTATTATTTTGCAGGAATGCTCCTTAGATACAGGTTTACAGAATTCCCTAAAAAAAAAAAGATCTGTCAAAAAACATGGCTTTTATGGGAGACTCATTTTCCTTTTATGGTATAAAGTAAAATCTTTGAAAAGTTTCTTCTCTAAAACTATTCATTGGATTTCATTGTTGTTTTGCAAGTAAGTTCCTATGGTGGTTGTCTACCAAATTGTTTTTTCAGTGAGCTAAAATGCAGGATTGAATGATAATTGTTAAAAACTTCCTTTCGCCATTATAGAAATATCAGGCCTGTGGAGCGATACAGGCGCTCAAGCGCCTCTAGTTATTAAAGGCCCAGTAAAGGTCAAAGTATCAAAGCAGGTGTCATAATACTTTAAATTTAAATCACACCAATTAAAAGTATAGAAAATATTGTGAAGATGGCAGTCTGTTATTGTGTGGTCGGGTCATGTGTAAGTCACTGGCAGAAAAAAAGAATTTGAAAATCAGGCAAAAAGTAAACAAAAGACACAGCTACCTGGCAGGTTTTAACCTAGTTTTGAAATTAATTTCTCTGTCAGCGACTAACACTTGGACCGACAGTAGAATGACAGATTGTCATCTTCACAATAATTTCCATACTTTTAAATGGTATGATATAAATTCAAATGCATTTAAACACCCGCTTTGTTTACATTTGGCCTTTATTTGTTACTTTAAGAGATGGAGATATGGCTTTTTGATCAAGTGCTTTTTTGTTACTTTTAACAAGGTATATTAATACACCTGCATCACAAAAATTAGTATAATAAGGCATGACAGTCATCTGTGAAAGATCAGCAATGTTGTAAAAGGAGAAATTTCACAAACAGAGCTATTTCTGTATCTGTTACGCAGTTTTCCATTATGTTGCCATACAGAATCTTTGTTTCAACATAATGTGTTTTTCTGGAACTGAAGTTTAGATAAGCATTTTTGTAAAAGGAAGGTACTATCTATGAAGGTTTCTTATGTTAACCCATTACTCTACTGGCAAGCATACAGTATGCAGATAATGAAACTTGAAAGTAAACGTGGAACAAAGGGGAACTATTTAGAGACAAGGAAATTTACTGTTTGAATGGTGAAGAAATTAGTGTGTGAAAAAGAGCTTTCCCTCCTTTTCTCATTAATTTGACATAAGATGTTTACATCAGGGCCCAAACTTTCACATTTATGTGGTTATGGACTAACCCTTAGGGTCTCAAACACAGCTATAGTTCACAGGAATTTCAGGGTAAGTCAAGATCAAACTCTACAGACTTGCAGTTTGATGTTAGATCTTCATTGCTTGCTTTAGTGGAGATTTTATGAAAAAAGAAACAGCCTTGAAATGGCAGTGCTGTCTTACTTTGAATGTGACTGAAAATGTCCAGGGTTAACCCCTCATCATAGGATAAAAAGACTAACCTGAAATAAACGGCTTTTGCAGTCTACAACAAATTAGATGCGGCTAAGATAGTGGAAATTGTCTTCGAAAGGGTAGAAGCATTGTGGGAAAACGAGAAAATACCAATCTCTTCTTCTTCGACCCTCAATGTATTCAAAAGTCCTCTTCCTCAGGGTTATTAAAACACAGATCAGAGTGTAAAGTGTTAAGGTATTAGGAAGCTACCTTGATTCATCAGTTGGGTATGTCAGAAGATTGCCTCTGTCAATCAAGGATGTACCATTGGTTCTTTTCTACTGAAGTTTGGAAATCTCCTAGGTCAATAAGAAAGCCCAAATATCTGATCTCATACTGGAAAAAAAAAAAACATTTCACTATTATTAAATTTTTTTTGAAATCCTAGCATATTGGACACAAGATTCTCTTTTCGGATAAAATGTATATCAAGATCAGACTGTAAAGAACTTGTTTATTTAACATAATAATGTACCTTGTGAAACAAATTTGAAGCAAATGACTTGAAAACTTTCTGAAAAAAAATTGGCTATCAAGATGAATTTGGTATGAATATGAATAAAATTAGTTAAGAATTTAACAGAACCTGATATGGATCTTGAATGAAGGCTTAAAAGATAACAAGAGAATAGCAGGCTGTGAGCAACTTACCATTGGTGAACCCTTTACTGAATGATCCCTTGTTCTTTGGACCCTGAGGATCTAAGGAAGAGGGCTTTTGAAAACACTGTGAGCAAGAAAAAATGTTATTTACTGGCATTTTCTCCTCTTCCAAGAAATTTCTCTACCCAAATAACCCGTTACCAAACAATCAGTTTTTAGCTCCACTGGCCGAAGGCCAGCGAGCTATTGTCATGGCGTTGTGTCCGTCGTGCGTCCGTCCGTCCGTTCGTTCGTCCATTCAACCGTGCGTGCGTCTGTAAACTTTTTCTTTAAAAAACTTCTCCTCAGAAACTATTGACTGGATTTTTACCAAATTTCACAGGAATGTTCCTTTGGTGGTCCTCTTTCAAATTCCTTCAAATAATTGTGTTCCATGAAGAATTCTAGTTGCCATGGCAACCAAAGTAAAAAACCTTTAAAAATCTTCTCCTCCCAAACCGCTATTTGGATAGCATTATTATTTTGCAGGAATGTTCCTTAGATACAGGTTTACAGAATTCCTTAAAAAAAAAAAAGATCTGTCAAAAAACATGGCTTTTATGGGAGACTCATTTTCCTTTTATGGTATAAAGTAAAATCTTTGAAAAATTTCTTCTCTAAAACTATTCATTGGATTTCATTGTTGTTTTGCAGGTAAGTTCCTATGGTGGTTGTCTACCAAATTGTTTCTTCAGTGAGCTAAAATGCAGGATTGAATGATAATTGTTAAAAACTTCCTTTCGCCATTATAGAAATATCAGGCCTGTGGAGTGATACAGGCGCTCAAGCGCCTCTAGTTACTGACCCAGAGGAAGAAGCCTTCAAATCATTGTGGGAAAAGGAGAATAATTATGCTGGTAACCAGGATTTTCTCCTATGCCTACATTGTTTTTTACCATATCGTAGAACTTATATTCATTTGTGCCGTTTCTGAATTTATCGCTTGCACAGTCTGTGCAGGTACTTTCAATTTTGTAGTGTCTAAAGTTTGTTGTTTGCGAAAGAGTTAATGACAGTCCAATTCCGTGAGCAATTTTGATTTGTCATCTTACAAACTACCTTCAATATGGACAAATCTAAAGTGTTATTGTCAGCTGTTAAGAGTTAATTGCTTTAATGTTTCAGATTTATCACAAAAAATTAAACAGGAAGTAAATGGTAACCATAACTATTTCTCAGAACAGCCAAATTTGTTTTAAATGTGACATGTATGTACAGACCAGGCCTGCCTTTCACTTCACCTGCATACGCATGAAATTTGCACACACACTTTAGTTAAGCAAGCATTCAGTCTGAAAACAAGTTTCACTAAACTGCATAACTTTAAGATTTGAGTAAATATGTGCGTAATTTTACGCCAGATCAAACCTTGGGTAAAGCAGGGATTGAATGTGTATATACAATTCCAAATAAGTTGCGTAAATCTGTGCAGTTAAAGGCAGCCCAGCTGATTGTAATTTCTTTCTAGAATTTGCAAGAATTGCACAAACTATGACTCAGTCCTTTTCCAAACAATCCTGTGTTTTAATGACCATGAGAAAAAAAGCTTCTGAAATCATCTGAGGATAAGGAGAAAATGTGGGTTATTACCCACATTTTCACCTTTTCCCATTGTGTTTCTGCCCTTTCCAGGACAAAATTCATCACGTAAGCAACATTTGTCTTCTACCACTGCTTTCAATTTGTACCAGACTGAATATTTATCATTTGGTAAAGAGTTCATACTTTTGAAATGATGTATCAACCATCAATGTATGACTAAAGCAGTATTATGATATATATTTGGCTTAGTAGATGTTAGCAGAGTATGATTGCTTAGAATATCCAGCTATGTTACAATAATGTACCAAGCAGCTTGTGATTCAAGGGTTTAAACTGCTTAGTGAAATGAGAAGGATATTTAAGAGGACAGAAATATTGCAAGTTTTGGCTTGAATATCTCATACAATATTGGGCTAGTGGAGATCCAAGATCAGGCTGCACTTTCAGTGCAGCATGATCTTGTTCTATTCCATTCCCTGGAGAGCACCTGATACTGCCCATGGGATCCAAAAAAATAAAAGAGTAGCATTGTTACCATAATAACAAGGGGGTTGGCACTATTCACAAAAAGTTACATTTGTCTAATCTAGATCAGCATTCCTCTCTGTGGTTCTGTAGACTAATTTCAGGTAACAAGGTTCTGACATGTACTAAGGCTTTTCCTGTAACTTGGAGCCTGATTGAATCCTTATGGGGGGTGAAGGGGGGTCGGGAAAAAAACTATTCTTTCTGTGGCCTTTTTTCCATATACATTATTTACTTTTTGGATATTTGTGAATCTTTGAATTTAAAGGCATTTAAAAAAATGTTGTTACAAATAGAAAATCTACTTAACTCTTTACCATACAGTCAAATTTTAGATTTGTCTAGTTGGAAAGCATTATGCAGACCACAAAAGAAATGTGGTTCAGATGATTAATTTTGTTGTTGAAGCTTAGAGAACATCGTTTTCAAAAGCCTTCCTCGTCAGGGTCACAAAAACTTCGGTTTTTGGTAAAGGTAAAGGCAAAAACAGGGTAAAACAAGCAGTATCTGAACTAATGGTAGTACATTGTATTATGTAGGCTGTTTTAACTTATGGTACTTTTTATGGGTTTTTCAGGGCTTTTCTTGTGATCCCCTTTTCTCCTGATTCCTTCAGTTGCAGTTGAAGAAGAAATAATTATAAGGTCAGAGGTTAAGCCTGATAAAGCAGCTTAATGCTGTTTTCTTTGACAAAATAACTCAAAATTAGACTGCACACAAAATCTGCACATTTTGTGTGCTGTCTGATATTGATCTTTACTGTTTGTATTAACTTATTCAGGTTATACTTGGTATCCTAAGGTTATTACAAGTTCTATTGTTGAATGACCTGACCAGACTCAGCACTAATTAGTTATGACAGGTACTGATTCATGTTATTATCATGCATCCTTAACCCTATACTGTATGACAAAACTTTAGATTTGCCCAAATTGAAAGCAACTGCAGACCACAGAAAGACACGTGGTTTGAATGATGGATAAATGAGAAAATGCTGGTAACCAGCATTTTCTTCTTTGCCAACTATGTTTCAAAAGCTTTTTATCTCGACATATTTAATGCGAGTGATTGTTTGGTATAGGGATAATGTACATACCTATGAAACTCTTGTGATTAAACTGTATGGCTGTATCATGGAAATGATCTTGCTGACTACAAGCTATCAGTTTTTCTTAAGTTTTTTTTTTTTCTTATTTCACTTATACTTGAACCTTCTCATTGTTGAATGTGATGAGTCCTACTTTAACCCCTTAACTCTTTGCCACACAGTCCTAAGTTTTAACGACCCTGCTAGAGAAATCTATTGAAAACCCTGGAGGAAAAGGAGAAAATGTTGATAAACAGCATTTTCTCCATTTCTCACAGTTTCTCCTAACCTTCCATAGAAAAATCCAGTCATTTTATCCACATTTAATGTGTCATCTGGAAATGCTTTCAGTTTTGAAGAGAATATAATTGGGCCTTGCTCTGTGAAAAGGAGACTTAATGCATCTGCAAAAAGTATTGACCCAGGTCAGCCTGCACAGTCCGCGTAGGCTAACCTGGGCCGAAACTTTTCGCTATTGGTCAGTTTTCTGTATGTCCAAAGACCAGTCTACCTCATGATTAAGTTGGTTATTTAAAAAAATAGCTCTTATTGAATCCATACTTATGTGATGAGATGGGCTGGTATCATGCATCACGGTGATGCATTAAGGCCTTTTTTTCCAGAGCATGGCTCAATTTTGTCGTTGGGTAAGGAGTTAATACACAAAATACAACTGTTCACATCCCTGTAAATGTCAGCATATGAAAACAGTGTGGCAAAAGGCAGACTTTCATGTTAAGAAATTAATAATTGTTGTTCTGGCCAGATTGTGTGGCAAAATAGCAAACAGTGTAGATAACAATCAAACTAGCTTTTGTGCAGTCTGATCTTGACCTACATTGCCCACAAAAGCAACTTAAGCAGGGTTCATCACCTTATTGGTTAACCTTTCCAGTTTGCACTCCCAGCCATGAACTTGGAAAATTGTCATATTTGGAGAAATTGCCCAAAATACATCACGATTGTATTTTTAAGCTCACCTAAGCACAAAGTGCTCAAAATGAGCTTTTGTGATAGTGCTGTGTCCGTCGTCCATCATCAACAGCTACCTTGTGTGCACCCTAGAAGCCACATTTTCAGTACAATACTCATGACACTTGGTCAGAATGTTAGTCTTGATGATATCTCATTCAAGTGTAAATTGGGTCATGCTGGGCTAACAAGTAGGTCACCAGATCAAATCTAGAAAGGCCTTGTATGCACTGTATAGGCTACATTTTTTGTCTGATACTCATGAAACATGGTCAGAATGTTTGTCTTGATGATATCTTAGACAAGCTTGAAACTTTGAGTCAAAAAAGTAGGTCACTGGGCCAAATCTTAAAAAGATCTTGTGGGCTCTCTAGAGGCTACATTTTCAGTCTGATACTCATGAAACTAGGTCAGAATAATTGTCTTGATGATATCTTGGATGAATTTGAAATTGGGTCACTTAGGGTCAAAAAGAAGGTCACTGGGCCAATTCTTAGAAAAACTTTGTGTGCCTTCTAGAAGCTACATTTCATTCTGGTACTTAAGAAACATAGTCACAATGTTTGTATTGATGATATCTTAGACAACTCTGAAATTGGGTCACATCAGGTTCAAAATTAGGTGACTAGGTTCATGTTTAGAAAATCCTTGTGTGCCTTCTAGAAGCAACATTTTCAGTCTGATAATCAGTAAAATTGGCCATAATCTTTGTCTTGATGATATCTGGGACAATTTTGAAATGGGGTCACATCAGGTCAAAAAGTAGGTCACGGGACCTAATCCTAGAAAAACTTTTTGTGCCTTCTCGAAGCCATATTTTCAGCCTCATACTCATGAATCTTGGTCAGAATGATTATCTTGATATCTCAGACAAGTGTGAAATTGGATAAAGTTGGATACAAAAATACGTCACATGGAAAAGTCTTAGAAAAAACTCTAGGGGCCATATTTTCAGTCATAAAACTTGGTTCGAATGTTTGTCTTGACAATATCTCATACAAGATTGAAATTGGGTCATTTTGGGTGAAAAAGTAGGTTACTGGGCCAAATCTTAGACAGCCTTTTTGTGCAGTCTAGAGGCCACATTTTCAGCTTGTATCTCATGAAACATGGTCAGAATATTTGTCTTGATGATATCTTGGACCATTTTGAAATTAGGTCATATTGGTTCAAAAAGTAAGTCACTTGGAAAAATCTTAGAAAAAATGTCATGTGTACTCTAGAGGCTATATTTTCAGTCTGATACTCATTTAACTTGGTCAGAATGTTCTGATATTATCTCTTACAAGTTCGAAATCGGTTCATGTCAGGTCAATAAGTAGGTAACTGGGCCAAATCTTTAAAAAAAAAAGATTAGACAGTCTAGAGGCCACATTTTCAGTCTGATATTCATGAAACATGGTGAGAATGTTTGTCTTGATGATATATCTGACAAAAAGTATGTCACTAATACTCATGTGTTTTACATCATCACAACAAGGATCTCTTCAGTTTTACCAATCCTAGATGACTTTACTCAGGTGAGTACTTTAGGGCCAATGGCCCACTTGTTATAAGGATATTTCAATTGGTAACAAGACAATTTAGACATCCAAGTTTTAGGAGCACAAGTTTACATTTGATGTATTGGAGTAAAGATACTTAAAAGGCATATCTTTTGAGGACAAGACTATCTATTGGTTACATTGTCACAGATTAAATGTGGCACCTTTTTCATGTATGAGGAGTACATGAATTATAGAGAACTGAGGGTTGTCTTTTTTCTCTCACTTTTTGTGTCACATTTTATTTGTTCAACTTTTTTTGAAGTATTAACAAATGTTTCATATCCTTTCATCAAAGAACCTAAACCTGTTTTGAGTTGTAGATATCTGAAAAAAAGGATCAGACAGATGAATGAATAAAGGGTGATCTAGTGTCTATGGTTTTAGTCAACTCAAGCAAACAGTATAATAAATTATAGTCATTTTAGAAATTGGGTGCTTCTTGGATTTGCTTTGGCTTTCAGTATTAATTTTTCTGTCTGCTACCTTAATCCAAACAGTGCTAAAAGACCTAATAGGTATATTTAGTATAGAGATAAGACCCAGTTTAACTCACCTTGCTCTTTTCCTGAAGGTCTCAGTGAAGCAGACAGTGTAGATTAAAGAATCAGAATGTGATGTGCATATTTATAAAAGTTACATGTTTTCACATCTGCTACTTTTATGATATTCCTTTACCTGACTGAGTAATGAAACATGAGCTTTATCATTAAGTGCTTTTTTATTTGCATTGCTCTTCATCATTTATGACCTTGAAATTACTGCATTATCTTTACCTTTGGTCTCAGTGTGAACACCGAATTTGTTAAAATTTATTATTTCTATATCTGTTACTGACATGTACTTCTAATTTTAAAGCAGCATCAAGTTTAGCTTAAAAGTTAAGTTACCCTTTACCACAGAATCATGAATTTTTAACAACACTTTGAAAGACAGCTTTTTAAAACATTATGGGAAAAGGAGAAAAAGCTGGAAACTAGCATTTTCTCCTTTTCTCACAATGTTTTTTGACTACATAAACAAATTTTACTGTTTGAGTAATTTTTACTTTTTCCTCTGCAAACGCTGTCAATTTAGACAAGCCTTAAATTTTGTGGTTTGGTTGATAACAGCACCTGATAATCAAATATTAGGTAAGAGAATACTGTATAAGGTCAAATCTGCTACATGATGGAATGTGCTAAGATACATCAAATACTGCAAAAATCTGATGTTTCTACCTTGGAGAAGGCGGCTTTTGAAAACGTTATTGGGAAAGCAGACAATGCTATGCTGAAAACCAGCATTTTCTCCTTTTCCCACAATATTTTCTACTGTTTTGCATACAAATTTCATCATTGGAACCACATATATTTTGTTCTCTGTGCTTTTAATGTAGATGGGACTAAAGTGTTATTGTCTAGCAAAGACAATCCTGATAGTTTTCTACTGAACAAAGATTCCAACCTTTTCACTGGCAATCCTGCTTTGGTCAGAATATTGTACAAAATTTGAAGCATTGTAGACCCAAGATCAGATGGCCAGATTAGTTTTATCTTGGCCATCCTTACTACAGAAGCAACTGATGTTGTGGTTAGGCTTGAAAAGTTAATTCTTTACCAAACAACAAAACAGTAGACTTGTCCAAGTTGAAAGCATTTGCAGATAACATAATAGCCTGAGTTCAGATGATGAAATTTTCCTATGAAAGAGTCAAAAACATTGTTGGAAAAGTAGAAAATGCATGTTACCAGCATTTTCTTCTTTTCTCACAATGTTTTCAAATGCTCGTTACTTCAGAGTGGTTAAGATTTGGGATAGTACAGTAAAGGGTTAACTCTTTACTAGAAGACAAAATTTTAGACTAGTCAGAATTGAAAGCATTTGCAAACAGCAAACGAAATGTGGCTAAAAAGATAGGACTTTTCATGGAAAGGATAGAAATCATGATTACCTGCATTTTCTCCTTTTTTTCCACAGTGTTTTAATGGCCATCTTCCCATGGTCATGAAAAGATGGGAATATTTGGTTGGTAGAGGGTTAAAGGATAGGATTACTTAATCTCAAATAATGCAATCCATATGATTTTTATTTAGGAAAGGGTCTGAATTAAGTTTTAATGAGGGTAAAGTGGATTGCATGAGTCATCTACCTTTGTAGTGAGATGAGGTAAGGTAACTACCGGTACATTTCTTCTAATGTGGCATTTAATGTTTTGCAATATTATATTGTTACGGGAGACCACTCCTTTATGCTTGGCTTCGTCCCGATTTAAATACAATGCCTGACAACCGCGTTAGAGAGATATCTCTTTAGCTCAGTGGTTATGGTATTGGCCTTTCGTCTGGGCGTTTTAGGTTCGAATCCTGCCCGGTCCCTGTATTTCTGCCATGCATTTGTTCGTTTGTTTCTTTTTTACGGACTTTGTTCGTAAGATGGGGGCTTGTCCGGGATTGGCCATTGAGCCATTAATCCCATTTGTTGTCCAAAAACGGACATGTGTTGTCTAAATAGTAGACTTACTGCCTAATAAGGCTTTCAGTCATCAATAAATGATGACTTTAAGAGGGGGTGTGTTACGGGAGACCACTCCTTCATGCATGGTTTCATCCCGATTTAAATACAATGCCTGACAACTGTGTTAGAGAGATATCTCTTTAGCTCAGTGGTTATGGTATTGGTCTTTAAAACCTCGAAAAACGAGGATCTTGTCCGCCATGGGTTCGTATCCCGCCAGATGCGGTTTGTACTGCCATGCATTTGTTCATTTGTTTCTTTGTTACAGACTTTGTGCGTAAGAATATGAACTATGGAAGGGGGAGGGTTTAATGTTTATTATATCTTTGTCATCCAAGAAAGTTGTCAAATGATATGGATTTATTTTGTCAAAAAACAAGTATAATCATAGGTTGGTTTTCTGATCAGCCTGCACAGTCGAAATTTTTTTAAAGATGCAATAAACCACCTTTTCACAGAGCGCAACTCACATCTTCTTTTTAATAAATCTTCTATCTCATTCAGGATTTGATCTATGCAATTTAGTTTATCCGAAAGTTCAAAGGTCTAAATAAGTATGTATTCTTAGTCTTCGTAAAATAACTGATATAAGTGCCCACAAGGTTTTCTTGTTGTGTCCATCACAACAATAATTGCTTTTGTGGGCAATATAGGCCAAGATCAGACTTCATAGATCTTAGAAATGATTTCATTTGATTAGCCTGCAGTAAATGAGTAGAATATGACTGCCTGAAATGTTTTCCATGATATTGTCAAATTTTTTGCCTTGCGAAGGGAAATAACTGCAAGGGGTATAAAATGCAAGAAGGGAAGCTAATCTTATAGGACAGGCTGTGGTTTGTTAGGATTTATTTCCCCTATGTTCATCCTTACTTTGTAATGGACATCATTCCTGAAATAAGCCTTTAAGGATATGTTGTGGAATTTTGGTTGCTCTGTAAACAATGAGGACCATGATCAAACTATTTTCTGAGATTTTGGTCAGATATTCAATAGAAGTTCCTTCTAATCATAATGATCACTCTGAAAATGTCCATTTGCTTTTTTGACATTGTAAGGACTATTGAGTGTTTACTGCCTCTTTCTGCCATTTCAGACCCTGCTCTAATGAGACAATAACTGTAATGATAAATGTTATCTCAGTAACGGAAATTGCAGGCCAGTCTGCCTTAACTCTTTACCACATAATCCCAAGTTTTGATAACCGTAAGGAAGAAGCCTTTTGAAAACCTTGTAGGAAAAGGAGAAAATGCTGGTAACCATAAATGATGTGCACAAGTAAAACAGAAAATTTTCTATTACATGATGAATTACCTCCCTTTATTATCTGTTGACCTTAATTATTTTCTAATAAGGTCAATGAGGAGGATAAAATGTCTTAAATAAAGTCATTCACTCGATAGTACCTAAACAGTGAAGTGGACGAGGTTATCAACCTAAGCCTTCAAATTTAATTTGAATTTTCATGTATATTCACTGGTACCACTGCTAAATCCAATACTGTAAATGCAGTTAAATTTTCCTTAGTTTATTATCTTCTTTAATTGGCGATAGTTTTCGTTTAGGATGACCCATCTTGACCTATAAGTGAAGAATGATAAGATTTTAAGGGTTCAAGAACAAGATTTATTAGAATAATGTCAACATGTCAATTAAATTCAATTATGAATTATTGTTTTCTTTTTGTTCGCCGACATTTAAACAGCGCCAGTTTACGTTAGCAATGTAAACGAATTTATGATATCTAATTGGTTTCCTGTAGTCACCATTGCTGTTTCTGGCGGTATTGAAATCCAAGGCATTCTGTCACTGCGTCAAGTAAAATAGTCAATCAAAATTTAACGTGAAATAAACAAATAATCGCGTTCTCCAATTAACGGCTTAGAATAACAACCGATAACATGACACGCGTTGTGGAATATACAAGCCAACTGTGATCTGTCGATTACCTAAGGTTGCGTCCGCCGAGGTGTGAAACAAGCGATTACCACATTTCCGGTGCAAATTAGCGCATGATCCAGGCAAGTAAAGGGAATTTTACCGGACTTTTTTGGGGAATAAATTAATCGACAATTTTTATCGACAATTGGAAGAATTAATCGACAGCTGAATTAATTAATCGACAATCGTCGATAATGTCGATTGGCAGCGCGAGCACTGCACTAAGATTGTGGGAACAATGGCACTGGCTTAGTTGCTATAGCAGCATGAATCTATCCAAATAAGGACTCAATTGATAAAGTACAAGTTTTGAATGGTGTAGAGAGAGTGCAGATTTAGTTAGTGTTTTGAACTGAAAGGTCCCAGAAAGACTGTAGACACTTCTAAAGAGGTGGTGGATACTCGACTTAGTTTGCAACAAAACTTTAATGGAGCATGTTCAATGCAGTGACATAATGGCAGAGCGTAGGAATTGGAAAGAGCCAAGTTGACAAGCTGTGTTCTGTCCTGCAATTCATCCTTTTTTCCCCTGCATTTTCAAGTTGAAAAAGAAATCTTTTAATCTTTGTTTGAGTGTGAAGAGGGCTGTATCAGAGCTAAATTGATTAGAGTGTGTAAGAGGTAGCACCCCTCATATTCATGTCTGACTGCTTTATTTCAGAATGCACTTCTATGTACATAACTGTGATAAGATTATGCCAATAAAATGTTGGGTTATCTTTTTATAAATGCTTACTCTGTTATTTCAATAATACAACATTTTACACCCCTGTTGTAGCCAGTTTTTGAAAGTATTGAGGCATAAAGAACTTGCTCGTTGAAGGCATTTGCATTTTTTTTTAGTCCTCTACTGGCTAAGCCGAAGGGGACTTTAGGTTTGCACTCTGTCCATCCATCTGTCAGTCTGTCCGTCAGTCCACCAGTTTTCCAGACTTTTTTTCTACATGCTGGCAGATATTGAGCTGCTTTTTGGTGTGCAAGTCAACCATCATGAGGTACAGGTCAAGTGTGAGTTTTGTTCCGGTCCACTGATTTTTGACATTATGGGCCTTGGACTTAGAAAATTTCACCGAAAAAAACAGTTTTCCGGACTTATTTTCTAAACGCTGGCAGATTGAGCTGATTTTTGGTGTGTAAGTCAACCACCATGACTTACAGATCAAATTTGAGTTTCATTCCTGTCCACAGGTTTTTGACGAAATTACGGGCCTTGGACTTAGAAAATTTCACCAAAAAACAGTTTTCCGGACTTTTTTTCTAAATGCTGGCAGACATTGAGCTGATTTTTGGTGTGCAAGTCAACCATTATGAGTTACAGATCAAGTTTGAGTTTCTTTCCAGTCCACCGATTTTTGACAAAATTACGGGCCTTGGACTTAGAAAATTTCACTGAAAAAACTTCTTCAATGAACTTACATTAACAAGGAAAAATGTTTATATATCTGGCTTTCATTGAAGCATTGCATACAAAGACAGACACAATGCTTATAAGTCTGAAAGTGGGTCAAATATGTTCTTTCTCCTCCACAGAGTTTCACGAACTATACGTGTCAGTGATATACTGCTGGTAGGAGACTGGGTATTGCTATGCAATACTATCAGAATGCTTGTTTAATGTAATCTAATATGTGTACGTGATTCAAGAAAAGTTTATCAGCCTTCAACTTACTGTTTCTCATGAGAGTCATTTATATGAGTTTTTGATTAGTAAAATATTATCCTGTATGGAAAAGGGTTTTAAATATTTTCAAAGTCAGTAAACCTTTCTAAAGTACTGAAATTCCTTGAAAGCCATTGCCAAATGTGCAGATAATAGACTTCTTTAATTTGATAGAATCTTGTAAAACTATGTAATAAAAACTAATAATTCTTCCCTCCATCTGTCCACATTTTAATGTTTTCATGAGTCATCAAATTTCATTGAATTCATTTGGAACTTGGAGAGATTGTTGCCATCAGATCTGATGAAATTCAAAGTGTAGATAATGTGGGAGTAGTTATTCTGAATTTTTTCTTTTGACCTTCATTTGGACCATCAGCACTTTTTGATTTGAAGGCACAAGTATGACAAAACTTAACCCTTAATCCACTAAATAAATTAAGACAAGAGTAACAACTAAAATATTGTGATTTCACATTTTTTTTTTTTTTGGCAAATAGAAATCTCGCCATCCTGAAATATGGAGATCCAAGATCAGACTTGACTTATGATCACACATTCCCTGTTTCTTACTCTAAAATTATCATCACACCAACTCTTTCCTTTGATGATTAGTTGCATGATTTATAGAGGACAAAAATCACATCTAGGCAACTACAAGTAAGATTTTTCTGTGCCAATGTCACAAAATCGCCAGGACCCTTTGATTAAGTCCATATTTTCTATCGAATTCCATGGAAATCTACATTAATATTTTCATTTTTTAAATACTTTAAGCTTATTATATGAACACAAAGTGTGATCATCAATTAGGAAAAAGGATTCTTTTGTGATTGTAAATTTTTCTAGTGCATCTTTAATGATTTGCAGCTAGTAGAGCATGTCAGGCGTACTCCAGACACTTGTTGTCTTATATTTTTAGACTACTGTATGCCCAGGTACTCACAGATTATTGCCTTGAATTTTGATAGCTGAAGAATTTTAATTAGTCTGTAGCTGTTGCTATTGGTTAACTTTGTTTAATATTTCTGATGAAAAAGCAATATATTTGAAAGAAAAGGGCAATTTAATCGCTATTGAAAGATGGTGATGTTTGTATGCATTCGTGAATTCTTCACTGCACAACAAAAATGTAGACTTGTTCAAATTTAAAGCATTTGCATTATGACAAACTAAATGTGGCTCAGGATTTGTCTTTGACAAGGTAGAAAACACTTTGAAAAGAAAGAGAAAAAACTGGTTACCAACGTTTTCTCACAATGTTTTCAAAAGGCTTCCTTCTCAGGGTCAATAAAACTCCAGATTTTGTGGTAAAAAGATCATTTACATAATCTAAAGATATCTTTCCTGTTCAACCGATTAACCCTTTGCCACACAATCCTGAGTTGTAACGATCCTGAGGAAGAGGGCCTTTGAAAACATTTTGAGAAAATGCTGGTAACCAAAATTTTCTCAGTTTCCCACAATCTTTTCTTCCCTTTCTCAGACAACTGTTACCTTTTGAGCTACATTTAATTTGTTGCCTGCAATACTTTCAGTTTGGACAAGTCCAAAATTTTGTCATTTGGTAAAGGATTAATTTCAGACTGAAAAAAAAAAAAGTAACTCTTTGCAGAATTGGGCTCTTTTGTTGTGTTTTTGATGTCCAACTTTGGTGAAGGACACAAACTTGCTTGGACTGTTCTTCTCATCCTGGCATTTTAAACCATTCGAATTGAAGAGCAGTACAAGTAGAATGATGAATTCCAAGGGACGGCAAAGCAATGGAGTTGTGTCTCTATAGTGACTCTATAAACATGTCTTTGTACTGGTATCCTCTGCTCATTTACAAAAATGTTTGGTATTCCTAACCACATTGCCTCATCATGAATTGATTGGAACTCAAAGCACATTAAGTAAAGTGCACATTTCTCTTGAATTTCCTCTCTTCATTTAACATACAAACCAATACATACTTAATAATGAAGGAAAAAGACAAAAATTACCATCACCTATGAAAACAAAGTTTTGAGAGACCATTGTAGAAGATGTACACAGACTTTTATGTAAGAAGGGAGATAATTATGATATTGCAGTTTTCCCTCCAGGTAAAGAAGTTTGCTGTAGGATAAGTAAAATAATAGTCCCTGCATAAACCAGAAATGCAAGTGTTAACCAATGGGATAAGATGTTCCCTCTACTGTTGTTGAAACACTGGGTTTGTTGAATCCTTGCTGCTTTTCCAAATGAACTTACCATCCAAGACCTTGACATATTAGTACGGTAAGGCTTACTACAGCATAGAACAGTTACCTTCATACCAATAGACAGAACTTCAGCAGGCTTGTATTTCCATAGTTACAACCTACAGAGGCACCTGTAGTGACATATACCCTGGAAATGTAGCTACCTGGATTTCCCACACATGCTTGTAAACTGTATGAATGAATGACTGGTATACAACATCCTTCTTCAATAAGTACCATTTCTTGTCCATCATTTGGACTGGCTCCATCAAATAGTGCCCATCACACAAAAATTAGATTTGATCCTAAATATTTGCCACAGATCATTTAGTATTAGAAGTGTATCTGAAAGCATACAGTGATAAGGTTTTCAGCAGGGGTACCTGAATTTGATTTACCTCATTTTAAACAACTACATAAACCTTGGACTTCTGAAAAGTAAACAATGAGGAATCGTGATAGTTTATCACTAAAGTCATTTGCATACTCCCCATCAATAGAAAGCTCCTCGTTTCAACAGGAGAAATAATGCACTTGTCTGTTTTTAGTATCAAGTCTTTTCCCCTTCTTTCAGCAATCCCAAAACACTTTTAATGTTATTGTACATAATTATGCAAAATTTACATTTCTTCTGTCTTTGAATCATTCCACAGCACTCTTGATATAAAATCCTGACATCTTTGAGCTATTTGCTGTGGGGTTGTTGTGACAGATTGTTGCAACAGTATACCAGTGTAGAATATCTTGACTCCACTTTCATGGTAGCGGTATGAATATGCAAAGGAAGGTTGTGCACAGTCATGTGACAAGCATCATGCTATATCTTTGATTTAACAAGTGGATAGCCACAAAATCCAAAATCACATTTTCTATCTATCATAATCCATGCTATCTCGTAATACCCAGGGGTAATATTTATCATGAAGCCACAAGAATGATTATGCATGTTGTTTGATAAAATATCTATGAAATGGGTTATGTTTGGCTGAAAATGAGTAGTGTAGTATCTTTAATGATCAAACAGGATGCACTAGGCACTGTCTGCTTTATAATAAGTATCCTTCATTGTCTGTTTTTACCTTGCATAAAAAGGATATTATTGGTACATTTCTGTTTTATCCTTGTTGTAAAGAAATATGTGTAAATCTGTGGTCTCTTAGCATGACATACTTTTCTCATGGGATATATTTACTTATCAGTAAAGTATTTTTTTTGCAATTTATCGATAGATTATTCTTCTATAGTACATGTATTCATGTGACATGGTAAGTAAATTTACTGATTGAGTATCTTTACCTCTACCTAAATGTGTGCATGTGAATGAGTCCAAAGTCAGAAGATGCAGTCTTGTACTGGGTGCTTCATTTTCTGGTATTTAACCCTTGTAGCACTAAATCTGTAATTAATTTTTTATGTGAACATTGTAGATCAAGACCGGACTGCACAGAACATGCAGCTTGATTTTGGATCTACATAGCCAGCTTCTTTACCAGATATGTTGAACAGCCATTAAGTTGCAATACCTGAATCTTAAGGTCTGGTCACACCGAGCTTATGGACGAGTAACGGATAAAAAATCATTTTATCCGTTCGTGTCTGTTCATATCCGTTTTATGTCCATTTCTTATCCAGTGAATCCGCTCCTTGTCCGGCGATGTCCAGTGATGTCCATTTTGTCTGGTGGGAAGTTTTGAGCATGTTCAAAAATTTCCACCGGACAAAACGGAAGAGACGTGCAAATGACAGACTTTGGATGCATCTGACTATTTATACCCTTGTCATGTCACGTGTCCAGTATGTTCCTCATACGTTGGTGTTCGGTACATTTCCGTTCATCGTACGTTGGAAGAACGTTTAGTCTGGTTCTCATGTGTTGCACTTCCGTTTTATCCGGTACAAGTCCGTTACTCGTACAGTGATATCCGTTAATAGACCATTTATTATCCGGTACATATCCGGTAAACACGCGTTTTTTCTATTACATGTGCGGTACTCGTGCGGTCATTGTATGGCTTCTTCACTCCACAGACCGATCACGTGAGCCTCGAGCGGCAGAGGAGATGAATTTTGTCACCGGATAACCAAATTCTGCATGCTTTTGTCCGTTTTCCCTCCGCTAAATATTTGTTAGCCGGTCTGACCAAGCCTTTAAATACTGATTGGGAATATCCATTTCATTTTTTAGCACTATAAGGGTCAGTGCCCTTTGTGATTTAGCTAGCCATCTATTAAGGGTTTACACTTCCTGCCCTAAGGATTAAATCTGACTGGCAAGTTTCAGAACATAGCATCAAAAAGCATTATATTTATTGAGTTAATTTTTGGAGCCCCTGCCAACCTGCAAAATGTTTTGATCCCAGGGTTCCTGTGATTGGTTGAAATCTCGCTTAGAGATAAAAAGGAGACTGGTACTTAATATAACTGAATGAAAATTTAGATATGACTGATATAGGAGTGATGCTTTCAAGGGATTTGTAGGCTGTGATTCCAAGCAGGTGTTTGTTTTTTTTAAATCAGAAACCAGATAAGTTTTAAAGGGGGTTGTCCGTGGATCTTGAAACTTATGTGTGGTTTGTAGTCCCAAAACTGGATCTAAAAACAAAATAATTAAAAAAATACACTTCTATGGAATTTTCAAGCTCTACTCTAGTGTGTAATACAGTAATACAAAGCTTTTTTTTTGTTCTGTTAGATTTTACTTAAAAAAGTCCAGATTTGTATGCATGAAAGAATTTACAATCAAAGCAACAAAGTACTTTGTATTTGAGAAAAACAGTTGTTCAATTAAGTTTTGATTAAAGATACAGTAACATACTCTTTGAGTTCTGTTTCTAGTTATAAAAAGATGAAAAGTAATATTTTGGAATTGTTAATGTGTAGAATATAGTTGTCTTTTATTTAATTTATTCAACATCAAATTCAATGCAGCTCTAGAACCTAGCAAAGAAATCATTTGCTTTTTCTGATGTTGGAATTGTAGGAGTTAAAACTGGTGCCAGCTGGTGATGTGGAAGAATCAGAACATGGTATATTTGTTCCTGGAGGTGACATTGCTTTTGTGTGTGTTTAACCCTTTACCAAATGACAAAATTAGACTGCTCCAAATTCAAAGCTGTTGTAGACGACAAATCATATATGGGTCAATTGATGGAATTTGTCCAAAGGTTAGAAAACATTGCGGGAAAAGGAGAAAATGCTGGTTACCAGCATTTTCTCCTTTTTCCACAACGTTTTCTAAGGGCTTCTTCCTCAGGGACCCTAAAATGTGGGATTGTGTGATAAAGGATTAAATTACAAGTGCTTCTTCTTAGTGTAATTTCAGAATAACATAACATCATAGTGACTTGTCTTAGGTTTTTCTATAAAAAGTTACAAGGGTGTAGTGTTAGTCCTATATCATATTTTGTCTTCATAAGTTTGGTTTATAAGACAACCAAACATGGTACAGGTAAGAACCTCATGTAATATACCTTATGTACTGTTGGAATGATTATGTGATCAGTTTTGAAAAAGGACAATATTTGTCGTTTGTTTAACTCTTTACCAAACAATCCCGGGTTTTTATGACTCTGTAAAAAAAGCCTTTTGAAAACATTGTGGGAAAAGGAGAAAATGCTGGTTACCAGCATTTTCTCCTTTTCCCACAATGTTTTCTACCCTTCCCAAAACAAATTTCAGTTTTTGAGTCACTTTAAATTTGTCATCTGCTAATGCTTTGAATTTGGAACAGTCTAAAATTTTGTCGTCTGGTAAAGAGTTAAGAGTTTAAAACCCTTTACCAAATAATCCTGAGTGCTTGCAACCCTGAGAAAGAAAGGCTTTGATAACATAATGTTAGAATAGGAGAAAATGCTGGTCACGAGCATTTTCTCCCATTCCAACAATGTCAGATCTACCAGATAATAGACAATTCTACCATTTTACCCATTTTTTATTGGTCATCTGCAAATGCTTTTAATTTGGACCAGTCTAAGATTTTTGTGTTTGATGAAGATTTCAACCTTTTATCCAAGTATTTTTACTGGTTGGCTAGAACTGTAGTGTCAGTTATCAAGATAAAAAGAAGAAGCACAAACATCTTTAGAAATGGAATATTTATGTTTTCAGCTTCTTTTGAAAGACTCCTGATGCTAAATGTTCAGTCAGATAAGATAATTAGATTTATGAATCTTGGCTTATTAATTTCAGTTACTTTTCTAGGTCGGACATTAACCCCTTTGTCTGGAATTGTGTCTTCTTTCATATTCATTTAAAGATGGAAGGTTTGGCTTACCTGATGTAAGAATTAAAAATATTACAATTGTGAAAATCAGTATAGAACTTGTGTTAATCATTGAAGTTGAAACCCATGGGTTTGTCACAAGATCTCATAACTATTGTGAATTTCAACATATTTTGATTACGAATTAAATCTGTCAAATTAGAATATACAAAACATGATATCCTCTTCTTGAGAAATGTAAATTTAAATGATAATAATCTACATGAGCTTTTGGCGGTGCAACCACCTTCTTCAGGCATTGTATCACAGGATCACACTTGAAGAAGGTGGTTGTACCGCCGAAAGCTCGTGTAGATTATTATAATTAAAATTAGAATATAGATAAAACTAGGTAAAAAAGTTAATTATATATCAGTTTTAAGTTGTAAAATCTGACCTAAATGGTGCAAGTTTAACCATTTACCACACTATCCTTTGTTGTAATGGCCCTGAGAAAGAAGGCTTTTGAAAACATTGTGATAAAAGAGGAAAGTGCTGGTCACCAGCATTTTCTCCTTTTCCCAAAATGTTTTCTACTCTATCAAAGACAAAACACTCCATTTGAGTCACATTTACTTTGTGGTCTGCACATGCCTTTAGTGTAGACAAAATTTAAATGTAACATTTTGTTGTGTGAAAAAAAAGTCAAGGAAGTTTGTACCAGAGTATAAAAATTGTATCATTGGATGGACATTGGAAATAGATGATCAGATTCCACATGCTTTGCAGTCTAACAGATCTGGATTCACACTCTTCACAAAAGCAACTATTTTTATAGTTCTTAAAATTCTAAGTCCGGCCGGGTAGCTCAGTGGTTAGTGCATGTGACTTGTGACCTGGTGGTGAGTTCGATACCCTGTTGAGGCAAACTTTCTTTCCGGTGATTTTTTCCTCTCACCTCTGTTGCATGTGAGTCCGTGGCTTGGAAAGAAAGTTGTGTCAGTACTATTGTGAGAAAGCCCGGAAACACATGCATAGGTGCACTGACAGCCTTGATATGATGTAATCTGTTACAATGACATTAACATGTCTGAGGGTTCTTCAAAGACTTTCCCATCTTGAGGGTCATATGACACCCTTCATATGAATAAGGGAAGGCAAATATTTAACTTCAGAATTCAGGGGTCCAAGTTTAAAGAAACGGGAAGTCAGAAAACCCTGAATTGTCTATGATAAAGGGTTTTTTGTTGGAATCAGGAAAAAAGGGTGTGCTTTCAAAATGAATTAAGAGAAAAGATGGCAGCAGTTAGTTTATTCAGGAAATATAAATCTTGGATTACATATTTAGTTTCAGCCTGTTAGATAAGATTGCCCACAAAACAGGAAATTTATGGGTAGTTTAGTGCCCTTTGACAAATTCTTGCCACAGATGAGCTCTTTTAGCCCATAACTCATTAGCCCTTAACCCATAAAGTGCTAAAGTCAGTTAAGAATGCTTTTGCAAACAGTGTAACTCAATATCAGACTGCACATTCTGTGCAGTCTGATCTTCAATCTGTTCTGTTCTCTTTTTTTACAGTTTCTTGCCTGAAGCTTAAAATAGCATTATTTCAGCTGTTTTTCTTAATTGAAATCCTCCATTTCACCATCAAGGCATTCTAAGGGTCAAATCTGAATTCATTGTTGTTGTTGATGAACTTTGCATGTTCATCAACAAAAATAAGTAGCTATTTCTCATTATTTGCAATAGATTTTTTCAAAGCTTTTCATTGCAGCAGTAATTGCCCATGGCTATAAATGTGAAGGTATTTGAAAACCATTATGAGGAAACTGGTTAACTCTATTTTTATAGCTTATTTATGAAGAGATAGGCATGATAAGCCCAGACATACAGCAGAGTTGCTGTGGTTAACCTGGCTTGAACAAGATGCCTGTTGGTGGGATGAGTCCAGATCCATGTTCTGATAAAGACCCTGAAATACACTGAAGCTGTTCAGTTGTGTCAGGTGTCCATTTTAAACTTACCAAAATTCATTCAAATGCAAAAAATACTACATATTCAGATGATTTGTAAACCTTTCTGTACACAAAAAAAATGAAGAAAATGGTTGAGAACACTCTGTTTTGCTTGGATTTTTTTTTTTCCACTGTCAATTCGGATGGCCAGACTTTTTCCTGTCATTTCATACCAAAAGAAATTGTTCCCTAATCAACTTGAGGTAAGGTATACAACCAGCTTTTGCAAGGAAAGGGTTGTTTCCCCACAATTGAGTGAATCATCATCTCATCATTTTGAAGATCTCTTCTTAATTACCCATGCTATCAGGGCATAAACTGGGCTGCCATCTGTTGACCATGTGATAATACTTACCTGCAATATCTTCATGTTACCTTCAGCCAACTACAGAATTTTCAAATGTGGTGCAGGATAGGAATAAAGTGCTCTGAAACAGTCAGTCTAAAGCTATACTTTTCTTTCTGAAAATACTGAAACAAGAAAGGCTTATTTAAATGAAAAGAAGAAGTATGCCAATTTTAACCCTTAAAGTGCCTTTCACTATAGTTGCCTTTGCTGCCATTGTAGATTAAGATCAGGCTACACAAAATGTGCATCCTGATCTTTGATCTACACTGTCTGCTTTGCTGTAACACTGTAGACAAAAGCAACCTTGGAAATGCAATTATTTGGATCCTATTTCTGGGATGAAAATGTCTGATAGGTTTATTCTGCACTCTATGGGTTAAGATTTCAGTCTATCTAGATGCATTGGTTACAGAGTAATCTTGCAGACTAGTTTAGTCACATTAATTTTGTCGTCTGTAAATGCTTTCAGTTTGGACAAGTCTAAAATTTTGTGTATTGTTAAAAGAGTCAAAGCTTAAGCTGGTGCCTTTAATATAGCACAGTGATCGTGTTCTTTGCCACAGATGGGGAGATACAGACCTAAACATCAAGAGATTGATTTTTGTTTGAACACTGTTCAGGATCTATCTAACCCTTTAGCAAATAAACCCATGTTTTTACAACCCTAGGTAGAAAAGGCTTCTGAAAAAAATGTAAAAAAATAGGGAAGATGCTAGTAGCCAGCAGTGCTTTTTTTCCCAACTGTTCTCTACCTGAATGAAGACATTTCACTATGTTAGCCATATTGGATTTGTTGTTTACGAATTATTTTAATAGATTGGACTATGTTGAAATTCTTTATCTAGTATAGAAGGGGTCCTGCATGGCTCAGTGGTAAAGTGTAGGTCTGGTAACCTGGAAATCTTGGGTTGGGGCCTCACTGGATGCACTGCGTTTTTCATGGGAGTGACCCTGAGTAAGACACTTCAGAGCCCTAGCCTTGCACTGTTGAAACCCAGGACATACATGTACATGATTCAGTCAATCAGTCAATCATTTTATTGGCAATGTTTGACATACAATGTCTTTGGCCATTTACAAACTTAGCAAAATATGGCTGAGACAAAATACTATCGCATACAATGAACACAGCAAAAATATGAAAGATACAGGTTTACAGATGTTATCATAAAGACTAAGAACAGTCGTTGAAAAGTGTGAATAAGGGAGCCGTTACGCGTTGGTCTGACTGAAATAATGTTGAAAGCAGCATAAAATACCATTTAATCATTCAATCAGTCATTCATCCAGTAAATAGTTAAAAGCTTATAGAAAAATAAAGCAAATTAGTGGTAGACTCACCTATCCGATTTGTGGAATTCCTAATGATTTACAGATACTTCCAATCTGAAAGAGCTTTGTTAAACCAAGAAGGGATGGTGCAGGGTTATTTGGTCTGCTGACTACAACATTCCATACAGGTGGATCCTCATTAACAGATTTTTTCGGTTTATTCTGTTTCTACTGCCTTGGCAGCTTATGATTGAATGATAGATAGAAGCCATACTCACTGAGGGAAGTAGGCTTCTCAATAAAGTCCCATCAGTGATCACTTTTCGTATTTTTCGGAAGATATTTTCATTATGTGTTTATGGATATATTATTGCAAAAAAGGCTGGAGCTCACACCTAGAGGACTGTAGTGATACTGTTCATCATTAGACAATCTGCTGGTAAAAAATTATTTGTTTTACACCTGAACAACCTTTTTTAATTGTAAGTGAATTTGTTAACTCTACCAAACTGAGGAAGACGCCTTTTAAGAGAACATTCTGGGAAATGGAAAAATGCTGTAAACTAGCATTTTGTCTTTTTCTCACAATGTTTCTATCCTTCCAGAGACAACTCCCATCATTTGGATTGTATTTGATTTGTCATCTGCAATTATTGCTTTCATTTTTTATAAGGGTAAAAGTGTGCTTTCTGGTAGTATTGCCCTGCTTACATTAAATGTTGTGATTCTGTATTATCTGGCAACAGGATGTAGTTGACATGATGAAAATGTAGTGTGAATGCCTACTCTTCGATTTCTCATTGTTGCTTAAGGCTCTTAGTCTTCAGTGGTAAAATAAGTAAACAAAAAATTGAGCCATGCTGTGGCAAAAGGGAGTTTAATGCTTCACCTTGATGCATTGTACCGAGCAAGTCATCACATAATTACCAGGATTCATAAAATACATTTTTTAGCTCACCTGAGCACGAAGTGCTCATGGTGAGCTATTGTGATCGTGCTGTGTCAGGCGTCCGTCATCTGTCGTTCATCGTCAGTCGTCTGTCGTCAACTTTTTACCTTGTGTACGCTCTAGAGGCCACATTTTCAGTCCGATACTCATGAAACTTGCTCAGAATGTTTGCCTCGATAATATCTCGGACAAGTGCGAAAATGGGTCATGCCGGGTCAAAAACTAGGTCACTAGGTCAAATCTTAGAAAAATCTTGCATACACTCTAGAGGCCACATTTTCTGTCCAATATTCTTGAAAGTTGGTCAGAATGTTTGTCTTGTTGATACCTTGGATGAGTTTGAAATTGGGCCTTGTTCGGTCAAAAACTAGGTCACCAGGTCAAATCTTAGAAAAACCTTGTGTACGCTCTAGAGGCCACATTTTATGTCCAATACTCTTGAAAGTTGGTCAGAATATTTGCCTTGATGATATCTCAGACGAGTTTGAAATTGGGTCATGTCAGGTCAAAAACTAGGTCACCAGGTAAAATCTTAGAAAAACCTTGTGTACGCTCAAGAGGCCACATTTTTGTCCAATATTCTTGAAAGTTGGTCAGAATGTTTGTCTTGTTGATACCTCAGATGAGTTCGAAAATGGGCCTTGTTGGGTCAAAAACTAGGTCACCAAGTCAAATCTTAGAAAAACCTTGTGTATGCTCTAGAGGCCACATTTTCAGTCAAATACTTTTGAAAGTTGGTCAGAATGTTTGTCTTGATGTTATCTCGGAAGAGTTTGGAATTGGGCCATGTCGGGTCAAAAACTAGGTCACTAGGTCAAATTTTAGAAAAACCTTGTGTATGCTCTAGAGGCCACATTTTCAGTCTGATACTCATGAAACTTGGTCACAATATTTGTCTTGATAATATCTCGGACGAGTTCGAAAATGGGTCATGTCGAGTCAAAAACTAGGTCACTAGGTCAAATCTTAGAAAAATACCTTGTGTACGCTCTAGAGGCCACATTTTCAGTTAGATACTTATGAAACTTGATCAGGATGTTCATCTTTATGATATATCAGATGAGTTTGAAAATGGGTCATGTCGGGTCAAAAATTAGGTCACTAGGTCAAATCTTAGAAAAACTTGGTGTACGCTCTAGAGGCCACATTTTCAGTCCAAAACTCTTGAAAGTTGGTCTGAATGTTTGTCTTGATGATATCTCAGACGAGTTAAAAAATGGGTCATGTCGGACAGAAAGCTAGGTCACTAGGTCAAGTCTTGGAAAAACCTTGTGTACGCTCTAGAGGCCACATTTTCAGCCCAAAACTCTTGAAAGTTGGTCAGAATGTTCGTCTTCATGATATCTTGGTGTAGTTTGAGAATGGGTCATGTAGGGTCAAAAACTAGGTCACTAGGTCAAATCTTAGAAAAACCTTGTGTACACCCTAGAGGCCACAATTTCAGTCAGATACTCATGAAAGTTGGTCAGAATGTTTGTCTTGATGATATCTCGGATGAGTTCAAGAATGGATCATGCTGGGCCAAAAACTAGGTCACTAGGTCAAATCATAGAAAAACCTTGTGCACACTCTAGAGGCCACTTTTTCAGTCCAATGCTCTTGAAAGTTGGTCAGAATGTTTGTCTTTATGATATCTTGGATGAGTTCGAAAATGGGTCATGTCTGGTCAAAAACTAGGTCACTAGGTCAAATCTTAGAAAAACCTTGTGTACGCTCTAGAGGCTACATTTTTGGTTTAAAATTAGTGAAATATGGTCAGAATTTTGTCTTGATGATATCTTGGACAAGTTTGAAAATGGGTCATGTCGGGCAAAAAACTAGGTCACTAGGTCAAATCTTAAAAAAAAAACCTTGTGTATGCTCTAGAGGTCAGTTTCAGTCCAAATTTCTTGAAAGTTGGTCAGAATGTTTGACTTGATGACATCTCAGATGACTTTGAAAATCGGTCGCGTTGGGTCAAAAACTAGGTCAGTAGGTCAAATCTTAGAAAAAACCTGTGTATGCTCTATAGGCCACATTTTCTGTCCAATACTTATGAAAGGTGGTCAGGATCTTTGTTTTGATAATATCTACAATCGGAAAATTGGGTATGGTTGGCTAAAAAGTAGGTCACTGAGAGAAATTCTAGAAAAAACTTGTGTACATGCTAGAGGCCAAATTTTCTGTCCAATTATTATGAAAGCTTAGTAGATTGTTTGTCATGATATCTCAAAAGAGATTGAAAATGGGTCATGTTTGGTCAAAAGACTCAGGTGAGCGACTTTAGGGCCATCATGGCCCTCTTGTTTAAACAATAGACTAAGTGATGAGCTAGACTGGTCTTTTGACATAAAGAAATTGGAGAGACTGGTCTTTTGACATGAAGAAATTGGACCAATAGCAAAAAGTTATGACCCATGACTTGTCTACATGCCTGGAGTGGGCAGGCTGACATGGGCCAATACTTTTTGCATATACATGTACAGTAAATCCCCTTTTCACACAGCATGACTCAATTATATTAGTGCTTTAATGTAAAGATTTCCATGGCTAGCTGGGTATTGCAAACAATTCTTAACAGGCATTACAAGTGTACCCATAGTCCACATTCTATATCAATCCACACAGTGCCTCTTCCAACTGTGATTGTTTTTGTAGATAGTGTAGATCAAGATCAGATGGTACCAAACATAGTTTGATCTTAGTTCTTCTCTGCCTGAGAGACTGAGACATTGATGCCAACAGCAGCTATGAAACTACAATTATTTGGGTCTTTATTTGTGTTTATTTTGCACTCTTAGTCATAACTCGTTACCATACAACAGAGTTTTAGACTTGTCCAAGTTAAAAGCAGTTCAGACCATACAATAAAATAGATGTGACTAAAAAATTGACGTTTGTCTTTTTCTAAGGGTAGACAATTTCAAATGACTTCATCCCAGCGGTTGTTGAAACTCAAATTTGAGTGGTAAAGAGTTAAAAGGTTGCAGAGACTTAAAACTGTAAACAAGACTTAGTGGCAAGGGATTTCAGCCCAGTCATTTACCAAACAATCAGAGTTCTAGGAACCTTGAGGAAAAATCCTTTAGAAAACATGGACAAAGGAGAAAATGCTGGTGACCATTTCATACAATGTTTTCTACCCATTCAGAGAAATTCAGATTATTTGTACCAAATTTGAATTAGACATCTTTGGATGCTTTCATCTTTGAAGAGTCTAAATTTTGTAGTTTCAGAGAGAGTGCATCATTCAGCTGCACCAGAATAGATGAAAGGAACACCTTATTTCCTATTGTTTGGTTACTGCTGCTATTAATTGTTAATCAGCTAAAGTGACAGGGGTTTATGTTTCATGAGGGCAGTGATAATGCCTACTTGTGTTACCTGACCTTGAAAAATTATATAGAATTATAAATAAGTACCACATATTCTATAGCTTTTAATCCTTATAATTTTCTTCTGTGTTGATAAAGTTATGCCTATTTAATACAAATTTTTTCATGCACTCACTCAAATCATTATTGACTCTTTACCAAACGACACGTTTTTAGACCTGCTCAATGCCAAAGCATTTGCAGATGACAAATAAGCTATGACTCAAATAATTAAAATTGTCTTTCAAAGGGTAGTAAACTATGTGGCAAAACAATGCGGTAAACAGCATTTTCTCCTTTTCCAACAATTTTTTCAAAAAGCCTCTTTCCCAGGGTCATCAAAATTTGGTATTGTGTGGTAAAGGGATAAAACCTTAGTGCCTGTTGCCCAATGTTTCAAAGACGTTTTCAAAGTCCCCCACCAAACAATAAAGTTCTAGGATTATCCAAGTTGAAACCATTTGCAGTAACAATTTAAATATAGCCCAAATGATGAATTCTATGTTTGACAGTGTAGAAAACATTGTTGGAAAAAGGAGAAAATGCTGGTGATAAGCGTTTTCTTCTGTTCCCACAATGTTTTGAAAAAAATTATTCCTCAGAGTTATTAAAATACTGGATTATTTTGTAAAAAGTTAAGACATTAAATGGCATAAAATTGGATATAGACACTTTGAGGCATGCCTGATATGAAGGAATTATCTATACTGCAACCAATATGGATCAAGCAAAACAATACCAGAGGGACAATGGGGAAAAAAAATGTGGAAAAAGAAAGTACTTTTCAAATTTAAATTGTATGGAAAAGGGAGAGCACAGTTGCTTCAATGAGATTTGCTCCTTCTTCTGTCACTGTTTTCAAAATGTTCCTAATTTAACGATGGAAGAAATTATATTTTAGTTGGTTGATGGGTTGGGAATTTGTATTTTTGGATCCCATCTTTAAACATTGAACTCCTCACCAAACTTTACACTTGTCCAAATTGAAAGCATTTGCAGACAACAAATGAAGTGTAACTTTAATGATGGAACTTGTCGATAATAAATGCTTTTTACCACCTTTTTCTTCTTTTCCCACAATTTTTCCAACAGCTTTCTTTCTCAGGGTTGTTATAACTCTGGACTGTGTGGTAAAAAGTTAATCGTAGAAATACATACAGAAATAGACTTCAAGTGGTTAATACAGAGAAGCAGCTGTGAGAACCAAAAATAGCTGTTTGATCTCTCTTCTCGAAATCATCTCTGTTTTAATGGCACTGCATGCAGGTATTTTCAGTGGTTTGAATTCAACCAGAGCTTAGAAAACGTGGCATCAGGAAAGTGCAGATGAGCAAATTTTTCAACCATTTTCCCAAGGATTTTTTGTGACATTATTCTTAGGCAAGACACTTCAGAGCCCTATACTAGTACTAGTGAAACCCAGGACATACATGATTATATGAGCATGTAACTGAAATAATGTTGAAAGCGGCATAAAACACCATTCATTCAATCAATCATTTTCTGAAAAGATTTAGATTAAAGTGCATACTGCATCTATTTATTTGGTCAGCTGCCATATGGGAACAAATTTTTTAGCAAAAGATTATTGAAAATTATGGGTTAATCATTCTGAAACAATATTTAACTCCTTACTGGACAACAAAATCTTAAACTTGTCCAAATTCAAAGCAACTTGCAGATGACAAACTAACTTTGGTTCAAAATTAAATGATGAAATTTCTCTTTGAAAACGTAGAAAACATTTTGGAAAAATGAGAAAATGCTGATTATCAGCATTTTGTTTTTCTTCCATAACATTTTCGATATCTTTCTTCCTCAGGGTTGTTAAAACTAGGGATTATGTGGTGATTAGTTAATCCATTGATATAAGTGAAAACATATTGCTGTATGGAGAAATTGATAGCTCTGAGCAATTTGTCCTTTGGCCACAATGTTTTCAAAAGTGATCTGTTGTAAGACAAAAAGTAAAAAAAAATGTCTGCCAGTGATCCTGTGTTGATAATTAATTATGAATCATTCCTGATGTGTTGGCTGGTTCTGATAATGGTCAATTAGGGATGTAAATTTGATCCAGATATGGCTTTTGTAGGAGTTGTCAGACATATTCAAAGGACACGTGAATGCAAGCTGTCAAGTTGAAGTTGAATGCAAGTCAAGAAATTTAAATAAAAGAGTCATTACTTGCTGGAGCAACCTTTCTGACTTACTTTTACCATGACCTTAACTTGTTAGTTCCTCTGGCATAACAGGATTTTCATGTAACTAATGCAGTGGGTACCTAAATGGGTTGTATTGTTGAAGCATTTAACATGGTAATCAACAACACCAGTCTTGATAAAGAAGATGTTATAGTAAGGGGACACGAAAAATTCAACCCAGATCTACCTAGATCTATATGAGCAGTGTGAGAGCTGAGTGTCAGTCTAAAGACCCGAAAGAGGATGACTGGCAAAACACTGGTTTGAAATTATCAAGAAAGTATCGAAAAGTGAACCATTACAGTCACACTCATGCGTGAAGTAAAGCTTAGGTGGCATGGGAGCCACTACTAATAAATGGTGCTTTTTATTCCAGATCAATCCAAACAGTAAGGCCTACAATGAAGGTGTTCAAGTTGGTGACTATGTAGAAAAGATAAACGGACAGTCCACTAAAGATCTTGAACATCAAGATGCTCAGAAACTGATCAAAGCTGCCACAGATGAGCTGATTTTGGAGTTACATCGGTGAGTAAAGAATTTTATGTATGCTTCATGAATTACTTTACAGTATAAAACATTTTTTTTTTTTTGTAGTTTAATCTAGTTGACTGCATTGAGAAGCATGGGAAATGAGCAGTTACTAGTTACCAGGTAAAGTGATCATTCTTATGTTTCCATACTGGTGGGGGAAAAAAAATCTTTTTCTCTCTTCTTCAGCTGCTTGTTCTTTCTGCATTTTGTAAATATCTTATGCTGAATACTCTTTGTGTTTGTGTGAGAAAGCAGCTTCTGGTTTGAAGAAAGCATTGTGTTTAGTACTGGTAAAAGAACACACAAGCTATCTACACATAGGTGCGTTGGCTGTCCAGATACACCAAACTAAAACACAAGTAATATTTTTTAATAGGTTTAGGTAGGAACAAAAGTGCTGAGAGGTGCTGAGTTTATCATCTCCAAGGTTATCATATTAACCCTTTCCCAAACGACAAATTTTAGACTCTTCCAAACTGAGAGCATCTGCAGACGACAAATTCAGAATTGGTACACATTAGCTTTAGGTCTCTGATAGGTTAGACACAGTGTGGGAAAAGGAGAAAATGCTTGTTACCAGCATTTTCTCCTTTTCCCACAATGTTTTCATAAGCCTTCTTTCCCAGGGTCATGAAAACCAGGGATTGTTTGGTAAAGGGTTAAAGACCTAGAAGCAATGGTACTTATTGCTATGATGTCTTTGGTGCCTACAAGGGATATCATTGTCATGGGTCTACAAATATCAGGATTACATGTAAGGTTTGTAAAGTCTAAGAAAGACAAGTGACAAAGTTAACTGAAATTCTGTAGACAGAGGCATAAGTCCAAATTAAACAAACATGAAGACACTCTCCAGAAAAGCCATCAAACAATGTGACACCAGGTAAAGGTTTCACTATCCAGTCAAGCAGTAGTGCAGTTTGTAACTCATTAGCGCCTAATGAAGAGATTGTTCATAGTTTAACCCTTTACCACACGACAAAATTTTAGACCTGTCCAAATTAAAAGCATTTGTAGATGACAGTTTTAACATGGCTCATATGAAATGATTTTTCTTTGATAGGGTAGAAAACATTGTGGGAAAAGCAGAAAATGCTGGTAACCAGCATTTTCTCCTTTTCCCACAATGTTTTCAAAAGCCTGCTCTATCAGGGGTGTTAAAAGTCGTCATTGTGTGGTAAAGGGTTAATGTTCTGTATAGTCTTGTCTTGATCCACACCACCTACAAGTTAGTTAATTGATGAAGCATTAGTTTTGTCATCTAAAGATTTTAAAGCTAGAAATAGATTTGTATAGCAGAGACCAGCAGGTACTTGCTCATTTATAGGCATTTAGAAGAATCAGTTCTAGGTCCAGACATCAATCATGGCTTATCTAGAAACTGCTCCTGCATAGCACATTTTTCATTTTTTGTAATTGAACATCCATATTCAGTTGCTTTTTTTGCTTCCGTAGACAGATCCATGATTTTTAGTTACCCATAAATGTGGTATTTCAATCTCAGAAAAGTATTTTACCTTTCCCTCATCCTTACATTGGACATCAATATTTCTGTACAGGTAATTGCTTGCACAAAAGGCTTTTTTTTCACCTGACCTGCTTTCTTGAAAAAGGGAACAGAAAATGTTGATTATTGGGAAAAAAAAACAGCAAAAATGTGTTAATGGCTTCTATGAGTCAAATATCTAAAAAAAAGATAATGGGCAGTGTAGATCTAAGACTGGGCTGTATAATCTCGGTCTGGAAAAACATCTAGTGTTGGCCTTAGAATGCTAAGGGTTGGTCTAAAACACTAAAACCACATGATGGTCTAAACAGGCCTTTCTGCTCTTTGTATTTTTACCAGACTTGTCAGTCTGACTCCTGTACCCATAGCAACAATTGTACTGGAAATGACTTCAAACCAGGATTTAATGGATATCATAATGGGTTTATCTAGGTCCTTGGATTATCAAAGGTATTTGGGGTTTTTTTTGGATATGAGATGGTTTATTTGAATTATGAAGGTGCAAATTTTGTAACAGTTGATGTGTCTTTGAGTATTACAATTATTAATAACAATTGCCAGGTATGAGCAACTTGATCAGCAAAGGAGCTTCCAGGTATGAAGTTTTTAATATGTTAGAAAACCAGCCATCTGGTTTAACTTACTGCTTATAGTGCTGAGTTACTGTATTGAACCATTTTAATATTGCTATTTTCAAAGTTTTTTTTTTGAGAAAATATGTAACAAAGTAGAGGACAATAAAAACCAGGATAAAAGTGCATGTTCTGTACAGTCTGAGCTTGATCTACACTGTCCCCAACAGCAACTAAAGCCAGTCTCTGGGCTCAAAGGGTTACTGATGTATTGAATTTCAAATGGTTTTAAATTCTTCTCTTATTCATTGATTGAAAGAAATAATTGAAATCACCTTCAGACAATGCCTTTGATTAAAAGTTTACTCAGGCTTACATTTACATTAGTTTATCTTTTTACCACAGAATCAGTCACAGAAATTAGGATTGAGATTTACAGGCAAATTGGGCTAGTAACTTAGCAATTTCACCAGCCTGAATAAAAATTTACTAGCCTGTTAAAGTTAAATCCTGTATTATGTTACAAGATAGTCTATAAATTATAACGTCTAGAGGTGACAAAAATGATGTATTTTCTCCTGATTCCAAACACCAGTCACGTATCATTGTGTTAGAAGAGGACAATTTAAGCCAAGGCCTCTTTATTGTCCATTAAGCCAGAAATCTTCGATCTTGATTATTGTATTCATATTTTTGTTTGGTAGCCGCTTGCCCAGCAACCCTTAGGGTGCTTTTTACCTGGTTTTGACTTTAGAACCGGGAATATACTTCATGTTCAGTGACAGATGTTCCATCATGGGTGGACTCAATTTGTTACAAACGGTGTAGGACTTTATGTACTTTGTGGGAAACAAAATTCCGCATGGTTACTGCAGCACAGTAAGCAAAATTGGCGAATCATTGACAAGTTTAGGCTACAAGAGACAGATTGAAACAATATTAGCGGCTTAGAAGGTTTCTTTACATAGTGATATTAAATTAGAATCATTTTTCAAGGATCTAAATTTTACAAGTCTGTCAAAACGTTTGTTGGAAAAGAAAATGTTGGTAACCAGCATTTTCTCCCTTTCCAACAATGTTTTCTACCCCTTCAAAGAAAAACTCCATTATTTGAGCTACATGTGATTTGTTGTCTGCAAACCCCTTCAAATTGGACCAGTCTAAAATTATGTGGTGTGGTAAAGAGTTATATTACATTTTGCTCTGCTTTTCCCACAGCAAACAAGATCAATTAGAATCCATCTGTAAACCCATAGAGTATCAAGAACAAGATTAGCTTTGTAATAGTATATATCAAGTGCAGATGGCACTATCTGTACAGTGTGCTCTGTGATATATCCCACCTAACATTCTGTGAGATATTCTGACCAAAATAAGCAGGAACAGTCTGAAAATGCCCATATTGCATTTTGGCTCTCTAAGACTTAACCTTTTACCATGCAATAAAATTTTAAACTTTTCCAATTGAAAGCATATCAAATGTAGCTCAAAGAAGGGATATACCTTTTGGAGAGAAGAAAACATTTCCCAGATTTTTTTCAAAAGCCTTCTAACTCAGGGTCGTTAATACTCAGGATTGTGTAGTAAAGGGTTATGCAATCGATCTCATGTTTCAATGACCTTAATGTAGAACTTTGGAAAACATTAGGAGAAAAGCAGAAAATGCTCGTAAGTAACTTTTGTTTCCTTTTCCAACAATGTTTTCTGTCTTTTCAAAGACAAATTATTATCATTTGACCAACATTACAAGTGTTGCCTGCCCATGCTTGTAGTATGGCAGAGACCAAAGTTTTGTCATGTGGTACAAGGTTAAGCTTTGTCTAGATTTGCAATATTACCCAGTTGTTCTGGGAATGGAATTTGCAGAGTCCATTGGTTTTCTGCCTGATGGTTGAAGTGTAATAGGGCAAAGAATTGTTTTCTCTTGCTAAGTATTGCCATGACACATGAATCTGGTTCATCCAACACCATACATTATTTACACCTGTCAGGCAGATATCTATCTAAACTATTTTTGGAAAAAAAAATTTTATTGAAAACAGTTGGGCCTTTGTTGTCATCTCATAGTGTTACTCTCCTTTGCGTCAAGGTGTTCACATTTTACACCTGATTCCATTTAACAGTTGTCACACTTACAATTTTCCAGGAACAAACACAAAAAACTATTAAATCTGCTGTACTAGGTCTAGTACCGAGAGTTATGGAGAGTATTGTGAGGTTTGGAAGTCAAATAAGTTCTTAACTGCAATCTATGTTGTTGGTATCAATGAGACAGTTCTAATGGACACCCACAACATAGGTTTTAGGATTCAAATCGCCCCACTTTTCTGTACCTCTGGTAATACTATGATTTTTCATGTGCTTTCAGAGTGGGCACACAACCTAACGGCATGATGAATGGAGATATACACAACCACATTGATCATGAACTGGAAATCTTAAACTCAGGTATGAACTTTCTAACCATTACTCAAGCCTTTAGATTCATTTAAACCAAATAACAGATAAGAAAAACAATCCACAATTTGACAAACATGTTGGAAAAAAAAAGCAAGAAAAGAGGGAAAACACTCATTGAAGAGAATTTTGTGCTGATTTTTCATTTTCATGGTAAGAAATACCACCTCTAAAAGTCAGTTTGTAAGCTTTACGAGGGTTGTTCGATATGTAATGTGTATTGTACGATATCTCAAAAGCATTCGACTCAAATAGTGAGATGAACATTACATCCCTTCAAAGTATTCTCCGCGGTTTGAAATACATAATTTCAATCTCGGAATCCATTTCTGAAATGAGTCACGGTACACTGATTTAGGTAGACCTCGGAGGCACTGACTGATGGCTGAGCCAAGGGCTTGTCGGGACTTGTAACGATGACCAGATAAGAACTTTTTAAGTTTTGGAAAAAGGAAAAAGTCGCATGGGGCTAGATCTGGAGAGTATGGTGGGTGTGGCAAGACGGTAACCTTCTCTGACTTCAAAAATTGCTTCACAAGCTCAGATTTATGTGATGGAGCATTATCATGAAGTAGACGAACATGCCTAAAATCCTGATACAGGGCGTCGTTTAAGATAATATTTCTTGACCTTTTTTAGTATAACATCTCGGTAATACCGACCTGTAACACTTTTGTCCTTCGGCACTAGAATTTGTATGGCTATACCATCACATGAGAAGAATATGCAATAAAGAACCTTCTTTGTGCTTGTGCTTCTTTTGGCAACTACAGGCCTTCTACTGTGTTTAGTTAGCCATATTTTGTTTCCAATTTTTCTTACTGGTTCGAAATAGTGAACCCATGTTTTGTCACCAGTAACAATGTTTGCAAATTGTCTTTGATTGAATTTGGGAAACATTTTGAGCAATTGCTTAGCTGTTTGTACTCTTACCCGTTTTTGGTCATCTGTAAATATATGCAGTATCCATCTGCAGAAATCTTTCGTACTTTCAAAATACGCTTCAAAATGAAATGCACCCGCAATAGCCATATGCCAACAGCGTTGGCAATATCACGAATCGTGTATCTGCCATCACTTTCATTTATTTCCCTGACTTTTGAGACATTTGCCTTGCCTGTTAAAGTCATAGGTCAGCCAGATTTTGCTGCATCTTTGATGGACTCTGTGCCAGTCAGAAATTTCTTTCTCCAACTACGAACTGTCTCATAAGATACCTTATCAGACCCATAAACTTCCCCCAGTTCAGTAAAAATCTGCATTACCGAATGACCGAGTTTTGTGCGAACTTTTATATAAGCTCTAATTTCTTCAATATTCTTAATCCGTTTCCCAACCATTTTTACAACAGTGGTCAACGACTAGCTCTATTGAAATGACTATAAGTTTAAAACTATGTTGAGCTGAAGGCGCGTGTTTATACCGTTGGAAAGGTATTGAATAGAGCTACTCAAGCATATCATCATCCACGAAATCGTGCAAAGCGTTATCACGCTGTGGTAAAATACACATTACATATCGAACAGCCCTCGTACAAGTACATGTACTACTTTTCATGGCTTGACTCAACAGCTTTGGTAAAGATTGTGGGAAATGGAGCAATTTAACACTAGATTTCTCCTTTTTCCCTACAGTGTAATTATATTTCTTTTCCCTTAAAATATTTATCATTTGTGTAATTCCTGAGAGTTTTTAGCTCCGCTGGCCAAATGCCATGGCCCCGTGTTTGTCATGCATGCATCCGTCCATCTGTCTGTTAACTTTTATTTTATTTCAAACATCTTCTTTGAAACCACCTATCCAATTTTTACCAAACTTCACAGAAATGATCCTGCCATGGTCCTCTTCAGAATTTCTTGGAAGAATTTGATTCCTGTAAAAACTCTGTTTGCCATGGCAACAAAACTGAAAAATATTAAAAAAATCTTTTGAAATCTTCTTATCTGAAACCATAAAGCCTAGGGCTAGAAAATTTGGCACGTAGCCTCACTTATGGCCCTCTACAAAGTCTCTTCAAATTATAGCCCTAGGGCCAAAATTGGCCCCGCCACGGGGGTCACGATTTTTTCGTAGGCTTATATGGTGAAAACTTTAAAAGTCTTCTGGTTCTAAACCATAACCTAGGGCTACCAAATTTGGCATGTAGCTTCATCTAATAGACCCCTACTTAGGTTCATCAAATTACAAGCCTGAGGCCAAAATTGGCTCCCAACTCGGGGGTTATAGTTTTACATCCATGACTCATATAGCAAAAAATTTAAAAATCATCTGGTTCTAAACTGTATGGCCTAGGGCTATCAAATTTGACATGTAGCTTCACCTAATGGACCTCTACTAACATTCTTCAAATCATAGCCCTGGGGCCAAAATTGGCCCTTTTAGAGAGGGGGGGTCTAAAGCTTTATGTGGACTTCTATTGTGAAAACTCAAAAAAAAATAGTCTCATTCCTAACTGTAAGGCCTAGGGCAATCAAATTTTGCACATAGCTTCATCTAGTGGGTTACTTCTGAATTTGTTGAAAAATTTAGCCTTTGAATTTAAATAAGCCTCGCCTCTCATACTTTACAGGGGTTTATATTGAGGAAACTTTGAAAATAACCATACAGCCTAGACCTGTATTATTTGGTATGTGGCTGTATCTTGTGGACCTCTACCAGAATTCAAGTAATTTTAGCTTTTTTGTCAAAGCTGGCCTCGCCCTTGGGTCACAACTTTTACATTGGCTTTTATAGAGAAAACCTTAGAAGTCTTCTCTTTCAAAACCATTTGACCTACAGTTGTAATGTTTGGTGTCTATGGTTTGTACAGTGATTAGTGTAGAGCGATACAGGGCCATCATGACCCTCCTGTTAGTGGGTCTGACACAAACATTAACTTCCTGTTACACAGTGTCATAGTACAATGTTACTTGTTACAATTGTCTGGTATGGTAATAGATATTTTGTATAGAAGCGCAATTGAGATCAAAAGGGTTAAGCTGGAACAATTTTTTATAGAAATCACATTAATAATTGTCTTTGTCATGTGTATTTTCTCCTTATAGACATATTTTGCTTTATCAGTTGCCAACAATCATTGAAAATATCAACTCAGTACCTCCAAAGCATAAGTTTGTTGTTGTGCCCAAGAGGACCAATCTTTTTTACTCAACAGGTGGATTTAACCCTTGCAGTGCCATGGCAAAAATCAGACTGTTCTTAATGGCATAGACAAAGAACAGACTGCACAGAATGTGCAGTCTTAATTTTGATATTTACCATTAGCTTGTTTAGTCAAGTCTGTAAGTTGAAAATCTGTGTGAGTTTTGGTGGTTGGGTATTTTTAGCAGGCCAGAGAGGTCAAGTTTATATATTTGGCAACGAAATAGTTAAAAAGTGTAGAATTGCTAAAGACCTTGAAGTTGTGATAGATCAATACATGGTTTCACCTGCAAGCATTGTAAATTCAATGTAATTTTGTGTAATTATGTAGTACTGTAAATTGCTGATTTGTTCAAATATTGAACAGAGTAAGGCTGTTCTGTGTTCTTATTCTTGGTTGAAAATTAAAGAGTAGTAATTTGGATGTAGTTTAGGATTTCTTGTCTCTGTTATCTTCATTTTACGTTGCATTTGCTGCAAGTTTTTTAGCTGAGATACATATCTCTACTCTTGTAGTGCTAAATAAATAAATAAATGGATATTATAAGTAAGTACTTGAGATATATGTAGGTATTTCAATTTCAAAACTGTTTAATCTACACAGTCCACATAATGCAACAAATCCTGGTTTAGTGCTAAACTCATTACCAAACGACAAATTTTGGACACAACCAAGTTGCAAGCATTTGCAGATGGCAAATTAAACTAGCTCAACTAATGATTTCTGTCTTTGATAAGTCAGAAAACATTGTTGAATAGGGAGAAAATGCTGGTTACCAGAACTTTCTCCGTTTCTCACAATGTTTGCATAAGCATTTCCTTCCTGAGTTGTAACAATTTTGGATCGTGTAGTAAAGAGTTAGAAGATGAAGTGAAGAATTATTGTTGTAATTATCAAAATGAATAGCTTTAACAAATTCAGATGAAATATGAAATTGTGTAATTTTGAAAAGTAAGCGATGTCCATGCAAGTAATTCAAAGATGATGCCTTACTTTTGTGCCAGACAATGCCATAGTTCTCTTAAAAAGCCGTTACCACACAATCACGACTTTTAACGACCCTGAGAAAGAAGTCTTTAGAAAACATTGTGGGAAAAGGTGAAAATGCTGGTAACCAGCATTTTCTCCTTTTCCCACAATGTTTTCTATCCTTTTGAGTACAACTTTCAATTTCTGAGTCACATTTTGTCGTCTGCAAATGCTTGCAATTTGGACTTGTCTAAAATTTCCTCATTTGGTAAAGAGTTAAACAAGAGAAACCAGGACTGTTCAAATCACGGGGATAGTGTTCATAGATCTGGTGTTCATTAACCATTCTGTCCTGATTTCTGTGACTAGTTCTCTGATTTGCAGAGATTCTATGTTGTATCCATTCAGATAGCTAGTTGGTGAAAACATTCCAAGGTCAGTGGGCGGATGAGGCCAACTCTACTACGAAATATAGAAAATTTTCTGCTTCTGAAGGTTGCAAAATACATACCGTATGTAGTTGTTAATGACATGATGTTTACTTTAAAACTTTGCGCAATTATTAATTTTTTTTTTTATTTGAACATGTTGTGAATTACCTGTAGATTTAATTTTATTCTCAGGAACCCAGCCAAATTTTTGTGTTGTACAGAAAATTTTTTGCCATGTAACTACTCAGTCTAAACTTTATGAATTGTTGATTCCTTGCATCAACTTGGCATTAGAGAAAGGGGCTGAAGGTTGAATCTAGAAAGTGAAATTTTATAGAAGTTTCAAAACTGTTAGAGATTTTAAAAGTTGGTTTGCTGAATGCAATGATAAGTGCTTTTGCGTACAAAAAGTACATTCCTATTGTGAACCTCTTTCAGAGATATTTTGTTGGATCATCTCTCCAGAACAGTAATAGACCGATATTTATTTGGATCCTTCCTCTTTAAATTCATATTTTCATTAATTTTTAGACCCCTCCAATTTGCAGACGACAATATAAATGCTGTTCAAAACATGAAAATTGTCTTAGATAGGGTAGAAACATCGTGAGCTAAGGAGAAAATGACGGTTACCAGCATTTTCTCCTTTTCCTACAATGGAGTCAAAATTCTTTTCCTTGGGGGGGTCGTTAAAAGTAAGGATTGTGTGTTAAAGGGTTAAACTCTATAAACAATTACAAAAATTCAGCAGCTGTCAGAAAATCTTAAGCTAAATTGAAAGATATTTTTTTATTCAGCTTCAAATAACTTACCAATCTCACCTGTTGTTTTTCTAAAGGACTGATATTTTTTCCAACAGAGACCATGATCAAGTAGTGTTTCAAATAAAAATTAAAATCTCGGTTGTGAGGATCATTGATGAGAACTGTATTAAGCATTGCTTGAGAACTGTATTAAGCATTGCTTACCTTTCA
The DNA here is from genome assembly GCA_946811185.2 of Hippopus hippopus. Lineage (NCBI taxonomy): Eukaryota > Metazoa > Mollusca > Bivalvia > Cardiida > Cardiidae > Hippopus > Hippopus hippopus. Next base: position 38,322,691 of record OX328096.1, read on the forward strand.
AATTGAGGTGACTGTATTCAGGATTACCATTTTATTGTCTACTCTAGGAAGTGTACTTTGTAATGAGCTGTAGGTAGATATACGAGGGTTGTTAAAAAATTATCCGGATTTTGCCTTATAAAAAATTATTTGCGAAGCAATCATGCTAAATTTTGCATCATTCTCTATCGAAATTCAATCCACGCATGTCTATGCTTATTTTATATACTTCTTTCATAAAACACGCTCGCAGTTGCCATCGAAAATGCCATGGTAACATGTTCCTGGTGCAGTGCAAAATATTATACATATACTCACCCTTCTCTTGTACATACTGTTTCTCTTGTAACTGATTACGTTATGAAATTTAAGCAGAATACAAGATTTGGCGCTACTTACGTAGTGAGTAAATTTGACGTCATTTGACGGTTAAATGCTTCAGAAAATCGCGTTTAAGTACAGTTGGGGTAAAAGTTTTGAACGTTAAAGATGGCATCAACTGACCGTCTGGAAATCGGGTCCATAATAAAATTTTGCCAGCAGCTAGGAGAAACTCCGACAAACGCATAGAAAAAAATTATCATGGCGAAAGGGAATAATCGGTCACACGGACACTGGTGTATGATTGGCATAGACGCTTCAAAGAAGGGGAAGAAAGTATTAACGACTGAGAAGGAAGAGGTAGAAAGAAGGAAATACCAGCGACGTTGGTAACGTCCATTTGCAAGGTCCTGAGGCGAGATCGGCGTTTGACAGTACGGACCTTATCAGAGACCTTTGACATCAGCGTTGGAAGCGTCCATTCAATTCTAACTAATGAATTGAAAATGACAAAGGTAAATTTAAACAAAATATTTAATTTTATAATAGATACGAACATAAATTATATAAAAACTGTAAAATTTGTAGGTATTAAAAACAATATCACATATCTAAAATTTATGATGGCGATTGTGATGATGAATTTAGATGATTCAAAATATGAATTTGACTGGTTTCAGGTCCACGCACGTGGGTTCCCCGCCTTTTGAAAGATGAGGAGAAGTGGCGGCGAGTCAGCGAGTCCCAGGCATTTCTGCGAAGAGTCGACAGAGAAGGAGAAACATTCCTATAGTGCATCATCACCATGGATGAAACATGGCTATGGCTTCAGGATCCGGAGACGAAAAGCCAGTCAGCAGTGTGGAAGAACGCCGGATCACCCCCTCCCAAGAAAGCCCGAGTATCCAAGAGTGGAGGTAAATACATGTTTATCATGTTTACCGATATGCAGGGAATGATTCTGCAGCACACAGTTCCAAAAGGCGCTACAGTCAACGTTGAGTATTTTTGCAAGGTGCTTCGTCGAGACCTCGTACACGCCCTAAGCAAAAAGCAGCCAGGTATGCCCCTTGAGCACTTTCTACTACACATGGACAATGCCTCGTCCCATACTGCAGGGGCCACGGATCTGAAGCTGGCTTTACTTGGACTTGAGACCGTGTCCCATCCGCCTTACTCTCCAGATTTGGCACCATTTGAATTTGACATTTTCCCAACCATAAAGGCACAACTAAAGGGTGAGAAGTATCAGCCCCTTCAAGAACTGCGAGTTGCAACACATCTAATTACGAAGCAGTACAAATCCGAGTGGTACAAGGATGTGTACAGCCAGTGGGTACGCCGTCACCGATGATACATAGAACATGGGGGCGAGTACTTCGAGAAAGAATAGGTAACGTTGCCTGATGACTTTCCAACAACGCTGATGATGTCGTATATTGTAGCGTTTTGTGCGCCGGTTCCTAGTACCTATGCATGTTTGATTGCGTGTAAAATCAAGATGTATTGTTCGATTGTTGAAATATTTTGCACTTTTGTACATAATGAATGTTGTTTTACGATGCATGGACTTTTGTCACATTACGATAACTCATTAAAAATTTATAGACTTAATCCGGATAATAATCAAACGACCCTTGTACAGTTATATCATGGGCTACATGGCATGGTGTAAGTTGGTCTCAAAAAAGAACAGGAAGTGCAAAGATGTTATCATGGTTACCTAGACTCTGTTTGAAATGAGAACAGCATTTTAATGACAGAGAACAGGGATAGTTGCCAGCTACATAAAACATCTGTAGTCAGTTTTGAGCTGCAACTTGAACATTATATTCATTCATTTTTCGAGATGCATCACTGTTTATAGCTTTTCTGATGAAATTTGTTTACATTTTGATTATTGTGAAAAAAAAATTAATGCTGTTAACTGGATTTTAATGGAAGTGTTCTACAAACAATCCTTTTAACTTTACCAGAGGATAAAAATTTAGACCTATCCAAATTGAAAGCATTTAAAGAAGAAAAATTTAAAGAGGTTAAAATCAGGATATTTGTTGTTGAAAGGGTAAAAAACATTGTGGGAAAGGAGAAAATGCTGGTTACCAGCATTTTCTCCTTTTCCCATAATGTTTTCAAACCTTTCATCAGGGTTATGAAAACTCCAGATTGTTTGGGGTAAAGGGCTAGGAACATCTTAACATATTCAGTCCATCTGAGATTGATCTGATGATGATTTCAGTTCAAGTTGATTGATCATAAATTATGTAAGAGGAGTCCCTCAGACTTCTGTTTGTCAATTTAATCTACAAATTTTGTCATGAATTTTAATAGATTACTCAATATTCATAATTAAGCAATGAGTGTTGAGCCTATGCAGTGTACAAACTTGTACCCAGCAGTTCAACTCTTTACCAGGTGACAAATCCTAGGCTTGTCCATACTTAAAATGTATGGAGATAAGTTGAATGTACCATTAATGATTGGTTTGTCTTTGAAAGGATAGAAAATTGTGGATAAGGGAGGAAATGCAGCGTTTTGTCCTTTCCAAACAATGATTTCATAAGCTTTCCCTTGCAGCCTCATTGAAACTTTGATTGTTTGCTATAGGGTTAGTTTGCCAAACATTCCCATGTTTTAACAGCCCTGTGAAAAAGGTTTATGAATATAGTATAAAAAAAAAAGAATGCTTTAAGCTAGCTTTTCCTTCATTTCCAATCAAGTTTTCTATCCCTCCAAATTCAAATCCCATTCTTTGATCCATATTTAACTTTTTGTTTGCAAATGCTTTCAGTTTGAAGATTCTAGTCTTTTGTTGTTTGGTATATAGTTATACATGTATTTGGAAAGAGTGTTACCTGGAGTGCAGTGATGAACTCTTTTGCTTATATTGACAGGATTTTAACTCTATACCAAACAACTCCAAGTTTTAATAACTCTGAAGAAAAAGATTTTTTAAAACATTTTGGAAAAAGGAGAAAATACTGGTAACCAGCATTTTCTCCTTTTCCCATGTTTACTACTCGTCCTAAAACAAATTTCAGTTTTTGGGTCACATTTATTTTGTCGTCCGTAGACACTTTTAATTTGGGGAAGACTAAAATTTTGTCGTCTGGTACAGAGTAAGTACAACTGAAGTATTTTGGACCATTCATACAAATGGAGAAAAGTATTACTAATCATGAGTATATTTTCTTTTTTGAAGCCAATTTCCTTGCTGTTTTTTTTTTAAATAGGAACTTTACAGATCTTATAAGATCTGAGTAACTTGGAGTAGATATCCAAGGACTGCATACAAAGTAAAGGGTCAACATAGAGATATTCATTGGACTTGTAAGGGATATGCAATGCATCATTCATAATTTTATGAGTATTATGTATGACTCAACTCAAACACTGTGTAGTAGAGAGATGAATAAAGATGATTACTCTGATGCATCTGAGGCAAATTTAAAGGAATACTTAAAAAATGATTACCTTGAAAGAAGTGCTGGAATATTTTTTATACTGCTTGTAAGGTAAGTGCTCTTTGGCAGTGTAAAGGGAATCTAAGTTATTTTTGGGTTATTGTTGGATTTAAAAGCAACCAGATAGATAAAAAAAAAAAAGCATGCTGAACTTAGGTCAGGTGTTCAGGTCAGGTGTTCTTCATTTTATCACATAAGGCTGAGATCATCATGATTACTAGTAGAGAAATTTTAGCTAGAGTCTGCGAAATTGAAGGAAGATGTAGATGAGGAATTAAATGTTGCTCAATTGATAGAACTTGGTTGTGAAACTGTAAAAAACCTTGTTAGAAAAGGAGGAAGTGTAGGTAACCAGGATTTCCTGTTTTTCCCACAGTGTTTTCAATAAGTCTTCTTCCTCAGGGTTTTTAAAAGAGTGTGATTGTTTGTTCCAAAGTTAATCTTCAGCATGAATTTAGTGAAATTCTTGCAACTGTAATGGCATTTTCCACTGGTTAGATAATCTAGAGGCCATTGAGGGCCTGAATCACTCTCCTGGAAGAGATTTTGTGTCTTTCCTGGCATACATCATTATGATACAAGAAGGAAAAAGACAAACACACACAACTGTGTTGCAACTGGGCTTGAACCCACTTAAGGTATTACCATCCTAACGCTTCTAGTGCAACATGGCAGGGCTCCCGCTGTCGATCGCCAGCGTCGCCAAATGCGAAAATTAAGAAAAAATGGCACCAAAAATGAAGCACTGGCGAATGTACTGGCAACAAGTAAATGCCTATAAATAATTCTTAAAAGATCTTAGCTCGGACTAAAACAATTTGTATCAAGTGTGAAGGATGCCCGCGTTACTGTTTATCACACCTAATCAATCACTAACAGTTTTGTCTAATTACACACCAGACTTGCATACACACCACATAAAGCTAATCAGTCAAATGTCGATTTCGCCACGCCCCGTTGTGCACACAGAAATTTCGAACTAATCAGAAACTAGATACAAGATTTAGTTACCGCCCATAATTTCTAAAGCCACGCCTTGATTCTGCCTTACCTGGTAAACATCCTCTTTCTGGCTAGCATTTTATTGTGCGTACTTAGCGATGTCACTAATGAAAAACGTGTTAATGGTATTGATCCGCTTATCTAGTGTAAAATGACAGATTAGCTGCGACCCTTTATGAAAATTTTACATCAAATCATGCGGAAATAATTTTCCGAAAATTAACGGACATGAAAAATGGATCGTCGCAAAAAACATGAAAACCCATGACACAACAAAATGTCAGTTGACGTTGTCCGATCAGAAGCACTTCAGACTGTCTTTCTGGCTTTGATAATGACTTCAAATAGTAAATTTACCCAAATATATGTATAAAACAATAAGTGGGTGCTAAAATACATGTCTAATAATGAGGAAAAAACTCGAGTGATTTTATGACATGAAAATGTTGAATAGTACGGGGGGGGGGCACTTCATAGGCTACTTCGTCTTAGTGATAGCACTGGAACAAGTGTCAGAGAAGGTATAGGACACTCATTCAAAGAGAAAAGACCAGAATAAAAGGTCTCTTTAACAGAATTAGTATTTTTTAAGATAAAAAGAAATGATTAATTAAACCCTTTACCACACAATCCCAAATTTTATCTTTAATTTCATTAAAACTCAAGGAATTCTAACAGGTTTGCAGCTTTAGAATTACAGCGCTGTATTACGGTTCAAATACAACTTCTGTGTCCCTGCAGCTCACAACCTTGAAAACCCTTGGGGATAAAGGAACATAAGTAAGCATGTACAGTATCATAGTGAGCAATGGATTTAGTAGCTTTAACATGGGCCAATAAACTGAAGCATCTAATGTACTATGTGGCTACCTCAGTTGGCTCCTACTGGCCCCAATTTTTTTGAGCTGGCGAATTTGATGGCGCAAAAATTAAAACTTGCAGGGGAAGCCCTGCATGGAATAAAATTTCTTATTAGTTGATAAAAAAATTTATACTGATATAATATTTTTACACATTTCCAACCGACCAGAAATTCCTTTGATGTCTATCTTGAAATTTTTTGTTGATACTTTTGTAAGTTTCCTGAAAAGGGAGGTAATTATTATCTCCCTTTGTAATGAGAATATAGTGGTTTTAGATTTATAAATGATAATTCTAAGAAGTTAAAAAAAGGGAAAGGTGGCTTGGTTAAAGTAGTACAATAATACTCATTTTTAATGATAAGAAATTTTTAAGGATAATATTACAGTGGAAACAGCTGTTTTCCATTAGGATGGTACTACCTTAAACAGCATAGTAGGTAGGCATTATTAGTGACATGACCAAATAGTAAAATAATTGTAGTGCAATTTCTCAAACCCAGTAGTTTCGAATCCAGCAAAATCTGAAAGGGTTTCAGTGCCCAATGTATTTAACAACCCCTGCAAATTTCAAAGAAATGTGACCATTAATATAGAGTGTCTTGAGTAAACAAGACTAGATCATCAAATTTCTGCTTTTCCTAAACTGATTGCTGGATTCTCTTCATTTATAATACGGTTCAATCCCTTGATGATACAAATGATTTGTGCAAGTTTCAAAAGAACTGAATCAAAAATACCAACCTAAACAAACAAGACTTTGTCATCAAATAGTAACTTCTCCTAAACTAATCGCTGAATTTTCTTCATTTTCAGTAGGGTCCAATTACTTAGTAAAAATGACGGGTGCAAGTTTAAAAAAAAACTGGATCAAAATTGCTGACTAAATCGAGTAAACAGGAAACAGGAATGTTCAACTTGAAATGGTTATTTTTCCCTTGCTACTTCTTGGATTTTTTTTCAAAATCAATAGGGGTCAAGTTGTTGATGATATAGATGATCTGTGTGACTTTCAAGAAAGTCTGACCATGAATGCAGACTTTATTGTGTAAACAAGAAATGCAAATATTCAACTTTAAAAGGCTACTTTTCCCTTATTTATTGTCAGATTTGTTTCAAAATCAATAGGGTTCAAGCTGCTGATGATATAAAGATACTGTGCAAGCTTCATGAAAATCGAACCACAAATGTGGAATTAATCGCTTAACCAAGAAATAAAAATTTTCAACTTTAAATGGCTACTTTTTCCCTTACTAATGGTCAGATTTGTTTCAAAATCAATAGGTTTCAAGCTATTGATGATATAAAGATACTCTGCAAGTTTCATGAAAATCCAACAACAAATGTGGACTTAATCGCTTTAACAAGAAATATAAATTTTCAACTTTAAATGGCTACTTTTTCCCTTACGTACAGTCAGATTTGTTTCAGAATCAATAGGTTTCAAGCTATTGATGATATAAAGATACTGTGCAAGTTTCATGAAAATGCAACAACAAATTTGGACTTAATCACTTACACAAGAAAAAGCCTAATGGACGGACAGACACACTGACAGATGACGGAAACCCGCCAGCCATGACATAAGCTCTGCTGGCCTTTGGCCAGTACAGCATAAAGAAATTATTGCATACAGCAGGAAATGCTGGTACATTGTACCTGTAATATTTATGTAATACAGGGGCTTACATATGCACTGAGTTTCTGCTCAGAGGGGCATAACTATTTCAGCTACTTTTAATCTTTTTAGGATTTCTTATTGAAGAACCCTTAAAACTTACCAGTTTATGATATAACATAATATCATTGGGTGAAAATATTTTCAAAATAAAAAAAAAAGAACTTTACATAGAAAAAATGAGTGGGTAATGGTTTCTTTCTACAATCTTTTCAGAACAAACCTTTAGAAATGTATTTCAAAGGAATGTGTGAAAGGTGTTGGGTTTAATGATGAAAATGACCAGTCACTGGCACAGGTTTATCATAATCTGTCATAATGTGTCCTAATATTCAATGCAGGTTATTTGACCTTTACGTTTAACATTTTATCATATGTTTCCCGCTTTTTTGACCTTGAGGAAGAAGGCTTTTGAAAACACTGTTGGAATAGGAGAAATACTCTTACTTTACCAAGACAAATTGCATCATTGTAGCCACATTTGATTTGTAGTCAGCGATTGTGATCAATATAACCAAGTTTAAATTTTTTGTGTTTTGGCAAGTTGAGCACAGTAGTGATATAATGTAGGTCTAGAAAAACTCCAGCTCTTAACTTACAATTTCATCTATGAGTAACAGTTATTTTTGTGTTTGTTTTTAGAAAGATTAAGAGTGAAATCAGCACATACGAGGGCTGTTCGATATGTAATGTGTATTGTACCACAGCGCGATAACGCTTTGCACGATTTCATGGATGATGATACGCTTGAATAGCTCTATTCAATACCTTTCCAATGGTATAAACACGAGCCTTCAGCTCCACATAGTTTTAAACTGATAGTCATTTCAATAGAGCTAGTCGTTGACCACTTGTAAAAATGGTTGGGAAACGGTTTAAGACTATTAAAGAAATTAGAGCTTATATAAAAGTTCGCACAAAACTCGGTCATTCGGTAATGCAGATTTTTACTGAATTGGGGGAAGTTTATGGGTCTAATAAGGTATCTTATGAGACAGTTCGTAGTTGGAGAAAGAAATTTCTGACTGGCACAGAGTCCGTCAAAGATGCAGCAAAATCTGGCTGACCTGTGACTTTAACAGGCGAGGCAAATGTCTCAAAAGTCAGGGAAATAATTGAAAGTGATGGCAGATATACCATTTGTGATATTGCCAATGCTGTTGGCATACCGCTATCGCGGGTGCATTTCATTTTGAAGCGTATTTTGAAAGTACGAAAGATTTCTGCCAGATGGATACCGCATATATTGACAGATGACCAAAAACGGGTACGAGTACAAACCGCTAAGCAATTGCTCAAAATGTTTCCCAAATTCAATCAAAGACAATTTGCAAACATTGTTACTGGTGACAAAACATGGGTTCACTATTTCGAACCAGTAAGAAAAATTGGAAACAAAATATGGCTAACTAAACACGGTAGAAGGCCTGTAGTTGCCATAAGAAGCATAAGCACAAAGAAGGTTCTTTATTGCATATTCTTCTCATGTGATGGTATAGCCGTACAAATTCCGGTGCCGGAGGGCAAAAGTGTTACAGGTCGGTATTACCGAGATGTTATACTAAAAAAGGTCAAGAAATATTATCTTAAACGACGCCCTGTATCAGGATTTAGGCATGTTCGTCTACTTCATGATAATGCTCCATCACATAAATCTGAGCTTGTGAAGCAATTTTTGAAGTCGGAGAAGGTTACCGTCTTGCCACACCCATCTTACTCTCCAGATCTAGCCCCATGCTACTTTTTCCTTTTTCCAAAACTTAAAAAGTTCTTACCTGGTTGTCGTTACAAGTCCCGACAAGCCCTTGGCTCAGCCATCAGTCAGTGCCTCAGAGGTCTACCTAAATCAGCGTACCATGACGCATTTCAGAAATGGATTCCGAGATTGAAATTATGTATTTCAAACCGCGGAGAATACTTTGAAGGGATGTAATGTTCATTTCACTATTTGAGTCGAATGCTTTTGAGATATCGTACAATACACATTACATATCGAACAACCCTCGCACAGTATCATGCACATCTGTAATAGATTTTGTAGACAGTTTGTAGATAGGACTGTGCAGAACATATTGTGATCTAGAATATGCAGTCTGATCTTGGACCTGCACTGTCCATTACTTTGTAAGTTAATCTATCATAAACTGTATTGAGTTTGCAACACTTTGCTCAAATGGATTGTTTGAGAATTTCCTACAATTATTTTCCATTGTAAATGTGCACACTAATGGACTTGGACTCTAATGTGAGTGTCAAAAGGACCATTGCAAAGAGGTTGAGACAGGCAGTTAAAATTTAATCTCGGTGTAGAAAGGACCATTGCAAAGAGGTTAAGGCAGAGTGTTGAAATTTGATATTAGTTTTAAGGAAACATTAAAAAGAGGTTGAGACAGGCAGTTAAACTTTAATGTGAGTGTTCAAAGGCAACATAGAAAAAATGTTGAGACATACATTTGAAAGTTAGTGTATCCAAGGAAACACTGCAAAGAGGTTGAGACATACTTTTGAAAGTTAGTAGATCAAAGAAAACATTGCCAAGAGGTTTTAATATGCATCTGATAGTTACTGCATCAAAGGAAATATTGCAAAGAGGTTGAGACATGCATTTGATAGTGTATCAAAGAGGAAACATAGCAAAGAGATTGAGAGATGCATTTGGTAGTTAGTGTACCAAAGGAAACATTGCAAAGAGGTTGAGTGATGCATTTAGTGTATCAAAGGAGATATTGCAATGGGGTTGAGATATGCATTTGATAGTGTATCGAAGGAAACATTGCAAAGAGGTCGAGATATACATTTGAGGGTTAGTGTATCAAAGTAAACATTGCAAAGAATAGAGGCATCCAATAGATACAGGCTGCATAATGATAAAAGTTGCACTAGATACTGATTGGCTGGTCTTGCTAGTGTATATCACAAAATAGGGGACAGTGTAGATTCAAGATTGGACTGCATGTACTGAAAAGTTTCTTATCTTGATCTACAGTCTGCAAAAGTAACCTATGATGGACTTCTTACTAATCTAAGGACTTAGAGGTATAATTAACCATTACAGGAAATAAATGAGAAACAGTAACTGTTCAGGAAAGAGAAAAAAAAAAGATAAATGTTGTGTGAAAAGGAGCAATTATGTCTTAACTCTTTCCCACACAATCTCGACTTTTAACAACTCTGAAATAAAATTCCTTTGACATTGTTTTCCACGCTAACAAAGACAGAAATCATCATTTTAGCATCATTTAATTTGTCGTCTGGTCCAGTTTAAAAGTTTGTTGTTTGGTGAAGAGTTAACCTGCACTGTTTGAGCTCCTTTCCAGATGACAAAATTTCAGACCTGTTCAAATTAAGAAGACAAATTAAATTTTGGAGATTGTACTCAAAAGTATTGAAAAGCTTGTGGGAAAAGGAGAAAAGGAATTGTTTTGTAAAAGATTAAAGAAGGTGTTTAAAAAAGTTGTATCATGGTAATAGGTTAAAGGCTTAATAGCAGCGAAAAGTAAACAAAGGGGGTGGTGAAATACATTCAGATTTAAATCATACCATTTAGAAATATGAAAGTTATTGTTAAGATGACAATCTGTTATTGTATGATGAGTCCAAGTGTTAGCCGCTGGCAGGAAAGCGAAACTAGGTCAAAAGTTGCCAAGTTGCTCTATCTTATGGTTACTTTTTACCTGATTTTAAAATTTATTTTCCTGCCAGCTACAAATACTTGGAATGGCTATACAATAACAGATTGTCATCTTCTCAAAAATTTCCATACTTCTAAATGTAATAATACATTTTACCATCCCTATTTCTTATTTTTGGCCACTACTGTGACTTTAGATCCTCTAATATTCAGTGGGAGGTCAAACTGATGAACACTGATGAAAATTTGCTGGAACCCACTGTGTTTATATGCGAACCCGAACCCGGTAGCTTAGTCAGAATTGTTATATAAGGCTTGAAACTGTACAGTGGGATTGACAATGTCATTAATTCAAAATTCATTACTCTTTCACCACTGTACATTGTTTCATTGATGTTTATCTGGGAAAACAGCCAGTTGCTTTTAAGGAATGTAATGCTAGTACTAGTAAAACAAGGTCAGAAATGCATCCATAGGTGCCCTTGTACCACAATGTAACTGCATTAATGTTTAAAATGGCAGTGAACAGCATATAAAAAATGTATTTGTATTGCTAGATTTCATGTGTTGGTATAATGCTTTGTTAATCATAAGTTTTATTTCACAAATTGGACATTCTTTGTTAAAGTTAAGGTTATTTACCCCTAAATTTTCCTTAATGTGCAATTGCCATATTTTCAGAGATTCCTGGAAATATACGAAAGACATCTGCAGAAAAATATGAAATTAAAGGAGTAAAAATATCTTGATTAAGAAAACAGTGAGAAAAATGTTACTGGTACTAGTGGAAACATAACTGAATGATATGTGTAAATAATCCATATATGAGGGTTGTTCGATATGTAATGTGTATTGTACGATATCTCAAAAGCATTCGACTCAAATAGTGAAATGAACATTACATCCCTTCAAAGTATTCTCCGCGGTTTGAAATACATAATTTCAATCTCGGAATCCATTTCTGAAATGTGTCACAGTACGCTGATTTAGGTAGACCTCTGAGACACTGACTGATGGCTGAGCCAAGGGCTTGTCGGGACTTGTAACGACAACCAGGTAAGAACTTTTTAAGTTTTGGAAAAAGGAAAAAGTCGCATGGGGCTAGATCTGGAGAGTATGGTGGGTGTGGCAAGACGGTAACCTTCTCCGACTTCAAAAATTGCTTCACAAGCTCAGATGTATGTGATGGAGCATTATCATGAAGTAGACGAACATGCTTAAATCCTGACATAGGGCGTCGTTTAAGATAATATTTCTTGACCTTTCTTAGTATAACATCTCGGTAATACCGACCTGTAACACTTTTGCCCTTCGGCACCGGAATTTGTACGGCTATACCATCACATGAGAAGAATATGCAATAAAGAACCTTCTTTGTGCTTGTGCTTCTTTTGGCAACTACAGGCCTTCTACCATGTTTAGTTAGCCATATTTTGTTTCCAATTTTTCTTACTGGTTCGAAATAGTGAACCCATGTTTTGTCACCAGTAACAATGTTTGCAAATTGTCTTTGATTGAATTTGGGAAACATTTTGAGCAATTGCTTAGCGGTTTGCACTCGTACCCGTTTTTGGTCATCTGTCAATATATGCGGTATCCATCTGGCAGAAATCTTTCGTACTTTCAAAATACGCTTCAAAATGAAATGCACCTGCGATAGCGATATGCCAACAGCGTTGGCAATATCACGAATCGTGTATCTGCCATCACTTTCAATTATCTCCCTGACTTTTGAGACATTTGCCTTGCCTGTTAAAGTCATAGGTCGGCCAGATTTTGCTGCATCTTTGACAGACTCTTTGCCAGTCAGAAATTTCTTTCTCCAACTACGAACTGTCTCATAAGATACCTTATCAGACCCATAAACTTCCCCCAATTCAGTAAAAATCTGCATTACCGAATGACCGAGTTTTGTGTGAACTTTTATATAAGCTCTAATTTCTTTAATATTCTTAATCTGTTTCCCAACCATTTTTACAACAGTGGTCAACGACTAGCTCTATTGAAATGACTAAAACAATGTGGAGCTGAAGGCTCGTGTGTATACTGTTGGAAAGGTATTGAATAGAGCTATTCAAGCGTGTCATCATCCACGAAATTGTGCAAAGCGTTATCGTGCTGTGGTACAATACACATTACATATCGAACAGCCCTCGTATCAAAATGTTTTTATTACTACCTTTTGTGTCGAAATGAGGGAAAGGGATGAGTAACCTTGGGGATGTATTTCTTATGTTTCTGTTGTTTATCTCTGACAGGTGGAAATTAGGAAGGTTTTGTTTTGTGGATGGACTGTGGAAAGATAATGTAATTGAATAAGATTCCATCAGAGAGGAAAAAACGTTGATAAGAAAAGATTTTTACCATTTTGTATTGTTCTTAGTAAATTCTCAGCTCAGGGGATGTTTTTTGTTTCCTTATTAAATTTTGGATACAGTACTAGCCTACTTTGCTCTTTATTTTGTGTGTATATAGGCCTATCATCTGAGATTCAAACCCCTGTGAAAATGTGGCTACTCTTTTATAAACAATCCTTTTTTTTTTTGCTGACCCTAAAAGGCCTATGAAAATACTTTTGGGAAAAAAAATGCTTGCAACTATTGCTTTCTCTCTGTTCCATAATGTTTTCTACCATATGAAAAATAAATATCTCCCTTCAGCCACTTTTTCATTCGCAAATTGTTTTAATTGGGACAAGCTTAATTTTTTTTTCTTTGGTAAAGGATGCATGCATTTCCTCTTAGGAAATTTTTGATGACTTGCATCGGACCACCTTTGAAAACATTTCTCTTTTTGTCAATGTTTTTTTTCCTTGTGTTAAAGCTTTATTTATGTTGATAATAAGTGTTTTCCAAGGATTTTTTCATAGGCTGCTTAAAATTAGTTGCATTAAGTGATGAGTTGAGAAAGTCAAGAAAATGTTGAGGAATATGAACACCTGAACATACAAGGACAGTGTCTCCATTTGTCTAAGATCTTGGCAACAGCTGGTTTCTGCAATCTGTGTACAGATCAAAAGTGAGCATTTTCTCCTTTTCCCACGTTTTCTAGCCTTCAAAGGAGGATTTCACATTTTATTTGTTGTTTGCAGATGCTTTCGATCCTGACCAGTCTAAGATTTTGTCGTTTGGTAAAGGGTTAAGACACTGAGTTATTGATCTGCATTGCGTTCAAAGGAGAGTCTGATCTTGATCTTTTATCGTGACTGTACTTGTCTTTGGCCAACCCAGGTCATTGTATTTGAGTCATTCTAATAAGCAAGAGCATAACAGTAAACCTTGCTTGTGCTCTTTATCTGAAATGTGGAAAGGATGAGAATCAACCAATATGGAGTAGGTGATGAGCAGCATTTTCTCCTTTTCCCACAATGTTTTCAAAATCCTTCTCTGTAAGGGTCGTTAAAACTGGGGATTATGTGGTAGAGGGTTAACTCTTAACCATACTATCCTGTTTTTAGTGACTCAGAGGAAGAAGACTGTTGAAAACATTGTGGAAAAAGGAGAAAATGCAGATAACCATCATTTTCTCCCTTACCCACAATGTTCATTTTTACTCCTTTCGAAGATTTAAATAATCATTTGGTCCACATTTAACTTGTTATGTGCTAATCCTGTTGAATTGGACAAGTCTAAAATTTCATCATTTGGTGAAGGGTTGAGGGTTATGTAGATCTAGTTATTGGGTATCTACAGAATCTTTGAAAGTAATGTAGGAGAAATTGGCCAGCAGACGTTTTGGACTGGACGATTTGGCTGAGGACGATTTAGCCAGACAAAAAATATTAAGTAAGACAGTTTGTCTAGATAAATGCGTTGGCTTGTTAAAAATGGAAAAATAAAAGGCCCACTAGCAGCCCAAAGTAAACAGTTCAAAAGTCATAATGCAGACATATTTTGTATGCATTATTCATACCATTTTAACCTATGGATATTATTATGAATCTGACAATACAGCACAGTACAGTTGTCAAAGTTACAGAAAATTTTTTTTTTTTCATTCTTTTAAAAGGTTGGTAGGTACTGTTATTATTGGTGAGAGATATCTAATGCTTGATAATGGATATTGCTGATCAGAATTTTCACATATATTTTACGTTCTATTGCTGTCGACTGGCAAGCATATATTTTAACCATTCTGTTAAACTACTGATTTGTAAAGGACAGTTAAAAAAGCGGGAACCTACGTGGCTCAGTTATAAGGTGTTGGATTTTTTTCCCATACATAGTCCAAACAACTACCATTTGATTTTGTGTATTCAAACCAGTGTATTTTTTCAATGTCAACCGATTACAGTGCAGACAGCACTTTGATTACTTTTAAAGTTTTAGTTGTAGTGATTTGGATGTCTTCGCAGGAACCAGTACCTTTGAAAACAGTAATTGTTGCTATCATGGGAAGACAGTGTTCAGCATTATGTTATGGCTAGCACAATTACCTTCCTTTAACAAAATTAATGCACATGGTGTAAGCTAATCAAAGTGTTGAAATATTTATTTAAGTATATCAGCTAATGCAGATGTAATTCCATGTCGAATGGCTTAGTCTGTTAATATGAAGTAGGAACTTTTGTTGTTATTGTCTAGGTTGTCTAGTCTGTGCTTTGTTACAGTATTATGGATGTAGGGTGGGTTTGTGTGTGGTTGCTTTCAGTTATGCTTAGCGAGAACAGTATGTTACTGTAGGTCAAAAAAAGAATCACTGTGTCAAAGCAAAAATTTCTAAATATGGTAATGACTTATGTAAAGAGTGGGAAGGTTAAGGCTAGCATGATTATTACTTCCTTTCAATGAATGCAAATGAGTTGTCAAAGTGTTTGGAAATTTTTGTAGATGTATCATCCAAGAAAGAAGTGCATTTACTTAAAATCTTTTGGATGAGGTGTTAAGGCAAGGTCCCAAGGTGATGTTGCTATAGATGGAACATGTTAAAGAATCAGGCATAATGCACTATCCTCTTCAACATGACTGTCTACTGGGGGCATCCCCTATATTGGCAACCAGTGGTAGATATAACTAAATGAAAATTAATCAGTCATTTCTACTAAATGTCAGGTGCCTCAGGTTGTTTTTCTGCAGTAAGTTCCCTAGCTAGGCAATCTTGCCATGTTTGTCTTGTTTCTCATCTGTGTTTAGTTGTTGCTTTAAGTCAAAAGAATTACAAATTGGTTTTGCTCACATGGAATTTAAGTAGAAAATTCCATGTACAAGTCATAACATGTGACCTGTTTTAGATATTCTTATTGTAAAAAAAAAGGAATGAAGCGCTATTGAGGCAAGCAGCGTTGAATCAGGTTTACAGAAATAATGTAACCATCATGGATACCTTGGTCCTTAAAGTAGGTTAGATGCAAAATCTGTATTTAACATGACTTAATTTTGTTACAGGGAATCCACAATCTTCTAAACCAGTGAACATAGGGTATCCATATGGGGCAGGGTTTGCTGGTATGCCAGGCAGCCAATCAAATTTACAAGATATTCTTGGTAGTCCTCCTTCGTACAGAGACACCCTGGCCTACAAGTCTTCTCAAGCAGGATACCAGCAACCCCTTACCCAAACGGGTTTTTATGACAACAGACCTGTACCCTCAACAACAATTTGGTCTCCAAAGGGTTTGTCTCTTATATTTCAGAAGCATTTAGATGTTGTCATATATACACACAACCTTATAGATTAGACTTTTCTTCCCATTTATTGTAGTTTCTATTGCCATTCTTGACTTCTTTCACAGTTCTTTTTTTTTTCTGTTAAGAAACTATATTCACCATGTTTGAGCTTTTGTCATGTTTAGTTTTTAGCAGGTTAATTATATTCCAGCATGGTTCCTATCCATCAAGCAATTTGCCTGTCCATCAAGCAATTTCTTTTATCATGGATGGGTTATAGACTGATTTTTAGCTCACCTGAGCACAACGTGCTCAAGGGGAGCTTTTAGGATCACCCGGTGTCCGTCGTCCATCGTCTGTCGTGCGTCGTCAACAATTCTTTAAACATCAACTCCTCCTAAACCGCTGGGCCAATTTGGACCAAACTTGGCTGGAATGTTCCTTGGGAGGTCCTCTTTAAAAAGTGTTCACAGAATTTGATTCCATCAAAAACTCTGGTTGCCATGGCAACCAAATGGAATTTTCTAAGAAATTCTTTAAAAATCTTCTCTCCTGAAACCGCTAGTCAGATTTTAAAATAATTAGTTCCTTGTTTGCGAAATTTTGATCCGTCAAGAAACATGGCTCTGGTGAATGGGGGCTACTTGCACTATACAGAAATGAAGAAATTCTTAAAAATTGTTCTCTGAAACCGCTCGTCAGATTTTGAAATAATTTCACATAAATATTCCTTTGGTGACCCTTTTCAAAAATTGTTCGCAAAATGTTGATTCACCAAGAAACATGGCTCTGATGGGGGGGGGGGGGGGCACTTACACTATATGGACATGAAGAAATTCTTAAAAATTCTTCTTCTCTGAAACGGTCTGTCAGATTTTGAAATAATTTCACAGAAATGTTTCTTGGGTGACCCTTTTTGCAAATTGTTCGAGAAATTTTGATCCATCAAGAAACATAGCTCTGATGGCTGTGGGCTATTTACACCATACGGACATGAAGAAATTCTTAAAAATTCTTCTTCTCTGAAACAGGTGGTCAGATTTTGAAATAATTTCACAGCAATGTTCCTTGGGTGACTCTTTTCAAAAATTGTTCACAAAATTGTGATCTGTCAAGAAACATGGCTCTGATGGTGGGGGCTATTTGCACTACAGGGACATGAAGAGGAATTTCTTAATTCTTCTTCTCTGGAAAGGCTGGTCAGATTTTGAAATAATTTAACAGAAATGTTCCTAGGGTGACCCTTTTCAAAAACTGTTAGGGAAATTTTTATCCGTCGAAAAACAACAGCCAATTGTTGGCACCTGCATGTGGTGCTCTTGTTCGACTTATGTTTTTAGTCACTATCGAGCATGTGCTCTTCTTCAAGAAATTGTCTTTGGGTGATCTATCCAAAAATTTATTTGCAAAATTCTGATTCATCAAAATCATTGCTGTGGTGATGATTGTAGGGGTGGTGACAGATTTTGAAATTACTTTTACAGGTGACCTTTTCAAAATTGCTTGGCAAAATAATGATTTTGTTTCCAAAGTTTCAATACCTCAAAAAAAAAATTGGCTATGGTCCTCTCAAAAATTCAGGTGAGCGATCCAGGGCCATCTTTGCCTCTTGTTTTTCATACAGTTCTTTTTAAAATTACACAGATTACTTGTATTTTTATCATCAAGAGCTTGAACCCTAATAAAAAAAAAGAAATCCAACAATTAAACTGAAGGAAAAGAAATTGGTTGATTTCTTTTTGCAAACAGAATACAGTGTGAGTTTTAGATCAGATCTGCATACTCTACATAATTCATATGAAATTTGCACAACTTTTATCTCTCTCTCTCTCTCTCTCTCTCTCTCTCTCTCTCTCTCTCTCTCTCTCTCTCTCTCTCTCTCTCTCTCTCTCTCTCTCTCTCTCTCTCAAAGAGTTGAAGCATATTGAAAATGAAGAAAACCCAATTAGATACCAAAGTTTAGGAAAACAAGGAATTTGTAATTGTAAATTTTTCTGACTCAGAATAATGACCAGATATTTCATTTATTTAAGTAAGTATATTTGTTACACTTACATCAATAGTTTGTATTATTGATTTTGTAAAGCAGGATATTGGATCATTATAAGCTCCTCTGGCCAATGGCCGAAGCTTTTTTTTTATAGCCCCGTGTCTGTACTGCGTCTGTCAGTGCTTCCGTCCTTCAGCTTCTACCAAAGGGTTCTTCAAATTCTAGCCGTGGGGTCTAAATAGGCCAAACCCCAAGGGTCACAAGTTTTACATGAGCTTATCTAGTAAAGCCAGAAAATATCTTCTTGTCCCTACTGTAAGGCCAAGAGCTACCAAATTTATCGTATGGCTTTGAGTAATAAACCTCTACCAAGATTCTTCAAATGATAGCCCTGAGGTCAAAATTAGTCCCGCCCCAGGGATCACAACTTTAAAAAAAATTGGCTGATATAGTGAAAACTTTAAAAATCTTCTCAGTCCTAACCATAAGGCCAAAGGCTACCAGATTTTACATGTGGCTTTATCTAGTGAGCCTCTACCAAAACAGTTCAAGTGATAGCCTGGGGTCAAATTTGTCCCTGCGCTAGGGTCACAAATTTTACATGGGGGAAATGTAGTGAAACTTTAAAATCTTATATTCCTAACCATAAGGCCAAGGGGTAACAAATGCTCGATGTAGCTTTATCTTGTGGGCCTCTACCAAGATACTTCAAAGTTATAGCTCTGGGGTCAAAAGTGGCCCTTCCCCACAAGTCACAAGTTTTACATAAGCTTATATAGTGAATACTTCAAAAATCTTCTTGTCCTGATCGTGAGCTACAGCTATAATATTTGTGAGTGTCATCATCTAGTAGGCCTCCTGCAAAAATGTTCAGATGAAAGCTCTAGACATAAGTGTCAAAATTGGTCCCACCTCAAGGGTCATAAATTCAACGTGTTTATATGGTGAAAATTCTAAAACCCATTTCCTAACTGTAAATTCTAGGCCTACAAAAATTGGGACAAAGCTTCATCTTATGGATCACTTCTGAGTTTGTTAAAAAAAATAGCCCCACCCAAGGGGTCTCATCTTTTATGGGGCTTTAAATTTAGGAAACTTTTAAAATCTTGTTTATTACCAAATGGCTTTGACATGTACAGGATCTATTCTAGAACAAGCGATTGTGGGATTGATGCTAATTGTTGTCAGATTCCGCATATAATTTACTCTCATGTTGCCAAAAATACCACTGATTTGAATCAAAAGGCATCGTTGCAGAAGCAGTTTTGCTACAAATTATGTCCATTAAAGTAATCTTCCTGGACAGGCAGTTGGTCAAAACAGCGCACTTAAAAAAATGACCCAGTCCAAAAAGGCCCACTTTACCTAGTCTTAGACTACTGTTATTGCAATAAATTTTATCAGAATGAATTTTGTACCTGTGTAACTCTTGCCTGTTTTTCAAAAATTACTTTATTTTTAGAAAAGGATATTCCTGAAACTGTCTTTTGACATGTCAACAGGTCAGTAAGTCTAGTGTATAGTCTTGGACAGGAATAAATGTCTGTTATTGAGCTAGATCTATATGTTTTCTATCTTTTTGTAAATTGTCCTGCCTACTTTTGGAAAATCCCCCTACTTTTGAGATTGAGGGGGTGAAATCCACCCTCATTTTCAGTTTCTGGAATAGACAGTGCATGTGATATTTGGTATGTGGCTTTATCTTGTGGACCTCTACCAAGACTCACATAATTGTAGCTCTGTGGCCTCACCCTGGGTTCAAAACTCTCAAGTCGGTTTTTAAAGAAAAAACTTAATGTCTTCTTTGAATTGGCTTTTTAAAGAAAAAACTTAACAGGTCTTGTTCGAAACCATTTAGCCTAGAATTGTTATATTTGGTATGTATGGTATGTACTTATTAGCCAGTAGAGTGATACACGGCTATCATGGCCCTTCTGTGTTGGTAAAAGCCAGTAAGTGAAGTTGTAAATTAGTGGTACATAATGAACTGTTCATGGCCAATAAAGAGGGTAAGGTCCTGTTAGGCCTCATCAGATAACTTTCAGTTGCTTGTGCATTTGTGTAACATTACCATATTTTGCTGGTCACTAGTTTTAACTCATTTGTAAGTTTGCAAGCAGATTAATATATCTGCCAACTAAAGGTGGGTATAAGTGTTTGAAAAATACTTTTGGGGGTGTGAACCAAAATGGTGCCCACAAGGGAAATCATAAACTGGTTTTCATTTATTTTCATTTTTATAGGCCGTAATAAAAGATCATTTAGAAAAATAAAATTAACGTATAAGCTGCTCCAACTTATAGGCCTCACCCTTGAAAATTTCCACTTTTTTAACAGATAGGCCGCGGCCTACTGTCCGGAAAATATGGTAGTATTTGCAGATCTATATTCTTTTCTTCAAGCTTACCTTTATACTTAGTTTTATGTATTGTTTATGACATTTTTTTTTAACATGCAAGAACTATACTTTCCAAAGTTCCTCAGTTTATTGATTGATTTTACCTGTTTAATCAAAAACATTTTGAAAATGAAGAGTGTATTTTTTGTTCTTGTCCAGTTAATGATTGGGCAGTTTTTCTTATCTTTCATTCTTACAAGTAAGTAAATTTGGTGGATTATCATTTCATGGTCAGGTAAACTCAATTTTAAACATGCAAATACTTCTGTAAGGGCCATACATTTATCTTTAATAATCTAGTATGTTTAAGAAATGGGAGGAAAACTGTCCTGAAACCAAACATTTTACATGTATCATGCATGTTTAGATTATGTTTTCATCTCCTTCTGTAGCTCTGCATGGCCATATTCTATTAGCTGTATGATATAGTTGCATTTCATACATCTGTAGTGGGCAGGTTTTAAAAGCATCATTACAAAAGAAGAAATTGCTATAACTACTAGGTTTTATGAGTCTATATTGAGTGATCCTATGCTTCACTAGCTTAACCCTGTACCGGACAATTTTGTGTTTTTAAGACCCTGAGAAAGAAAAACTTTTCCATAAGCACCATGTTTTCTACCCCTTCAGACACAAACCTCATCATTTGAGCCACATTTAATGTCACCTGGTGCAAAGTAAAGTGTTTGACATAGAAATTGGGTAGTCCATGGTAAAAGCCTTTTTGAAGCTTTTAGATAGAATATTTGATGTCAGATGTTTTCAGTATTTCACATTATGAAAAATTTTTCAACTTTTATTTTAAAATATGATTTTTAAAGAAAGTTTTTAAAACCACAGAACCAAAGTTCTGTGTAGTAGTATCCTAAGTACAGAGGGTTTTCGTGTGTATGTTTTATCAGTGGATTAAATCTTCAAATTTTCTTCAGATATGAACTGTTGATAGGATTCTTGCACTTAAAGTCAAAAGGATTCCTTTAACTGATAAGCCTGTCAACCCTTACAGAGCCACATGCACTCATCGGACATTTTCAGTGTAGAAATAAGAACCAAATTATTTTTGTTTAAATTAATTGCCTAGAATGTTTCAGCAAAGAGGGCAGAGTAGATCAAAGATCATCATCATGGGACTGCATATTCTGTGCAAAAAGGTCTTCATCTACACTGGCCGCAAACACAACTTGAGTTGTGAAAGGCACATTAAGGGTTAATGTCTCTTCCTGTTTTGCAATTCAAAGTTAAATTTTGTGGGATACAATATCCACATCCACTGGCATTGTTTAATTTTATTCTGTGGGACATTTCAGTACATTTCATCTTCTGAAATAGTCATTGAATATATTATATGGAACAGCAAAGTAGAAATGAACTTTGGTTTTTTTTTTTATGGAGAAAGAATTTTTTTCATTTACAGCAAATATGAAAAAAATTGAATATGCTTCCAACTTGGCTGGTTTGTGCTTTTTAGTTGAGATTCAGATGGCAAGTAGAACCACAGAAAATAGGGAATCATTTTAAATGAGATAGGTTTGAAGAAATTCTTGAGATGATCTGATTGGATTCCAGTTGATACCATTAGTAGTACTAAAGACTTGATATTTGATAGCTGAGATTATGAAATATGTTCGATTGCAAAATGGCTTTGGTTATTGAAGTCTATCGGACAGAAGATGCAGCAAAGAAAATACCAAATGGAAATGCTGCCCAGTTAATTGAAGGTAGTTTTTAGATTAATTTTGATAATTTTTATCTATAGACACTGTTATGCCTTGATAATCTGAATATGACTAGGACTGAAAAATTTGTTTTGAATTATTTGGTTTTTCTGAGGATTGAAAAATCACTTGACCTTAACATGCGGTGGAATGAAAAATTCATGAATATCTTTCAATAATGTTTTTCGTGTCATTTTTATGCACCTGTAAATGATTGGGTTTTTTTTACTTTGAAAATTGAGCAATAGCATGTTCTGGTAATTGATATGAGTAATCAGAACTTCATTTACACTATTGTTCATAGGTGTTTCTGTTCAATCCAAAATAGGTAGAATTAAAATATATGTGCAAAATAAATCAATTTTCTCTCTCTCTCTGTGATTAACTTTGATTGTTTCAGTTTTTAAAAAAAATTTAAGTACAGTCTTGTTCTGTGGTTTGAGCTTGTGACAGAACAATTTCTTAAGAAAAAAGAGTAAAAATTATTGCCATTGTTTGAGATGAAGAACATCTACAAAGTCTATTATTAGCACAGAAAGTAAATTTATAGCTCTTCACTTTGGGTGATGGTGTAATTCAATGAAACAGTAATCTGTGTATTTCAAAGAAAGATACAGGTAATATTATCCGGAAATGAGTCAGCCTGTATTTTCAAGATATTCATCTCTTACCTGGGCATTATGTAAATCTTTGTGGGGAGCATGAATAGAACATATTTTCTGGCTCCAGTGGTTGGCTGTGGATCCAGGAAATGACACTTTTGAAGGAAAGAATATATTTGATATGACAGATAGAAGAGATTTTCATTTAGCTTAGCAAGGTCACACAGACATACTTAATGGTTCCCCTCACAGCCCTGTTAAATGTTTCTCCCTCTCTGGTAACATTTATCAATCACTTTAACCCTTACAGTGTGTTTTTGTTCAGCATGCTTGCGTTAAGTGAGACATAGTTGTCACAATGTCGGTTCGGTGTATGTGTCTGTACATCTTTGTGTCCGTCTGTCCAAATTTTTCCAGACCATGGATGGATTTCAAAATAATTTGGCACCTTTGTTCTCCTTTATGAGTAGAAGTGCTATTTGAAACATTTATACAGATAGGTCCAAGGTCAAGGTCACTCTTGAAAGTCAAATGATAAAATTGTCAGGAATGTCCGTGCTACTACTTCTACATTGAGTTTAAAAATGATTTTACACAAGTATTCCCCTTTCCCAGTAGAAGTGCCATTTGAATCATTTGTTCAGGTAGGTCCAAGCTCAAGGTCACACTTAAAGGTCAAATGATGAAATTGTCATGAGTAGGGCATGTTTGAGCCATAAATTCTATGTTTTGGATAGATTTCAATGTAGTTTGGCACAATTATCCTTCTTCATGAGTAAATGTCCCATTTAAAATCCCACATGGAGGGCTCAACATGTTGCCCCTGGGCAATCTTCTAGTTTAACTGTATGGATCAAGACCAGACTGTGCAAAATCTCTAGGCCCAGTGCAAAACTTGGTCCCATGGGATCATTAATTGATCACCAGGTCAAGTTGTTGAAAAATATTAGGCTATTAACCCTTTATCAAACAACAAAATTTCAGACTTGTTCAAATTGAAAGCATTTGCTGATGACAAATCAGATGGGACTCAAATGATGGAATTTGTCTAATAGTACAAAAAGCATTGTCGGAAAAGGAGAAAATTTGGGTCATCAACATTTTCTGTTTTCCCCATGATGTTTTCCGATGGCCTTCTTCTTGGGCTTGTTAGAAACTCATGATTGTGTGGTAAAGGTTTAATAGGCATACTTTTTTTTCCATTTAGTCATCTTCAAAGCTTGTCAAAATGATAATGTCTGTGATTTCTTGGTCATCTTTGAAAAAGGGTCATTTCGGGTTGTAAACAAGGTCAATGGTCAAAGTCTTGAAGAATCTCATAGACATCCCTCTACCCATGTCCATGAAACATTAATATAAGTGGCATAACTATTGATTTGATGTTCATGACACTTATCAAAATAAATACCAAAACTAGGTATTGATGGATCAAATAATAAGATCAGTAGATCATACTGATGAAAAATCTTGTTAGCTCTCACCAGGACACAGGTCTCATCACATTCAAATGAAAGTTAATCAGAATTTTTTCTCATCGATAACTAGCACAGGTACATAATTACAATGGCAATGTGGGTTCAGGAGCAAGGTAACATGCATCTGTTTGTGAAGCTGCAGTTTTCATCTAATGTTCATGAAATTTTGCCCACTTGTCAAAGTATGTTATCTTTTAGCAACTCTTGCTTATCCAATACTTTCCAATATCTGAGGACAAACAATGACATTTTTCATGCAAAAAGTGATTAAATTAGCCATAAAAGTCATTAACAGTCCTCTTATTTTTAATCACCTCACTGAACAGCCAGAATAGCCTGCAGGAAAATGTAAATGGCTCAGAATTGCTGCTAGCAGTTTCTCTGTGTGCTGTTGTATTTTTAGCTCCACTGGCAGAAGGCAGGTGTGCTTATGTCATGGCCCAGTGTCTGTCGTGCGTCCGTCCATGCGTGCATGCCTGTGTTAACTTTTATTTCAAACATCTTCTTCTCTGAAACTACTCATCCAATTTTGATGAAACTTCACAGAAATGATCCTGCCATGGTCCTCTTCAGAATTTCTTGAAAGAATTTGATTCCTTCTTAAACTCTGGTTGCCATGGCAACAAAACTGAAAAATATTGAAAATCTTTGAAAATCTTCTTGTCTGAAACCATAAGGCCTAGGGCTACCAAATTTGGCATGTAGCTTTATCTAGTGGACTTTTACCAAGTTTCTTCAAATTATAGCCCTGGGGTCAAATTTGGCCCAGCCCCGGGGGTAACAAGTTTTACAAGGGCTTATATAGGGAAAACTTCAAAAATCTTCTCGTACCTAGCCATAAGGCCTAGGGCTACCAAATTTTGCATGTAGCTTTACCTGGTGCGTCTCTACCAAGAGTGCCCAAATTATAGCCCTGGAGTCAAGGTTGGCTCCACCCCAGGGGTCACAAGTTTTACATAGGCTTATATAGTGAAACTTAGAAATCTTCTTGTTATTAAACATAAGACCTAGGGCTTCTAAATTTAGCCCTGTCTCAGGGGTCTCATGTTTTACAGGGTCTTTTATTGAGGAAACTTTGAAAATCTTCTTGTTTATAACCACACATTCTAGACCTTTATCATATGGTATGGGCTTTATCTTATGGACCTCCACCAGGATTCAAGTATTTATAGCTCTGTGGTAAAAAATGGCTTTGCCCTGGGGTCATAACTTTCTTTTAGGATTTTACAGAAAATTTTTTGTATGTCTTCTACTTCAAAACTAATTGGCAAAGTAATTGGCAAAGTATTGTAATGTTTTGGCTTGTAGTGTTTTACTTATTAGCCAGTGGAGTGATACAGGGCCATCATGGCCCTCTAGTTTTTAATGTGTGTTCTTATCCAAAATCTGAGTCATAACTTTTTTTTTTTTTTCATCATTATTCAAGGGAGATCAATCACAAAGATGTGTAATGAAAAGTAGATAAGTAGACAATAAGTGGCGATTACCTGTAATTAATAAACATGTCTGGTGTTTGTGTTGGATATGGCTACTGTTGTATGCATGTAAGTAGAGAACCCAGTCTGTAATACATGTATATGTTAATCACAATATCAGTGAGTGCATAGGAAAATGGGATACCAGTATTTATGTCGATTTATTTCCAAACAGGCTCTTGAGAACATTGACAGAATAGGAACAATTGCTTATCATGAGTAATTCCTCTTTTTCCCTCAGTGTTTTCTCTATAACAGGGAAAAAGATTAATTTCACACGTGTTTCTGCTTACTTAGTGTTATTTGTACTAGTTCAAACTAGCAGTTGCTCTTGCCTAAGCCTATAAACAGAGTCAGAGTATGGAAATAGTGTTTTATTCTATTTTAGTATGAGATTTAAGTGTGGTAAGTGCTGTATAATGATGGATTACCGGTAAACTTTAATCTGTTGGTTTTAATTCCTAATTTGAATTATTTGACTATGATGATACTATCAATTCATATACAAGGTAAGGAATTATAGAGTTAATTAAGAACCTTGTTCAAGTCTTTTCAACTCCTCTTAACAAGACAAGATTTTACATTCGTCGAGTCTGAAAGCATTTGCACAAAATAAATGTGGAACGAACAATCAGGTTTATCTTTGAAAGAATAGTAAAC
Source organism: Hippopus hippopus (assembly GCA_946811185.2). NCBI lineage: Eukaryota > Metazoa > Mollusca > Bivalvia > Cardiida > Cardiidae > Hippopus > Hippopus hippopus. The sequence continues at coordinate 38,349,547 of OX328096.1, forward strand.
ATGTTTGGAAAAGGAGAAAATGCTGGTTACTAGCACTTTTTCCTTTTTCCAAAATGTTTTCAAAAGACTTCTTCCTAAGGGTTGTTAACCCTGTGCCACACAATCCTGACTTTTAACGACCCTGAGAAAGAAAGCCTTTAAAAACATTGTGGGAAAAGGAGAAAATGCTGGTAAACAGCAGTTTCTCCTTTTCCCAGAATGTTTCTACCCTATCTAAGACAAGTTCAATCTTTTGAGCAGGCTTCGATTTTTGTCTGCAAACACTTTCAATTTTGGCAAGTCTACAATTTTGTTGTTTTGCAAAGAATTAAAACAGGATTGTATGGTAAAGGGTTAAATGAAGGCATATGAGACAACAAAAGGAGAGAAAGGTAACCTGTCCAAAAGCAAAACTCTCTGACAATAGTAGGCATTTCTTAAAATGAATGTGTTTTGGTCTTAATTCCTAAACAGAACAATCTAGGATTTTACTGAACCTGAGGAAGAAGACTTTGGAGGCCATTGTGAGAAATTGCTGGTAATCATTAGTGCTCGGAGGGTTAACTTATTTACTTTCACTTTTTCAGGAGAACCCCAAGTAAAGCAGTACAAGCCTGTGTTGTTTAACAAGACTTCTCCGTCCACTTTGTCAGACATATCGGCATCACGAACATCTCCAATGACTGTCACCGTCAATACCAAGAAAGGTAACTTAGTCTTGACTTTAATTTCGTGTAAGAGTCTCCTCCCTTGTAGATATGTGTGTCTGTATCAAGTAAATTTATAAATGATTAATGTTTTATATTCATTGAATGCTCTTTTCAATATTATTTTCAGAAAAGCTGTAAAGATTAAAGCTCATCAAGTTAAAGTAAATTGTTAAATGAACAAACCATTGGATCCCATGTATTTTTGTTTGACTTACAATGTAAGATTTAAAAAGAAACAAAAAACTACTATGAATCAATTTATTTAAGTTAAAGCATTTATACATGTTTCAGCAGGGAAAAACAATTTAGGCTTGTTAATCATCTCATAGCTTGTTCTGTTATAATGTACGGTTATCGGGTAAATCCTTTCTGGCTCAATGATAAAGTGTAGGACTTGTAACCTGGATGCCCAGGGTTTGAGCACTGGGGTTTTTTGTGGGATTATCCTTGGGTAAGACACCTTACCCTAGCATTGGTGAAACCCAGGACATGCATGAATATGTGAGCTGTCTAGGGGATATGACAGAAATAATGTTGAAAGCTGCATAATACACCATTCAATCAAGCAATAAAAATCCTGTCCATCTTTCCGGCCCCTGTTCACACCCTTGCAATATATCACAAATGGAAACTGTGTGACAAATGAAGAAATTGCTTGTTTTGAGCAACTTCTGCATTTGTCATCATTTTTTCTAGACCAAGCCTGTGTAGAACAAAAATTGTCCTTGAAATGATTAGTTGATATAATCATTGTGTTATGTTAGCTTTTAGAAACTCCCTAGTACATTCAGCTTTTGGTGTTGTCATTATATTGTTGGTTCCTTCGTATTGATGATACTTGTAGTGGAATGTGATTGTTGTTGCTCATGAATGTTCCTGTAGAAGAGGAAATAACTGTTAATTTGTTACAGATATAAGAAATAAAACTCAGTGTTTCTATAAACATTTTGAAAAGAAATTATTAAAACATAGTCTGGTTGAGTGTGTAAATTACCAGAAGTATGGTGTTTAGGTTGAGTTTTGAATTATCCTAATTAAGTGGTTCTAAGGAAGTTGGCAGCATATTTATTAGTTTTAAACCATCAAAATTATTTTGTATAGTACTGTTTTGTAGATTATATGTACATGTACATCATGTCAGACAGCCTGGCAAGGAAATCTGTTGTTAAAATGATACTTTAATTAGTGTTCTATGAAGGAACAACATGCTAATTCTTCTATCAACAGTTCGACCCTATACAGCATCAGCCAGCCCTGTCCTTCGTAGACAGTATAGAACAGCCCCAACAAGTCCTGTTGTATTTCAGTCGACTTTGAAAATTCCACCTTTGTCTCCTAGAACAACTCAAAGAGCACTTGGTAAAGTGTTTGGAAAATGCATGCTTGGGCAATAATCACCAATAATTCTGAATGTTTTTTAATTTACATTTCAAGACTAGATATCTGATACCTGAGATAGTTTGTCCCATAATCAAATGGCTAGTCTTGAATGCAGAAATAGAAATGAATATGGAATTGTTGGTGAATACAGACCCAGATTTGTGTGATTGAGTGACCTTGACCTGTCTACTAGTCCACCATACTGTCCTCACATTATTTGTACCCATCAATTCACTTTAGCTAGAACAAAACTGTATCTTTGTAAGCTACAATATTATAAATGTTTGTAATCTAGAATGTAAAGGAATTATAAATTTAAAAAATGCATAACTTGGATGCAGAAGAATTATGCTAGTTTCAGATGAGGTCCATTCTCTACCTCTGTAGGCTAGTTTTAAATTTAGCCTTGCAATTATATAATATTATATGCAGTCTTCACCCTTAGAATGCTATACAAAAACATAGACATTTTACTTAGAGGATACACCAAAATGTTGGACATGCAAATTTGTTTCAATCAGCTTTTTCTTTCTTCGCCCCCCCCCCCCCCCCCCCCCCCATGTTAGAGAAAACTTCATACTGTCCGGGAAAGCACCTTTAGTGCTAAACCCTGTGTCAGATGATAAGACCTTAGGCCTTTTTCATATTGGAAGCACTTGCAGACTGAAATAAATTTGGCTGAAGTAATGGAATTTGCCTTTGAAGGAATAGAAAATGTTACGAGAAAGGTTGAAAAAGCTAGTTCCCCCCCACACATTTGCAAACTACTTCATAAGTAGGTTTGTTAAAACAGGATTGCTTGGTAAAGGGATAAGTTGTCCACTGTGTTAACCCTTTACCACATGGCAAAATTTCAGACCAATCCTAATTGAAAGTATTTCCAGACGATAATTCATAGTAGCTCAAATGACCTAAATTTTCTTTGGTAGGTTAGAAAACTTTGTGGGAAAAAGGAGAAAATGCTGGTTACCAGGAGAAAATGCTGTTTTCAAAAGGCTTCTTCCTCAGGGTTGTAAAAGTCGTCATTGTGTGGTAAAGGGTTAACAGATAATTCATAATTTGCCAAATAAGTGAGAGGCTTATCTTCATTCATGAAAATAAATTTAGGTAATGAGAATGAATGGCTAAGTTGTACTAGAAACTTCACAAATTAGTAGATGCTGTAGATCCAAAATCAGACTGCACAATTGTTGTTAGCAGATCTTGACCTACGTTGTCCATGTAGGCAGCTAAACAAAAGGAAACAATATGAAATATAGACAAATAAAATTAGTAAGTAGGAGAAAATGTATTATAAGCCCATAGGTGATTGTTACAAGGTTATTATCCACTCAACTGCTAAAACATGAGTTTTTTGTCCCCCAGTTTGTGAGAATTTTAAGTTAAAAGGAGCAATTGCTTATGAAAAACAATTACTTTGCTACAAACAATAAATTCCTTGTGATTCAAGCAAAGTGTTTTTCTTTTCTTAGCCCATGCTGTAAAGGATAAGACAGTCTCCTGCTGATGAGCCAAAAGACACTTAAATATAAAAATGAAAAAAACACAGTCTTCCATCATTATTTAGTTCACTTTCAAGGTTGTTTTTTTGAATTTTTCTGCATTAGATTATCAGTAGAATAGTAGGTCTTGATTTACTGAAGATTTTTATGCCTCTTCTTTCAGCTGGTATGTACAGTAGTTTAGGATTAGGATGAAATATATTGTTATCATAAGCTACTGCATGTTGATTTTCATTGAATTCCTTATCATACTGATACATTCTTTCCTATTTCATGTTCTCATCACTTTGTTGAATGTACTAAAATCAGCTCTTTACCAAATGACAAATTTTTGGACTGGACCAACTTCAAACCATCTGCAGACAACAAATTAAATCTTGTTAACATGATGATTTCTGACTTTGATAGGATAGAAAATATTGTGGGAAAAGGAGAAAATGCTGGTTACCAGCATTTTCTCCTTTTCCCAAAATGTTTTCTATAGGCTTCTTTCTCAGGGTCCCGACTTTTAACAACCTTGAGAAAGAAGCCTTTTGAAAACATTGTAGGAAAAGGGGAAAATGCTGGTAACCAGCATTTTCTCCTTTTCCCACAATGTTTTCTACCCTATCAAAGAAAAATCCCACCATTTGAGCAGCATTAAAATTGTCATATGCAAATGCTTTGAGTTTGGACAAGTCTACTCTTTTGTCTTGTGGTAAAGAGTTAAACCTTGAAAGCTGTCTACTGCCATTTGCCATCTGTAACTTTGCGTTGCCTACTAGGACTAGTTTATACAAAACCAGTCACAGTGCACACTGATGTATTGTGAAACTGATGTATTGTGATTTGTATCAAGTCCATACTGTACATCGGTTATATCTCTACACTTCAATAATTTGCAATTGCTTTAAGCCTTTACAAGACAAACCCTGAGGAATCAGGATTTTGAAGACATCATGGGAAAAGGAGAAAATACTGGTTACCAACATTTTCTCCTTTTCCCACAATGTTTTCTACCCTTTTTAATAGAAAGTTCATCATTTGAGTTGCATTTGTCATCTGCTCTTGTTTTCAGTTAGGGAAGTCTAAAATTTTGTTGTCTGGTAAAGGGTTATACCATCCTCGTGAAGATTTTAAATGTTAAAGACTGAAGAAATTAAATGTTCAAAGTCTGAACAAACATTCAGCGTGACTTGCAAAGCATTCTGCTCCTATAATGAAACATGTGAACTATTTTTTCAGTTTTTAAAATATTGTTTGAAATTCTGTTTTGTTCGTACTAGAACCTATTCCTTGTGGCATGCCCAGATCTCTTTAATTCCACTATACAAAAATGTTTCATCTGGTCTTTGATTCACTAGTTGTAAAATTTCATGCAACATAAATGAAAAATAACCTTGAATTTTCACTGACAAGGTTTTACAGTTTCATATCAAATGAAAATATTTTTTCCTGTTTGACTCTTTTTACCACACAACACAATTTTAGATTGGTTCCAATTGAAAGTGTCTGCACACGACAAAATATAAATGATGAACTTTGGTTTGATAGGGTAGAAAATATTGTTGGATAAGGAGAAAATGCTGCCCCTTTTCCCAAAATGTTTTCAAAAGCCTTTTTTTCAGAGTCATTAACTCTCAAGATTGTGTGATGAAGAGTTAACAGTCCAGGCAATCAGTTTCAAGGCCAGGGTTATTTTTGTAACAGAAGCTGGAATTTGTCAATTTTGAATTTTTACCATTTAATTTAGCCCTTTACCAAACAGTCCTGTGTTTTCCTGACCCCAAAGAAAGAGGATTCTTTAAAACGTTGTGGAAAAAGGAGAAAATACTGATATCAGCATTTTTCCCTTTAACACAATATTTCCTCCCCTCTCTGAGAAAAAACCCATCATTTTAGCCACATTTTATTTGCATCTGCAAATACCTTCAATTTAGGCATGCCTAATTTTTTTTTAGTATGATAACGAGTTTAAAATGAGATCAAATTTTTATGACCAATGTGCAGTTTAATAAAGAATGGGCTTAAAACAAACCAGTTCTCAGTTATTTAACTTTGTAGTATTTCATTATGATTTGCTGTATTTTCACCTCTTTTATTATTACATTAAACTTTAAAAAGAAAAAACACTCTTCAGTGTGCAATGGTCTTTGACATGAAAATGAATCAATGTGATGCTTGTTATAGTTTGCAATACCCACTGTTACATTATTGAAACAAAAGAATTAGATTTGAAGGTAACTTACTTCTACAATTAACAGAAAAATGCAGCAAACAGGGAAATAGTTTATTTGTTACCATATCCAGACAGTACCATTTACCGGTATTCAAAGTTCATGAAAATGCATCTTTATTGATGAGAAGACATAGGTGATCTTCTGTGCATTTTTAGAATGAATCCATTTGCTTTGCCTACCATAAGTTCATGAGTTGCCATGTAATTTATTTTTATAATCATTTATTTAAATTTCGAATTCCAGAAATGCAACTAGATCTGATCCTTTGCAAGAAATCATACTATACCAGAATTTGAAGCATTTATCACTTCCATATCAGTTATCTAAATAAAACACCCTCACTTTTTTTTTAATCTCTGGGATTTAGGGGTGTCTAATTCTTGATCTTATTACACAGCACAAAATCTGCTGAAAAATTCCATCACCAGTATATCCAGTGAAGATCTGCCATATTACTGGTCAACAACACCGCCGTCTTCTTGTGCCTCCACACCCCCACAGAGACCTCGTTTTCCAAAACATTTTAAACCAACACCATTTCTCCCCCAAGAGGTGCCACCAGATTTGCCAAAAGGGATTTCCTCACCATTGTTGCCTCGAAAGACATATAAAAAGAGGGATTTTTCTCCCAGCAGCGAAGAGTCCGGACCAGTTTACACTCTACCTGGAAGGAAATCAAGAGCCCTTCAGGTCCCCAAAAAGTCAAGAGGGCTACTGTTGTTTCATAAACAACAGCTAAGACTTTCTGATCAAGGTATTCCAGGTATACTCCGCATGATACCAGTTTTATGGACAGTTCATGGTCCTCAGTTCAGAATGACAACCTCCTGTGTTACCACTGTTGGCAATTTGTTTTCCATAGTTTATGAGTAACAGTTTTAAATCTGACTTGGAATTGCCTTCATTGTTTGAATTATAATGTACATTTTTTGTGGACTTGTTATAAATAAGGCCCCTTTGGAAGGGAATCATTTTGTTTCACCTTGCATGAAAACAAAAAAGACTCTAGGTGACAATTTTGAGTTTGCAATTTTGAGTTTGCAAATAACTTGATTGGGAAATATTCATAACGAAATTAAAGACTTGCCAGTCTCAGTCAAAGTTGATAAATAAATCAAGTTTGAAAAAAAAGTAAAATTTTGAAACAATCAGAATAACTCCAATAAAGGAGATTCCTGGGTAATGTTACGGTATATACCTTTCTATCGTTGTGTGATGTAGTGTTGTAAGATACAGTGTGAGTTTAACCTTTTGATATGAATTTGTGCTGTTGTTTTTCATGGTGATAAGCATGGTTTTGGTGATTTATTTCATTTATGCTCGCAGTTTATGGTGAAAAGTGATGAAAATATATTTCAATATGTTTTTTGCCCAATTGATTTGATGCAGCAGTTGGTTAAGTTGTGCTACGACCTAGCCAAAATCACATTCTTACTGCAGAATAACAGATATCTCAATCTTGTTGAAAGTCCTCAAAGGAAGGTGATTATTGCCAGTATCATTCATAAACAAAGGCAGATTTAATCCTTCTGGACCCTTCTGAGATGTGGATACTACAAGCAAACTGTATTTTCCTTATCCTGTAATGCATGTGCAAGTTTGATTTACATTGAATTGAGATTTCAGAGTTTCATAATACAACTACCCAACTTGAGAAATTGATTTTAAGCCATACATCCACAGGTACATCAGTATCACATCCATGTTGAGCAAGAATTTTAATCTTTTTTGATTCATGAAAGATTACCGAAATCTATTTGATAATTCAAATGTGAAATTCAACTATATCTTATCAGATAGTGTTACACAGAAACAGGTTTGTCCTACAATCATATTTACCATGATGCCAAGTTAATGGAACATACCCTGAAATCTGTACAAAGATTTGTGTCACTTCCTGTCCAAAACCTAAATCCACTAAGATAGTGATTACCATTCTGAATGATTTCTATGATTTGAATAAAACATTTGAGGTAATATATCCTTTACATCAGAGAATAAAGTTAGTGAGATGGTAAAGGAAACATACAACCTTAATTTTGATGGTGTAAATGCAATATAGCTTGGGTATTAACATGAGAACATGTTCAGCAGGAAAAATCTTAATTTTTCATGAAGCCATAGTTGATATTCATGCAGATTATGACTAAAGTAGATTTGCTATTTGACTAAAGTTTCCAATTCATCACAGAGATAAAAAACCAGCTGTGTGTTCTGTTAATTGTAAGTAGGAAAAATAAAGGTGTTTTTAATCTGCAATCGATTGAAACATTAGCCTGGAACTACTTTTAGGAGAAGTGTGATCTTCAATTTGGATAACAAATTGACATGTAGCATTCCACTGGATTTATTTTTGGAAACTTGGCATGGTTTACAGACAGAAAAGTTTCAGCAAATCTTTATTGTCCAATGAAATTAAATGAAGAATATCTGAAATGTGATTTTTACTGTTTTAATGGTTGAAGCTGAGATAACAATTTTTTAGATTTTCAGATTTGCATTTTTTGGTTTCAGTTTGCCTGAAATTATGTTATATACTTGTCTGTATTTTAAAACACACTTTCCGCGCATTCCAGCATGCTAAACAGTACCAATTACTGTGCATTTAGCTCGTCTGAGCACCAAGTGCTCAATGTATACTTTTGTGATATTGCTGTGTCTATCGTTTGTTGTCCATTGCACTACATCAACTTTCACCTTGTGTATGCTGTAGAGGCTACACTTTTGGTTGAATACTCATAAAACTTGTGTCAGAATATTTACCTTGATAATTTCTCAGACAAGTTGAAAACGGATCACTTTGGGTCAAAAACTAGGTCACCAGGTCAAATCTTTGAAAAACCTTGTATACACTCTAGTTCAGTTCAATACTCATGAAAGTTGGTCAAAATGTTTGTCTTAATGATATCGTGGATGAGTTGGAAAATGAGTCAAGTTATGTCAAACACTAGGTCTTAGAGGAAAACCTTAACATGTACACTCTAGAAACAACATTTTTGTCCAATACTTATGAAAGTTGGCTACTTTTTCAGCCATTTCTCATGAAATTTTGTTAGAATGGTTGTCTTTGTATCTCAGAAGAGATTGGAAATGGGTCGTGTTAGGTCAAAAAGGCTCAGGTGAGGGACTCAGGGCCATCATGGCCCTCTTGTAATATGTTCGTTCAATGTTCAGATGCTATTTTGCTTTTTTGTCTAGTTCATTAACATCTGTGGAACACTGTCAGACTTAGTCTAAAATATGGCTGTGAAACTGTTCTGAGTACAGTGGTAGAATTAGATTGACATACCTTTGGTTTGAAATATTTAGAGATATTCATAAGGTCCCACTTGGCTGTTTCTTTGATTGCATGCTATAATTTATCTTGTATGCATATTTTGTATATTTTGTATCCTCAAATGTTATGGCAGGACTGTTACAACATCATTGCTTGATCTCATGAGACTTATATTTTTGTCTTTAATTCATTCCTTCCTACATTCCCCAATGCTATGTAACCCTGTTTATTTAATGCTATGCACAAAGTAGATGACCCTGTATAATGACACAAGATTGTATTGTTGGATGCTCAGTGAATGATAAAAAAATTTACATGATTGAATGTCATCATCATTATTTGAATAGAGATTTATCATAAGTTTTCCAACCCATTCATGCAGCTATGTTCAAAGGGTACACCTTCCATCTTACATTTTTTTCCTTTACTTTGTTTAATCCATAGTGTTGTGTTTTTGATGTTCTTGTTTTTCATACGATGTTTCAATTATTCACCACAGCAGAATTTAGACTCAATAAATATCAAACCTCTTTGTTTTTATCATTAGACACAGATGACTCTGAGCATCCCTCACCTTGGCAGCAGACAATGCCAAACCAATCATCTAATGCCCTTGGAAGGAGCTACAGTGTGGAAGATGGAGGTGGAAGATCTCTACCTATACGGGTAGAGACAAGAACTCAGCCACCAGCCTACAGCACTCCTCCTTCTAGAAGTTATAGTGCAGATTCACCTAGGTCAAACCAGCCACAACCTAGAGATTTCGTATCCAACCAAAAGGACCTTCCTAGGGAGATTCCCATTGTGTTTGAAGGCTTACAAGAAGGATTGAGAAACCTAAATCAGGCTGTACATGATGAGTCATGGGACCCAGATTCTCCGAGAACTTACGGTTTTGAAAGAGAATCTCGGAAACCAGCTAGACTGCAGGAAGTTCCTATACAGAGGGAAAGCCCAAAAAGTCATCGTAGCTTACCACAATCCCCAGAAAGACAGTCAGGGCTGGTAAGCTATGCAGGACGTCAGATTCCAATCGAAGTCAGGCAAGCCTCAGTTGGTGGCAGATCATTTGGGTTCCAACAAGAAAAACTACTTGACACTGAAGAAGATAAAAAGAAGGCAGACTTGGAAAGACGTAGAAAAGAGTTAGAGAGGGATATTAACAATGTGATATATGAGGCTATAAAGCAAGTGCCAGTATACAATCAGAAGTCAGAATCTGATGTAAGATCACCAAAACCATTAGAGAGAAAACAATTTTCTAAACAGGCATCTATAGAAGATGAGATAATCATGCCACAGAAAATAGAATCACCTCAAAAACAAAGGGTTGCTGAAGCTCTTAATAAAGCTCAAGGTAGCAATCAAGAGGCTATTGAAAGGCAGTTTGATTTAGAAAAGGCAAAGCAGGACTGGGAACAGAGAAAGAAAGACTGGGAAATGAGGAACCAGGCAGGATCATACTCTACACTGCCTGTTAAGAAAAGTTTAGTTGCCAAGCAATTTACACCAAAGCCAAGTTCAGGATTTGAGAGTGATACTGGTGGATACACAACTCTGCCTTCATTCAGAAACAAATCACGCTCCAAGTTCTCACACAGCATTAGCAATGATCCTGACAGTGGCAGCTTTAGTGATATAGAGGGTGGTCGAGGTCGTTCACAGCCATCTTGGAGGCCTGTGAACTCTTCAATAAAACCAAAGCAACCTTGGCGTAAAGCATCAAACATGACAAATCCAGAATATGCATGGACACCTGCTTCACCAGGTTTAAAGAAAAAAGAATTTAGACCTATTGAAGTGTTGCATACACCACATGATGAAAGAGATGTAAAAAGTCAATATAATAATCAGGCTATACATGATGAAAGTTTCCAAAGAAGAGATGATGATGAAAGGTCCCAAAGAGGATTTGTACCAGTTAAGATCCAGCATGAAACAAGACCTAGGAAAGGTAAACTGTATATAATATCAGGCATGAATGTTGTAGGTAGAGTCAACTGACATAGTAGTTATGGCAACTGTTACGGTACCAACAGATCCCTTTCAGAAGTTTTCAAAAAAAAAGCATGCCATATTATACCCTACTAAGCATGATAGAAGTGGTCATGCAGTATCTTCAGTTCATCATTGAAAGTATAACTTTGTGTGTGTTATTAACTGGAAATTCAAATATAATTTTGACAACAAGATTTGTTTGTTCAGCTTTTTATTTGTAGTGCATGCCTTATCATGAGTATGTTAAGTTTGTAAAATTTGTATGCATTTTTTGTATGCATGACAAAAATTTCTATGTATCAATTGATTTTGATTGAGCTATTTTGGTTCATTTAACAGATACACTTTCTTGTTCTGTATGGATTTTATAATGTAAATCATTTGATTTGTATGATAATGGATTAATTTTTTTTCCCCCAAAAAAAATTTCATATTTTTATGCATGGATAATCATGTTCACACAAATATAAAGGTGAAAGCAACGTGCTTTGTATATCTTTCAAAGCCTTTAATCCTTACCATACAATCCAACTTTTAATGAGCCTGAGAAAGAAAGCTGTTGAAAATATTGTGGGGAAAAAAAAAGAAAATGTTGGAAACAGCATTTTCCCCTTTTCCCAAAAAGATTTTTCTGCCCTTCCCAAAACAAATTGCAAATTTTGAGTCACTTTTACTTTATTGTCTGCAAATGGTTTCAAATTGTACAAGTCTTGAATTTTGTCGTTTGCTAAATAGTTAATTTCCACCATTAATATGAGTGACTTTTGCAGACAGCATAGTGCAAAAAGATTGCTGCCATGAACATGCAGTCTTTTATTTGATTCTGAACATAATTTTAAACTTGTCCAAATTGAAAGATTTAATTTTGCAAATGACAACTCAAGTGAGGTTCAAACGATATTACTTGTCATTGGAAGGGTAGAAAACATTATAAGAAAAGGAGAAAATGCTAGTTGCTCCTTTTCCTAAAATGTTTTTTTCAAAGCCTCCTTTCCCAGGGTCAGTAAAACTCAGAATTGTTTGATAAAGGGTTAAATTCTTTACCAGAAAACAAAATTTTAGACCCATCCAAATTGAAAGCATTTACAGATGATACATTAACCCTTTACCACACAATGACGCCTTTTAACGCCCCTGAAGAAGAGGCCTTTTGAAAACATTGTGGGAAAAGGAGAAAATGCTGGTAACCAGCATTTTCTCCTTTTCCCACAAAGTTTTCTACCCTATCAAAGAAAAGTTGGCTCATTTGAGCCACTATGAAATTGTTGTCTGCAAATGCTTTCAATTTGGATAGGTCTTGAATTTTGCAGTGTGGTAAAGGGTTAAATGTGGCTCAAATGATTGGACTTGTTCTTGAAAGGGTAGAAAACATTATGAGAAAAAAATGCTGGTTGCCACCATTTTCTTCTTTTTCTACAATGTTTCCAAAAGTAGTCTCCATCAGGGCCATGACTTGTGATTATTTGGTAAAGAATTAAATTCTTTTTTCTAACTGTATTAAAATTTTGGTGCTATAGAAAAATGGTCAACTGATTGTGTAGGTAGAATAATATGGAAACTCAAAATGGCTTGAAGTTTAGGACTGTAATTTGTGTAAAAAACAATATTGAAAAAGAAAAATTGTTAATTCCAAATTCTCTTTTTTGTCAGAATGTTTTTATGGTTGGTTGCTTGTCAAAAAGTCATCTGTGGGCAAAAATATGTCCCTGGAGTTGAGGGTTCAAATATCTTTGACAAATTGGATTAGTGGGATATTTTATGATGAACATGTCCTGTTTGTTTCCTGGAAAATCAATATGTGCACTCACTGAATGACCAGTCTTATACCCTCTGTTCCCAGATATTTTGACCTTGGATTAGTTTAATCGTTTACCACACAGTCCAGAGTTTTAACCACCCTGAAAGAAAGTGTATTTGAAAACATTGAGGGAAAAGGAGAAAATGCTGGTAACCAGCATTTTCTCCTTTTTCCACAATGTCTTCAACCCTGTCAACACATAAAATTAGGCTCATTTTCAAATTTGTAATCACTCTGCAGATGCTTTTGATTTGAAAAAGTTTGGAATTGTCAGTTGGTAAAGAATTAATTGGTTGGATCCTAGACCTTTGCCTGATGGTTGTATCACTGACTGTAGCAAATGTTCCATTTGTGACTATATTTACCATCGCATAATAAATATTATGAATTCCTCAAAATGGAGGACACAGTAAACCCAATCACAGTTCAAATCTTTATTAGATTACAAAATTTGCAACTTGCGAATACTGAAGGCATTTCCTGGTTGAAAAAGGAAATATGGCTCAGATGTTGCTGCAGCATATTTGTTTTACAAAACATTGTGAGAAAATGCTGGTTCCATCCTCATGATAGTGAAAGTATCTGATGGTATGTTAAAAGGTTAATACATTTATTACTTGTTTTATCATGCATGGAAAGAAAATAGTCCGCAATTATGTAGCAAGTTTCTTTTTATCAGAATATCTCAAACTGAGGGAGTGTAGATCCATGATCAGACAGTACTTCTTATGACAAGACAAATAAGGAATCTTTATCTGTTATGCCATATTTCACAAAGCTGCTGTAATATCCATTAGCTGAATGAGGGATAAATGCAAAGTCAGCCTGATTTGGCATTGATGCATGTTGTCCCACAGACACAATAGTACTGTTCCTGGCTGGGTTAACCCTTTACCAAACAATCCAGTGTTTTAACTGTTCTTGGTAAAAGAGGCATTTGAAAATAGTGTGGGAAAAGAAGAAAATGCTGGTAAACAGCATTTTCTCCTTTTCCCATAGTGTTTTTTTATCATCTTAAAATAAGTCACATCATCAGCCACATTTAACCCTTTACCAGACGTCAAAATTTTAGCCTTGTCGAAATTGAAAGCATTTGCAGACGACAATTTCAGTGTTGCTCAAATGATGCAATTTTGCTATGATAGGGTAGAAAACATTGTGGGAAAAGGAGAAAATGCTGGTTACCAGCATTTTCTCCTTTTCCCACAATGTTTTCTAAAGGCTTCTTTCCCAGGGTCGTTAAAAGTCAGCCTTCTGTGGTAATGGGTTAATGTGTGGTTTGTAATTGTTTTCAATTTGGACATGTCTAAAATTTTATGGTGTGGTAAAGAATTAACCCTTTACCAAACAATCCCTGGTTTTTACGACCCAGAGGAAGAAGCCTTCTGAAAACATTGTGGGAAAAGGAGAAAATGCTGGTAACCAGCATTTTTTCATTTTCCCAGAATGTTTTCTACTCTTTCAAAAGCTGATCTCATCATTTGAGCCGCTGTTATTTTGTCATCTGCAAAGGCTCTCATTTTGGACATGTCTGAAATTTTGTGGCATTGTAAAGACTATGTAGGCGGAAGCATTTCATCAACATCAATACACTTCGGTGTGCTCAGAAGAGTTTTTGTGATCTAATGTAATTCTGTAAATGATTTCTCCTAGATCATTACTAAGCTACAAAATTTTGGCCTGGACCTACTTGAAAGCATCTGCAGACAACAGTTAATTTTTACTTAAAACATGAAATTTGTCATTTAAAGGGTAGAAAAGATTGTGGGAAAAGAAGAAAACGCTGGTTACCAAAATGCTGGTTTTCAAAAATCCTCTCTTTCAGGGTCATTAAAAGTTGGGATTGTGTGGTAAAGGGTTAATCCTTTACCACACAATGACGCCTTTTAACGCCCCTGAAGAAGAGGCCTTTTGAAAACATTGTGGGAAAAGGAGAAAATGCTGGTAACCAGCATTTTCTCCTTTTCCCACAAAGTTTTCTACCCTATCAAAGAAAAGTTGTGTCATTTGAGCCACTATGAAATTGTTGTCTGCAAATGCTTTCAATTTGGATAGGTCTTAAATTTTGCCGTGTGGTAAAGGGTTAAAACATGAAATTTGTCATTTAAAGGGTAGAAAAGATTGTGGGAAAAGAAGAAAACGCTGGTTACCAAAATGCTGGTTTTCAAAAATCCTCTCTTTTAGGGTCATTAAAAGTTGGGATTGTGTGGTAAAGGGTTAACCCTTTACCACACGACCAATTTTAGACCTGTCCGAATTGAAAGCATTTGCAGAGGACAGTTTCAATGTGGATCATATGAAATGATTTTTCTTTGATAGGGTAGAAAACATTGTGGGAAAAGGAGAAAATGCTGGTTACCAGCATTTTCTCCTTTTCCCACAATGTTTTCAAAAGCCTTCTCTATCAGGGGTGTCAAAAGTCGTCATTGTGTGGTAAAGGGTTTATCCAAGGAAACTAACTGAATCAAAGAAGAACTGTTTAGGTTGTAGTAAAGAAATTTAGGTGCAAGGCATTTGATCAAGACAGACACTACTGATGTATTATGTTTAGCAGAAACAGCAAAATATCTTCTTGAAAACTTCATATTATTTGACACAAGACCTTAGATGTTTGAAAGAGAGATGTTGGGTTGTCTTTGTGGGAGTTCTTAGCTCTTACAGTGCTAAATGAATGAAAAAGACTCTACCAATTGGTGGAATGGGCCAAATCATTGCCATGTTTACGCCACTTGGTCAGAATATCTCGCAAAATAGTGGACAATGGACATTGTTAATCAGATCGCATATTTGCATTCTCATCTTGATCATCACTTCCAGCAATGCACTTGATGTCAGGTGGAGTATTTTAGCGTTTACATCTTTACCAGATGACAAAATTTAGCCTTCTCTAAATTGAAAGCATATATAGAGAGGGCATAATTATTATGTAATGTTAATTAAAACATGAAATTTCTAGTTCAAAAGGTAGAAAACATGGTGGGAAAAGGAGAAAATGCTGGTTTCCCACTATGCTTTCAAATGCTTTATTTCACAGGGTTGGTAAAACTCAGGATTGGTTAAGGGTTGAAGAGATTTGTTCAGTCAGGAAAAACATTTTAGTGCGACTCAAGGACCTTTTGTGGACAGTGCAGATCAAGATCAGACTGCACAGATTGTGCAGCCTGATCTTGGATCTACACTGTCCAAAGGGGAGATACCTTTTCTCCAAAAATGTCTTTGAAATAGCAAAATTTGTGTTTTTACAGTCAATTTGAAAGGTTCCTTTCATTCATTTAGCAGGATAAGGGTTAATTAACCCTTTACCACACAATGACGCCTTTTAACGCTCCTGAAGAAGAGGCCTTTTGAAAACATTGTGGGAAAAGGAGAAAATGCTGGTAACCAGCATTTTCTCCTTTTCCCACAAAGTTTTCTACCCTATCAAAGAAAAGTTGTGTCATTTGAGCCACTATGAAATTGTCGTCTGCAAATGATTTCAATTTGGATAGGTCTTAAATTTTGCCGTGTGGTAAAGGGTTAATATTGTTTGATGTAGGTTGTTTTATCAGGTATATCCCAACAAAGTGGACAGTATAGAACCAGGATCAGTGCACATTTCTTGCAGTCTGATCTTGGTCTTCACTTTTCAAAGAACTAACAATTTGGTTGGCACTCTGAGATATAACTGATTTTTCCTATCATTTAGTCAATAGTTTTTTTTTTTCAGTTTGGATATTTGCTTCTAGATGTAGGCTATAACTGAAAGGACTAACCCGTGCCCTTTCATACTACAGTGGTGATGTATTGAATTTTCTATGTACAGGCTCAGTGTGGATGGGAGGTTTCTGTTTGGAATATCTGTTTTGCAACTCTTGCTTTCAGTATATCTAAGTTCAGAGAATATCACAGAAGATACTTTTTGTAACAAGAACATGTGCAATTTTTCATTTGAGTTGAAAACTAAGAGTATTGTCAAATGAGATGGATATTTTGATTATTGTAGTTGGAACATTTAGTCAATAAGAGGTAAGGGCAACTAGCTATATTACAGAATCTTGTTTCTTCGTGTTTTAACTGGGCTCTGCCAAATTTTAAGCATATGCAGATGACAAAGTAAATGTAGCTTAAGTGATGGTCAGTGTGTGTGGTAGGGCAGAAAGCATTGTGGAAAATGATGAAAAGCAGCATTTTCTTTTACCAGCGTGTTTTCAAAAGCCTTTTTCTTCAGGGTTGTCACAACTTTGGATCATGTGGTAAGGGGTTACAGCACAGAGCAAAACTTAAGCTACTTTTTATAGACAGCGTAGATCAAGGTCAGATTGCTGTTTCTGTGCAGTTTGGTCTTAGATCCTCACATGCTGACATAATGTGAGATGTTTTGGCAAATATCTACAGGTTTCTTTTTTACCGGTTGCTTTGCTTAATTCTATTTCATGCTTGAAAGTTTCAGTGCATCTAGCCTTTAGACCTTTGAATTTAATAAGTCTGTGTTGTGTCATGTAGTGAAGGGTTAATCCAGTGTTTTAATGAATCTTACGAAAAATGCTTCTGAAAACATTGTGGGAAAAAGAGAAAATACTGGTTACCAGCATTTTCTCCTTTTCCTACAATGTTTTCAGTTGTTTCTAAAACAAATTTTGTTATTCAAGCCACAAATGATCTGTCATCTGCATTTTCTTTTAGGTTAGCCTAGTCTACAATTTCGTCCACTAGTTAAGGATGAAATAGGCAAAAACACTTTCCAGAAAAAAAATTTGTCCATAGCTTTATTTTATTACGATCTGGACCTTTTTTGTGGCTTGAAAGTAACTTTACAATGTATCATTTAGCTTCTGGAGTTTCTATGTATATTTTAGAAGAAGGTAGCTGTGTTATTAGGGTCTTTCTTCATTGGTTAGTGCTTACTTTGTAGGATTCATTATCTTTAGTTATGATCCTTGCTCGAAGTACTTTGGTTTTTTGTGGGAGTGTCCATTGGTAAGACATTTCAGAGTTCTGGCCTAGTACTGGCGAAACCCAGGACAAACATGATTAAATGTGCCGTGGCAGTTAACTGAAATAATGTTGAAAGCTGTTTAAAACACTATTGGATGAATCTAATAAATCTATTACAAGTAGTTATTTTTATGAGGAGACAGATTTGTCGTTAGCTTTCTTAAAGCAATCATTTGCTTTCCTTTAGACATACAAAGAGCTGAAGCTTTAAGTCAGAAGAATGCTATGAAGTCTGTTGGGGGAAAAATTGGTATTTATAGATAGAGGCCTTTGTATATCACCTTTGGTACATATTTATATACAGTTAAGATAGGAAGAGAACTGGCTAAAATCAAATATTGACAAGATAGTACCTTTCCTGCTTCTGAAAAGCAAGCTTTATCTAAGCATACAGACAACACCCTTCGAGTGCCTTACACTTCTATAATTGCATTTGTGGCCCCTATAGATATAAATGATCAGGATTTAGTCTACTGAACATATTAGAAAATGGCAATTATTATCGTTTTCTTTTTTGCTCCTCTTTTGTTTATTAACCTTTTGCTAAACACTCCTAAGTTTTATTGGTCCTGAGAAAAGGCCTTTGAAAACATTGTAGGAAAAGAAAAAAATGCTGGTATTCAGCATTTTATCCTTTTCCCAAAAAAGTTTTCTTCTCTTTCACATAACAATTCAATCATTTGATCTAAAATTCAATTGTGTTCTACAAATTAATGTTATCAACATGGAAGAGTCCAACATTTTGTCATCTACTAAAGAGTTAAGCATAAGGCTCAAGTGTTTGTCAAAGTACTGTTATAACATCAGTGTTTGCACCTTGTATTCTGGTTCTGATTCCAACTATTCTAGGGTTCATAGATTCTTAGTTAACAACTTCATGCAAATCAATTACCATACATTATAGCATTTTTGTGGTTAAGTAGTACAAATGATTCATAGCAAGATATTTGAAAATAGGGAACATATCTTCTTTCCATGACATGGTGGGAAACATTGTGAAAAAGGCGCAATTGCTTGTAGCATGCCATTGCTCCGTTTTCACCATGTTATCAGTTGCTTTCTGATGGAAGATTTAACAGTTTTCTTTGTTTTGTAATATGGATTCACCAGTATTAGTATACATAGTGCTGCAGAAGGTCAGATGAATTATGCTCAGTAAAAAGGGGGTTTAGTTTAACGCTTTACCAAACAATCCCTGGTTTTCACGACCCTGAAAAAGAAGCCTTCTGAAAACATTGTGGGAAAAGGAGAAAATGGTGGTAACCAGCATTTTCTCCTTTTCCAACAATGTTTTCTTCCCTTCCCAAAACAAATTTCAATTTTTGAATCACATTAATTTTGTCGTCTGCAAATGCTTCCAATTTGGACTAGTCTAAAATTATGTTGTTTGGTAAAGAGTTAAGCATATTTTCAATATATTAACATATATTAATCAATTACAACAAGACATTACGAAAAAGATTGAAACGGAAGCATCAAAGCTTATATAGTTACTCTCCCCTTGAAAATGCATCTGTAAAAAGTATCGACCCAGGTCAGCCTGCACAGTCCGTGCAGGTAGATATGGGTTGAAACTTTTTGCCATTTGTAAATTTTCTTCCTGTCCAAGGAACATTTTTACCTTGTGACTCAGTTGGTTGTGAGACAAATCAGATTTTATGGATTCATAACTATGTGTTGACTCTATTATGCATCATGGATGTGCATTAAACCCTCTTTTCCCAGAGCGTGGTGCAGTTGACTTACTATTTTTGTAAAGGTGATGTAAGTAAATCACTGGAAAGACTATCATGGAACAGTCAGAAGTTGCCAGCCCATTACATGGAGTACCGGTATTTTGCTTGGCTTTGTTTTCTACATGATATAGGTTAGATAATTGAGTTCCAACAGGTGTTGCCATATTTTATCTCAGGTAACATTTGTGAACAGCCAGTGGATAGGCCTTGTTGAATCAAGGATGGTTCTAGATCCTGTCTTTTAGTGTTGATCAAGATCTGGCAACATGGAGTGGACTGTCTGATCTTAATCTTCAATGGCTGGTGTTTTCTGAGATATTCTGACCAAAGTAACCATGAAGTTGCAACATTTGGATCTTATTTTCACATTAAAAATGAAAATCATTTTATTTGTTTGGCGTTAAAAAATTAACCCTTTACTAAACATTGAAATTGTAGACTGTCATAATTTCAAAGCATTTGCAGAAGACAAATTCAGAACAAATGATGGGATGCCTTTCATAAGTTAGAAAGCATTTTTGGAAAAGGAGAAAATACTGGTTACCTGAATTTTCTCCTTTTCCCACAAAGATTTTTAAATTCTTTCTCATCAGAGTTGTTAAAACTGGGGATTGTTTTGATAAGAGTTAATGGTGAATATTCTTCATTTGATACTCAAAGCTAGACTAGTCCCTATGCCAATTAGTCAATCAGATTTCTCACAAAATACCCCATTTTTCATCAAAGGTTTTTACTCTACAAACAGCAAACTTTCAATATTGCGTATTAATTCATTATTCTTCGTGACAAACCATTGTCCTTGACAATGACTTCACAAATAGAAATCTATGTGGGAGACAGTGGTTTAGTGGTAGAGTGTCTGCCTTTCACAGCAGACTGGTTCCGTGCTTGAATTCTGTGATGAGTAGGTTCAACCTTTGGAGCTAGCAACATAACAGCACAAGTATTAGTTAAGGTTTCCAAGGAGCTGTCATTGGGACTGATTATAAGCGTAAGAACATAATTATATCACAGTCAATTTAAAATAGATTTGTTTAAAGGAAATGTAAACAAAAACAGATGTCCTTTAAACCTTTAGGAGTATACATAATTATGTTTGCAGAATATTGTTGACTTGTAATAATATCACATCCCTATAAAAATAGGACTTTCATTGGGATTGAGAGCATTGCCATTTGGGATTTAGTATCCATGGCAACAAGTTTGTTCACAGTTCAGCCTTGTGGCCAAAGATGGGTCATCCTAAGGGGCCAGATTTTTCATAAAACTATAGGATGTTAGACATATAATGACAATCAGATTAGCTGTTTTCAGGCCATCATTTTCTTCTTGTCAAATGTCTTTTGGTTTCTTTCTTTGTTATTTATGCTCTTCTGGCATGAGAAGCAAGAGAAGTATGTCATGGTTGGTTTTATTTACTTTATTGTCCACCTGTCCATTCTTTTAAGTTACTGTCTGATTTACTTATCATTAGATGGCAACATGAACACATTTTCAATGGTTCATTGCCAGAAGAGTGTGTCAGGCTCTGATGGGTGTCTTATTCTTTTTGCCTGTAGTTTGTTTGGGTTTTAGATTGGTGAACATCTATTATTCCTTTTTCTTAGTTTGTGAAATTAAGTCACCAAAAATCAATTTTAGGATATGAGCTAACCACTTTTCAGGCTAAAAATGTGGTCACTGAAAATACTGTACCAATATTAGTTTACTTCCCTGTAGAATTCTAGACTTTCCTAATTGAAAAAACTCATCTAGTGTCTGTTTGTATGATAAGCCACAAATTGGCTGGTATCAATTACAATCCGGAAAATTTGATGATAAATAACTGAAAATGTCAAAAGGTGTTCTATTTTAGGTGCTATTTTTGTCTGCCTTGATGCCATTAATTTTTAGCTTTTCTGTTAACGAAGGAAACGGTGAGGTATTGCCATAGCCCTGGTGTTGTCATTCATATCATCATTGTGCAAAAACTTTGACATTTTATAATATCTCTGTTGTTACTGAAGATATGTACTTCAAACTTGGGAAAATTGTTCATTATCAAAAAAGGAACCCATACAACAGAGCAGGTAACCATAAAAATATTTTTGACACAGTTACGGCTCTTTTTGACTGATTTCTCACTGAAAATCAAGCAACTGTGCCAAGCGTTGGCACCCACATGTGGTGCTCTTGTTAAAATTTGATCTGTGAAAGGTTCACTCTGCATAATTTCACAGTAGTCTTGATAAAGATTGGTATTAGATCCAAGGCTTTTCAGCTGATTGGCTGAGAAAAAAATTTGAAAACATTTCTGCTCTGGTAATAGAATTTTCCCACTTCGGTTCAAAGTCCAGTTCTGTATATTGGTGTTTTTCAAAGTTTAAGTTGTATTCCTCAACCTAATCATTTATGGTATAATTATGATTTGAATTCCAAGCCTTTGAATATAGCGTTTCTCACTGACAAGTTTTGCTAGATTGTAGTGGCTTTCATTGTTATGATTTTTCAAATTTCATTACAGTTACCATTGACTGAATGTAGGCTAATGAAGACCATAATCACACGCCTCTTTTCATTCAGAATGATTATTTGGTGTTTAACACCATTTTCAACATTATTTCAGTTACATTGTGGCGGCCAGTGCACCTATCCATACTTTCCTGGAGTCTCTTTTACCAGTACTCCACACAGTTTTCTTTTCAAGCCACTGGCAGCTTTCCCACGTAACCATCATGGAGACAATAGTCAGTGGTGGGAGGGAAATGAATCCTGTTGCAATGACTATCATTATTCCTTGGAAAGAAATTGGCCGAGCCAGAGATCAAACCCATGACCCCCTGTTCTTAAATCCTGCATGCTGCCGACTAAGCTACCAGGGCTCGGCTATTCCATTCAGAATAGCATTCTGGTTTAAATTTTTATACTAGCCAACTGATTCGCTAGTATCAATGTGATTTATCCTCTGCTATCAAATTTCAGGTGAAGTTGTTACTAGAAAGTCAGAACAATGAAAAGAAATGACAGCTTGTTAATTTGAAGCTTAAGAAACTACTTAATGCATATAAGATATACATATATATATATCCCCTCTTCTGCAGATGAGGAGAGAACAGAAGGACTGCAAACATTGGGAAAACACTGCAAAAATATATTTGAGGCAGGTTTAAAGCTCTGAAAAAGATTGTTTTTAAACACTAAATGATTTTCTAGTGGTAGCTGTGGCATAACTTTCCATATGCAATAGTAAACTTAGTGCTCTACAAACATTGTGCAGCTCTTGGATCTAGTCAGTACCCAGTGCTTCTTGATATATTCTGGCTCTATACTTCAACATTGATATTCGAACTGACAAAAAAATCCTCAATGAATTCTAAAACAGCTTAAGGGTAAAAATTGAATCAGTGTGAAAAAAACTGACTGGTGTAAAAAGGACTCGGTTACTAGGTAAGAAATTGGTTTAGAATTCAGAGATTTTCGAGTAATTACATTATTTTGATTTCTCTGGGAGAGAGGTTTTGTTTGATTCCAGTTTTAAATCAATACTCATTATTCTGAGCTGCTATAACTCCCCTATATCTAGGAATCAATAAGGAGTTACTATTTCTTATCTGTTTTCTCATAGGACAGTTTCTTTCCTTTTAGTTGTTACTTCATGCATATTATATTCTTGTGACTCAAAGGCTCTACACTTTTAAAAACATAGTGGCAAAAGGAGAAATTGCCAATAATGAGCGATTTCTACTTTTGCAACATTATTATGTTTTCATATGTTTTTGTGTGGTAAAGCATAATTTATCTTGGTTGTCCATATTTTGAATTTGTCGACTTCAAATTCGTTTCAGGCAGCATTGAGATTTAATAGGGATGGAGATTTCAGCAGGACTGTTCAAAGCTGTTTTGTTAGCTTTGTTATTCAAACAGAGTGATGGCTTGCAATCTTTGACACATCATTCCATCTGATTATCCTTTTACTTAATCCTGTGGATTTTTTCTTCCCACTGTGAGGAAGAAAGCTTTTGTAAACATTGTTAACATTAAATTTGAGTGGTTTTGGTCATGTAATTCTCATTTAATATGTCATAAAACTCAAGAAAATGTTTCGTTGTAAAAGTCAGTAACGTTAATTTGTCAAGTTAAGGATTTTTATCAGGGACAATATCTTTTATTGCAATATATCAAAAAAATGTTGGAGAAAAAGCATTTGCTTTGAACAAGCAGATCATCCTTTTCTTCACAACAGTCTTAAATGTTGGTTTGTTACAGGGGGTGTCTGCGTTGTTTTAATGGTGAGCTTTTTAAGCCACTTTCAACAACATTTCAGTCATATCTATGTGATAGCTTTTTGTCTGGGTTTCACTTGCTCTAGGCCGGGGCTTTGAATTGTCTTGCCCATGGACACTTCCACTAAAACCAACAGGAGTGTAAAAAGTTATTTGTATGGTAATTGCTTAACTTGTTACCACATGAAACAAACATGCAGGAGTTTACTCCGAAAATATCGGATAGAATATGGATAATTATCATGAATTCAGGCTTAAAGGTGGCCCTTCAGATTTTGGGACGAAAATTTTACAAAAATACAAAAAAATCATCCTTATACTCCCAAAGCCTTTTAATTTTCATTCATAAAACCCCAGTAGTCGAAAACCATCCGACAACAAGAGAAATTAGAGATTTACTACAGCCCAGGTCGACACCGACGGGAAACACGGTCTATTTTTACATGAGCAACTCGCTCATTTACATACCGGAAATACACAGACGAAGCTTCAAACATAGCGTCCGAAGAAGACATTATGGAAAATAATTACATGTTTGTTATGTTATGGCATTTAAGCGTCATTAGTCACGTGCCAGTCACTTGACATTCCCACAATGCTTTTTTTTATTTCTGGCGCAAAATCTAAAAATACCTCAAGAGGCTACGTAGCCTTTTAAGGGAACACCATCAAAAAAAATTTTTTTTGTAATTTTTATGATTCTTAATTATTGATGATTTGTATTGTTTTTTCATATAAATTTCAGTGATATAATTATATATATTTTAATTTGGTGAGATGTGAAAAATCTAAATACCCACCTTTAACCCTATACCAAACAACAAAATTTTGTACTCAACCAAATTGAAAGTATTTGCAGACAACAAATTAAAGGTAGCGCAAATGTTGATTTCTGTCTTTGATAGGGTAGAAAACATTGTGGGAAAAGGAGAAAATGCTGGTTACCAGCATTTTCTCCTTTTCTCGCAATTTATTCAGAAGCCTGCTTCTCCTGGGTTTTTAAAACCTAGGATTGTGTGGCAAAGGGTTAAACACCAAATACCAGTAAAAAAATGTGACAAAAGGAGAAAGTGCCTATTTATTTATCCAATATTTCAAAAGTGGACTACTGCAAGACCAAATGGATGTCTGCAGGGTGCTATGTGTTAACTGGCTAACAACTTATTGGTGGACAGATAAGCTTCACAATCTGTTCCAGCAAAAATCAATGGCCGAATTACAAGTCATGTTTCTTTGATTTACTGCTACCATATTTGGTCAAGTAATTAAGATGGCTGTAATCAAGTACTTGACCATGAATAACAGAGCAGTCAGCAAGTGCCAAGATTTGTTATTATCTCAGTTCTTTGTTCCTGGCAAGATTGGATGCATTTGTGGACAATGTAGACTCTTGATAAGACTGCTCAGAATGCACAGTCTGATCTTGGTCTACAGTGTCCAACTAATTTTTTAATATTCTTGTTATCAGTATCTTTTAATTGCAGTATTAGAGTCTTATCTCTGATCCATAACAATAATCATATCTATTGTGTAAAGAGTTTGCTACAGACCAAATGATAGCTGCCAGTTGGATTTAGATTTCTGTAATGTGACACAAACCGGATGGTGTTCTAATTTTCTTGCAGATGAAATATTGTGAAAGAAAAAAAATGTAATACAACAATTAACTTAAGATTGGCATGCACAATGTTTAGTGCTTTCTCAGACAGAGTGAGGTCTGGAACTTTTCTACAAATAGAGAAATTGCTTAAAAAAAAAATTTCCTTTGTCTGTCTCTCTCTCATAGGTTAATAGTTTTGATATTATGACTAACCTTGAAAGACTGCATTTTCTTTGCGACAAGTTTGAATCCTTTCTCCGCAATACTACAAGCGTTGGCATTTGTACTGTTTAAATACCTTGTTTATGTTGGAGTCCTCCATCACTCGGTTGTAAAGATGGATGGATTTATAATTCAGAGATTCTTGATTTAGTCTCCACCTTTGGCACATAATTGCCATAGAATGCTCTCACCTACCATTGCAATTGTCAGTGGCAGCATGCATCCTTTGGCAATCCACAGCAGAGTCTCTTTTGTCTACATCCTACCCTGAACTAGTGAGTGAGCTATCACTGTGATATTAATATTGAATATGGCACAAAACCAACAAAATTGTATTCTATGCATATCATGTGACTGATAATTTACAACATTATGGATTTTCTTAATTCCATATCACTTGTAATTTCATTGGATCAATTAGGACAAATTGGAGTTTTACAATATTTTGAGGCCTGTTATCTGATTGTATTGTAACTGTATCTCAGATATTGATTGAGTGTGTGACCTTGACAGGATGACCTTATGGGCGACTGTATTTACAACCTAATATGGCATTAAATTGACTGAATCTGTAATTAGACTGATTATCAACTACCAATTAGTGCCAAACTTTCTCATATATAACACTAAGCTGGACAGTCTTGTACAATAAAATACCTCTCTCGGGGTTGTATTTATATGAATACAATTATGTTCAAAGAGCTTAATTGTGAAAGATGTTAATTTAACCCTTCACCACACAATCCCACCTTTAACAATCCTGACTTGACAAACTGAAGTAACCAGCATTTCCTCCTTTTACCACAATGTTTTCTACCCTTTCCAAAAACATTTAAATTTTGAGTCACATTTATTTTGTCATCTGCAAATGCTTTCAATTTGGACTAGTCTAGAATTTTGTCGTCTGGTAAAAAGTTAAGTACTTTGTGTGTAATTAACTGAGATGAAACTGCAAAGAATGCGCACCATCTAACTCCACAGTATTTTTTGATACTATCAAACCTTTAGTTAGAGACCAACCAATGGAAATGAACAAAATTTAATGGTCTCTTACTGCAGGTGGTCTGTAATACAGGTTCAGATTTAAAAAGCCTTGTTGAATTAATGTAGTGGTTTCTTGATGCAGTGAGTTGCTTAGTGAATGTGGTCTCTATGAAAGGTTTGATTATAACTTCCTACCAAAATGGGCTTGAAGTTGCAGAAATTTGACTTTTTTTCATGACTGAAAATGAAACATAAAACTAAGAAAAAAGAAATACTTTAATGACTTGAAAAATGGCTCATTGTAAGCAGTTTCTCATTTTGTCATTCTCTTTCCCTTGTTTCTTTTTATTTGCCCGTCGAAGACAGGACGTATTATGGGATCACCCATGGCGTACGGGCCGGTGTCCAGGCGGGCCGCATCCAGTTCTTTGTCCGGAGCATAACTTTGTCATATCCAGTCCAATTGACTTGAAACTTGGCAATTGTGTTTGTTGCAATAATACAGAGTGCAGTGCGAAAGAACCATAACCCTACCTCGTGCTGTCTTTGAGTTATTTCCCTTTGATCATCATTTTTACAGCATTTCTGCTTGTCCGGAGCATAACTTTGTCATCTCCAGTCCAATTGACTTGAAACTTGGCATTTGTGTTTGTTGCAATAATACGGAGTGCAGTGCGAAAGAACCATGACTCTACCTCATGCTGTCTTTGAGTTATTTCCCTTTGATCGTCATTTTTACAGCATTTTCTGCTTGTCAGGAATATAGCTTTGTCATCTCTAGTCTGAACATCTTCAAATTTGGTATGCATGATTGTTGAAAATTTACGGAGTGCAGTGCACAAGAACCATAACTCTTTCTAGCACGAATTTTGAGTTATTCCCCCTTTGATCTTCATTTTTATAGCATTCCTTGCTTGTCCGGAGAAAACTGTCATGTTAAGTAGAAATGACTTGAAATATGGTATGCTTACTTCTTGCAATATTTGGAAGTGCAGTGCACAAGAAATGTAACTCTACCTCGTGCTTCTTTGAGTTATTTCCCTTTGATAATCATTTTTACAGCATTTAGTGCTTGTCCGGATTATAACTTTGTCATCTCAAGTCAGAACGACTTCAAACATGGTATGCATGTTTGTTGCAATAACACAGAGTACAGTGCGCAAGAACAATAACTCCTGTGCGGGCTGGCGGTCGTCCGGGAGGGCGGGCGGGTGGCATCCAGTTCTTTGTCCGGAACATAACTTTTTCGTCTCCGGTCCGATTGACTTGAAACTTGGCATTTGTGTTTGTTGCAATAATATGGAGTGCAGTGCGAAAGAACCATAACTCTGCCTTGTGCTGTCTTTGAGTTATTTCCCTTTGATAGTCATTTTTACAGCATTTTCTGCTTGTCCAGAATATAACTTTGTCATCTCAAGTCAGAGTGACTTCAAACTTGGTATGCATATTTGTTGCAATATTACGGAGTACAGTGAGCAAGAACAATAACTCTACCTAGTGCGGATTTCGAGTAATTCCACTTTGATCTTCATTTTTACAGTATTTCTTGCTTGTCCGGAACGGAACTTTGTCACCTCAAGTCAAATTGACTTGAGACGTGGTAAACATGTTTGTTGCATTACCTGCCTTTTACGATTATTATACCCCCTCAACAACTGGCGGTGGGACGGGCGTATCTTGCGACAATCTGCCGCTCTTGTTTTAGTATAGAGGCATTTTATATCTACAGATTTTTACTGTATAGATTTTTTAATATTGGTTATGCAGCAGATAAAATGATGATTAGTCTTCTTACCTCTTGAGGTTCGGTTTTGTATATTTTAATTCTAAGCTAGCTCAATTTGAAAGTAAGCTGTAGAAAAACAAATTGGATTGGGCTGAGATGATGGGCTTTGTCTATAAAAGGGTAGAAAATATTGCGGGAAAAGGAGAAAATGCTGGTTACCGCAATGTTTTCAAAAGCCTGTCTTCCTCAGGGTCCTTAAAACATGGCACAGATTCGTTGTGAGTTAATTTATCTGTGGTATGATAAATCAGCAATGCCCAATGATTCGATTCTGCTTGTTGACTTCATTTGGCATGGTTTTTACAATAAAATATTTTGTACAAAGTCTGCCACAAAGAATTAGTCGTGATAATAATGTACTCAGTGTGGGAACAGTAGCTGATGAACACTGGTATAGTATTACCAGTGAAGTATCTAATACCAATGGCATCTTACCAGAGGACATTTTGTAGACTCAGTCATATTAAAAGCAGTTATAGAAAAGAAATTGACAGCAATTCAAAGGATGGGAATTGTCAATTTCTCCTTTTTCCCCCCCACAATGGTTGCTGAATGCCTCAGGCTTGTAAAATGTAAAATGGATATGATAAAACTAATACTGGTCCCATAGTTTACATTTGGATCCAAAAAGGAAAGAAAAAAAAATGCAAAGAGGACAGATAAATGGGATTAGCCTGTCAGCCTGGGAAATTTCTGAGGATCAATATCTTGTAATAAAGGGTAGCAAATTGTCTCTTTTATTGTGGTAGTTACTGGTATTAATTGTGTTAAAGGACATTAGAGAGTTATCAAAAACTCATTACATTTGGACATGTTGTTTTGCTATCTTGGGATTTTCACTGTAAGTGAAGCTATATTAGTTGTTTTACTGGTAATTTAAGTCCTTAACAAGACAACAAAATATCATATTAGTCCCCTTTGAAAGTATTTTGGACGTCAACATTTGAAATTTAATGCAGCTTAAATAATAGAAATGTCTTGGAAGCTCATAGAAGACATGATGGAAGCAGAGAAAATGCTGGTTACCCACCTACATTTTCATTCCCTATATTGTCATTTCATAAATGCAGCAAATAAATTAAGACCCTAAATGATGCGATTTGTCTCTGAAAGGTTAGAAAACATTGCAGAAAATGGAAAAAATTATGGTGACCAGCATTGTCTGGTTTTCCCCCCACTGTTTTCAAAAGCTCTTCCTGTTGGTTACTATAACATAATTGTTTGGTAAAAGGTTGAAATAACTATAGCTGTAATTGGCATTTTATGGGTTGACTTGTGAGGTGATATCAAGGGATCAAAGATTGAGCAATGGATAAAGAGAAAGCAGTGAATTTCAGTGTATTAGAAATATGCAGGAGCTATAACTTAGTTAAATTTGAGATTGTGTCAGAAAATATGATTTATCAAAAGAAATTTTTATACCTGGGGGAGATTTGTTCTCAGACAGCTGGCTCTAGATAAGGGAAATATGATATCATTTTAAGAAATGTTTGTTACATGTATTTATAGTCTTGATGGACAAATTTTCTTTTAGAATGGCAAAAATCTAAAGTTATACAATTTCAAAGCTTTTTTTTAGAGGAGGTATCTTACTTAAGCAATTTTTTCCAATCCTTTCACCCATAATACAGCAAATGAACAATTTGCTGATATCAAGCAATATCTATATTTAAAACCTTGTATGATTGCATTTTGTGTGTCTCGCATGATAACAACTCCTGTCAATAACTCTATACATTATCACAGTATACCAGTAATTTAAAAATAAGCCTGTAAATTTAATTTTGAAACATCTTTTACTCTTTCAGTAAGGACAAAATGTTAGCCTTTACCAAATTTTCTCCTTTTCTCACAGTGTGTTCAAAAGCTTTCTTCCTCAGGATTGTTAAAACACAGATTGTTTGGTAAATGGTTTTAAAAAAAAAAACCTTCAAGTAACATAGTTTAATACCAGATCATTTGATTCCAGGGGATTAAAAGTCTGTGATGCTATCAATAAGTGAACTTTACATTTACAGGCTATCGTACAGACTGAAATATAGAAATTCAAAGCTGCTTTGTACCAGATATCAGACAAAACACTGTGTAGCTGGATTTTGCATATTAATGCACAGTTTGGACAATCCGATCTTAATCTACATTGTTAGCAAAATTAATAAAATATGCCCATAGTGTCCAAAGACTAAAAACGTGTGCATAAAGAAAAGTGTAAGACCTAGGGGAAAAAGTTATTTTCAAAGGATTATGATGATATGCAAATGATTTGAATACTTCACTCATTTACTGAACCGTTTACCACACAACAGAATTTTAGGCTTGTCCAAATTGAGGGCATTTGCAGACTGCGATTTAAATGTTGCTGAAATGATGGGATTTGACTCTAAAAGAATAGAAAACATTGTTGGAAAAGGAGAAAATGCTGGTTACTACCATTTTCTCCTTTTTCCACAATGTTTTTGAAAGACTTCTTTCTTAGGGTCGTTGGAACTTGGGATTGTGTGGTAAAGGGTTACGGATATATTCATAAAAGAAAAGAAATGTTAAAGTTAACTACAGCAAAATGAAAATAGATACACAGCTTGAATTTGTAAAGATTCTGTTTGGTGTTATTCAGATTCTTGTTTATAACCATTTTATATGTATATATATCAAACCATATTTCTAATGGAAACTGAGTGTTATGAGTATTTCTTGTGATGGTAAATTATTGTTGAACAAAAAAGATAAGATAATGATTTTGTTCAGGATTAGAATTGCTGTACTTTCATTAAATATGGCTATTGATTAGCCCTAAAAGGAGTACCAAATAAACATAATTCACATTTTTCAATTAGAAAGAAACACCCAAATATTGCAACACATAATTATAAGGTCAACAACTCGTAAATGGTCAGTATACATGCATCTCAAATTAGACCCTAGTGAACAGTTTAGGTCTAGGATCAGACTTCACAGTCTGTGCTGTCTTATCTTGACCTAAATTGTCTGCAAAAGTAACAATAGTTGAACTTGGTGCTCCTCGGGGCTAGACATCTTCAGAAGGGAACAGAACATTCTAAATATTTAATGTGTTGTAGAGAAAAGTGAAACAAACATTATGGCTAGGTATGGTATCGACAGCCATAGACAAGTCCGAACGCAAGCAATATGACCTATGCTCTGTGAAAAGGGCACTTAATGCATCTGCGAAAAGTATTGACTCAGGTCAGCCTGCACAGTCCGTGCAGGCTAACCTTGGCTAAAACTTCTTGCTTTTGATCAATTTTCTGCATTTTGAAGGACAATACTATCTCATGATTCAGTCATTTGTTTGACAAAATGGATTTTATAGATCCATAATTATGTGATGCCTTGCTTGGTATCACGCATCACAGAGATGCAGTAAGCCCCCTTTTGCCAGAGCTTGGCTCCATTATGGATTTTGTTCATCCCATTTCTAACACAACTTTGTGCATCTTTACAGTAGGCAGCTTTTGAAAACATGCATCTTTACAGTAGGCAGCTTTTGAAAACGTTGTGGCCAAAGGAGTAGTTGCTTATGACAAGCAAGTACTCTTTTTCTCACAAGTTTTTTCCATGCATCCAAGAAATGAATTTACATGTATGATCTTTTCTTTTTTCAGTAGGCGATTTATACAGTGATGAGAGGGACTCCAGCCTCTCCAGTTTTGAAACCATGGGTAAGATTTTTAAGTGTTTATGTGTCATCAGCTATCACAGATGAAACTGAATGCAACAGCTTGTGAGAATGTATCTATGAAACATCATCAGCTTTTATGATACAACCAAGGAAATGTATTGACTGACAAAAAAAATCATGTTTTTATCTGACTGAGGAAAAGTTGATTTTCCATGTTCCTTCAATTAACCCTTTACCACACAATCCGTACTAGCCCTGAGGAAGAAGCCTTTTCAAAACATTGTGGGAAAAGGAGAAAATGCTGGTAACCAGAATTTTCTCCTTTTCCCACAATATTTTCTACCCTATCAAAAACAAGTTCCATTGTTTGAACCAAATTTGAATTGTCGTCTGCAGTTGCTTTCAATTTGGACAGGTCTACATTTTTGTTGTGTGGTAAAGAGTTAAAATGTTGCAGTCTTGAACTTAGACCAGTTACATGTATACATGTACTTGATATCCGATGCAACCAGCTGGTGTTGAGTAGCGCATTACCATGGGCAGAAAATTGTTTTCATAGTAGTGCAGACTCTTTTTGAATTCATATTTTCATTTGTATTCATGAATTACACCTTAATATATCCATATTTTATAGAGATGTCTTCAAAGTTGTTTGCTGCGAATTTGTTTCAGGATGTTATGAAAAAAATGAAATTCTGTTGGAGTTAAGCCCAGAGAAGACTGATTAACCATGCCTTGTTCAATAGCTGCCTTACAAGGGTGATTCTGGAAAAGAGTTCATTTAATCAAGTTTTATTATCACAATTGGAGCAGAATAACTGCATGAATAAATCTAATTTACTCTGAAATTGTTGATTAGACCAGGGTCCTTATTCACCAACCATTCCTAACAACATTCTTAGTCTAATTCTCATGTACTTTCTAAATTTGAAAGTAACACAACTTCCTATTTGCAAAACCCAATTGTTAAGTGAATCAGTGAATTTAGTTTAGCCATCCAGAAGTTGTGCCAAGCCCCGATAGCGCAGTTGGTAGTCTCAGTACAGGACTCGAAAACAGAAGGTTGCTGGTTTGATCCCCAGCTCGGCCAATTTCTTTCCGAGGATTGATGATAGTCATTGCCACGGGATTCATTCCTCTCTCACCTCTAATCATTGTTTCCACAATGGTTATGTGGGAAAGCAGCCAGTAGCTTGGAAAGAATATTGTACAGGGTACTGGTAAATGAAACTCCAGGAAAGCATGGATGGTGCACAGGCCACCACAATATAACTGAAATAATGTTGAAAACGGCGTTAAACATCATACATTCAATTTAGAGTTGTGTTACTTTCTAAATCCAGAATAAGACTTCAAATGAAATTAAGAATAATTGGTGAACATTTACTGTCGGTGTCTGTCATATTTCTGTCTAGAATATTTTTAAATTTGCGTGGTTGGTTAATCACAATACTCGTAGGAGTATTTTCCACTATGTTTTCCATACAGTCCAAGAAAGTATTTTCCATTCCTTCAAATGCTTCTGTACTGAGTCTTTTGTACCAGTCATGTTTTGGTCAAAAATACAGTTATACATAATGGGTTGAAAGTTGCATAAACATTTTACCAAATGACAAAATTTTAAACTTGCACAAATTGGAAGCAGTTGCAGACAACTAACTGAATGCAGCTTTAATCATAGTATTGTTCTTTTCCCACATTGTTTTGAAAAGCTTTCTTCATAAGGTCATTAAAATACAGGAACATTTGACAAAGACTAATTCAGAATCCAATGTGATGCCAAATTTCTGAAAGTCACCAAAAGCATGTAGCTGTTTTCTGTAGAATTTCATGAAGTGTGTTTGTTAGATTATAATTTTTGTGCATTCAGATTCATCAGAACCCAAGATAAATGGAATACAGCAACAGCCAGTAAAGACAATTCCACAAAAAACAGGTTTGTAACAAGAATGTTTTCTATCTTAACCAAATAGCAGCACTTTTTATTTTAAGCTGTCTGGAGCATGAGGTGAACAAAGATCAGCAGTTTTGACACAGCTATGTCCATAGTTGATTCTTTGTTGTCTATAATCAACACTTACCTTTTCATCAGACTCAAGGCTTTTGGAAATTGAATAAAAAATACTGACGTGCAAAAGAAATGCATATTTTTTTTAATAAGCAGAAAAGATATAGAATTAAATTCTAACCTGATGATTTATTCTGATACTAAATTTCATCCCTTTTCTGCAAGTAACACAAATTCAGACTGGTTTCATTTCATTGATATTGTCTGTCTGTATTGCAAGGCATTTAAAGTCTTCAATGCTAACAAAAGGTGTCTTCATGTCATAGGCTATCCTACCCCAGACCTTCAGTAAACCCCCAAACCTATTTCCTTCTACTATACAAACCTCAATGAAATGTTTTTCTTGACACTGAAACATGCTGACATCCATGGGTCAGAACTTAGGTGAATCTCAATTCTTCTGAAAAGAGAAGTCTTCTCCAACATCTTGCAGGGAACATTCGACATGCATGACCTTGCAACCAGTTTAAATGCACAGCACGTCACATAGCATTTTGAAGTAATCCATGGTATAGTCTATGCGGCCTTAAGCTGCTTTTATGCAGGCGTCATAACACAGTTCAAGGGTAAAAACAGGTATTTCGACAGTTTGGAGTGTGAAGAGCTTTTTCCATAGCCTTTAAAAAGCGGTTACATAGGAGGGCTAAAGATATGCATCGTTCTTGACAATGTGTTGTTTCACGAGAGCGCCTGGCTCTAGTTCTGTCATTTGTAGTGTTTGTAACCAGATATCTCTTTCAAACTCAAGAAATGATTGACTATGACACTCAAAGCTGTCTAGCAACATCATTTTGTGATTAACCTTCCAGTAAAAGTGCTGTTGTATATCTGTGCTGATTAGCATCAATCCTAGGTATTTTAAAAAAGCTGAAATCAGAAAAGTGAATTTGAAAAGTTGCACAATCATTTACACTTCTAAATAATTAATGACTGTTTTACCTGCACAGTGCAATTAATAACCGTGCGTGTGCAACACATGCAAAATTATTCAGTAGGTCTGGTGCATAAATAAAAACCTTGGAGCATAAATATGCTGGGCGGGAATATGACCCATTGCACCATTATGATTTAAAATATTGTGTACAGGTAATTTAACCATTAAAGGAATATTTTAAAAAATTGCAACATGCATTTCTTTTGCAAGTCAGTATATTTATCTTCAAGTTTTACCAGATTTTTTATCTTAATGATTGTTGTACATCTACAGGTTTGAAAATGGGTCATCCGGGGTCAAAAACAAGGTCAGTAGGTAAAATCATGGGAAATCTATCACTTTATAGGCCCTTTTTTGCTTTTGAAACTTGGTCAGAATATGATATCTTTGATAAGTCATTTTGGATTAAAAAATGGTAAAAGGATTAACTTTTTGAAGTGTTCTTTTCCTACACAAGTTGTTCTTTCATGGCCAGTAGACTGTGCCAGGCTCATGTAGACCACTTGTTTCTTTTGTTTTTCCTTCATTGTATTAGAAAAATGTTTTTTTTGAAAAAGGGTTTGTATGTTAAAAAATAATTCACCAGATATACAAAATTTGCATATTTGTTTTATGGGAGATGATCACAGTAATATATATCTCAGAAAGAGGCATCTGCAACAGATGGCTTTCAATAATGCAGACAATCTCTCTGTTTCTATCGTTTTAACCCTTTACCACACAATGACGCCTTTTAACGCCCCTGAAGAAGAGGCCTTTTGAAAACATGTGGGAAAAGGAGAAAATGCTGGTAACCAGCATTTTCTCCTTTTCCCTCAAAGTTTACTACCCTATCAAAGAAAAGTTGCGTCATTTGAGCCACTATGAAATTGTCGTCTGCAAATGCTTCCAATTTGGATAGGTCTTAAATTTTGTCATGTGGTAAAGGGTTAAGAGCAGGTCTATATCAAATCTTTCTTCATTTCCTACAGGTGCCTTTACTTTGGAGTGCAAAATCTTGTATTTGAGGTATTGGCTCTCAAGAAAGCAAGAAAAATATTAGAGATTATTGCAATCCCTCCAGGCCTGCCAATGATATTATTCAACATGTATATTGTAAATATCCATTTTTGGGGAGAGAAAAATCCATACCAGACAAATTGTCATAAATTTCCTAGAACTGAAGATTGTTTGCTATAATGTTTTTTCCTGACATGTATGTTCCCAGGAAATAGTTTTAGATTGAATTTTATCCATATTTCTCATTTTTGACACGGTGAGAACTGAACTTTGTGTCTCAAGGGAAAATGGAGAAAAAATGCTATTTTTTCTTTTGAAGAATACAAAAATAATAAAAGAGAGAGAGGGGGAGAGAGAAAACGATAACACAAGTATGGTCCCCTTTGCAGCCAGCATAGATCAAGACAAGACTGCAAAAAGATGTCTGATCTTTTATCTACACTGTCTATTTTGCTGCGATGTTCTGGGCCAAAGCAACCGTGGAAATTGCAATTAATTTGGGTCCTGATGCTTTACTGAAAATATTTGGTATGCTATGGGTTAAGCATTATATGAAATGGATATGCTTCTAAAAATGATTCGAAGCAGTGCTGGTGCTATGGATTTATTCTGCACTCTTTCCTATAAAGATATATTCCAGGTTGACTGTTGCATATTTATTCTTAAAATTAACAAGTTGTTC
The DNA here is from genome assembly GCA_946811185.2 of Hippopus hippopus. Taxonomy (NCBI): domain Eukaryota; kingdom Metazoa; phylum Mollusca; class Bivalvia; order Cardiida; family Cardiidae; genus Hippopus; species Hippopus hippopus. The sequence continues at coordinate 38,386,297 of OX328096.1, forward strand.
TACATGTGTATATAAGTGTACTTTGGATAGAATAATTTCTAAGTTTTACTTCCTAGGAGTCTGGAGCCCAGGTATGCAACATTCTCCACCACCACCTGTTTCTGCTGATAAGCCCAAACAGACTGGTCAGGATTCCTCTTCACTCAAGGATGCTCCTTCTATGTGGACTCCAGGTGGTGTTCCCTTGAGCCTTGTGAAGAAAGAATACAGGTCTGTTAAGCCAGACTTTAGTAAGCCATCCCTTGAGAAAAAGAGCCAGGTAAGCAGGTTATTGTTTAAATTTCATTCCAGCATATTCATCATTTATTCCTTTACTCTGCAAATATGAATTCAAGCCTTTGTTATAGACCACTTACTGAACACATGGAAAATCACTGCAGAGGGATAGGCGGCATGGAACATCATTTTCCATGTTAATCAGGAGACTTGTGCATTCTGTGCAGTCTGATGGTGATTTACAATGTTGACCAAAGCAAGTAAGGATGTGTTTACTTCTTTGACCCTTTACTACACAGTCCCAAGTTTTAACAACTCTGCAGGAAAAAAGCGTTTGAAAATATTGTGAAAAAACAAGAAAATGCCTGTAACCAAGATTGTCTTCTTTTCCCGCTTTTTCTAACCTTTCAAAACCCAGTCCCACAAGGAGCCAGATTTAACTTGTCTACAAATGCTTTGAATTTCAAAAAAGTCCAAAATTTTGTCTGTGGTAAAGTGTTAAGGTAAACAATGGTATAATGTGAGATCTATAGCAAGGATATAAAATGAGAGGTTTAATATGAAAAAAGTGAGCTAGTTTTATACTTAGATGGATTTTGTTTAGTTTACATAAGTATACCTCAAAAACTTGATTCATATTCTTCTTCCGTCAGTGTTACACACTTCTAACTACATTATTTGGAAAAATTAAAATTGTTTTCAATTTGAAGGCCTAGATAAGTTTTGTTTTAGTTATTATTATTTCCCCTACTCCCTGATGGTGGTAGGGTAGATATACTGGAATCAGGATCAGGTTGTCTTTGTGTCTGCAGAGATAATTTTGTGTTTTCTTCTCCTACAGTTGTCAAAAAAATTTTCTCCTACAATTGTCAAAAAATTAATAGAAGTTTTTTTACCCTGGGAACTTTTGCACCTGCAATTTCATTACAATTGGTAATTTGCCTAGAAGTTAATTGCCTTTTGATTTTTTTTTTTGTCCTAATTTTGTGTGATACCAGTGACAAGGCACCAATTAGGGGTATTTATTGGCCTAAACATTCAAATTCTTTGTATGTTTGGTGTTATGTATGCTCTGAGCAGCATTAGGTGCTTTTGCCAACTGTGTAGATGCAGACCAGACTGTACAGAACATGCAATGTGATCTTTGTATATACTGCCTACTGAGTCTAGATATATTCTTGTTAAGAAAGTGTTTAAAGTCATTGGGTTTACTTCTAATTATGACTGTAAGGTGTTCATTTCAACTGCTGAGTAGACAAAAACTGTATTAACAGGTAACTGTGCCTGAATCTCCATCTAAAAGAGTCCTTAAACCAGAGGAGAGTTATGCCTGGAAACCAACCAAATCAGATGAAAGGGGTGACTTCTCCTCATTACCGACACAAGCATTTACCTACCAGCCACCATCACCATACCATCCATCTGAAACAACCATCTTACAACCATCCAGTAGTCCATCTCACCCACAGAAACCAGCTGAAAATGGTACTGATGCTCATGTATCTTCAAGCCTACTTCAGTTAAAAGATGAGCCTAGTCGACTTCCACCTTCCCAAAGCCCTTACATTACACTACTACAGAAAAATAGAGGTTTGTACTGTTGTTATGTTTTTGATGAGTAAGCCCTTGTGATGCTTCCAAAATGTAGTCCTTTTACAAAAGCAGTTAGTAGATAGTACTTTGAAAATTTGTTTAACTTTTTACCAAACAACAAAATTGTGTAATCTACTAATTTGAGAGCATTTGCAGACTAAAAATAGAATGTGCCTCAAATGATTATAGGGTAGAAATGATGATAGGGTTGAAAAATTGTGAAAAAAAGGAGAATATTCTAGATACTGGCATTTTTTCCTTTTTCCACAATTTTTTCTAAAACCTTCAGAGTTGTCAAAACTCAGGATTTTGTTGTTAAGGGTTATGAGATGATTTTGAAAATGTTACTTTATGTAATCATGTGTTTTTATGTGTATCTGAAAAGTAAGAGAATAGTGATTTCTTTTTAAAAATTTGGCAAAGAAAAAGGAAGTTGCGTTCCTATGAATTTGCAAATATAAAACTCTTTATTAAAGTAAAATGTTTGATTATTCAAATTAACAGAAATGAGACAGAAACACTTGTTGAAGGGTACATCGTATATGGAAGGATTACACAGACTTTTACCTGCATGTATCTGCAGTGGAGAGTTTTATAGATGTTTTACTTACGTTACTTTTCAAAACCATTTTGTGTACCTTTCTAAAATTTCCTTTCATTATTCAGATGATGTCAAATCAATTATTTGATTATTTCCTGTGTTTCTTTTTGGATGATTATTCAAGTAAAGAAATTCACCATAATGTAGCAAAACTTTTCTAGCCAAATTTTTACTTTAGTTATTGCCTACTTTTTCAAATGCAACTGCTAAAAATAAAGAGAAATGTTGTAGAAAAAGGCTGAATTTTGAAACCGTTGCAAGAAGCCAGGCATATACACATGTATTCAGTATTTTGATTGATTTAAAACAATTGGTTTCAAGATAAAATTCACAGAATGTTTTTCAAAATTACTTCGACAAAATATTTTCAACAGAAGTTATGTGTATTTATACACGGTGAATTGACATAGCATGAGTTTTAACCCTGAAAGCTCCTTTCACAACTATAATTGCCTTTGTGGCCAGTGTAGATCAAGATCAGGCTGCACAAAACGTGCAGCCAGATCCTTGATCTACTATGTCCACTTTGCTGAAACAATGTAGACAAAAGCAACCATGAAATTGCAATTATTTGTGTATTTCTAGGATGAAAATGTCTAGTAGGTTTATTCGGCGCTCAAAGGGTTAAGCTCAACTAGTCCCTTCAAAATAGAGCAAAGTTCTCATGTGACTCTAACATCTCTGATGAACTTAGAAAGCTGAATATTGCATGATTTTCACCATGTTAGTTAAGAAACTTTTTACGCTTTTAGATTATGAATAACCTTATTCAAACTTACACACAGTTTAGTTTGGGCTTGGGTAATTGAGGTTGTTGAGATCATCAAGACACTATCCAGTAATTTTTAGCTCGGCTGTTTTCCAAGAATATGTCGAGGTATTGTCATAGCGCTGTTTCCTATTGTGTGATTGTCATACAAAGACTTTTTATATCTCTCATTTCTGACGATATTTACTTCAAACTCAGATTAGTTGTTGACTATCAAAAGGGGAGCCCGTACCAGTAGGTCAGGTAACCATCAAATTATTTTTACACAGCTATGCCCTGTTTTTTGACTTAGAATTTTCACTGAAAATCAACCTTATTCTAATATTTCTGTCATTACTGAAGAATTTTACTTCAAACTTGATAAGTTTATTATCTAAAGAGGAACCAATACCAGTATGGCGGATAGCCCTTAAGATATTCTTGACAAAATTATGCCCCTATTTCTATATAGCATTGTCACCATCTCTAAAAGCAACTGCAAGAGAACATTGGCACCCACATGCAGTGTTCTTGTTACTTCTCTTTTAACCCTTAACTCTTTTCCAGACGAAAAAAATGTAGACTTGTCCAAATTAAAAGCATAACTGAAATGATGGAATTTGTCTATGATAGGGTAGAAAACATTGTGGAAAAAGGAGAACATGTTGATTACCAACATTTTCTCCTTTTCCTACTATGTTTTTGAAAAGTCTTGTACCTCAGGGTCATTCAAAATCGGGATTGTGTGGTAAAGGGTTAAGAGCTCTGAATTGATAAGGCAGACATTCTCTATCAGGAACACAGACTAAAGCATTATGCTTCCAAGGGTGTTTTTGCCAGAATATATAGTACACATTCGACAGTGTAGACCATGATAAAACTGCACAGAAAGTGCAGTCTGATCTTGGATGTACACAGACCTCAAAGGGCCTTATAATCTTGATCTGCATTGTCTACAAAAGCAACTACTTTTGGGCTTAGCAATATTGTGGGAAGCAGTTTCTCCTATCCAGCAATGGTTTGAAATGCTGTCAACCTTGTGTGAAATGGCAAATTAGTTTACTGTATTCTAGTGGTATTTACCATTTTACATTTTGTCTTGCTTAAGATATGCTCGGGGAGGTCACACTTTTGGCAGTTGGCTACATTTTACTAAACGAACATTAAATTATGGAACATTAAGATTTTGTGGATCTGTAGACATGATAGTAATATAGATGAAATAATTTTTATAGATGAAGGACTAGCGGGTAGGAATTATATAGATTCTAGACCTGACCCTAGATACCCACCATTTCAAGGTCAAGGTCAAAGTCAAGGTAAGGTTGAGATGATAATGGCTAAATGGCTAGAAAGTCATATCGATCTTGTAGAAATCTAATATTAGTATCACTGACACTGAAGGCATTTGAATGTAGATCTGTACCATGTCTAGCTGACACTATTAACATTTTTGTCTCACAAAATAGATGTGCTTACTAGTTAACTCTTTACCAAACGACAAAATTTTGGACTCGACCAAATTCAAGGCTTTTGCAGACGACATTAAATTCAACTCAAATGATGATTTTTGTCTTTGATAGGGAAGAAAACATTGTGGGAAAAGGAGAAAATGCTGGTTACCAGCATTTTCTCCTTTTCCCACAATGCTTTCAAAAGCCTTCTCTTTCAGGGTCGTTAAAACTCGGGATTGTGTGGTAAACGGTTAATACCTTTACCAAATAATCCCAAGTTTTAACGACCCTGAAGGAGAAGGCTTGTAAAAACATTGTGGAAATAAGGAGAAAATGCAAGTAACTGGCATTTTCTCCTTTTCTCCAAAACGTTTTCTACACTTTCAAAGACAAATACCATTGTTTGAGTCTTGTTGAATTTGTCCTATGAAAATGCTTTCAATTTGGACTCGTCTAACATTTTGTTCTTCAGTAAAGAAAAAGCTGAAATACAACTCTTAAAAAGGTGTTAGCATTCTTTCAGCTGACCAGAATATAAGATCCTTTAACTCTTTACCAGACGACAAAATTTTAGACTGTTCCAAATTGAAAGCATTAGCAGACGACAAAATTAAAGTGACTCAAAAATTGAAATTTGTTTTAGGAAGGGTAGAAAACATTGTGGGAAAAGGAGAAAATGCTGGTTACCAGCATTTTCTCCATTTCCCACAGTGTTTTCAAAAAGCTTATTTCACAGAGTCGTGAAAACTAGGGATTGTTTGGTAAAGAGTTAAGATGAACCACTGTAATATACTTGTGCCTATCATCAAAGCCAGTTTTTCCATTTTCATTGAAATAGAGGCAACATGTTTTTAGCCGATCTAAATGAGTTTAGTTAGAATGTTTGTCCTGATACTAAAAGATTTTAGTTGATGTATGGGTCATCCTAGATCAATATCCAAATCACACAGTTAAATCTCAAAAAAAATCTGTTTAACACTCTAGAGGACATTTGTTTTTGCCAATGATAATGAAAAGTGGTTAGAATATTTTCTTTGATGAGTCTGAATATGGTTCACTATAGGCCTAGAATTAAGTCACTTGGTATTATCCTACAAAAGTTTTGCTAACCCAATTCTGAATGAAACTTTATCAAAATAAATGTATTTTCCTAATATCTGCAGGTAGGCAGAATATTGGTCCCTACATGTCAGTAGATCAGTCACAACAACAAATCATAGATAACCCTTTTTATCACCCTAGAAGTCATGCTTTACCAAATCCTTTCGAAAGTTTTTTAAATATATAATATGTTGATGGTGTGAGTGAAGGGGTCTTTTCACTGCACCCTTTCAAATTCAATGATGATCTACCTCCGCCTCAAAATCATACTAATATTCTAAAATGATGCTATCATGTGGGTCAGTGAAGGACACACACGTTATCCAAGCTTTGTCTCATTGCAATAGCTGAAAATTATAGAGTAGCACAGACTCAGATGGCTGATATGCTTATATACTGATTCAGTTTATTGATTGATTGTATGGTGGTTAACGCCGTTTTCAACATTATTTCAGTTACATCGCGGCAGCCAGTGCACCTATCCATGCTTTCCTGGAGTTTCTTTTACCAGTTTTCCGCACAATATTATTTCTAAGCCACTGGCTGCTTTCCCACATAATCATCGTCGAAACAGTGGTCAGTGTAGAGAGAGGAATGAATCCTGTCGTGATGACTATCATCATTCCTTGGAAAGAAATTGGCCGAGCCGGGAATCGAACCAGGGACCCTCTGTTCTCAAGTCCTGTATGCTACCGACTGAGCTATCGGGGCTTGGCTTGAACTGATTTGGTATTTTATTGAGACCGTTTTAACTCTTTACCGAATGACAAAATTTTTTACTCTGCCAATTGAAAGCAACTGCAGAAAACAAATGTGGTTCAAACAATAGAATTAGTCTTTTAAAGGATAGAAAACAAGGTGGGAAAAGGAGAAAATGCTGGTTACCAGCATTTTCACTTTTTCCCACAATGTTTTCAAAAGCTATCTTACCGGAGTTGTTAACACTTGCAATTGTTTGGTAACGGGTTAACAAGATTTGTCCTCTCAAGTTCTAAGAAAACACGGGGAAATTTTTACTTCTTTACTTATAATTTATATTGTATGGAAACTTTGAACAATTGTTGCTTTGTAACATGAGAAGTGACAGAATTGATAATATTGATAAATATAGATTCAGTCCAGAAAACAATATGTTGGATGGAGATATTAGATGTTTCAAGCATTTACTCCATTTTCCACAAATTGAATGTGTTTAAGAAAAGACTACAGAAGAAAAATAGAAAAGAAACATTATGTAGATATTGTTGTGTTATGGGTATTTTAGTATAATAGCTATAGGTATAGTTGCTAATTAGTATTACATTGATGCATGGAGTGTGATGTCTATTGAATCAATAGCAATGGCTAGATTATTGTATTGGTTCTGTTGCTGCATACAGTATGTGTTATAAGAAAATGTTCAATTTATCACCCGATCTTAGATATAAGTCTCCTGGTTGGATAAAACTTACATTTGGAGCCAATCAAATATCTTGGTCTATAAGACTGGGAGAGTGAATGTCAATTAGCTATTCATGATGTGACAGTAGATTTGACAGCTCTTGGGCTCTTGTCCTTAACCTTACTCTTTGCATGCTTAACTTGGTACCAGAAGATAAAAGTTTAGACTCTTCTAAATTGAAAAAAATGACTTGCAAAAATCAAATTTAGTGTGGATCAACTGATTGGATTAGTCTCTGAAAGCTTCTGAAAACATTTTGGGAAAAGGAGAAAATGCTGGTTTCTGGTATTTACTCCTTTTATCACAACATTTTCAAAAGCTTTCTGTCATAGGGTCATTAAAACTTGGGATTGTGTGCTAAAATCAGAATGAATGGATATTTTCAGATAGTCAGGAGATCAGATCTGTCAATTTCAAATGAAGTTTAAAGGTTGTTACAGTCAGATCAAGAAATACCAGAGGGTATAAATCCAAAATGAAGCTGCAGATCTCTGTAGTTTGATCTTTAGTTGCACACTCCACAGAATTTAGCATCCAAAGGGTTGAAAAGAGCAGAGATTTAGGTTTGAATGAGTAAGCCTCACAGAGTGCCTCCCCTTTGTTTGTGCAGCTCTATTTGTGTATTGATATAGATAAAACATCTCAGCTGCTTACTTTACTCCATGGTATTGACATTATTATGTCAACAGAATTCCACACCTTGGCCATGGTCTCTAAGTCCCGACAAATCCACAAAGTGTCCACAATACTATCTAACCACAGGAAATGTTGAGTTGAAAAGTTAATTGTTAAATAATTAGATTTAATACTTCTTGCATTGATAGTCACTGTTAACAATTTTGTTTGGTCAGATTGCACTGATAGAGGAGTCATAACTTTATTTTGTAAAGGCAGGAGGAACGCTTTGATAGAATTTTTGTGTTATTCGAATAGGCCAATATTCTGTAAAAGATAGTATTTGTGAAATAAGTTATTGTTAAGGCTGTTTATAAATACATAGAGCAAATATTTGATTTACAGCAACTGTGCAAGCAAAGGAACTTACCTTTTTATAGAGTGATTGGTTATTAAACTGAAGGTAGGGTTTTTTTCTTCGAATGTTGAAGAATTGTCAACTTAATCATTTTTTGTTGTTGATGTAAAAATGTCTGTATGCATCTTTGTAGAGATCTGTGAGGGAGCCATTTAAATACCTTTTACTTGCTGACAGTGACTTTTTGTCTTGATGCAGACTACTTTACAAACATTTTGGCATAGTGAATAATTGTTTAATGCCACAACATTACTTCAGTCATGCCATGGCACATATTCATAATTATATGTCCTGGGTTTTAGCAGTACGAGACAATCCAAATGAGTACGCTCAACTTTGGCGTTAGTGCAGGAAAAAAATCTTTACTAGAATTCATAATCTGGTACTTAAATCTTTTAATGCCAGTGGGAACCTAAATAACTTTTACACACTGTGCAATCTGATCTGCTGTCTACACTATCCACCGTAATATGTTGTTTATAGAGTTGGTAATAAAACAGCAGGAATACTGTCATGAAATTACCAAAATCTGATTAAAAATTATATTTAACACCAAACAAACAGAGCCTGTGACAGCTCTACAACTTGTAGGACTTTTCTTTATGGTTTAGGACCCTGATAAAGATTGAAACTTTGTCATTTGCATCATGTTTTTCATTTGGACAAGTTAAGAATTTTGTGTTCTGGGAGAGGGATGAAAGGTGTTTAACTTTTTTTACCAAATGACAAAATTTTAGAGTTGTTCAAAGTGAAAGCATATGCAGACAACAAAATAAATGCAACTCAAATATTGAAATTTATGTTAGGAAGGGTGGAAAACATTCTGGTTACCAGCATTTTCTGTTGTTTTTTTTTTTTTAGCTCACCTGAGCACAAAGTGCTCATGGTGAGCTTTTGTCATCGTGCTGTGTCCGGCGTCTGGCGTGCATCATCCGTTGTTCGTCGCCTGTCGTCAACTTTTACCTTGTGTACACTCTAGAGGCCACCTTTTCAGTCCGATACTCATGAAACTTGGTCAAAATGTTCGTCTTGATAATATCTGGGACGAGTCTGAAAATGGGTCAGGTCGGGTCAAAAACTAGGTCACTAGGTCAAATCTTAGAAAAACCTTGTGTATGCTCGAGGCAACATTTTCAGTACAATGCTCTTGAAAGTTGTTCAGAATGTTTGTCTTGATGATATCTCGGACGAGTTCGGAAATGGGTCAGGTCGGGTCAAAAACTAGGTCACTAGGTCAAGTTTTAGAAAAACCTTGTGTATGCTCTAGAGGCCACATTTTCAGTCCAATGATCTTGAAAGTTGGTCAGAATGTTTGTGTTGATGATATCTCTGACGAGTTTGAAAATGGGTCAGGTCACTAGGTCAAATCTTAGAAAAACCTTGTGTACATTCTAGAGGCCACATTTTCTGTCCGATACTTTTGAAAGTCGGTCAGAATGTTTGTCTTGATGATATCTAGGACGAGTTAGTAAATGGGTCATGTCAGGTCAAGAACTAGGTCACTGGGTCAAATCTTAGAAAAACCGATTGTATGCCTTAGAGGTTACATTTTCAGCCCAATACTCTTGAAACTTGGTCAGGATGTTTGTGTTGATGATATCTTGCATGAGTTTGAAAATGGTTCGTGTGGGGTTAAAAACTAGGTCACCAGGTTTAATCTTTAAAAAGCCTTGTGTATGCTTTAGAGGCTACATTTTCAGTCCAATATTCTTGAAATTTGGTCAGAATGTTTGTCTTGATAATGTCTTAGACTAGTATGAAAATGGGTCATGTTGGATAAAAAAGTAGGTCACTAGGTCAAATCTCAGAAAAAACCTTCTGTACACCCTATAAGCCACATTTTCTCTCAAATACTCGTGAATGGTGGTCAGAATGTGTGTCTGGATAATTTCTACATGTTTGAAAATAGGCAATATTGAGGTTAAAAGTAGGCCACTAAGACAAATTCTAGAAAAAGCTTGTGAACACTCCAGAGGCCATGTTTGTAAGTCCAGTACTAGTGAGTGTTTGTCAGAATGTTTGTCTTAGTATCTCGGAAGAGATTGGAAATGGGTCATATTTGATCAAAAAGCTCAGGTGAGCAACTCCAGGGCCATCATGGCCCTCTTGTTTTCACAATGATTCCAAAAGTCTTCTTTTTTGGGGACGTTAACCCTTTACCTGATATGCCAATTTTAGACTCTTCCGGTTCAACAGCAAATAAAGATATGATGTCAAAAATGTGGACAAATGGAGATACAGATATCTGATAGAGTAGAAAACATTGTGGGAAAAGGAGAAACTGCTCGTTACGAGCAGTTTCTCCTTTTCCCACAATTTTTTCAAAAGCTGTCTGTTCTTGATGCATCAAAATGAGTATTTGTGGAGTAAAGGGTTAAAACTGAGAATTGTTTGGTAAAGAAAAGGGCTAGTTGAAAACCTTTTCTCAAATAGAAAGAGTTCCCCTATATTTGATCCCAGATAAAGTTACTCACCTGGAAGAAATAAAAATACTCTATAACTTTTAATTTTGCTGAATTAATTAATCCCAGGCCTAATCTCCAAATACCTCTCTCCCTTCAATAACCCTGATAGGTTTGAATAAACATAACTTCTGTTGCTTTTGCTAACACTGTAGACCAAGATCAGATTGTAAAGATTTGCAATCTGATCTTACAGTTATGGTGGCTGCTCCTTTATGACATATTCTGGCCAAAACAGCCTTAATACTGCAATATCTCTGGTTTTATTATATCCTGGTAAAATCTATTTCCTTAATGCATGGCTCTAGAGGCTAGCCCTCTGTCTTTTATAAATTGTGCAACCTTTCTAAAATACTGTCAAATGAAGAAAAAAATGAAAAACAAAAGATAAGAATGTATTTGAAACATTTCTCTGATAGTAAATAGACATTACTGTCACAGATTTAGATATTGCAAGTGTTCAGACTTTTTTTTTCATGTCTCACAATGTCAGTTTGAATATAATTTGGTTTTCAATGTGATCTTGTTTCAGTACAAGTCATGTTTTTTTTTCATATAATTATGTCTTTTTTGAGAGAGTTGAAAGAGGTTTATGCAAAATTAAAAGCAAGTGACTTTTGCAGTAGACATAAAAAGAGAAATCTGACTTTGTTTTGTTTTCAAGAGGTTTTATTTTTTATTATTGTTGAATAGCCCTTTGCTGAAAATATTTATAATATAGTCATAATAATCATTTAAAAAAAGCTTTTAGGAAAGCAGATGTAATTTTGTTTATAGTAGGTCAACAAGCAACATGGGTAATAACTTATTTCTTCTTGGGAAACGGGAAAATGTTGTCGACAGATGATTATAACTGAATGGCCTAGTGAAGGGTTATTAATTTTCACATACATACATACAAACATACATAAATGTCTTTCTTGCAAAAGCGGGTTTAATATACCATATGGCTTCCAACACGCGAAAAGAGACATTTGGACATTTGCGTAAAGTGTTGTCTCGGATCAGCCTGCGCAGTCCGCGCAGGCTAATCCGAGATGGCACTTTACGACTACATTAGATTTTGTGCTACAGTACACTTGCGCAAAACAGAAAATTACATAAAAACGGTAAGTGTCGTTTCGGATTAGCCTGCTGGTAACCAGCATTTTCTCCTTTTCCCACAATGTTTTCTCCTCTTTGAAGGTCAAGTTTCATTTTTTGAGTCACATTTATTTTGTCGTCTGCAAATGCTTTCAATTTGGACAAGTCTAAAATTTTGTCGTTTGGTAAAGAGTTAAACTATTTGAATCATCATTCTGGTACCATGCTAGTGACATTTTAAGGTTAGACTATTAAAACGTAGATTTATAGCAATTATTGTAAATGACTAGTAATTTTGATAGAAAAGAAATTTCAAGGTCTTTGGCAGAAATGTTACCTTTAGCCTGTGGGGTATAAATCATGATGCTGACATTTTTACCAAAAGAAGCTGGAAATGCAAATTGCAGTGCCCTATGAAAAGGGGGTTTAATGCATCTTCACATTACATTATACTGAACAAATTCTGATATTACATAGATCCATTTTGTCTGAAACCCAACGGAATCATGAGATGGAATGATCCTTTCGGTTTGATCAGAGACCAGATCATTACCATTTTTTTCTCCTTTTCTCGCACAATATTTTCAATTGCTTTCTGCCCTAACTCTTTACCACATGATAAAATTTTAGACTGGTATAAATTCGAAGGAGATGAGGAAACAAATAATACTCAGAAATCGAAATTTCTTTTTGGACGGATTTTTGGATACCAGCATTTTCTCCTGTACACAATGTTTTAAAAAGCCATGTTTTTCAGGGTTGTTAAAATCAGGGATTGTTCGGTATAGAGTTCAGGCCACAACTATACAGAGTTGTTGAGTACAGGGTTGAAATTTTGACCAAAATAGATTGAATTAGTCCTGAGTAGTTCTGAATATCCCTTTATTTAACCCTTTACCAAACAATCCCTGGTTTTCATGTCCCTTGGAAAGAAGGCTTTTGAAAACATTGTGGGAAAAGGAGAAAATGCTGGTAACCAGCATTTTCTCCTTTTCCCACAATGTTTTCTACTCTTCTAAAGTCAACTTTCAATTTTTGAGTCACATTTAATTTGTTGTCTGCAAATGCTTTCAATTTGGTCTAGTCCAAAATTTTGTCGTTTGGGAAAGGGTTAACTCTTTACCAAATGACAAAAATTTAGACTGGTCCAAACTGAAAGCATTGGCAACAAATTGTAAGTAACTCAAAAGGTGATTTCTGTCCTTGGCAGGGTAGAAATCATTGTTGGAAGAGGAGAAAATGCTGTTTACCAGCATTAACTCTTGAAACAATGTTTTGAAAAGGCCTATTTCTCAAGGTCATTAATACTCAGGATTGTGTGATAAAGGGTTATTTTTTAAAGTTTTCTTTGTGAGAATCAGACTCCTATCTCATGAACTATGACATGACAAGACCCAAGGGGGATTAAGTTACCTGCAACTGATAGATATCTATGGAAACAAATTCTTCTGAGGCTTTTCATCATTTATCTTCTGAATGACAACTGAAAGAGGACCCTTTGAGGGCTAGGCTTAACCCTTTACCAGATGACAAAATTTTAGCCTTGTCCAAATTGAAAGCATTTGCAGACGACAACTTCGTTCTGATTCAAATGGTGTGATTTTTCTTTGATAGGATAGAAAACATGGTGGGAAAAGGAGAAAATGCTGGTTACCAGCATTTTCTCCTTTTCCCACCATGTTTTCAAAAGGCTTCTTTCCCCAGGGTCGTCAAAAGTCGGCATTGTACAGTAAAGGGTTAACTTGAGTTCCTTAATGCACAACAACATTTTAGACTTGAATTGGAACCATTTGCTGGAAATTTAATGACATGTGGCTCAAGGGCAGAAAACATTGTGGGAAAAGGAGAATTTTTCTCCTTTTCCTATTATGTTTTCAAAACCCTTGCTCCTCAGGGTCATTAGAACTTGTGATTGTGTGGTAAAAGGTTAAGCAGTGTAGATCAAGATTAGTCTGTAGCTTGTAGTATAATCTCAGATCTGCATGTTTCTAAGCTGATCTGGCAGAGAAGATCTTGAGATTACCTTGCATCTGACGAAAAAAAGTCCATTTGTCTCGTAAAACAATTAAATTTTAGATTTGCTAAGCATTTGCACACAAGAAATTAAATATGGCTTGGATTGTGCAAGTTTGTCCTGGAAGTAGAAAACTTTACAGGAAAAGAAGAAAATGCTGATGACCAGCATTTTCTCCTTTGCCTGAATGTTTTCCAAGGTATTGTTTGGCAAAGGGTTAAACATCATAAAATAAAGTAAATAAAGAATATTGTAGTTGGCAGAGGGCTAGTTGTAATTATTGTATATTTTTGATGTGGAAAATTCAGTTTTACATGTGTAAAAAATGTAATCATTGCAAATGATGAGCGATATCCATGAGCAACGTCATTTCTACTGAGAATTTTTACTCAAAAGGTATGAGCCTAATGGGGCCTAATGCATCATAGTAAAGCAAGTCATCATTAATATAGATCCATAAATCCATGTCTAACGACTGACTGAATCATGTGGTACAGGTCCTTTGGCATGCAGCAAATTTACCAAAAGCAAAAAGTTTTGACTTTCTTCAGGCTGGGTAGGCTGACCTGCGTAGGCAAATTTCTTTTGAGGACTGATGATAGTCATTGCGACAGGATTCATTCCTCTCTCACCGCTGACCGTTGCTTCCACGATGGTTGTGTGGGAAAGCAGCCAGTGGCTTGGAAAGAATATTGTGCGGAGTACTGGTAAAGGAAACTCCAGGAAAGCATGGATAGGTGCACTGGCCGCTGCGATATAACTGAAATAATGTTGCGTTAAACACCATACAGTCAATCAGTCGATCAGATATTTTAACTCTTTACCAAACGACAAAATATTGGACGCGACCAAATTGAATGCATGTGCAGACAACCAAATAAATGATTATTTCTGTCTTAGATAGGGTAGAAAACATTGTGGGAAAAGGAGAAAATGCTGGTGATCAGCATTTTCTCCTTTTCCCACAATGTTTTCAAAATCCTTCTTTTTTTTCAGGATTCTTAAAACTTTTCACATAAGTGGCTCATATGAATGTGATTGGAATATCGAGATTAATGATTACCAGTTATTTTTAAGATATGACTTTTAATGCCCCTCAGATTGGTATTTCTTTCTCAGTAAATTGTGAGGAAAGAAGCATTTGTTTTCCCACTGTTTTCCGTTTCAAGAGGCTGTTATTTCTTTTTTTAAGATATATCCTGGTCTCTTCTTGTAGTAAGATGATGGACTTGAAAATAATATCGTAGAAAGAAATAAGTTTGAACAAGTGATTTCTCCATTTTTTGCAACATTTCCACATGTTCGTGTATTGAACCTTTATTTACATTAGTATCAATTAATTACCATGACATTTTCAAAGTTGTCTGATACAAATTTCTTAAGGAGTAAACAGGTTAACCCTTTACCACACATTCCTGAGTTTTAATGACCCTGAGGAATAAGCCTTCTGAAGATACTGCAGGAGAAGGAGAATGCTGATAATCAGCATTTTTTTTTCTTTTCCCAAAATGTTTTCTACCCTTCCATAGGCAAATTTTCTGTTTTGTAGCCACAGTTATTTTGTTATCTGCAAAAGCTTTATATTTTGGCAAGTCTTCAAAACTTTCGTTTTACGTAAATGGTTTAAGTTTGAAAAAAGAAAAAGATTACTGTCACAAGTACTGTTTATCAGTGTTGGGTATCTCTACATTTGTAGGACAAACATTTATAGCTGTCAGAAAAAAACATGTCATTTGTCACAGTTTGTACATGGATAAAGCCATTCATTGTAGTAAATCTGACAAAACTTCACAGGTATTTCTCCACAGTAGAATTATATTCACTGTTCAGTCCACATGGATAAAGTAGAAATTTGTTGCTTCTTGCTCTACCCTGTAGCTCAGTTATTACTCAGTAGTTTGGGGTAGTACAGATAACTGTCCCCAAAGGCGATGTTACTTTTTGACTGGTCGCCTCTGGGTACAGAGACGATCAAGACAAAAACAGTTGAAATCTCCGCACAAATTTTGTGAGCACGTTTGAATTCTCATAATTTCACAAATGGAGCACAAAACTAGGATTTAAACATACCTTTTGCTTGCTTATTCAATAATCCTTCGTTTGGAATACAAATATTTTCAATTTAAATGGTGAACATAAAAAAAAACAGTTCATTTCATCTGTTACTCGAGTTATTTATGTTCCCGAAAACACACAAAATGGCCGCCACTCACGATAGATTTCGTCAGTTTTTTTTTTTTGAGATTTACATGTTATAAATGACTTCTACGTGCTCGTAAGGTAATGAAAGGTTTAATTATTTGTCTTTGGTCATGTTTGTTACTAAAAGTAAACTGCATTTCGCTGCAATACAGATTAAATCGACGAAACAAAGTCAGTATAGCGCCCTATCTTTGCTACCGTATTTACGATCTGAGACGGTACGGTGCACAATAAATGTCCAAATATGAAAAAAAATCACCGTAGCATCTCATTATTGAGACTAGGGCTTGGGGTGCAATCTCCAGCCATTCCAAATATTTTCTACTTATTGATGAGAGTCATGGCAACATGATTTATTCCTTTCTCACTGCTCATTGTTGTATTGACAATATTTCAAAAAGAAAGCAGCCAGTGGCTTGGAACTCTAGGGGTTCCAAATTGCCTTTGCTGAAGTCAGTGGTAATATTTGAGAAAATTCATCAGTATTTACTATACGTCTAAATAAAATAGCTATTTAGAGCTCTGCTGGCCTTTGTGGCAATGGCATGGTTTCTGTCTGTCCGTCTGTCTGTCAGTCTTGTTTACAAGATAAAATCCACATTTGTAGTTTGATTTTTGTGAAACTTGCAGAGTGTTTTTTTTTTATATCATCAAAAGCTTAAATCCTATTGATTTACAGAAAAGTCCAACACTAAGTACGGGAAAAGTAGCCATTTAAAGTTGAAAACTTACATTTCTTGTTTACGTGATAAAGTCTGCATTTGTGGTGGGATTTTTGTGAAACTTGCAGTTTCTTTATATCATCAATGGCTTAATTAAACCTTACTGATTTTGAAACGAATGCAACTATAAGCAAGGGAAAAGTAAACATTCTAAGTGGAAAATTTGCACTTCTTGTTTACATGATTAAGTCTGCATTTTGTGATCCGGTTTTCGTAAAATTTGCACAGTTTCTTGATATCATCAATAGCTTTAACCCTGATTTTGAAACATATCTGACAATTAGTAAGGAAAAAGTAGCCATTTAAAGTTGAAAATTTGCATTTCTTGTTTACGTGATTATTACGTCAGCATTTTTGTTCCAGTTCCTTTGAAACTGGAACAGATCAATAATTGTATCATCAAGGGATTGAACACTATTGAAAATGAAGACATCAGCAATCAGTTTAGGAAAAGCAGTTATTTGATGACAAAGTCTTGTTTTCTCAACAAAGTCCACATTACTGATCCTATTTCTATGAAACTTGCAAGGATTGTATTATGAGTATTAAAACCCTATCAAATTTGACTGGATTCCAAACAAGTTGTTTTTAGAAATAGTACTTTTATTATATTTCTATTGTTCAATTCACCATGCCTTGTAATGCTGTCTTAGTGGGTTCAAGCCTGGTTGCAACCCCCCCTCTCCATTTTTTTGTGTGTGCAGTTGTCTTTTTCCTTTTTGCTTCATAAACTTATGACCTATGCTAGCAGATACGGCTGCCAGTAGAGTGATTCAGGTCCCCAGTTTATGAAATTTCTATGACATGGCCTTAACATTGCCTTAACCTCAGTTACAACATGGAAGTTTCATTTGATATCTATTGTCGTCTTTTTTTTTCTTGATTTACATTCGTTTTGGAATATTCAATATTGCATGATGAAGTATTGGATAAATGGACATTTAAAGATATCAATGAGAATTGCCCACAATGGTTGTCCCAGGTTTGCCTACTCAACCTGAAACTACTCAATAACAGATAAAACAGTTGTATTGCTCACTGTTATCTATCAAGTATTCAGTACTTAACCCTGATAGCACTGAACCCAGATTTGGGTCCAAATGCAGACTGTATAGATCAAGATCAGACTGAACAGATCATGCAGTCTGATCTTGGATCTGCACTGTCCACTAGTGTGCTAGATACTAGGACAAAAACAGCTTGAATTCGTAAAATCTGCATGTATTGCGCTGATTGCGAATGTCATTGATTTAGCACTCTAATTGTCAATTAGAGCAAAGTGTCATTACTTTTGGATCTTGCACTTATTTCTAATTTTCTTTGCTGTCTCAGAGTTTGAAAGTTGAAAGCGCTTTTAACTTGCTTGTCCTTTGCCGAGTTATATTTCTATGTAGAGGATTTGTGCATGTACTTTGCCTTTGATGATGTCAGCAACTTCTAACCATGGTTTTAGGAGATATTTTAGATCGCAAAATATAGTTTGCAATACGACAATTAAGTTTTTGTTGTCATATGATAAGAATCCTTTGATATTAGTAAAATATGATCATTTCATATAGCAAGCATCTATGTGATCATGTAATCTGAGGACCAACTTAAAAGGTGTTTGGTTCAAACCCTGGCATGGTCATACCTTAAACCATCAAGCAGTGGTTGCATGGTCACCCTCCATAGTGCTTGGCATAAAGGGGAAATCCTTATATCTAAGGTTAGAATGATGTGACTGATGAACAATTTTGTTGTAAAGGTAGTTAACCCATTATTGTACATAGGCCATTTTTTATAAGCCTGTTGCAAATTTCTTTTGAAAAAGAAAAGTCTGGAAATTAGCATTAATTATTGCTTGTTAAAGGTTATTGCTAATTCTTCCTCATTAAATCTAGTTTGATTCAGGGGTTTGTCCTGGTATCTCTAGCATTTGAACTGTTCTATTTTCATTGTATGTGGAATTTTGTACAAAAAACAGTGTTTCTTAATAGCTACCAGTAATTTTTTTTTGAGTTTGGGGACAGAGAAAACTATTTGATAGCTTAACTCTTTACCAAACGACAAAAATTTGGACTTGACTAAATTGAAAGCATTTGCAGATGACAAATTGAATGTTTCTAAAATGATGATTTCTGTTACCAGCATTTTCTCCTTTTCTCACAATGTTTTCTAAAGCCTTCTACTTCATGTTTGTTAAAACTTCGGGATTGTATGGTAAAGTGTTAAATCTGTATGCATTTTCTTAAAGTGGCGTTAAACCCCAATACAACCAACCAACCAATGTATGCATTTTCATTCAAAGGCAAAAAGTCACCTTGATAATAATTTCCCCTCCTCCCCCAATGTTATCTAGAATGAGATTTATCAGTGGAGATAAAAGTCAAACTGCCTCTTTATGAAGGACAGAGTTGGACCATTTATTAATGCTTTACGAATTAATTCTGAGAAGGCTTTGGTAAACATTGCGAGCAAAGGAGAAAATGCTGGTAATTTGCATTTTCTCTTTGTCAAACAATGTTTTTTTTGCTTTCAGAGATAAATTTCGTTAACTGAGCAATATTTAGTTTGTAGTGTGCAACAGCTTTGAATTTTGACATGTCTACAATTTTGTTGTTTGGTAAAGAGTTAAAACCTTCCGTGTGACTTATTTTAGACACATGTATACTAAAATATGTACATGTGGCACAAATGAGAAACAGTGGAAGAAAATGAACATACAATGCACTTTCCTTTAACTCTTTACCAAACAACAAACTTTTAGACTCATCCGAATTGGAAGAATTTGCAGAGGACAAATTACAAGGGGCTAAATTCAAGGTATTTGTCTTCGATAGGGTAGAAAACATTAAGGGAAAAGGAGAAAATGCTGGTTACCAGCATTTTCTCCTTTTCCCCAATGTTTAGGATCTTTAAAACTTGGAATCGTGTGCTAAAGGGTAAATTTTACAAAAATATTGAAGGAAAAGAACCAGTTGCTTTATACAAGCAATAATATTGTTGTTCCTTTTCCTGCAGTATTTTAAAATGCTATCAGGATATCTCTATACCTGTGTGTATAAGGATAACCTACTAACTGCTATCTATGTTACACATAATACACAGTTGGTAAAATATCAATTTTAGCCAATTCAAAACATTTATGTCTATCAGTTGTGAAGTATGTTAGTGTTTTAGGCTATAACTCAGAATGTACACTTTTTGTATGGATGATCTTAAATACTTGGAATTTAATCCAGTTCTTTCCATTCAAAGACAAAATCCCAACAGTTGGGCCACAAAATAGTTTGTTGTCAGCATAGGACATAGGCTTTCAATTTGGAAGGAATGACTGAGGACATTGGGAAACGAAGAAAATGCTGATAACCAGCTTTGCTCTTTTTCTCACAATGTTTTCTACCTATCTGAGGAAAAATCCCTTTGATTGATTCAAGTCTGAATAGACATCTGCAAGCACTTTGAATTGGGATAAGTAAAAATTCTTATCAGTTGGTTAACCCTTTACCAAACAATCCCTGGTTTTCACGACCCTGAGCAAGAGGGCTATTTAAAACATTGTAGGAAAAGGAGAAAATGCTGGTAAACAGCATTTTCTCCTTTTCCTACAATGTTTTCTATCCTATGAGAGAGCTTAAGCTCATTTGTACCGATTTTGAATTTGTCGTCTTCAGATATTTTGAATTTGAAAGTCTTGAATTTGTTGTTTGGGAAAGGGTTAAGAGTGAATACTCTTTTCCTTTCTGAATAATTCAAAGTATAAGATAGGCAGAAAACAGCTTATAAAGGAAAGAGTTCAAATTATGTTTATCAGATAGTGAGATCCATAAAGTAATTGGATCAAAGTATTTTAATTTTTTGATGAGTAAGATTGAGGATTTTTTTGTTAGTGTGTGGTCACATGCATTGTGTATTCAAAGTTGCATATGAATTTGATTAGAAACTTTTTTTTTAATATGATATTGAATTTAAAAATAGGTCATAAATTGCTTGCAGAGTTGAAGTTTTACTTCTGTAAATAACTGGCTATTTTTAAACGATATGATTCACCATACATGCATTTATGTATGTAACACTTCTCTTCATGTACATGCCGACAGATACTTTACTTTCTTGGGTTGTGTTGCTTTTTTTGACTGTTAGCTTGCCTTAGGCAACTGATATGCTTTGATTGTCATTGTAGGTCAAGATGAAACTGCATTATACTAATAGTCTGATCTTTAATCCACTGTGTCCAATACGATTTAGTTGCTTTGGCATGAATGATATTACTCTCGCAATATTCAGATCTTTGGTACTTGATAATGTTGATTTCAGTTATGTAGCAGTTTGTATATAAATAGCAGATTTATCATAACAATTGGTTCATATCAGTTTACAAACATGTCGTAGTTGTTGTGTGATTTTTCACATTTGACAAGATTTTGGGAAAATGTGAAAGTTGTTTGCATTGTTTTGTTAGACAAGATATTGTCTCAAACTTACTTGTTGTACTTTATATAAATACTTTATAGATCTAATGTGTTAGTGTATGACTGGGTCGCCTTACATGGATTACAATTTGAGTGCAAATGCAATGGGCACTTCACAGTCATATTAGAAGAGCCAAATATTACATTTTCAATATTTTCCTACCTAATATATCTGCAGAAATGGCAGATATTGTAACCATGGTTAGCCTGCAACTTTTGTGAAGTCTGATTTTGACCTACACTGTCTGCAAAAGCACCTGGTATTGCTTGCACCAGGCAGACAGTGACTGAGAACCATTAGTGTAAATGACAGGTTGGATGAACTGTTTTGACCAAAATAATGCTATTTTAGTACATAAGGAAATACATTGTTGTACTGAGTGTATCAGCTATTTTTGTATTGTGAACACAAACAATAGGAAATAATGATGTTGGATTCAACAGGTAAATGTATAAACTTAGTTTTGTAGTTCTTTGTCTGAAAATTCCCCCTGTAGATCTACTATATTCTGAATGCAAAACATCAATGTTAGAACATGCAAAATGAGCAATGGTTTCATCGTGGTGATATTACCCTTTAATTGCAAACCTTCTTAGTCAGTCCTAAAGATACAAGTTGTTTCTGTCAGAATAACTGACAAATAAGTGGACAGTGTAGATTGAGGATCAGACTGCATGTTCTTTACAGCCAGATCTTGATCTACACTAGGTAAAAAATTAAAAATTGGTTTAGTCCTGCAAGGTTTAACCCTTTACCAAACAATTCCGACTTTTAACAACTCTGATGCAGTAGGCTTTTTAATACAGGGTGGAAAAAATGGTGTTAATCAGCATTTTTCCCTCTGTTTTCCACCCTTTCACAGACAAATCCTTAAACTTTAGCCACATCTAATGCATTGTCTGCAAATGCTTTCAATATGGACAGGTATAAAGTTTATGTGTGTGTAGCTTCTTGAGACAATGTTGCTGTAGACAAGTTGTCTATATAAAACAGGTGTATCCAACAAAAAGAATTCAGGTTTCC
The DNA here is from genome assembly GCA_946811185.2 of Hippopus hippopus. Classification (NCBI taxonomy): domain Eukaryota; kingdom Metazoa; phylum Mollusca; class Bivalvia; order Cardiida; family Cardiidae; genus Hippopus; species Hippopus hippopus. Next base: position 38,408,445 of record OX328096.1, read on the forward strand.
TTACTTTGAGTATTTTACTAAAAGTGTAACAAAAAGAAATTTGCTTGATACGGAGTTACCCTGGTTTTGTACAATGTTTTAAAAAATTGTTAAGACTTATGTACATAAAACTGACCTGAGAATAGAATGACAGTATGCTGATGCTACATTTTCCTTCAGTCTTGAGCTAAGGTCTGTGCCACTCTTACTTGAGATACAAAATAAATTCAGTGGCAAAGGATTCTTTTCAAAACATTTTAGAGAAAGGAGAAAGTGCTGGTAAACAGCATTTTCTCCTCTTCCCTCGATGTTTTCTTCACATCATTTGAGACACACTTGTCATCAAAAGCTTTCAATTGGGAAGAGATGAGTTTTCCGTTTCCTCTTTTTCAGTAGAAGACTTTGAAAAGAGTTTTTGAAAACAGGGGTAGTCAACCATTTATTAAGGTTTATGTCTAAACAGAAATTTATTGAAAATCTCATGGGGGGAAAAAAGGGAGATTTTGCTTGAAAAGAGCAATTTCTCTTATACCACAATATTTTCAAAAAATGTGCTACTGCAAGACCCAAAATGTCTTTTTGAGGTGGTAATGTATTGTCTCTAATTTCTTTTATTGTATAACATTCTATCTTAAACAGGAAGAAATGCAAACAATATAGACAAATCTGGGAATAGACAAAATGGATTTTAGTAGACCATTTTGGAATGTGTATCGTTGAATGAATATAACTGACAGACTGACAACTAAATGAGTTTAATATGCATTTTCCATCTGTAAAAAAGACTCACTATTGCAAATTAATTCTGGTTTGGGTCTCACAATCTTAAATTTGGTTGAGCATAAAATTTGATATGGTTAGACATTGTTTCGTGAAACCCTCTTTGGTACTGGGTTTTGCTGAAGTATACATGCTGTGCAATAGTATACCAGTACATGTCAATTTACATACCATACATGCTTATTTTTAAATTGGTATTTAAATAGTTTAAATACAATAAATGTATTGATCTGTATTGTTACAAACTAGACTTCTGCCAGGTGATCTATAATAGATTGTATTATGGTCATGTGATTGAAAGATTAGTCAATTATAGAATCTTTGAAGGAGCTGGAATTTTAATCTGATAGCTGAACTCCTTGACAAATAAACGACATGTTGTAATGTTCCTGAGAAAGATGGTTTATGAAGACTTAATGATTTAGAAAGGGAGAAAATGCTGATAACATGTATTTCATCTCTTTTCCACAATGTTTTTTATAACCTGTTGGAAACAAGTACTATCACACTAGCCACACATCAAAATATTGTCTGCAAATGCTGATAAGGATCTACAATGTTTACCATTATTAGTTGTCCATAATATGCATTAAGTCTACCAAACAGCCCCTGGTTTAACTCTTTACCAAACGACAAAATTTTGGACTAGTCCAAATTGAAAGCATTTGCAGACGACAAAATAAATGTGACTCAAAAATTGAAATTTGATTTAGAAAGGGTAGAAAACATTGTGGGAAAAGGAGAAAATGCTGGTTACCAGCATTTTTTCCTTTTCCTACAATGTTTTCAAAAGCTTTCTTTCTCAGGGTCGTTAAAAGTCGAGATTGTGTGGTAAAGAGTTAAACAACCTGTGGAAGAGAGCTTTTGATAACATTGTGAGGTTAGGAGAAAATGGTAACTGGCTTTTTCTTCTTCCCACAATGTTTTCTTCCATTAAGACAAATACCATTGGTTGAGTCCCCTTTAGTTTGTTGCCTGCAATTGCTTTCAATATGGAATAGTGCAAAATTTAATGTTTTTGTACAGAGTTAATGGTTAGATTTCACAAAATTGCTTTTTAGTTTAAGGATCTAAAACATTAAATGCAGCGGCTGTACAAGCTTATAATAGTTTTGACTGAATATTACTCTACTTCAATCAGTCTGGCTTAATTTTAGAATTGTTACAAATACCTCACCAATGTTTTAGTGACCTGAATGGAGAATGCATTTGAAAACATTGTGAGAAATGGAGAAAATGGTAGAAACTAGCAAAAATTCTCCTTACAACACAGTATTTTTTTCTAAGTTACAGATAAATCTCATCAGTTGAGCCATGGTTTAAATGACAAGTTCAAAATTTCAAATTTGCTTTCAGTATGTTTAAGTGTAAAATTTTGTTGTGCAATCATGCCTTGCAGTGATTTTGTGGACAGCCTCTAAGGTTAAGATCAGAATGCACAGAATGTAGTTACAGTCTGATCTTTGATCAATACTGACAGCTATGTTAAGTCATAGTGAGATATTTTTGTCTCAAAATGGACTTTTGAATGGTTAATTGGTTCATCCAGCCCTGCAAGCGTCAAGGATGAGGACTGGGATAGATATCTGAATAGTTGACATATGAAATGATTTATAATGCATGTCCATGTATGCAGCATGCATCATAGTTGTCAAGTTCAACCCTATCTCATTAGTTATACATCACATTAGTTATAATGTATTAACCCTTTATCAAACAATCCAGTAATTTAGGAACGCTGATGAAGAAAGCCTTTGAAAACATTGTGGAAAAAGGAGAAAATGCTGGTAACCAGCATTTTCTCTTTTTTCCACAATGTTTTCAACCCTTTCAAAGGCAGAAATCATCATATGAGCAACACTGAATTTGTCGTTTGCAAATGCTCCCAATTTGGTTAAGTTTAAAATTTCGTCGTTCGTTAAAGAGTTAACCCTTTACCAGGCAATCCAGCGGTTTTACACCCATAAGAAGAAAATAGTTTTCTCAAAGGAAAAAAAATGGTGACTGCCATTTTCTCCTTTTCTTGCAATATTTAGTCCGCTGTCAGAGATGAATTTCATCATTTGAGCCACATGCAAAAGCTATTTTATGGTCATTAAAGAATCAGAGATGAGTATAAATAAAACAGGCGTTTACATGTTAGAGAAGTGACTGAATTAATGCAATTTGAGGCCGTTTTGACTAAAATGTGTATACTAAGTAGTTGAAAGCGAGATCCAAGATTAGGCTGCATGTTCCCTGAAAATTCAGCCCTTTACTAAACAATCCTGTGTTTTAACCCACAGGAAGTAGGCTTTTCAAATTACTGTTTGAAATGGAGAAATTGCTGGTAACCTGTTTTTCCTCCTTTTTCAGCAATGTTTTCTATCCTTCTGAACACATTCCATTATTTGAGTCATACTAAACTTGTCTTCTGCAAATGCATGCAGTTTGGACAAGTCAGAAAATTTTGTCATTTGATGTACAGTTAAGGATGGGGTTTTCCCCCTTAGAATTTACAAACTGCTAGATCAGACTGCAGGTTTGCACAGTCTGATCTTGATGATTGTTAAAACGAAAACTGAAGGTCACCAACTGAGAATTATTATCAAGTTGAACAGTCAGTTATATTTACATTATTGGATTATCATGAAAAACTTAGTAAATAATTATTTTTATGTATTTTAAAAAAAAAGTATCAAAATGAAATGGATTTCTGCTGGAGTCACAGTTGTAAAGACAAAAGAATGACATATCAAATCTTGAAACCATTTCTAACTTTTACTGCTGTAAGTACAAGTTCACTTTGCTTTTGCAGACAATTTCTAGATCAAGATCAATCTGCATAGGTGTTTGGTCTCGGCTGGATCTACTCTGTCCACTTTTTAGTCAGCTATATGATAAAACCAGCCTAGAAATTGCAATACTTGAATCTTTCCTGATGAAAAATGTTCATTTTCATTTCATTTACAGTGTATTTGAATAGGCTGTAAAAAGTAAGATAAACCTAATGATAATTGTTTACCCTTTACTATGTTTGTCAAACTCTGGTGCTTTGACAATGATGTTTAAAAACACTGTGACTTGTGGAGAAATTCTCCAGGATGCAAGGAATTTACTGTATCTACAGAATCATAATGAAATTGAGCTAACCATTGATTACTTTTTTCTTAGTTCACTTTAGGTATGTCAATTTGTGATAGATTTCAAAATTTGCCCATGGGGTGATAGGTAAAACAAAGTTCGATAAATTAGATAGGATTGAAATTTTACATTGAATCACCTTTGCCTCCTAATATTTAACATGTCATAATGTTGCATGTTGAATAATTGACATTGTAATTTGTAACTGCATGTTTGGATTTTCAGAGAATGGGTATCCCAAAGACATAGAGTTTGTGGGAGAGCCCATTATGGTAACTGAGGGTAAGCCTTGTTCCATAGTTGCCATAGTTAACATAACTAGCTGCTCTAACACAATACTTCTGCTATGGATCGTTTGATTCAGTCAAATAAAGGGTATTGGAGAACAAGACCAGAAGAAATTATAAAGTTTGATACATAAATACAAGAATAAGGAAACTGTTTCAATTATAGAAACTGCTGGTCTTGAGTTATGTTGAAAATGCTGATCTTCAGTTATTTCTTCATCAATTTTGTCAGAAAAATTTTGGAAGTTGACAGCATTGTGCTGAATTCCAAATGACTTGGAATTTGATAAATCCTCAATGAAACAAACAATCCTGTGTTTTTACAACCCTGAGGAAGAAGGCTTTTGAAATTCATTATGGAAATGGATAAAATTCTGGGTACCATTTTACTAACAATTCGTAAGTTTGTACGTAAGAATTTTCTTAACTTTACGCCTACGTTCAGATTTACGAAATTCGTAAATCCGTTTTACTAAACTTTCGTAAGTTTGTGAATTTGCTTAAGTAAGTATTTCCGTAACTCTTCAATTGAAGGCAGAAACAGTAGTTCCCGCGCACTTGTTACCTAGGTAAACAGCGCATGCCATTCAACTAGAGGAAAATGTGACGTAATTCACGCACATTTATCCTACTTTCCTGTGCCTCATGTCATCTCATACTTCAGCCTCTTCTGTCAAACATAGATACTTCTGAAAATGAAATTTATGACTTCTGCGGATAGCTGTGATGATTATTGTAACGTTTTTCTCAAATTTCTCCCTCTGTAACGACGCAATATAAAAAAAATAGCTCCAGATTTCGGCCTGTGTTCTTACTTACGATCGATATTTTTGTATGTAGAGTTACACAAAAACTTACGTTCGAACTTAGTTAAGAAAACTTTAGTAAAACGCAAAACTCAGAGTTACGTAAAAACTTGCGAAAATCTTAGTTACGTTTGCGTAAGTAATTTAGTAAAACGGTCCCCTGGTAACCAGCATTTTCTTCTTTCCCCACAATGTTTTCTTCATTTTCAAAAGCAAATCCCACCAATTGTGCCACATTGAATTATGTGTCTGAAAATACTTTGGATTTGGACGCGTCTAAAATTTTGCTTTGTGCTAAAGAGATATGAAAAAATAACCTGTTTTATCTAATGACTGATAGGCTGGATTGCAGACATGGTACAGCAACAGTATGTGTTTCAAAGTTGGAAAAAAATGTTGAGGTTGCTGACCATTAATTTTGCTTGTTAATATTTTTTGCTGTATTGTTCTAACCAGCTTTAGAATACTTATATTGTTTTTGCTTTACTTAATACCTGCTTTTGACTTTGCCTTATATTTACTTATTTTACTTGGACTGACTTTAACTTGGCTAATTTCTGTTTGCTTTTACTTTGGCTAAGTTTTCTTTAGACCTTACAGTTTTCAAACAAATTTACTGGAATTGGTTTATAAAGTGAGTCAGAGACGTCTTCTCATTTCTCACAAAAAAAAATAAATGCAGCGACCAGATAGATACAGCTTCATGATCACTGGTAATTACTGGTAATTGAGGAGTCATTTGAAGGTGGTGTTGATTTAACATTCAGCATGTTCACTTCAATCTATGAGTTTTGGAGCATTCACTGTGGGTGAGCACGTGAGACAGTAAAGGTCAACACTCAAGTGCCAAACCTGGATTAGACTACTTTGCGGCCAGTGTTCATCAAGATCAGACCTTACAAGACATGCAGTCTGATCTTTGACCTACACTGTCTCCATTATCTCCTGCTAGATGGCATTCTACAAATACACATCTATCTAATTTGGGCATTCTGGATACAGAACCGGACTACTTTTCAAAACGACAGCCGTTACTTTGAATTTCAAAATAAACGTTCACCCAATAAAACGCTACCTGGTGTGATTCATTCAGCTATGATCAGCTAGCATGTAACCTATGCACCGGCTATCTATTAAAATAGCCCAGACAGGCTTGGGTAATAGCTTCGGTATAAGCCCTACTTTTCCCTTGTATATGGGATCAGTGATGCGTCGTAGCAGACAGGTCGAATCTTCGAAGAATATGACATGTGCAGACGACACTGTCTCCAAATTTTCTAGATATTCTGAAATAAAAACCCAAGCCTCGAAATTGTAATATCTGTATCATTTGCACTGAGTGCAAGTGTTCATTTATGTCGCACTATACATTTGATTAGCATTTAAGGGGTTGATGGGTGATGGGAAAATATCTTCTTGCTTTCACTAATTATCATTATAGACTATGCTTGACTTATTTTTATGATCTTCTTTTATGTTTTAATATATGAGATCAAAACATGACTCATCAAAACATTGTTGTATATCTTGGTTTCACTACAAACTCTAGTTTATATGCAATATTATTTCCTTGATAAAAAGTATTTTTATGTTGAAAAGTTTCTTTCCGTCACTTTATTTTTATAAAGGTGCCTGTTTCCCCTATGAAACACAGCATGCACATATCAGTACCAATGTACATGTAATTTCTTGTGACAGGTCTTATAATCAATGAATTTGTCTGAGAAGAATGTTCACTAGGGAGAAACAAGAAAATGAGAAACAGACTGACAAATATTAATGAGCTTGACATGTTTTCATTCACTAAGTCTTACCAGGTACATGTACAAAGACAAAAGATGGTGGAGAAAGAAAGCCTACATAGGTGATCAGCTATTGCATAAAGAAACAATATAAAACTGTAGTAACTGTTATGATTAACATTCTTTTCTGTTGAGACATACTATTTTATAAACTCTATATATCTTTAAATATTTTTCAGAGGGTAAAATACCCAAAGGTGCTATTTATATTGGCAAATCAGAGACAATGGAAGGGGATGTGAAACATACAGATACATACTATGCTGTTCCAACAGAAGAGAAGGAATCCAAAACAACAACTTTACACAGTCCAAAGCGTTATGAAGATATTGGACCACTGGATCAAGAGAGTGGTATGCCATTGGCCTTCAGACGAGTGAGTATTTCTTCATTCATAGTTTGGCAGTATTGTTTATTACGTGATAATAAACTATGTGAAGTGTCCAACCTGGAACTGAAAATTGCAAAAAGTTTAGTACATCATATTTGCTAATAAAAAGGAAATACTAAGCATTTTTTTCAACAATAATTTTCATACTGGTTCAAAAGTATTCTGTGTTTTGTGCTCAAAATAACTACAATACCAAAAGTTAACAGTCCTTCCCTTAAGAATACAAACAGAAGTGACACTGTTACTCACATTATCATTTATCAAAAAGATTGAAAACAGTGAGCAATGTTGCCATCTTCTGTACATGTATTTGAAATTTTGTGTTTCAGAATATAGATGAAGAAAAACAGCATGACTGGTATAGACAGATGTATAAAAGTTTACACAGAACTAAAAAGAAAGAAGGTAGGTTGCATGTCTAAAAATAAAATCATAACACTGTTTACCAGTATACCATTGACAGGCTTACTGACCACATGTCAATGAAACTGGTTTATTGTATGCTGTGCTCTGATAGTTTATGATTTGTATCAAACAGCTTGTATTGCAACAAGGTTTATTCTAGGGGATATTGTATGATCTATTTGTTGCATGTCAAATATAGACTGCCACATTAGCACCTCTGTCTAGCTATGACCAAAAAGACTACAATCCTAAAAAAATAGAATTATTTATATTATGTCTATCTTCATTTTGCATTATCAGTTCTTTTTCTATCTTTTTTTCAAAAAACCTCAAAGTGCAAATGTAGCTAGGTAAAATACATTTGAGATTTTAAAACATAATCATCAAAGTACAGTTGTTTGATTGGTAAGAAAAAGTTTGCAATCTCTTCTCAGTACATGCATCTGTTCTTAGTTTTGAAAACGATTTAGTATGGTCCAAAAATTTTAATGTTCATTGATAGACTGAAATAATACAATTTTAAGGCTTTTTAGTTAGAAAATAAAGCCAAATATAACTGAGCCACACTTTGTGAAAAGGGGGTTTAATGCATCTGCAAAAAAGTAAAGACCAAGGTCAGTCTGCACAGGCTACTGCTACTGGTCAATTTTTTGCATGTTAAAGGACCATTCAACCTCATGATTCACTAGTTTGTTAGACAAATGGTTTTTATAGATCCATGTTTATATGGTGACTTGCTGGGTATAATGCATCACAGAGAGATGCATTAAACCCCCTTTTACCAGAGAATCATTTAATTATATGCAGTCTAATCATGACTTATACATAGCTTACAAAAGCAAATAAACCTCTGTGTTTAGTCCAATTTGAAATGATTGAAAAATCTGTAATTTTCCCTGTAATTCTGTGGTTTGAGAAAGATAAACATCAACATAAATTTGCAAAGGATTGTAGAAAATTAAGATGTCAATACCACAAAACATTTTTATGTGAGTGGTTTATTTATGTTCAGTGGTAATATTGATTCCTTGTACAATATATTGTAGTCTAAAAGGGCAAAGATTAGCCCTGTACTCCATAAGAATTTCTAGTGGCTCATAGTAATTATTCTTTTTCACTTGTATTATTCATGTGCAAGATTTTAATTCTTTTCATGCTTTTGAACATGAGTTATAGTTAAAGAATGAGCATAATGTATCAGTAATTAAGCTATTGGTACAAAGGTTCTTGTTCTGATTTTTGTACTTGCTATGATTTTTACAAAAATTTTAGATGTGGTAGATTCATCAATATATGATTTTGCATGAACTGAAGAATCAATAAAGAAACAGCCTGAGTGGCCTAAAAACATTTTGGTACAGTTGCAAATGAGAAAGCAAAATAACACAAACAGAATTAAGAAGACTTAAAATTTTTTTTTTTTTCCTCCAAATAATGAATCAGTGAAAAATGAATTCTTTATTACATCACTGTGATTTCTTTAAGACCTTCATTTTGTTAAAATGAGTGTTAATTGGTGGCTGCTGTTGATCAAAATAAGTTACGGAACCCTAATTAATGCTCTTAACAGATAAGAATGACAGAATTAAACAATTATTCTTTTTCTTTATGGCCAAGCCTATCAATAACACCTGATTGCTTAGGGGTAAGCTAGGGGTTGGAAGTTTGAATTGCTCCCAAAATTCTTGATGAAAATTGATAAAATTGTGAGAAGACTCATTCCTCTCTCATTGACTTGTTTCATGTCGGAAAGCAGTCAGTATCTTGGAAGCGAAAGTTTTGGGAAGTAAAGTCGAGGTTAGCTATTTAGCAGTAAAGAAACAAAATCAGTACTGTCTCACCCAATTAGATTGTTAGCCTTTGAATTTTTAATTAAGGTAGGATTAAAAATAGTTTTTGAGTACAGGTCCTTAAGTCCTTAACAAAACGCAGAGTTTTAGACTGGTCTCAACTGAATACATATGTAGACGACAAATTACGATATAGCAGGTGATGGGATCTATATCAGAAAGGGTAGAAAACATTGTGTGGAAAGGAGAAAATGCTGGTTACCAGCATTTTCTCCTGTTCCCACAATATTTTCTAAAGCCTTTTATCCTTAGTGTCACTAAAACTTTGAATTGTTAGGGAAAGGGTTGAGCACTGTGCCTTATTTGAAGCTGAAAGATTAATCTTTATTGTTCAACCATTCAGCTGTAAAGTTCAATTGATGTAGAGGGTTTGTTATGTACAGTACAAAAGTATGTAAAGTTTCTATTCAAAATAACCAAGTGACAGAATTGATCCTTATATTTATGTGTTCTTGATGGTTTACTGTTCAATAATAATCCATATGTAAATTCTAAATTTCGTGCTCGCTCAAATAGGAGTTGGATAACATTTAACACTTATAAAACAATCTTGAGTCTTGAGTCTAAACAGCCCTGAAGAAGAACACTTTTGAAAACATTATGGCAAAAGAGAAAATGCTGGTAACCAGCATTTTCTTCTTTTCCTACAATCCTTTCTACCCATCCAAAAAGAAATCTTCATTTTTAAGTAATATTTTATTTGTCGTCTGCAAATGATTTTAAATTGGACACAGCTAAAATTTTGTCAGTTGGTACTGGTCTTCCCTAGCTTTTTATGGGCCTGAAGTAAATGTATAAATTAGGTAAATTTGTGCCCATTTCTCACAGAGAACCTATTGAAATGGAAACAAATCTATTGATAGGGGTCACGTGAAAAATCTATTAATAGGGGTCACATGAAAACTTTGAAGATTAGGTTTTGGAAAATATTGTGGTTAATGGAAAGAATGCTGGTGACTAGCATTTTCTTCTTTTTGCACAATGTTTTCTACCATTTCAAAGGCAGAAATAACCTTTTAAGCTATGATGATATTTTGTCCGCAAATGCTTTCGATTGATGGTCCAGTGTAAAATTTTGTTGTTAAGAGTAAAGAGATAACCCTTTACCAAACAATCTAGACTTTTAACAACCCTGACAAAGGAGCCTTTTGAAAACATAGGAAAAGGAGAAACTACTGGTAACCAGCATTTTCCCCTTTTCCCAAAGTGATTTCTACCTCATCAAGGAAAAATTTAGTTATCGGAGCTACCTTTAATTTGTGGTCTGTGAAAGCTTCAGTTCTTACAAGTTTAAAATTTGGTTGTTTGGTAGAATTAATAATCATATCACTACAAAAGTGCCATTTTTCTGGTATTTGTCGAAGACAATACCACTATGAGTTCAATATTCAATTTTGAAGACCATGTATCGTATTTTGTGTAAAGCCGAAGGAAATAAACCCAATTAAACTCAATTTTTCTCAGACAAATGAGTTTTTTGGTAGCACTCAGATATATAATTGGAAATGGCATGTTAAAATACACTAGGTGAGGCCATCGATCGTGGAAATACTAATTCTTGATTGAAAATAGCTTCACTCGCTCATAGTCTTCTACTGTCGCAATGATATATACAAAATTTGTCTATTGATCGCTTGGTCCTGGGCTTTTTTGTTCCAAAACCAGTTCGTCCCATGGCTTGTTCGTCCTATGATTGCGCGCTACTCCATTTGATTTGGCATGAATATTTATAGATTGAAATAATTGACTGTAATGTTGGGAATGAAATGTTAATGGCTAAATATATTTCAAAATCATAGTTTTCAGGTACATTTTATTTGATATATTCACATGGTTTCTCTCTCTATCCATCATGCATCCTACTGTCAAGGGATGTTACTCCTGACTCCTCCTAATGATCAAAGGGAGACCACCAATACAAAAATAATCCTAACTTTGTCATGAGTACTCTCCCTTCAACGAAAAAAAGTGTTTATTTGCTTAGTAGGTTGACTTTCAAGCCAATATTTGAATAATATTTCTCCTTTTCTTTCAAATTATTAATTCCACACAATGGCTTCCTTGACAAATACCACTTCAGTGTTCTCAATGCTTTGATTTCCCACTGCTTTTGAAATTATTTTAAGGGAAGGAGGATTTTCATTTGAGGTGTAGAAAGCTGTATAGTTCTTGTTTTAAGTAATTGTTCCTCTTCTCTCAATGATTTTTATACCATTTAATAAAGATATTTTCCTTTCCTTCAGTTTGTACAATGTTTGATCTTTAACCCTTTCTGCACCATGGGCGAAAACAGTGACTCATGCGGACGGCATAGATCAATCAGACTGCACAGAATGTGCAGTCTGATCTTTGATCTATACCATCTGCTTGTTTAATCAAGCCTTTAAAATCAAAATCTTTGTAAGTTTCAATGGATTGTATTTATAGCCGTCGGAAGAGGTCGAGTTTATTTATTTGGCGCTGAAAGAGTTAATAGTTCTTTGAAGGTCTAAACTTACCATGTTCTGTAATGGGTGAGAGGTGCACCCTGTGACACTCATATGGAAATACCTCAACTTCTCTTTCAAAATCTCATCAATTAGACTCTAGATACATATCAAATCTTTTTCCCAATGGTCTAATGTACATTATGTATTTTTCATGCTGACAAAGATGGATTTTGAAAATATTGTGGGAAAAAGAGAAAAATGCTGGTAAACAGCATTTACCCTCTTTCCTTCAATGCTAGGACATACAGCTTTCTACTTTTAAAAGTACTGGAAATTGCAAAACAATTTTTTCTTTTGAGTTTACAGACTTTTTGGTTCATATTATTGATTGTTTTAAAATTAACCTTTAAGCAGAGTAATTGAATGAAATAAATCAGTATTAGATGAAGACTGTGAGATTTCCTTTGATTCAAGAGCTAATGGTCTATGTTTTTCTTACAGAAAAGATTTAAAGCATTTAAGTGCTGGTTCTCAACTGATAAAGCTGTCAAAATAGTCTTAAAATAGCAGAAAAATAAATGAGTAAGAAATTGCTAGGCATATCTTTACCATTTCTCATTGACAACAGATAAACCCATTATAAGTACAGGCTGTTTTGGACATAGCATTTGTACAGCAGAATTGAATTTAGAAAGATTCCTTTTGAATGATATGGAAAGGTACTGGAAAAGGAGTACCAATAATTGCTTTTCCAGCACATACGTTGTAGATACAAGATATGGTGACCAGCAAGTTTTCTTTCACATTTTTTAATTCTTAGAGAGATAAAGTTCAATTGTTAAGTCATATTTATTTTGTCATCAGTGCAAAATTTTAATGGTTTCAATTTGAACATGTCTAAAACTTTGTCATCTGATAAAGAGTTACACTCCAGTGTTTTAATGGCCCTGAGGAAGAAGGATTTTTAAGACTGTGGAAAAGGAGTTACCAACCTTTCCTCCTATTTCCACAGTGTTTTTCCACTCTTCAAAAGACTATTCTTTTCATGTGAAGGACATCCAATTTGTAATGATTTTAAATTTGGACAAGTCTAAAATTTTGTCATCAGGTAGAATTAACCCTTAAAGTGCCTTTCACAACTGTTGTTGCCTTTGAGGCCAAAGTAAATCAAGATCAAGCTGCACAAAAGGTGCAGTCTGATCTCTGATCTACATTGTCTGCTTTGCTGAAACACATAAGACAAAAGGAATCTTGAAATTGTAATTACGTGGGCCTTACTTCTAGACTGAAAATGACTGTTGGGTTTGATTGGCGCTCTAGGAATTGCATAGGCTATTGAGACCTACCATAATTCTCACTAGTTTTATGAAAAGATCTACTTAATGATCAAACCCAAACCTCTTAACCCTTAGGCTGCTAAGCGCCACTCACTGACCTTTCGCAGACAGTGTAGATCAAGATCAGACTGCACAGAATGTGCAGTCTGATCTTGGATCTACAGTCAGATAAGGAGATAACTTTTCCCGAAAAGATACCTTTGAAATAGCAAAATTTAGCTTTTTACTATCGGTTTGAAAGTTTCTTTTCGCTTTTTTAAGCAGGATAAGGGTTTATCATTACTTTTATTGTCAGTTTTTGTGAACCTTTACTGAATACATTCCTGACTCTTTACCTCACAATTCCATGCTTTTATGACCCTGACATTAAAGACAATGACCTTGAGAAAAATTTGAGAAAAGGATGAAATGTTGGAAATAAGTTGTTATTCCTTTTCCCATAATGTTGTCTAAGCTATCAAATCAAGTCTCATTGAACCCTGGTAGCACAGTCAGTAGCACACAGGACTTGAGATCGAATGTAGGATGTTTTTGCCACGGACGTTTTGGCCAGCTAAAAATACAAAGTAGAACGTTTTGGCCAAATGTTAATTTTGTGAATTTTTGCCCCATTAAACATGATTTAAAAACATTGTAGGAAAATGAGAAATTAATATATTTGACAAATATGGAGTATTGGGTTAATTTTTTTTAAAGAAAATTATTACTGAAGTTACAAATAGAATTACTTACTTTCAACAGTTATTTTGCTTTTATACTCAAATAAGGATGAAAATGTATTTGATGATTGCTTTAACTGCCAATTATCAACACTGTCAAGTAATAATGAATGAACAATAACTTAAAATTTCTATCTGCAACAACAGTTTGCAACAAAGTATAAAAAAATCTAAGCAGTTTGTTATAGAAGATTGCAAATCAAAGTATGTTTTGGCCAAATGTTATTTTAAAGCAAAAAATGTATGAAATGAACTAAATATGCTTTTCTTCATCAAAAAATATATACTTAAAAGCACTTTATTGCATTTTTCTGTGTTATAAAGCATTTGGCCAAAACGTCCTAGTTTGCACATTTAACTGGCCAAAACGTCCATGGCCAAAACGTCCTGGCCAAAACGTCCGTGACCAAAACGTCCATCTACCCTTAAGATTAGGGGGTTGCTGGTTCGATCCCCCAGCTCAGCAAATTTCCTTCCAAGGATCGATGAATATCATTGCGATAGGATTCATTCCTCTCTCACTGCTGACCATTGTTTTGACGATGGTTATGTAGGAAAGCAGCCAGTGGCTTGGAAAGAGGACTGGTAAAAGTGATTTACATGCTTGTCATACTCGAGAAAAATAAGTGAGTGATCTGCAGATGTTTAATTTGTTAACGGAAAATCCTAATTTTTTCTAGTGGTAATCATTTGATTCAAGATGGGTGTCAGTATTACTTTGGCATGACACTACCAGAAAAAATGATGAAGCTGGTGAATATTTCATCTTGAAGAGCAGTGAGCAGAACTTTAGTTGCTTTTGTTGAGTGATGAAGATCAGACTGCATAGAGTTTGGGATTTATATAACATATTGCTTGAAATATGCTCACCTAAACAATTGTAGAATCATTTTATCTTGATCTATTTACTACCTTAGAGTGTTTATAAAATGGGTTAAGGGTTGAATGAATGAAATTAATTATATAATTTGTCCCTTCACTGATAATAAGTGTTTTATTCATTCCTTACTGATCAGAAGAGAGTGGTATGGAAGATAAGTTTTGTTTGTATGTTGTACACAGTGCATGAAAGTTGCCTCCCTTGTATCAGTGCTCATTGCTTTACTAAAATGTAAAATAGACTAATTTGAGTCTGTTTTGTTATTTTTGGTTGACCTTTTTTTCCCAGTAAGATTTATGCACAGGAAGAAGCTTACACTCTCTGTAAAGTAAACACTGATTTATCTTTTCGTTTGTATTAGTTGTTAATGTTATTGTGTCGTCTGAATGTAATGCTCTTGAAAAGGACAGGACTAAGATTCTGTTATCTGGTAAAGAGTTAACCCTTTACTAAACAGTCCCGAGTTATAAAGACCCTGAAGAAATAACAGCTTTTGAAAACATTGTAGGAAGAGGAGAAAATGCTAGTAACCAGAATTTTATCCTTTCCCCACAATGTTTTCTATCCTATCAAAGACAGAAATCATCATTTGAGCTACATTTGTTTCGTCGTGTACACCTGCTTTCAGTTTGGTTGAGTCTAAAACGTTGTTGTTTGGTAAAGAGTTAAAGCTACTTTCACTTTGTACTGTTTTATGGCCGACATGCTTGTCTACAGATATACATCCTTGAAATTTTAAAGCTCATCATTTTTGAAAATTGTGACCTGAGGTGAAATTGCTCATTATGAGAATTTTTTCTACTTTTGCCGCAGTGTTTTAATGTGTATCACAGCATGATTTATAGTGATAATTTATCTTTTAGAAGAACTTTTTTATTTTTTTCCTCTGCAAATTTGTTTATGGAGGTAAAGAATAAACTTTGGCATATGATGCATCCTAGAAATATAGTGTGTGATAATGGTAGTAATTATAATTTGCTTTTTATGGACTGTGGATCAAAATATGAATTCACAGACCATGCAGTCTGGTTCCGTATTCACCAACCATTCTTAATATTCTTTGTTTTATTCTAGATGTAGAAAGTAACACAAGTTCTGATTGGCTAAACCATTTTCTGATTGGCTAAACCAAATGGTTTAGCCAGTCAGAACTTATGTTACTTTCAAATTTAGAAAATTCTTGAGAATATGACTAAGAATGTTCTTAAGAATGGTTGGTGAATACTGACCCTGAGCTTGAATCTCCTAGTTTGTTGAGATGTTGTGCAAAAAAAACCCCAGCCCTTGACCCTTCAGGAGGGACGAAATTAGACTAATCCCTATTGAAAGCGCTTGCAGATGACAAATTAATTGTGGCTCAAAATATGAGATTTGTCTGTAAAAGGGGAAGAAAACATTGCGGGAAAAGGAGTAAATGTTGGATACAAACATTTGTTCCTTTTCCATCAATGTTTTCAAACAATCTTTTCAAAAGCCCTCTCTGTCAGGGTCATTAAAACTCGAGATTTTGTATTAGCTCTTTACCACACAATCCCAACTTTTAACAACCTTGTGAAAGAAGCCTTTGGAAAACATTGTGGGAAAAGGAGAAAATGCCGGTAACCAGCATTTTCTCCTTTTCCCACAATGTTTTCTATCTTATCAAGGACTACTTTCATCATTTGATCCACCTTTAATTTGTCGTCTGCAAATGCTGTCAATTTAGACATGTCCAAAATTTTGTCGTTTGGTAAAGAGTTAAAGAGTCAAATGTCAGTGTTAGTATTTTCAGCCCTCTTCTAGACTGGCATTTTTGCATGCCAAGGATCTTATAAGATCCAGGTAGTAATTGTCACCTTGGCATGCGAAGATGCTAGACTGGAAGAAGTCTTTAAAAAATGCTTATTTTTTGGCAATATATGGGCTGAAATTTTGCACAGAGATATGGTTTTCAGTCATGTTATTGTACAGTAATAAACAGTGCAGGTTGATGAAAAGACTTAATTGTGAAAATGTTTTTTTGAAGCCTAGTGTATGTTGTACATTCATGCTTATGCTTTTTTACAGGTGTAAAAGAGAGTACTGACCTAGTAGACAATGTTTTTGAGGACTCAGGTGCATAACTTGACCCATAGGGTGCCAAAAAAGCAAACCAGACATTTTTAGTCCATTGAAATTGACACACATATTGCTACAAAGACTATTTTGGCTAGAATGTCTCAATATAGCTGACAGTGTTTATGAAAGATCAGGTTGCATATTTTGTGTAGTCTGATCTTGATCTGTATTGTTGGCAAAAGCAACAAAAGTTATTATAGGTACTCATTGGATTAAAGCATGTTTTGAAATTGACTAACATTTCTTTCAATTACAGGCCTCATTACCTACCAAAATTCCTTTCATCCTTCCATAGCTATCCTTCATAGTGTGGGTTTAAGAAATTATGGCTGTGAAAAAACACACTGGCAACTGAAGAATATTTGTTCATCACCAGAGATTTCTCCCTTTGCCTCAAATACTGACTAAGCCTGTTTATACATTTCACCATGTTGGGCCATGTTTGCTATTAACTTTCTCAAGCACTATTTTTCAAAAGGGTATGAAAACTGGAGTAAGAAGTGAGAGATAAGTGAAGAAAATCTTCTGTAGAAAGCAAATAAAGAGCATTATCTCTAATTAGAAATTTTGATGTGAAGAAATAAGATGAGGGGAGAAACATAAATGAAAGCCAAGTATTTGTAGAGTTGTCATACAATTTCAATGGTATCCCCACATTTTTATTGTAAGCAGTTAGGTAATTACTGCATAAAATGATTTCCCTGTTTTTATCTACTTAGTTTATACACATATTTTATCTTTACCTAATGAAATTAACAATTGGTTTCAGATAGAAAAGTAACCTGTTTTAGTTTCCTTACATTTTAATTGTTTTTGTGGGATTCTTTAAGTCTTTACCAAACAACAAAATTTCAGACTGTTCCAAATTGAAAGCATTTGCAGATGACAAAATAAACGTGACTCAAAAATTGAAACGACTTTAGAAGTGTAGAAAACATTGTGGGAAAAGGAGAAAATGCTGTTTACCAGCATTTTCTCCTTTTCCTACAATGTTTTCAAAAGGCTTCTGTCTTAGGGTCGTTAAAAGTCGGGATTGTGTGGTAAAGAGTTAAATAAAATAATTCATCTTTTTTTGGGACTTTCCTTCTAGAGAAACTATAACTTAAGATAAAACTTTTTTCATCTGACATAGTTGTGGAAAGCATTACTTTTACACAGAAGTTTATTGGATAAACTAATCTTTTATTTTTCCTGTGATGCTTTTCTTTGATATTAGATTTACACTTTTTATTAGCTCCACTGGCCGAAGGCCAGCGGGCTTATGTCATGGCCTGTTGTCAGTCGTGCGTCCGTCCGTCCGTGCGTCCGTCCGTCCGTCCGTCCGTTAACTTTTTTTTAAAACGTCTTCTTCTCTGAAACTACCCATCCAATTTTGATGAAACTTCACAGAAATGATCCTGCCATGGTCCTCTTCAGAATTTCTTGAAAGAATTTAATTCCTTCAAAAACTCTGGTTGCCATGGCAACAAAACTGAAAAATTTTGAAAATCTTTGAAAATCTTCTTGTTTGAAACCGTAAGGCCAAGGGCTACCAAATTTGGCATGTAGCTTTATCTAGTGGACCTCTACCAAGTTTCTTCAATTTATAGCCCTGGGGTCAAAATTGGCCCCGCCCCGGGGGTCACAAGTTTTACATGGGCTTATTTAGGGAGAACTTTAAAATTCCTCTTCTACCTAGCCATAGGGCCTAGAGCTACCAAATTTGGCATGTAGCTTTATCTAGTGGACCTCTGCCAAGATTGTTCAAATTATAGCCCTGGGGTCAAATTAGGCCCTGCCCGGGGGTAACAAGTTTTACATGGGCTTATATAACAAGTTTTACATGGGCTTATATAGGGAGAACTTTAAAATTCTTCTTTGACTTAGCCATGGGGCCTAGGGCTACCAAATTTTGCATGTGGCTTTATCTAGTGGGCCTCTACAAAGAGTGCCCAAATTATAGCCCTTGGGTCAAATTTGACCCCACCCCGGGGGTCACAAGTTTTACATGGGCTTATTTAGGGAAAACTTTAGAAATCTCCCTGTACCTAGCCGTAAGGCCTAGGGCTACCAAATTTTGCATGTGGCTTTATCTAGTGGGTCTCTACCAAGAGTGCTTAAATTATAGCCCTGGGGTCAAAATTGGCCCTGCCCCGGGGGTCACAAGTTTTACATGGGCTTATGTAGAGAAAACTTAAGAAATCTCCCTGTACTTATTCATAAAGCGTAGGGCTACCAAATTTCGCATGTAGCTATATCTAAAGGCCCTTCACCAAGAGTGCGTAAATTATAGCCCTAGGGGGGAATTTGATTCACCCCGAGGGGTCAGAAGTTTTACATGGGCTTATATAGTGAAATCTTTAGAAATCTTCTTGTCACTAACCATATGAACTAGGGCTACCAATTTTAGTCCTGTTTCAGGGGTCTTATGTTCAAAACCAATTGGCCAAGTATTGTAATGTTTGGCATGTAGTGATTTTACGTATTAGCCAGTGGAGCGATACAGGGCCATCATGGCCCTCTTGTTTATTTCTTAATTAAACCCTACTTATTAGATGCTATATAGGGAAAGAGGCGTAATACAATGAAAAAGAATGAAAGCTTTCCATTGTGACTGACTTGAAAGAAATTTAGGCACTCAGTCTATGTAGAAATGTTTAATTGCTGTCCCTGCCAAGTTTTGTTCTGAGCTTATAGAGAAAGTCATTGCATCGAAATAACATTCTTCTCTTAATACTGTTCACATTAAAGAAAATTTGCCTGTGTTTGCCTAAGAAAACTTAAGCGTAGTGCTTTTGAGGTCATTGGCTAGAAATGCTTTATGATGTTCTTTTTTTACAATTGCATTATTGAAACAGAGTTGAAAATGATTTTATTCATAATTCACTTATGCAACAATGTTGCATCAATAAGATTCTTTAATCCAAGATTATCCAGGCCCTTTTAGACATATTACAAATAGTACTAGTGAAACATAGGGAAAATATCTGAGGGATAGGAAAGTATGTTTGAGTCTTGCTCTGGCAAAAGGGGGTTTCATGAATCTCAGTGATGCATTATACAAAGCAAGTCATCATATGGTTATGCATCCATTAAGTCCATTTTGTTTAACAAATGACTGAATCATGCGATAGACCAGTCTTTGGAATGCAGAAAATTGACAGCATAAAGTTTTGACCCAGGTCAGCTTACTCGAACTGCGCAGGCTGATCTGGGTTGATACTGGTTTTGTAGAGGCATTAAACCCCCTATTCACAAGGCATGGCTCACTTTTTGGTGATATGGTAAAACATTGTATGGAAAGGCACAATGGCCTGTGCTCCTTTTCCACACAATGTTTTCAAAAGGTATCTCTGAAGCTTGGGAATAAAATCATATTTGTACAGCTGTATGAATGTTTTTATTGCTTTTGTATATATTTTCAGCTGTTAACAATTACAAACCAACCTATCAGTTTCCAACAGATGATGATGACAATACAGACACAAAATCTGTTGATGGTAAGTAGTAGTGTATTTATGTACCAAATGTCTCTAACCCTTTACCAGACAATCACGAGTTAAAACGACCCTGTTAACCCATTACCACACAGCAAAATTTTAGACAGATCCAAATTGGAAGCATTTCCTAAGGACATAGTAAATGCAGCACAAGTAATGGGTTTTGTCTGTAAAAGAAAAGAAAACATTGTGGGAAAAGAAAAAAATGCTGGTTACCAGCATTTTCTTCTTTTCCCACAATGTTTTCAAAAGCTTTCTTTCACAGGGTCGTTAAAACTCGGGATTGTGTGGTAAAGGGTTAAAGAGAGTTTTAGAAAACCTTGTGGGAAAGGGAAAAAATGCTTGTAACCAGTATTTTTCTCCTTTTATTGGGTCTTTTCTTCCCTTACTCAGACAACTCTAATCATTTGAGCCATATTTGATTTGTTGTCTGCAAATGCTTTCAATTTTGACATGTCTAAAATTGCCAAGAGAAAAATTTGTTACCGGTATTTTCCCCTTTTCCCACAATATTTCCAAAAGCCTTCTACAGGGTTGTTTAAAATGTGGGACGGTGTGGTGAAGAATTATCAGAAAAGTTCACAATTTGTGAAATACTACAAGAGTATGATATTCTGCATTCCCTTGTTACCAATATTTCTATCATTCATGATGACTGATTACTCAGTCATATTTTCCCTTGGTATCACAAGTACTAGACTGAGACTGAGAACTTTCGGTAAACATGATCTAACAATATGTTTGGTTTTGAATGAAATACTGTTAAAAGTGTCCATGTGAAGTGGACAAGTATGATGGCCATGTCTCGTACCTATACATGTATATTGATAACCCAGGAATACAGAATATCAGGTGCTTGCAGTATATCATGGTTTGTCAAATTGGGGAAAAAAAATTGGAAAGAAAAATCAGCAGCGGAAAGATAATTGAATGTGCTTGTATATGTACGGTAGCTTTGTATGCATGTGTAGTTATTTGTAAAGTGCATGTTTGGTTTATGTATGTTGTACTACAGGACACCTCAGTCTATTATAAAGTTAAGAGATGTCAAATAAGCTTAAAACCTCACTAAGCATGCTTTTATAAACAAAGTCATGTTCCTTCACATTCCTTGTTTTCTGTCAAACAATGGACATTATTAGCCTTTTATCTGCACATTGCAGTCAAGGAAGGTAGGGTATTTGTGTATGGAAATTTCAAGTTGATAAACCCATTCTACATAAGTGTATATTTAAGTGCCAGCAGGACACAGCTTTTGCTTTTTAAGACATTGTTGGAAAAGTAGCAATTTCTTCATAAAAATATTCACTCTACTGTGTTTTTCACATTGTCTTTTCCTTTAAATGCTTCTCAGATTTGTCAATGCTTTTTTTATAATACCTTTGAATATTGTGTATAGCTATGGCCCTATCTTTGTGAGGGGTACCAGCATTTTCTCCTTTTCCAACAATTTTTCCTTCTTTAGGGCTGTTAAAACTTGGAAATGTTTCATTAAGAGTTAATTTGCAAGAACAGAGTAAATGCTTTTGTATAAAATGATACTGCATACCCACTCAAAAAAATTAACAGGGTGAACAAACTGTACTGTAACATATATTTTTTTTTCTCTTTTTTTTTTTTTCAAAATATGCAATGTTAATGTAAAGAAAGATTTCTTTGAAAACATATTGATTTGCATTTTGAAGTGTTTTCCCCCATATTTATTCTTGTTGAAGTTTGTTATCTTAGCACATGGTGACAGAAGTTATGGAAATAATTCTTGTAAAATAAAACCATGTTACAAGATCTGCTTTTATTTCAACTATTTTCTTTGAACTTGAGTGCTGTATGATCTCTAACCAGGACCAACATGGGACAGTGTATACCAAGATCAGTCTATGCAAACTGTGCAGTCTGATTTTTAGCTCCACTGGCCAAAGGCCAGCGGGCTTGTGTCATGGCCAGGTGTCCATCGTCCATCTGTGTGTCTGTCTGTCCGTGTGTTAACTTTTATTTCAAACATCTTCTTCACTGAAAGTACCCATCCAATTTTGATGAAACTTCACAGAAACGATCCTGCCATGGTCCTCTGTAGAATTTCTTGAAAGAATGTAATTTCTTCAAAAACTCTGGTTGCTATGGCAACAAAACTGAAAAATATTGTTAATCTTTGAAAATCTTCTTGTCTGAAACCATAAGGCCTAGGGCTACCAAATTTGGCATGTAGCTTTACCTAGTGGACCACTGTCTAGTTTCTTCAAATTATAGCCCTAGGGTCAAATTTGGCCTGCCCCGGGGGTCAAGTTCTATATAGGCACACATAGGGAAAAATTCAAAAATCTTCTCGTACCTAGCCATAAGGCCTAGGGCTACCAAATTTGGCATGTAGCTTTATATAGTGGGCCTCTACCAAGAAGACCCAAATTATAGCCCTGGGGTCAAGTTTGGCCCCACCCAAGGGATCACAAGTTTTACATGTGCTTATATAGTGGAAACTTAATAAATCTTCCTGTTACTAGCCATAAGACCTAGGGCTACTAAATTTAGCCCTGTCTCAGGGGTCTCATGTTTTACAGGGCCTTTTATTGAGGAAACTTTGAAAATCTTCTTGTTTATAACCAGACATTCTGCACCTGTATTATTAAAATTTTGGTATGGGGCTTTATCTTGTGGACCTCCACCAGGATTCAAGTAATTATAGCTCTGTGGTCAAAAAAGGCTTTGCCCTGGGGTCATAACTTTCCTGTAGGATTTTATAGAAAAAATTTTGTATGTCTTCTAGTTCGAAACCAATTGGCCAAGTATTGTAATGTTTGGCTTGTAGTGTTTTTACTTATCAGCCAGTGGAGCGATACAGGGCCATGATCATACAGGGCCATGATGGCCCTCTTGTTTGGTAAACGCTATCTTATGATTCTGGCTTAATAGGATCTTAACAATGCAAAATTTTGCTGTTTTGTAGTATGTATTTATCTCTGAGTTCATGCAAGCAGACTATGGAATAACTCAGTTTTGATAGCTATGTTTAACCCAATGCAGTGTACACATGCAAAAAGGATTTTTTCATGGTATTGAAAACATGGTAGAATAGCAAGATACTACTCAATATGAGTGATTACTTCCGTTTACATGGTGTTTTCTTAAATTATTTTCCATAATGATAAGTGCCTTTGTATTATCTTATTGACAAGATAACTTCTGTTGCTATGTATGAAAAATTGAATAGTAATTTCTATAACTTCTGTCTTTTCCTTCATGTTTTAATCCATAACTATTGAGTGATTCCTATGGAAACATTATTATGTCTGCAGTTTCAACTGAAAAATCTCAGAATGACCTCATCATAAAATCGGAGACAAGGAACTCATACTCATCAGCATATGCCTCAAAGGACAAAACATCATCAAGTGCTAGGTCAAAATCAGAAAGTGCAATAAGTGAGTCAAACAAATCTTCAGGGTCAAAACTGGCAAAAACTGAAAAAACCAAGACAACAATTATCAATTACTCAGAGGCATTGAAAAAGGATGCAAAGCATCCAAGTGGACGTGAGGTTAAATCTGATGAAGAGAAAGATGAGACAGATGGAGGCAGTAAGTTACACAGAGGAGGGTGGTACTGCTGTAGAGCTTTTTTAACAGCCCTTACTAACCCTGAACTTCATTCATATACCTGTAGTTCCTAAACGTGGGAATATAATCTATGATATTGTTCAAAATTTCAAATACAGATTTTTTGTAAGTTATGAAATTACTAAATGGTTTCATGAAATTGCTCTTTCTTCACTTATCCATAATGTTGCTGACATTTCAAGTTAAAAACATTTGGTAGAATTTGGTGAATTCAGAAAGATTTGACTACATTTTTAAACAATGTTCAACTTGATAGGTATAACTTCCAGTTTTCATATCACTTCCTATCGACATTTTATCTGATCAAGGACAATGGTTCATGTTGAATACTACATGTTTCATATAAGACATTCTTAGTTTCACTGGATAGTGGTTCTTTCCCAGATATATTTGAATATCTGACTTAAATGAAGTGAAGGGTTATTTTCTTTTGAAACCTATA
Organism: Hippopus hippopus; assembly: GCA_946811185.2. Taxonomy (NCBI): domain Eukaryota; kingdom Metazoa; phylum Mollusca; class Bivalvia; order Cardiida; family Cardiidae; genus Hippopus; species Hippopus hippopus. Next base: position 38,432,862 of record OX328096.1, read on the forward strand.
ACCTGCTATGTGAAGTGAATCAGATCTTGATCTGTCTGAGGACACTTAGCATTATGATGTGAACACACGGCGATATATCCATATTCTGTCGATGTGATGGTCAAACCTTAGTTGTTATAAATTTCTAGTACATTGGACCTGATGTTCAAGGACCATTTCAGATTTCCATCTTTTTAATAAATACAAGAGAGTACTGGTAATTTTACAGTACATTAATATAAGGTTTTTTAGACCATTTGTTTCTTCAAACCCATTTACTGAGTAAAGCAGGGGTGCTTTTTTGAGCTTGTTTAATCTGATAAAAAATTTACTTCTCAAAATGTACTTAATAAAATTTCAAATAAGCAAGACTGGTTTCATTCATTTTATGTAAACAATTTTAGAGTACATTAACCCATACAATTCCTGGTTTAATTTTGGTTTCTTTTACAGACAGTGCCAAACAAAGTCATACTGGAAGAGCATGTGGATTTATACTGTCTGAAATTCATTTTGGGGGAATTCATATCAAAATACATGTAGCTTTTAATTTGGCACAGTTTAATGATCAAGGTAGTCCATTGCATTTCAGCACTTACAGTGTTATTTTACAAGGGAATGAAATAATAAGTTCAGAAAAAAGTCTTGCTCATTTGAAATGTAAGACTTCTTCCAGATATGAATCCCTTTTACTGACCATGCACATTTGTGTTGTTTGATTTGTTTTCTTACCCTGAAAACTAGAATTTTTTTAATTTTTTTTTCTTCAGCCATTTTTCATCCTGTATCTGACGAGCATATTTTGTGCTTTTTATGATTAGTTTTACTTATTGGGCACCTGATCCATATCTCCAGTAATTTTTATTTAAACTTTTATTTAACTGAAAAATGTTTAACCCTTTACCACACGACCAATTTTAGACCTGTCCGAATTGAAAGCATTTGCAGAGGACAGTTTCGATGTGGATCATATGAAATGAATTTTCTTTGATAGGGTAGAAAACATTGTGGGAAAAGGAGAAAATGCTGGTTACCAGCATTTTCTCCTTTTCCCTCAATGTTTTCAAAAGCCTTCTCTATCAGGGGTGTCAAAAGTCGTCATTGTGTAGTAAAGGGTTAATCATTAGCAGACCCTTTTTTTTGTCTCTCTTAGAGCTAAGCAGACCATTCAATCCTAAGGGATTACATAATTTGAAAAGTTAGTCTGGGATAGTTTTGCTACTAGGAAAAAAACATAGTGCATGTATTCAACAACCCATGCAAATTCATGTCTCATTTTAGTGAAAAAACAAGCCTTTTGAATGGTTGAAAGACTACTCTTTAGCTTATCATAGTTATTAATGTTCCTAGAAGATTTAAGAGTTCAGACAATGCTTTTTGACATTCAACTTTTAGTCACCTGTTGTAAATCTCAATTCTACTCCTTGGATTTTTTGTAAAGGGGAACTTTTATTATCCATTTGACCCACCTTTATTCTTTGTTCATGATTTAGTTTGCCATTCAGATCTAGAACATACATGTACCATGACTGTCCAGATGCTACAGTTCATAGTTTTTTTTGTACTCTGATACGTGTATTAATATAAAGCTATACTTACGTGTGCATAGATATCATGGATTGTATATCTAATATCAATCATATGACATGTACTTTGTAAGACATACAATGCTATTTTATCAAAACAGTCCTATGTACAAGCCCACAGTCATCTGAAATTACCAGAGTTGTGCTGGGCTGATTGTTGTATTTTCATGATGAATAGCACATACTCCAACCACTGACTATCCCACCTGAGGGGCTAACACCATGATACCAATAGCCTATATTACGATCATTGTTATTCTGTTAATGTAGAAGTTTCCATAAATTGCCATAGTGCCTGAATATGACAATAGAAGAGTGGCTTGCCCATAGGACTGGTACCATCATGATTATTTATTATAATACCTAATCATGCAATGTATGCATCAATTAATCATGAGCATTTTGATACAGTCTGTGAGTAGTTGTGTTGGTGTTTGACGAATAGCATGCCAAAAAGGCATCCTTTAATACTGAAAATACTGCAGCTCAATAAACATTCTGTGCTGTGTATGGTAAATGATTTTTCTGCTCAGTGTGAAGCCGTTGCAGATTAACTTTCAGGAAAACATGACCATTCAGAATACACTCGCAGCTTGCTAGATACAACTTTAGCTACTTATGTTTAATCAGTATTCATAAACAAATCTTTGATCAATTGTGAATTTCTTTTAGATGTTCAAGCTAAAATTACCCTGTAAGATACATATGTGACTGTTTGGAGACTGAACATGTGCATCCCAAATGATGAAAAACCATCTATTCAATGCTGCATTACTTTTTTAATTGACAAATAAATTGCACCTCATGACTTTAGGTTTGGTTACAACAGTTATCTCTACTTCCAATTTCCCATTACTCTATTACTACACAGTTCTGACTCTTAACAACCCTGATAGAGAAGGCTTTTAAAAACATTGTGGGAAAAAGAGAAAATGATGGTAACCAGCCTTTTTCCTCAATGTTTTCTACCCATTGAGAAATCTCATCATATTTACTACCTCCTATTTGTCATCTACAAATGCTATCAATTTTGACTGCTCTAATAATGTCATTTGGTAAAGAGTTAACTAATAGTGGAATAGCGTTTGAAATCATTTTTATTCTTTATTTTATTCATCATGTTTTTTAGAACATTATTTTTTTTTCTAATATGACTTATTAGAACTAACCTGAAGACTTACAGATTTCCAGCTAATTATTAGTGTAATGTAAAAATGCTTTTCTTTCACAAAAATAAGAGGTATTGTATTGCATTTTATTGAAAGAGTTTCAGGTATAGTTTCTGATACACTTATAAAAGGAATTTACACGATCAGTCATTCAGTCTATTGTGTCTGTATGTCTGCCATATTTCATTTTAAACTACAGGCTTGTTATACAATCCCAAGATTTAGAAATTTCTTTAGCTTGCCCATGTCATATTTTTTACACTGACTATGTGAGCAATAGATTGAAATTTAAGAGGTTCTTTTTTAAATAAAGATTCTAAATAAAAAGGACATTTAGAGATGAAGGTTAAAATGCATGTACTACTGTCTTTACAATTGAAGCAATTTGGTATGGACTATTACAGAGAAACGTACAAGATATTTCAGTTTCAGAAATATGCTTCATATCCTTGTAAAAAATACTGAAGTTGCTTAGAGGACCAGTTTAAAGTTTGTCTTTGTTCATTTTTGATCTCGCTGTCACATATATGGATTTTTTTCACCGGTATTTCAGATGTTAGTCCTTACAAGCCTAGTTATGAAGTATCAAGATCTGTGAAAGGTGAGTGTCTTTTAACCCTTTAATTTACCACACAAGCCATACTTTTAACGACTCTTAGTAAGATGACTATTGAAAACACTGGGAAAAGGAGAAATTGCTGGTAACCAGCTTTTTCGCCTTTTCCCACAGTGTTTTCTACCCGATCAAAGAGAAATCATAATTTGTCCTCTGCATATGCTTTCAATTCGGTGGAATCTAAAATTTTGTTGTTTGGTGAAGAGTTTAACTCTTTACCAAACGACAAAATCTTGGCCTTGTCCAAATTGACAGCATTTGCAGACAACATATTAAATGTAACTCAGAACATGAAATTTGTCCCTTATAGAGTAGAAAACATTGTGGGAAAAGGAGAAAATGCTGGTAACCAGCATTTTCTCCTTTTCCCACAGTGTTTTCAGAAGGCTTCTTCCCCAGGGTCATTAAAAGTCGGAAGTGTGTGGTGAAGAAATAAAGTATATGGCTGTGGAGGTCTAAGGATGATATTTCACATAGCCCTTTACCACAGGATGCAGAGTTTTGACGACCTTGAGGAAGAAGCATTTTGAAAACATATTCAAAAAAGGAGGGGGAAAATGTTTGTATAACCATCATTTTCTCTTTTTTTTTTTCCACATTTTCAACCCTTCCAAATGCAATTAGTAATTTTTAAGACACATTTGTTTTGTTTTCTGCAAATGCTTTCAATATGGCAAGTCTAAAATTTTGTCTTTGGTAAAGATTTAAGTCTCTACCAAAGGACAAAAATATCACTCTTCCATTTTGACAGCACTAGCAGACAACAGATGTTGTTCAAATGATTAGAGTTGTCTTTTGGAAAAAAGAAGAAAACTTCCTCGGAAAAGGAAATAATTCTGTTTTCCAGTATTTTCTCATTTTCCTACAATGTTTTCAAAATCCTTTTTCCCCTGTGTTGTCAAAAGATGGAATGGTTTGGTAAAGAGTCAATTTATTGCCTTCTGCAGCAAACCTTCATTTTGCCTTGCAGCAAACCAATTTTGAAAATGTTGAGGCAAAGGGAGAATACCAGGAAACATGAAGTTTTCTTCTGTTGGCAGGCTGTTTTCATATTTACTGTATTTGTATGTTTACCTCAATTGATATTGAAAAGAGCTTTGAAAGACATCTGCAGCAAATTTGTTTCAGGTGGTAATGAATGAATTCCTCCCCTTTTGATGTCTCTTCAGTTCAAAACTTTCTTAACTGTTGCTCAAAACAAAATCTTTGTGTGCCACACTGTTTTCTTTATTGACAATTCTGACCCCTAGCCTAGCTCTGGTGAAACCCATGACATAGATGAATAAGCAAGCTGTCACTGTGATAAGACTGAAATAATGTTGATAATGGTGTAAAATTCAATTAAGTTGTGTTTCACCACACCTTTCAATCAATTAATCAACCATTTCTTGATTGAATCTACATCCAGCATTATCTCCTTTTCCCACAATGTTTCCTACTCTTCTAATGACAAATTTCACCATCAGACCCATGTTTAATTTTTCATCAGCCAAAGCTTTCGATGTAAATTACCAGTATGCAGTGTCTATTCTACAAGCTGAAAATCAGGGGAGGATTTTCCTCATCCATCAAAGAAATAGGGGGGGATTTTCAAAAAATTGGCGAGACAATTTTTTTATCAGATAGAAAACATATAGCTCATAATTATAGCAGATATTTATTCCTGTCCAAGACTATACAGTACTTACTGACCTGTTTACAAGTCTAAAGACGGTTTCTGGAATATCCTACCCTAGAGATTAGATTCATTTTTGAAAAAACAGATAAGAGTCAAACAAGTATAAAAATAAATTATAGTAAGATTCATTGCAATAATAATAGTCTAAAACTAAGTGAAGTGGGCAGGGTCATTTTGGTATTGGACCGTTTTGACCAAATTCCTGTCAAGGGAGGTTACTTTACACCATAATATATTGTGGAAACAGCTTCAGCAATGATGCCTCTTTATTCAAAACAGCAGTATTTTCGGTGAGGCAAGAGTAAATTCTTAGTTTCGTGACTTTTTCATTATTAAATTTTTACACGGGACTGTCACACATAGGGTCTGAATTTATGAGGGATCTGAAAAAAATAAGCTTGAATCTCGAATCGGGCCTCCTATAATAGACAAAGAGTATACTGTCTGGTAAAGAGGTTGGCAAAGCCGTGTTACAACTTAAGTTGTATTTTTTGCTTTAGGGATTAACCCTTTACCAAGCGCCAAACTTTTGAACCGGACCAATTTGAAATAATTTTTCAGTGCAAATGTAGCTCATATTATTATTTCTGTCTTTGATAGGGTAGAAAACCTAGTGGGAAAAGAAGAAAATGCTGGTTACAAGCATTTTCTCCTTTTCCTACAGTGTTTTCAAAATTCTTCTTCAGGTTCATTTAAACTTGTATTTGTTTGCTATGGGTAAATGTCTTGAATTGTCTTACAGCTGATATTGATGCTGGATACAGATCAGAACCAGAATACAGATCCAAAGCCCGCAGTAAAAGTACATCCTCGGTTGCAAAAACAGCAAGGGCATTGTAAGTATTGGGTATTGTAGTGTTTTCACTCATTTACAACATGAGGAGTGATACTACATTATTTCATATTGTAACCTTCACCTTTTATTGTCACTTTTACTGCTTGTCCCAGGACCCTGAGAGGCAACTGAAATTATTGACTTTTCAAAACATTAACAACTGAAGTTATTGACTGATTGAGAAATTGCATATGAGCTTTGCTCTGGCAAATTGTGGTATAATGCTTCTCAGTGATGTATTTTACAAAGCAATAATTATTGATCCATAAAATCTAATTTGTACACCAACTGCCTAAATTATGAAAAAAAAAATGACATGTTGGCAAAGAATTTCAACCCAGGTCAGCCTGTGCAGACTGTGCATCTTTACCTCTATTCTGATAACCTTTTTGCACAATGTTTTCTACCCTTTTGAGGGCAATCATATGTACTGAGCCACATTTATTTTTTCATGTGCAAATGGTTTCAATTTGGACACGTTGGAAGATTTTGTCATTAGCTTAAAAGTTAAAAAAAATTTTTTTTGAAGAAGAAGAAACTTAAGTTGTATAATATACGTAAGTTTTGGCATTTATAGTCAAGAAATTATGACAGTGAAGAACCATTTTAATATTGCTTCAAAGAACAGTTAATTAGATGAAGGTGTTTTGAAAGGATGCATTAATGAAAATCATACCAAGGCTCCTTCTAAGTCATTCTATCTTGGTGAACTGCATTTTGATTCTATTGATAAATGATAATTAATGTACATGTAAAGATGAACTGGTATCCAGAATGTGTCTAAATCAAATGAGTGTAATCCTAACCATACAGAAGTAAAAGCAATTTGGTAAGTTGTAAAATGTGACTGACCTAGTATAATCACCTTATGCAGCTTTTCTTTGACATTTTGATTGAGCATACTTCAAGGAGAAGCTACTCTACTTCTTTTTATTGATGATCAAAAGAAGTAAATTCTAAATACTTCAATAAATGACTTAAGCTGAATAATGCTAAACTGTTTGTATTGTGCATCATGGAAGATCTCAACCCTGTATTGTGAGGTATGATATGGCATGTGATAAATCTGCTGAAAGGCATTCATGTACATGATTATGCTTCTTTTTTGTTTATTGAACCATTTTTAACTCCACTGCCCAAAGGCCAGTGGGCTTATTTCATGGTCAGGTGTCCGTCATGTGTCTGTATGTCAGTCTGTCTTTGTGTGTGTTATCATCTTCTTCTCTGAAACTATTTATCCAATTTTGATGAAACTTCACAGAAATAATCCTGCCATGATCCTCTTTAGGATTCCTTCAAGGAATTTGATTCCAATAAAAACTCTGGTTGCCATGCCAACAAATCTGAAAAAGATTGAAAATCTTTAAAATTCTTCTTATCCAAAACCATAAGGCCTAGAGCTAACAAATTTGGCATGTACCTTCATCTGATGGGACCTCTACCAAGTTTCTTCAAATAATAGCCCTGGGATGAAAATTGGCCCAGCCAAGGGGGGGTCACAAGTTTTACATAGGCTTATGCATGTATATTGAAAACTTTGAAGAATCCTCTGGTTCTAAACAATAAGGCCTTGGGCTAGGAAATTTGGCATGTAGCTTCATCTAATGGAACTCTACTAAGATTCTTCAAATTATAGCCCTGGGGACAAAGTTGGCCCCGGACCTGGGAGTTAAAAGCTTTACATGGGCTTATATAGTGAAAACTTAAAAAGTCTTCTTGTTCCTTACCATAAGGCCTAGGCCTACCAAATTTTGCATTCAATTTATCTAGTCGGCCTCTACAAAGAGAGTTCAAATTGTGGCCTTGGAGTCAAATTTGGCCCTGTGATGTTAGTAACAAGTTATACATAGGCCTAAATAGTGAAAACTTTCAAAATCTTCTAATTCCTAACCATGGGACCTAGGGCCATAAAGTTTTACATGTTTATTTATCTAATGGACCTCTACCAAGATTGTTCAAATTATAGCCCTCGGGTCAAAATTGACCCCACCCAAAAAAGACACAACTTTTACAGTAGCTTATATAGTGAAAACTTTAAAGATCTACTTGTTCCTGACCTTGTTTATAAGTGCATGGCCTAGACCGGTTTTATTTGGCATGTGGCTTTTTTTTGTGGACCTCTGCCAGGATTCAAGTAATTTTAGCTCTGTGGTCAAAAATGGCTTTGCTTGGGGGTCACAACTTTCACATGGTGTTACGGGAGACCACTCCTTCATGCATGGCTTCATCCCGATTTAAATACAATACCTAACAACTGCGTTAGGGAGAATTCTCTTTAGCTCAGTGGTTATGGTATTGACCTTTCGTCCAGGCGTTCTAGGTTCGAATCCTGCCAGGTCCCTGTATTTCTGCCATGCATTTGTTCATTTGTTTCTTTGTTACGGACTTCGTTCTTAAGATGGGGGCTTGTCCGGGATTGGCCATTGAACCATTAATCCCATTTGTTGTCCAAAAACGGACTTTCTGCCGAATAAGGCTTTGAGTCATCAATAAATGATGACTTTAAGAGGGGGTGTGTTACGGGAGACAATACGATTTAAATACAATACCTAACAACTGCGTTAGGGAGAATTCTCTTTAGCTCAGTGGTTATGGTATTGGCCTTTTGTCCAGGCATTCTAAGTTCGAATCCTGCCCAGTCCAAGGTTTTCCCTGACGCACAATTTTGTGTGTTTTGACGCATTTTTAAGGAAAATGACCCGCAATTTTTTCACTAATGCGTCATTGTTGACGCACAAATACGATAAGAGGTACTAACAATCGTATATACTTCCGACAATGTTACATCGCGAATAGATGAAAAATCTGGAGTACAAAAAGAAAATGGGACGAAACACTGGACTGTGTATCGATTTTACTAAAATACCGTCGGTCTTTAAATGGGTCTAAACTAAACCAGTCGATCTCTAATGAAAACAATATGGCTCTGTCAAAATCGACGTCATTCTTGCTGTCTGCAAGGAAGAAGAGCCCTTAAACAAAGATCAGACGATACAACGTCTGGTAAGAGCACCCAGAATCACATTTCAAGGTCTCGAGGGTTTACTGTAAATTAGCTAAGGAGATACACTTTGTTATTCGTTGAAAACAGCGGCATGAACGCGACCCGCGTGTCGAAACACAGAAATCGGCTATTTAATTGGTGAAAATAGTTTATTTTCGGCTGAAATGGATAATCTCTATCAAGAAAAATAAGAGACTTCCCAATCCGGCCGACAACACGCTTTCTTCACCAACTAAACAGTCGATTCCTGTTATAAAAACAAAATAACCCTTTACCATAGAGAGAGGCTACACATACTTCGAAAATCAACCCTTGTGCATCATCAAAACACTAGCGGTCATGATGATACCCTTGAAACATTAAAATTACTTAGAGATATGACAGCTTGTCTGCAGCTAGAGCATATTTGCTCTTTAAGAACAGGCTTAAATAAAGCATACTCCAGATAATCTTTATGAAAAAGGTGCCACCTAGGCTGTAAGCTCCCTCTATATAGAGAATCTCTGGTATTATTATGTATCATCACCATGAAATAATTCATATATAGGGTAAACGAAGATTTACAGTGAATAGAAAACACAATAAAAAACACATACTTTCACAAATAGTAGCTTTTGTTTAAGCAAATTACATTTTGTTGTGACCCCAACAAATTCCAAAATGACCCCCATTATTTTTGACTAGGGGGTCACAATGACCCCCTATTTTTGTGGCCAAGGGAAAACCCTGCCAGTCCCTGTATTTCTGCCATGCATTTGTTCATTTGTTTCTTTGTTACGGACTTTGTTCATAAGAATGGGCTTTTGTAGAAACTTTAATATGTCTACTTGTTGTAATGTTTGGTATGTGTGGCATGTACTTATCAGCCAGTGGAGCAATACAGGGCCATCATGGCCCTCTTGTTTTTTTGTAAAACAAGTATATGCATTTAGATACATTTTCTAGCCATTACATATTTCGACAGTAGTATTTTTAAAACAATAAGCAATTTCTCCTTTACCAACAATGTTTTCTACCCTTAAAATGACAAATCCCTCATGTGCATAATATTTAATTCATTGTTAGCAAATGCTTTAAATTTTGACCATTCTAAAATTTTGTTGCTTGTGATGATTTCAATACCTTACAACTATCTGTGTACTCATAATATCATTATTAGAAGTACATGTATGTATCTTGAACCGAAATTGTACTCTTGGGAGCCTTTAGGCTATACTTAAAATCAGCCAATGGCTACATGACCTAAAAAGAACTTGTAGCAGACAAGGAAATTCTTGTGAATACCTAAACAATGTAACAGACAGTTTCAGTTGTTTTAAAAAATGACCTAATTATTGCATTTAACCCAGTACCACATATTAATTTCGAGTTTCAATGACCTTTAGAAGTAGGCCTTATGAAGACATTGTGTGAAAAGTAGAAAATGCTGGTAACAAGCATTTCTCCTTTGCCAACAATGTTTTCTCTATTTTCATAAGCAAATTCAGTCATTGTTGTTGCATTTCATTTAATGTGCAAATGGTTTCAATGAACAAGTCTAAAACTCTGTTGTTTGGTTGTAAGGCATGTTTGGTCACCAATAATATTTGACAATCTATTTGAGCCATGCCCAATGAATATGGGGCTTAGTGCATCTGCGAAAAGTATTGACCCAGGTCAGCCTGCGCAGTCTTCGCAGGCTGACCTGGGTCAAAAGTTTTCACTATCGGCCATTGTTCTACATGTCAAAGGACCAGTGCACCTCATGATTAAGTCCCCTGTTACACAAACTGGTTTTTATGGATCCATGATTATGTGATGACTTGGTATGATGCATCACAGAGATGCATTAAACCCTCTTTTGCCAGAGCATGGCTCATATCTATGATCAGGTAACAAGTTTTGTGAATGATCTTGATTGGTAATATCCACAAGATCAGCTTTCATTGATCAAAGTACTCGAAGGGTTAATAAATTACATCTGAAGCTGAATTAAACTAGATTTTGACAATTTGTTTGAAGAAGAAAGTTGATTTTTTTCATACAGAATAATGAGAAGTATGTGACTGTTAATGCTTAGTGCGAGAAAAAAAAATACAGATACCACAAAAATAATACAATAATAACTACCTGGTGACAAATGAGCTAAGAAATTTTACAAGAAAAGTATTATAGATTGGAACATATTTCCCATGTTTTCTACATGTACTTCTATCTTATTCTTAAGTTTTAAAGTTGTCCTTACAGATGTAAAAAAAATTACCAGTCCTTGTTCAGATTTTCAGAAAACTTGCTAAATGAAAACTGGGTGTATGCATCTTGAAAGGTTAGCAATAACTGATTTTTTTACAGATATTAATGTAAAAGGTTCTTAAACTGGTTTATGGTGATTTATTGGAAAATATATCCCATAACTGAGATGACAGCATCATGTTGCATTATGTGCCTGATAGCCAGGTGTTGTGTGAGAGAGAGAGGCAGATCAATAATTTGTTGATCGGGATAACCATATGTATAGCTCATGTTTATAATGTTGAATGGCTAGCATTGTTAGCATGTGTTTGACTGCATCATATCTTTTGTGTAATCCTGTTTTCTTTTGTGATAAAACTTTGTTTTATAATATTCAGTGATGTTAGTTGATGAATAATTGTTTTGTTTACAAGATAGTGTCTTGTAAGGTAAATGTATACTTAATATGTTTTATCGTTTTATCTGCAATAGCTGTTAGAATCAAATAAATATGAAATGTCATACAGATCTATCTTTGTGTAACTGGTCTGCAGTCATGTATACTACTTTCTTTCTTTTTCATTTTATTAAAGATAAAAACTTCTCTTAAATATTTCTTTTTTGGTAGAATTCTCTTTTGGTCATGTTCAAATGTTGAATATTTCAATTTTTTACCAAACAAAATCTAAGACATGTCCAAATTCCATAGTATTTTCTGATGACAAAGCATGTGATTCAAATGATTGGATTTGCTTTTGATAGTAGAGAAAACATTGTGGGAAAAGAAGAAAATGCTGGTTACCAGCATTTTCTTCTTTTCTCACATTGTTTTCAAAAGACATCTTCCCTAGGTCATTGAATGTCTTGATTATGTGGTAAAGGGTTAGAGTAATTTTGAATTTTTTACACAGAACCATAAGATTGTTATCTAGGTCTGTCTAATTACTGAAAGGCATGATTGGCTTGTTCTGCTGTAACAAGTTTGTTACAGAAGAATCCTACTCAGGAGCAATTATTATTTGGGTATCTAAATTTCACAGAGAAGCTACCTGAATTCAACAGAAGGTGTTGGTTTATGGTCTCTGAGAAATTGAGCTGTCTTCCAGTATTGTATTGGTAACTGGTATCCAGCATTTTCTCCTTTTCCCTCAATGTTATTTACTCTCCCAAACACAGTTTTAAATCTTTGAGTCATATTTATTTTGTTGTCTGCAAATGCTTTCAAATTGGACCAGTCTTGTATGTTGTCGTTTGGTAAAAAGTTCATGAGGAAAGTACAAAGTATCACGTGAAAAGAAAGGCAATGGTCACCTGTAGTGAGTCCAGTTTATTCCAATGAAACAGATTTAGCCTTTACCAAACAATGCCTCATTTCAACTACCCTGAAGAAGACAGCTTTTGAAAACATCATGGGGAAAAAGAGAAAATGCTGTAACAAGCATTTTCTTCTTTTTCCCAGGGTTCTTTCCATTTTAAGAAAGACAGTAGTGCTTGGCCCACATTCAATTTGTCGTCTGCAAATGGTTTGAATTTGGACAAGTCTAAGTCTCATGACTGTGTGGTAAAGAGCTAATAAATAAACTGACGAATTCTGAAAGTTTCATTTTTGCATGTGTCGTTAGTTCCTTTGGTTTGAAACTGATGTATTGTGATTTGTATCAATTTTTCCTGTTTCTAGCATTTGTCTGATCTTTGTAAACTACAAATAGTATCGTTATATCTTTTTTTTTTGTTTGTGTGTGAGAGTAAAGTTCACTTTGAGAAGTGAGGAAATATGTTTATAATGATAATTATATTATAAGGAATACATCTCTCGTAGCATTTGCTCCCTGGCCGACAATGTTTTCTACTTTTTCAGAAACAAATTTTATCATGACCGGTCTCAAATTTTGTCGTTTGGTAACAAGTTAAAAAAGAAAAGATAATTTGCTTTAATTCACATATTCCTCATTAATGTCACTTGCACCAGTGTAACTCTTTACAGAACAATCCAATGTTATAAAGACCCTGATGAATGAGGGTTTTGAAAATATTGTTGGAATAGGAGAAAATGCTCAAACCAGCATATATCCTTTCAATGACAGGTTCCATCAACTGAGCTGTATGAAAATCATCTCTTCTGTAAATGTTACCAAGATGGACTGGTCTATTTTTTTCTTGGGTAAATAAATCATGTCATCTCAAAAGTAAGTCTGTAAGGTGATTAGTTAAAGCCTAAAAGCACTAGTATGAAGAAGAAAAAGTGTATACTGATGATAGCTTGCTCCATATTAACCCTTTACCACACGATCCCAAGTTTTAATGACCCTTACAACTTACAAGAAAGAAATCTTCGAAAAGATTGTGGGAAAAGGAGAAAATGCTGGAAACCAGCATTTTCTCCTTTTCCCACAACATTTTCTCCTCTATCAAAGATGGAAATAATCATTTGAGTAGCATTTGTCATCTGCGAATGCTTTCATTTTGGTGGAGTCCAAAATTTTGTAGTTTGGTAAAGAGTTAAAGAAAACCAGAAACAATTTAAACAATAGAGAGATTGCCCAGAGTGAAATATTTCCTGAATGGCCATAATTGTTTTCTGTGGTCTATTTTGTAGTATCATGCAAGCTGTTTTGAGACATACCAGTAAGAAGTATTGGTGTCACATTAGGAAACATTGGAATGGAAGTATCTTTTATTGAGATGGGGAAAAAATGTTTTATAGTGTTGATGTTATTTGTTAAATGTTTCAAAATGTAGTCCATATTTCTGTTTGTTGTTTGTCATGTGATTGTTAACTTTTCCAGAGATAGTCATTCCATGCCTCAGGACTTAGAAGAATTCATCCGCTACCTTGAGTAGGTGATTTTCATTTACCCCACCCACATAATATTTATTATTTATACACAAGCTGGCTGCATTTGTATTGATTATTTACCAATATATTTCCACACATTGTTTTTTTCTTTGTTCTGGTTTTGTTATTTATCATGATCCATTTAAAACACTTCCTGTCAAAATGGTTCCATATTGGAAATTGGGCAGCATGACTTTCTCTTTTTTGTCCCAACAACCATGAAGCCAAGGTTATTCAGTTAGTTTGTCTGTGTGATTGGAAGAGCTCTGAAAAAACTTACATGTCACGAAAATAAGGATTGTACATTTATTTGAAGAATGTACTTTTTTTAAAGCCAAATGTTAGAAGTCTTGTCATCCTACATCAGGTCTAAAATTAAAAAAAATTGTTTGTGGTGTCCGTTTATAACAGGAGTAGAGGTTATATAGAAATACTTTTACAGTGTAAATCAAGTAAATTGAGTTTGACTGCATTTTGTAGTTGTCAGTTTCCATCATTGCATCTGTTATGCATGAGGTGATAGGTCTTTATTACAATGGTTGTGTCCTCAGAAACATTCCATGGGTCCAAATGTAGTAGTTGACAGGTCTCAAGATATGTAGACTGATATTGGTCTAGTAAAACTTGCTAAAACATTAGGTCTGGTATTGATAAGCCCTTGCCATGATTGTAAAGTTTGAAGTCTGGCTTAATTCCATAGGGACACAAGTCATGTGGCTTCATGAATTGTATACCTCTTCGGAAGGCAATATAGTTGTTTCTTTGTCATTTTAAGTAGATGAAAAGCAATACCTTACACCATGCAATGTAAAAGAACCAGTTAACATGCTGCAGAAAGACTGCTCCTCTTATACATTTTGTCTACCCTTTGAATGGCCATGGCATTGTTGATACTACTGACACAAGAAATACAAAGTAAGCATTAAGTGAAGGATAATTTTATGTTGCTAGCTCTGTAATGTGGAAAACTTGACAGAAATAGAGCCAGCTGAAGTTATGGCCCTTGATTTCAACATTAGATCTGCTAACAAGTTTGCTCTCAAATTTTCTTTTTGTCACATTGTATCATTATATATATGCACTGTTAAATTAGATTATCTATTTTGGGTAGATAATTTAGAGTCATCTTGTATGTTATATATCAGCCTTCTTCACAATTACTTTTCTTAAAGACTTTGAACAATAATGCAAACTTAATGATGAAGTGCCCATGAATGTGTCAATTTTTTTCTCAAAGAAGTATTGTCTGTTTTTGTGTTTCATTAATACATTTATCAAAGTGCTGAACCAATGAAGAATTTTTAAAATAAAGTGTAGATACAATTCTTTGTTTAAAAAAAATGGCAAGAATTACATGCTCTTGAAATTCACTTTAAGATTCTAAACATATGAGCATTGTTATTGAACCTGTACGATAATTTGAACCTTTTATTCATCCTAAGTTTTTTTTGTTGGGGTTGGGGGTGTAATTACATGTAAATATGAAGAAAGGACTAAAATGTTTTATGGAAAATATTGTTTAAAAAAAAAAGACCAAGAAGATATCACAATAAAATACCCAGTCAAATGAGCCGAATTGAAGCATTGGATCAAGTTGGAAATATATTTTTCATGTTTTTTATTCTAAGTTTGCCAGTTGCTCAAGCCATGCTTAATTCAAACTTTTTTGTCATGTTCTTTTTCATTCTTGATGCCAATTTGCTGTTCTGGTGTGTTTTTAGCATGTGGATCCAACAACCGCATGGAAATTTTGAATCAGTGACCAACTTGAGATTCAAAGATATTTGTATTATGGTAAACAGGGAAACAGAGTAAATATGCATTCTCAGACATTCCTCAACTAAGACGATGATAATCTCTTTGTCCATCCCTGTATTAAGATTTTGTCTTTCACTTACTGTTAGTTTTCTTTTGTTTTGATTACATGGGCAAAAGCTGGGTTTGAAAAATTGCCATATGTACTTTTTGACTCGCTCGCTGTGAACAGCTTTGAAAACATTGTAGGAAAAGAGGTACAAGTAATTTCTTGTCCCAGAAATGATTTCCATGTCTTTGCAAAAGGATATTTCATTACATTCAAATCTTTCTCCATGACATGCACTAGATTTCCGTATTCTTTAAAATAGTACGAGTGAATGGGTTCAGCTAGAAAATTTGGCTGTAGTATTGACCAAGACTCAGTCCATTACTTATGTGAGCTATATAAATCAACCACTCACAAAGGAAAAACATTTGAAGGAAAGGAAGTTGTCATTTAAATGATGGGAAAAACTGTTGGAAAGAAATCAGTTCTTAGTAAATAGCAATGAACCATTTTCTTACAGTATTTCCAAAATCATTTAACTCTTTACCATATAAATTAAGGTTTTAATGAATCTGGTAACCAGCCCTTTATCCTTTTTCCACAATGTTTTCTATTTTTTCTTGGACAAACTCTTTTTCATGAACCACATTTAACGTACCATCTGCTGTGACTTTCAAATTTGATAAGTCTAAAATCATGCTATCTTGTAAGTTAAAAGGTTATATTTGTAAGGTAATGGACAAAACATCTGTGACAATCTGATGAAAGTAAACAGGAGCAATTATTTCACATTGTTGGGACAAGGCATGGCTCATGCTGAAACAGCTTGTATCTATTCAGAAAGTGAGGAAATTATCCTTTTTGTCATGACATATTTTTGTGATGTTAATGTTTTGTTATTACTGTTTTGCTTACTCTTCATCTATGATCTTTGTGTTGAAGCAGTCTGCTGACTAAATGGTATGAAACTTTGTTGTTTTTGTGTCTTTCTTTGTGCCAGTGTTAAATAAAATTCTTGATTATTGCATCATATGTCACTTAAGGAGCAATATGACTGAAGGCAACTTCATAACCTGAAGTCCAACTCAAGTTGCTGCGAAGCCAATTTGACCCATGAGTCTGTTTTATAGGGCCCAAGTAAACACTTTATTTGATGCCTTTTGCCAATGCATTGCTTTAGATGAGATCATGTAAAATTCTAAAGTGTCAGAGGTGCAATTGCTCTTGCAGCTTGGATATTATAGTATTGTATGTAATAACAATTTTGTTTATAAACATGGACAGGCCAAAAAAAAGACTCTGTGTTTCTCTGTACAAAGGATCAGACTGTTCCCTAGCTTTAGAGAGCAAAGTGTAATCTAATTCCTGTCAAAGACTTTCAAATGGATAATTCCCTCTTACTGCTTATTGTTGTACTTCAAAATTGTTCACACCATAAGTGGAACTGAATGACTTTAAATCTCAGCGCCTTCATTCAGAAAAAAAGGATACTGGTTATGGAGCATAAATTTGTCTGCACTTGAATAGACATAGTGCAATCACTGTAATAGTACCTTAGCCAAAAAGCGCTGGAACTAACGTAACTTGTTTGGCGGATATTGTAGAAAATGGTCAGATTGCAGAGAGCATGCAGTCTATTCTGCCTCTACTTTGTTGCATATTCTGGAAGAAACAAGCGTGAAATAGAAATATTTTGGCTGTTTTTCCCAAATACTGAAAAGGTCCAATACATTTCAGTGCTTTAAGGGTTAAAGTACAGTGAGTTAATGATACTATTGATTGTGGCTATGATATAGGTAGGTAATTAAACCTGTACTTGGATTTATTGACTGAACAATCTTTCTTTCTCATGGGATTTCATAGACTGCTATCCTAAACTGGTCATACTGAATCAATTTACGCTTAATCCTAGAATGCTAAATAAATCATTGAGAACATTGTCAGTCAGTAGAAAAGACCAAAATATTGTAATTTGAGGCATTTTTGGTTGGTTAATCCTCACAAAATAGTCGAAAGTGCATATCCAAAGTCAAACTTTTTGTGCTTTCTAATATCTGATCCTCATTTTCTGCAAAAAGCAACAGTAGTTGTTCAGAGAAGTCTGCAATTGTTCCAAAATGAGACCGTTTCATAAAAAGATCAAGATTAGAAAGATTTCAAGGATAGTTTGGTATGTAACCAAGGGTAGTTTAAATTAGTGAGGCTGGCAAGTGAATTGAGATCCCAATTAACTGTTCACACACTTGATATCATTCCAAACTTACAATGCCTGTAGCTATATGATTAGGTCAGTCTCTAGAATTTGAGGTTGCAGGCTCAAGATATAGACTGGTTGTGCTTAAGACCATAAAACAGTGGGAGGAAAGATATTTCCTTTCCACTCAGGATGTGAAATACAGCTTTATGATTTGTTGACTGATTGATTGATTGTATGGTGTGTAATGCTGTTTTCAACATAATTTAAGTTATTTTGTGGCAGCCAGTGCACCTATCCATGCTTTCCTGGAGTTTCTTTCACCAGTACTCCTCACAATTTTCTTTCCAAGCTACTGGCTGCTTTCCCACATAACCATCGTCGAAACAACGGTCAGCGGTGGGAGAGAAATGAATCCTATCGCAATCACTATCATCAATCCTCAGAAAAAAATTGGCCAAGCCAGGGATCGAACCCCGCAACTCCCTGTTCTCAAGTCATGCACGCTACAAACTGAGCTACCGGGGCTGGGCTTTATGATTTGTCCAGCAGTATCAGGATAATTTGGGCAGTAAGCTTTTTAGTTGGAGAGCGATAGATTCGGTCTGTAGTCAGTCAAATAACTGTTGAAATGTTGATTCCCTAAAATTCTGTTAAACACTGTATTTATATTAAAGTGACAATAAAGACATGAAATAAACAAAGCAGGTGTTTAAATGCATTTGAATTTATATCATACCATGTAAAAGTATGGAAATTATTGTGAACATGACAATCTGTCATTGTGCGGTCAGTCCAAGTGTTAGTTGCTGACAGAGAAATTAATTTCAAAACTAGGTTAAAACCTGCCAGGTAGCTGTGTCTTTTGTTTACTTTTTGCCTGATTTTAAAATTCTTTTTTTCTGCCAGCTACTAACATATGGCCCGACCACACGATAACAGACTATCATCTCCACAACATTTTTCATACTTTTAAATGGTGTGATTTGAGTTTAAATGTATTGTGACACCTGCTTTTATATTTTGGCCTTTACTGGGCCTTTAAGTGTAGATACTCATATTGTTCGAAATATTGTGTGGGTTAATTTTGTGATTAAAGAACGAAAATATAGTTGGTTTTATTGGTTACTATTGTAAATTCCAGCTGAAAAAATACTCATTTTGTCATATTCATTTTTACCAAACGAAAAAATGAGTGAAATTGTTTAGTTAGTGTTTGAATACATTGTAGTCTTTTGATAAGTCTTTGAAACCTTCTACTTGTGCACTTATGACTTTAGCCATGCTCTGGCAAAACGGGATTTAACCCTTTACCAAACGACAAAATTTTAGTCTTGTCCAAATTGAAAGCATTTGCAGACGACAAATTCATTGTTTCTCAAAACATGAACTTTGTCTTTCATAAGGTAGAAAACATTGTGAGAAAAGGAGAAAATGCTGGTTACCAGCATTTTCTCCTTTTCCCACGATGTTTTCGAAAGGCTTCCTTCTCAGGGTTGTTAAAAGTAGGGATTGTGTGGTAAAGGGTTAATGCATCTCTGTAATACACTGTACCAAGCAATTTATCACATAATTATGGTTCCATGAAATCCATTTGTCTTGCTACTGAGTGAATTATGATCCTTTAACATGCAGAAAAATGACAAATTGCAAACAAAATTTTTACCCAGGTCAGCCTGTGCGGATTATGCAGGCTGACCTGCATAGTCAACCAAGATATCAACCTAGGTTGATACCTTTTCCAGGTGCATTAAATCCCCTTTTCACAAATCATGGCTCATTTGTATCTTGACACATGCATTGTATGTTAGAAATATATGAGACATTGCACATAGGGTATTTTAGTCTTGTTTCACAGCATTTTATATTGTACCTGTAGAGTGCACACTCAATGTTGTCAGTTTCTAATTACAACAGGATAGTGCAATATAATGGCACTGAAGTTCCAAGAACAGACTGCCTGTCCTGTGCTGTCTGATCTTGATCTACATTGTGTGTGAAATTGTCTGAAGCTGCTTAGTGCTTAAGCCCTTTACAAGATAATTTTGTATTTTTATGACCCTGAGGTAAAAAGCATTAAAAAAAGTTATTAGAAGGAAGAAAATGCTTATATGCAGTGTTTTTTTCCTTCTCTCGTCTGACGTTTTCTGCCATTTCAAAGACAAACAAATCCAATTATTTGGGCTACATCTACTTTGTCATCTTCAAATGCTTTCAATTTGGAAAAGTCAAAAATTTTGTCATCTGATAAAGAATAAGGGTTAAAATGGAATGCTTGGAGAATTTTAGAATTCTAATAAATCCATTTCCTTCATGAATTTAGAGGTTTCTTTAAATGTTGTGCTACAAACATAGGAGCCATCTTTAGGGATGAAAAAACACTCTCAAGGATGGATTTTCCCTATAGATTGCTTGGCAGAGTTTCGAGTGCTGTGGCTGACAGTGTAGATTTATGATATTAGTAAATTTCAAGCATAGCTGATCTCACTGACTAAATCTGTCATGAAGGATTTGGCAATTAAAAAAACTTATTAATGTTTACTGTTTCAGATATGTTGTCGCAACAAGGAACTAACAGGAATGTTTCAGCCACTAGTGGCCTGTAAAATGTTTTGTAGAGTAGCTTTGTAAACATAACATTCAATGTCCATCAATATGTTATCATTTGCATATGAAAGTGAATCAACAGCAGTTTCAGCGGAGATCCAGACAACTCTTGAGTGGTTGGCTATCAAATGAAAGATGTTTATGATACATATACACACACTTAGGAATAATATTACTTTTTTAATGTCATCTTTTTAACTTTTTCCTCAGATTTCTGTTAAGATATATAAGGCAATTGGGGAAGTTGTTCATGATACACAATTTCTTGATTTGTCTACATGATTTTTTGGTGCTATCTGAAATCACACATGATTTATATCTTGTAATGTGATATTTAGCACTAAATACAAGGAGCTTGACTTTGAGGGAGCACAAAGATTGCAAGATTATGAGGGCATTGGCTAGTCTTTTACCAAAGAATCTGCTATTTTAACAAACCTTAGCTAGGAAGGCTTTTAAAAACATTTTGGGAGAAGGAGAAAATGATGGTAACCAGCATTTTCTCCATTTCCCACATTGTTTTCAACCATTTCAGCGACGAATTCCATGATATAGGCTATGTGAAGTTTGTCATCTGCTGAATGCTTTCAGTATCCCAGAGTTTAGAATTTTATGGTCTGGACAAGAGTTAACATATTATGTTGAAACTAATTTAACTCTTTACCAAAAAACAAAATTTTGGACTAGACCAAATTCAAAGCATTTGCAGAAGACAAAATAAATACATGTATAACTCAAATGATGATTTCTGTCTCTGATAGGTTAGAAAACATTGTGGAAAAAGGAGAAAATGCTGATTATCAGCATTTTCTCCTTTTTCCACAATGTTTTCAAAAGGCTTCTTCCTTAGGGTTGTTAAAACTCGGGATTATGTGGTAAAGGGCAAATAATGTGATAGACATGATGAAAAGATGATGATATCATTGGTCATGTAATTAACACTATCTGTATTTTCTGCCATTTCAGTGAGTGGTCCCCAGCAAGTGCTAGATCTGATATAGAAGTGTACAGAAACCAGCCTAGAAGTATTGTTGACTACGAACCAGGATTCTCATCAATAGCATTTAGGGAGTCTAAATCAGTAAGTTATCTACATGGTTGTAATAGTTTTATGAGGACACAAGGAATTATTGGCATGGATAAACATTGCATGTTTGAACTCATTTCATACTGTCTACTATTTCAAGATAGTTTGACCAAAAGGGGTCTTGAAACTGCTCCATTTTGGTCTCTATATGTCAACCTTTTACTATGCACTTCCTAGCTTTTACGACCCTGCAGAAGAAGCATTTTGAAAACATTGTGGGCAGAGGAGAAAATGCTGGAACTTGGCATTTTCTCCTTTTCCCACAGTGTTTCTACCCTATCGTAGGCAAATTCCATCATTTGAGCCACATTTGAATTGTTATCTGCAAATGCTTTAATTTGGATGAGTCTAAATTGTTGTAGTTTTGTAAAGAGTTAACTAGAAATGTCCATTTTGTGTGCCTCAAAATTCCACCGACTCTGGATCCACTTTCGTCACATAAATCTCTTTACCAAACTACAAAATTTTGGACTTGTCCAGTCACAAAACTTTTGCAGTAGAAATTGTGGTCCAAATGATAAGATTTGTCTTTGAAAGGGCAGTAAACATTGTTGAAATAGGAGAAAATGTTGATTACCAGCATTTTCTCCTTTTCACACTGTATTTTCAAAAGTTTTCTCCCTGTGGGTGGTAAAAACTCTGGGTTGTGTGGAAAAGGGTTAAAAATAAAATGTTAACCCTTTACCAGTCTACAAAATTTTAGACTTGTCCAGTTTGAAAGCTTTTGCAGACGCAAAAATTGTGACTCAAAAATTAGACTTTATATTTGAAAAGTTAGAAAACATTGTGGGAAAAGGAAAAATGCTGGTTAGCAGTAATTTTTCCATTATCTGCAATGTTTTCAAAAGCATTCGCTGTCAGAGTCGTGATTGTGTGATAATGAGTTAACCCTTTACCACACAATGACGCCTTTTAACACCCCTGAAGAAGAGGCCTTTTGAAAACATTGTGGGAAAAGGAGAAAATGCTGGTAACCAGCATTTTCTCCTTTTCCCACAAAGTTTTCTACCCTATCAAAGAAAAGTTGTGTCATTTGAGCCACTATGAAATTGTCTTCTGCAAATGCTTTCAATTTGGATAGGTCTTAAATTTTGCCGTGTGGTAAAGGGTTAAATATTTCTATATTGTGGGCTTGTAATTTAGAAGAGTTCAAAAGTTACAAGTAAAGTAAAGAATTGGGTAATTGACAGCTTATTTTTGTGTTTTTTAACCCATTACCACACAATCCCTACTTTTGACGCCCCTGAGAAAGAAGCCTTTGGAAAACATTGTGGGAAAAGGAGAAAATGCTGGTAACCAGCATTTTCTCCTTTTCCCACAGTGTTTTCTACTCTTCCCAAACCAATTTTAATTTTTCAGTCACCTTTAATTTGTCGTCTGCAAATGCTTTCAATTTGGACCAGTCTAAAATTTTCTCGTGTGGTAAAGAGTTAAGAGAAATGAGGCAATATCTGAGAAATTAGTAAACAGCGGTGAAATGCTGAAAAGTCAATATTGTGCAGGCTACAAGTCTGTTGCTATGACAACTAATTAGCGACATGTAATGACCAGGTGTGCTAAATTAAAAAAAAAATCAATATCGAAAGATTATTTTTGTTCATTACTGTCTGACTTTTGATGAAAAGCCCTGAATCTACTAAACAACTTTTTGTATATGGAGATCAGACTGCTTAGAACATGCAGTCTAATCTTTGATCCACTCTTAACAAGTTTTGGAACAATTAAAATTATACCTAGATTCTATTTCTTCTTTCTCTGCACATGAAAGTCATACAGCATCATTGTCTTGTGTTCTTTTCTTCAATGGCTTTAATCTTTCTGGATAATTTGTCTATCATCATGTTTTCAAAATTCATCTGTGTTATAAGTAACCCTTTACTAGGCAATAGAATTTTAGATTCATTTGCATTGAAAGCAACTGCAGACAACCAGACAATCCAGTGTTTTTACGATAATTTGGACAACAGCTCTTGAGAACATTATGAGAAAAGGAGGGAATACTTTAACTCTTTCCTTACTGTTGACGACGCAAGAAGCTTTTGTGGACAGTGTAGATCAAAATCAGACTGCACAGAATGTACATTCTGATCTCTGATCTACACTGTCCACTCCTTTATTCTAGATTATAACTGAAATGTGTCTTCATCTTGCAGCAGAACTGTATTTGTAGCCATTAAAAAAAGTAGAGGTTGTTTATTCAATAGTGAAAGAGTTAAGCAGCATTTTCATCCTTTTCATACAATGTTTGCAACCCTGGACAAATTCTATTATCTGAACTACATTTAATGTTTCATTGTCTGTTAAAGAGTTATTGTAACCATCTAAAAGACTCTTGTGCATTAAACCTGTTATGCTGCCCTTGTGACTATGTATTTACACCAGTTTGCAAAAATTTAGTATTTTAATTCAACATGGTATCTGCATGCATAAACTGTAATCCTAATGATTCTGTTACTATATAGACTCTAATGACCTTTTTTCTTTGAGAATATGTATTTTATTAAAATGACAATGTCACAAAATGTTTTTTGGGAAAGAAAGTTGTGCTTTGTTTAGCAGTCATACTTTTCCTCCACTGTTTCAAAACTGCTGAAAAATAATTCTGATTTTTTTTTGTCAGGAAAAGCCTACATTTTTGTAGCATGGCTGTTTTCAAAGAAAATGTAAAGATATTGCCATAGGGCTAATTATCTTCTGCATTCATTGTCATTGTTGTTTTGCAAAGACTGATATTTTCTATTATATTTTTTTTAAAGATATTCACTTCAAATTATGGCTAGTTGATCGTTATCTAAAGGGGATCCCATGCCAGAAAGGCAGGTAGCCCTCAAAGTATTTCTGACAGTTATGCCCCTTTTTATGACAGAATTTTCTCTGAAAATTCAATTGCAGTCAGTCAATGGAAGCTACATGTACATATACATGCAGTGCTCATGTTTTGTTTCTAAGGATGATTTTTAGAAATATCTGTGTGGTGTAATGAGATGGATTTACATGTTAACAGTTTTGCATAAACTGATGCATGCTATCTTTCACGACAAGGTTTGCCTTACTATATTGTATATTGGTCTGACATAAAATGTTAGAGCTGATAGTGGCCAAGTGACAGCAGTCACTATTTTAGTATGTTAATCCTTTCATCATTTATGTACAGTACAAAGGCCGTAACTCTTTACCACATAACAAAAATGTAGACTTGTCCAGATTGAACTCATTTGCAGACAATTTAATTGTGGCTTCAGTGATGGAATTTCTCTTTGACAGGGTAGAAAACATTGTGGGAAAAGGAGAAAATGCAGGTTATCAGCATTTTCTCCTTTCTCCACAATGTTTTCAAAAGACTTCTGCCTCAGGGTTGTTAAAACCGGGGAATGTGTGGGTAAAGGGTTAAAATGCATACCTTATCAACGTTTGCACCTATGCTGTAGATTGTTCGTTAGACAATTGATGCACAGTAATTTGCTATGTTTGTTTTACAACAGTTTTAGTGACAAGTATGCTGAAAACCACTGCATGATGCAATTTGTTTTTTGTTGATTCATTTTATTAGAGAAGTAGGTCATCACGGCCAGAATCCTATACTGGACTCTCTCCTGCTGAAAGACAAAAGCTTGAAGCTAAATCAAGACGTGCTTGGAAGGTAGCCATTATCCTATTGGTCTTTTCATGGTCAAAGGAGCTTGATAGATATGTTAGTTACAAACACGCCTGCATGTTCTAACCTGTGGATGCTTTTTTAGTTTTTTTTTGCTTTTAGCACAGATACTGATATCTGGTCTTAGGTCCACACTGTCATATATTGTGAATTTTTTTTACCTAAAAGACTTTGAATTTGCTTTTTATACTACTGCCTGGAAAACGTACATGTATTTCTTGGGCTCTCTTAAGATTAACTGGGTATGTTTGAATATCATAGGATGTAATATCTATTATTGATGTTATCTGAAACAACTTTAAAATTAAGGATGCCATGAATTTGCATAAAACCAAATAGTTTTGGAGGGGGTTGAATGAGTAATACAAGTCCTTAGTTGTATCTGTTGTATCTTGAAAAAATGTTTGGCATTATTTTTATAACTACATTTAAAAGTGTAATAATTGCACTGTGGGAATTTGTTAGGTAAGATTTACTATACTTCACACACACATAAACTGTGTATGGCTTTATTCTGTTCTCAGAATCAAATCTGATCATATTAAAAAAAGATGGGTCTGAAATTATGTCCATATTAATTAATGTAAGTATAGCGTCTATACAATGATAATGTTCTGCATTAGATATAACATGGTTGTGGTAAAGAGGGGAGGGGGGGGGGAGCTCTGTGAACAAAAAGAGTTCTTAAGGTCTGGGATCCTATGTTTGCAAGTTTTGCCATTTTTGTTTCAAAGAATTTATTTTTGTTACAGTGATTTATATTTATAATTGCATGCAATATCCATGAAGTAATGGTTTATTTTGGATCAGGCTCCTTTTTAAATTGAAATGACCATAATTATTTTGTAGTTCTTTATATAATTTTGTGTGGAGAGTGGTAAATAACCAGCTAATTATGCCCCTCCCCCACCTGTGTGGTAGATAATTTTTCCATCATTAATTCTTTACCAGACAACAAACTTTAGAGTTTTCAATATTGAAAGCATTTGCAGACAAGAAAGTTTATCTATTTCAAATGATAGGACTTGTGTTTAGCTCACCTGAGCACAACGTGCTCAAGGTGAGCTATTGTGATCGCCCTATGTCTGGCGTCCGTCATCCAGCGTACAGCATCCGTCGTCCGTCAACAATTTCTTTAAACATCTTCTCCTAAACCACTGGGCCAATCTTGATGAAACTTAGCAGGGATGTTCCTTGGGTGAAGCTCTACCAAATTTGTTCAAAGAATTGAATTCCACCCAAAACTCTGGTTGCCATGGCAACAAAAAGGAAAAAAATGCAAAATCTTTGAAAATCTTCTCCTCTGGAACTAGAAGGCGTAGAGCTTTGATATTTGATATGTAGCATCTCCTCTATCAAGTTTGTTCATATGATGCCCCTGGGGTCAAAACTGGGCCAGCCCCAGGGGTCACAAGTTCGAACATAGGAACAAAGACGGAAAACTTTAAAATTCTTCTTCTCTGAAACTGGAAGGCGTAGAGCTTTGATATTTGGTATGTAGCATCTCCTAGTGGACCTCTACCAATTTTGTTCAAATAAGCCCACTGGGGTCAAAACTGGCCCCGCCCTGGGGGTCACAAGTTTGAACATAGGAGCAAAGAAGGAAACTTTAAAATTCTTCTTCTCTGAAACTGTAAGGCGTAGAGCTTTGATATTCGGTATGTAGTATCTCCTCATGGACCTCTACCAAGTTTGTTCATATGATGCCCCTGGGGTCAAAACTAGCCCCGCCCTGGGGTCACAAGTTCAAACATAGGAACAAAGACGGAAAACTTTAAAATTCTTCTTCTCTGAAACTGGAAAGCGTAGAGCTTTGATATTTGGTATGTAGCATCTCCTAGTGGACCTCTACCAAGTTTGTTCAAATAAACCTGCTGGGGTCAAAACTGGCCCCGCCCTGGGGGTCACAAGTTCGAACATAGGAGCAAAGAAGGAAACTTTAAAATTCTTCTTGTCTGAAAATGGAAGGTGTAGACCTTTGATATTTGGTATGTAGTATCTCCACATGGACCTCTACCAAGTTTGTTCATATGATGCTCCTGGGGTCAAAACTAGCCCCACCCTGGGGGTCACAATTTCGAACATAGGAACAAAGATGGAAAACTTTAAAATTCTTCTTGTCTGAAACTGGAAGGCCTAGAGCTTTGATATTTGGTATGTAGTATCTCCTCATGGACCTTTACCAAGTTTGTTCATATGATGCCCCTGGGGTCAAAACTAGCCCCACCCTGGGGGTCACAAGTTCAAATATAGGAACAAAGACGGAAAACTTTAAAATTCTTCTTGTCTGAAAATGGAAGGCGTAGAGCTTTGATATTTGGTATGTAGTATCTCCTAATGGACCTCTACCAAGTTTGTTCATATGATGCCCCTGGAAACAAAACTGGCCCCGCCTCGGGGGTCACAAGTTCGAACACAGGAACAAAGAAGGAAAACTTTAAAATTCTTCTTCTCTGAAACTGGAAGGTGTAGAGCTTTAATATTTGGCATGTAGTATCTCCTAGTAGATTTCTACCAAGTCTGTTCAAATAAACCCGCTGGGGTGAAAACTGGCCCTGCCCTGGGGGGTCATAATTTCAAACATAGCAACAAAGAAGGAAAACTTTAAAATTCTTCTTAAGACTGGAAGGCGTAGAGCTTTGATATTTGGTATGCATTATCTCCTAGTGGACCTGTACTAAGTTTGTTAGCCCACCGGAGCACAACATGTTCAATGAGTTTTGAAAATGGGTCACCTGTGGTCATAAACTAGGTCACTAAATCAAATTAAAGAAATACCTTGTGGGCATTCTAGAGGCCACATTTCTGGCTCATTTGAACTGAAATATGGTCAGAATGTCTTTCTTGATGAAATCTGTGATGACTTTGAATTTGGGTCACTTTTGATCTTAATCAAGGTCACTTGGTCAAATTAAAGAAATACCTTGTGGGCACTCCAGAGGCCATATTTTTCAACTCAATTGACTTGGAAATTGGTCAGAATGTTTGTCTCGATGAAATCTTGGATGAGTTTGAATTTGGGTCACCTGGAGTCATAAACTAGGTCACTAGGTCATGTTAAGGAAATATATTGTTGGCACTTTAGAGGCCATATTTGTAGCTCAATTGACTTTGAAGTTATTCAGAATGTTTGTCCTGATAAAATTTCACATGAGTCTGAACTTAGGTCACCTTGGGTCATAAACTAGGTCACAAGGTCAAATTAAAGAAATACTGTGTGGGCACTCTAGAGGCCACATTTATTGCTCAATTGGTGTGAACATTAGTTGAAATGTTTGTCTTGATGAAATCTAGGATGAGTTTAGAATTGGGTCACCTGGAGTCATAATATAGGTCACAAGGTCAAATTAAAGAAATACCTTGCGGGCACTCTGGAGGCCACATTTCATGCTCAATTGACATGAAAATTGGTCAGAATGTTTGTCTTGATGAAATATCGAATGAGGTTGAAATTGAGTTATAAACTAGGTCAGTAGGTCAAATTAAAGAAATTTATTTGGGCACTCTAGAGGCCACATCTATTGCTCTATTGTTCAGAATGTTTGTCTTGGTCGACTTTATGATGAGTTCTAAATTGGGTCATGTGGGTTCATAAACTAGGTCACTTGGTCAAATTAAAGAAAAATCTTGTGAGCACTCAGGAGGCCACATTTATTGCTCAATTGACTTGAAAATTGCTGAGAATGTTTATCTTGATAAAATCTAGGATGAGTTCAAAATTGGGTTACCTAGAGTCATAAACTAGGTCACTAGATCAACTTACAGAAATTCCATATGGGCTCTAGAGGCAAAAAATCTTGCTCAATTGACCTGAAAATTGGTCAGCATGTTTGTCTTGATAAAATCTTGGATGAGATCAAAATTGGGTCACATGGGGTCATAAACTAGGTCACTAGGTCAACTTATGGAAATTCCTTGAGGGCGCTTTAGAGGCCACATTTTAAGCTCAATTGACCTGACAATTGGTCAGAGTTTCAATCATGACCCTGGAGTGAAATTTTGCCTATTGACTCGGATGAGCGATCCAGGGCCATCAGGCCCTCTTGTTTAAAGGATATAATATATTTTTGGGAAAAAATCTGCTGGTGAACAGCATTTTGTAATTTCTTCTAGGACATTCTCAAATCCTTCTTTCCCATAGTTTTCGGAACATGAGAGTGTTTGGTAAAGACTTAATCTTTTACTTACATAGGTCCATTTTATATACTTCTACAACCAAGAGTTATGGAAACATTTTGACATGACATTGTGATCTTTCTCTTGTGTCTAAACGGAGTGAAATCTAGATTATTAGAATATGATAAAAAAGGAAAAAGTTAATAAACTCATTAAGGTGTTAATAGAGAATAGATGGTTGTAGTCTTGGATTGGGAAAGTTTATCAGGCAAGGCATAGGAATTTTATCCGATGAGCCAAATGCAAAGTGAATGAAATTTCACAGCCAAGCCGGATAAATTTTCGCAATCCTAGACACCAACCATCTATTTATCCTGTCCTTTATTTTTTATCCATATCGGACTAAAGTGAATATTTTGTTCAAAACAACGCACGTATTTTTCAAATCTTTTTTGCAATTAGTTAAAATAAAGAACTGTAAAGTGTCCTTACACTACATCAACTGTAAAAATGACGTCTTTAATGATGACTATGTCATAAAACGTGACATTTACCCAGGGATAAACGTTGTGTCAATGAAGACAAATATTTCTGTTTTTAGTCTTTCATACATATAAAAAAAAATGAAAAAGTTGGTGTACGTGTTTAAACTATCGACAGAATTTTAAAATGCAATGACAGTTTTCGTTGACGATACTTTTCAAAATCATTGAGGTGCCTACTCAGAAGTGATCAAATCAAATACTGATTTCATGTACAAGCACTTAAAAAAGTAGTTTAGGCTGGTCACATTACCAACAAGCCTAATAAGCCTTGATCACATGACCAACTGACATAATAAACCTAGTCATGTGGTCAAGAGACCATGCACCTGTATATCAACAAGTTTATATGACCCCATATTATACAACAGGATTTATAGGAGGTGACAGGATAAAAACAACTTTTTTTTAGTCCTCCTCAAAGCAAATACTAGAATCAGCCTCTCTGTGTGTGTAGTGTATCCATCTGCCTGTTGTCCATGTGGACATTTTCATGGGTAAATTTGTATCACAGACTTCTCCTTCAGTATACCTGTCACTGTACATGTATTGAAACTTTGTACAAAAATTAACTAAATACTGTGCAAGCACCCAAGGGGTATGTCAGGTCATCTTTAGAAACAGTTCTAGTTTAACCTATTTCTGAACAGTTATATCTTTTCATGCCTGTGCTTTAGAGAGCTAATGAAATCAATGGACAAGGAGCATTTCCTTGATAACAAAGATTTGATCCCCTTCCCATGCAGTGTTTCCATTAATGTCAGAAAAAGACATATTAATACTTTCTTTGAAATGGTTGTCCTTCATATAATTTGTAAAAAAAGTTTGGATGTCTCGGAATCTACACCACATTTACTCATGACTATATTAGAAGTATTGGCTTGAACAGGCATTTTCTCTTGCCAATAGTCTGGTTACAGTAGTGATTGCCCTTGTAAGCACTCAGAACTTCATTATGCACTGTTTTCCTCAGGGTGAAACATTCAAATATGCATAAACACTATCAGCCGTATAAGTATTCCTTTTATCCTGCATGTTGATGATTTAATTTAGATTTAATAATCTGTGAAAGGGTCCTCTGTAACATGTTTTTTTAGTCCTTTGAACAGTATTATTCCAGCAGAACCGGTAGCTAAGATATATGTGGAATATTATGGTATAGTAACTTTTCTGGTCCTTATATTTGAATCCAGCAGATCGAGAAAATTTGATATTGCGCAAGACTGAAGGTCGAGAGAGATGTTAAAATTTTCTTATGCAACAAGAAGCAAATATAAGCGCCAGGAAAGTCACTACGACAATTATTATTATTATTTATCACATACCTACAACTTTCAATGACAAAATTTTGCAATTATTGATATTCTATGCGAAAACATTAAAGAAAATGAGATAATTGTTGGTGTTGAGGTTAGTAACTCTGTTTTTATGAATGGCAACTGAATATGATAGTGTAACATGTTGACTAATCAAATCTCAATCAATGCATGCTTAGTCCATGCAGGATTTTTGTCATCATACCATATTTAAAACAATATTTGACATTATGTTGATATGGATTTTTTTCCTAATTTGTGTTTTATTTCATCCACTTGCAACTTACGTATTTAAGCCGGAAAACTTACTTGTGTATAATAAAAAGAATAGGTATGCTGTAAATGTGATAACTAAAATGTATAACTCTACCAAACAAAATTTGAAACTTGTTGAATTGGAAGCAGACAGCAATTAAAATGTGACTCAAATGATGGGAATTGTCTTTGAAAGTGTTGAAAACATAGTGGGAAAAGGAGAAAATGCTTGTTACACCATTTTCTGCTTTTCCCACAAAATTTTCATAATTATATCTACATTTGGTTGTTAAAGCAGTTTTGTTTGGTAAAGAGCTGATGCCATTCATATAACACACATCCATCAAAACAATTTAGTTTTTTGTTTTTATGGGAATATTTGTTCTATTTTTTGTCCCATTCTTCTTTGAACAGACAAGATTTTACTGTACATTTTGGTGACCTTGACTGTAATTAGTCCCAAATATGCAATATTGTAACCCTGTAATTTGGATTTTCTATTGACCTTTGTCATTGTTTTGTTTAATGTATGGTAGTATTTTCATTTCCAAGCATTTCGTTAGTATATTGCTTATGCTATTTTTTCTGCACTTTACATATCGTCCTTTACCAGGCTACTTTTTGCTCACCTGAGCATGAAATGCTCAAGGTGAGCTTTTGTGATGGTGCTGTGTCCGTCGTGCGTCATCCAGGCATCAACATTTACTTTGTGTGCACTCTAGAGGCCACATTTTCAGTCAGATACTCATGAAACTTGGTCAGAATGTTTGTCGTGATGATATCTCAGATAATCTCAAAATTGGATCACGTCAGGTCAAAAAGTAGTTCACAGGGTCAGATGGAAGAAAAACCTTGTGTGCACTCTAGAGACTTGGTCAGGATGTGTATCTTGATAATATATCGCACAAGTTCGACAATGGGTCATGTGGGGTGAAAAGTAGGTCACTGGGCTTGTTCTAAGAAAACTTCTGTGCACCCTAGAGGCTACATTTTCTGCCTGAAACTCATGAAACTTGGTCAGAGTATTTGTCTTGTTGATATCTGGGACAAGATTGAAATTGGTTCACATCAGGTCAAAAAATAGGTCAAAGGGTCAAATCTTAGAAAAAGCTTGTGTGCACTGTACAGGCCACATTTTCAGCCTGATACTCTTGAAACTTGGTCAGAATGCTTGTCTTGATGATATATATATATATATATAATGAACAAGTTCATAGTTGGATCATGTTGGGTGAAAAAATAGGTCAACGGGGTAAATCTTAGAAAAACCTGGTGTGGACTCTAGAGGCCATATTTTTAGCCTGATACTCATGTAACTTGGTCAGAATATTTGTCTTGATGATGTCTTGGACAGGGTTGAAATTGGGTCATGTCAGGTCAGAAAGTAGGTAACTGGGCCAAATCTGAGAAAAACATGGTTTACACTCTAGAGGCCACATTTTGAGCCTGATACTCTTGAAACTTGGTCAGAATGTTTGTCTTGATAATATCTTGGAGAAGTTCGAAATTGGGTCATGTTGGATCAAAAAGTAGGTCACTGAGCCAAATCTGAGAAAAACCTTGTTAGCAGTCTAAAGGGCACATTTTCAGCCTGATACTGATGAAACTAGGTCAGCAAGGTTGTCTTTTTGAAATCTCAGACAAGTTTGAAATCGGGTCACAACAGATCAAAAATTAGGTCACTGGGCCAGATCTTAGAAAAAACTTGTGTGCAGTCCAGAGGCCTCATCTTCAATCTGATACTCATGAAACATAATCAGAATGTTTGTCTGGATGATATCTCTGACATGTACAAAAGTAGGTCAAGTTGGTCAAAAAGTAGGTCACTTACACATGCCTTTTACATCATTGAAACAAGGATCTGTTCAACTTTGTCAACCATAGATGACTCTACTCAGGTGAGCGCTGTAGGGCCAATGGCCCTCTTGTTTAGACATAACATGAAATAGTACATGATTGAATGAGAAAAAGGAGATATATTTGAAGGAAAGAAAGCATCCTTTTGTCACATAATGTGGTAGGGGTGTAAAAATTTGTATAAATGTATTGTTCATTTTATACTGTAACCTCATGTTTGAGCATAATACTCTGTCTGAATTCAAGACGAATTGAAAATTCTGACTAAAAATCTGCTTACCCCTGGATTAGACTTACTGTGGGTGCCTTTGCATCATTTCAATGAAATAGCTTGTTTCATTCCAATAGCAAGCCATATTTTGCATTATACTTTCAAAAGCTGTAGAGTCATACTTGTGTGTTATTGTATTAACCCTTTACCAAATAAGTTTTGTTTTAAAAACCTGAAAAAGAAAGCTTTTAAAAAAACATGTGTGAAAGTAAGAAAACAGCGTTCTTCTTTTCTCACAATGTTTTGAACTCTTTTTACAACAAGTCTCATGAGTTGGGTCATGTTTTATTTGTTGTCTCGCAATGCTTTTGATTAGAAATATCTGAAATTTTGTCATCTGGTAAAGGGTTAGATTTGAACAGAAATGTGAGAAAGTGAAAGAGGCTTTTTTAATGCTTTGTCAGTGGTTTTGTCATGTTACATTAACTCCGTGATTATATGCTAGCTTTTATATTTACCAAATGTTTGAGTGGCTTTGCTTACTGTGCCTGATTTTTAGAAAAGTAGAAAGCATTTTTCTAGAAACTATAAATTTTTTTTTTTCTGAAGAAATAGAAAGAGAATTTAATATGTCTCAAATGTTATGTTCCCCATTTTTTAACTGCCTATTTAAAACAATCATACGTTAATCTTTTCGTATGTCTTGGTTTTTTGTCCAGTAACACAATGACAAGAATGTCGGAGTTGCCAAAAATAAAAGAAAGAGCCAGTGTTAAAAATTTTGCTTTTCAAAAATATAATTCATCTGACATGATGCAAAGGATAGGAAAGAAAATATGTAGGGGAGATAAACAATAACGTACAATAAATGCAAATGGGAGCATTACCTCCCATATTATTGGACCATGAAAAACTGTTCTTTTCATCAACAGCAGCATAGCATCGCTGCTGGTTATTGTGAACTGATTATGTCCTACTTGTTTTTAACCCATTTCTATACAAAGAAGACTTCTTATTTCTCTAAAGTAAACAGGGTTTGAATATGGAAGCTGGGCAGTAATAAGTTGTGATCAGTTGCTTCAGCATCCACAAAGTTTTCCATAACAGTCAACTGACACTTTTGTCTCATTCCTTTTGTTTCTTCTTGGTGGTTTGTCTGGAAGAATCATGTAAGATAATGGGTTGATTTTTGAGATTAATTTTTCCCAAGAATTTATTTGTAATCATATGTTATACACATATATATTGTTGTTGATGAGTGTTTTACTTGTATATACCTGTATGTAATATTTTAATGGAGTGACATGCTGATGTTTTACATCTGTACCAAAATGTTGTGATGTTAAAAACCCAGGAGAAGAGAGCTTTTCAAAACACTTTGGGAAAAGAAGGAAATATTGGTAACAGGCTTTCTCTCCTCTGTACTACAATGGTTTTTCTTTCAAAGAAATTCCCAACAATTAACTCTTTACCAAACAATCCCTGGTTTTCCCGACACTGTGAAAGAAGCCTTTTGAAAACATTGTGGGAAAAGGAGAAAATGCTGGTAACCAGCATTTTCTCCTTTTCCCACAATGTTTTCTACCCTTCACAAAACAAATTTCAATTTTTGAGTCACTTTAATTTTGTCGTCTGCTATTGCTTTCAATTTGAAACAGTCTACAATTTTGTCGTCTGGTAAAGAGTTAAGCCACATCTGATTTGTCATCTGCAACATGCTTTGGATCTGGATCTGTCAGAAATTTTGTTTTTTGGTAAAAGCTATTGTACAATAAATGGATACTGACTTAGTTGCTTTTTCTTGCCAACTACTTGCAGCCTATAGTGCATTACATCTGTTACAGACCACATTGTAGATATGGAGAGTGTATTGTAATCCTTCTTGATCTGCAGTCTTTAATATTTTGAGATATGTTTAGGCTAAAACAGCCTTGGGTTTGCAATACCTTGGTCTTGCTTTCTAACTGATACTGTAGTTAACATAATTTTTTCAGCACTTTAACTCTTTACCAGATGAAAAAGTTTTAGACCTGTCAATATGGAAAGCATTGCAGATGACAGTTGAAGCTCAGATAATTAGAGTTGTCATTTAATTAAAGAGCAGAAACCATAGTGGGAAAAAGGACAGTGTGCTGGTCAGACATTTTCTTGTTTTTCCACTATATCTTTGATTGCCTTCTTCCTTGGTTTTTATTTAAAGCACAGGATGGTTTGGTAAAGGGTTAAGGGTCACAGCATTATTGCTTTTGCACATGTCTATAGTATCATCACATGTGTATCATTTGAATAATTATTGTATGAAAATCTTTAACAAACAATAAAATTTTGGATAAATCCAAATTCAGAGCATCTGCCGACAACAAATTCTTTGAAAGGGTAGAAAACATTGTTGGAAAAAGAGAAAATTTTGGTAATCAGCATTTTCTCCTTTTCCAACAATGTTTTCAAAAGCTTTTTCTATCAGGGTCATTGAAACATGGGAATATGTGGTATAGACTGAAGTTGTATTTTTATAATCAGAAACTTCAAATATATATTATCTTCTGTTAAACATTTGTCAAGGAATCACCCTCATTCGTTATAAGGTGGTATTTTGTTACTTTTAAACTCATGGTTTTAGTGATAGACATTCTAGCTAATGTAACTGGTTACCAATTTTGCCAATTTTAGATCTGCTAAAAACTAACATAATTATGTGAACTCGCAGAGAAATACATGAAGAAAATATATATTCCTTGAATTGTTCGAAAATATTGAAGAAAAATAACAATTTGCTTGTTATAAATTTCTTAAACGAATTTTGAGCTTACAGATGAAATGCAATTATTGCTTCTTTTCTTTCTCCATTTTGTTATCAGTTCCTTGTAGGTACACCTTTTTAGTTACCTTTTCATTTTCACAGACTAGAACCATGAAGCTATGTCTTTTCATAACACCTAAAATATATAGTTTAATAGTTGGCTTTCATAAACAGAAGTTACCCTTTTGGTTGCATTAGGATCCTTGGGTTATGGAACTAAGACTGAATTCGCCCTTTTGAAATACTCTGATATTTTGTATATTATAGTTTGAATGTTTTATTTGAAGCATTCCATTTTTTTTTGTGTTATGTGGGCTAAATTCTATGAAGTATAAACTGCATGACTGATTGACTGTATTTAACAATATGTAGGAGCTTGTAATGTCCTCAAATTCTCTTTTCAACGTGGAAGTTCAGTGAAGTAGCATGCTTAGGTGAACATAATGTTTATTGCAGAACATGATCCTTTACCACACTAGCACAAGTTTAAAGAACCCTGAAGTTGTGTCTTGAGAAGGAAAAAAATATCATGCTCAGAGAAACTCATATTTTGATATTACATCAACTCTTTGCAAGATGAGAAAATTTTGGACTCGACCAAATTGGAAGCATTTGCAGAGGAAGAAATGAATGTTGCTCAAGTGATGATTTCTGTCTTTGATAGGGTAGAAAACATTGTGAGGAAAGGAGAAAATACTGGTTACTAGTATTTTGTTGTCTTACCATAATAACTATTTTCAAAAGCCTTTTTCTTCAGGTTTGTTAAAACTTGATTGTATGGTAAAGATTTAAAGGTACCTGGCTCTTTTCATAACTGCTATGATGACTGGTGGTATAAAAATAGAGTGTGATTATTCTCTGAAACTATTGTAGTGCTTGGCCAGGTAGCTGAGTGGTTAGCATATCTGACTTATGACCTGGTGGTTATAAGTTTGATACACAGTGGAGGCAAACTTTCTTTTGGAAGATTTTTTGCCTCTCGCCTCTGATGCATGTGAGAAAAGCAGTCAGTGACTTGGAAAAAAAGTTATGTCAATACTGATGTAATAAAGCCAGGAACCACATTTGTAAGTGCACTGACAGCCATGGTATGATCTAAGCTGTTAAAACTGCAATACAAACAAATACTATTCTATACAGATTCAATGTAAGTTGTGAACTAAGGCTGTATTTGTCTACTACTTCAAATATTCAGTTTAATGAGACTAAATTCCAAGATTTTCAGTCTCAACCAATTAGATAGGTAACCTTGGAATTTTAGAGTTGAAACAATAATTACAATGGATTGTTACTCTCATGTTATTTTACATTTATTCAATGCAAGCCTTCAGATTGGTAAAGTTGGTAAAGATGAAACATCTTGGTGAATCTGAATTTTTTTTCAAAAGTATAACTAGTAAGAAAAACAGTTCTTGAATGGTGTTAAGGTTTTTGTATTTCAAAGCTGATTCTCAAGATTTTTTTTTTAATTTCAGAAAGCTCTCTATAATCCTCCTCCAGAGCTTCCTGGCCAGTTTAGTTCATAGTAAGTACCTGTTTAATTGATTGTCAGCATGTGAACCATACCTTGTATCTCGTATGTCCGCTGTTAACCAGACATACAACAAATTCTAGGCCTGCAGAAATTGAAAGGATTTGCAGATGAACAGTGCAATGATCAAATGATGAAATATAACTTATAAAGGGTAGAAAACAACATAATGATTTTCTTTATCAAACTATAGATGTGATAGCAACAGTAAGTACCAAACAACCTTGTGAAGAAGAAAGCTTTTGAAAACATTGTGGAAAAAGGATAAAATGTTGTTTATCAGCATTTTCTCCTTTTGCCACAGTCTTTTTAAACACTTTATTCCTCATGGTTATTAGAATATTGATATTGTTGACTTAACCACTATGGGCAGAGAGAATAAAACTAAAAAGAGAGAGACACAACAGCCATGTGATTGATAGGTTGCGTTGAAATACAATGTATTGTGCAATGTATTTAAATGCAAATGAAAGAAAATACAAAAATGTAAAATTTTAGGTGATTAATTGTGATGAAACCAGCTGCTGTGTCATGCTGTTTTTAATCCTATATTTATTACATAATCAATTATTGCACATTAAAGCTATTGCTAGTGTGGACCAACCCACTGAGCTGCTGAATTGATTTTCTCATTTCTCCATGATGGAAGTGAAATGCAATATGAGCAGTTAGACAGTGTTTTTGTGTCATTTTGTTACATTAATTTTTATCTTTTGGTGACTATTTAGCAATGATTTCATGTTCAGTTGTTACTTAGAAATACAAAAGTAGACTCCTGGGACCGTCTTTACCAACCATCCTTAAGAATATTCTTTGTCTCATTCTTCAAGATTATCAAAATTTGAACTTCAAGATTATCAAAATTTGAAAATAACACAACTTCTGATTGACTAAACCAAATGGTTTAGCCAATCAGAAGTTGTGTTATTTTCAAATTTGGAAAACTTTGGAGAATAAGACTGAGAACGTTCTTAAGAATAGTTGGTGAATACGGTCCCTGATTGGCTGATATCAAGCTCAGCTAGTACAGTTAACTGTCCCCAAAGGCGATGTTACTTTTTGACTGGTCGCCTCTGGGTACAGAGACAATCAAGACAAAATCAGTTTAAAGCTCCGCACAGATTTTGTGCGCAAGTTTGAACTCTCATAATTTCGCAAATAGATCACAAAACTAGGATTTAAACATACCTGTTGCTTGCGTATTTAATAACCCTTTGTTTGAAATACAAATATTTTCAGTTTAAATGCTGAACATAGAGAAAACCGTGCATTTCATCTGTTACTCGAGTAATTTACGTTCCTGAAAACACACAAAATGGCCACCACGCAAGATAAATTTCGTCAGTGTTTTTTCCCGAGATTTACATGTTATAAACAACTTCTACAAGCTCTTTATGTAATGAAAGGTTTAATAATTTGTCTTTGGTCATGTTTGTTACTAAAAGATAGTTGCACTTCACTGCAATACAGATTGAACCGACGAAACAGGGAGTCAGTATATAGCGCTCTGTCTTTGCTACCGGAAAATTTACGATGGACTTGAGACAGTACAGTGTACAATTAATATCCAAATATGAAAAAAATCACCATAGCGTCTCATTATTGAGACTACAAGCTCAGCTAAACAGAAAACTTGGTTTTGAAAATTTGTGACAGAGAAAGATTTAATACCTTCGGAACATTTATCAATATACATAAATACAGTCATGTACTGTGAAGGGAATGCTGGTAGTCATTCTGTCAGGCTCTGATACTATTGAACATTGTTTCAAAATGTTTATAAGGGAACGCAGCCAGTGGTTTGGAAAGAATGTGCAAAAAAACTGGTCATAGAAAGTCTAATAATGAATTAACTCTTTACCACACAATCCCGAGTTTTAAGGACCAATACGCTTTTGAAAACATAGTTGGAAAAGGAGAAAATGCTGGTAACCAGCATTTTCCCCTTTTTCCATTATGTTTTCTAATCTATCAAAGTGAAATTTCATCATTTGAGGTACATTTAAATTGTCACCTGCAAGAGCTTTCAATTTGGCAAAGTCTGCAATTTTGCCATTTCGTAAAGAGTTTTTTTCTTCTTTTCTCAAAATGTATTTAAAAAGCCTACTCAGTGTGAATCAAGGATCATGCTACAAAACTCTTCACTAACCAGTAATAATGTACTAGTATAATCATGGTCCAAATTGTAACCATT
The DNA here is from genome assembly GCA_946811185.2 of Hippopus hippopus. Taxonomy (NCBI): domain Eukaryota; kingdom Metazoa; phylum Mollusca; class Bivalvia; order Cardiida; family Cardiidae; genus Hippopus; species Hippopus hippopus. Next base: position 38,472,945 of record OX328096.1, read on the forward strand.
TCAGACTATGAATTAAATGTGGCCTAAATGATGATATTTTTCTCTCCAAAAGAAAATAATGTTGTGGGAAAGGAAAGGAGAAAATGCTTATAACTAGCTTTTTTTCTTTTTTCTCGAAATGTTTTCAAAAGCCCTCTCTGTCCATGTGACCACTGGACTGTTTGGGAAAGGGTCAGTGCTTGTCTGATAAAGTGATAAAAACCAGCTTCATTGTTGTGATATCTTTTTTATGACTAATGAAATAATTGTGTAGGCCGATAATCGGATAATCTTGCCATTATACAGAAATAATAGGCCAATTACAGTGTTGAGGTTGTCCTGTACGTTTTATTTTGTAACCCAGTATCCTCTTCGTAATTCTTTACCAGTCTTCAAAATTTTAGACTTGACTAAATTGAATGCATGTGCAGACGAAAAATTCAATGTGGCTGAATTGATGGGGTTGGTCTCTTAAAGGCCCAAAAGCAGCCCAAAAAAATGCAGATGTAAAAAAGCATTTGAATCTAAATCATACCATTTAAAATTATGGAAAGTATTGTGAAGATGACAATCTATTATTGTGTGGTTGGTCAAAGAGTTAGTTGCTGGCAGAAAAATGAATTTGAAAATCAGATGGAGTAACCTGGCTAAATTTGAAATTGATTTCTCTGCCAGCAAGTAACACTTGGACTGATTGTACAATAACAGATTGGCTTCTTCACAATAATTGCCATACTTTTAAATTACATGATTTAAATCTAAGTGCTTTTGTTTTAAACCTGCTCTGTTTACTTTTGGCAGCTATTGTTTCTTTAAAGGATAGAAAATTTTTACAGTTTAATAAAATATGTTTTATAGTTAACAGTTCATTACAGTTTATACATTGTGGTGCTCTCTCATTATTGGTATCCAGCATTTTCTCCTTTTCCCTCAATGTTTTCTGCCCTATCAGAGACGACCTTTATCATTTGAGCCACATCTGATTAATTGTCAGCAAAATGCTTTTGATTTGGACCAGTCTGAGATTTTGTCATTTGGTAAAGAGTAAAGGAAAGTAGATACCGGTACTTATTGTTTCTAGGGTCTGGCACTATTCCAGGGGTCAAAGTTTACTATGATAGGTCTGTCACAGGTCTGCATACCATCAGAAATCGTTTATCTGCTACATTAATTTATTAGTGTTTTTCCAAACTAATAAGTTTTGTCCTGTAGACACACTACATTATCTGGGCTATAATTCAGCGAAGGGAGGTAACTATGTCAGTTGTCTTTGCAACAGTATGAATATCTTTGCCAGTTGTTGTTTCTAAATTAGAACTAAACTGGATCTCCACTGTACCTGTCCGATAGACAACAGGCAACACCTGATTTATTGAGGGCAGCCATTGGTTTTCATATGTACCAAATCGACAGTGTCACAGAATGTTAATAACGTCTTTCTTTGTGCATAAATATCACAATGTAAATTTCCAAGTCTTGCTTGATCTCATGAAATCTTGAACCAGGCAGATTTCTGTCTTTTAGCATTGGGTGTTTCCTGTTGTGGACACAAAGATCAATAAAAAGCAACCCGTTTATCTACATGCAATTACATTGTAACTTGAAAATAATCCTTTTAATCTTTTAATCTTATGTTATTATCACACTGAGAAGAAGGCTGTATGAATCATTGTGGGAAAAGGAGAAAATAGTGGTAAGCAGCATGTTCACTTTTTCTCTTTGATTACTTTTCAAAGCCAAATTTGATAGTTTGAGCCCCATTTAATTTAGTGCTTGCAAATGCATTCACTTTGCATGAGTCAAATTTTGTTGTTTGGTAAAGTGCACCTGCACCTGACAGCTGCTAAAAACATTTTCTGAAATGCCATCTTCTGACAAAATTTTTCTTTAGTAGGGTATTTTCGAACCAGAAAGTCCAATGCTTAAAGCTTTTGAAAACACTCTAAATTTCTGTTAACGAACTCCATCAGAAAACTTCGAAGACTGCACTAACAACATGACCAGAATAAAAGATTTATCCTTTCTTTCTTTATTTATGTCTCCTCCTCCCCGTCAGGGTCAGGAGACATATTGTTTTTCCCTGTGCGTCAGTCTGTCTGTCCGTCTGTCTGTCTGTCTGTCTGTCCGTCACAAATCGTGTCCGCTCTATAACTCGAAAACCTTTTAAGATATTTTGATAAAACTTCACACATTTGTAAAGGACCATGAGACGAAGTGTCATGCACAAGAACCATAACTCTGGCTTGTATATTTTTCGAGTTATTTCCCTTTGATTATTTTCCTTACTCATTTTACGTACAATTTCGTGTCCGCTCTATAACTCGAAAACCGTTAGAGAAAAATGACCATTATTTCAGTTGGAAATTGCCTTGGTGACATACCAATCCTTCTGACACCAAAAAGGGGGGAGGCATCTGTTTCTTTGTAGAAAAACAAGTTCTAGTCTTTCATTTGGTTCCCTTCTGTGTACAACTACGTACATAAATACTGAAAATAATGTGGATACCCATTAATAGGTGAAAAAGCTGAAAGTGGTTCGTTGTTTAATGTTATCACTTCAGTATAATAAATCAATAATCTTTATTTCCTATAATGAAATAGATCTAGGCCCAATGGAATGAGTTTTTAGCTCACCTGAGCACAAAGCGCTCAAGGTGAGCTTTTGTGATTTTACTGTGTCTGTCGTGCTGTGTGCGTTGTGCAGTCGTCAAAATTTACCTTGTGTGCACTCTAGAGGCCACATTTGCCATCAGATACTCTTGAAACTTGGTCAGAATTATTGTCTTGATAAAATCCCAGACAAGGTTGAAATTAGGTCAAAAAGTAGGTCACCAGGCCAAATCTTACGAAAACCTTGTGTGAACTCTAGAGGCCACATTTTCAGCCTGATACTCATGAGAGTCAGAATTAGCCTGGGTTCCAGTCCGTTCATCTTTATCCTTTTCTATCATTCAGACGTTACTTTGTCAAAAATGACGGCCTCGGGACATTTGAAAACCGATCGCAGCAACATCTAGTTTATCCCATCTAACATTGGGGTAAAGTAGATGTCGCTGCAATCGTTTTTTGAATGCAGATGACTAAAATAGATACCGAAATAATACAAATGAAACTTTGTCAGAATGTTTGTTATTATATCTGGGAAAAAATGGGTCATGTTTGGTCAAAAGAGTCAGGTGAGTGACTTCAGGGCCATCATGGCCCTCTTGTTCTTTTATTCATATGGCATATAATATTAGTTATGCATATATCATGGTCCAAAATGAAACAACGGATATAATGTGGCTTCAAAATTTTCCTAGCAAGGCCCTTAAATGAGCATAGTTAAAATCAAGACAACACATATTGCTTAGCTGTCCAGAAATACATGATACTGCTCTAGAAAACATTGTGTGAAAGGGAGAAAATGCTGCTCTCCCGCATTTTCCAGCATTTTCTCCTTTTCCCATGATGTTTTCCAAAGGTTTCTTCTGCAGGGTCGTTAAATCTCGGGATTGTGTGGTAAAAGGTTAAACTAATTTGTCATTCTGTTTTAGAAGAAGCCTACTAAAGTACCAGTTCTGATTCATTAAAGAACGGTTTGTGATAATCTGTAGGTTAGTGTAATTCTATATACAAGAATCTGAGTACAACATTGGCAGATATGTGTTACAGTAAATAAATACTAATTTGTGGTTTGTTATTTGATATCTTTTTTGAGTTATAAATAACCCAGTCAGATGTAATGCACTATATCTAATTTTTGTAGTGATTAAGCTGGGCAACATGAGTTAGCAGTGTAGGTCCTGTAACAAGCTGGGCAACATGAGTTAATAGAATAGGTCCAAGTCAGAATGTTGTATTTATGTTTGATATTTCATGTGCTATCCTGGCCAGAAAAGCCTTTACTTGGCAATATTTTGGTGTCTCCTGTGAGCTAATAAGTCCAGTTTGTTGGTAAATTGTTGAAGATTTTTTCTGTTGACAAACAATCCTGTGTTATAATGTGTCAATGGAAACTTTTTGTAAACATTCTGGGAAAAAAGGAATTAGTTTGTCACAAGCGGTTTCTCCCCCCACAGTGCTTCCCACTGTATCACCGAACTTCAGATTAGTCAATTACACATTATGTTGTATACAGATTCTTTCAGTATTGATGAGTCCAAAATTTGTTATTTGAGAAAGATTTAGGATTCATTTAACTCTTTACCAAAATCTTAGACTTGTCCAAACTGAAAGCATTTGCAGACCACAATATAAACATGCCTCAAATGATGAAATTTGTCTTTTATAGGATAGAAAACATTGTGGGAAAAGGAAAAATTGCTGGTTACCAGCATTTTCTCCTTTTCCCACAATGTTTTCAAAAGGCTTCTTCCTCAGGTGTGTTAAAACTTGGGATTATGTCGTAAAGGGTTAATTTGCAATATAAATGAGGTGTGCCAGGCTGGAACACTGATAAGGACCTCATAGACTGGACTTTAGGATAAAATCAAAATTAGTCATTTGTGTAAGGGAATGAGAATTGCCTGTGCTTTTTTAGCTCCACTGGCCGAAGGCCAGAGAGCTATTGTCATGGCGTTGTGTCCGTCGTCCGTCCATCCGTGCGTGCGTCCGTAAACTTTTTCTTTAAAAAACTTCTCCTCAGAAACTGTTGACTGGATTTTTACCAAATTTCACAGGAATGTTCCTTTGGTGGTCCTCTTTCAAATTCCTTCAAATAATTGTGTTCCATGAAGAATTCTGGTTGCCATGGCAACCAAAGTAAAAAACCTTTAAAAATCTTCTCCTCCCAAACGGCTATTTGGATAGCATTATTATTTTGCAGGAATGTTCCTTAGATACAGGTTTACAGAATTCCTTAAAAAAAAAAAGATCTGTCAAAAAACATGGCTTTTATGGGAGACTCATTTTCCTTTTATGGTATAAAGTAAAATCTTTGAAAAATTTCTTCTCTAAAACTATTCATTGGATTTCATTGTTGTTTTGCAGGTAAGTTCCTATGGTGGTTGTCTACCAAATTGTTTCTTCAGTGAGCTAAAATGCAGGATTGAATGATAATTGTTAAAAACTTCCTTTTGCCATTATAGAAATATCAGGCCTGTGGAGCGATACAGGCGCTCAAGCACCTCTAGTTTTATATCCTATACATCAAACATTTTGTTGGATTATGATGATACGACTTCATGAAAAGTTAAATATTACCATAAGAACTTGGGCTACCAGTTTTAGTCCTGTCTCAGGGGTCCTATGTTCAAAACAAATTGGCCAAGTATTGTAATGTTTGGCATGTAGGGATTTTACATATTAGCCAGTGGAGCGATACAGGGCCATCATGGCCCTCTTGTTTTATATCCTATACATCAAACATTTTGTTGGATTATGATGATTTGACTTCATGAAAAGTTAAATATTATGTATGTATCCAGTGCAAAAGTTTAAAAAAAGTTTTCTCAGATACTTAACCCTTTACCAAATGGCAAAATTTCAGCCTGCCGAAATTGAAAGCATTAGCAGACAACAATTTCAGTGTGGCTCAAAGTGTGCAACTTTTCTTTGAAAGGGTAGAAAACATTGTGAGAAAAGGAGAAAATGCTGGTTACCAGCATTTTCTCCTTTTTTCACAATGTTTTCAAAAGACTTGTTTCCCAGGGTCGTTAAAAGTCGGCATTGTGTGGTAAAGTGTTAACCACACTGTTTTGCCTCATGCTTACTGACACTATAACTACTGAACCACAGAGGGACACCCACCCCCTCCACCCCCCAGTCCATGGTAGTCGGTGGTCAAGGTTTTGGATTTGTAATCAGACAACCCTGGTGCAATGACCACTGATTGTGCTGGTCACCTGAGATTGCTATATAGGTACTAAGAGCCCCCACTCTGTGAGACTGAAAGATTGTAGACAGCAAAATATATGTCTCAATTAGAAAAAATAACCCCATTTTTGACTCTTGAAAGAAAAATGCTTACATACTTATGGTCTACAGAATCAGTAAATTACAAAGCAACCCCTGGGAAAAGTTGAAAGAGAAAAATTAATGAACTCTCAGCTTCAATTTGCCTTTACCTGATATCACCAAGGTGTAATCAATAGAATGACATGCTTGAGGAACTTAGTTAATTTTCTTTTAACTCTTTATAAAATCACAAAATTTTAGACATGTTTGTCCAAATGGAAAGCATTTGCAGACCACAATATAATTGCCACTCAAAACTTGAAATTTGTTTTTGAAAAGGTAGAAAACAATGTCGAAAAAGGAGAAATTGCTGGTAACCAGCATATTTCTCCTTTTTCCACAATGTTTTCCAATGTCTTTGTGAAAAGGTTCATTTAACTTGGTATTTTTGGGTAAAAAGTTAACCCCTTTACTGTTATTTTACTTTATGCTCCCTGAAGCAAACTTGCAGACTTTGATAACATCCTTGTTACATGGGTAATCACATTTTACAGGATACATCTAATGACTGTGTTATAAAAGGAGAAATTAGTTTTTATGAGAATTCTTTTGCTTGAATGAATCTATATTGCTGCTTGACAAAAAAAAAGTGGTCTGAATGAGGTAATGAGTCAATGAAAAACTTATCTAGACATGATGATTTCTTAAGTATGAGCCAAATAAAGCTTGTTCAATGTAGTGTTGGCTGCAGTTTGTCTCAAAGTCATACACTGTAGATTACTAGATGTGATGGCACAATATTAGTCTTGTTTCATGAAACTCCAGATGGTGGCATAATCCTTTTCAAGACTAAGCTTACAGGTAGAACCTGTGACTATGCAACTTTCCATTGCTTTATTCATGATGGAAACATCTGTGGATCGGAATTACTATTTAAATGTTCTGTAGTATTTGGAATGGTTGACATATAACTCTGGACTCTAATTCTGGATGTTTTCTGTTATTAAACATGGCTGACATTTCTGATTTTGATGGTTTATTGCTTACAATTTTTTGTGTCACAGATTTTCGCCTTGCATGAGTTTGTTTGTTTGAAGAAGAAACATTTTAAGAAATACTGAAATCAAAACTAATTTAATTTTTGTCAGGGAAAACTTAAATGAAAAAAAGAACTTAGTTCATGGCAAAGGTACAAAGAAGTTTTCTGAAGTAAATGTAGATAAACAGATACTAACTGGGACATGTATTCTTGTATTGCACGGAATAAGATAGTTGAAAATAATATTAAAGCTTGCAGGGATTAGAAAATCTATCTCAGGTTTTGTAAACATAGTATTAGTTGTATATGTTACAGATTTATGATAGTAAGATTTACATGCATGTTGACCATTTACCAAAGGACAAAATTTGAAAGCATTTGCAGCTAACAAATCAAAGGAAGCTTAAATGATGATTTCTGTGCCATTCACTTGTACAAAATATTATTTGGAAACCTAAACAGGTGAACCTATAATTTTTGATGCAGTGTTCATGTGGCATCCTTTATCGTCAAAATGTTACAAGTTGCAGATGCAATGAAATTATTGTGCCCACAATAAAGTCAAGGGTCAAATAATCTATTGTCAATCTACTGTTTGGTATTGCGCTCTGTACCTTGTTAGTACCAATAGTATCTGTCAAATTGGTCAATAACCAGTGTTACCTCAGCAACAGGTTTGTTACAGGGATAGCTTTTCCACAGACTCATTTAATGTTGTAATGGACTACACTTCTTAGATATACTAGAATTATTGGTTTGTTTGACTTAAATCCATTTACCAGTATGATCTAGCTTCCTGTGGTAACAGTCTGATGCTAAAAATAGTTTAGAACACTCAGATGAATCAAATATGCTTCAATGACCAAATTTATAGCTACTAATTCCTCAGTACAAATGCTGCCAGACTGGAATTGTCTGATTTTCCCTGATTTTTGGTATAACATCTGCCATCCAGTCTCATAAAAAAAATTGTGACTCTTAGTCTTAGTCCTGAACATTCTGGGGTCAATTACAGAAAAGATTGTTGCAATTTGAGATATGATGATTATAATACATTTACTTCTCTAAATCGTTATACTTCAAAGATAGAAAACAATGTTGAAGACAAAGAAAATGCTGGTTACTGCAATGTAAAAATAGGTCTGTTTGGTTCAAAACTCATGGTTAAAAAGGGTTATGGCTCTAATAACTTAAGTCTTGTGACATTATGACCTAGATTTTATTATCTGTTTCATTTTGAGTGTTATTAACCCTTTGCCAGACAATCCTGACTTTTAACAACCCTGAGGAAAAAGGCCTTTGAAAAAGGCATGGTAACCAGTATTTTCTCCTTTTGCCACTAATTTTCTATCCTTCCATAAACAAATTTCAGTTTTTATATAAAATTTGTCATCTGCAATTTTGTATGATTTCAATTTGGAAAAGTCTAAAATTTTGTTGTTTTGTAAAGAGTTAAACACTCTTATTATAGAAACTTGGGAAATAGAATACAAAAGCTAACATCAAAATGTGAATGTAACTATGGGGTTTGAAAAAATATTTTAGGGCCTAAGCTCAGAAGTGTCGGTGCACTGATTTATGATCCTGCTGCTCTGCAGAATTTTAGTATCAACTGTTTTGTATTTATCACACCATTTCACAGTCATTACTTATATGCATTATTTTGATAAAGAAGTCTACCTAGAATTTAGATTACATGTACATGTACTTTACTCTTTACCACAGTTGTCCAAAATTGAAAGCATTTGCAGACGACATATCCTTTACTTGTAGCCAAAATAATGGGGTTTGTTTCTCAAAGCATAGAAAACAGTGTTGGAAAAGGAGAACATGATAGTTGCCAACAATTTCTTCTTTTCCCACAATGGTTTGAAAAGCCATCTAACTCATGGTTGTTAAAACTTAGTACATGTATTATACTTTAACCCTTTACCACACAATGATGACTTTTAACACCCCTGATAGAGAAGGCTTTTGAAAACATTGTGGGAAAAGGAGAAAATGCTGGTTACCAGCATTTTCTCCATTTCCCACAATGTTTTCTACCCTATCAAAGAAAAATCATTTCATATGATCCACACTGAAACTGTCATCTGCAAATGCTTTCAATTCGGACAGGTCTAAAATTTGTCGTGTTGTAAAGGGTTAAAGCTTTACCAGACTTGTCCAAATCTTATGGAAATTGAAGATGACAAGGCTATTGTGACTGAATTGAAGGGTCAAAAATTCTATAGAAAAAGGAGTAAAGCTGGTTACTGTGAATTTCTCCTTTTTTCACAATGGTTGAAAAAGCTGTTTTCCTCAGTATTTGAAAAACAAGGAGATTGATTGATGAAGGATTGACTCAACATAAAGGTATTAATTTTGGATTTTGATTTTTGGTTGTTTTAACCTGGAGTTGAAAAGGTTTGGTTTATATGTAGAAAATTTGGAATTGTAGAAAGTTAGCCCTTTTCTGCACAATCCCATCTTTTAATCACCTTGAGAAAGTAAGTTTTTGAAAACATTGTGGGAAATGGAGAAAATTCTTGTAACCAGCATTTTTCCCCCTTTCCAGCAATATTTTCTACTCTTCCCAAAACAAATTTCATTTTTTGAATAAGTTTTTTTTTTTTGTCTTCTGCAAAATGCTTTCAGTTTGGACTGGTCTAAACTTTTGTCATTTGGCAAAGAGGTGAGACATGTCCAGGTCACCTCCACTTATAGAATGTTTATCAGCAGAAGAGAGATTCATCCTTGAACTCTTTACTACACAACAAAATTTTAGACTGGTCCAAATTGAAAGCATTTGCACACAACAAAATAACGGTGGTAAAAAAGATGGGATCTTTTTCAGATAGAGTTGAAAACATTATGGGAAAAGGAGAAAATGCTGGTCACCAGCATTTTCTCCTTTCCCCACAATGTTTTCAAAAGGCTTCTTCATCAGGGTAAGTCGGGATTGTGTGGTAAAGGGTTAACTCTTTACCAAATGACATTTAACTCTTTACTAAATGACAAAATTTTAGACTTGTCCAAACTGAAAGCTAAATTTGCAGACAACAAATTAAATGATGAAATTTGTCTGTGACAGGGTAGAAAACATTTTGGGAAAAGGAGAAAATGCTGGTTACCAGCATTTTCTCCTTTTCCCACAACGTTTTTAAAAGCTCCAGGGTCATTGAAAGTCGGGATTTTGTGGTAAAGAGTTAAGACTTATCTAAATCCAAAGGATATTCAGACTTCAATATGAATCAAATGGTGGAAATTGTCTTCAAAAGGAAAGAAAACCCTGGTTATAGCATTTTCTCATTTTCTCACAGTGTTTTGAAAAGCCCTTTTCCAAAAAGTCAGTAAAATGTTACGGGAGACCACTCCTTCATGCATGGCTTCATCCCGATTTAAATACAATACCTGACAACTGCGTTAGGGAGAATTCTCTTTGGCTCAGTGGTTATGGTATTGGCCTTTTGTCCAGGCGTTTTAGGTTCGAATCCTGCCTGGTCCCTGTATTTCTGCCATGCATTTGTTCATTTGTTTCTTTGTTGCGGACTTTGTTCATAAGATGGGGGCTCGTCCGGGATTGACCATTGAGCCATTAATCCCATTTGTTGTCCAAAAACGGACTTTCTGCCTTATAAGGCTTTGAGTCATCAATAAATGATGACTTTAAGAGGGGGGTGTGTTATGGGAGACCACTCCTTCATGCATGGCTTCATCCCGATTTAAATACAATACCTGACAACTGCGTTAGGGAGAATTCTCTTTGGCTCAGTGGTTATGGTATTGGCCTTTTGTCCGGGCATTTTAGGTTCGAATCCTGCCCGGTCCCTGTATTTCTGCCATGCATTTGTTCATTTGTTTCTTTGTTGCGGACTTTGTTCATAAGATGGGGGCTCATCCGGGATTGACCATTGAGCCATTAATCCCATTTGTTGTCCAAAAACGGACTTTCTGCCTTATAAGGCTTTGAGTCATCAATAAATGATGACTTTAAGAGGGGGGTGTGTTGCGGGAGACCACTCCTTCATGCATGGCTTCATCCTGATTTAAATACAATACCTGACAACTGCGTTAGGGAGAATTCTCTTTGGCTCAGTGGTTATGGTATTGGCCTTTCGTCCGGGCATTCTAGGTTCGAATATTGCCCGGTCCCTGTATTTCTGCCATGCATTTGTTCATTTGTTTCTTTGTTGGGGACTTTGTTCTTAAGAAAAACTAAGGATTGTATGGTAACCAGTGTAGACTGCAAATTTCATACAGTCTGATATTTGATCTACATTGTTTGCTTTGCTGAGACTATCTGGACAAGAGCAACCTTGAAATTGTAATTATTTTCCTTTGTCACTCATTGTTTTTAACCCTTTTAAAGACAAAACCCGTTTTTGGAGCCATATTTATTGTGTCATCTGCAAATACTTTCAGTTCGAGTAAGTCTAGCATTTGTATTGTTTGGTAAAAAGTTAAAAAGTTATAGGCCCTATAGCTGCCAAAAGTAAAGTGGTGTGGTGTCCGTGGTTGTGAGGTAGAGCATCGGCCTCATAACCAAAAGGTCCGGAGTTCGATACCCGGGAGCAGGTGTCAACTTTGAGATTTTTCATTGGCCCACACATTCGGCGTGAGTAATGGTGTAGTTTCCAGAAAGCAGAATCGAGAGAGATTAGTATAAGTTGTCAGAACTTGTTTCTCAATCGATGTAAAATAAATATGTTTAAACTAAAAGTAAAGTGTGGGTGTTAAAATGAATTTAAATGTAAATCATACCATTAAAAAGTATGTAAGTTATTATGAAGATGGCAATGTGTTATTGTACAGTTGGTCCATGTGTAAGTTACTGGCAGAAAAATTAAATCTAAAACTAGGTTAAAAGTTGCGATGTCGCTCTATCTTCTGTTTACATTTTAATTGATTTGAAAATTCATTTTTCTGTCAGCTACTAACACTTGGATTGACAGTACAATAAAAGTTTGTCATCTCCAATAATTTTCACACTTTCAAATGGTATGAATTTAAATGCATTTCTCCACCCTATTGTTTACCTTTGGCAGCCATAGGGCCTTTAAAAGTTGGCAGGAAAACACCGAGATATTGGAATATCAGAGTTGTTCTGGCAAAACTATCATACATTGCAGATTCAAGGTCAGACTACAAGTTCAATGCAGTCTGATCTTTAAATGTCTGTAATAGCACTGAATATTGCCTTTATCATGCCAAGGGGGACTGATTTCTCAAGAATGAACTTAGCTGATATTACATACCGGCTCCTTTGTTTGGACCAGGTCTATCTTTTTCAGAACGACCCGTCTTAACAAAAGAATGCACGAGCGCAGGTCTATCTATGCATGTGCGCAGGTTGTTCTGTAGATAGAAAACCTGCCCACGTGCGGGAAAGACCTGCTCCCGCGCGAGAAAGACCTGTCCATGTGCAACTGACGGATCTTGGGTCGTGCAGACAGGGTCGTGAAGGACATTGGTACTCGCGCGATATTGATTTTTTAGGAATTTGTTAAATAATAGGAAGAATCTTGCAAATATGTCACAGGTTTTAATCTAATTTTTACTTGTAATCAACTCATCAATTCTTAAATAATTTCTTTCAACGGAGTTTTTAAAAAATCTATCCCATCCTATTTACAAAATGTGCTGTCACGTTAAGGTCAACATTTAAAACTTTGTTGATAAAGTTTTTTTTTTCCTTTCCTGTTGTTACATACATGTAATTCATTCATACCTAAATCCAACTTATTCTTCGTATTTTTCTAGTTCTCATATAAGTTAAATAGCAAAATTGAGAAAAAGTTAATGACCCACGCATGTTCTAAAACATGTCTGCAATATTGTTGTATTTTGGTTCTAACGATTCTAATGATTCTAATGCACCCTATTTCCTATGAGACCGACTGTTGATTTGTCCGTATTAGCACAGTTCAGCCTCTGGAGCGAAAAGGCACTCGTGTATTTTTCTTTTTGTGAGAAAGAAAAACTGACATAGGAACACTCTCCTTCAAAGGCTGACCCGGCACAGCTAGCCTCAAGAAATCAAACGAAATTCAAATTGAGGGCCCGATCACTCCCATAGTCGAATGATCAGAATCGCTTTGAGACCAGCTGTCCTAAGCTCGATCCCAAGGTCCCGGACCTTGAGCTTCACTGGTAGTGTCGCTGTAATATGACTGAAATAATGTTCAAAGCGGTGTAAAACGCCATTGAATCAATCAATCAATGATTACTGACCTAGGGCCCCATAGAAATGGATGAATTAGTGCAAACGGACTGACGGTAGAATTGAAAACATGAGAGTGTTACAGGCAAAACTGAAATCCATGAATATTTCAATCAATTCGAACCTATACTGAGCAATGAACTCACTCGTGCAGCATCAACAAACCCACCCCCCCTCCCAAAAAAAAAAGAAATCCAAAGGTCGATGCTCACGAGGTTCAATTTCAAGTGAGAAAATAAAAATGATGAATAAATAAGAAAAAATACCCAAGTTATAATACCATAAAACATGTTATACGCTTCTTTTTTCATCGAATAGGTCTATGCTTTTCGACATGATTGTCAAGTCGTCTGCTCAATACTGATGGTGGCCGGTATGTAAGTCGGATATCGACCTCGTACATCGGTCTTTCCGTATAAGAACGACCTGGGCACGAGCTTCACAAAACACCTTGAGCGCTTCGAGCTCTCGGTGTTTCGTGAAGCTCATGCCCAGGTCGTTCTTATACGGAAAGACCTCGTACTCAGTCGATATCCTATACATACAGAACCTCAAACATGGCTATATTTCATTCAATAGTGTTGAAGTCGAGTGTTCACCCATTTGTTGACTGTAGTATTAGAACAAACAAGGTTACACACTATTAGACTCAAACAGGTGACCAATCTTATCTCTTCCCATGTTTTGTACGATACTCAATTGGAGCCCATTGGATAAGATAATATTTCTAAATGCATGTGATTTGTTAGGACACCTGATCAGTGGTGTATTACTGACCATTTAATTTCAGTTGATTTATATATCATGAGCTGTGATAGATGGTAAATGTCTGTTGGATGGGTTGTGTTAGTGAGTAATGTGACATATTCTGTCTTTTTTCAGTCCTAAGATAAGAAATGGAACCATTTCCATGCAAATTGTATCTTTTCTTTTAGAGCAGCAATGGAATGGGCTTGACCTAGGTATACTTTGTTCACATAAGTCTTGCATTCATTTTTCATGTTCATGTTTCCTTAAACAGTCTTTGGTTTTGTTTAACATTGGACTGGTTTTTCAACAGCCTTTTTTTATAAATAGTGTTATTCTGAAGTTCGTTTTGAGACTTTGCTTCAGGACAAAATTAGACTTGCCTACATTGACCACATTTGCAGCTGACAAAATGAAGTTCTAATAATTGAATTTGTGAGATGTAGGATAAGGAGAAAATGCTGGTTACCATTGTTTTCAAAACCAATCTTGCTCAGGATCGTTAAACTTTGGATTATTTTGTAAAGGGTGAAAGGATGCATGGATAACTACATGATTTTGTTACCCATACTTTATGAATATGACTTTTTACATCTTCACTGTAGACATCTTTGAGTAAATTGCAGGTGAACAGGAATTTGCTTGTTACAAGCAACTGTTGCACAATTTTCATGTTGTTGGAAACTGTGAAATTATGTTCCTTTACCACAATTATTTTGCCTCTGTGTTCAATTTTTCAATGTGAGATACTTAAAATTCGAGCTTTAACAGTGATGGATCAAACCCTTTATTAAACAGTTACGAGTTTAACTCTTTCCCAAACAACAAAATTCTGGACTAGACCAAATTCAAAGCATTAGCAGACGACATATTCATTGGAGCTAAAATGATGATTTCTCTGTGTGATAGGGTAGAAAACACTGTGGGAAAAGGAGAAAATGCTGGTTACCAGCATTTTCTCCTTTTCCCACAATGTTTTCAAAAGGCTTCTTCCCCAGGGTCGTTAAAACTCGGGATTGTGTGGTAAAGAGTTAAATGACCCTGAAGAAAGAATTTGAAAGCATTGTGGGTGAAGGTGAAAATGCTGGTGAGTATTATTTTCCCTTTTTCCAATAATGTTTTCTAACCTTGTAAAGACAGATTTCATGTTTTTGGTAACATTTCTATCATGTTTTCAATTTGGACAAATCTAAAATTTTGTTGTCTGGTATAGAGTTAACTCTTTACCAAACAATCCCTGGTTTTTACAACTCTAAGATAGAAGACTTTTGAAAACATTGCGGGAAAAGGAGAAAATGCTGGTAACCAGCATTTTCTCCTTTTCCCACAATGTTTTCTACCCTGCTGGAAACCAATTTCAATTTTTGAATTACGTTTATTTTGTCGTCTGCAAGTGCTTTCAATTTGGACCAGTCTAAAATTTTGTTGTCTGGTATAGAGTTAACTTGATATACCATACTACATGATACAGTCTAAGTGATGTTGCTTATTATTGTTAGTAAGGCAAGAGGTGTTCATTGAGGAAAACTTGTAAAGTGACAAGTTACAGAACTGTGTTTTATTTCTTGTCAATGGAGAGTTGTTTGTGTATTCAATGGGATAAGATTAGATATTCATGACTGTGAATAGTGTTTAATAGTGATAAAATAATGTGGTCACAATGATGCAGCTAATTGAAAAACTATACAGGTAAGATTGATTGTCAAAGTGTCAATCAATTTTTGGGGCTTTTAAATTTACCTAATGTTCATAAAATTAAGGACACATCTGCAGAAGAGAGTTGGGTAGAGGGCCTTGCACTTCTTTCATGTTATGAAATTTTATGAATAAGCAGTAATGCTTTCTTCAATCCATTTCCAAACACACACACACTCTCTCCACATCCTGAAACAAATTTGCAGCTGACAACTTTGAAATTGTCCCTATGGAATATGGATAATCAGCTTCATTTTAATGTAACCCTTAAAGTGCCTTTCACAACTATTGTTGGCTTTGCAGGCTGTTTAGATCAAAATCAGACTGCACAAAAGGTGCAGTTGGATCTTTATTGTGCACTGCATTGCCAAGACATTTTGGATAACAGCAACCATAAAACTGCATTTTTACGTTTTTTTTTTTTTGACTGAAACTGTTAGATTTTTTTTAGCACGCTAAGGGGTAAAATAAGTTAGTGTCTGTTCTTCTTGCTAAATGTATTAAATCTGGGTTGTTCTTCTGAAATTTCATTCCAGATAGCTACTAATTATTCTAAAGGGTACTTGATGCGTTCATTTTATGCTAACTAATTCAGTGACCCTGTTATATGATATACCATGCATTAAACAGCATGCATGTATAATTTAAAGGGGTAAAACTGACTCTTCTTTGTATGATAAGCAAGATAATCACTTTGACACACATGAACATTGACACAAGTTTGTGGTTCAATATTAGCCCTTCACCACATGAGAAAAATTTGGATTTGTCTAACTTGAAAGCATTTGCAGCTGTCAAATTCAAAGTGGCTTCAAAATGATGGAATTTGTGTTTGATAGGACAGAAAACATTGTGGTAAAAGGAGAAAATGTTGGTTACCAGCATTTTCTCCTTTTCCCACAATGTTTTCAAAAGCCCGCCGTCTCAGGGTCATTAAAATTTGGCATTGAATGGTAAAGGGTTAAGAGAAATGATGAAAAGTACGGTCACAAGTAAATGCCTTATTTTTCTCGCATTGTTTTGCATATTGTTAAAAAGTTAAATTTTCAACTAGAAATATTTTTCAAGGTTAGATGATAATAAACTCTCAGTTCGAAAAGATAAGATACACATCCTGCATTTTAGGCAAGATATTTGTTATTGCTGGGACTTGGGCATAGCTGTTATCAAACTGACTAACTCTATGATGGAGAAATTGCTGTGTGGGAGTATGCCAGCACTTATGTTTGTGTTTATATTGGTTATCAAAATGTCTAAATAACTGCTATTATCCTGATAGTACAAGTCTGACAATGAAAACATTTTACCTGTAGATTTGCAATGTCTTCAGTCTTCAGGTAATGTTAGGCTTTAAAAAATTTGAGATCCCACATGGCCCAGTGGTTAGACCCTTACCAAAAAATAGTTTTAACAACCCATAAGAGGACACTTTGAAGACTGTGGAAAAAGTAGGAAATGCTGTTATCCAGCATTTCTCCTTTTCCGACAATGTTTTTAAAAAGCTTCTTCCTTGGGGTCGTTAAAACATGGGATGTTTTGTAAAAGGTTAAAGCAGAAGATTTGTAATCTAGAGGTTCTTAATTTGATCTGCACCATCACTGGTTTTGTGGGACTTTCCATGGGCAGGACACTCAGAGAATGAGCCCAAGTACTACATGAATCCAGGAAAAACATTAATCCTTTATCATACAATCCTTAGTTTAAATGACCCTGGGTTGACGGCTTTTGAAAACATTGTGGTTGATAGAGAATATGCAGGTCATTAGTACAGATAACTATACCCAAAGGCGATTTGAATTTTTGACTGGTCACCTCTGGGTACAAAGACAGTCATGAGAAAAACAGTTGAAATCTTTGCACAGATTTTGTGCACATGTTTGAACTCTAATAATTTAACAAATAGAGCACAAAACTAGGATTTGAACTTACTTGTTGCCTGCTTATTCATTAATCTTTCCTGTAAAATACAAATATTTTCAATTTAAATGCTAAATTAAAAAAAAAAAACAGTTGTTTTCATCTGTTACTCAAGGCGTTTACTTTCCGGAAAACAGACACAAAATGGCCGCTACACAAGATAAATTCTATCAGTTTTTTTTTTCAAGATTTACATGTTTTAAATGACTTCTACAAGAGCTATGAAAGGTTTAATAATTTGTCTTTGGACATGTTTGTCACTAAAAGTTAATTTCATTTCGCTGCAATACAAATTAAACCGACGAAACAGAAGGTCAGCACTGCGCTCTATGTTTGCTACTGGAAAATTCACAATGTAGCTGAGACGGAGCGGTGCATGGTAAATGTCAAAATTTGAAAAGAAGCATCGTAAACTTCGTATTATTGAGACAAACCGGTCATTAGCATAAAGTTCTCCTTTTCCCACAATGGTTTCTACCTAATCAGAAAAATACAGCTCATCTTTGCCAATTTCAAATTGGTCGTTTGCAGTTACTTTCAGTGTGGAAGAGTCAACAATATGTTGTTTGGGAAAGAGTTGATAAACCCATTACCAAACAATCCCTGCTTTTAACAGCCCTGAGGAAATAGCTTTTTGAAAACACTGTGGGAAAAGGAGAAAATGCTGGTAACCAGCATTTTCTCCCATTCCAACAATGTTTTCTACCCTATCAAAGACGGAAATCATCATTTTAGCAACATTTAATATGTTGTCTGTGGATGCTTTCAATTTGGTGTAGGCCTAAATTTTGCCATTTGGTAAAAAATTGCTGTGATAGATAGGTCTTACAATTTAAATCAGGGTAAAGAAACATTCAATCAATCAGTCAACCTTTGCCATGTCTAGTTACCATATTTTTAACTTATCACAGTATTGTCTTGATTTTAAGCCATGCATGCTACATTACCCAAGCTATTGATGGGCCATTAAAAAATAAACCTTCATACATTTTAACATTGTTGTTGACATTGATTTGTATGAACCTGCAGTAATTTTTTATCTGCATCTCTATATTATTACAGAAGACTATAAATTATGTACAAGATGAAGATAGCAGCGAGTTAACCATTTACTACACAAGCTTTTTATCAACCCTGAAAAAGAAAGGCTTTTAAAACATTGTGGGATAAGAATAAAATGCTGGCAACCAGCAGTTTCTCCTTTTCCAACATTGTTGTCTCCCCTTTCAAAGACAGATCTTTCAGGCCACATTTAATAATTCCTCCACAAATACTTTCAGTTTTGACAAGTTTAAAATTTTAATGTTTGGTTAAGAGTAAATCAATTGAATACGAATGATTTAATAAACAGTTTATTAGTATATAGGAAAGACTGAAATATTTCAAGGTCAAGGCTGATTTTATTCCACTCAAAATATTTTGCATAGTAATTGACTGTATAAGACTCATGAAATAAAAGCATCTTACTGTTCCATTCATCATGCAAAGACTTAACTCTTTACTAAATGGAGGGTCCTGTGTAGCTCAGTAGGACTCGTAACCTAGAAGCCCTGGGTTTTAGCTGCACTGGAAGCACTAGGTTTTTTCATAGGTGTGTCCTTGGGCAATACACTAGGCCCAGCCTAGTACTAATGAAACCCAGGACATACCGGTACGTGAATATGTGAGCTGTTGCCTTGATATGACTGAAAAGTGTTGAAAATTGTCCAAAACACCATTCAATCAATTTATTTTTTAACACTATCAAAGGAAAACATTTTGTATACATAAAAGCATTTATAAACAAATTGAACAAGCCTGAATGGTTCAGTTTGCATTTGGATGAGTAGAAAACATTGTGAGAAATTTTTTTTAAAGGTTCTTCCTCAAGGTCTTTTTTCAGGAAACAATCAACCTGTAGATCGCCAAGTAAATAGACTGGACATTTTTGGTCAGACAAGAAAGGTCTTGATGCAAATTTGTAGGCTGTTCTAATGAGAAGAATGAGGGCCATTCTTCAGTTATTTCCCCTGATTCCTCTCTACTACTACATTGGTCCTAAAAAGGGGATTACTTGGATTTTATCCATGATTTTCTTGCACTGAACAGCTATGTTTTTGAGATAATATTTCAAGTAAATCTAGTTAGATTGTTTTACAAATCGATATATACGTAGTTCCAGTTGATTAAGAACCAAAATTTGATTTGAATTATATGGGGGCCTTACACACATATTATAAATCATTATTATATCTATCACAACATCCCCAATGGAACCAAGGATAAAAACAAAGGAATACAGGTGAAAGGACCAATCTGTTATTTGGTTACCCTTAGTCTTTATCTGGCAAGGGAGACAATTTAATTTAGAGGAATGGCCCTCATTGTTACAAAGTAGCAGACAACATAGACAAATGATCAGTGCATGCATAGTGATCCAGCAAAAGGATCTCTGCAAAAGCACCCTTACATTGTACTGAGTGCTTTAGGGATAATTTCTGTGTTGTGCCTAAAATTTCTGATGTTCATCCCAGTATTCAAGCAATCTGTTAATGAGAAATCAACAAGTTGTACCTGATTAATTAATTTGTCGCTGTAGATTTACATCAAAGAAATAATTAACTCTTTACCACACAATGCAGACTTTTAATGACCCAGAGAAAGAAGACTTTTGAAAACATTGCGGGAAAAGGAGAAAATGCTGGTTACCAGCATTTTCTCCTTTTCCCGCAATGTTTTCAACCATATGATTGACAAATTTCAATTTGGACAAGACCAAAATTTTGTTGTTTGGTAAAGAGGTGAGACTTGGAAAATTGCTGCTTAAAGCACAAGTGCAAACCCAACTCTTTCCTTCTCACCAGTGTCTACAAAGAATGTTTCTTTTGGCAGCAAACATTTTTTATTGCAAACATGTTCAGTAGGAGCTACTTCTCAATTTATCACAAGGTTTTCATGACTTTCTGAAACTACGGTATTTCTTAACCCTTTACCACATAATTCTTACTTTCAACAACCATGAGAAAGAAGGCTTTTGATTATGTTGTGGGGAAAGGAGAAAATGCTGGTAATCAGCATTAGGTTAATTTGGACAAGTCTAGAATTTTGTCATTTGGTAAAGAGTTAACTCTACCAGACGGCAAATTACATGTCGCTCAGATGATTGGATTTGTCTTAGAAGGGTTAAAAAACATTTTTGGAAATTGAGACAATGCTGGTTGCCAGCATTTTCTCATTTTCCCGCAATGTTGTCAAAAGCTTTCTTTCTTAGGTTCTTTAAAAGTATGGTAATGGGTTAACAACCAGATGACAAAATTGCAAACATACATTTTGAAAGAGGAGGTTGTTCATGACAACTGTGGTTTATTGAAAGGTTCGAAACTATTAACCCATAGGGCAAGGAATACACCCAACAGAAATTTTTATCCCAAATAATTGCAATTTCATGATTGCTCTTGTCTGCAGTGCATCAGCAAATCAGACAGTGTAGGTCAAAGATCAAAACTTGTAGCCTGAGCTTGATCTTTAGGGTAAATCCGGCAAAAGTCAGACAAAAATCATTGGTGCTCACATAAAATGTCGCTGAGAGCTTTAACTTGAAGAGAATTATCGTCGGTTGACCTCCCTTGATAATTTGTTCATTACAGTTTCGTATTTTATAACTGAAACAAAGATAAAGTCAAAATTATTCCGAAAAAACGGGGGAAAATGCACTATTGTGCAAAACGGCATAACTCGGACAGCATCATAAAACTTCGGACATACCATTGTATAAGTTCGGACAGGAAATTTTCCATGGTTACGAACAATTTGACCTTTTCCAACAAGGTTTTCCAAAGATACCTCCTTCTTATGTGTTAAAACAAATATCAGGGAAAGGTTAATTAAGCTCTTTTAAAAAGGGGAATTTTCGCTTTCCTCTACACCCCTCCTCTCCCTCCTTTTCCCTTCTGAGCTTCTAAAGCCTTGCCCGTTACCCGCTCTGTAGAAAATATTGATACTAAATAGAGAGAGAACAGTTAGAATGTTCTGTTTCAGAAACACTTACACACATTTTGTTTCTTTTTAAATTGATAGATCCATTCTAAAGGTGTTAGTTTTCTATTGAATTCACATTTTTCTCATTGTCCGACTTTTAATGACTTATCGAAAAGATCGTTAATCTTCGGACACTTCAGTTTTTTCCTAATATTTCTAAGGAAGACTCATTTCTTCTTATAATGACGTTTTTTCAGATATTTAAGTAGCTTTTTATTTAATTGTTTAGATTTTTTTGTATACTGTCCCAAACAACCATGTAAAAGTCCGGCATATACCTCGGGTTTGCACGACTCGGCCGTTGGAAGTTTTTGTTTGCATCAGAAAGAAAGTGGCTGTTACGTCATTTCTTTATGTATAAACGTAACCGGTGCTCAGTTAAGACTCTGTAGCTATGAGATTTGCTTAATAAACAGTGTAGGAGTCATCGAAACTACTCTTTGAGCAGTTTCCAGCTGTGGAACGCCCGTAATATCCCGTTTTTCCCCGATGTCCAAATATTGACGCTGTCCAAGTTTTGCCGGATTTACCCTACTGCGCACAAAGGCAACTGTAGTAGTGAAAGGCACTTTTAGGGTTAAAAGAAGAAAATACTTATGACTACGTCAGAGGAACACGTACAAAATTTGGGGAAGCAAAAAATTGGGAAAAGTGCCTTTTAATAGTTGAAATGTGAATTAGCCCTAAAACCACTAAGCTGGGCTTAGTAAAGGTTTGTAGACAGTATAGATCAGGATCAGACTGCTCAGATCTATACTGTCTGATATAGCAAGATTTTTCTGTCAAAAAGTTTATTTAAATTGCAATATTTGGGATGTGACTAATATAGCTGCAAATTTTCATCAATTTATGTGTTCGTTTGAGGCTTGATATGGGTAAATAGTCATGAAAAAAGCATGGGTACATTATAATTTTGGTTACAAAATGAAAGGAAACACTATTGGTTTCAAACTCGTAAAATATGGCCTTTAACCTAGATATCTATAGGGGAACATAAGAATGAAATAAAACCTAATTTTGCACACTTATATGAAGTAGTATAAATGATGAATTTATGGATTGGTGACTTTCATTTGTATGTCTTTTCATGTTTTAGTAACTTTGATTATGCCCATAAACCTTTTATCAAAGGACAAAATGTTAAGACTTGACCAAGCATTTGCTGATGACAAATTTACCAAATAACAAAATTTTAGACTTGACCAAATTGAAAGCATTTGCAAACAACAAATCAAATACAACTGTAAGGATGATTTCTGGCTTTGAAATGGTAGAAAACAGTGTGGAAAAAAGGAGAAAAATGCTGTTTACCAGCATTTTGTCCTTTACCAGTAATGTTTTAACCCTTTACCAAACAATCGCTGGTTTTTACGACCCTGAGATAGAAGCCTTTTGAAAACATTGTGGGAAAAGGAGAAAATGCTGGTAACCAGCATTTTCTCCTTTTCCCACAATGTTTTCTACCCTGCTGGAAACAAATTTCAATTTTTGAGTAACGTTTATTTTGTCGTCTGCAAGTGCTTTCAATTTGGACCTGTCTAAAATTTTGTTGTTTGGTAAAGAGTTAAAAAGCTTCTTTCTCAGGGTAACCATTGTTAACCCTTTACCATACGACAAAATTTTAGACCTGTCCAAATTGAAAGCATTTGTAGGTGACAGTTTTAACTTGGCTCATATGAAATGATTTTTCTTTGATAGGGTAGAAAACATTGTGGGAAAAGGAGAAAATGCTGGTAACCAGCATTTTCTCCTTTTCCCACAATGTTTTCAAAAGGCTTCTCTTTCAGGGGCGTTAAAAGTCGTCATTGTGTGGTAAAGGGTTAAAACATAGGATTGTTTGGTAAAGGGTCTCACATGATTACTGCCACTGAAATTGCAGAAAACATTTTCACACAATGTTTTCTAAAGCTGTTTTCTTCAGGGTCATTAAAACATGGAATTGTGTGTTAACTCTTTACCACACAACAAAGTTTTAGACTTGTCCAAATTGAAAGCATTTGCAGATGACAATTTAGATATGGCTCAAATGATGGAATTTGTCTTTGATAGGGTAGGAAACATTGTGGGGAAAGGAGAAAATGTTGATTATCAGCATTTTCTCCTTTTCCCACTATGTTTTCAATAGGGTTTTTGCTCAGGGTTGTTGAAAAGGGCCACTAAGGCAACGTGCAAAAGAGATAAAATGATTGTAACCAGAATTTTCACCTTTTTGCATGATGTTTTCTACCCTTCTGCAGACTACTTCCATCATTTCAACCACATATCAATTTGTCATCTGCAGATGCTGCCAGTTTGGACAAGTCTGTAATTTGATGGTCCTACAAATCTTTAGAGTTAAAGCATAAACATGATATTGTGGGTTTGATGTGGCTGCTCATGATCATGTTTCTGAGTAATTGGCATTTTCTCACATAGTGTGGAGAATCCAGGTGACAGAATTGTGCATGAAGGAAGAAGCTACAAAACCATTTAAACCTCTACTACACAAACCCAATTTAATGGCATTAGGGAAGAAAGCTTTTGAAAACATAATGGGTAAAAGTGCAAATGCTGGTAACCAGCATTTTCTCCATTTCACAAAATGTTATGTACCCGACCAGAGGCTAGAAATAAGACCCACATCAGTGTAATGTTAAGGTTGCTCTTATGCAGAATGTCTCGGCTAAAGGGACAGTTGAGATCAGACTGTAAGTTTTATGCAGTCTGATCTTTATATACTCCGGCTGCAAATGCAATAAATTTTTCTCTATGTGGAAAAAACAAGAAATTTCAATTTTCAACAACATTTTATTTGACAGTATAGATCTAAGATTAGACTGCATATTTTGCTCTATCGAATCTTGATCTATAACGTCTACGGAAACACCTGAAGTCCCATTGAACTCTGTAAGAGTTAAATTTAATGAATAGTTATGGCTCTATCATGGTTGAAATCTGAGATCTGAAGTATTGTTATAAAAGTTGATGACCATGTTCACCTTGATTAATCAGGGTAGTAAAGTTTCTAGATGTGATTAACCCTAACCCTTTATCACACGAGCAAAATAAGAACTTGTCCAAATTGCAAGCATTTGCAGATGATAAATGTTGTGCAAATGATGAAATACTTATTTGAAAGGGTAGAAAACATTGTGGGAGAAGGAGAAAATGCTGGTTACCAGCATTTTCTCCTTTTAGCACATAGTTTTCAATTGGCTTCTTCCTCAGGTTAGTAAAACTCATTATTGTGTGGTAAAAAGTGAAACTGCTACATAAATGAAACGAAAGTTTCCACTCAATAGTAAAAGCCCAAATATTGTGATTTCAAGGTTGATTTCAGGGGAAAGAAAATACTGTTTCGGACAAAGTAGATCAAAGATCAGACTGGAGGTTTTGCACGGTCTGATCTTGATCTACATTGTCCACAAAGACACATGGAATCGTGCTTAGCAGCCTAAGGGGTAAATTTTGTCATCTCTTATCTTGAAAGGAGTGACTTTGCAGGTTAATCATGCAGTAGAAGGATGTGAGGATATGTAGATCATGATTAGACAGCACAGAGGATGCAGGCTGACCGTGTATCTATATAATAAGACAATATTTTTTAACATTTTTGCCTCAAAAAATCTTTGAAAAGCTATAGTTTAATCTTTTATATACTGAAAATGTTTGTTTTATATAAACCTTTAAGAGAGCCTTTCACATGTGAAGTTGCATTTCTGGCCAGTGAAGAACAAGATCAGACTACAAAATCTGCAGTTTGATTTTTGATCTACACTCTTCGGTTTCCTGAGGAATTCTTGACAGGAGCAACCTTGCAATTACACTTATTTTGGTTTTATTTCTAGACTGAAAATGTCTGCCTGGTATATTTAGCAATTTAAGAATTAAACCTTTTACAAAATAAACTCCAATTTCTACAACTTTGACAACGAAAGCTTTTGGAAACATTATGAGAAAAGGAGAATGTTGGTAGCCAACATTTTCCTTTTTTCACCCACCATGTTTTGTATCTTTACATTAAGACAAGTCTAATCATTGGAGCCACATGTAACTTGTCTGCTAATACATTCAAAATGGATTTATCTAGAATTATCCATAGTTAATTATAAGTCCAAGGGTTGACTCTCGGAGTTTTTTAAGACCCTGAAGAAGAATGCTTTAGAAAACATTATTGGAAAAGGAGAAACTGCTCTAAACAAGCAACAATGTTTTCTATCCTATCAGACAACTTCAGCCTGTTTGTATTAATTTACAATTGTCATCTGTGTGATACTTTCAATTTTGGAGGAGTCAACAATTTTTGCATTCAGGAAAGGGTGAATCAGATTGTTGATACTAGGTTTTTGCATCACTGGTTTTCTGTACCCTGAAGGTTGAAATTATCAATTAGATCATGATCACTTCAAAGGTTTGAAATAGAAACAAAGGCTTTGTTGACCCATTACAACACAAACCCCAAACTTTAACAATTCCGAAAGAGGAGGCTTTTGAAAACATGGCAGAAAAAGGAAAAAATGGTGGTAACCAGCTTTTTCTCTTTTTCCCACCATTTTTTTTTTTAATCTGTCAAAGAACTTTGGTTCATTGGTATCCGTTTCAAATTTGTTGTCTGTAGATGCTTTCAATTTGGTGCACAGTTTAGAATTTGTTGTTTGGTAAAGAGTTTAGCCTTTTGTTAATCCAAGTTTTAAAGCTCTTGAGCCAGAAGGCTTTGGAAAACATGGTGGGAAAAAGAGAAAAAGCTGGTTACCAGCATTTTTTTCCTTTTCCCACCATTTTAACCCTTTCTATGACAAATCCCTCAATTTCAGCAACATAATTATGAATAATCATCTGCAAATGCTTTAGATTTGGGTGTGTCTAAAATTCTGTAGTTTGGTAAAAAGTTAAATCATTATCGTACGATTACAAAGCTTCATTTATGCTTCTTCAATTGGAGGCTTTTAGAAAGATTGTGGAAAAAGTGGTAATGGTACAATATTACTCCTCTTCCCTTAGTTACTTGCATCATTGTAAAGACATCATTTTTCATGTCCTAAAAAGATAGATGTTTTCCTTTCCTTCAAATGTCTCTTCTTGTGATCAGTTTTACTGTGTTCTTTTTGTGAGATGAACTATTTATTGGTTGTTTCCAATAATAAGCCTTTGTTTCAATATTAACCCTTTACCACACAATCCTAAGTTTTGACGACCCTAACAAGGAAGGCTTTTGAAAACATAGTGGGAAAAGGAGAAAATGCTGGTAACCAGCATTTTCTCCTTTTCCCACCATTTTTTCTACCCTACCCAAAACAAATTTCATTTCTTGAGTCACCTTCATTTTGTTGTCTGCAAATGCATTCAATTTGTACTAGTCTAAAATTTTGTTGTGTGGTAAAGAGTTAAGTTCTTTTTCTGGATTATTTCAGTACTGATGGCTCTGATAAAAGAATAGCCCCAAGTTCAGTGATAGATAAGAAACCCCTTCCTGTTGATGATACAGATGCTTATAGAAAGATCCAAAGAGGGGGAGAAATCCCCATAAGTGGGCTACAGAAGCCAGCCCCTGACAAAGGGCCAAGTAAGTATTGTTTTTTGAATATTTTGGATACAAGTATATATACAAAAATGTTCTCATTTTTTAATTAAGTTCTGTTATTCCCAATTTCACCCACATGCTTTAATCCTGTTTTATTGAAAGTTAAAAGCTCACTAGCTGCCAAAAGTAGACAATTATGGAGTCATATTGCAGGTAAATTTAACTAGTACTATTTGAATGTATGGATATTATTATGAGTCTAACAATGTGTTACAGCACTGAGTCTGTCAAGGTTTCACTCATTTGCAGAAAACTGAATTTTAAAACTAAAATTTAAGTTGGCAACTTTAATTCTAATTTTACTACTCATTTTTCTGCCAGTGACTGGAACTTTAAAGACTGCTGTGTTAAACATTGTCAGAGTCATAATGATATCCATACATACTTGCAAATGGTTTACTTTTGCTGGTTATGGGCCTTTATATTGTTCTGTTCCTATTTATCCTATATACTGAACTGTTTCCTTCATAGAAAATCAATGGTCACTGCAAGCTTTCTTTCTATTCTTGCATCTCACATTCAGTTATATTTCAAATACAGGCTTTTCGAGATTGAACAGTGGGAATGTTGATTATATTCTGAAAAGAAAATATAACAAAAGGAAATGTGCTGATTTCTAAATCTCTCAGCTGCAAGGAAAAATAAAATTGTAAATGTGTGATGATGGGTTATGATGGTTAACAAGAAGAAAATATTTCTTCTTTAAAAGAGCAATAGCTATTTAAATTTATTATAAACGATTCTACTGTAGGAAGCAAAAACAGTGTTGTTCCATGAAGGACAGATTATCTTAATGGAAATTCAGAAAATGT
Organism: Hippopus hippopus; assembly: GCA_946811185.2. Taxonomy (NCBI): domain Eukaryota; kingdom Metazoa; phylum Mollusca; class Bivalvia; order Cardiida; family Cardiidae; genus Hippopus; species Hippopus hippopus. The sequence goes on from OX328096.1 coordinate 38,500,790, forward strand.
TTTCTCAGTAGTTTTTAGTATTTTATGAAATATGACAGGATGTAAATACTGTATTCACAATGTTTGACAAAAGATGTCCTTAACTCTGTACCAAACAACAAAATTAGAGACCAGTCAAGATTCAAATCAGTTGCAGACGACAAAATTAACATGATCGAAAAATTGAACTTTGTTTTTGGAAGGGTAGAAAACATTGTGGTAAAGGAGAAAATGCAGGTTACCGGCATTTTCTCCTTTTCCCACAATGCCCTCAAAAGACCTCTTTCTCAGGGTCGTTTACAGTGGGGATCGTGTGGTAAAGAGTTAAATACTGAAAATACTAATATTGAAATGAACGTTATGGTCATCTACAGTGATTTAATTGTGCTAAATGATTTTTCTTCCATTAGACAGAGAGCTAAGTTTAGATATACCAAATGTAGTACAGGTGACAAAAATAGAAAAAAAAAAAATAGTTTAAAAAAAAAAGGAAAATCAGAAAAAATAAAGCAAAACAACTATTGACCTGTGGTTTTTTTTTTAGGTTCACATCAGTACCAGAACACTGTATTTGGACTTGTCCAAATTTGAAAGCATTTGCAGACGATAAATTCAGTGTGGCTCAAATGATGGTTTTCACCTTAGAGAGATTAAAAATTATTTTGGGAAAAAGCGAAAGGCTGGTTACCACCCTTTTCAGTTTGATATAATTAGGGATTGTGTGGTAAAAGATTACAAAGGATGGATTATGATCCTTAGTTATGTTCTGTCATGTTTTATCTATGAGTTTACTGCATAACTTCCTGAAACCAGTTTGCAGCAGAGGACAATAGTCCCTGCAGGTGGTAATGTGAAAACTGTTTTATCCTTTTTCAAACAGGAAGCATATATTAAAAAGTCTGATATTTAATTGTGTGTTAAATCTGCTATTAGGCTGAAATTTGCATGAAAACAAGAATGAGAATCTTTGAGTCTACCTGGTATTTTATCACTTGCCTGCACGATGTAATGTTTGGGATTTTAAGCTCTTACAGTGGTTGAGAAAAGGAACAACTGCAAAAAAACCAATGTTGTATATTCAAGGCAGTTTTTGCCCGATCAACTGAAAGAATTTCAGACAGTTTAGACTGAAAATAAGAGGGCACAATCTTTGTATTCTGATCATATTTATCAGTTTTGTTCAGTGTTTAAACTGTTTAAATCTTTACCAGACAATAGGACTTTAAACTAGGCCATGATTATTTGAAAGCATTTGCAGATGACAAATTCATTGAGACACAAATGATTGCATTTATCCAGGAAAGGATAGAAAAAAATTTGGAGAGGGAAAAAATGCTTGTTACATGTACCACCATGTCTTTTTTCCAAAAAAATTTTAAAGGCATTTTTAGGATTGTTAAAACACAGGACTGTTTGTTAAAAAGTTAATCAATTTTATGCTTAACTTTTATTACCTTGTTTGATTATCTTCCTGTAATTGGTACAGCACTTGTTTGGTACCTCAAGGTACTATAAAACTCTCACTCAATGACAATGATCTTTTCCAAAAGATTATTCCTATCTGTTTTTATTACCAAAAAATCAGAGAATGCACTTTGATTCAAAACCCCTGAAATTCTGCTGCAAGTTTGAAAATGACTGTGTAAATTATGATAATCAAAATTAACTGAGATTATGTTCATAAGTAACAGCCATGTCAAATTATTGTGGCAATAGTAAATGTTTCTCATCAAAAGCAGGTTTTCCTATTTGCCACAATATTTAAAAAGAAGTAAGTTTAAAGACAAAAAGTACCGTAATTTATCTTCTGAGAGTAATATCTGATAAATTAGGCATATATAACAAGTTTTGCATCATGTGAGTGTGAATTGCATGTGTAATGCATTTATCCTGCAACATTTCAATGAGTTTGCTCAGTATGTGACATCAAATTTAGTTAGTTTAGATATCTGGATATCATGGTAGCATCCCAGTATTTTTTGTGAATGTTTTTAAGGACAAAATCTTATTGAATAAGAAATTGTGACAAGTAATGATAAAACTTGCTAGATGCAAACACAAAGTACCTTTCCCCTCTGATCTCAGCTTGTCTCATAGAAAAATCATTTGACTGCTGAATACTTTTTGTCTGAAGATAAAATTCAAACCCTGAAAACTAAATCTGTTATTGATAGAATACCAACAACAATATTACATCATGTAGATTCAAGGTTAGGTCTCAGTCTGTTGTGTCTTTGTGGTATTAATCCAAAAATCCTGAGATAAAATTAATGACCTTGTGAATAAAGGCTTTTGAAAACATTGTAGGAAAATGAGAAAATTCTGGTAACCAGCATATTCTCCTTTCCCCACAATGTTTTGTTCCCTTTTAACAATCGAAAAAATCTTTCGAGCTACCCATTATTTGTCTTCTGTAAATGCTTCCAGTTTAGTTGAATTTTAAATGTTTTTGTTTAGTTAAGAATTAATGTCCAAAAAGCATCCAGACTCGTCCTCAACATACTATTGTGTAAAACAGTAGATTAAGCTACCATTCAATTCTCTGGTGTAGTCTGCTTAAAATAGTTTTATACAGTTTACTTCGAACAGTTACTTTTTTTTTTAACTTATTTTGTATAATCAATTATGTATAATCAGTTATGCATGTCATGTATCTAACATATCAATATGCCACCTTCAACCATAACTATATCCATTACCAACATTTTTATGAGAAAACTTTTAGCAGTTTGCAACAGAGTTATTGTTCTTGTTTGAAACTTTTTATGAAGAAAAAATCCCAGTTATCAAAAATGCAAATGGAGAATTATTTGAAAAGATTTTGGTGCTTTACATTGTTCCAAAGAGAGAGGGGTCATACATTTCATTCATGTCTTATTTTTTTGCAGTCTGCATGGATAACTGTAGGTTGACTTTCATTTTCTCCCAGCATTTCTTCAATCTGACCACAGTGTATTGCTAAGCTAGGTCTGTGAATGGTCATAAAGCATGTACATATATTTTATGAACCTTAATTTGGATAGATAAACAACAAGGTAGACAAGAGTTGGATAGAATCATCATTCACTGAAATAAAGGATCAGTTGTCCAGCAATTTTCTTACAGAGAAGCTGGCTTCTAATATAAGGATGTGTTTACAAAGAAGAACCCCTACTTTTTGCTCACAAGGAGTCTTCTGTGCTTAAACTAATGGTTCATTTTACTTAATTTACAAATTCATCACCATATTTTTGTGTATAAGGAGGTTTACTTATGATCAAACATATTAAAAAAAACTGGAGTAAAAGGTGAATCATAGCCATGTGAATGAATTAATAGTTTAATACTGAAATTTGTTATTTTATATGGTTTGTATAAAGAAGGACTGATCCAGATATAGCAGTTAAAAGCTGATAAAACAGACTTTATCAGCTATCATCATATGAACATTGCTCATGTGTTGTTTGAATAATTATCAGTGCTGCACACAAGGGGAAAACAAACTGTTTTATGTTGACATATTTCAAATATTTTGTTTATGATACTTCAGAAATGATTGACATATTCACAACAGTTTGGTTAGAAAGGGAAGGATATTAAAGGGCATGATTGTAACTGCAGTTTTACTTTAAACTCTCAAAAATGTTAAAGAGAATATGATAGATTTGCAAGGAAAACACTAGCATGAGGGTTAGACTGATAGCAAGGACATTGTACAAGTTGTTTCAAGATAAAAGCAAAGCTGGTTTCACTTACAACTAATTGATAGCAATCACAGGACTAGACAGAACACAGATCATCTAAGCTGTGTTTAAAAATTGCACAGGAAAATAGAACACACAAGATATGACTTCAGTAACCCGCCCTAAATGTCCCCCGCAAAGATTTGACAATAAACCAGGTACCATACCTCTCATACAGCCAACAGTGGTTGGTTCCCAAGATAAAAATGTCACTTATACAGATATCACCCTGTCTTCCCCACTTCATAGTGCATCCAGCATCTCAAGTATTAAGTTTGAATTTTTTGATAAAGAGGAACAAAAAAGGAGAGAGGAATACAGGGAAAGAGTGGAAAAACATTACTGTCGTTTGATTGATGAGGAAAGATTCTCACCAGAATCTGCAAGTTTCCTGAGTGATGCTTTTGCAGAAGCAGAGGTGAGAGCTAAGTATGGGCCTATGAAGGATAGGTCAGAGGTCATAGCGGAATATCATACAGGGATTGATAAAACTGTATGGAAGGCTATAGATCATCAGCGCTCAAAATCATTTGAGAGGCAGAAAAATCAGCATAAAAGGAAGAAGGGTAATATTTTTAACTGTGATGCAAATGCAATAAATGCTTCATTAAGTACAGAGGGATCTAGCAAACTATGCATGTCAGATTCTGATAGTGTATTCAATAGTAGTGGACAGTTTGAAACATCACAGTTTAGGATGGAGTTAGAGGACAGTAGTGGTAGCATCAACAAAGATAAGAATGCAGAGATAGGCAGGGATTTAGAGGCGAGTGATCAAAGTACTAGCACTCAAGAGTTTGTGAGCCACAAACACATGTATTCAACCTATAATGAGTGTGAAAGTGATGGAAATGCTGATGTTAGCAGTTCACATAGTGAATGTCATGGCCAATATGAAAGTGAAAGTGATGAAGGTGAATTTGATTTTGAAAATGATGCTCAGAGAGAATGGAGAAATAGAAGAGGTAATTTAGCTTTAGAAAAAAGTATTGGAAACTGGATTGATAGCCCACGGTCAGAAAAAGAACAACATGAAAGGGACACTAGAGAACATTTTCAGGATAGAATTAGGCAATATAAGGAAGACCAAGCAGCTGCTAGAGAAAGAGAGAAAATGACAAAGATGTTGAAACTCAGTGCTACTATGCCTAATGCATCTCCTACGCCGATCGATTATGATGCTGATGAAGAAAACAGCATCAAAGAAGTGTCCAAGTCTACTGATCAGTCTGGTGATCACTCACCTGATCGCTGGTCAACTGAGAGTTTACAGGATGGTGAAGAGCCTTCTGACCATACTTTTAAAGCTATTACACCACAGCTTCCTTTTGACTTTGCTAAAAAAGCCTTATCATCAAGGAGTTCTATTGCTAGTGAGAAGTCAAGAGTTGATCACTCAACATATCAATGCTACACAGCTGGTCTCTTGCACTCTAGTGGAAAGTCTGAAAAGTTCCTCAAACTTCAAAAACATTTTGCTGTTTTAGAAAGAATTCACCAGATAGAAGAGAAAAGTGGATTTGGCAGCTATACTTCTGGTATTCTAGAAAATGAAAAGAGTTCCGAAATATTTGCTAAATATGATGTTCAAAGTGAAGAAGAACTCAATTGGCTGTATCAGGAACTTAGTGAAGCACAGAAAAATGAAGAGTTCTTTTATGACTTGCAAAAACTGGCAGTTTTTAGATGGAAGCCAGCAAGGGACTATGGTCTGAAAAGAAAAGGGAAGTCTTTAACTGACTTAAAAAGTGTGTATGAACAAGATGATGATGATGAGTATTGTCACAGTAACAGCAGTCCACTTCCCAACACTTTTTTTCACCATGCACTTAAGGCCGAAAAACAGAAGGAAAAGCAGATCAAGTCTCCAGTATTACCAAGAAGTGTTCATAGCACAATTTCTGGAGTAAGAGGTCCAGAAAAGAAACATGCTCTACCAAAGCCTCTGTATGGCACACATATTCCAGAAAAACTTGATAAATATGAGATAATTGTTGAAGCTAGGAAAAATAAAAATAATCCGGGGAATAGTGAATCAGATGGCCTTCATATCAGATCAATATCTGCTCCATATACAAAACATTTACAGGATGACCCAAGTTTGAAATTATCAAGTCACAAAAGGTCAGATTCTTCAAAGGAATCAATGTTTGGTCAAAACTTTAAAGAAAATATTCCTAAGACAAGTAAACCTACAGTGGCAGAAGTTAGTCCAGTGCAGAGACCTACAACTCAAAAGTCATCCATGTATTCAAAAATATTGTCTGGGCCACATGATTTCGCAAACAGGGGGACAGTGTCTGAAAGTATTGCACGTCCAATGCAATCAAATTTGCAGATATACAATTCTTTGGAAAATCCGCAGTATCAAGCATCTATTGATCTTAATGGACCAATTCAAACAAGGAGACTCTCAAGAGGAAGGTCAAATGATAATTTCATTCTTCAGAAGGATGCTTCTGGACAATATTTTCTTTCTGCTGGTCAGACTACTGTAAATCATTCAGAAATTGTGAGAGAAACCATTTCAAGCCTTAATACAAAGGAAGGCCTTGAAAGTAACCATGAAGTTAATACGAAAAGTTTTGAACAGGAAGATACCGTGTCAGCATACCAGGTTCCATTACTAATACCAGTGAATGCATCAACAATTACTCCTATAGCTCCAGCCCCAATACTTTCAAGGAGGGCTGTAGATACAACATCATTTGGGAGTGTTAAATCTGTCATTGCCAAACTAGAAAAAAAAGTTTTGGATGATGGTCTAGAAAGAAAGACAATCGATGATCATCAGAACACAGAGTCAAATACAGTTAAACTGAAAATGAATAAGCATTTTAAAGATAATTCTTTAACTAAATATAGAACGTATCAAAATTGGTCAAATAAACATTTATGTGATGAACAAGTATTAACCTCTGTTAAAACGAGTAAGGACAATAAAAAAGATTTCTATGAGGAAAGCATCAGGTCTCATAAGTTACAAGGTCCACATTTTCCTGATGAAAGTAATCATTTTGAAAGCTTAAAGAAAGATGCTACTAGTACAACCTCAGTAAATTCCAAACATTTATTTACTTTAAGAAATAAAAGAAATCCAGACAAGGTTTCTTCAAAGACAGAATTTGCACTAAAAGTTGGTGTAAAGGAAGAGAATATATATTTGAAAAATAACCCTACTATACAGTCATACCCTCAAGATGATGAACCTGTATTGCATGAGCCGGTCCTTGGGAAAATCTTTCAGAGAAAAGCACCTGTACATGCTGAAATTTCCACAAATATGGAAAAGTATGATGAGACCTACTGTCATTATCGAAGAAACAGCACAAGTAGTACTGATACTTTCATTGTGAAAGATAGTGATGATGAAAGGGATATACCAGTGGGGACACCTTTAACTCTAGATGTTAAAGATATTTGTAAATCAAAATCTGTACCGAATTTGAATGAAAATGATGGGCTAGTACGGCCTAGATCTGCCAAGTCTTTTGCTAGCTTGAATACTTGTGATCAGTCAGGCCGTCATTGTATTCCAAGAACTGTTAGTGGGGATTTAATGGACATTCAGTCTGAACTTGGGAACAACAATGCATTTGGAATGAAACTTAAAAGAGCAGGTTATGTTGATAATAATAAACAGGATATACAGAGAAGTAGTAACAGATCAAATGACACCTTTGATCATGCTTTCAATCCACCTCAGGAGATCATGAAAGACATAGTTAAATCATCAGATCTCTACAAACGCACAGAACCATTGCAGAAACCACACACTCCTTCACTTGTCAATGAAATGACTTTGGATTATTTGCAGACAATAGGTGATGAATGGAAAACATCCAGAAACAGAAATGATGTCAAAACTCATGATGCTTTAGATTCTGATGGTGTAAAACTTCCAGAGCCAACACCATTTGTTGGTTCTGATACAACTACCACACCAAATACATGGATACCCATCCTAAGAGAGATGAACCATGATCAAAGGAAAGATACTGGTATAATCAATAAAAGAGAGGCAGCAAAGCCTAGTTCACAGAATTCTTTACAACATGATCCACAAGAAAATCAGCTGTATAGAAGTTCTTTGACATTGCCTAGAAAATTAACATACAGAAATGTGACTGATCTAAACGCAGAACCTGTTGTATATTCAAGCACTATCCCTAGGATGAAAAAGGACGAAATGACCAATAAGGCACGATATTCCCAAAAGTACCATGATACTGGTAAGGCTTACTCACATGCCTGTCCTCAGTGTAACATGTTGTATCAAGTTTATCCCCATTTCTTTTGGCTTCTGTTGCATGCTCTCTACCAACCACTTGTTTGCCTCAGTTTGCAATCATTTTATTTTCCATTGCTTGCCCAGTTTGAGGTTTTTTGTCATTTGATAAGCTTTCATCCGTTTTCATTTCAAAATCTCATTAACCTCTTGAATGGAACATCATTTAAAAAATTAATCAGAATGGGAAGTGAGACATTTTTGTATAGAAATTTTATGTCGCATTCTTGTATTAAACAATACTTGGTCAAATAATCATCTAATATTTACAAGGATTTCCGGTTAGTCACCAAAGCATACAATTATTATTTGTCAGTTGATATGATTTTTTAACCAAAACAATATTTCAGTGTTCATATACAGTTAATGTATGGGAAGGTAGCTAGCACACTTTGAGGCTTTGGTGGAGATATCATGCTATAAGTCTATGATAATGTAAAAGTAATGGTACAAAGTTACCAATAAATTCAATGCATGCTGTACTTGTACCACAAAAAACCATTTATTGCAAGATAAAGATTTCATAAACAGTTCATATTTAATGCTTTAAGTAAAGAGTTTCATTCTTAGAAAAAAAGCTTTGTTTTGAAATAGGGGAAAAAATTTCGAAAGAGCAATTGAAATACAAACATGTTTGTCATATTTGCAAATCTGTTGACCTTTTGTCAGCACATAACAACTACTTGTGCTTTTGTGGACAGCAACAATTGAGATCATACTTGTGAAGACTTATATGAATTGTCTCTGTCCAGTATTTTGTGAGATCATCAAATCATTTCTGATTAGTGATATTCAGTCTTTTGTATTAAAGGAAGTTGTCAATTCAATTTTCTTCATCAATCTTCAGGTGAGGTGAACAGATATTTTGTAATCTCATCTTAGTTCACTTTGTGTGTTAGCCCTTAACCACACAGTCCCGAGTTTGAACGACCCTGACAGAAAAAGCTTTTGAAAAACATTGTGGTAACCGGTATTTTCTCCTTTTTCACACTGTTTTGTACTCTATCAAAGACAGGAGTTATCTTCTTAGCTATGTGTAATTTGTAATCTGAAAATCCTTTGAGTTTGGTCGAGTTTAAAATCTTACTGTGTGGTATCGAGTTAACTGTATTATACAATGCAAGTAGACATTTTTTTTCTTTCCGGAATGCTTCACTTAGTAATGCAATAATTGGTGGTGTAAAGTTAGTGACACCCATTGTCTTCCACTAGGTACCATTTTTCAAATACATACCCGTCTGATTTTGTGCTTTTGGGTACAGAACCAAACTCCTTTTCAAAATGGCAATCGATGTAGTGAATTTCAAAATGTATGTTTCTTTTTTCAAACCAATGCATCCAACTATAGTTAGCTGGCATATAACCTATGCACCAGTCATTTATAAACACAGCCCCTTAAATAAGCCTGGGAAACAGCCCTTGTATAAGCCCAGAATTGTAGGGACATTCTTGTTGTTGTCAAACTGAAAGTCTGTAAAAAACCCTGCACAAATTCTGATTTTCCTGATGTCTATATTTAGAAACAGTATACAAAGATTTGCAGTAAACAACAGTATTTTTCAAAATGACTTTTCCGACATGAATTAATGTTGAGAAATTTGGAGCAAAAAGCAGGCTTGATTTCTCTACAGACATAATTATAATTTATAGACATTTTCCCCTTCCAACATTTTTAGCAGCAGAGTTTTAAGTTTATGCACTGGATATTTATATTAATCCTGTACAGGATAGTGATGCACCATAGCAGACAGGTTAATCATCATATGACATGAATATGACATGCCCAGACAATGTAGTGACACCAACAACACTTACAACGCAGAATGGCCGTTTAATTTCTGTTGTATTCATTGGATGGGTTTACCTTAATATCTGTCAGTAATCCAGATCATTAGGTCTGTTACTTTGAACTTAAGAACAATTCTTAAAGTTAAAAAATAAATACCACTGTCACTGAACTATGTATTTGTATTCTCATATTTTGTATGCAGACATTTCAATAAAGCAAAGTACATATTAAATAAGCATCCATTTTTATTCCAAGGACTAGGATTGGCATAATCATTGTAATGCTTGGGTATTCATACACTCGCATAGCTTGCAAAACTTTGTTCTTTCCTATACAATAGAATTACGCTGAGGAAGAAATCTTGCTCACATTAAGTTTTGTAAACTCATTGATTGTTGTCAGAGTGCTGCATTTTGCATATTATATTGTTTATTGGATTTGCAACAACCATTTTCTTGCGTGGTAAAAGTATTTTATTCCTGAAGGCTCCCCTTCAAGCACATTGCAAAATATCCTAGAAAAAACAGCCTTTCCTCAGATTTATCAAGAGTCATGTCTTATTTTTTCAGTGCTCTAGGAGATTAACTTTTTCTTTTAGAAACAAAAATTAAGATGTTATTTTTTGACAGCTTAATATTATGCAGGACTTCTTTCAATCACAGGGACATACTTAAAAGCACCAAGCAACTATATTAACCTTTTACCTCACAATCCCAGTTTAAACAACCCTAAAGATGAAAACTTTTGAAAACATCATGGGAAAAGGAGAAAATGCTGGAAACCAACATTTACTTCTTTTCCAGTGTTTCCAATCCTATCAAAGACAACTCTTATCATATAAGTCACATTCAATTTGTTTTCTGAAAATACTTCAAAATTTGAAAAAGTCTGTTATTATGTCCTTTGGTAAAGACTTAACACATCATTAGAAGACAGAAGAGAATTTTAGACTTTTTCAATTTGAAAATATTTGCAGGTGGCAGATTGTATGTGATTCAAATCCTATGTTTTGATGAGCCCTAGAATCAAGACTTGATGGGAAAGGAGAAAAACTGGTTTTTTAGCATCCTTCCCATTTGCCACATTTTTTCTATAGTTAGACAACTGGAATCATTTGAGCAACAGTTAATATGTTGTCTTCAAATGCTTTCAGTTTGAACTGTTCCAAAACATTTTTTTGTGTAAAGAGTAAAAGAAAATTCAACAAAGAGTTGAATAGGATTGGAGGTGATTGCAGAAAAGATGTAAAACAATGTCAGTAAATCCTCTCAGAAACTTTCAGGAATCATATGCATATACTTTTCCATGCATGATATGTTTTACCCTGCTGTATTTTTGCCCACTGTTGTTATCCTATTTGCATGTTGTAGAAAAATCCCAGAATGAGGAGACTACCAAAGCTTCATCACCCGCAGCTACAAATGGGCCAATTACAAAGCTAGAGACAAATTATCAACCAATAACAAAATCCCATACAAATGCAAATCATCTTCATTCTCAACCAATATCTCCACCTCATTCCATTGACTCTGTTAAGTCAGTGTACAGAACTAATGGTCCAATTTTGTCTGGATATGTGCCCAATCCACCTGTAAGAAATCCGATCAAGACAAAATACCCAAGTTCCAAGTCCTTATCCAAACCATCAAGACCTAGGAGTTCTCAGTCAGCGGCTGAACAATTGGGGGTGAAAAGCCCTCCACCCATCAGAACAAATGGAGGTATTACACTTTCATATAATTATGAATGTCATGTTGGAATTTCAACATTGAATTTTTAAACCTTCTCCATAGCAAGATTTTAGCTGCAGTTTATCAAAATTGATGCATTACAAGCTATGAGGATGCCATGCACATCTGAAATTTGATTTTGTTTCTCAAACTCAGAGTGCATGAAATGTGCAGTCTGATCTTTGATCTACATTGTTCCACACCTTTAAAATTGTATTAGCGGGGTTCTTTATTTTTCTGGGTGAAATATTGTATTTCATGAAGAATTTTCTTTTGCAAGAAATTATGATTTGCAGCTGATAATGGTGAACCATGTTTGTCAGCATGTATAATGTTTGTAGAAATGGATGTAACTTTGTACCAGACAACAAAATTTTAGACTTGTCCATATTGAAAATATTTGCAGACGGCATACTCATTGGGGCTCAAATAATGAGATGTTTCTTTAAAAAAGGTAGACAACATTGTGAGAGCAATATTTTTAAACCCTTTTATCTCCGGGATTGTTTGGTAAAGGATTAAATAGCATTGACCTTTGAAAGTATCTGTTATGGAGAGGGTCAAATGGTTTGGTTCTGTAGTAGCTTTGTTCAAATTACTGTAAAATCAATGACAAGAATTTCTTCCTGCCATATTTTTATTTTAAATTTCTTATCACAAAGGCTAAAAACTTGTTAATTCAAGCTTCAGAAAAAAGTTTTTAACGTGTAATTGCTCAACATTTAGTGTCAAAGAAGGATGCTGTTGTTTCATGGGGCTTAGTCTCTTGTGATGCAAAAAATTGGTTTAATAGTATGAATTAGTAATGATAAAGTGCTATATTAGGTCACAATGTTTGTCAAAGGTTACATAGTTATAGACAAAAATATGGCAGTGTTTTGTGCCAATTTGCTGTGCATTTTGCTGGTTTTGGGATCCTGTTTTATCATTAATATTGGGCATTGCTAGCTTGTAACCTTATGATTAGTGTATGGTCATAACAAGCGAGTGCATGTTATACTTAGTTTACTTGAAACAGTGGGCTACTAAAGGGGATCTTGATCTTAATTGAATTTTGTAAATGATTTTTTTTTTGCAATAACTTTGATGTGTGGTTTGTTAATGCCCTTGTATGAAGTTGTTTGAATTAGCTGAAAGCAAAGAAGTCTTTTGTAGGTCTTTTTTTTTTCAATTTTCTTGAAAAGTATACCTAGAACCATATCATTTAAATTCCTGTTTTTTTGATCAGAAATTTGATAAGATTAACCTTTAAAGCAACAAATAAGCCTAATTGAAGCTTTCAGTTTAGAAATAAGACCTGAATAATTACAGTTTCAGAGTTTCTCTTGTCGAGGATGTCCCTGTAAAGCGAACAGTGTAGATCAAAGATCAGACTGCATGCTCTTTGCAGACAAATCTTAATCTACACTGGCAGCAAAAACAACTAATAAACAATAGGCATTAAAAACAGCTATATTTGTGAAAGGTTTTGTAAGGGTTAAGGTTTTGAAATGAACATAATATTATGAGCAGCTCTGGGAAAAGGGGGTTTAATGTATGTCCAATGCATAACATCAAGCAAGTTATCACAGAACTATGGATCCATAAACTCCATTTAGTCTGAATACCACTGAATCTGGAAGAAGACTGGTCTTTCCACATGCAGAAATTTTATTAACCCATTACCCCACAATCCCTAGTTTTAGCACCCCTGTTTGAGAAGGCTTTTGAAAACATTGTGGGAAAAGGAGAAAATGCTGGTGACCAGCATTTTCTCCTTTTCCCACGATGTTTTCTACCAGATCCAAAACAAAAAAACATCATTTCAGTCACATTTAATTTGTCGTCTGCAAATCCTTTGAATTTGGACCAGTCTAAAATTTGTCATTTGGTAAAGAGTTAATAGCAGAAGGTTACCATCCGGGTCAGCCTGTGTAGATACTTTCTGCAGACGCATTAAAACCCCTCTTCAAAGCGTATTGAGGTCCTGCATTTTTTCAGTGGTACAGTGTAGGGCTTGTAACTAGGAGGTTTTGGGTTCAAGCCTCTTTAGAGGCATTGGGATTTCTGTTGGACTATCCTCTTGGGCAAGACACTTCAGAGTCCTAGCCCAGTACTGGTGAGACCCAGGACATACATGAATATATGAGCTGTCGCTGTGATATGACTGAAATAATGTTGAAAGTGGCGTAAAACACTGTTCAATCAATCATTCATAGAGCATGACTCATATAAATACTGTCAACTAGTGCAGCATGTTATGCATGATCACATATTGTTCTAACCCGTGTAATGATGGCCAAATGTTGTTTCATTTGACAAAAAAGTCTTCTTCGTTTCATGTTTTATGGGTTGTATTACTTAATAATTTGACATACAAGTTGAAAATGTTCTCTTTTTTTCTTTCAATTTTTATTCAGTTTTTATGTTTTTCTTTACTTTGAATAATTTTAAACCTGCATGGGTCTACTTTTGATTTAAACAGTGGAAGAAGAAGACAGTTTCAGTAACTATGGTGAGTAATCAGCAAGACTGCATTCTGCATCAAAAACTTTCAAATCCTCTCTGCCCTGACTTAGTGTAGACCCATGTGATGTTAATTAATTTACACACACTGAAAATGCATGACAGTGACAAACAAATAAGACAATTGATCATTGCTGCACTTCAATGCTGGATGCTTCAATTTCTTTATATACACTTTAAATATACTTAAATGTACTTTTGTAAACTAAGTACTTCTTCAATTAAAAAGTAATTTTAGACCATGATGTTGGCACTATATTTCAGAATTGTTTTATAAGAGTAGTCAAGAATATGCTTGAGCAAATGGAGAAATTTCTACTCCATGTGTAATACATTTCACAAGCTATGTATTGCAGATGTAGTTGATTCTGTCTATATTGTAGAATGTGCAAACAGAAAATCATTATGTATCTCAAACACATAATGCTGTGTGCCATCATGCAAAGCCTTTTCTGAATGGCCTCCAAAACCTGGCATAATAAACAGGATAATACCAGGATCTTGCCTTAACTCTTTACCACACAATCCCGAGTTTTAATGACCCTGAGAAAGAAGCCTTTTGAAAACTTTGTAGGAAAAGGAGAAAATGCTGTTAACCAGCATTTTCTCCTTTTCCCACCATGTTTTCCACCCTTCAAAAACAATTTTCAGTTTTTGAGCCATATTTATTTTGTCATCTGCAAATGCTTTCAATTTGGGCTTGTCTACAATTTTGTCGTTTGGTAAAGAGTGTTGTTTGGTAAAGAGTTAATGGTCTGGGGTTGCAGATGTTTTTTGTTGGTCAGGGTCTCCAGTACTTAATAGTAATGACTTGATTAATGTGTATTTGTACCAGAAAAAACAGACCCATAATTAAGAAATGTTGAATGGAATGTGGCAAAGACTTTGCAGTTGAAAAGTCATATCAGCTCTCCCAGCTTTTGAACTGGCTTAAGTTCTTGAGCAGACATTTAGGTCAAGATAAGACTGCACAGAGTGTGCAGTCTGATCTTAGATCTGTACTGTCTGCTACTTTGATACGAATTCTGGCCAAAAGAAACTTGCTGAGTCCCGGTAGCTCAGTCGGTAGCCTGCAGGACTTGAGAACACGGGGTCCAGGGTTCGATCCCTGGCTACGACCCCTGGCTTGGCCAATTTCTTTCCAAAGATTGATGATAGTCACTGCGACAGGATTCATTCCTCTCCCACCGCTGACCATTGTTTCGACAATGATTATGTGGGAAAGCAGCCAGTGGCTTGGAAAGAAAATTGTGTGGAGTACTGGTAAAAGAGACTCCAGGAAAGCATGGATAGGTGCACTGGCTGCCGCGATATAACTGACATAATGTTGAAAAGGGCGTTAAACACCAAACAATCAATCAATCAATACCAAAAGAAACTTAGAGTTGGCAATATCTCAGCTGTTCTTCCCATAGATGAACTTGATTTACCCTTGAAGCGCAGAATAAATAATTCGGACCTTTTCCATTTGGAAAATCAACCCAAAATAATGCTATTTCAAGGTTGCTTCTGTTAAAATATGTAAGTGTAGTAGACAATGTAGAGCCAATATCAGAAAATTCATTTCTTCTACCAGCAACTAACACTTGGACGGACAGTGCAATTACAGATTATAATCCTCACGATAATTTTCATACTCCTTTATGGTATGATTTAAATTTAGATGCATTTTAACACATTGTTTATTTTTGGTCATTACAATGGCTTTGAGTTGGTTCCAGGGCTATTAGGTACTTGAAGGGCTAGATTCTAGTATGCTAAGTTTCCAAATTGTGCAAGGAGATTTGGAGTTGTTTGGGTGTCCTTTAAAAAAAGTTGAATCATTGAAAAAAGAAAATCAAGAATTCAGCTGATTTCAAATTTACCCCGTAGAGCTCTGATAAATGATAATGGCTGATAAGTTATACAGATTGAAAAGATCCAATATTTTGCCATTTCAATGTTGTTTTGGTTAGAATATATCACAAAATATCAGATTAGGTCCATGATCAAACTGCAAATTACATGCAGCCAGATCTTTGATCCACTCTGTCAACTATTTTGAGATATTTCACCCCATGCTGGCCTTGAAATTACTTTTTGTTTATATCTAATTTTACACAACTGCTCCACTGGTCCATTGATCATGATCGACATTGATTATGCTTTCCTCCAAGTCCACTTATTTGTTCTAACATTTTGTATTGCTCGTCACTAACATTCACTGTGCTTGTGGCATGCTTGCTGTTTTTTGCCCAGGAACTTTCTGGAAGATTAATAACTCTTTGCCACACATTCCCATGTTTTAACAATCCCAAGGAAGGGATTTTGAAAACATAGGAAAAGGAGAAAATGATGGTAACCAGCATTTTCACCTTTTCCCACAGTGTTTTCTACAATGACAGAAATCATGGTTTGAGCTACATTGATTTCATTGTCTGCAAAATTTAATGCTCTCAATTTGGTCAAGTCTTAACCCTTTACCAGATGACAAAATTTTAGCCTTGTCTAAACTGAAAGCATTTGCAGACGACAAATTAAATGCTACTTAATACAAAAAATTTGTCTTTCATAGGGTAGAAAACACTGTGGGAAAAGGAGAAAATGCTGGTTACCAGTATTTTCTCCTTTTCCCACAATGTTTTCAAAAGCCTTCTTTCTCAGGGTCGTTAAAAGTCGGCATTGTGCGGTAAAGGGTTGAAGTGTGTTGTTAGGTAAAGAGTTAGACTCCATAAAGATAATAAGTACTTTTTTATCAGTATCTTTTTCATTTAGGGTTTTTCCTATGAAAGTTGAATCTTTACCTGAAGACAAAATGTTTGAATTGTCAAAGCTGATAGGATTGGCAGATGATACATTAAGTCTTTACCCCACCACAAAACAGAGAAATAGAAAGCATTTGCAGACGACAAATTTAGTGCACCTTACACTGGAATTGAATTTTTTTCTTTGAAAGGTTAAAAACTTTGTGGGAAAAGGACAAAATGCTGGTTACTATTTTCTTCTTTTCCAACAATGTTTTCAAAGCCCTTTCTTCTATGGGTCGTCAAAGCATAGGATTGTTTAGGAACAAGCAATTACATCAATTTATTGTTGCCATTAACATCATATTTATACCCCCAAACATTTTCAGTTTGGAAATAAAAACTTAATTATTACATATACAAGGTTGCTTTTTCTCCACTAGATTGTCCTAGCAAAGCAGACAGTGTAGATTAAAACAGACTGCATGTTCTATGCAGTCTGATCTTGATCAACTCTGGTTGCACGGGCAGCAAAGATTGTGAAAAGCACTTCAAGGGTTAAGATACACTTTTGGTACTCTGTATTTGTCAAAGTTCTGTGAGAATAAGGTTTCAGAAAACTGGACTAGAATGAGTTGACTCTTTACCAAACAACAAAAATTTAGACTTGTCCAAATTGAAAGCATTTGCAGACAACAATTTCAACGTGGCACAAGTGATGGAACATCTTGATAGGGCAGAAAACATTGTGGGAAAAGGAGAAAATGCTGGTTACCAGCATTTTCTCGTTTTCCCACAATGTTTTCAAATGTCTTTTTCCTCAGGGTCGTTAAAAGTCGGAATTGTGTGGTAAAGGGTTAATTGATGAAGTCAGTTTATTTTCTAATATTTTACCCCTTTTATGTGATAAGATCAGTGCATGAGAACCATTCAGCGATGTATATTTTCTTGATAGCTTTTATTTTATTGTGTTTCATAGTATTACAAAAATTATGCAACAAACCTATTTTCTGGTGACAGACATCTGTTATTTATTGTGCCTTGTATGCCATGTTTTAGGGAAGGTCTAGAATACTTTTTCAGCTGATTCTGGGCGTCATATCTAATGCAATCATTTATTTATGTAATCCTTATTATATTATTTTAATAAAATTAAGTATCTTAACATGAGATTAATCAAAAACATTTTGACCCCTGGGGTGACAGGCATAGTTTTAGTTGCTTTTGCATATAATGTAGATCAAGATCAGACTACACAGATCATGAAGACTGGTGTGGATCAACATTGTTGATATTTTGTGAGTTGACCGCCCAATATATGAGTCACACCTACTTGGCTTCAGGGGTTGAACTAAACTTGAGCTATGAGTCACTGATATCAACAAATATTATTGTTCTTTTCCAGCGTTCCGTCACCCAACAACAGAAGAGATAAGGAGTCAGTTAGGGCCACATGAACGGGAAAGACGACGGAAAGAGGATGAAGAAGCTTATAGAAAGAGAAGACTTGTAAGTGTCCGTTAACATTCTCCACTTGATTGCAGTGGTTTTCTATTCATGTCCCAAAGTTAATGTATGTCAGAATTTAAGAAATCCAATGAAAGAAATCTAGAAAAGTGAAATTTAGCTAGTAGTGGACTGGCCTTTAATGTGCTTTTCCTATTGACACACCCACAAAAACACATTACCTCCCAGTGTGAGGATTGAACCCAGGACCCCTGAAATTCTAAACCTACACATTGCACCATCAGCTAGGACCCCTTCATTAAAAGAAATTGCTCATAACCAGTTATGTTGTTTTAGTCTCAATATGTCAGAAACATGAGAAACTGCATGGAAAGACCAGTTATTTAGGTACAAGTACATGTAGTGCAAAAAATATCAACATCTATCCTGTAAAAGCAAGTAATGTAACTGATATTCTGCCTAGTTTAAGTAAGCAATTACTAAGCAATAGCTGCTCATGAAATTTCAGATTTTAGATATGCATGAATTTTTTTTAACATTTAAGGAACAAATTTATGAAGAAGAGAGGCGGAAAAAGATTGCTCAACAGCAGGCAGACATCGAATCAAGAAAACACTCGGACTTCTTACTGTAAGTATGGCAACTAAAGTACAAAGTCTTCATAATCATAGTTTTGACCTAAGTTTTATGTTGTTGTTCTTTGTTACAGTTACCCTCTCTACCTTTTACTTAAAATAATTCTAGATCCATTTTTAATGCATCAAACAGACTTGAAAACATCGTGTTTTAAACCTTTTACCATACAATCCCAAGGTTTGATGACCATGAGGAAGGCTTTTCAAAACATTGTGGGAAAAGAAGAAAATGCTGGTTTCCAGCATTTTCTTCTTTTCCCACAATGTTTTCTACTATTACATAGAAACATCCCATCATCTGAGCTACAATGAATTTGTCATCTGCAAATGTGTTCAGTTTGGATGACTTTGAATTTTTGTCTGCTAAAGAGTTGATTTTTTATTAAATGACAAAATTTTAGACTTGTCCAAATTGAAAGCAATTGTAGACAACAAATTAAATGTTACGCAGAACACGAAATTTGTCTTTCATAGGGTAGAAAACATTGTGGGAAAAGGAGAAAATGCTGGTTTCCAGCATTTTCTCCTTTTCCAACAATGTTTTCAGCAGCCATATTTCTCAGGGTCATTAAAAGCCAGGGTTGTGTCTTAGAGGGTTAAGAGAAAAAATTTTCAGATTGAGGAATTTCAGTATTTTACACATTGTTTTCTTTCCTGTTGTCAAGATGCATTAAGTTCCATTTTTCTGCATTTTTTACTGTTTTCATTTCGAAATGTTATTCTACAAGACACATTTCTCCAGAATATTCAGTGACATCAGAAATTACTCTTTTTGAGTTCTGTAGCTCAAATGATTACTGTGTAAGACCTTAAGCCTTTACTATTAAGAATCCAAAATAATACATACATAGAAATCCATGGTTTCTTTGACCTGTTACCAAACAACCTTGTGTTTTGATGACCCATAATAAGAAGCCTTTTGAAAATATTGTGGGAAAAAGAAAAAAAAAAATGCTGGTAGCTACCCTGTCAGAGACAAATTTCTTCATTTGAGCCAGATTTAGTTTGTTGTCTGCAACAGATTTGACTGTAGACAAGTCTTAACTTTTGTCTTTTGGCAAAGAGTAAAAAGATGATGTAAATTCTGAGTTGCCAGTTGACCCAGGTAGTTTATAAAAATCATGATCTTGGGGAACTAAATTTGAAGGATAAGGCTAGACTTACTTTTGTAGAAGTTAGGTGAAGGTTGATCATAATTTTATTTGATGAAAAATGCCCTTTAGGCTTGCACAGATTTGGTGCAGCTTCAGCAACCCGTATGGTTATATTTCAGAGTATGTATGGTGTATATGTGGTGTATACTACTGTATAAGAACGAGGTTTTAACTGGACCAGATTTGGCATTTCCATCATGATAAATATTTACTACCTATGCCAAATATTTAGTATTTGTCTCTTCAAATGTCAAACAGAATTGTACAGTACAATTTGAGGTTTATTGACTATGTAAAGGGACATAACTCTTTATGAGTTTATCTCTACTGTGTATAGTCTCTCAGAGTTTACTTTCCTTGGTTACAAATATAATTGGTTTTTGTTCTCCTCTTTCACAAAAACTTATAATTCATGATAAGTATTGAAGTTATTTGTAGACTGCATGACAACAATATTTTTACTGTGTTTCATAAAGTTGTAAGTGTTGTCCACTCATCTGCTTATGTTTTCCCTTTGATTCAATGACTAAGGAATAATTTTAAAGGAAATAATTGACATGGGGATTCTTTGTCCCCATGGGTTAATTTATTGGAAATGAGCAAACATTAAAGTTTTATTCCACAATAATAGACAATTAGACATTAGTGTGTCAGGTACTGACTCAACCCTTTACAAAACAATCCCAACTTTTAACTGCCCTGAAGAAAACGGCTTTTGAAAATGTTGTGGGGAAAGGAGAAAATGCTGGTAACCAGCATTTTCTCCTCTTCTCATGTTTTCTACCCCTCTAGAAACAAATTTCTATTTTTGAGTAAAATGTTATCATCTGCAAACACTTTCACAGTAACCGAATTTCTGAAATGGTTTAGCCAAACCAAATAGTGTAGCCAATCAGAAATTTTGTACTGACTGAGTCTAGAATTAGACTAAGGATGCAATTTAGCATTGTTAGCGAATGTCTGCCCTGATTACAATTCTTACCCATATTATATATCTGGGCCCTTTTAACGGTTCAAGGTTTGTAGTACTTTTCCAAGATAAGGTAGTAAATATCTGCCCTGGAATATGTTAGAGTTTTGGAGACAATTAAAGCTTCAAAGATAGGACCATGGTTTAGAACAGACAGAATTTTCAAGGAGAGGACAGGATATGAAGTAGAAGAATTCCATGCAAGATTGATGGAATGTATCCATATTTGGAAACTAACTCGTACAAATTGTATTTTATTCAGCTCAAAACAGCAACAATCGTGAGTAAAAGTCCTGGCTCTTGACAAGGCAATAATTAACACGGCTTGCTTGCTGCATACTAACACACTGACAAATTGCACTGAAACTTACAAATTAGTTGTTAATAAATGAAACTTACTCAACGCTTTGAGCACAAAGTGAAGAAGTCTGACATTTTCTGTCAGGAAAAAAGATACAAATACTGCATTTCAAAGGTTCTGATCGCCAAAGTATCTTACAAAGTAGTCGATTGTGTAAATCAAAGATCAGGCTCTACATTCTGTGCAGGCTGATCTAGATCCACACTGTCTGGAAAATCAAGTGTAGTTATGGGTAGTAGGTTATAAGGAGTACACTCTTTAGTAAACTCATAACTCTTTACCAGATGGCAAAATTTTAGACTTGCTCAAATTGAGATCACTTGAAGGCAACAAAGTGAATGGTTTAAATTATGAAATATGTCTTTGAAAGGGGAGGAAAACATTGTAGAAAAAGAAGAAAATGCTGGTCACTAGTATTTTCTTTTTTTCCCTCAGTGTTTTAAAAGCTTTCTTCCTCAGGGTAGTGAAAACATTGTATTGTGTGTTAAAGGATTACTTTTTACAAAGTGACAAATGCTAGACTTGTCTGTGTTGAAAGCATTTACAGACAACAAATACATTGTGGTTCAAGTGATAGGATCTGTCTGTGTAAAGGTAGAAAACATAATGAGAAAGAAAAATTGCCAGTTATCAGCTTTTTTTCCTATTCCTTCAGTGTTTTCAAAAGCCTTTTTCAGGACCATAATTGCATGGGTCATTTGGTAAAGGGTTAAGCTCTTATGTCATTAGTTAGCTGCAGATCAGCTTGTTAGACATTAAGTAGTGTTCTTTCCACACATACATTTCTTGAAATCAAATAAAAATTGGAACTTATCACTGTAAGAGTTCCTTGTGAAACTCTCCATTTCATGGCTTACAGTTTGGGAGACAGGAATTGTCTTTAACTTCAGTATGAACAGAGACATGGAAAGCAAAATAAATATAGTTATTCTTGTTACAAGCAGTTGCTCCTTTTATCGCACTTTTCAGAACTTGTTTCCTGAAGGAATCTGTCCTGTTAGATTGGTAATAAGTTAAAATGTAATTATCTGACAGAATTAATAAAAACAAATGTAACAAACCTACTGTATTATTGGTTTCCAGTGAGCTGAACCGCTGTAAGGAAATTTTAGAACGTTTAGCATTACGATTCTAGTTAGCTAACAATAGTGGCATTTGCTGTTCCTAACTAGTTTAGTTGCTCTTTTAACACTATAAGTGCCTTTCACAACTAAAGTGGCTTTTGGGGTCAGCGTAGATCAAGGTCAGACTAATCTTGAATCTACAGTGGTTGCTATAGAAAAGCATTCTAGCTATTGACAGCTGTGAAACTGCTGATACTTGATTTTTTTGTACCCTGACCATATCTTTGTAATGTTTATTTGGCACTTTAAGAGTTAAAAAACTGAGATTTTGTTTAACCCTTTACCACACAATCCCGAATTTTAACGACCCTGGAGAAGAAGGCTTTTGAAAACATTGTGAGAAAAGGAGAAAATGCTGGTAACCAGCATTTTCTCCTTTTCCCACAATGTTTTCTACCCCATTAAAGACAGAAATTATCATTTTAGCTACATTTACTTTGTCATCTGCAAATGCTTTCAATTTGCACGAGTCTACATATTTGTTGTTTGGTAAAGAGTTAAACACTTTTTATTATAATTGGGTCTATGGTAATAAAAACTGATTGTAAAATTGTTTCTTTTTTTCAGTTTGTAAATTCCTAGTGTGGTTTAAACTTCTTCACAAATATATATATAAAAAAAATAAGCATAAGATAGTGTGATGGCTTAAGTGTATTAAAGAATGACTTTAGCGTTAATGCTGAGACTTGTCCATATTGATAGCATTGTTTTTGCTGGTGACACATGAAATTTTGTTTAAATGATTTCTCTTTTGAAGACAGAAAACATTGTAGAAAGAGGAAGGAAGCACTGGTTACCTACCTTTTCTCTTTTTCAGTGATGTTTGCAAAAGCCATCTCTTTTTGTTGTAAAAACACTAAATTGCTTGAGAAAGTTACCTATTTCATTCATAAACTGTATATTTCAATTCTGTTCTTATTATAACCCTTTCATTGCTATGGGCAACACAGATCATATTATACATATAGATAGCATAGATCAAGATCAGATAGCACAGAAGGTATCATCTGATCCTTGACCTTTACTTCCATTTACCAGTACTTAATTTTTATGACACAGAAGTCTTAATTTGCAGTGTTTTTGACTTGGAAAAAAAAAAGCAGATAATGATTTATTTTTATGGCATCTCGGCAGACACTAGGGCCTTCTGTGCCTCAGGGTGGAAATATGTTTGATCTGCGAATCAAAACTCCCATTCAATCTGAAGTGGAGGTGCTGCTTACATTTTAATAACTTTGAGCAAGGCACGTGGGGCTCCAGCCCAGTACTTGCAAAACCAAGCAAATAGATTAATTTGTTAGCTTTCACCTAGTGGTATTTGAAAGCACCAATAAACACTAAAAAGCTTTAAAAGGATACCTTTGGTAGATGCTTCTAATTCATGTTTACTTAGAGTTTTGCCATTGAAGTAGCAGAAAAGTTTGTGATATTTTTGCAGGCTGTACATACAGAGAAACACAAGAAAATTGATAGAATGTTAATCCTCAAGTGATTAGCAAAACTTTAGATGCACTATTATATGGACCGAATTAAAGTTCATTTCTTGTGAAGTGGGACTAATTATTGTGGGGGGGGATTTTCTTGTCCAAAATGAAATTGCACTTTCAATTTTATTTCTATTACTACTTCTACAGGCCTTCCCAAAAATCTCCTATACCAGCTGACAGGTTTGATGCTCCTATGGGCCAGTATGGGGTTCCAGAAGAGAGAAGACGAGGTTTCCAGATCCAGGGCAAAGCAAAGGGATTGTACAATTTTACTGCCCAGAATCCAAGGTAAATATGCAGACAATGCTGTCATAGAGGGCTAGTCTTCATCTAAGTTACAAGACTTGTATCACGATTGATGGACTTGTCCTGCTATCAATAGGTTTAACTCTTTTTACCACATGATAAAATGTAGACTTGACCAATTTGAATGCATTTGCAGATGACATTTGAAATGCGGCTTAAATGATGGAATTTTTCTTTGAAAGAGTAGAAAACATTGTGTGGGAAGTAGTTTTTGATGAGTAGAATAGATTGTGGGAAAAAAGAATAATGCTGGTTAGCAGAGTAGAAAATATTGTGGGAAAAGGGGAAAATTCTTTTTACCAGCATTTTCTCCTTTTCCCACTTTGTTTTTAAAGGGCGTATTCGTCAGGGTTTTTGAAACTTGGGATTGTGTGGTAAAGAGTTAATTCAATTCTTGTAGCAATGAGAGTGTAAGGCTTTCTGTAATGCTTGTGAAACGAGTACAATGATGCTTGTCATTTCATCTTAAAACAGTGTTAAAAAGACCTATAACCACTATGATATTTAAGTGCTTGTCAGCTGTTTTACTCACATATTATTTGAGATACTAAACATCACTCATTACTTTAACTCTTTACAAAACAGCAAATACCCGGTTGCGGCGAACTTTCTTTCTGGTGATTTTTCGCCTCTCACCTATTATGCATGTGAGAAAAGTAGTCAGTAGCTTTGGAAAGAAAGTTGTGTTAGTACTGGTGTGAGAAAGCCAGGAAACACGTGGGTGCGTCACTGACCTGCATGATATGACCTAAGCTGTTAAAATGGCGTTAAACTCCAATACAAACCAAACCAAAAAACAAAACAGCAAAATTTGAGACTGGTCCAAATTGAAAGTGTTACGGGAGATCACTGCTTCCTGACTGCATAGCTTCATCCCATATAAAATCAATACCTTAACAACTGCGTTGGGGAGAATTCTCTTCAGCTCAGTGGTTAAGGTGTTGGTCTTTTAAATCTCGAAATACGAGAATCTTCTTCCACATAGTTTCAAATCCCACCAGGTGAGGTTTGTATTTCAGCTATGCATTTGTTGTAAACTTTCATGTTGGCAAGAAAAGCATTTGCAGAAAACAAATTAAACATTGCTCAAATAACTGGATTTTGCTATGAACTGTTAAAAAACATTATGAGAAAAATACAAGTTACTAGCACAATTGTTTCAAAAGGCTTTTTCTTCGGGATAGTTAAAGCCAAGGATTGTTTGGTAAAGGGTTAAATCAGTTCCTTTTTCCTTTCAGAGAGCTGGCCTTTAGAAAAGGAGATATTCTGTACTTGATTCGACAAGTAGACGGTAACTGGTTTGAAGGAGAGAGGAATGGTCGAGTTGGGATATTCCCTGTAAACTATGTGGAGGTGTTAACTTCAATTGAGGAGGCTCATCATGCTGCACTACAGTCACAGGGACAAGCCAAAGCAAAATATAACTTTAATGCTCAAACGTCAGTGGAATTGCCATTAAGAAAGGTAGAGAACTGTTGGGTCTGTGCAGGGGGAATAATTATAACAATTCCAAGATGTGTAATATGAACTGGTAACTTTGAAAGTTTTAGACATGTCTAAGTATTGAAATCTCAACAATGCAAATGATTGTAGACATACCATTTACTTCAGATGTGGAAGGGAGAATGTCTTCTATAAATGTAATGGATCATTTCTCACTATATAGAAACATCATGGGAAAAGAAGCCATTTTGTGCAAAAGCTGTCAGTTTTTGTTAAAAAGTTGGTTTTTATGATATTGTGTTTAGGCTTAAAGTGCCCTTCATAATCATAGATATCGTAGCAGCCAGTGTAGATTAACATCATACTGCACATAATGTATAGTCTGACCTGTGATCTACACTGTTGGCTTTGCTGAGACATTCGAGGGATGAGCAGCCTTGAAACTGCAAATATTTAGGTCTAATTTCTGTTATTTTGGTGGTATTTCTAGACGAAAAATGGTTCATTTTGCACTTTTTGGGTTAAGCACTTGTTTGCTCTTTGTCAAAACAGATTGATTTAGAGAAGTGTTAGGAAAAGGATGTTGACGTAGTATGTTTGTACATATTCCCAGGGGGAGATGGTCACGTTGTTAAGAAAGGTGGATGACAACTGGTATGAAGGTAGAGCAAGAAATCGTCAGGGTATATTTCCTGTTGCCTACGTGGAGGTAGTACAAGACCCTACTACACCACTAGTTACCCCTGCCCCCTCAGTCATCACTACGCCTATGACTGGCAGAGGTAAGTTCTGCATGTTTTACTTTTATTGATTTATTATCTACTGCCTGAAACAAATTTGATGGCAACTCAACTTGTAAAACGTTTTGAAAAAAGATATGAGTTAAGGTTCACTCTTTACCAAACGACAAAATTTTGGACTAGACCAAATTGAAAGCATTTGCTGATGACAAATTAAGTGAGGCTTATATCTTTGTATCTTTGATAGGATAGAAAACAATGTAGGAAAAGGAGAAAGTGCTGGTTATCAGCATTTCTTCTTTTCCACAATGTTTTCAAAAGCTTCCTTTTTTAGGAGCCATTAAAACATGAGATTGTGTGGTAAAGAATTAAGTTCATCAATGCTTATAAAAGCATGGGATACCTCGAGGAGATCCTGCTTGTTAGGAACAATGTCTCCTTTTACACAATATGTTTCAAAAATGGCCTAATGGTAGGGGCAAAAAATATGCTGATGATGCGTTATGGAACTTATTCCTTTGCATCTTTTTAATGATGAATAAACATATTGCAGAAATTCATGTTTTATGCTACTCATCCATGAAATAACCAAAGGAGAACAGGACACATTTTCTTAGCATTTATTGTTATTGTGCAAACTTTTCAGAAATATTTTAAACCAGTCCCTAAGATTTTTTTTCCCCTCTAAAATTATGTTTGATAGACTTTCTATTTTAAAACAGCTGAAGTAAGTTTTTGGTGTTTTAAAACTCTCTTTGTCCTCAAGTTACCTTTTTCTTAACCTTTTTTAACCCTTTACCACACAATCACGCCTTTTAACACCCCTGAAGAAGAGGCCTTTTGAAAACATTGTGGGAAAAGGAGAAAATGCTGGTAACCAGCATTTTCTCCTTTTCCCACAAAGTTTTCTACCCTATCAAAGAAAAGTTGTGTCATTTGAGCCACTATGAAATTGTCGTCTGCAAATGCTTTCAATTTGGATAGGTCTTAAATTTTGCCGTGTGTTAAAGGGTTAACCACAAATATCCTATCCTTCCAAAATCAAATTCCGTTTTGTGAACCACATTTGTCATCTGCAAATGCTTTGGACAAGTCTAAAATTTTGTTGTGTGGTAAAAAGATAAGAGGAAATTATATGATATTTTTCATGCATCTTTTATAGGAACTCCAGAAATGCTCTCACCTATGAGTTTTGATGGAGCCCCAACTCCACCCCCACAACCCTCACCTGGAGCTTTCAAATCCCAGGAAATTTCTTTTGGTTACCAAGACAACAGATATGGAACCAGTCCAAGAGATCAACATTTATCCCCGAGACAGGAGCCAAGGATACCGTCATCAAGATTTGGAGACAACATTTCTCCACAAAGATTTGAAGGAGTACAATCTCAGAGACAATCAGATAATTATTTTCAGTCTCGACAGGTGAACGGTGGATCACCATCTCACAGGCATGAAGATTTCTCGCATCATACTCGGCAGAGCCAAAGTCCGCAATATATCAAAAAAGAAAATCCACCACTTTTAAATATTACAGCTAAATCTCAGTCTACGCCAAATGTGAATACCAATAACTTTGATTATAATAGAAACAGAATGCAAGAAGAAGAATTAGCAATTACTAGGTAGGTATTGCTTTTATAGAGCTGTGAAGACTTCATTATTTGAACTATGGTTTAAATGATGTGGCTGAATTTTTTACCAGATGACAAAATTATAGTTTTAAAACAAAAGCAATTGCAGACAACATGTTTTGTGTGGCTGCATTGATGATATTTGTGTTTGAAGGGATACAAACATCGCTGGAAAAGGTAAAAATGCTGGTCACCAACAATCAAAGAATGTTTTCAAAAGCTTTCTTTATCTCATTTGCAAAAACATTGGATTTTTGATACTGGTGTTATTCCAAGTATTTACTTGAACAGACCTGCTCACTGAAAGAGTGGAGCAGTAGTCTGAATGCTTTTATTGCAATCAGAACTGCTGCACCATGTATTCCAAGGCTTTGAATAAGTTGATGTTTTTGCGACCCTTACAGTAGGCATTCGAAACATGGTAAGAAAACATTAGGCCTTTGAAAACATGGTGAGAAATCTCCCGTAGCCAGGTAAAGGGTTAGAGTTGACGTTATGTTACATGTTGTTTGTGTTTCACAGTATCTCAGTCATATCACAGCGGCTGGTACATCTATGTATAAGTTCCTGCAATTGCTTTTTCCAGTACTCCACAATTTTTCAAGCGACTGGCTGCTGTCACCAATAAACACCCTGCACTAGTTGTTGAGAGAGGAATGAATCATTTGCAAGTGACGTTCAACAATCTTAGAAAGAACTTTGACGAGTTGGAATTCAAGCTTGCAACCAATGCACTATAAAACCTTTATGTTAACCATTTACCAAACAATCCTGAGTTATATCAACCCTAAAAAAGCAGGTTTTTGAAAACATTGTGGGAAAATGAACATGTTGGTAACCACATTTTCTCCTTTTCCCACAATGTTTTCTACCCTTCCAGAAATACATATCAATTTGTAAGGTCCATTACGATGTTTTGTCATCTGCATATGCCCTCAATTGGACAAGGCTAAAATTTTGTTGTTTGGTAAATGAGTAAGGACTGAGCTATGGGGCAGAGCAATGTCGAATACACATGTTCAGTTTTGTATTTTCTTAACCATAGTGTTTGACCCTTTACCACACAATTTTGAGTCAAAACAATTTTAGTTGTACGGTCAGGTGGCAGGGGACTTGGAAACTTGTTCACGGCTGTGGTGAATCATGTCGTCCCAAGCCGAAGGCCACCTGACTGTACAACGAATTTATTATACTGCAAAGTTTTACCATTCCAAAGAGTGTTAAGCAAAATTTAACTTTTTTTTTTTTTTTTGTTTAAAAATTGATTACGCTGACGAAGTAGAATTTCCCTTTTGAGTGCCCCAATTCAATGAAATCTGATGTCACAGGGAACTGAAGTCACTGAAACTTTGGTAAAACGTGCAGTTTGGTGCATAATCTTGATGTTAATCTTGATCGATGCCGCCATTTTGGATGTTGTGTTGAAAGTGTAGTCATGTATATGGGGCTCATGAAAGGGAAACTGCTTTTTTTCTTGGTTTTGCCAGTGTACATGATATATATGTTTGGGGCATATTATCCAATCAGATCACGAGAAATTTCTTTGCAGTATAATAAAAATGACTTTACACTGTGGGAAAATGAGAAAACATTTGCAACCAGCTTTTTGTTTTCTACCCTTCCACAATCAAGTTCCATCATTTGAGCGACACTTGTTGTGTACAAAAGCTCCCAATGCTTCCAGTATGGTGAGTTTAGAATCTTGTCGTCTGGTAAAGACTTAACTCTTTACCACACGATCTCGAGTTTTAACGACCCTGAAGAAGAAAGGCTTTTGAAAGCATTATGGGAAAAGGACAAAATGCTGGTAACTAGCATTTTCTCCTTTTCCCACAATGTTTTCTTCCCGATCTAAGGCAATTTTCTCCATTTGAGCCACATTAAAATTGTCGCAACTGTTTTCAGTCTGGACCAGTCTAACATTTTGTCGTTTTGTAAAGACTTAAAGCAGTATTTGTTGTGTTCCTTCATAGGTACAGAGCAGTTTATGCCTACCGACCTCAGAATGAGGATGAATTAGAACTGTTGGAAGGTGACGAGGTGTATGTTATGGAGAAATGTGACGATGGCTGGTATGTCGGAACATCGGGAAGAACTGGAATGTTCGGAACCTTCCCTGGAAATTATGTCACTCGTATACAATAGCATTAGATTAATAGGTAAGGTTTTACATATATAATGTAGCATCGATGCATTGTTTCAATAACATTTACTACATTAATTGCATTATTATAATGAATCATGTTCCTCTGGATACCAGACTTCCCGAAATACGTCGGTCCGACGGACATGACCAACGAATCTTGACAAGGACCGACGATTTTGCAGGTTAGATCGGTCCGACTGTCCGGCATTTATTCCGAGCCGCTGAAAACGTAATCACAATGTTTTGGACAAAAATGGCGTCGCTAAAATGTTACGAAGGCGCTAAACCTAGTAAAAAAGAAAATTAACGTTAGAGGAGCGCACTGAAAAGAAAAAAGAATGTGAGAAGAAGAGAACGGAGAGAAAATTGATCGAGAAAAGGAAGCAGCAACGAGAATGGTTGGTTTATGACTCGGAAAAGGTGCAAATGCGCTGCACAGACTGTCTGGATTTTTATGGCGTGAAATAACGGACCAACATCTTAGCAGTACAAACATATTTATTCTTGGATGCACAAATTTAATAAATTGACTTGCTTGTACTGTTTAGTATTTTCTCCTTTTCCAATAATGTTTTCAAAAGCATTTTTCCTCAAGGTTGTTAAAAGTCGTGATTGCTTGGTAAGGGGTTAAATGTCAGTAACTTTTGAAAGTCTTAATGAGTGGAGAAATAGTTTAATATCATTATATGCATAAAGTTGATACAGTTGGTACCCTTCATTCTTATATTTTCTTTGTTTTTGTTAAATTTGATTCGGTCTGACAGATTTTTTTTTGGTCTGACAGATTTTCAGGCCTTGTCAGACCGAATGTCTGACACTTTTTGTGAACTTTCGGGAAGTCTGGGATACTATAATTTTTTGACATAAATGCTGTTTTGAAAGGAGAACTAAACACACCTTGGTTCAAGTACTGGTGACTGGTCAGGTTTCCTGGAAGCTGTCCTAAAGAGAGTCTGGTGTAGGCTATAGAACTTGTTTCACAATTATTGTTGTTAAATGAAACAATTCAACTTAACCTACTTTATGTGAAAATAAGGCCACCAATACAAAATCCAACATCTAAATGATTTTTATCCTTTTCTTTCAGATGTTTGTAACCATTAGTGCCAATATCACAGCTCCGTCATTATACAGTTCTTTTACACAGTTGGTGTAAATATGCAGTGTACATATGTATGTTGATAAACTGAGTAGCTGTGTAAAGACTTGAGATTTGTGTAATAACAGACATTCAGATGAGGAAAACAAGTGTGACAAGTACAGCGAACATTATGGAAGGTTTATTGACATCAAATGAAGAGAAGATGACCTGGATGGGAATGTGTTTATTGAACTCTTTACTAAAGGTAAAGAGTTAAGTGAATTCGATGAAAGATAGGAAATGTGCAGTGTTTTAAAGAATTTTGGATCGCTGCAAACAGATTCTTTTGTGAATATTGATTAGTTATTTATGCAAGAAATTAACCAGTTTGAATTTTTAAAAGATCAGTCATTGTAGCTTTGTGATGAGCATCATTAATATATTGAAAAGGAACATTTTATGAAATACATGGTTTAGATCAATCTTTGTGCAATGATATAATGGTCTGTATTGGGTTGATTCTGACAACAGGCACTTTTTTAATTAGTGTTATGGGGCTATCATGGCATAACAAACAAATTGGACACAAAATCTAAAGTCTTACCCTTATCCCTGTACCATACTATTTCACTTTTTCAAGAGGAAGAGTTTTTTTAGGGTTTTGAAAATATTGAAGGTAAAAAAGAAAAGGGGGGGGGGGGGAATGCTGGTAACTAGCATTTTTCTCATTTTCCTTTTGTTTTTTATACCCTTTCAAAGACAAACTCCACTATTTGAGCCACAATCAATTTGTAGCCTGCAGAATGCTGTCATTTTTAACATGCCTAACATTTTGTAGTTGCTAAGGTAAAGGACTTCTGAAAAGATTGTGGGAAAAGGAGAAAATGCTGGTATTCAAATGTTATATTTTTAGCAACATTCCTTGCATGCAAATGCTTCCTATTTCAGAGCATCTAAAATGTTGTTGTTTGGTTAAAGGTTATGACCTTGAAATGGATGGCTTTTGAAAATATGGGAAAAGTACAGACCTTCCTCCTCAAGAGTTCTAAAATAATTGGACTGCAGATAAAAGATGAAATGGTGGAATCGGCTCTGTTATGAGTAATTTGTGACTCTTAACTCATTACCAAATGACAAAATTTTTGGCTCGTCCAAATCGAAAGCAGTTGCAGACGACAAAATAAAAGTGACTGAAAATTTGAAAATTGTTTTGTGAAGGGTAGAAAACATTGTGTGAAAAGGAGAAAATGCTGGTTACCAGCATTTTCTCCTTTTCCCACAGTGTTTTCTGAAGGCTTCTTTCTCAGGGTCGTCAAAATAAGGGATTGTGTGGTAATGGGTTAACTTTTTACCATACAACAAAATTAATTTTGAACTGTACTGAATTGAAAGCGCTTGCAGGTGACAAATTGAATTTAGCTCTAATAATGATTTTTTTGATAAGGTTAGCTAAAATGACAATTTTTGTGTCTGATAGGGTAAAAAAAAAACATTCTGAAAAAAGGAGAAAATGCTGGTTTGCAGCATTTTCTCCTCTTTATCCAATATTTTCAAAAGTGTTCTTCGTCAGGGTCACTTATATTCTGGATTTTGCAGTAAATAGTTAAGAATAACCAGTGCAGTAAATGATTATTGTGAACAGTGTGAGATGAGTGTGGACGGATAGTTGCCACACATGCTTTGAATAACATTTGTATGAATAAGAAAAGGTTTGTCTAATACCAACAAAGAAAGGTTTGTTTAGTAACATAGAATGTCTAAGTGCTTTTAAATTGTTCTATAGAATTGTGTTGTTACCAGTTAAATTGCTTGGTTTCTTGTCAAGAGATAGTAGTTAGTGTTGACTTCATTATTATTCATGTTAGATTTATTATACTGTAGTGCATTTATTTATTATTATGTATCAGACTTCAGTCACTGTTAGAATTTTTTTTTGTAAATCATATACAGAATTGTTGTTACATGTGTCAAAAATGTTGAAAAAAGTTTTAAAAGGATTTGTTTTTCCCCTAACACATTGCAGCCTTCTTTTGATATTGTAGCATATCATATTTAAGATTTTTATGTTATTTCCTTTTTTAACAAAAACGATAAGTACCAAGGAGTAAAGGTAATTTCATTGTTGGATTTCTAAAAGACTTTGTTTTTATTTTATACCTTCTCTCTTTTTATTTGTAGAACGAAAAACTTTTTTTGGTTAAGTGTGTCGGGTTTCAAATGCACCTACCTCGATAGCTGATTTTGGATAGATTTATCTGAAATGACAACATGAAATTAGAAATTCTTTGAAAAAAATCTAACAGAGGCAATAAAAGAAAGTGAAAAATGTTGTAAACGTTTCTCATGATTAGTCACAATTGTTTTTTTTTTTATTTCATTTTCATATTTTTCTTTTGATTTTGATTTTGTCCTTTTTGAGGAAAGGCAATTCATTTTAATATTCAATACACATTTTTTGTTTATGAAGAATTATTTTTAATAACCATATTCATGAAATGAATTCCATTCTACTTATTATTTTGAGAAGAGCACTCTGATTGGTAGGTGCCATGCATTTCAACCAATCACAAGGCTGCATGGTAGATCTGGTGTCCCTCAGCCAATCAGTAGTCTTCATTGCTGTAATTTGAATGGCACATGAACGAGGTAATACTCATACACAGCTACATATCGCCATTAATCCATAGCAGAAAACAAATGAAAGGAATTGACAATGAATAAAGGACTTTTTATGTCAATATTAAATCCAATTTTTCCATTTCCAAGGCTATTTTGGATTTCAAACAAAAGATTTGAAGGTGTGGATCACAGATCTCTTGATCATCATCGTCTGCCAGAGCAAAAGACGCTTTGCTCAGCACTGTAAGAGTTAACCGTAGAGGGTTTGAAAAACACAAGTTTTGTAAAATAATGTTGTTAACATTCACTAGTTAATTTAGCATTTCTTTTTGAAATATTTTTTGTTCTAGTCAATTAAGAATAGTTAAATCTTTTCTAAACATTTCCGTTTCCAAAGAAGAAAGTTTTTGAATACATTGTTGGATAACAAGAAAATGCTGGTAACCAGCAGTCTTTCCCTCTTTAACCCTTTACCAAACAATCCCTGGTTTGTACGAGCCAGAGGAAGAAGCCTTCTGAAAACATTGTGGGAAAAGGAGAAAATGCTGGTAACCAGCATTTTCTCCTTTTCCAACAATGTTTTCTACTCTTCTAAAGTCAAGTTTCAATTTTTGAGTCACGTTTATTTTGTTGTCTGCAAATGCTTTCAATTTGGACAAGTCGAAAATTTTGTCATTTGGTAAAGGGTTA
Organism: Hippopus hippopus; assembly: GCA_946811185.2. Taxonomy (NCBI): domain Eukaryota; kingdom Metazoa; phylum Mollusca; class Bivalvia; order Cardiida; family Cardiidae; genus Hippopus; species Hippopus hippopus. The sequence continues at coordinate 38,535,383 of OX328096.1, forward strand.
AAAATGTTTACACCTTTTTTGAATTGAAATCCATTCATTAGAAGCAAAATTTATTTCATCATCTGTAAATGCTTTCAATATTGATAATTCTAAGATTTTGTTTTTCTGGTAGAGAATTAACCCTTTACCACACAATCCTGAGTTTGACTTAAAGAGAGGGCGTTTGAAAATGTTGTGAGAAAAGGAAAAAATGCTGGTTTCCAACATATTCTTTTTTTTTCTCACAGTGTGTTCTACCTCCCAAGAGACAAATTTCACTGTTTTAATTCTTTACCACGCAATTCGAGTTTTAACGACCCCGAGGAAGAAGGCGTTTGAAAACACTGTGGGAAAAGTGTAAAATGCTGGTTACCAGCATTTTCTCCTTTTCCCACTTTGTTTTCTACCCTATCAAAGACAGAAATCATCATATGAGCTACATCTTATTTGTTGTCTGCAAATGCTTTCAATTTGGTCTTGTCCAAAATTTTGTCGTTTGGTAAAGAGTTAAAAACATATATTTTATTGTTTGCAATGCTTTTAACTTGGACCAGTCTAAAACTTTGTTGTTTAGTAAAGAATTAATCACTGATTATAGACATTGCTTTACTCAAGTCTTAAACTTTAGTAGTCTTCATTAATCATTATACCAAAAATAACTTATTAGAACATTACCACCTTTAGACAATTCTGTTCGATTGCAACAGACCACATTTGAAAACATAGCGGCATAAGGATGGAATCAGTTGTAACAAGTAATTTATCATTTTTGTAACAATGTTTTCACATGTATTGATTTTATTGAACCTCAACTCTTTACCAAACAACAAAATTATCGACGTGTCCAAATTGAACACTTTTGCAGACGACAAATTAAATGTGGTTCAGTGTAGGAAATTTTCTTTTGAAAGGGTATAAAAAGTTGTGGGAAAAGGAGAAAATGCTTGTTACCAGCATTTTCTCCTTTTACCACAATATTTTCAAAAATCTTTTTCTTCAGGGTTGTTAAGATAAACGCTTGTTTATCCAAAGTTGTGTGGATCTTTCTTATTTTACAACTGTATGATTTCAAAGTTGTCAATTTGTGATATGTATAAGAATGAGTCAGCTCTTTACCTTTAAAAGGAGATCCTTTTCGAACATCAAGAAATTGCTCTTTTTCTCCATTTATTTTCAATGTTCTTACAACCAGTCTGTATCATATTTTCAGTGTGAATTTAGTTTTGCAAAAAATTAGTCTGAATGTTACTTTGTTTCTGCCACTGTGCAAAAGCTGTGGAAATTGAGATGCTGCAAGTTATAATACTGTATTAAAATATGTCTTATGTTTTATTTTTTTTCTATATATCCATATATTGATCTAACTATTGTCAAGCCAAAGCTTTAAATGTTCATGCTGAGAATATTCAAGTCTAGTTTACCAGCTTGTGCTTGCTGCTTAACAAATTTTACTTGTGCATTTCTTTTCAACATCAAAATTTATTTTTAAATATTGTTGAACATATAATGAACACTTTCATTGATGAAAAAAACAAAAACATTGCAGTTTCAAGGCTGTTTTTTTTTTTGGAATCTTCATCAAAATAATGGATAGTGTAAATCCAAGGTAAGAGGCTGCTGTAGACAGCATTTTCTCCTTTTCCCCAAATAACATCTACACTTTCAAAAGAAATTCCATGCTTTGAACCACATTTGAGATTGTAGTCTGCCAGTGCTTTGAATTTAGATGAGGATGAAATTGTTATTTTGGTAATAAGTAAAAATGCTCATCAGTAGTACAATTTGGAGATTACTTGAAGGTTCAAAGTGAATTTTCAAAAGAACACTGTCTGGTTTATGACAGTTCTAACAATTTGTCACAAAATGATAATCATGGGTTTTATTGAAAAAATAGCTGTTTCTACAAGCCTGAAATTTATCTTGGAGTTAAAGCAATCTACGCAATTATTTATTCTAAATCAATAAGAGACTTGTTGAACTCTCTACCACACAATTCCCTGTTTTAATGACCCTGAAGAAGAAACCTTTAGAAAAAAATTGTGGGAAAAGGAGAATATGCTGGTAAACAACATATTCCCCTTTCCCCACAATGTTTTCTATCCTATCAAAGACACATTCCATCATTTGAGCCAAATTTAAATTGTCATCTGCAAATGTTTTCAATTTGGACAAGGCTGAATTTGTCTTTTGTAGTAAAGAGTTAATATATTATACCAAAAATACAACTTTCAAGGTCATGTAGGGGACAAGACATTAGGAAGGGTTGGGGAAAACAGCCCTCTCTGTCTCTGGTATGTGCAGTTTGGTAAACAAGAATTATTCCTAAGAAATAGTAAAGCTTTGACTTTAACTCTTTTGGTAATTTGGTCATGTTGGAAATTTTTTAATGACTTACTGAAGAACTTTAATTTGAAATTATCTTTTGGTTTAGACTCATATTTTAAGTATTTAAAAAAAAATGTAAATCCACCCACACTTCAGACAATCCCAAGTTTTTTCCTTGACAGTCATCATTTATAAAAAGCTTGGCAATTATATTTCAGTCCGATTTCTTGGTCAGAATAATAATACGATGAAAAGAAAATTTAAATTTCGTTTCGCTACTTCATTTTTGTGTATGTAGTTTCGATTCAGAAAAAATGAAGTTTATATGTGCACTGATTCAAGAATTTAAGAGGTTAAAAACTTGTCAGTGTTTTTATTTCTGTTATTTTTGTCATAGGTATTGTAGATTTAAGTGGCTACTGCTAGTTTTTTTTTTCATTTTGGGAATAGTCACTTGTTCATTTTTTAGGGAAAAAAGTGTTAAATTATTATACAAACTTGCCTTGGACTGAACTCATTTTTTAAACTTTATTGTATGAAGAAAATGTGCATGAATATAAAAGTTGCCTTTTAAACCAGTCTAAGTCTTGTTGTTTCTTTCTTCAGTAATATTAATGGTTTGTTTGTATTGTTTAATGCAGGTTTCAACATTGTTTCACTTGTGTCACAGTGCCCAGTGCACTCTTGCATGCTTTCCTGAAGTGTCTTTTACCAATACTTGGCACAATATTCATCCCAAGCTAATGGCTGCTCTCCCACATATCCTCTGTGGAAACAAAGATTAGCATTGTGAGAGGAATGAATCCTGTAGCAATGACTATCATCAGTCCTTGGACAGAAATTGGCAGACCTTGGGATTCGAACCAGCTACCCCCTAGTTTTAAGCTCTGTACATTATTGAATGATTACTGGGTTTTGCTCATCAATCTACAACACTATTTCAAGTCACATAAAAGCTGAAAATAATCTGATTTCAATGTTTCCTCTTATATTCTTTGTGAGATCACAAGCTTTGATACTTGCCATATAAAAAGACAGCTTGCAACAACAGAAACATTCGCCTATACCAATAGAACTGGCCTATTCCCAGTCGTTTTTAGCTGCTTTAGCCAAAAGCTAGCAAGCTTTATTTATTTCAATCATCGTTTCGTCTGAAACAACAAAACTACAGTGTCCATTGCACCAATCTATTTTGTCAGCTATCATGATGAAAGCTCCTTTATATTCGTAGACAGTATATTGATATTTAAGTAAGCATGCCTATAATGGATAAGGTGAGGTAATCTTATTTTACCGTTAAATGATACATGGATTACTGACTTGTTGGGGAAAAAAATACTGCAATATCTGTCAATCGAAAGTCCTTTATTATCAAGTAGAGCGATACAGGGCCATCATGACCTTCTTTTGTGTTTGTGCACTACACCTTACCTGATGCATTCAACAGTGTTTTGTCACTTACTACAACCGTAGTTACTTTTGTTGCCATCCAAACTGAGATCAGACTGACCTTTGAAGACAGTGTAGATCAAGATCAGACTGTACAGAACGTGCATTCTAATCTTGAATATATCTGTATTTTTGTCAAAACACACTCGCTTGTTTCAGAAGTGGTGATTTGAAAGCCTTCATCTGCGGCCTCGCTAATGTCATGCCACTTTTTCAGCCAATTATGGCCAAAGGATTTATTGAAATGCACGTAAATAGTCAGCATCGAGTTTTCTGGGCCAATATGGCCGACTAGCCATTGAGCTATATACGGCATTCTCTGACCAAGTATGATAACGGTGGAATATTGTTTGGTATTTCATGCTTACGACCAGTGGAAAAATACCGATTTTATTTTTTAACTCTTCAACTGAAGGCGGAAACAGTAGTTCCCGCGCACTAGTCACCTAGGTAAACAGCGAGTGCCATTCAACCAGATGGAAATACGACGTAATTTACCTAACATTTCTCGCGCTTTACGTAATATTGTTATGCGGAGGGGGTACGCCACGGGATATTACCGAAAACCACTGTATTGGATTTTGATATAAGTCAAATAGAATATTTGATTTTTTTTTCGGTAAAAGATCGAAATTTATTTCATTACGTAAACATCATCGGTAATATTTTCACTCGAGGCTGCGCCACTCGTGAAACTATTGCCTATGATGTTCACTCGATGAAATAAATTTCGATCTTTCACTGAAAAAAAAATCCTCTATTGATTTAAATTCCAAATCTTTATTCCAAGACTAATTATCTGATTGGCCGAGACGTTCTGTTCCGATCAATCACATGGATAGGCTTGGAATTCAGGGTTAAAACAAGATATTTACAGTGGATTGTGGAAACGGCCACTGATCTTTTCAATTTCTAATACAAGGTCGATCTTTGATTCTTTTCCTTGAGTTTGATCTTCGGTTAAGCACACTTTTTACATGCGACGGCACATAATACAGAATGAACACTTTAATTAATTTCTATATACTTATTTAATGGAAGAGATGGTTGGCACAGATTATGCATCCTAAGTACACAAAATCTAGACCTGTTAATCCTCGAAGACCCCACCTTCAGGCTGTACGTGAAACTGCCATTGACTTTACCGCATACTAGTTCCTGTCAGTTGTCTTTCTCGGATACAAAAGTCAATGTGACACGGTTTTTACTTGTGTAATTTCAAGTTAATACCTTTTCCAAAGATCCAGTGTTTTTGATATCCCCGCTAGAGAATGCTCTTGAAAACATTGCGGGAAGCTGAGACAACGCTGACAGCCTGCCTTTTCTCATGTTCAAACAATTTTTTTTAAGTCAAAGACCAATCATCTTAGCGACATTTAGTTTGTCAACCGCGAATGCCTACAATTGGGAAAATAATAATAAAAAAAAATGTCGCTTGGAGTCTTTTTGGTAACCAAATCTATCTTAAGTGGGCTGTAGGTCAGTTGCTATAATTATATACTTATCATTCGCAACTTAACATATTAATATAGTTGAGGAAAACACGCTCGAATACATGAACTATTGCACTTAAACCGTAAGTTGAACATTCCAAAATACATATATTTTTAGTTAACATGTACAAAAAGATGCTGAATATTACAGATAACAAATTGTACCGACCGAACAAACATTTTCACTAGATGAGACCTTAAATAAACATTCATACAGCACCATTACAAAATGATATACTGCAATCTTTGTACAGATATCTTTTGGTATATAATCCACAAACATGTTAGCTGATGCAAAGGTACATTTTCAAATGGAAATTGGAAATTCGAAGCTAATTTTGTTTCTGGCATCACACGGCTTTGCACATTGCCAAGATTCCTTGTCCTATCAAAGGGCATGACCTAGATCTTCCAAAGCATCAAGATGTTCTAAAGAACTGCAAACAAAGAGGTAAATATGATCAAAGACTAACTTTTTGATGGACACTGCAGGCAGTGTAGATAAAGATCAGACTGCACAGTGCATGTACACATTCGACTAATTTGTCATAATATTCAGGCCAAAATAAAATTTAAAGTGTAATTATTACTATGTTGTCTCAAACATGTTCTAAATTCAAAAGTACCGAAATTTCTGACAGGCTAAACCAAATTGTCAAGTCACTGATTGGCTAAACCAAATAGTGAAGCCAGTCGGGAATATCGTGCCACTTTCTATGTCTGGAATAAAACTAAGAGGGCAAAATAGAATGGTTGGTGAATACGGGCCGAAATACTCAGGAGCCAGCATCGCGCCCAGGTACGTAACGTCTCTGTTCGAATTTTGTCTACCTTGGCAAAGCAGGCCTTTTTTTTAATCACAAACACAAGAGATTCTTATGGTGCAGATTAATACAAAAATAGCTAATCCAATAACTGTATAACAAAAATAGGAAACAGGAAATTCTTATCTAGGTATGTAAGTATGGAATGAAACAAGAAAGTTTATCAATAAATAACAATTACCAAGGGAAATACATTGCTATAGATATGTGAAGGATCATAAGGATTCAGTGATACTGTAACAGATAAATAATAACAGTCGAAGATAACTTAATATCACAGTGGGATAGATCTAGCACGCTGACAAAAATACATAGCAAAAAAATTACTTTGAGACTACATGTCGACGTTACTATGGTAACAAGTGACTTGAGATTGGCACATTATGCTACGAATGTTATGTTCGTGCAGATTTCCAGGTAAATAACAACAGTAACATCTACCTGGCCAGAACGCTGCTATATACCCTTAACTCTGAACCGGTAAACACAAAGCCCTAAACTTGTCCAAACTCAAAGCATTTGCAGACGGCAAACTGAATGTGTTAAAAGCAATATGATCTTCATTCGAAGTGCAGAAAACATTGTGCGAAAAAGTTAACATATTGGTTGGCAGCATTTTGCCCTATTCTCACAAAGTTTGCTGTTATTTCTTAGGTAATTTCTATCAAATTGCGCCACTTTTGTCGTCCGCAAATGCTTTCAATATGGACTAGTGGAAAAGCTGGTTGTGTGTTAAAGAGTCAACCCGGTGCAATCTGTAGGCAACTTCTATTGTTATGTAGCAGACAATTTTGAAAATATTGTACCGAAAGGAGAAATTGCTCATAACGAACGATGTCTGCTTTTGTCTCAATGTTTTCATGAGTAACTATAAAAGAGCTATGCTCTGTAAAAAGGGGGTTAAATGCGTCTCCATGATGCATAATACCAAGCAAGTCACACATAATTATGGATCCATAAAATCCATTTTGTGTAAAAGCCAACTGAATCTGGAGGTAGCCTGGTCCTTGGACATGTGCGAAATTTACCCATAGCAAAAAGTATCGACCCAGGTCAGCCTGCGCGGACTGCGCAGGCTGACTTGGGTCGATACTTTTTGCAGATGCATTAAACCCCCTTTTCACAGAGTATGCCTCAAATGCACATTACACCAATTCACGAAGATTAATTCAGTTCTATATGAACAGTTTCGAAGTCGTCTGCTACAAACTTGTTAAGTGTTGCTATGAGGACAGCTTTGCCTAGTAATATTTTCTGCACATGTGATAGTTAAACATCGCGGCAAAGGAAACGGTTATCGTGTATTAACCCTATACCAAACGATCCCATGATTTAACTGTGGATAAAGGGTTACGAAAACCTTGTGAGAAAAGGAGAAAATGCTCTTAATAGGCATCTTTCCTTTTCCCACAATGTTTTTCTACCTATTCAAAGACAATTTCCAACATTTGGTGCACATTCATTTTGTCATCTGCAAATCCTTTCAGTTTGGGCAAGTCTTCAACTTTGTCGTCTGGTTTAGAACTAAGGTTCAAAGAAAAGGTAAATTACTGAAGCTGTTGTAAAGTACTTAGGATCCCTCGAAATACCGTCCCATATGTCGATCACTCAGTCTAGGGAGGGCTTGCGTAGCACCCATTAACAAACAGGCTAAATTAGTCGAAAGTACCATAAAAAGGATAAGTCACGAAAAAGGAGAAAGGTTTGAAGGACTGGAAAACACTTTTTCTGAAACTGTATGGAAAACACCCTTAGAGAAGTAAGAAACGATTCTTCAAGATATACAAAAGCTTCTTTTCCATCCATTTTTCTAAACCTTTTATAATCAGGCGTGAAAAATAGCATGTGTGTGTTTATGGGTGTAAGCGGGGAAGACACTTTTTCCACTGATTTGTTGTTATCATGCTATGTTCCAACTTCCGATTCATCAAACACTTTATTATTTCTTAGATTTTAATCTGTTTCACGTGGTTAACCTGAGAGCGACACATAAACCCAACATACACTTTGAGCCTGGAAATAAGACCCAAATGATTGTAATTTCAAGGTTGCATTTGTCCAGAAGCGGACATTGAAGATCATAGATCAGACTGTACGTTTTGTGCAGTCTGGTCTTGATCTACACTGGCTGCGAAGGCAACTATAGTTGTGACAGACGCTTTAAAGGGTTAGCTATAAACTTATTTGCAGAGGTGCGCGAAGTTTCTTTGAATGTATCAACCGGAGTTATGACTTCAGTGGTTGCCACTAACCAGCAGTATGTCATGTAGTTTTGCCAAAAAAATGATAGATGATAGCACTAGTGTTAAACCCACGTTGATGTTACTTCAAATCACTCGTGCTTGGAACTGGAGGAGAAAGCTCTAAACACGCGTGTTTTGGAATTTGTATTTTTCTAATTATTTCCGCGGCATATTAGTAATAGCACGGCTATTGGTGCCTTTATCCATGCATGTCTTTAGAAATAAATGATGTCGAAGTGACTGATAATTCTTTCGAAATAATTTTGGAAATTTCAAAATTCCAACCCACAACCTCTGCAAAACTGGTGCAGGGCTAGTAACTATGTCTCCGAGGCTCGGCACGTGTGGTCTGTGTTAATTTTGAAATTTCATCTGTTGAGACATCAACATAAATACCAGAGTTCGATAATTGGAACTCACGAAGGACGAATAAGTTCGAAACCAGTATCTTAAACAGATCACGGTCGAAATTCAAAAAAGGATCCATGCTTCTATCAAGTCGTCATACGACTTAATATAATTATATCTACATGATGATCCGACAAATCTGCGTCACAGACCCCTCTGCGAAAGTGAAAACATGATGTAATTGTACTACATTCACACGAGATATAGAACTGTTACGTCTAAATTTTAGTTGGAGTCGCGTATTTTGATGTAGTAGAAGAGGGAAATTCATGACAATTTTTGTTATTCTAAATTCATTAAAAAAAGGATTGAATGATTTAGGCACACCGAGTGGTGTTTCAACATTATTTCATACATTTCTCGACGACACCTCCCATATTCATGAATGTTCTGGCTTTACCAGTTCTAGGCAAGAGCTCTAAAGTATGGCGCCAAAGTACACTCCCATGAAAAACCCAGTGCTTGCAGCGAGGCTCGAACCCGTGATCTTCCGAGTTTTGAGTGCTACACTTTTCCCCGAGCTATGCAGGGACCTTCAGTAACACAACTTCTGACTGGCTACATTTATGGTTTAGCAAATGAGGAATTGCGTTCCTTTGAATAAAAAAAAGGAATTTCGTTGTTGAATTGGTCTAGAGTCTCACATCTGTGCACTCTGTCTTTACTTGCACGTTGAAAAAACAATTAGAGCCTTCGAGGAAAACCGTTGATGTAATTTACAACAGCTCGAAGCATACTTTTCCAATTGAGGAAAAAAAAGGTTACATAAAACAAAAGAAATCACAAGAAATCAGTGTTTGTAAAAATCGTTCTCTTTGGCAGATCTGGGAGGATACTCTATGAACTATAGAACTAATCTATGCCCTAATCTATGTTGTGCTCCCGCTACTTCTAATGTATTGCCAATCTGCTTCATCGACACGATACCTTTCACATCACGGAATTACATTTCCATAATTTTCAACAAACAAAAAAATAGGACAATTCGGAACAGGTCTGCAATGCATTTGTCGTATTTTGTCCTGATGGACCGTATTCACTAATAATTCTAATTGTTCTTCTTATTCTAAACTACTAGACTAGCTATTTGATTGACTGACTGAATGATACGTTCTGTCTCAACCAATAAGATGGCCAGTATTGGAATATAAGATAAGAATTGAATGTAGAATGGTTGATTTATACGGCCCTTGTCTGTCTACAGAAGCTGGTATCATTGTCCATGTTTTCTGTTATTGTTCAATTTGTAACAGTTCTAACTGACCCTTGCGATCTATGGATAAAGCAGGATTAGCCGACCATAGTGCCGGTGACCAACAGGACAATGATGTGTATTTCTACGCAACACGAATCTCTCTCAATCTTTGCGTACATCAGCAAGAATACAAACTGCTGAGTTACACAAATTAGGCATCTATCTACAGCCAATCAAACTAGACACAACTCATAGCTCTGCCAAAGTGAATAATCAAACGCCCTACAACATACAACACATTACGGAATGTCAAAGAACAGAAACTTCATATCTAGAAAGAAATAGTCACTAACTAGTATAATCATGAATACTAAGATAAGAGTTGTAAACCTGTGGGGTGTAACGTTTAAGGAACTAAACCAAGATATCCAAAAATGAGCAAATAGTAAACAAGCATACATTTTACAGCTTACGCCGGTCAATTGTAGGTCACGCCACACACCATGTTTTCTTCAAATGGTAAATCGAAAATATATACACACAAAACTTAATGAAAATGTTCATTAATATTTGGCATTACACACACGAAAAACAGAACGTAATATGTTTGAATAATAGACAGTAGAAGAGCCACAAGAACCACTTGTCAACGGTCAGCGGTAACTAAGATGTTATTTTTGTTAAGTCTTTAGTCACATCTTAACACCGGCAGACGATTTTTGAAGTTCACAGCGAAGCCTTTTTTTTTCAATGGCACAATGTTTTTGTTGTCATAAGTAATTTTGTTTGAAACCTTAATTGGTATTGAACCTGTCAGAAAGTGATAGTATTGCCTCAATCTACAGCAACTGTACCAGTGAGAGAAAATTAGTAAAAAAGCCACAAGAATGTTTTAAAACATGAGACACAGCTGATTTATTTGTGACTAACAATTTTTAATTTTACTTCGGTTTTATCGGGCTACAGGGACTGATCCGCTGCAAAATGTAGAGGAATTCATGCCATAGTATAGAATAAAAAAGCGGACCGTTCAAATCCATAACCAGACTGCAAGTCCTGCAGTCTGGTCTTGATCTAAATTGTCCATAAAGGCTAATCCTGTCGATCATGAGGTGACAGAGAATAGGTATAAATCGACTTAAGCCTTCATCAAAGACTGCTCTAATTAAACTGACCGTGAACAAGTTCAATTCTGCAGAAACTTCCAGAGTCAGTGAACACAATCACAAGTCGCAATAAACGGAAGATACCGCCATCTCATGCTTTGGCTGCATCCCAAAGCCCCTTGGTAAACTATTGTAATTTGTCTGTTCACTGTGAGATTGAACGGTTCTTTTAGGGGTGGTGCCGGGCCACGCCTTTATGCGACGGTTGTAATCTCCAAATGTATTGCGACCATCTACGTTTTCCTCCTCATCTTCTTGTTGCCACATTTGTTGCTCTTGTTGTTGTTCTTGATAATATGCAGGGGATGGTTGTTGTTCTTGTCCTGAAGTACAGATGAAAGTTTTATAAAAGTTCTTAGTCTACAATTAATTTTACACCTCCACATTCATCAGTCCAAAACAATACTCTATAGAATGTTAAACAACAAATGAACATTTTCAGTAAGCAAAACCAACCAAAATATAATAAATTTAACATATTTTTGCCAAATAATCTCACAAATTATTGGACAGTGCAAACCGAAATTAGGCTGCAATTTATAATGCAGTCTGATTAATCTCGATCTCCATTATCCAGAAAAACATCAAGCATTGCTAGTACCGCTCTTTTTGATACTTTACATTCGTTACGGCTACATTAACCCTTAACCTGCTAAATACGAGAAAAGAAACTTTCAAGCCGATAGCAAAAACCCTAATTTTTCAATTTCAAAGGTAATTTTCGAGGAAAGATACCTCCTTATCGGACAGTGTAGATTCAAGATCAGACTGCACGTTCTGTGCAGTCTGATCTTGATCTACGCTGTCCGCAAAGTGTCCGTGATTCGCGCTTAGCAGCGTAAGGGTTAAATCATTACTCGCAAGAAAGCCAAAGACACAAGGTTCGTAATCCATTTAAGCGCCAATCTTCTCTCCTGGATACACAAGCTGGTCCCGCTATGATGACATATATCCTAGCCAGAAATGCTCAATATCTCGGTGACAATCGCTATGATATTTTATGAGCCGTGCTCTGGCAAATAAGGTTAAACGCAGCTCCTAGATGCATCATACCAGTAAGCCATCACATAACTATGGGTTCATAAAATCCGGTTTGCCAAACAACCTGCTGAATTCAAAGGTGGAAAGGTCTGGTCTTTGGACATGCAGAAAATTTACCAAAAGCAAAATGTTTCGACCCATGTCAGCCTGCGCGGATGCAGATGCATTAAACCCCCTTTTAACAGAGCATGACTCATTTACTGAAGAAAGAAATCAAACAGAACTAAACTAAAATACAAGTCATTTCGTTGAAATGATATCTCCCGCCGAAAAATACTCTTTTTTTTTTATAGAATAATGACACGGCATTAACTTAGAAAAAAAAAAGACGGCCATGATGGCCCTGAACTGGCTCACCTGAGCCTTTTGACCATGCATGACCCATTTCCAATATCTTCCGAGATATAATGACAAACATTCTGACAAACTTTCATTAGTACTGGACTTAAAATATGGCCTCTAGAGTGTATTCAAGCTTTTTCTATAATCTGTCTCAGTGACCTACTTTTAAGCTGAACATTGCCTATTTTCAAACTTGTAGAAGTTATCCAGACAAACATTCTGACCACCTTTCACGAGTATTTGAGAGAAAATGTAGCCTCTAGAGCGTACACAAGCTTTTTTGTACGATTTGACCAACATGACCAAAACTTGAGGAAGAATAGCGTTTTAAGGCCTGTCGACAACTTAGGTCATATTGGGCGCACTTACTTAGTAAACAATAATGCGAGGTGAAAATAACATACATGTGCAACAACATAAGACAAACATGATAAATGAGGAATGGACGAAACACAAAATGATGCCCCTTTTGTCGCCTTTTACGACATGCATGCTGTCACTTTTGTTCCGCCAGATGAAATGGCAGATGTGACGATCGCGGGACTGCAGTGGTTTATTCTTATACCCCCGATTAAACCACACGGGGTCCCACAGGCCAATTGATTCCCATTCCAAACCCTATTTACATCGAGAAAAAAATACAGGATTTGGAATAAGAACTACCCAGCCTGCTGCAATCCTACGAATTACGAGGAAAGCAGCCGTTTGTCTCTAATTTTAGTCGCCTTCTACGACATGCCATAGAGAAAGGCCGAGGTCCTATTCTATAAATTAAAAAAAACCCCGGGACCCCACGGGGAACCAACATGACCAATTTTCAAACTCGTCCAAGATATCATCATGACAAACATTGACAAAGTTTCAAGATAATTGAACTGAAAATGTGGCCTCTATAGCGTACATAAGGTTTTTCAAAGATTAAACCTAGAGTCCCAGTTTTTGACCTGATTTGATTCATTTTCAAACTCGTCCAAGATATCAAGACAAACAGTTTGACCAATTTTCAAGAGTATTGTAACAAAATGTGGCCTCTAAAGTGTACACAAGGTTTTTCAAAGATTTGACCTAGTGACCAACATTCTGACTATTTTTCAAGGGTATTGGACTGAAAATGTGGCCTCTAGAGCGTACACAAGATTTTTTTACGATTTGATCTAGTGACCTAGGTTTTGACCCGACATGACCCGTTTTCGAACTAGTCTGAGATATTATCAAGACAAACATTCTGACCAAGTTTCTTGAGTATTGGACTGAAAATGTGGCCTCTAAAGCGTACACAAGGTAAAAGTTGACGACGCACGACGGATGACGCACGACGGACGGCGAACGCCGGACACAGCACGATCACAAAAGCTCACCTTGAGCACTTCGTGCTCAGGTGAGCTAAAACCAGTATATCGGTGAACTATCATAAGGAATGTATAAATTTTCATCAATTTTCGTCTAGGATTTTAGAAGATGTCTGTCCGGAATATGTTCATAAGGTCACTGAAACCGGTAAAGTTGAAGATACTTACAGATTCGAAATTGTCGTCTGCACATGATTTCATTTTAGGACAATCCAAAATATATGAGCCCTGCTCTGGCATAAGAGGGCTTAACGCATCTCCGTGATGCTTCATATAATTATGGATCCATAAAATTATTTAGGAAAACAACCGACTGAATCATGAGGTAGAATGTTTTTTAGACGTTAAGAAAATTTGCGAGTAGCAAAAAGTTTCGACCCATGTAAGCCTGCGTGGACTACGCAGGCTGACATGAGTCGATACTTTTTGCAGATGCATTAAGCCCCCTGTTCACAGAGTGTGACTCATGTCATTTTGAAAGCATAAATGACAGAGTCCATTGTGTCATGTAACTCTCGGTCAAGTGAAGACCATTATACCATTGTCAAAAAATACATTTAAAGGTAATATGACTTTGAATCAAATATGCCAAATAACCGTAGCTCCTAAATCATTAAAAAGTAAACTTCAAACAGCTTAGAGGTTTTGAACCTTTCTCCATTGGAACTGCAAAATATCTTTCGAGGATTTGAGTAAATAATTCATGCATTCAACTTAACAGTGCTTCTATAAAATGACCATCTACAAACATGTAGTTATATAAATGATTAAATAAGTAAGGGCAACAATGTTCCCTAGTGCCGCTGAAAATGCATATAAAAACACTTCTTATATCTTTTGCTTTGAATCCCCTACCATTATATACAGAGTTCTAACGACCCTGAGGAAAAGGCGTAAAACACTGTGGGTTAAAAAAGAAAATGCTGGTAACCAGCATTTATTCCTTTCCGACAATGTTTTCTGTCCTTTCATAGACAAATTTTACCGTTTCGGCCACATTTCTTTTGTCATCTGCAAATGTGTTCAAAATGGACCAGTCTTAAAAAAAACATTGTCGTTTGGTAAAATGTTAAGCTACTAGGAAGAAGATATGGGTCACAAAAAGACTTAAGCCTTTAAATATTCCACAGGAGCTCATCCCTTGGCTTACAGCTGTATAATGACTTTCCAAGAGTGAAAAGACCAGCATGACAATATACAAGTGGATGGCATAGACTTCTACTTGCCAACACCTCTCAAAGCCAGAGGTTGTTCCGAACATTTACTGCAAAAGTATAAAGATAACTTGGGTGATGAAAAACACATTCTACTATGTAAATCAGCAGGAATGTCGTTAATTCAGCAAACATTTGACCATTCACGTAGATAATTGATATTCAAGCTGTCTTCTTTGATACAAAGAGATAAACAAGGTAGGACATACGTGAAAAAATAAAGCAGGTAACTGTTTTACATTCAGATTTTTTACAGAGGTCGAATCAAATAATACATTAAATGGAAAAATGAGCAGAACGTATTTTAGGTACAGAAGGAGTCAAGCAAGACAAGCACAAGGCACCATAGACACAACAACAATAGCCATCAATGTAATCTTTTACCTTTGATAAATAACTTTACTCTATCAAACACAATTCTCAAAGCCTTGATGAATCTAGGACGAATATCTTGGTGTTGAAAGAAAAATTCCCTTCCAGGTATTAAACACTGACATGTAACCAAGTGATACATACAGGATAATCAACTGGTTGTGTGTAATACTAAAAATCCGTCACTCGAATTGGGTTTGGTGTGGTTAAAAAACAGTTGATTATCTTATTTATCATATTCCTAATTCACCCTTTTTTATTCTAATAATTATCAAGAATGGTACAATATGAGCAATATAGGAAAAAAGTAGTTCCGGCAAATCTTCTAAAACTATATGTTCACTAGTGATGATACCATAATTATCATCACTAGTGGTGTTATTCACTGTGAAATTCCAGTAATTCACTGATAGGAATATGATAAAAAGACTTATACACTGTACTTCAGGACATAATTGATATTCTTAATAATTGAGGTATGTCTACTGAAGCGTCTTTTGAAGGTGTACAGATAGAATATTTTGTTGTAACAGTAAATTGAATCAAACCTAGTGCTCTAGAAGTATATTGCATCGATCAAAGGACACTCTTGCGAATATTACATGAACGTAAATGCGCGCAAAAGTCACAACAATTCATTTTGTATGTTTAATATGAATACAGACCGTGTTCGGTTTCATCTTGAATTAGATATTATTTTTCTTACAATTAAAAAAAAAAACACCGACGCAGAAAGCACAAGGGATTACACCAACGTGTGTTTCAGAAAAGTCCCTTTACAACGTAACACAATGCGTATTTAACAACCATATAATACCTTCTTTGTCCGCAACTTTGAGGAGCAAATCCGATTCTGAAAATGTAATGACATGTTTCGGATTAAAAAATAGAAAAAGAACATTGCGACGCAACTAGAAAACTAGCAACCGGCAAAAAGTTAATTTTCTAGATTCATATACCAGTTTGATAAATGTTGCAAAATTTGTTACGCTGACTGGTGGTAGTTAAAATCTTTCAGTTATGAAAAATTAAATGTTTTAAGATAATGCAAAAAGAATTCCCGCATCTGAAACCGGTATCTCCGAATATTACAAAACGATGTACAAATTCTCTATTATTCTACTTGTAGCAAACTATTAGGCACGCGCACCAATGTATTACAAATTTCTGGTATTTGGTTCGTTTCAATGAAGTGTTATGTCAAAACATTAACGATATGCTAAAACATTGACACTAAGACCTGGTGTACAACTATAACCTACAAACACATGTTTTTGTGTTGCAGAAAAGATGAAAACTGTATGAGACTTTAAACTACGATTACTGAAATATGAGTTCCAAGAAATTACTTCAACTTGTCAATTTCAACAGGTTACCGGAAAGTCAATAGAAATTTCAAATTGCATCAAGGGAATGAATTAGTGAGCTTATCATGTTGATCAAAAGTCTTAAAAGATAAATTTAAATAACATTTCGTTCAGAAAAAGGCTCGTAAAACTACATTTTCTAAGAACATGCCAGTTCCAACAACTACCTCGAGAAACTAATATATTTAAATTATTGCATATTTTGAAAACAAGAGACTTCGTGGTATTCAGGAGGACATAGCAAGCGTAATACGCAATAACTTGATACATGATTAACAATTTTGATTTGTCATTACCAACAGATTCATCTCAAATTTTCGTTTGACCAGACAAAGACAGTTCTAATTTTGAAATATGAATCAAGATTATGCTACAACAAACAGGGTCGGGTCCTGATCAGATGCCAAATATACAGTTTTATATGTTTAATTGTTACTCAACGTTAAGCCATGCATAAGCCTGCAACTGATAGGTCGTTAAACCGTACGTTATGGACTTCGTACCGTCAAAATATATTGCTGCGATGAAAAGTAAAACGCGAAAACAGTTAAAGAACTGCTTTCGCAAAATACATAAATATAAGTACGTAAAATACATATGTTTGTACTTCCAGCTCTTCAAGTTTGTTTACCATCTTCGTTGCAACACATGTAATTAAAAATACACTGACCATGCATTTAGGTTTAAGAATTTGAACCTAGTCACCGATGTTTTGTTCTTGTTTTTAGGTTCTCCAGCGAACAGCATATAGCGTAAATGTCGTATTTGATAATAACCAAACATTGTAATTATTGAAATCCACAGTGGAAATGGCTTCTTCTGCAACCCGAAGCTGCCCCACAGGTTCTGCATGGCATTCCCTTATGTATACTCAACAAATAAAGTTAAGAAAATTGTTTTTGAGGGCCTATGACAAAAGATCTACAACATTTCAAGATTTTGAATTTTATGGTATTATTAAGTGTCTAGTTTTCTTTAGAATGATGCTTTACTTGAGTTTTTAGCACCTGTAGCTGCTTGAAAAATCAATGTCAAAGTTGACTGCTCTCCCTATCATATTTCGCAAAACTGTAATTTTGCTCAGTTTGGTTAAAGAGTGCCACTATAGAGTCTCACCCCCCCCCCCCCTAAAAAAAAAGAAAAAAAACTTTAATTGGTCTTTAGGCTATTTACTTATCTCAGATAATTTGAGCAGTATTTTTGAGACTGGGCCAACATTCAGTTTTCAAATGGTCCAGTACATTGCCATTGCTATAGACATCGTCTAAGGAACTAGTGTTGAGAAATGCCACAAAGACGCCAACTTTCAATGGACATGCGACATCAAGCTTTGGGGATGCTACAATTTGGCATGACACAGAAAATGTTTTCAACTTATGTTCCCTTATTGTTCCCAATGTCATCCATCGCTTGAGTTCAAGATTTGTAGAGACCAACAGCACAGCAGACTGACCTCGTACTTGACGGTGGATCACGCCAGCTGAAGACCATTGCCTGCATATGTGTGCACTAAAATCAGGAATTCTCAGTGGTGCATAGCTGCGAGCATGCCTTCTTCAGGCCGACATCAGAGTCTCCATACGGACCGTGTGCAATAGGGCTTAATAGTGCTGGATTGTGAGAGAGACGACCTAATGTGTGTGTTGTTTTGACGCCAAGACACTGACAGGCAAGACTGGGAATTTTGAGACAATTTCGTAGATGGAATAACCAACAATGGCGACTGTATTGTTCAGGGATGAGTCTGGGTATGTACTGGACATGCTAGATAGGCGACAGGCGACATGTAGAAAGGGAGACTTAGGTCTTCATTAGTTTCGTGGGACATTTAACAGCCAAAACGAGTTAAGTTAAGAAATTAGGTAAAAACATGTCACACGACCCTAAAACTTGAAGGAGGGCTTCGTTTTTGTCGTTATTGGTATTTTTCAGTTGTTCTAGATCGGATCTAAGTAGGATAAAAATCTTATGAACATATGTTGATGCATTTATTGAAAATTTTGCTTTCAAAGTCTCTAAAATAGCCAAAAAAGCTTGTCCCACGCAATGGGTTATGTCTCTTATGCCTGTGATACTAGATCTTTATCAACCAAAGGCTTTCTGCATTGCTTTCAAAATATTCAATAGGATTCAAACTTTGATTTCTAGGCCAACTTTAAAGGAGGAGTTATGCCAGAAAATAAATTTGGGTGAAAAGGTCTGTGTTCCACAGTTTGACGTGAATTACGTTACCGACCTTGTACTGATATCGTATGACTAGATATAGTTTCAAATCAAACCGTAAAATAATTATAAATATTGCTTAGGATATGCTCAAACGGAATATGATAAGTTTCTGTTAAAAGAAAATTATAAAAACATGGTAAGGTTGGTCTTAAATATACATTCACAATTTTTAGTAGACGATGTTAATTACGTTACTACCCCACTACATACAAGAAAACGCAAATTGTTATACTCTACCAGTTTTTCTTTAATAAAGCACGATATGCAGACTTTAGAAATAATTAAATAAAGTTCCCACTACCTAATTGAACATTCTCAGTTGAGCAAATGTAAAAAAACGTGTATTACGTTACCGTGAATGACGTTACTGTCTTTTATAGTTTATTTAAGCTGTACAGGAAAAGGGCGAATTGATAGGGAACATTTCTACCGCAACTCCGAACACTCTTCACGGTGCTGTAATTAAATAACTTTTAATGTGGCAACACGTTGTATTTCTTCGAGAATATCATCAGAACTTTGCGGACGGTAAGTGTTGCTTATTTGAAAGCCATATTGTACGCGAAGATAGTTTATTATTTCTATCGATGTAAGAATGTCATGTTGAATTGTCTCACACGATTGCATAGTTCTTGTAGTTGTTTTATATGCTAGAAGTGTTGCTTTAAGTCGTAACGTAATTCACAAAATTGTAGCGTAATTCACGATGTGTTCATCGCTTTCCAGGACAATGGACAAAGCACTTGGGGAGATACAAAAGGCCTACAGAAAAAGGAAAGGCTAGAGATTACCTGCAAAACCAATCAAAACGGTTGAAGAGCTATTTTAAGCCACTGGACCACAGAAGCTTAGAATAAGAGAACGAAAAAGGATGCAATGAAGACATCCACGTTTTACGACTCTCGTATTTTTCTCAAATTTGACGAAGTTCGGATGAAACTTTCATCATTTCAACTTAATGTGTACACTTGGTTTAAGTTTCGCAAGCATTGCTATAAATGGTGTTTTAATTAAAGCATCCACTTCGGTGGACACTGCATAACGTTTCTGTGTTCAAATTCATTTTTGTTAGCAGGTCTGCTTGTTGTATTAGTCATTCAGAAGCAAGTTCTTGATATATTCAGCGTAATATTTGAACCTACTTAAGCGTTCTTTAACCCTTTACCAAACAATCCCTGGTTTTTACGACCCAGAGGAAGAAGCCTTCTGTAAACATTGTGGGAAAAGGAGAAAATGCTGGTAACCAGCATTTTCTCCATTTCCCACAATGTTTTTTACTCTTCTAAAGTCAAGTTTCAATTTTTGAGTCATGTTTATTTTGTCGTCTGCAAATGTTTTCAATTTGGACAAGTTTAAAATTTTGTCGTTTGGTAAAGAGTTAAGAATTGTGATAGTTGGTTAATTACGTTACCAAACATAGAGGAATTATTTCTATCCGTTTTGGTATATACAGAAGGTTCTTACTTAAAAAAGAACAATAATCCATTTGTAAATAACATACTTATCTTTGTTTTTATCACCGTTGTGATGGTTCAACTGTGAATGAACTATTTTTGTGATAGTTGCAAAACACTACAACAGAAGTTAAGTAAAAAAATTAAGAGTTTATTTAAGTGATCAAGTTTTATAATGGAAATTAATCATGAGTGTTATTTCTACATCATTCCATTACATTATTTTTATATGGTTCGATGTTCAGTAAAACTAAATATAAAGCCAAATTTTCTATCCTGTTCAATTTCTCCGCCCAATTCACGCTTGATAAATGTAAGGGGTGAAAGTAACGTAAGTCACAAGGCTTTTTTGGTGCTTGTTTTCAAGCAAACGCCGAACTTAAAGCAGTTGGTGTTTTTTAACAAAAATATTAAAAATCCACGCTAGGATTATAGTTGATTGAAATAATAATGTCTAAAGTAAAATCTAAGACACAAAATACCATGGGACAAAATTATCGAAAAATTGCTTAACTTAACTCGTTTTGCTGTTAAAGGAATTTAATTTGAAGTTGTGAAAACTTGGAGCTTAGGCTATTCAACTGTTTTGCATAAAAAGAGGGAATACTCGGTAAACATTTATTTTGCGAAAAATTACTTTTACCCCTGGATTACTTGACCCAGCGCCACAACAAGGATATTAGTGCTATCAGTCTGAGGAGAACACTTTTTTTTTCAAGCTATGATATATATCTAACAAAACAAATAAAAAGATAATAATTATTTGTTTTGGTATTCTTTTGTTCCATGGTTTTCTGAGATTTCCTTAACTTTTTTTTGTTGAGTATATTATGTATGTATGCGTATTCTCAACGGTTAAATGGTTGGGACGGAACTCTTTCAAGGCCATCACGCATAAATAATTTTTTCTTGATAAGTAACATGACGGTGTTTTCGTGCCCTCTGGAAACTTGAATATCGAACTCCACTATATTTTTGTGCTCTATTTCTGTCTGTTGCTATACATTATTTATATTCAGATGAACAAAAGTCTCTTACTGACTTTAGATTCTACATGCATATAGCATGAAGCAAGGCCTTTTAATTTGTGATGTTGTACTGAAGGAAATAGACAAATGACACTAACGCACTGAAAAACGAAAACATGGTCAATTAATACACAATAAAACTTCATATTATAAAATACAGCTAATCGATGAGCTTTTATACAGGTATAGTATCGACAAAAAGAATTGACATCGTCAAGAAAATTATAATTATGATGAACATCAAGGGATAGGAAATATCACAAGGAACTCATCATCTCCAGCAGAAGACCTCTTTCTTCTTAAAGCAGACCTCTTTTGAAACGATTGTAGCTAAAGCAGAAACTGCTGCTAAAGAGTAAAGGTTTTAGTTTCAACATGCATTCAATCCTATTTCATGTTAATCATGTCGGCCATGCTCAGTGAAAAGGGTTTTTGATACATCTTCAAAAAGTATTGCCCCCATGTCAGCCTGCGCACTGCGCACTGGCTGATATAGGCCAAAACTTCTTGCTATCTTTGTTCGACAAAATGGTTTTCAACGATTCGTAAATATGTGACGACTTCCTTGTTATAACAATAAAATTGGCCTGCAACACGCGAAAAAGGGCATTCGGACATTTGCGTAAAGTGTCGTTTCGGATCAGCCTGCGCAGTCCGCGCAGGCTAATCCGAAACGACACTTTCCGTTTTTATGTAATTTTCTGTTTTGTGCAAGCCTACTGTAGCACAAAATCTAATGTAGTCGTAAAGTGCCGTCTCGCATTAGCCTGCGCGGACTGCGCAGGCTGATCCGAGACGACACTTTACGCAAATGTCCGAATGCCCCTTTTCGCGTGTTGCAAGCCATATAATGCGTCACCGATATGCATTAAATCCGCTTTTCCATGAGCATGGCTCATTCACATGTTATTAGAATGTTTTTGGAGTCGCCTGCTGCAATGGAGATAACGAAAGAATGACTATACTAATGGTTATAGGGACAGGGAAAAAGTATAAAATATACATTCACTCTAATCTACGATTTTTGTTGAGTTTGACGTAAACCGATGTCGTGATAAAGGGCAGCCGCCATTTCATTTCAAAAGTTTTGTTTTCCATTAGAACTCAGGATCCATTTAATATACTAGTATATATATAAAAGAAACTTTCGTCATGAGTAACTTGGATAAAATGTGCGCGACCATCCCATTCAATTCAATTCATCGAAAAAAACTGAGTGAAAAGAAATTAAACTTACATAAGAAGCATACACAAATTTACGAAAAAACCCACTGGTCGGGTTGCTGCTGTTTATGGCAGTGAAAAGGTGGTAAATCTGTCATATCGCATATACTAAATATCAAAACACTGATCTTTTAACCATAGATACCAACTTAAACTTACCACAAAATAAACATGACATCTGAGAAAAATGAGAAATATGGTGGGAAAAGGGAGCAATTACTAGAAGGAAACAATTAGTCCCTTTTCTACCGTGTCTATAGGACTGTATACTACAGGAGCGTTAGAGGTCACATTTTTATGGTGATTCATGTAGGTCAAAGACAGATCGTGAAGATGCATACAGGTCATTCCTTGAAGAAACAGATGGTATGAAGACTATCATCAATAAGGTCATTCCTTACATACAGAGATGGTATAGAGACTGTCAATAAACTCTTTAATCATATTATTCCAAATCCAAAGCTTGATTTAAAAACTGTATAGACAGTGTAGATCAAATATCAGACTGCACGTATAGTGTCTTGAGTCCGTTCTTGATCTACATTGTATGCAAAACTACTTACGGTATATTTCACAGAAATTACGCTTTAAACAGCAATCTCTCAATATTGGGAACTATTCAATGCCGCCGCAATATGTATTACAACTATTCAGAGAGAGTTTACAATCTTCATTGATACAGGCATTGGACGTAAAAGACTCTCAGCTTCTCACCGCCATATAACTGAGAGGCGCTGTGGCAAAGGGAGTTTAATGCGTCTCTTTGATGCATTACACCACGCAAGTCATCATATAATTATGGATACATAAAATCCGTTTTGTCTAACAACTGACGAAACCATGAGGTAGACTGGTCCTTTGACATGCGGAAAATTAACCGGTAGCAAAATGTTTCGACCCAAGTCAGCCTGCGCTGACATCGCAAGCTGACCATGGTCAATATTTTTTGCACATACATTAAACCCCCTTTTCACATAGCATGACTCATATGTTCAACTATTTTTCAAGATCTTTAATAACAGTTCAAAAACAAAAGGAAAAACCGTTTGATTTTTGTTTAGAACTAAAGCGGATAGCAATATTACTCCGCACACTGCATTCTGGGACCGTGTCAACCATTCCATATTCAAGTCTAATTATAATTTCAGAGACCAGCCATCTGACAAAGGGTACCAGCCAATCAGCTGGTTAGTCCTGGAATACACAATTAGAACGATATTGAGAATGGTTTGTAAATAGAGCCCCTGATCTTTATTTATGCCGTGAACAAAAGTTACTATGTAAGCTTATGGCGGTGAAAAAGCATGGGGTTTCCAGGTTTCGTATGTTGGTGCTGTGTTGGCCACTATAACTGATGGTTACCTTAGTAATACTTACTGCTTTAATACTGCTGGCCTATGACAAAATACAAAACAAAAGTAGATACATTTACAATTGACATAACAAAGTACATATCTACACAGTTAACACAAGTTCTGTAACACGGACTCGTGAGTGAACATAATGGAAGTAATACATGTCTAAGGGCAAAAAAACGTGAGAAAAAAATCAGTGATTTACTTTATGAACTTTAGGGGAACCTGTTAAAATAAAACTCGATCATATTTATAAAAAAATCATGGCCCTGATTTGCTCACCTGAGCCCTTTTGACCTATTTCCAATCTCTTCCGATATCAAGACAAACATTCTAAAAAAAAAAATTGATGAGTATCGGACTGAAAATGTGGCCTTTAGAGTGTACACCAGTTTTTTCCTAAGATTTTCTATTGAACTCCACATGACCAATTTTCAAACTCGTATATCTCATCAAGACGAACATTCTGACCAACTTTCATGAATGTTTGACTGAAAATGTGGCCTCTATCGTGTACAGAAAGGGTTTTTTCTGCGATTTGTCCCAGTGACCTACTCTTTATCCTGATGTCACCAATACTCAAACCTTTCCGAGATGTCCTCAAGACAAACATTCTGACCAATTCTTGTGAGTATCGGACTGTAAATGTGGCTCCTACAGTGTACATAAGCTTTTTCTAGGATTGGTTCCAGCGACTTATTTTATGACCAAACATTCTCAAAAACATTCTCAAGACATACACTCTAACTTGCATGAGGTTAAAGATATGAATATGAATAAACATTCTGATCAGCGTTCATGAGTTTTGGACTGAAAGTGTCGCCTCTAGAGTGTACACAATGTTTTCCAAAGATTTGACCTGGAAACCTAGTTTTTCATCCTATGTGACCTTTTTTCCAACTAGTCCAGAATTTCATAAAGACAAACAATCTGAACAACTTTCACGCGGTTTTTCAAAGATTTGACTTGGTGACCTAGTTTTTTACCTGACTTCTTTCAAGATATTATCAAGAGAAACGTTCTGACGAAGTTTCATGACTATTGAACTGAAAATGTCTCTACAGCGTGCACAAGATATACATGTTAAGTTAACGACGGAAGACTCGCGTTGGACGACGGACACAGCACGATCACAAAAGCTCACCTGGAGCACTTTGTGCTCATCTGAGCTAAAAGTAAAAAAAAAAAATAAGCGAGCGCTGTTAGAATTCTAACTGTCCAATATATACTATGTCATTTGCAGTATGTTTCCTTGATTGAAATGTTCAGTTTGTTTATTTGGCTCTTTAAGGCTTGATAAACGTGATCAAGAAACAATGAATTATCTAGATACTTACGTCTGCAATGATAATGCACAGAGTTCAGAAAACTTATGCAGCACAGATGTTGACTTGTACAAAGTGTATATTGGAATAAGTTCGTTGGCCTCATGCCAAATTTTGTACATAACCTATTTCTGGATTAATGTTCCGAGTCACAACTCAGATCAGCTTTATATGCTACACAAAATTTCGTTAGGCGAAAGGTAATTTGTATCAATCGAATATCACTGCTTCTCCGGTTTTTAAATTGTATTGAAGCTCTGCTTCCATCGAACCTAATGACTTTACATTGTTTGTGAAACAAGTTCTAACAATTTGTAAACCATTTTCGGTATTTGCATTCTGAAAAACCTAACCAGTATTCGCTCTATGATGTAGGCACTCCCAAAGATAGACCAAGAGCCTCTGTTGTGATTAGCAGGCGCTCTTTCTCAACACTAGACCTACTGTAAACGTGACTGCAAAATTCAATCTGAATCTCAAACATTTTAAATGGTTTTCAAGGGTATACAAATGTCCCGGAATACTGAAGCCACAACTATATCTTAAGCCAAAAATGAAGGCAAACTATCCTAGAAAATAATTATGTGCCAAATGTTTGATCTATGTGAACATTACACTTTCTGAAAAAAAAGTGCAGCAGACGGTTTTAAAAACTATGGATAATTAACATCAATAAAGGTTTTATACTAGAACACATGTAATTTGGAGAATTTCTTCTTTACGATCAGTTTCTCTTTTCGTATGCTGCTAAACGTTTCAAAATCGTCTGCGGGAAGGTCGTGACTTAACCAAAAGTTCCATTTTTTTCATGACACACCTGTGCTACCACAATGGCGAGAGATAAAAGTGGTACAAGAATGTTTGGTTATTGCCAGCACAGCGTACTTGGTGGATAGAAACATCTAACTGCCATAAAGATAATGAACTCTGATTATTGTTGTTTTATTACAGCTGGAAAGTGACGCCAGCAGCAGCAAGAACGTACGCAATATACAGAAAATACATGTCGGTACTTTGTCGAGAGAGTAGCTCACATTTTGTTTTGCAAACTGATAGGTCATGAACATGAATGAATTACGCCTCTACAGTAAAATGTCTGATCCCTAACAAATGCTACAAATGTTATTTAATTTTTTCTCGATGCATAGAAAGCTATTCTCAAATTTTAGCAAAGCTTAGCTAGCAACCGTTAGGACGTTCAAGCGGAAATGCAGGATCCATTTTGGTCAAAATATAAATCCGCCATGCAAGGTGCATTTCAGGTTAACACTTTCACATTGTGTGGTTCTTGTGTCTTTGGTGAATTAAACCTTTAACCAAATATCTCGTATTTTAGCGACCCTGATAAAGAAGTCTTTTTCAAAACATTTTGGCCGAGCCCCGGTAGCTCAGTCAGTAGCGTGCAGGACTTGAGAACACGGGGGTCCAGGGTTCGATCCCTGGCTACGACTCCTGGCTCGGCCAATTTCTTTCCGAGGATTGATGATAGTCATTGCGACAGGATTCATTCCTCTCCCACCGCTGACCATTGTTTCGACGATGATTATGTGGGAAAGCAGCCAGTGGCTTGGAAAGAAAATTGTGCGGAGTACTGGTAAAAGAGACTACAGGAAAGCATGGATAGGTGCACTGGCCGCCGCGATATAACTGAAATAATGTTGAAAACGGCGTTAAACACCATACAATCAATCAAAACATTTTGGAATAAGGAGACAATGCTAGGAATCGCATTTCTTCTTTTGTCATAACGTTGTCTACCCTCTCTATGACAATTTCCATCATTTTAGCCACTTCAAATTTGTCGTCTGCAAATGTCTTCAATTTGGAAGCGTGTAAAATTTTGTAGTCTGGTAGAATTAATCCTACATAGTTTTAAAAGGCTGATTGTTATGCTGGCCCTATTTTTTTTTTTCAAGAGAGAATTTATAGAATTCTACATTTCATCTTGTTAATTTTGCTCAGTGCTCACCTACAAGCTAACGATAAACATTGGCGACTTTAGAACATGGCATTCGATTAAGATTTGCAATGCTCACACTTACAGGACATATTCATTCCATGCCACGTACCGTGCAAATACCTTAAGCCTAGCAAATAATGTTTCGTTTACCAAAAATTGCCCTTCAATAAATCGTTTGAGCTTTTTATTTAGGTACAAGTGACTTGTTTTCAAAATTTCAAGTATATCATTGAAAATACATAGAGAATGTTTTTACCGAAGTTATATACTGGCCTTGGGACATGTAATGTGTAGGATTAGTGAGCGAGCGTATATAACCAAGCCTACAGATACAGTAACACTTGTTGATAGGAACATCTGGAATAAATATGGCGGCTTTTATCTCCTATATACGTAAGCAATTACATCAGGTCATAAGACTTAATTCGAGAGAACAAAGTATCGCTTTCTACAGATTAAAGCATTATCTAGGCGCATAAAAACGATCACGAAACACAACCATCCTCTTGTTGATTATGATTGGGTTTAATAACTCTTAAATATCTGATTTAGTAAAAAAGAGTAATAAGATCAAACTGTCCCTACATGTGGACCGATCTTGTTCTACACTCTTCGTAGAGGGCAATTGGGGTCGTGATACGATGAATATTTGATGACACATTTCTAACATTGTATAGAAGGTATTACTTTAAATTTTGTGTAAGATAATGTATTATCATTTTAAATTTCGGCACAACACAGCAAATTTTTGGTAACAATGAACAATCAAAATGTTTAAAGCAATATTTCTTGTCTGATTGCTAGTAATACTGAAGCATACACATGTACGCAGCTGAGATATGAGAAAATATAAAAGGAGAGTAATTTAATAGTGAAATTGTAAAAAACACACAAGAAACAGCATCGGCTATAAATCAACTAAAAATTTAGTCATTCAATTCAGCGTTGATATCAAGAAAAAATAAAAGGGAGACTGCACAAATTATGTCTAGCTAGCTTTTAAAAACAAAATGCATTACATCAATCAATCATGAAATGGTAAAGTACTATTTAGAATTCCATCATCACTGTGGTTAAAATTCAACTTGTTAAGAGTGATCTACGATACATGTTTCCGACGTAATTCTTACGGATACAACATAAAGAATATACCTATATGATCATTTACAACAAATCCATATATATTTGCTATAGCACCATTACTATTTTTGAACTTTCATTCAATGACGTTGAAAAAAAAAATCCGTGGATACGTAGAGAAAATGTTTATGATAATCTATTCAAAGTTTTCACTTTTGTTCTTATATACGTAGAGTATTTTAAAGCTAGTTCTAAAAGCTGCAATGATCTAAAAGATTTAGAAAGATAGGCCTAAGTATTGTCACTCACCTCTATAATATGACTGTTGTTGGTGTCCAGGACTCGAGCTTTGCCATCCTCGAGCGATTGTGTTGTAATTTCTACCCCCAAGAACTTTGGGTTTATTTTCAGGGATCAAACTATGTTTAGACGCAGGAGCCACGACCGGTTGAAAGTTCCTCTGGGATGTTTTGGTTTCGAAGGCGGCATCCACGTTACCTGAAGCCGCGGCTTCCCAGGGGGTTGGTTGTGATCTGAGAGATTGGTGTTGGACGATCTGTTCCAGTCTAGTGGGTGAGACCGGAGAATGTTGGACATTGCTGTCGTCGATCACGAACCTTTCCACCCGAGCTTGTCGTTTTTGAAACAATTTAGCTCCCTTGTTTCTTCCACCTTTGTGCAAGTCGGCAGCGATGCTGAAGCACACATTGGGCGAGACTGATTGGTGGTCAATTTTCGGAGCCACCAATCTCAGCCTCTCAAATTCTTCCTTCGTTAAACTCATTTTCTCTCCCTGAGAAACTTGCCCGGCAATTTTTGGTATCCTGAACATAAACAAGGGTTTATTACCACCTTCTTCCCAATAGAGTTCACTATCTAAATCATCCAAGTCTGCCACATCTCCTGCCGAGGAAGAATATTCACTAGTACCGTGTCCAAGAAACAAATCCCCTCTCTGATCGTGAATCCATTTACCTGACTTGCGCTTTCGCTTCATAAACATGCGCGCACCTTTCGCGCGTTTATTGGCAGCAGACGTCAGAGAGTCAGCTATCTTCTTACACATTGACATCTGCTCGTCAATCGTGGGATAGCGATTAGTGTGATCGTCGTAGAAAGCTGAATCCGAAAACAGTTTTTCTGGAAGAGAAAAGGAAAGAATGTATTCATTTATTTATATATTTATGTATTAACTTTAAGCGGCAACAAACTAAAAAACAAACAGAAATGTTGCTTAATACGTAATGCTTCTCTTTCTATAGAAATGTAATCTTCATCTACCTGAAAAAACGATGGCAAAATCAGACAGACTTTTATTAACTCTTAAACTACTAAATACTAGTTTAAAGAATGAGGATTTCCAGCCGATAGTATATACCAAAATATTATCATTACAAAGTTCTTGATGTGGGAAAAATCACAATATCAGATACTGTAAGCTATATGATCAGACTGCACGTTCTGTGCATTCTGATCTTGATCTACTGTTCGCAAAAGAATATTGAGTCGCCCTTGGCAGCCGAAGGGTTAATTCAGGAAAATCGAATTTCAAAACGATTCTTCATCTAAAAGCATAGAAATTTGATATGAATATGATATTTACATGTGATTCGATGAAGTTTATAAAATGACATCAGATTTTTCATTTTGAATGCCAATGGATAAAAAGAAATCTGACTTTGTAATTTACATCTCCAACATATCGCAAGAGTATTCAAATAATCATATTACTTAATCCGCTTTATATAAATACGAGCTCGTATGCGACTCTGAGTTCTAGCAAATAGTGTAGACCAAGATCAGACTCCATAGAATGTACAGTCTGATCTTAAATATACTTTTTCTGATACAGTGAGATTCTGCGGACATTTTGAAATGGCAACATTTGGATTTTATTACTGGTTTGAAATTTAGATGAAGCAGCAGTTAAAAGGATTATACATTGCTGTACAAATATGCACTTCAATGGTTTAAAATATTCTCAACATATATAAATGAGCCACGCTCTGGCAAAAGGGGGCTTAATGCATCTCCGTTATTCATTATACCAAGCAAGCCATCACATAGTTATGGATCCATAATAGCCACTTTCTTTAACAACCGACTTAATCATAAGATAGACTGGTCCTTGGACATACAGAAAATTGACCAATAGCGAAAAGTTTCGGCCAAGGTCAGCCTGCGCAGACTGCGCAGGCTGACCTGGGTCGATACTTTTCGCAGATGCATTAAGCACCCTTTTCACAGAGCATGGCTCATATAAATGAGCCATGCTCTATGAAAAGGGGGCTTAATGCATTTGCAAAAAAAAAAAAAAAAAATGACCAAGGTCAGCCTGCGCAGACAGCGCAGGCTGACATAAGTAAAATCTTTTTGCTAATGGTCAATTTTCTGAATGTCCAAGGACCAGTCCACCCGGGGATTAGACAAAATGTTTTTACGGAACTATAATTATGTAATGACTTGCCTGGTATAATGCATCACGGAGATGCCTTAAGCCCTTTTTGTCAGAGCACGGCTCAAAATTAATAATGTTTCAGTTTTAGGAACTCATTCAGTTCGAAGGTGCTTTATGTAAAAATTAAACGTGTTTTAACATTTTTTCCGGATGACAAAATTTTAAATTCATCAAATTTGAAAGCTTTTGCAGAGGACAGACTGAATGTGGTTCAACTGAGAGAGAGAGAGAGAGAGAGAGAGAGAGAGAGAGAGAGAGAGAGAGAGAGAGAGAGAGAGAGAGAGAGAGAGAGAGAGAGAGAGAGAATGCTGGTTTGCAGTATTTTTTACTTTTTCCCACAATGTTTTCAAAGCTTTCTTAACAGCTAAATCATCTCACCTAATCATTCCGAGCTATAATTAATGAACATCTACATGTCAAGAGAAAAATATCTGGCTATACTCCTGCTCAGTAGATAACTTACGAGTAACATGTCATAACAAAAATATGCTTGATTGATATGTACTGTATCCTGCATACAAGGTACCTGAGTACAATTGTTAGTTGGTTGCCTGTCAGCCCTTTTGGCTCCTACACTTGACTCAGTGCGGTTTTTCAAGTTACTTACAGTTTGACCATGACCAACACTGTTAACAAAGGCACCAAATACCAAAAGCGGACATAAATTACCCTAAGGCTAATACAAATTAACAGATTACAATGTAATAAAACAGAAAAAAAAAGTACAAAGAGACAAGTTTTTATACCACACCTTGTCAGATGGTGTTGGTAGAGCATAAGATTGGCATCGAAAGAAAACAAGCGACCAAAGAGAGCGCAAGTCCTCAGAGTTAAAAGATCATAGTATCAAGAGTACAGGCGCTTGCTTTATTATACTGCAATGCCATAACTCCAACTTCCAAGACCAAACATCTGATTGGCTGAAACGATTTGCGCCAGCCAATTGGAAGACTGATCTCGGAATTGAGAGTAAGAATTAAATTCTAAATGGTTAATGAATACCTTTGCAAGAGGAGCATGCCAAAATCTGCGTTCGTGTAAGTGAAAGCTAATCTTGGTCGTCTTTCTGATACTGGTTTAATTCCCTTTAAACTAAAACACCGCAGAAATAATGGTTTCTTCGATTGAATACCCTAACTCAGCTGATAAAAAAGGTTCAACTATAGCGGTATAGCTATAACACCTGCATTAACGATAGGGACCTTTCATTTCTTAAAGGGGAGGTATTCTAACTCTTTACTAAATGGGAAAATTTTAGGCTTGTCCAAATTGAAAGCATTTGCAGACGACAAAACAAATGGCGATAAAATGATGAAATTGATGATTTTTTTCTTCTGAAAATAGAGAAAACATTGTGGGAAAAGGAGAAAATGCTGATAACAGCATTTTCTCCTTTACCCACAAGGTTTTCAAAAGGCTTCTTTTTCGGGGTCCTTAAAACTTAAAATTGTGTGGCAAAGGCTTAAGGGAGACAATTCAGACTTAGTCTGGCAGGTTATCGTTCGTTAATACAAGAAGCGACCAATAAAGTACCACATCAGATACAATACCGTTCTGTTGATTTGAGCTTGAGCATTATAGGTCATGCGTTTCAACTCTTGAAGCGCCTTTCAAAACTCTGACTTTGCTGCCAGTAAAGATCAAAACCAGACGGCAGAAGGCGCGCAGTCTGATTGTGAATCTACACTGTGCGCCTTGCTGAGACATGTTGGACAGAATCAACCAAGAAATCGCAATTATTTTGGACTTATGAAAATGTCCGCCGGGTTTTTTTTTGCGCTTAAAGGGTTAATGGCGCCCACGTGTTCTGTGATTGACAGTCAGGACTGATATCTACATGGTGGTAACTGGTCTAATTAGGCGCATCAATTATTCCAGTATCGAGCTAATGACTGTGATAATTAATGACAGAACGGGACCTGAGTACATGTACATTGTGTGAATCTACAACTTCCAATATTCCTTTTTAACCCGTTACCGCACAATGCCGCCTTTTAACGACCCTGGGAAAGAAGCCTTTTGAAAACATTGTGGGAAAAGGAGAAAATGCTGGTAACCAGCATTTTCTCCTTTTCCCACAATGTTTTCTACCCTATCAAAGAAAAAAAATTGCACCATTCAGCCACATTGCAAATGGTGTCAAAATGGACAAGTTTAAAATTTTGTCATCTGGTAAAGAGTTATCACTTCCGGTGACGACAAAATTTCAAACTCGTCCCTGTTGAAAGCAATTACAGACGAAAAACATCAAGCGGAAACGATTGAATATCTCTTCGAAAGGGACATATAGGATCTGACATGAGTTGGCTTTTGAGATAAAATTTTATTAAACGAGTCTAGGGAAATGTTATTAAGCGAGCCTTTGGCGAGCTTAATAACATTTTCCTTGACGAGTTTAATAAAATTTTATCTCAAACGCCAACGAATGTCAGATTCTTTTTATCACATAACGATATTTCACGAAATATAGATCAGATGATGCAAAACCATTTCAGATGCACCCGCGGTAATATCCATAAAACCTATTCACTTCTATGAAATACGTGGGGTGATCAGAAAGAACGCGAACCACCCGATTATTTCAAAAACTACTTTACTTAAGATAACAAAAATTTGCACAGATGAACATTAATTACCTGGTTACTTACTCAAGCGTTTAAATGACGTCATAGGCAAATAAGAAAAGAGTGACGTCATTTCAATGACATCACATACTGCGTTAGCGGTTCACAATGTCGGATGACGTTTTATTTGAGCAGAGAGTAATTATAAAGTTTTACGTTAAACTCGGAAAGTCTTCATCGGAAATTAAGGCCGATGTAGATAAAGTTTATGGGGACTCAGCACTTAAGAAAACCAGTATTTATAAATGGATTGGACGATTAAGAGAAGGACGCGAAACCGTTGAAAATGACCCTAAATCTGGCCGTCCATCAACATCAGTAACGGACAAAACTATCGCGGATGTGCAGCAGCATGTAAAGCAAGATCGTCGAGTTACTGTCAGGGAAATAGCTGACACATTTAGCATTTCCTATGGAAGTGCACAGGAGATTTTAACTGACAAACTTGGAATGTCGCGTGTTTGTGCAAGGTGGGTGTCTCGGCTACTGACGCCCGAGCAATTGGGGGTTAGGGTCGAAATTTGTTCTGAAATTTTAGAACGCATTAGGAAAGAAGGATCAAACTTTACTGATCGTATTGTGACATGCGATGAAACATAGGTACACTTTTACGAGCCCGAATCTAAACAACAAAGCAGTGTATGGAAACATCCAACATCGCCGTCCCCTGTTAAAGCCAAACTTTCTAAGTCTGTTGGTAAAGTTATGTGCATCATGTTTTTCTCTTCTCAACGTTTTCTTCTAAATCATGTTGTACCTATACATACTACAGTCAATGCTGAGTATTATGCCAGCATTATTCGAATGAATTTAATACAGGCCATCCGAAAAAAACAGCCGGAACTTCTATGGAGAGGCGTCATTTTACATCAAGATAATGCTCCCGCTCACAAAGCCAAACTTGTACAGGAAGTTTTGAAAAAACTAAACATAGAAACATTAGACCATCCTGCCTATAGTCCAGACCTGGCCCCATGTGACTTTTGGCTATTTCCTGTTTTGAAAGATTCTCTACGTGGCACGCGCTACGAGAGCAGAGAGGAGCTAACCCATGCCATGACCGGGTCGTTGAGAGTGATGTCACGTGACGGGCTCGCGCACGTGTTTCGCGCATGGGAATCAAGAATGAATAAGTGCATAGAACACAAAGGAGGTTACTTTGAAAAACAGTAAACATTCCAAGTTGATTTTTATAACAATATTCCGATAAAGGCACTGGTCCGCGTTCTTTCTGATCACCCCTCGTACGTACAAAATGACGTCAAAAATGACGTCAAACAAATATGATATCAAACGTGTATAAGATAAGAAAATTCGTAATGGGTATATTACACTGAAAACAAGGGAGGTTATGTGATAAAATATTATTACAAAAATCATACAATATGTTATGGATGTTCCAGGCAGTAAACTGTCATTTGCTCAAACTTATCCTACCCCTTTTAACATTACTTTACTTCAGAAATGCGGATGTAAAGCTTTGGAAACTGAGCATTTATAACGTTGTTATATGTAAAAAAAAATGCAGCTAGTCTGCTTAATTCTAGAACTATCTACATAACCCTTAGGTTATTAAGGGCGACTCAACGAGCAGCTTTAGATGACTGCATCAGTGGCATTAAAACGAGTCGAGCCCTGGTAGCGCAGTCGGTAGCATACAGGACTCAAGAACAGGGGGTCGCTGATTCGATCCCTGGCTCGGCCAATTTCTTTCCGAGGACTGATGATAGATATTGCGACAGGGTTCATTCCTCTCTCACCGCTGATCATTGTTTCGAAGATGGTTACGTGGGAAAGCAGCCAGTGGCTTGGAAATAATATTTTGCGGAGTACTGGTAAAAAAAAATCCAGGAAAGCATGGATAGGTGCACTGCCGCCCTGATATAACTGAAATATTGTTGAAAACGGCGTTAAACACCACACAATCAATTAATCAATCTGCCATTAAAAGGACCAGATTTTCAATTGTTATGTAAAAATTATTAGATTTAAAGAAAAAGTGAAATAATCAAACCAAAATGAAGCAGTCATACTCTGTGAAAATGCCGTTTAATGCATTTGCAAAAAAAAGTATAGACCCAGGTCAGCCTGTGTAGGATACGCTGGCGTGAGTAGAAGCGTTTTGCTATTGGTACATTTTCTGCATGTCCATGGATAAATTAACCTCACTTTTAATCAGTTATTGCATTTACATTGATTTTATGGATACATAATTATGTGACGACATTCTGGGTATAATGCACCACAGAAATGCATTAGACCCCCTTTTCATAGAGTACTGCTCAAATAAAATAATTCTGTAACTATTTAAATTAGCTGTAAATCCACCCCAATACTTCTAAATACTCCCTATGCCACTTGTACAACTACAGAAGTTATCAACTACACGATCCTGACTGCCTCGCTTTAATAATCGATTTCAATTGAACGGCCGTAGATTTA
Source organism: Hippopus hippopus (assembly GCA_946811185.2). Taxonomy (NCBI): domain Eukaryota; kingdom Metazoa; phylum Mollusca; class Bivalvia; order Cardiida; family Cardiidae; genus Hippopus; species Hippopus hippopus. The sequence continues at coordinate 38,571,326 of OX328096.1, forward strand.
ACAAAAGCCTCTAACTAAATTTGTGCTGACCGAAGTTTTTAAACCAAACGTTCATTGTATGGGATGTCTATAAACTGAATAATGACGATAATAAACGACCAACGGATTTAAGGATAGGGCACCCTAATGGGATTCATGTAACATTCGTGTAACATCGCCTTTCATCGCCGAAAAAACGTGCGGATTCGGCTAAGACTCGGGTAATCCGTAATCGAGGCTGGGACCATCGTCTATCGGCCGATCGATTACGGATTACCCGAGTCATAGCCGAATCCGTACGTTTTTTTTCGGCGATGAAAGGCGATGTTACACGTCTCCCATTATGGTGCCCTATCCTTAAATCGAATTTTGGGCATTTTCTCGCATCAATTTCCAGCGGTTGGTGCCACATATTTCTAAACAGCGATTCGTTCGAAGGTTAATTTGTACTTAACTTAAGCAGGAAATTTTCGCCAGCAAAACAAAACATCATCTTAACATTTACCCTACAAAAAAATTGGTGTTAGAAGGAAGTTAGCGCTACGAGCATTTTATCCTTCTGCCACCTACCACAATGTTTTCAAAATCTGTATTCTGCACGACGGATTATATGTCGCCTACAGGGGTTTATGCATTCATTAATCTTGGTAATTATTGCTGAAAACCTAATTAATATTAGAGTAATTATGTTTGGAATCTGTACGATTGTAAATGTTCCCCCCCCCCCCCCCCCCCATGTCTGTCTATTACGTTGTGTGGCACCACAGCTTGACAAGTCAAAACCAGAGGACTTTAATAATCTCTCTTTTGAAAATTACTAAAAGAGCCTCTACTACCTTCAGATACCAATGTGGTTGCTAAATTTGGGACAAGAATATTGGCCTCATCTTATGATTTTTCGAATCGTGGGAAGTATTTACTTACAATTCTTAATTCAGTTCCAGTTTTGAATTCCAATTTCAGCCATCTGATTGGCTTAGACGTTCTGTCGTAACCAATCAGTTGACCTGCCGTGCAATTAAGCTATTGATATAACGGTAATCTGAACTCTTCGTTTGTGTTGAACTTCAAAATTTATGTCATACATTAATGTTTCAGTTGCCAAAGCCCCTGCGTTGCAAAGAAGGAAGTGGTCAGTCAAGTAAATATATTTTATAATGACGTCATCATTGTTGTAGTATTGTACACACCGTGGTGGTGTCAATACTATGTTCAATAAACGTGTCAATTTTATCTAGACTCTGCAGCATAATGCAACCTGTTTAAAGTCAACCCACAGGCTGCTAGGCGCAAATCAGTGTGCTTTTGCAGACAGTGTAGAATCAAGAACCGACTACACGTTTAAGCAGTCTTATCACGGATTTACAATGTCCGAGATGGCGAGATTTGTTTCGCAAACTGAGATTGAAAACGCTTTATTTGAGTTAACGACGTATATCACAATTTTTTCCAACGGACAGATTTTTTTAAAACTTTGCACATACAAAGCCCATCATGTCTCTCGGAGATAACCGTAAAAAAAAAATATGAGTCACTGTGCTCGTTTCTGAGCAATTTGCCTTTGAAAAAGGTATATACAGTTCCAAAATTTAGCTTATTTTCGAATTAACACGCTTTTCTTTAATAGTTAGTTTAAACAGGAAAATTACTGCAAGAATATACAAATATAAATCATTTTAATGAAAATTTATTTAGTTTTGCACAAAAAATATATAAAAGCCTGGTTATGAGCATGATAAATGTACAAATATGCATGTTATATATAGAATATTGAGTTAAAAAGGGAGATAATTTGGCCGATTAAGGGTTAATCTTTAATAAATACATACTTTCCAACGGACAGATTTTTATTAAAATTTCCACACTTATAGTATTTATAACTCTAAACAATAAGAAAAAATAAAAATGGCACCTATCCGTGCTTATTTCGTCAGAAAACAGGGATGATTGTCACTGGGGAAGTTAATTTCTTTAAGGAAAAAAATCGGGATAAAAGCTCAGCACACATAGTGGGAAAAGGAGAAATTACTCATTAGGAGCGATTTCTCCTTTTCTCACAATCAGTTACAAAGTGGAAACAGCTATACTTCCACAGCTTTAAATTTCCTGCTTTTGTTTGCTTGTTTGGCGTGTAACGCCGTGCCAACAGTATTTTAATTTTTTTACGGTGACAGTTTACAGATCAATTATTTTCTCTATACTAATATTACTCCTTACTAATATTATAACAGTGCTACTTGTTTAGTGCACCAATAGTATTGCCATATGTGCAAAAAATACATCGGTGCACTTTTGATGCACTATCAATGACAAAAACACATGCGCAGTACGATGCGCACAAACATTTGTGATATACGTTGTTAAGAAGATTGCTTGGGATGTCTAGTTACTTTATTTGGCAGTTCACAGGGAAAATATCTTCACTGCAGGGCGTCACTGTTCCTTTTTTCGTCGAGTATTTAATGTACACAGGTAGACAATGGCTGTTGCCTTAGCTTTAAAAGATATTTGTGTGTTTTTCATACTTAAGACTAGGAGCATTTTCAAGCCGTAGAAATGACAAAAGCATTCCAATTTTAACCCTTTTTTGCAATGTCGGACAGTGAAGATCGTCAAGATCACTGTTCGTTAATGCGATGCAAGTATCGATTAGCAGTATAAAATGTTAAACGGAGTTTACGCCGTTTTCAATACTATATAGTCGTGAGCGAAAGGCGAAAGCTACATCCTTTGTTTCCTCTTTTTCACCCGAACTACGCTGGGGCTCTGAAGTGTGTTGCTTAAGGATATTAACGAAGAACAACGCTAAAGAAGAGGATGCTACCCAAGAACTCTGGATTACAAATCCTCCACCTTAACCAATGAGCATGTAAGACCCGATATTTGCACGTTATACATGTAGTATGCTTGAAATGGTTTCTGTGAAAAACAGCATGTGGCTTGGAAGGAGTGTCGTGTTAGTCCGGCGACTATTCATGGATATGGGCAACAAGCACACTTACAGTCACTGGTCCTTCCCAAACTAGTCAATAAGCTGAATTTCCGAAGTTGCAGATGCTGCATAATCTTGTTTCTTAACCTTGATCAAATCGGGGCAACAGTGAGGGTATAGGAAGAAACTTTGCGTACACGGTACTGATAACGAAAATCTAGGAACACATAAAATCAGTAAGTGCATTGGCCCTTACAACTTAATGTTATACTAATAAAATTGTGTTGAACAACAAATGAAACAGACAAATGAACATAATCATTTAGTATCTAACCACAAAGTCATTAGTCTGACACTGGCAGACAGCGTGTCCGTTCTGACCAAAGAGCTGTCAGGGTGATAAAGAAATCAAAATTTAAATGCTATATTTTCGTCGTTATCATAAACATAAATCTATTTAATAGCTAGAGGTTGTCACTTAAAACGAGTCCCCTTTTAACTGTTACCTTTTACCAGATAAGCCTGTATCTAAACGAAATTTGGGAGAAGGCTTTTAGAAATAACTGTGGGAGAAAGAGAAAATGCTGGTAATAAGCATTGTCTCTATTTCCGTAAATGTTTTGTATCCTTTCAAAGGGAATGTCCTTCATATGAGTCACATTCGACGTGCCGTCTGCAAATATTTTCACTTTGGACAAGTCGAAGATTTTGTCGTCTAAATAGCTAAATATAAAGAGCTAAATAACGTAACTAGCATTCCACGATTCGATAGTGACCAATCACTTTCTTAACCTTATACATGAGCAATGCCCTGGGGAAAAAAGGAGTTTACTGCATCTGCAAAAAGTATCGACCCATATCAGCCTGCGCAGTCTGCGCAGGCTGAAATGGATCGAAACATTTTACTATAAGTAAGTTTTCAAGGATCATTCTACCGCATAATCCAGTCGGTTGTTAGACAAAATGGATTTTTATGGATCCTTAACAACGTGATTTGCGCGGTATAATGCATCAAGGAGATGTATAAAACCCCTCTTCCAGTGCATGGCTCACATGTACAAGACAATCCCGCCTTTCCTTTTCCCACTTTGATTTCAAACATTTTTAAATGAAAGATCAAGTTATAAGAGCCATATCTGATTTGTCGTCTTATAATGCTTTAATAAGGACAAGTCAAAATACTGTCGTCTGGTCCCAGTAGAGCGTTGCAATAATGTAACGAACAGTTTCAGTCATTTATTATTGCAATATAAAAGTTACTCAACCATATCACAAGCGAGCGGGCACTATAGATCCAAGATCAGACTACGTTTTGTCAGGAAATTTTTCGGAATGGTGCAAGAGAAATAAGGGAGAGTATTCCTCCAAGTAGTAAATATTTCATTGGTTATCTACCTTGAAACGACAATAGTAGCACCCAAAAACAAACTGATTCCTTCCTGTAAATTTATATTTAAACCTTTGGCTGCTACGCGCGACTCAAGGACCTTTTGCGGACAGTGTGGATAAAGATCAGACTGCACAGAACGTGGAGTCTGATCTTTGATCTACACTGTCCGATAATGAGATATTTTTCCCCCCAAAAATAAGTTTGAAATAGCAACATTCAGATATTTACTATCGACTTCAAATTTTTTTCTTTCACTTATTTGGCAGGTCAAGGGTTAATAACATGAAATATAAATACAAGCGTATTTATGATGCTCTGACTACGAGTTCTACAGATATATCTGATAAAAGCCTGTCACCCGCCCCGATTATTGTTTTACGTTAGAGGGAAATTCTAAAATTATAGACCAAACTGCAAATTTACTTTTTTTCATTGTTTTTCGTTAGATTCTGTTCTGTATATACCACCGTAAAACCAGTAATATTTGCTTAACAATATTTGAATCCAAACTTAGTTACACACGAGTTAATGCATTTATTTTTATAGAAAAATCTTGAAAGGCTATGTTATAATATATACTTTCATTCTCTTAGAAATTTCAATTGCTTTCAATTAACAGACAAAACAGGTCCAGGCTTGCATCACGCGAAAAGGGACATTCGGACATTTGCGTAAAGTGTCGTCTCGGATCAGCCTGCGCAGTCCGCGCAGGCTAATCCGAGACGGCACTTTACGACTACATTAGATTTTGTTCTTCAGTAGACTTGCACAAAACAGAAAATTACATAAAAACGGAAAGTGTCGTTTCGGATCAGCCTGCGCGGATTGCGCAGGCTGATCTGAGACGACACTTTACGCAAATGTTCGAATGCCACTTTTTGCGTGTTGCAGGCCATATAGTGTGATGACTTCTTTCGTTTAGTACATTATGAAGACACATTAAACCTCCCTTTTCGAGAGCTCTGCTCAACTGAAAGTTTTAACAAAAATCTCAATATCTCCCTGTAATTTTTATACTACCAGTGTCGACTTAAATGACTAAAGCAGCGGACGGCGTAGATCAAGATCAGACTCCATATAACGTGCAATCTGATCTTGAATCTACACCTTTCGCTACATGATGCTAAACTTTGATCGTGCAGTCTTTTAATGGATCTATACCTTCCGCTACACGATGCTTAACTATCATCAAAATCATCTTCAGACACAACAAAATTTACTTCTAGGCCTCTAGTAAAGCTGAATCTATTTCGCTGCCTGCGAAAAAGTTAAAAGCAAATAAACAGTACGTCTAGAAAGTACTGCACACATCCTTCACCCCACAAACAATTTGTTTTAGGCTCCCGCAGTAGACAGAGTTCGAAAAGATATCTGGAAAAAGCAGCAAGGCTGGTAACAATCAATAGCTCATTTTCCCACAATATTTACATATCCCTCCTCCAAGGAAAAAAAAAATTCCGTGTCCCTTTCTGTCCTTTAAATAGTTTGCTTTATGTTACACGTGCTTGTGTTTTATGATAGGTCTAAGCCTAGCTTCTGGAAACATCGTTGGAAAATGAACATTTGCTCTTTATTAGCAGTAGCTCATTTTCCACAATCTTTTTCACATCATTGAGTAAGAACTACTTTTTCCTTTCCTTCAAATATTTCTACTCAGTGTCACTTTCAGTTTTGTTTCGTTCGTGTCAGATAGGGCTTCGTAAATGCTTGACTGCAGGGGCCTAAGACGGGGCTGTGTTTAACCATTTAAAAGAACCCTTCTTCACTAAAACCAATGCTGTGGGTCATCTCATCCAGACAATTCTTATGAGTATTGGTTTTAGTGAAGAGCCAGGGTGACATTACTTTTTAAATCCCAAATCACTCTCCTATCACAAGAATAAAGCCACCACCATAAAAAGTTTACCGCTTTCGCTTCCTGTGGTCCCGTCGGTGTCATCAGCTTTTGGAGAACAAAATTTCAAAAAGTATAATGAACTACAAGACTCCTGCAGTAAATTTCCTCACAAAATATTTCACAAACGGAGAAGATGTCCAAATTCAGCAATTCACATATATATATATACATGTAGTTTAAACGAGCAACTTTTACATTTTTCACAATGTTTTCATGCTTTCCTGTTCGTCCAAGTTTTACATATACCAAGACTTTCTTCTTTTTACTTTAATCTAGAGACACCAAAAGCTTGTTAATAGCTTGAATGGTTCGACGTTCATCCTGACGGAATGAACAATAGAGCTATGGGAGTAACAGGTACTATTATCGATTATTCCATCCTTTAGGACCTAAGAAAGGTGACTCTATATATTTCCTTTTGCGGACAGGATCAAGATTATACTATGCATAATGTGCAGCCTAATTTTGAATTTACACTGTCCGATATTCTGTTAGATAATCGGGTCTCACTATAAAAACGTCGAATTTACTTATTTCGAATTCTATGTGACTAGTACATTCACGCCATCTAATAGTTCCCAAAACCATTCTTGGTAACATAAATTTAGCAAAAAGATCGTTTCAGAACAGATGTATTTTTGGATCGTGATGAATTCTAGATTTATATATCCAATCTTGTGAGGTCCATCTATCTGTGACGCTTCGCTCTTGGAATCAATATAGGCATATTTCTACGACCAGACGAACAAAAAATACATTATAAAGTGGTTTTCTTTATGCATTCGAGCCCAACGAGCTTAAAGAAAAACAATCAAAGTAAAGGTATGCAAGCTACAATAAATTTTAACAGTTAAAACAAAACGTACTAGAGCTATCCAAAATGAAAACTAAATCAACCATGTACTCACTTTTTGTGAGAGATGAGACATCGCTTTGTTGATCAGCAAACCCGGTTCTATCTGGGGACTGAAGACCGCTGTCGTCGTCCGGCGCAAAATACACTTTAGGGGCGAACACCGGTAGATGATCAGGACGAGAGCGATGCATGTCAATCTCGTCAAAACCATTCTCTTTAGGTGAGGAGGTATACTCTGGCTGGAACAAATGCGGATGTTGAACTCCAAGGGACAAGCCAGCATTTGGTGGCATTGGGGGCGGCGGCGGCGCAGGGGCCGTCAAAACGTTCAGCTGTGCTGGAGGTCTAATCATACCCGGACGATGTCTATCGGACCTGGCAACCGGTCTTTCTGAAAGATCAAAGTACATCGGCGGAGGTGCCGGAGAAACTGGTTTCGGTGGAACAGGTGGGGGATCCTGCTTCTTACCAATTTCAGGCGGTGGAAAACTTAGCTGCAATTCAGGTTGAGGTATTGGCGGCGCTTGTCGTTTTGGAGACCAGTCCGGCTTTGGCACCTCAAACATGGGATAATTGGGATCATTTATTTTTGGTATGGTGACATACGGAGATTTGTTAACTCGAACACTACCGAAGTTTTCCAATTTGAATTTTGGCACATTCTCAGGCCCTTGACGCGCTTCCCACTTCGCTTGTTCTGTAGCAATCAAGGGGTCTTGATTTTCTTTCCCGTAACTTCTGTTAGATAAAGATGACTCTGAACGTCCTTGAGATTCTGTCCTCCCGGCCGGAGACGGTGATGTAGATTTTGGCTGCCACATCAAAACTGACCTAGACTGTGAGTCGCTTGGAGATCTTGGCGACAACAAGCCACCCTGTTTTGGTGCAGATTCTTGAGTTTCTATTTTTAAAGAATTGGACTGGCTTTGTGAAGGTGACAAAGAAGGAGGCTGCCACATGTATGGTGAGCGATTTGGTGTTCGGCTTTTATGTCCCCCTGGTGGAATAACATTTTGACTAGGTGAGGGAGACAACCCTGTTTTATTAGGATAAGTTATTGTTCTTTCTTTTGTCACTGTTTTCGTTATCTTTTTGCCACCAGCAGATTGCATGACGTATTCGTCTGTGTGGACTTCATGACGTGTGTTTCCTTCCTGCGTTGTGAAGTTTTTGCGAGCAGACGACACCAAACCTACTTCGGCGGTACTTTGGACCTTATCTGGAACACTGCGGAGCTGTCTTTGGGGATCTACCACCCTCGATATTCCACCCGCCGACTGGGGCCTGTAAGAAATATTCATCAACGTGAAAGAATACTTAATTCTGTGATTTGTAAACGCCCTCCCTATATTTGTGCTAGCAAAAGCAAATGGATATTTAGACTCCAACATTTTTATCTAGGGGAAATTTTGGCTCCAACATTGTTATTTGTAGGATATATTGGCTTTAACATTGTTATTTGTAGGAAGTTTTGGCTCCAATGTTGTTATTTGTAGTTATTTTTGCTCCAGTATTGTTATTGATGGGGAATTTGTGTTACATCATTGTTATTTCTGGGATAATTTGGCTTCAACATTGTCATTCATTGAAAATTCTGACTTCAACAACTCTAGGAGGAAATTTTGGATTCTTTTTCATATGGTGCGTAGTCGGAATAATTGTATTGGGAAAAAGATAGGCTAGGTCTGGAAAAAAAAAAAACCACATGTTGAAGCATTAGGCCTATCACCTGATTGAAGCTTACTTGCAGCAATAGATTTGAAAATATTTTTGTAAACAAGAGGGCCAAGATGGCCCTGGATCGCTCACCTGAAATTTTGAGAGGACCATAGCCAATTTTTTTGAGGTATTGAAACTTTGGAAACAAAATCATTACATGTATTTTGCCAAGCAATTTTGAAGAGGTCACCTGTAAAAGTCATTTCAAAATCTGTCACCACCCCTACAATCGTCACCACAGCAATGATTTTGATGAATCAGAATTCTGCAAATAAATTTTGGGATAGATCACCCAAGGACAATTTCTTGAAGAAGAGCACATGCTCGATAGTGACTAAAAACATAAGTCGAACAAGAGCACCACATGCAGGTGCCAACAATTGGCTGTTGTTTTTCGACGGATAAAAATTTCCCTAACAATTTTTGAAAAGGGTCACCCTTTCTGTGAAATTATTTTAAAATCTGACCAGCCCTTCCAGAGAAGAAGAATAAAGAAATTCCTCTTCATGTCCCTATAGTGCAAATAGCCCCCACCACCAGAGCCATGTTTCTTGACAGATCACAATTTAGTGAACAACTTTTGAAAAGAGTCACCTAAGGAACATTTCTGTGATATTATTTCAAAATCTGACCAGCGGTTTCAGAGAAGAAGAATTTTTAAGAATTTCTTCATGTCAGTATAGTGTAAATGGCCCACAGCCATCAGAGCCATGATTCTTGATGGATCAAAATTTCTGGAACAAATTTTGAAAAGGGTCACTCAAGGAACAGCTCTGTGAAATTATTTTAAAATCTGACCAGCGGTTTCAGAGAAGAAGAATTTTTAAGAATTTCTTCATATCCGTATAGTGCAAGTAGCCCCCAGTCACCAGAGCCATGTTTCTTGACGGATCAAAATTTCGCGAACAGTTTTTGAAAAGGGTCACCCAAGGAACATCTCTGTGAAATTATTTCAAAATCTGACCAGCGGTTTTAGAGGAGAAGATTTTTAAAGAATTTCTTAGAAAATTCCACTTGGTTGCCATGGCAACCACAGTTTTTGATGGAATCAAATTCTGTGAACATTTTTAAGAGGGGACCTCCCAAGGAACATTCCAGCCAAGTTTGGTTCAAATTGGCCCAGCGGTTTAGGAGGAGATGATGTTTAAAGAATTGTTGACGACGCACGACGGACGACGCACGACGGACACCGGGTGATCCTAAAAGCTCCCCTTGAGCACGTTGTGTTAGGTGAGCTAAAAATATAGATATCATAATCGGTTAGGACGCTGAGTACATGAGAAGCGATCGTCAGAAAAGGTGAAATTACTCAAGATAAGCAGTTTCTACCTTTTGCAACAATTTTTTCAAAAGTGATCTGCTGGGAGGGTGCTGAAAGATGTATTTGAAGTGGAGGGGCAGGGCATTATTAACCCTTTTAGCGCCATTAGCGAGAGCAGGGGATATTGCGGACGGCATAGATCAAAATCAGACTGCACAGAACGTGCAGTCTGATCTTGAATCTGTACCGTCCGCTTAAGTCAAGATCATAAGATACACATCTTTCTGAGTTTTAGTGAATTGTATAAATTTACAGCTGTCGAACGAAGTGTAGGTTGTATTATATACTACTCAAAATTTGCAAGGGATCACCATGTTTTCCTCCAGAAACTTTAGAAAATCGTTTTTGTTATTCAACTCTGTCGATGTTTGTTTGTTTCAAGTAAATATATAAGTTATGTCAATTTGCTACAATGCCACACATAGAAAATTGGCCACTTTTCGAAATGCATGTTTTTTTTTATAAAGTCAAAATGAATTGCTGTAAAATACACAAAAATATGTAAACGATCCCTATTACCTAGCGAGTAGTATATGTGTCGCTGAAGGGTTAACCACCGTACTGTTAATGAAAGTTAACCGGTTATAACTTCATGCCCCCTTACGCTCAGATGATATCAATTACGAAGTATTGTTACAACGATGATGCTTAAGGTGAGAATGTTTTTTCCAGACACGTTCAAAGAGGCGAACAATCTATTTTCTTTGTGGCCCAATCCATTGATATTGTTATATATGCTTATATAAAACGTTTGACTGAAATACACCAAAGGAAATAGACACCTGTCCAAAACGATAACTTTATCTGTTAAGCAGAAGAATAGAAAAAAATTTGCACTAAATAATCGTTTAAACAGTATACGATAGCACTTTAAACACTACCCCCAGATGACAAGGTAACTTATTTTGCAATAGACCAGAGACGCTGAAAACATTGTGGCAAGAGGAGAGCAATTTCTCCATTAGCCTTACTATCTTAACTTCATTCATAGATAAATCATCATTTCATATTTATATATCTCAAAAGTCGTATGTTTCAAATTAGTTCGGGCTTATAATTATTTACATTTATAATCATTTTAAAAAAAGCAATTCGGCTGAATTTGTATTTCTTTTATGGTATATAGTCTCCTGAAAATTTGACAGAGATCTTTTGAATCTTTCAATTCATTAGACATCAAATAACATAATTGAGTCATGATCTGTGAAAAGGGGGTTTAATGTATGCCCGTGATGCATCGTACCAAGCAAGTAATCACAACATTTTGGACTCCCTAAAATCCATTTTGTTTAACAACTGACCGAATCATGAAGCAGACTTGTCCTTTGACATGCAGACAATGTAAAGATAGCAAAAAATATCGACCCATGTCAGCCTGCGTTAAAACGCATTAAGCCCCCTTTTCACAGAGCATGGCTCATATGCATTAGGTACCACTGTTAGGCTATTATAATTGGCTTGCAACACACGAAAAGGAGCATTCGGACATTTGCGTAAAGCGTAGTCCCGGATCAGCCTGCGCAATCCGCGCAGGCTAATCCGAGACGGCACTTTACGACTACATTAGATTTTGTGCTACAGTAGACTTGCGCAAAACAGAAAATTACATAAAAACGTAAAGTGTCGTTTTGGATTAGCCTGCGCGGACTGCACAGGCTGATCCGAGACGACACTTTACGCAGATGTCCGAATGCCCTTTTTCGCGTGTTACAAGCCATATCAGTGTGGCTAAGCAGCACACTAAAATACCCGATTTACGCAACACATACAAGTATCAATGGATTTAATCCTTTACCAGACCATTACCCTAGTAACCAGCATTTTCTCCTTTTCCAACAATATTTTTGTTCCTATTTTAATGACAGAAATGATCTTTTGGGCTGAAATGAATTTGTTGCCCTCAGGTGCCTTCAATTCTTAAAATTCTGCAATTTGTTGTGTGGCATCAAGTCAAGATACTTTTTCTAAAATTTAGGAAAACACATGGTGATCCCGAGCGAACTCTGAGGGCATAGAAAAAAATAACAACCAATAACGTATAGGATAACGTCCGATCCCCAATCGGGTAATAGCAAAGACGATATAAAATGATGACAGTGCTAGTTTTTTTCTTTGCGTATCGGATCACACTACAACTGCTTTGTCTGTGCCAGAAGGATATGAATAGTAATACACTTATCCAAACCATTCTTAAAAACATTCTTTGTCTTATTTGAAAGTAACACAACTTCTGATTGGCTAAACCATTTTTTTTGGCAAATAAGAAGTTGTATTGCTTTCAAAATTAGAAAATCTTAGATACAAAGACTAAGAATTTTCTTAAGAATGGTTGGTAAATACGGACCAAGAATTGTCTGAAAAACATGACTTTCGTCATTCTAATCGCTTAAAAATAGCACGGGGGAAATCGCTGCAATGTATGAACGTAGACAAATTTACCTGACCACTTCAAAGACGACTTCGTTGCTAGACATTTCAACAATGTCCATGGCGGACTGATGTGTCTTGCCGGACATTTGGTGGCCATTGATACTAAGAACTACGTCCCCTTCTCGCAGATCAGCTGCGAAGGCATGACTCTTCTTCCGTATCTAAAATTAGAAATAGATGTTGTTGGCTATACGAACTTTAATACTTTGGACTTATTTGTAGCATTTCAAGTAAAATGAACTTGGGTGCTGAGAAGCCAGTTTGTTTTTTCTCAAACCCAAAGAGTGTAACTTTCACTGGTTACCGGTGGCTAGAGTTTGACCTCTTCAGACCTACGGTATATTCTAGAGTCTATTGGGTGAATTCAGCATGAACGAAATAACCAAAGTGTAGGAGCACTGTTTGTGGAAGACGTTGTCAAAAGTGCAGGATTTTACCTGACCCCTGTGTCTTTGAGTTTGGATTCCCAAATTTTCTGAATGTCCCCCAAACTTTAAATGTTTGCTTTCTTTTATTCGCTGGAGGAGGGTCATGACCTCCATATGCGAAGGTCCAGAGAAAACATGCAGTGAGTATATTTGTGTTGTAGAATCCAATGGTAACTTAGGACATCATCTTTCTAGAGCCTTGTCATCTATACCTGTCAATCCAAAAAGCCAAATGAGAGCTTAACCCTTTACCAAACGACAAAATTTCAGAATTGTCCAAATTGAAAGCCTCTGTAGAGGCCAATTAAAGTGTCGCTCAAATGGTGAGATTTGTTTTTGAAAGGATAGCAAACATTTCGCGAAAAGGAGAAAATGCTGGTTACAAGAATTTTCTCCTTTTCCCAAAATGTTTTCAAAAGCTTTCTTCCTTCAGGGTTATTAAAACGCGGAACTTCATGGTAAAGGGTTAAAGCTACTTTTAAAAAAAAAGGGACAGAATAGGGACAAGTGCGTTTTAAAGGTACAGTACAGAAAAGAAAGCAAACGTATTTTGTTAAAATGTAAACTTGCTTATGCTTAGTCATATCACTATTTGTATTATCAACGTGGTTACCATATTCGTGTCTTATTTCACAAAAAGTTTGTACATAAGAGATAAGACGACAGCCTTTTACAAGTCATCCGCAATATCATATCTAGTGATGTATATACATCAAACGATGCTGAAATGACTGTATCAACCCTCCGAGAGCTTAACTTCCGACACATATACGAGGGTTGTATAATAAAGACGTGGATTCTTGCTATAAAATGACCAATTTACATGGAAATTTTATTAAATTTTCAGAATATCATCCCCTTCATTTTTGTAAAATAATACATAAAGACAACTGCCGAAAAGATTTTAGAACAAATTTCTTTTAACGAAATCGACACCGAGGTGACAGTGTACGGAGCAGTCCCTAAATTTGCATTTATTTGGTAGATACAAATGTCCATTGCATATCACACGAATGTCAAATTCCGGTTGGAAATTATCACGTGGTTTGAAGCAATGTCAACATCATTTTCTGAAAAAATCAACATTCTAACTTGTTTGAAACTGCCACTAGGTGAAACTGGTTCTCCTTGATACGAAATACAATGACCTCAAATTGAGACTTTGAAACAAATATCAGGTTCTGCATCGATTTTGGACACACACAGGCCTACACAGATCTTTGAATTACAGAAGAAATAACTTCTATTTATTTAAGTAGCATGGGATATTTCGTGATGGACGACGGTCCTGATGATGAATTGATGATAGATGCGGAAGACCCAGAACCATTTCAACGTCGATAAAAAGTAAAATAAGCGTCACTTACGGGGAATTCCTTTTAACCCTTTACCACACAATGACGCCTTTTAACACCCCTGAAGAAGAGGCCTTTTGAAAACATTGTGGGAAAAGGAGAAAATGCTGGTAACCAGCATTTTCTCCTTTTCCCACAAAGTTTTCTACCCTATCAAAGAAAAGTTGCGTCATTTGAGCCACTATGAAATTGTCGTCTGCAAATGCTTTCAATTTGGATAGGTCTTAAATTTTGCCGTGTGGTAAAGGGTTAAATCTGGAAGTGAACAGAGTTTGCACGTTAGATCGATTGTTCCTGCTCCGTGAACAGCAAACGACCTTTTTGTTTGATCTCACAATTTCATTTATTTTGTTAATTGTAAAGTGATTTTGTTGTATGTATCATAATGAATTGATTCAAGGATCACATAGATATAATATTATATTTTATGTACTTATTGCGTTGTTTTTGCTTGTTTACGGGCCTTGTCCACGAACTTATCATACAACCCCCGTATCTACGTGGCAATGAAGGCGTCTCATTTTTTACTTGTTGGTTTAAAACATAAAAATACAAAGGCTCGTATTTACCAGCCATTCCTAACTGCATTCTTTATCTAAATGTTAATTCAGAAAGTTGGATAAAGAAAAATGTATAGCCAATCGGCGTTTAGCCAATCAGAAATCGCGTTTCTTTAACACCCCGGTCTCACAGACCCCGAATCAATCCCGAATTTGAAATTTTAAAATTCGCAGTGAGTTCGGCTAGCTACGGGTGCTACGAGATTCGTAGTGCTTCCTGAATCAAATCGGCGTCAATTCGGGCTCAAAAACACTTTGGGGGAAAAATTTCAACATGCGCAATTTTTTTTCCCCAAATTCAAAAGTCGAGCCGAATCGATCAGAAATCGGCGTGTTTCGGTGTACTTCATAGTACTCGTACTACGTCGTAGTATTTCGGTGTACTTCGTAGTAGTCAATTCAGCATTGTTCGGGTAAGAAACTGGCCCTAATTCCGCGTACTTTCCTCTGCTGCAGCAGCTGATGGTACTGTCCTGTGCTCTGCTTTCTGGCTTGGTAAGCGAAGGCCGCACCCACCACCGCCTTTGTTTCTTGTGCTTAAGCTGTGGTCAGTGATGTTCGTATTCCAGCCCCTGCTGTTGCCGAACAAAACTGTGTGCAGTCAGGGCCTTCTTCCTCTTCTCGATTTTGAAGCACAAGATGGTAATGATGACTTCTTCAGTTGTGGTTGGCACGTTGACACTTCAAAAGTTTTAGGATGACTGATTCTCAACTGAAAAATGAAGAATTTATATACTCGTCTGTGTCTTTTGTTCAAATTCGGGTGCAAAGTCTTGGAGAAGATTTGAAACTCGTAGTAGATCCGGAGCTATCGATGTAGTTCGTCGTTGTTCGTTGTACTTCGTAGTCCTTCGTACATAGAAATTGGGACAGTCGGTGTAGATCGGGATGCTTCGTAGTACCTGGGCTCTAAAACTCGGCGTACTTCGTGAGAAAATCGGGATGAAAGCGTAGTAAGTCGTAGTATATTGCAGTACGTCGTTGCACGTCAGGAAAAAAATCGTTGTACTTCGGGAAATATGCCCTGAAGGCCTCTTGAACGGCTCGTTTTCGTAGTGATTTGGGAAAAACGCTGTCTCCCGAAGTACTACGATTTTTTGGGGATTCGGGCTCTGTGAGACCGGGGGGTTACAAAAAAGAAAAACATATACACACTTTAGAATTACACTATGAATTTTGTTTAGAATGATTGGTGTCTACAGGAACATAAGTCTATATTTTCAAGACAATGGGAAATCACATAGAATTACTTAAGCGACAAAATGTTAGACTTGACCAAACTGAGAGCATTTGCAGACGGCAAGTAGAATGTAACTCAAATGTTGATTTCTATCATTGAAAAAGTAGAAAACATTGTGGGAAAGGGAGAAAATGCTGGTTACCAATGTTTTAAAAAGGCCTCTTGCTCAAGATCGTTAAAACTCGGGATTGTGTGATACAGGGTTAACAGAATTATGGCAGACAGTATATTTCATTTGAGGTCACTGATAAACATATTCCGAGAAGCCTTTCAAAATGAGAAGACTGCATGTAAATGATAACATACACGAGTAGATCTATTAGTACTTTACAGCTTAGGTATGTTTACATTAGACGATTTCATTACATGCAAGTGTTCATATGCATCGATAATAACTGCATAAATACGGCGCGATTATTTCATTTTGCTATTAGTTTATGAAATTGGTATGCTGGGTATAATGGGTTCGAGGCACAGATCACAAATCAATTTGTTAAGACATATAGGCCCACCGTCATAAAACGCTAACGTCGAAAAACTTACATAATAGGTTTAAAAAAGGGACATTACACAAAGACAGGTGAAAAAGATCGTATAAGCAATGTCATAATTCATGCCAATAATGAAAAGAAGGTAGTTTGTAATGTTCAGATCTGTTGATCTAAGTTCGCTGTCATGACAACCGATATAAACCGGCGGTTTTTTGAATGATGTCCAAGTTTTCGATTTACCAGCGTCCTGTCGTATCATAGAGTAGAAAGCAGACAGCAATTCTGGCAAGTTCGTCTGGTACTTGTTATTGGTTTCTGTATGATTTTTCGAGATGAATATCACATGTAAATATGTGTGCGCTCCATTCGGTTACAGAAATGAAAAAATAAAAACTGGAATCAAAAACAACTTGTTAAATAGAAGAAAACATTTTGTTTTGATTCTCAATGTTATCGTCTTTAAGTAAATCATTTTGAAAAATAAATTGTTTTGCATGAATATTAAACGCAGATAGACAAAATTTCCTCGGAATCGAGAGGAACAGTACGAGCATTTATACAGCTCTTACCATACTACTGGCTATTTTTGATAGAAAGTATTCATTATTATTTGTTTTAACCCTTGTCTTGCTAGATAACCGAAGTGAAACTTTGAAGCCGATAGTAACACCCCAGATGTTGCTATTTCAGAGGTATACTTTAAGGAAATATATCTCCGTATCGGACAGTGTAGATCCAAGATCAGACTGCACGTTCTGTGCAGTCTGATCTTAATCTACACTGTCCGATAAAGTTCAGCGAGTCGCGCTTAGCAGCCTAAAGGTTTAATGTTTGATGAATAAGAAATCCACATTTTAGAATGTGTTTGACAGGTAAAATCATGAAAATACTGTGTAATTATGTTAATATCACAATAGTCTTCACAGAAGCATGACAGAAGTAACAGGGATAAAAGTCGACATTTTTAAAGATGCCATCTGGGTTATCTGCATTTCGAAATATCAGGATTTTGTTGTTTAAGGTTTACGGCCCCTAACTCTCATATTAAAAGACGCAGCTGCCGAGATTGGCTGAATAGCCTTTACGAAAACGTCGATGTTACACGATAGTTATCGATGAGTTAGTGAGTTTACGGCCCCTAACTCTCGTATTAAAAGACGGAAGCTGCCGAGATTGGCCGAATAGCCTTTACGAAAACGTCGATGTTTACCGGCGAGTTAGGGGCCGTAGAACTTAATACATTTAACGAAGTGTATAGTGCCCGATGATATTAAATATAACCTATAATCGCCGCTGCATGATAAGTCGATCCGAATGAAACCAATACCTAAACCAATGTCCTGTCAAAGATTTTTCAGAGAAGAGACAAGTGCCCAGTTAAAGTAGACAAATGCAATCGAGCCTCATTCACAATTGCAGCTCTGAATGCACTTTATTGGACATTATTCTAATTCGATGGGACAATGTTTTAAGAACCCTCACATTGGCAGTATATATCTACAGCATCACAAGGGTCCTCAATGTAGAACGGATGTTGAACGGACACACACGCCAAGAAAACGACGAACAGTCGTTTACTCGTCTGTCCTCATACTGACGCCCCAGGGTCGTTAAAACAGGTGGTTGTGTTGTACAGGGTTAACCCCAACTTATGTTGATTATCATCCTGGTTGGTTGGCCCCTGTGAGCGGCACTGGTTAAATGGGAGAGATTTTGCACAGGACAATGCAAAGCTCTAGCCTAGCACTGGTAAAACAGTGAAAAGACAAAAATAAAAGATTAGGATTTCGCGATGAAAATAAATTAAAACCAAATTAGAGCTTCATAGGCTAACCAGTTCTTTGATCCCAGAGATGTAACTAGTAAACACTTAATACCCGATTTTCAATATAAGATTATCAAATTCAATCGATGTAAAGTTACGATGTCGGCGCACTGTAATGTATATATATACGAGGGATTCAACAAATATCCTTAAAGCACACACCTTTCCTGTGAAATAGATCAAAACTGTTGTTTATATTTCCCGAGTTATGATAAAACTTTATCTTAATGAGAATGTTTGTGAAGACACGCGGGGTGATTGGGGAGAACAACGGATTCCTTTGATAATATCGAAGAAAACTTCAATTTACAACGCCGTTTGTTCCGGTTTTACCTTTGCTACTGTCCGCAAAGTAGAAGTTTTTTTATCGCTCTGGATGCCCGTTATTCTCACACATTGGGATCCAGAGTAAAAAAATATAACTTTTTACAAAGGCTTTTGCGGACAATGTAGAGCAAGATCAGCCTGCACAGAACTTGCAAGCTGATCTTGGATCTACATTGTCTGGCTTTTTATTTGATAATTTGGTCAAAATTGCTTGAAATGGCAGTTAGAATAATTACGCAGTAGCTTTTGTCAGCGACTGTGAGACGTATAGGGTTGCGGTTTTATTTATATGACATATAATTAGAATAAATCAGTGGTTTTGTTTTCATTGACATTTTTAAAGGAAGATGTTAAAAGTGACTCAGGGAATTAGATAAGGATTGCTCAAGGCGCAGATGCACTTTAAACAATTGACTCGTCCACAAAACAAGCGGTCTGTACTAAACGATTGGTTCCACTATGCGTTGCTTTCTACTATTTAAAGAGGGGGTCCTGCGTGGCTCAGTGGTAAAGTGTGGGACTCCTAATCTGGAGGCCCCGGGTTCGAGCCTAACTGGAAGCACAGGGTTTTTCGTTAGAGTATCCTTGAGCAAGACACTTCAGAACCCTAGCCTAGTACTAGTGAAACCCAGGACATATACGAATGAGCAAGCTGTCGCCGTGATATGACTGAAATAATGTTGAAAGCGGCGTAAAACACCTTCAACATATACAGCATTTAGCGTATCGTTGAATCTCATACACTCATTTGACTGACTGTTCAAAGCATTTAGCTTCATATAATTATGGCCTGCAACACGCGAAAAGGGGCATTCGGACATTTGCGTAAAGTGTCGTCTCGGATCAGCCTGCGCAGTCCGCGCAGGCTAATCCGAAACGACACTTTCCGTTTTTATTTAATTTTCTGTTTTGCGGAAGTCTAATGTATCACAAAATCTAATGTAGTCGTAATGTGCCGTCTCGGATTAGCATGCGCGGACTGCGCAGGCTGATCCGAGACGACACTTTACGCAAATGTCCGAATGCCCCTTTTCCCGTGTTGCAGGCCATATTATAGAATTTGGTTCGATTCCTGCTCAGGTTATTCAACAAATACCAATACCTGTTCTACCTATTTACTCTAACACATTATCTTCTGTCCTTGTGGTTTATTTATAGACCTATGCTATTATTGAAAAGACGTACCATACAACACATTCCTATCTGCAGACAACTTTCTTAAAACAGCATAAAACTAGAAGATTCGATTGCACTTCATTGCCGTCTGATCTAATACATTTTAGATTCTAGTGTTGCGCAAAAAAAAGGTAAAACTATCTGTTCAATGTAGCACGTATATAGTTGAGCCATGCATCTTCGATTCTTCGTGATACATTATATCAACTTACAAGCGACGCATCATATGATTATGGACCCATTAAAACCATTTAGTCTAACAATCGACTCGATACGGAGGTAGAGTGGTCCTTTGGCATGCATAAAATGCATGATAGCATAAAAATAGAACCTAAATGACATGGGTGGATACTTTTTGCAGATAAATTAAACCCCCCCCCCCCCCTTTTACAGAGCATGGCTCATATACACTACACTGTTACTTGGCAAACAAAATTACTGAACGTGTTCAAAAACATATAGTAGGCGGATAGATATTCAAAATTTTTCGAATTCCTCTAGTTTGCATTTCCAACAAAAATAATATCGTAATATTAAATCGCAAGACTATAAACTCCGTTATCATATCGCTTGTATTTTCCTGGGTGAAATGACTTCATCGGCTTGAAGTGGGAATAACAGAATTTGAACAATTTTGAAATCTATTGCTGGCATCAGATCAGCATCATATCTGTTTATGTGGAATTGAAAAGGATATATTTAGTCAACGAAATGCAACTGTTGCAATTTCTACAGTCATTTTCTCTACAATGTCTCAAGGAATATTGGGTAATATCGATACAATATCCGACTGCACGTTCTTTGCCGTCGCATCTTGCTCAAACGCAAACGTACGGAAAAAGTGCCCAGGCATTCTGACAGGTATGAACCCACACATCTCTTAAAGATTTAAAAGGTGCCTCCTGGGATCTGCGAACTCTTCTGGGCATGTTTCATAAGCCTTAATCCTTATCCTGCATCATCTTAATAAGTGAAATAAAACGTTCAAGCCGACAGTGTAAACCCAAATTTTGCTATTTTAAAGGTATCTCTTAACCCTTTACCAAACAATCCCTGGTTTTAACGACCCTGAGGAAGAAGCCTGCTGAAAACATTGTGGGAAAAGGAGAAAATGCTGGTAACCAGCATTTTCTCCTTTTTCCACAATGTTTTCTACTCTTCCGAAGTCAAGTTTCAATTTTAGAGTCGTGTTTATTTTGTCGTCTGCAAATGTTTTCAATTTGGACAAGTCTAAAATTTTGTCGTTTGGTAGAGTTAAGGAAATTTTTATCCTTATCGGACAGTGTCCTTATCGGACACGTTTTGTGCAGTATGATCTTGGTCTACACTGTCCGCAAAAGGTCTGTGAGTCGCGCTTAGCAGCCTAAGGGTTAATGTCTACCTCAAACTTAACCATTATCCCTCCATAAGCGACCAATGATGTGCATTTCCAAATGTTGATCAAGTTCAGCCTGCACACACCTACTTTCTGATATTGACCTACACTCTCCATTTCTCAACTAGTGGTTTCAGTGAAATCCTGTAAACCTAGCAAAGTTGTGACGTCTTTTTGATATCTAACAAAATAGATTGATGAGGGCCAAAACCTTTTAAGCTACATCTAAGTTGTTGCTGTCTTTCTTACAAACTTATGTATATAGTGCCGGAATAATTCAGGTAACAAGTCCTTCGAAACCAATTCGTCCAGGTTATTAGCGTTTTATTGCTCACAGATGTTGCCCTTGATGTAAGCCATTTACCCTTCACTTGGTACCTAATAGCTTATCCACCTTTGTTACAGTATAGCCCTAGTAGCTCAGAGGTAATGCACATTGCATGTTTATGAACTGATACAACAAGCACCTGTTACAGACGTCAGTTTTTATCAATGGCCTTTGGTGTGCTTAGCTTTGTAATATTCGCCATTTTAATTAACATCAGATACAACAAATATTGTATGGAAATCTTTACTAAAGTTATACACAATATTAGAAAACAGATATCTAGCAACAGGTACTTTGGACTGATTAATGAAATGTTTAAAATGGATGAGCAGACCGCAGAGATTATTATTTACACCGTCTTTGTTCAGATTATAATGAATAAAGAGCACAGTAGTATAGACCCAAGGTAAGCTTGTATGCTACGTGCATTCTGATCTCCGATTTATACACAGTCAGCAGAGCATATGACCCATATGTGTGACATATTCCCTTTCTCTCCCCCTCCCTACACTGGGCAGTACCATATTTGACCCAAGGAACACAGTTTGAACATTTCTTTAAAGGGTATGTTAAGTAATTTTGTTGTTTTTCGGTTCTACAACAATTTATCAAAGTGCCCTGTTTTTCCAGACAAGAAGAGTTCTAAAGTTCTCCCAAAATAAAATGTCACATCTAAGTAGCCAACAGTCTGACCTATGCAAAAAGTAGGTTAAAGATCAGCCTAAGGTCGTTAATTCAACAAACTTTGTAGAACTCCTGATAGTGATGTAAGCCAAATTTCGATGCCAGCTGACTTTCATTTCTCATGGAGATTTTTTTGATATTTGTTTTAAGAAAGTAACTGTAGCTATCTTGTTCGAACAAGAGGGCCATAATGGCCCTGAGTCTCTCACCTGAGCCTTTTTGGCCAAATATGACCCATTTTCAATCTCTTCCGAGATATCAAGACGACTATTCTAACAAACTTTCATAAATATTGGACTGAACATGTGACATCTAGAGTGTACACAAGATTTTTCAAAGTTTTCAATTGGTGACCTATTTTTTGACCCAACATGACCCATTTTCAAACTCGTAGATATCGATCATAAAGATACGGTGGCACAAAAGTGACATGGAAGATATATTTTATACTACGTGCGCACGCAGTAGCTAATACGTGCGCACGTAATACTACTGCGTGCGCACGTATTACTTATTACGTGCGCACGTATTAGCTACTGCGTGCGCACGTAGTATAAAATATATCTTCCATGTCACTTTTGTGCCACCGTATAAAGACGAACATTCTGACCACTTTTTCATTGGTTATGGATTGAAAATGAGGCCTCAAGAGTGTACATATGGTTTTTTCCAGGTTTGCCCCAGTGACATACTTTATGACCGACGTGACCCATCTTCAAATTTAACCAAGATGTCATCAAGACAAACATTCTGACCAATTCTTATGAGTATTGGACACTGAAAATGTGGCCTCTAGAGTGTACATAAGCTTTTTCTAAGATTTGTCCTATTGACCTACCTTTTGACCAAACATGACCCATTTTCAAACTCATCTTAAATATCACCAATACAACATTCTGACTAACTTTCATGAGTACTGGAATAAAAATGTGGCCTCTAGAGAGTAGTCAGTACACAAGGTTTTTCTAGTCTTTAATCAGACGTGACACCTTCTGACCGACTTTATGAATATTGAACCGAATTGAACGTCTAGAGTGTATACAAGCGTTTTTTTTAAGATTTGAATTGATGACCTACTTTTTGATCCGATGCAACCTATTTTCAAACTCATTCGAGATAATATCAAGACAAACATTCGGACAAACTTTCATGACTATTGAACTGTAAATGTGGGATCTATGGTGTACATAAGGTTTTTACAAGATCCGATGACCTACTTCTTAACCCGGCGTGATCCATTTTCAAACTTTTTGTAGAAATCACGAGGACAAAAATTCCTACCAATTTTCAAGAGTATTAGGCAGAAAGTGTACACAAGCTTTTTCCGGGATTGATTACCTACTTTTTGACCTGAAGTAAGCCATTTTCCAAGTCATCAAAAATATCATCAAGACAAACATTCTGACCAACTTTTGTAAGAGTTGGGTTGAAAATGTGTCCTCTACAGAGTACACAAGGCTTTTCAAATATATGACTTGGTGACCTAGCTTTTCACCCGAAGTGACCTATTTTAAACCATGTTTCAGGTATCATCAAAGATTTCGTAGATGTCATCAATACAAACGTTCTGACCAAGTTCAATGAGTATTGGACTGAAAATATGGGTTCTAGAGGGTACAGAAGACTTTTCAAAGATTTGATCTGGTTATCTAGTTTATGACCTGACGTGACCCATTTTCGAGTTATTGTGAAGACAAAAGTTCTAAGCAAGTTTCACAAGTACCGGTCTAAAAATATAGCCTCTAGAGCGTACGCAAGCTTTTTAAAAGATTTGACCTGGTGACCTAGTTTGACGCTTGTCGTGACCCATTTTCAATCCCGTCTGAGATATTATCAAGACAAACATTCTGAGAAAGTATCATGAGTATCGGGCTAAAATCGTAGAGATAGAACGTACACAAGGTAAAAGTAGACAACACACGACGGACGACGGACACAGCACAATCACAAGAGCTCACCTTGAGCACTTTGTACTCCGGTAAGCTAAAATATGTGGATCATTAGTGGTACTGTCTTTCTGTGCTTCTAAATAGTCTCTACATAGATCTATAATTCGATCAACTTTACTTCAATAGTTTCTGATGAAAAGGGTTTGACCTAGTGCTTGACGGTACGATGCTAAACGAAACATGACATGGCTGTGCACAAGATATGTTAAAATGGCCAAATCATTACAATTTTCGGACATCGAAATATTACAATTAAAGGACTGATTTCGACACAGTATTCTAAACCCAATAACTAGTACTGCAGATCTTACACCACACAGAGTGTTTCGTTCGGTCTGATCTTGATCCGCAATATATGCCAAGCGCCCTCCTAGTTTACATTTACCGCAGAAGCAGCTTAAGTTGAACGCTACGGCTAGTAAAAGGATTAAACTTGAATTAATGTTTGTTGGTGAATACGGACTGAAGTTCTGGTATGACGTAACCTACCAAAATCTATCCAATGATTAATGATGAAACAGCCGTTATGACTAGCTATTTGAAAACAGGAAAGTGGGTTTACGGTTTTTGTATGTATCCTGTTTGCATCAGGCTCTCTATTAGTCTTAGAAGTATTTACACAAAGTCTGGGCCAGTGCTTGGTGTGCTGTGGAAAAAGTCAACTGCTTAAGCAGTTAAGGGATAATACAGCTTCTGATTGGTTAAAAGACATGACATATTTGCTATTTGAAAGTATTTCCGACTTTCGCTCATATTCGAGACTTGTCACGTTCAAGATATCTTTGGCTTCCCAATCAATATAATCTAAAGGAGTGACAAAAATTTATCGACTTCGTGTTGCTGCGGATGATCTGGAACAAAAACCTAAAGCCGTTGGCAACTTTCATAGACAGCATGCAGGCAGAGAATATAACTGATCTCGGCACTAAAAAATGTAAATCATCGCTAGACTCCCATCTTTATTGTAAAAATTATGGCGAAGCGAAGGTAGAAACACAGGCCTTACATAGTGCAGTTCGAAAGCCAAACATGCAGTGACAATTTCACAGAGAGCCCTTACCTTTGCTACCTCAAGGGGAAAGTGTCCGCCCCCTTGCAGCCGGAATCCCCATGGTGCTCCTCCTTTTACAATGATTCTCAATCTCTCTCCGGTAACCATGGCTACGCCTATCGATCAATTAAAATCCGAAAATGCAAAACTTTCTGTCCTCTAAAACACTGTTGTCTGGAAAAACGTACTGATAAATCCGCTGGTACGGTGTTTTACATGTCTTCTGCGTCCTGGAAATACATCAACAAATACCTGCAGTCGACTACACAACTCCTATACTCAACAAACGTTGAACTACTCGTGCTCTATGATACAGATCACGTGCAATTTTCACTGTGTAATAAGCAATCTGTCTTCTGCTTATGTGATCATCGAGAACAAAGTAATGTAGGAAAAGTTATCTTGTAACTAATTCTTAACCCTTTCAGTACCACTGACGAAATCAGGGGCTTTTGCGGGCGTAATTGATCAATATCAGACGTTACAAAAGGTGCAGTGTAATCTTGGATCTATACTATCCGCTTGTTAAGTCAAGCCTGTAAAATAAAACCGTCAAAAGAAGTCGCAAGAGCTTATTACCCAAATCCAGAAAGCCCCCGTTCCAGTCGTATAGTCAATGAGACCTCGAATTTACGGTAATGAGAACGTGCACTGACTCCTTAGCATCTGAAAGATACTTGCAGTAGACGATATTGAAAAAAAAAATCTCGTAATCAACCATAGTACCATACTATTAGGTCTAATGCATGTGCCAAAGTTGTGGCAAAAGTAAAAAGTGCTCGCTACCACGATGTTTTAGGGTCTAATGCAAGTCACAAGGAAGGCGTATGCAGGAGGTAATGATTTGATATAAGTTACAAGGGAAACGCACAACACAAATTGATGAAAACAAAAAGTTTTGTCCCTGCTGACATTAGGGTTATCACTTAACCTATAACCTGCTAAATAAGTGAAATTAAACTTTCAAGTTGAGAGTAAAAACGCAAATTTTCCTACTTTAAAGGTTTTGTTTTGGGGGGAGGGGATATCTCCAATTCGGACAGTGTAGATTCTGGATCAGACTGCTTGTCTGTGCAGTCTTGATCTACACTGTCTGCAAAAGGTCTTGCGTCGAGCTTAACAGCCTACGGATTAATCCCAAGTTTTAAAAACCGCTAGTAGAAGGGCTTTTGAAAAAAAAAAGAACGCAGGAAAAGAGAAATTGCTGTCTCTTTTCTCCACAATGTTTACTTCCCTTTCAATAGAAAATTCCGTCATTTGAGCCACATCTGAATTGTCGTCTGCAACTCCTTTCAATTTGGACACGCCTAAAACTCTGTCGTTTGGTAAAGAGTTAAACTCAAAAAGTTTACACACATTTGTTTTAACACTTATTAGAAAACCAACAACAATCACGATTAAGTTATTATCCAGATATATCAAGCAGCGGTTAACCCTTTCCCATACAATGCCCTCAGTGTCGTGAAAAGGCTTTTGAAAACATTGCGGGAAAAGGAGGAAATGCTGGTAACCAGCATTTTCTCCTTTTCCCCGCAATGTTTTCTACGCTGTGAAAGATAAATTCCATCGTATGAGCCACATTGGATAGAAGTTTTCACATGCTATCAATATGGACAAGTCTACATTTCTGTCATGTGGTAAAGAGTTCAACTCCTATATAACGTAGCAAAATAAAGGTTGTGTAATGTTTTCCTTGAACAAAAACAAGTACAGATTCTCATCCAGTATGCGAGCTGTTGAGCGTTCTTTTTTCCCTCGGCAATAAAACATCAAAGGTATCTATAATAATGCTGAGAAATCTGACTATTGTACAGTGTCTATGTTATAGCAGGTAAACTCTGGATGCTGTTTAACTCGTGATCTTCATGTAGAACACTTTTTTTCTTCTTGCAAAAAAACCGCATTATGAAAACATCTTGGCAAAACGATATATTGCTCGTCACCAGCAATTTCTCCTGTTACCTCAATTTTTTTTAATATATTCGAATCTAAACCGCTTTATAAATCACATGAAAAGTTACAGCCAAAGGCAGAAATCCAAATATTTCGAGTCTCAAAGTTATTTTCGTTGCAAAGATCTTACCTTATCGGACAGTACGGATTTAAAATCATGCAGCACCTCATGTGCAGTCTGATCTTGAGAGACACTGTCCGAAAAGGTTCGCTGGGTCTTAGCAGCCAATGAGTTATTTCCTGTAGAATATCCGTATTTTAAAAAGATGTATGAAAATGTAGTCGATTGCAAAGCAATTGAACCAATAATTGCACTTAGGTCAACTGAGATTGTTTTCTGAGGCGTTTTTGAGAAAAATGAGGACCAAAAGAAATCTGCAAGAACATGCAGTTTGATTTTGAGATGTTATTATATTATGGACAAAACAATGTCGGAATAGAAATACTGACTTTTTACAAGTTGGCTTCTTTACAAAAGAAGCCAGGAGAGGTCAGCATCAATGTTTTCAAATAGTTAATTGGCTTTTAATTTCAATATATTTTGGTACATGTAAACAAACAAGTAAAAAAGCCGTCGCGTAGAAACCGCATATGCTTTACATGACGGTCATTTGACCTTCTTGCCGCGTTTTCAAGTCACATGATCTTGTCCAGCAGTCTTCTTTCTCTTTTTTAACGAAATTCTTCTTATTTTTTCTTCTGCTTATATCTATTTGCTTAATGAAAAATTACAATTATTTGAGAGGTCATTTGCAGCCATGGCAAATTCATATAACAAATCTTTTCTGAAATTCGTCATATAAAAATAAACCACGTCTATTTCCTGTTTCGTTTTTTTTTTCATTTCGCTTTATTTACAAAACCATGACGAAACAGACTGTGTATCAGAATAATTTCGCAAGAAAAATGGATTTAGACAGCAAATTATATGACACCACTATTGGAGAGGTCTGATGACCTCTCCAATTATACCGACTGAAAAAGTCCATTTCATTTTCAGCTCTCGAATGTTTCATACAAAGTTTTACAAAATGGAAACAAGAATTATCTTTAAAAGAGATAGACGGTGTACATTTGCCCTCAAAAAGGCAGGGGCACATAAGATAAACATGTCCACAGTTTTGACCAATCGCAAATTTCTATTTATTCATTTTTTATCAGTACCAAAAGGTTGGTCAAAAGCCAGAACACTCAGCTACGTCGAAAAAAATCTGATATATTTTAAAGCTAAAATCCGTACTTATTGGTAGATGAAATAAATTAATCTCAAAAAGTAGGGTATATATTATATTTCAATATGAAAATTTGCAAAGCTGTTAAGTTTTAACTTTTATCTTTGTATAATATCAACGAAATGAAGTATCCTTTTTTATGTGAACGGTATAGTTGGGTTTTTTTCGGGGGGGGGGGGGAAGGGGGAACCAGTATCTTTAGCCTAAAACGCTAAAAAAAATGGACCAAAAATGTATTCCGAGGGTTGTTTTCGGACGTTAATACCATAGATCCACGATCCCATTGCCCGTTGCTCAGTCTGATTTTGAGCCACAATAATAGAACAAACAAAAAATCTGAAATTTCACTAAACGTTCTATATGTCAAGGAAAATGATTCTACTATCTAGATCTATTCATGTTTGAAACTGGGCACTATTTCAAAATTTGGTTCATGGCATAAACTTTCTCGTTGAGGTTTCACTTTTCAATTCCATCTGTTTTTCCCATCAGATCATTTGTAAGTAAATGTTAGATTGCTTGTATACAAATCATGTTTATATAACATATCTATCTGACATGCACTTAACTCTTTACCTAATGAAAAAATTTAGACGTGTCAAGGGGTACAGGCATTTGCAGACGACAAATTAAATGTTGTTCAAAGTATGTAATTAGTCTTTCAAAAAGTTGAAAACTTTGTGTGAAAAGAAGAAAAGCTGATTACCAGCATTTTCTCCTTTTCCAACAATATTTTTCAAAGAGCCTCTTCCCCAGGGGTCGTTAGTGTGGTAAAAGGCAAGTCTGCTATGGTAACATGAACGGTTAGAACTCTCAGATTGCCGTACAAATGAAACAGAATAAAAATCGGGCAAAAATACTGTGATAAGCAGAGTGTTTGGATTGACAGATTAAAAACAGTGTATATCCAAGATCAGACTGGGTTTTTTATGAAATCTGATTTTGATCTGATTTTGATTCTTCCTTCTACGAAGTACCATGCTTATACTGTTTATTTTAAGCCAAAGGTTACCCCTCGAAATTGAAGTGGTTGGACCTATAAATTCTTCCATTATTTCAAACAAATTTGAAATTTAACGTTTTGTGTCATCAAAGCAGGGGAAAAACATTCTAGAACTTTTACAACAAGTGACTTTATAATATAATCAATTTCGAAAGGATTCTAATTTGCATATAAAAAGATCTGATAAAGAGAGATTTTTATCTTGTATGGAAAGTCTTCGCAAGTTTTGTGACCTAAAATGATTTTAAAACTCTTGTATAATGTGATGTTTCTCTAGTAAACATAGCTTTATCGCATAACTTTACGAAACAAATTTGCAGCAAACAACCTCGAAAACAACCTGATAAAACAAGGGGACCAACATGAATTAGGATATTATAAAAAAAAAATACACATGGAAACACTGTGATAAAAGAACCATCTGCCTTCTAACAGCGTATTTTGTATTTTCCCACTCTTTCAAATGGGAAAACTCTACAATTGTGTCGTTTAGTAAAAAGATACACTGAAATGGTACTACTTTGTCTGAAGATGATGTTTATTTAAACATTTGCGATCCACTTTTCCTAAGAATTTGAATCTAGATAAAGCATTGACGATATGACTGTACTCCGCGATACTTTGGAATCAGATCTAGGTAAAGTCTTTAAAATATTCTAACTCTTTACTCGACGACAAAATTTTAGACTCGTCCATATTGAAAAGTTTTGCAGACGATCAAATTAAATGTGGCTCAAATGACAAATAATAGGGATGTCTGTAATAGTGTAGAAAACATTGTAGGGGGAAAAAGAGAAAATGCTGGTTAACAGCATTTTCTCATTTTCCCACAATGTTTTCCAAAGCCTTTCTGTTCGGGTCTTTGGAAGTCGGAATTGTGTGGAAAAAGGTTAAATAACTGTAAGAGAGAACAAAGCAATTTTGCAGTCAGATTATGGTTTAGGATATTCGCAAGGGATATTTTGTGTATTAACGCCGTTTTCGATAATAGGTAAGTCATACAGCGGCAGCAAGTGCACCTATGTATGTACTTATGGAGTAAATATTGTCAGTACCTCGCGAAAACCCACATTTCAAAAGCCACTGGCCGCTTTCCTACTTAAAAATCATCGAAATATTGCTCAGCGGTGACAGAAATAAATTCTGTCGAGATGACAATCACCATTTTTCGAAAAGAGTTCCGCCGAAATGTAGTTCGAACTCGTGGCCTGTGGATTGTTAGCCCTCTACTACCAGACTCGCATTCGTAATAGACATCAGAGATTAAATACATGTACGTGGATTATGGAAACGTGCTTGAGCTCGGGTAAAGAAATTGCCAGACGCAAAACATCATTTTAATGTTCATGTTCATGTTAGACCGGTGAAATGTAAACTATCTCTAACACTAGTTAACACGCTTTTATTTATTCTGTTGAGAATGTTTATATGTAGCCTGTCGTTAGAAAGTAATGAATGCTTCTTTTCTCTAAACAATGTCTTAATGATATTTGGAGTAATTTGGAATGATATTTGGAAGATTTTGGATCTCTCTCTCTCTCTATCTCTCTCTCTCTCTCTCTCTCTCTATCTCTCTCTCTCAGTGACTGCTTGTACAGCCTTAGACTTTGCCTGAAATCAGACTCTAACACTTTATTGTATGATTATCCACTATGTAAAAATAAATTATCGTATATCTGACCATTTAAATTACGAGCACTTGCATATCTCTTAATTTCGACTCCAAAGCCCGACACTTCACATTAGAGACAGTTTGCAGATGTAATGATGTCGTCTATAACTGCTGGCCGTATAGTTCCAAAGTGACTACTTAAAGATACCGCAGAATCGTGACACTAACGCTTGTCTATAAAATTCTCAAAGAGGCTGCTTGTAGATACCAAAATTTCACAACGCTAATGCCTTACTGTATAAATCTCATATAGACTTCTAGATACCTCAGGTACGACTCGAATGCTCGACTGTATAAACATCAAAGACACTACTAAACCATACCCCAAGTTCACGACACGAACGCCTTCGTAAATCTAGAAAAGACCATTTACAGATACCTCAGGCAAGGCACTAATGACAGGCGGTAAAACTCTCAAAGCGGCTACTTGCAGATACCTATAAATCTAACTGAAACTACTTGCAGATACCGAATTTTTACGACACTAATGTCTGACTATATTAATTTAACTGAAACTACATGTACTTGAAGATACACCACACTTACGCCTGACTTTACAAATCTCATAGAGATTGCTTTCAAATACCTCCGGCTCGATACAAACACCTCACTGTACAAATCTCATGGATACTAATTGCAGATAATCAGGTTCGATAAACATTAGAATCTTATCAAATTAATTACAGATACCTCAGATTTGACCCTTACCCCGTACTATTTAATTGCAATGGAAGCCTCTGGAAATGCGTGCAATGGAAGCCTTTGGAAATGCATCAATTTCGACGATGACAGCTGACTGTAGAAATCTCAAGCAGACCACTAGCAGATGCCCCAGGTTCGACACTAATGCCTCACTGTCCAAATCTAACAGAGATTGCTTAAAAGTGCCTCGAGTTCGACACTAACGCCTGACTATATATTCACGTCGACTAGTTTAAGATGCTTCTGGTTCGTCAGTAATTCCTGAATTTATAAGTCCCAGGCTGCGTAGTTGCAGGTACCGCATATTCGACGCTATAGCCTAACCGTATAAATCTCCGATGAGACTGCTTGAAGATATCACAGGTTTACGATACTCAAAACTGATTACGAAAATCTGCTGGAGACCAGTTGAAGATAATCCAATTTCGACACTAACGTCTTATCTTATAATCTAAAACAGACTAGTTGTAGTTACCCATTGTTCGACACTGATACGGCCAAGGTTCGACACTAACACCTAGCTGTATAAATTTAACATGTAAGTAACTTGCAGGTACCCTAAGTTCGACAATTACGCCTGACTGTATTAATGTCATGGAGACTACTTGCAGATATTCAAGGATCGACATTAGCTTCTATTTAAATCTCATAAAGACTACTTGCAGATGCCTTAGATTCTACACTAACACCTGACTGTTTAAGTCTAGAAGAGACTACTTAAACATAAACCTGGTCTAACTCTAACGCTTGACTGTACAGATCTCATAGCTACTCCTTGGAGGAATCCAAGATTCGATACTAACGTCTTACTATTTAAATCTCATCAGGAATATTTGGAGATGACTTAGATTCGACACTAACGACTAACTGTTTAATAAAGACTGCTTAAACATAACTGTGGTCTAACACTAAGGCCTGACTGTTTGAGTCTAACACTTACTACTTAAACATAGCCCCTGGCTAACACTGACGCCTGACTGTGTAAGTCTAACAAAGACTTCTTTAACATAAACCTAGTATAACACTAATGCCTGACTGTTTAAGGGTATCAGAAACTACTTGAACTTAATCCTGGCCCTGCACTAACGCCTGACTGTTGAAGTCTAACTGAGACTACATAAACATAACCCTAGTTCAGCATTAACTCCTGGACAGTTTTAGCCTTACAGGACTTCTTACATATACCCCCGTCCGACGCTAACGCCTGACTTTTAAATGGTATAATATTTCTGGAACTTCTTGCAGATACCTCAGACTCGACAATAGCGCCTTTACAGATCCATTAGAGTCTTTTGTACATACTTACGGTTCAACATAAACGACAGACTGTATTACATGTTACTTAGACTAGTTTCAAATGCCTCTGGTTGATCAATAATTCTGTACTATATAACCCTCATGTAGATTACTTGCAGACACTAATTGTTCGACGCTTTAGCTTGTATGTAAAACCTCATGTAGATTACTGGCAAATACCTCAGTTTCGACACTAACCGTTAGCTGTATAAATCCCATATCTATATAGACTAGTTGCACATACAGCAAGTCTATGACACTAACGCCTACATAAATTTCATAGAAATTACTTGAAGATACCAAGGTTTGACACGAACACCTCTTCAAATCTTAAGCAGACTACTTACAGATATCCCAGGTACGACCCTAACGTCTGACTGTTTTAATCTCTCAGATACTACTTTACAATATCTCAGGTATGACTTTATTGAAGACATTTTACAGCGACTACTTGCAGATACCTAGAGCTCGATACAAGTGCCTGACTATAAATCTCAAAGAGACTTTTTGCAACCGATGCCCGACTGTATAAACATAGTAGATGCTTTCAAATGGCTTTAGTTCGCCACTAACGCCAGACTGTGTAAAATCTCTAGGAGACTACGTGCAGGTCCCTCAGTGTTGTCTGTGCATGTCATATTCTTCGAAGATTTGACCTGTCTGCTTTGACGCATCACTATGCTGTACAGGATAAATATTACTGCGCGATTTGTAAAATAAAACTCGCCGCTAATAAAGTAGCATTAGAGAAAATGGCTATCAATACTTCTGTGGAAAAATTTAGCCTGTGTTTCGCTCCAGATTTCTTAAAAATTTAATTGTTTCAAACAGGAAAAATAGTTTTTACAAAAAGTATTGTTATACTGCTCAACTTTGGATACAATTTCTAAATATAGACTTTAGGGAAACCAGAATTTGTGCAGAGTTATCAACGAGAAATGTCTGGGCTTATACCAAAGCTTTTTCCCTAGCTTGTAGGGGCTCTTTTTATAAATGACTAATGCGTGGGTTACATGCTAGCTAACAATAGCTGGATGAATCGTACCAGGTAGCGTTTTATTGAGTAAACGTTTATTTTATTTTGAAATTCGAAGTACCGTTTGTCGTTTTGAAAAGTAGTCCGGCTCGTATCCAGTATGCCCAAACCAGATAGATGTGTATTTGAAAAATGCCACCTAGCTGAAGATAACGGGTACCTCAGATTTGACACTAACGACATCTTGTAGAACGTGACTGCCTCAAGTTCACGACACTAACGCATTACTGTCTAGATCTCAAGGAGACTTGCGAATACCTTGAGTCCGCCACTAACAGCTCAACTGTATCAATCTCCGCGCAGATGCACTTGTTACACTCATCACCATACAAACTCACTTGCATAATTCAGTGCAGAGCTTTTGAAAACGTTGGAAAAGAAAAGTATTGTTTGCTAAAAGCAGTTGATCTTTTTCCGACAGTGATTTCCGTATAATTCAAAATAGTACCACTCAGGACCAATAACATTTCAGAAATTAAATCACACAAACAAAAAATCATGACAAAGTTTTTTTTTTATCAACTGATCGTTTGTTAAATGTCGTCTGTTAAAATATTTAATCTACTTAGCTCATTACGACAATTATCTTGAACATAAATCATCATTCATATAGACGTTAATGAAACACCTTAAAAACATATATATCAAAATGCTGCGCACAAAAGATGATAAGAACTATCGTCTGCTGTGTCAGAAAAAAATACGGTTAAATTATTAAACAGTTTGAATACTAGTGGAATTTTTATGTCCTAGTTTTACAAATATTTTCCACTGCTGTACCTTTCCCTGAAAGCTGCTGTGTGTGACTTTTCTATCTTTTGCGAATAGTGTAGATCAAGACCAGACTGCACGTTATGTGTAGTCTGGTCTTGATTTACACTGTCCGATATGGCTTGCAACACGCGAAAAGGGACATTCGGACATTTGCGTAAAGTGTCGTCTCGGATCAGCCTGCGCAGTCCGCGCAGGCTAATCCGAGACGGCACTTTACGCCTACATTAGATTTTGTGCTACAGTAGACTTGCGCAAAACAGAAAATTACATAGAAACGGAAAGTGTCGTTTCGGATTAGCCTGCGCGGACTGCGCAGGCTGATCCGAGACGACACTCTACGCAAATGTCGGAATGCCCCTTTTCGCGTGTTGCAGGCCATATGGTGAATTTTATAAGGTAAAAACGGCTTTTAAATCGCAAAACTACTGGCTTGATAATTAAATTCATTGTATGTATTTGGCAGCTTCAAATTTAATGGCGTTTTGAAATATCGTATTGCTTTGGTTAAGGTTTTGCCGCACATACTATAATAACCCTGGGATAAAGCTTTTGAAACATTGTCTGACAGGGAGAAAATGCTGGTTACCAGTATTTCTTCTTTTCCCCCAGTGCTATTTAATTGGTCGTCTGCAAATGCTTTTAATTTGGACAAATCTAAAACTTTGTCGTCTGATGAAGGGTTAAGCATAAAACCCAAAGCACAGTCTTACTTGTCGTTGGAAGAAACTACACATGTATCTGTAGCAGGAATAAACTGCTATTATCGTTTGGATTAATATACTGAACAAAAATAGCTACAACAATACATACAAAAATTTCTGACTTCTCCCCATCTTGCCAGACATTTGCCAAAATGGTTTACATTTGAGTGACGTCAAAGAATTAGCTGATTTATTCTTGTCTTGCCTCTGGCGCGACGAATGTTTTGATGGAACATTGAAGTGGAACTCGCTGCCTCCACGACATAGAGCGTAACTCTCAATTTTCTGTTTAAATTGTGCAAGATATGTGCATTAATATTGGTAAATTATCTTAATTCAGACTTTTGATATAAAGTCCTTTCTATTTGACAATAACTAGCCAATTCGAGGCTTTGGTATTTCACTACCAGTTCAGCATTGATAGCTGTATGTATGGAGCCTAGTCCTTATGATACCAAGGAGAAACATGTATAAGTATAGAATTATTGTAATATGACCAATATTATTGAAAGCGACCATATTTAAAACAACCTTTATCCGTATTTACCAACCATACTTAATACCATATTTTGTCTAATTCGCAAGTATATGTTAATTTTCAAGGTAACGCAACTTCTAAACCAGGTGGTTTAGCAAATCAGAAATTGCTTTGCTTTCAAAATCTAGAATATGACTGACTCAAGAATGCAATTTAGAATGTTTGTTGCATAAGGAACCAGATCCCAGAGCTGTTCCGCTATCGGGAGGAAGGAGCGACAGGATGGAGGAGGTAGGCAGAGTAGAGCACCGCCCAGAGTTTGAACAGCACAATAATCAAACTAAATGAAATGCACAATTCAGTATAAAGTAGCCTATTTTTTAAGAAATAATCTTCAACTCAATTTCTGTAATTAACAGTTATTTATTTACCAATATCAATATGATCAAAACCTTGAAGACATGGATGGAAACATTATCGGGTGTTCTATTTCATAACAACACGTGTTTTCGTACATGTTTACATGTTTTCATTAACGTTCTTATCAAATCTATCATCCTAGTTGATGTACGGGAGTAATTATCAAAGCAAAAACCGTCCTAACCGCAACAAGCTACATCCTTTTCCTTCACATGAACTATGAACTTGTTTAAGTACACACTAGAATCCCAAACGGCCGTAACATTAGAATACCCACCTTGAGGACGAGAGCTCTTGTGTGCAAGCGCCGTCAGAATCGTACCAAATATCATGAACGTACTAAGTGTGGTACTACCTCACCCTCCTTCAACTTATCAATCAGGATAACGACAGGCATGCCTGTATCACGATAACGTAAATGGTATTAAAGGTCTGGTTCAAAATAGTGCATGAAATGTGGACATGTGAACACAAGTCCATAAATCCAGAGTAAAACTATACTTCATAAAAAAGTACAAAAGAAAATATCTGACATTGATTGGTGGCCTTTATAAGAGTTCATAGGCAATTAGAAATTGCAAAAACAGTGTCCCTTTTTTAAACTTTTTACAAAACGATATAATTTCAGACTCTTTCAAACTAAATGCAACTGCAAATTGAATGTTGCAGAAATGATGGAATTTGTCTTTGAAAGGGTAGAAAACATTTTGCGGAAAGGAGAAAATGCTGGTAAGCAGCATTTTCTCCTTTTCTCAGAAAGTTTTCAAAAGGCTTTTTCCTCTGTGTCGTTAAAACCTGAGACTGTGTGATAAAGGGGTTGCAACAAACATGTAATCCGATACAATTACCAGTCAGATATGACGTCATCGCTAGACTAGAGCACTGAACGTAGCCAGCTGAGGGCTTCATTTCCACATTCAAAGGTAAGGCTTCAACACCCAACTAAATATCCGCAGACGAATGCATCAACTCTTTGAACCAGCTCATCCTGCTTTAACATTTCGAAACATGTAGGAATTTACATTTCGAAACATGTAGGAATTTGTTATTAACATATAAAAGCCCAAAATACTCTGGAGTACAAACGAAAAAAAATCTTTCTTTTGTACGAACGGTGTAAGCATTAAAAAAGTTGGAAAACCGGAGTTATTTTTAGGAAGAAGGCCTCTTTGAAAACATTTCAGAAAGGAGGAAAGTGCCATATCTTCTAAAACGGACAAGGGAGTACTTACTTTACATGAGAGCAGGTTGAGGATGAATCACTAAAGCTACCTTTAGAGACAGAGTAAGATCACATTTTATCACATAACCTCCCTTGTTTTCAGTGTAATATACCCATTACGAATTTTCTTATCTTATACACGTTTGATATCATATTTGTGTGACGTCATTTTTGACGTCATTTTGTACATATTTCATAGAAGTGAATAGGTTTTATGGATATTACCGCAGGTGCATCTAAAATGGTTTTGCATCATCTGATCTATATTTCGTGAAATATCGTTATGTGATAAAAAGAATCTGACATTCGTTGGCGTTTGAGAGAAAATTTTATTAAACTCGTCAAGGAAAATGTTATTAAGCTCGCCAAAGGTTGGCTTAATAACATTTCCCTAGACTCGTTTAATAAAATTTTATATCAAAAGCCAACTCATGTCAGATCCTATATATATCGAAAGTACAGTCTTAAATATGATGCACAATGTCTGGTAGTTTCTGAATTATCATGGCCGAAATAAAACTGAAAATGTAATAGTTGGGCCGCTTTCCCTGATTGATAGGGTTGAATTTAATTATACGGCGCTGAACTTCGGGGTTAACGAACAGCTTGAGACACAGACGTTTGATGGGATCTCTAGCGTAAATTTTGAGGCAGAGGCAAGAGTATAACGCCAATAAATAGGCAGGTGCATTATGCTGAAAAGAAGGGGGATGAGACGAATGTAGCTTTTAAGTTAGTTTGGAGCACAAACTCTTTCTTATTAAAAGCGCTGATTAGACTGCCTTTCATGGCAGAGAACCGATAAGACAGACTCTTTAGAACCGATCTAGGATCTACACCGTCCGATTTTTTGTCTTGTCCTAGCAAAAGCACCCTACATTTTTTTTCCTTACTGAGAAAGTCAATATATTTACGAGCGTATGTAGCGCTATAGCATTTAAATACATGTACTAGTTTCGATGAAGCCCTTGATACGCCCCTGTACAGGTATATGGGAAACTCTGGCATACAACTTCAGATATACAGGGATGAGGAAAGCTATATTCTTCCAAGACCTGATAGGCCATGTTGGGCGTTATTCACGTTTCCCAGCTAATTTAATGATAATCCTGAGTGTACGTCAAGTTTACGTCACGAACTTTCTTTGTTAAACTGGCAGCTTAATTAATCTTTGTACAATTGATCCGAAACAAAGTACGTGTAATCTTCTAAAAGCCTGAGTGATGGAAAACACTTTAGAACAAGGCTCGCGTCATACAATTTTAGTCTTTAGTTTGATAAAAATGATAATACATAAACACGAATGTGAGATTCTGTTTATCACATTAAACGAGTGACAGACAAAAATATCCTGCATCATCACCTTTTGCCTATAAACTGTTCACGGGTCCAGGTTTACAGTTGTAGTTCGGTTTCAAATGTGCACATACACAAGTAGATAGCTCCATGACATTTTCACCGAAAGTAGAATAAACAGTTTCTAGAGGGGGTAAGTGCAACTAATTCAGCAATTTTATTGTTTTTTTAAAAAACTTTCGTTGCATTTCTTGGCTTTTATTACACATGAAAATCAAAAATTGTTCACGCGTATTCGCCTTAGCAACAATGACGTCATTTTTCCGCGAAACAGCGTAGTAGTATAAAGTCCGGTACGCGATGTGCTTGGTTTTTCAAGCATCGCGCGCTCATGACTGAAATTTGATCAGAACCGGGACCCAAAAAACGACAATACACTAGTTTAAAAGCCCGAGGGCAGATTTCGAGGTGGCGGGCTGATATCACTCTCCGGCCCTCATCAGCCGTGTAATAACCTCTATGTATTATCAAAAATAAGTCATGGGTTTAATACACTGCCGGGGGAGGGTTAATGTGATAAAACACTTTAGAACAAGATTGCAGCGTATGATCTTCTCGAAATTATTTGTTATAAGAAAATAGATGAGCCATGCTCTGACATAACGGAGTTAAATGCATTCCCGTGATGCGTCATTATATAATTATGGATCCGTAAAATCCATTTTGTCTAACAACTGACTGATTTGTGAGGTAAACTGGTCCTTTGATATACAGAAAAATTGACCAATAACAAATAACAAATACCAGACCACAATTACAAAACTTTGTGGTCTGGTACAGAGTTAAAGGCTCAATAGCGGCCAAAAGTAAACAATGCAGCTTTAAAATGATTTAAATTTGAAATCGTACCATTTAAAAGTATAGGAATTATTATGAAGATGATGATCGTTCAAAGTATTAGTCGCTCGATAAAGAATTTTAAAACCAGGCTTGACAACTTTTTATCTAGTTTTAAATTAATTATTTTTTGTCAGCGATTAACACTTGGAATGACCGAACAATAAAAGACTGTCAACTTCACAATAATTTCCATTTTGTTGAATGGTATGATCTAAATGCATCTTAACACCCGCACTAATTACTTTTGGTCGCCACTGTGCCCTATACATTGCCTAACACAACATTCTCTCCAAAGCTGTTGGCTGCTTTTCCAGAAAGAAAAGAATCGACATCGTAACATATCCTATTCCTCTTCCAAGCAGTTCCGTGTCTTACAACCCTGAATAACAAAGCTACTAAAACATTGTGGAAAAAGGAGAAAAATAATGGTAATCAGCATGTTCTCTCTTTTTCCACCATATTTCTTCTCTTTCGAAGACAAATCCCATTAGTCGAGTCAAGTTTAAATTGAGTCACGCTCTGTGAAAAGAGGTTTGATGTATCTGCAAAAAGTATCGACTCAGGTCAGCCTGCGTAGTCCGTGCAGGCTGACCTGGGTTGAAAACTTTTGCTTTTGGTCAATTTCCTGCACGTCGAAGTAAAATTCTACCTGATGTTTTAGTATTATGAATCCATAAACATGTCATGATTTGATTGGTATACTGCATCACGGATATGCATTAAACCCCCATTTTGTCAGAGCATGGCTCATCTATAATCTACAAATGCTTTCATTTTGGACACCTCTAAGGTTTTGTCGTCTGGTAAAGAGCTACCGCTGTACCACCTACAGACGATTTTTTTCCCAATGCTATATGCAGCAGTGTGTTTCTAGAGATACGAGTAATTAGAGAAAGATTGTATATTTGATTTACCCACAACTCCTTCAGTGCAAAATATATTTAGGAGGCTTAATGCATCTCCGTGGTTCATGGTGCGAAGCAAGCCATCACATATGGATCCATAAAAGCCAGCTTTTTTAACAACCGACTTAATCCTGAGGTAGAATATTCCTTGGACATACAGAAAATTGACCAATAGCGAAAAGTTTCGGCCAAGGTCAGCCTGCGCGGACTGCGTAGGCTGACCTGGGTCGATACGTTTCGCAGATGCATTAAGCCCCCTTTTTCACAGAGCATGGCTCATATACACTCGACCTCTTTCGACGCCTGACAATACAACCCTCTGAAACTCGGAAAGATGTTTATTGTTTAAGCTAGACTGAACAAACGAACGGCATAGATCTCAGATCAGACTACACGTTTTGTGCAGTCTGATCTTGATCTATGCCGTCCGCAAAAGCCTCTGTTTTCATCTATGGCGTTGAACGCATTTGCTACATGTATTAAAATCAAATGGAACTTTCTAGCCAGTTGTAAAATCCCGACGATTGCCCTTTCAAAGGTTTTCTCACCTGAAAAAAATCTCGCCTTATCGGATAGTGCATATGCAAGATCAGACTACACGATCTGTGCAGTCTGATCTTGATCTGCACCGTACGCAAAGGCGCATTAGTCACGCTGCCTACAGATTGATATTTTGTTATCAGGAAAGTCAGTGTTGAAATATTCCTCAAGGTTAAATATTCCTTGCTGTTGTTTTCTGGCATGTCTCCAGTACACTGAAAGAATTGCACTTCTTTTCTAAGGTAGTCCAGATAGTGAGATTTATTCAATAAATGAGCGACGCTCGTGGAAAATGGAGTTTAATGTTTCTCTGTGATGCATTATAGGCTACAAATCAAGTCATCACATTATTATGGATCCATAAAATCCATAAAAAATTTGTCTAACAACCGGCTGAATCTTGAGGCAGAGTGGTCCTTGGACACGCAAAAAATTGACCGATAGCAAAACACATTCGACCCAGCCTACTTTACCCGTGTCGATACTTTTTAAAGATGCATTTAACCCCCTTTTACAGTGCATTATTTAAACCTATTTTTCTTTTCCTCAAATATTCATCATTTTTGTCATTTGCAGATGTGTGTGGCTGATCTAACATGAACCTGTGCGTAAGCTCTTTCAAAGACGAAAAAATAATCGTCTTGTCCAGTGTGAAAACAATTACATACGACAAATTAAACGTATCTCGACCAAAGGGATGAGTCTCTGAAACGGCAGAAAACACTGAGGGAAAAGAAAAAAATACTAGTTACCAGCAATTTCTCCTTTTCCCACAAAACTTTCAAATACCATTCATTGCAGGGTCGATAAATATAAAAATAACCAATTGTGCTTTAGAGGATAAATAAATCAAATGGACGGACGTTCTCAATTAAAAAAAAAACAGACCAAAACATATCAACCGCTAGGGTTGTCTAGCCTGAAATAATGGCAGAGTAGATCCAAGATCAGACCGCACGTTCTATGCAGCGTAATCTTGATCTACACTGTCGGAAAAAAGACAGAATGATCTTTACCTGTCTGTCTAGCATCTCTCTCTCTCTCTCTCAGCGACTTTTTGGACAAAATCTTCTGCAAAATCTTATACAACGCTATATAAGTATTTTATTACATTCCCAAACTATAATTCTTAATTCTTTTCCAGCGATTTGTTATTTATTTAAACGAGACATGATTCAAGCGTTACCGAGACAGTTTACCTCGATTGTTCGTTATAAGTCTAACCAAGTGATAAATTCATTAATGAGCAGCTCTCTGGCAAACGGTGGTTCAATGCATCTCCGTGATACATTATACAAAGCAAGTCATCAAATAATCATGAATCTATAAAATCCATTTTGTCCATCAACCCACCCATGAAAGCATGAGGTAGACTGGCCCTTTCACATGCAGAAAATTGACCGATAGCAAAAAGTTACTACCTATGTCAGCCTGTGCAGACTGCGTTTAGTAGATACATTATTAATTGTACGGTCAGGTGGCAGGGGATTTGGAAACTTGTTTACGGCTGTGGTGAATTATGTCCCCACCTCGCCGAAGGTGGCGACATAATTCACCACAGCATACTGCAAAGTTTTACCATTCCAACGTGTGTTAAGCGAAATTTACCTGTTTTTTGGTTTCCAAAATTGAGTACGCTGACGAAGTAGAATTTCCCTTCTGAGTGCCTCAATTCAATGAAAACTGACGTCACTGGGAACTGACGTCACTGAAACCTAGGTAAAACGTGCAGTTTGGTGCATAATCTTGATTTTAATCTTGATCGACGGCGCCATTTTGGATGTTGTGTTGAAAGTTTATTCATGTATACGGGGCTCCCGAAAGGGAAACTGCTTTTACGTTGGTTTTCCCAGTGTACATGATATATATGTTCGGGGCATATTATCCAATCAGATCACGAGAAATTTCTTTGCAGTATAATAATAAGTCCCCTTTTTACAGAGCATGGTTCATTTCTGTATGATCATAAGGCATATAGAGGACATTTGTTTTTTACGGTGAAAGATCGAAATTTATTTCATCGAGTGAACATCATCGGTAATATTTTCACGAGTGGCTGCGCAACTCGTGAAAATATTACCGATGATGTTCACTCGATGAAATAAATTTTTATCTTTCACCGTAAAAAACAAATATTCTATTTATTTCATGCTTTTAACCCTTTCTGGGGAGAACTTAATCAAAATCCAGTACAGTTCTTTTTGTTTATTCCCCGTGGCGTACCCCCTCCGCATAGCAACGCATTACAATATTACGTCAAGCGCGAGAAATGTAAGGTAAATTACGTCATATTTTCATCTGGTTGTGAGGCACGTGCATTTTACCTAGGTAACTAATGCGCAGGAACAACTGTTTACGCCTTCAATTGAAGAGTTAGAATATAAAAATCGGTATTTTCACTGGTCGTAACCATGAAATATCGAAAAATATTTCACCGATATTTCTCGATAACCTATCGGAAAGCATGAAATAAG
Source organism: Hippopus hippopus (assembly GCA_946811185.2). Lineage (NCBI taxonomy): Eukaryota > Metazoa > Mollusca > Bivalvia > Cardiida > Cardiidae > Hippopus > Hippopus hippopus. Next base: position 38,615,243 of record OX328096.1, read on the forward strand.
AAAATCATATTACCATATCGTTAGATTATAATAGATCACCTACCTAATTTTTTTGTTTGAGTTTTAACCCTCTTCCAAACGTTTTTTTGTCCTAGATATGCCACTAAGTAGTGAATCAGACACACAAACAATACACTCGAATGACTTGGAAGAAGTTTGCAATTGTCTATTTTGAATGAAATTTAAAACAATATGCTGAAAAAAGTAACTGTTTGTTACAAGCAATTGCTCCTTTTCCCACAATGTTTTCATTTGGCTGTCACCTGTTGGGGGCATGAACACCGTATTTTGTTAGGTAATGGTTTAATAGTACGAAGACATTTTACTCTGTAACACATCATTGTTGTAAATGGAGTAACTGCTTGAGAAAAACAATTGCTACTTTTCCCACAATGTCTTTATAAGGCTATCAAACGCAAGGGGGTGGCATGAAAGGTCGTATTTTTCAGTAATTGTTTAATAGCATAATGACATATTACTCTCGCGCGTTAGGATATAAATCAGATCGTTACAACTTGATTGTCATCCTCCAAATGATTAACATGAAACAGAGTAAAACACGGATAATTCGAATACGTTTGTGAACATGAAATTACCAGGAAATATCCGTGCTTTCGGATTATCCAAACCTAAAAAGGGTTTCACCCTTTCCAAAATTCTGCACTCAATAATCAACAAAAACTCGCAAACTACTTCAGATATGACTAGCTTAGGGCGACTTAATCTGGTATCGAAAGATGCATACCAAGAACAGACTGCACGCATATGCAGGCTGGATCTTGGTCTACACTTCTCGAAATGGCCATCTAGGGCCATGCGCAGAAATATAGTAAGTGTTTAATGTATTTTTAACCCTTCGTTTACACCATGTTCCCGGCAGCCACAGCAGCCACGTTTCTGACAACCGTGGACAATACAGGATTGACGTAATACAACGTCGAGGAACAGGATATACAAACTTGTCAGACCATGATTGTCGGGGTTGCCGTGCAAGATGTTATGACTGTCAAAAAATTTGCCACGGCAGTTTCGTTGCAGATGAGAAACCTAACAGACCGTAGTGGAACGGGTTGATCGCAAGAGAACTTACCAGCACGTAATAAACCGTAACAAGACTCAATGACGATCCGTGTTGGGACGTGGAAGCACTTTTTTCACCGGTATCTCACGGTTCTTTCAAGTTTTGTCGGGTTTTGTCGCGTTTCTTCGGGGTTCTCCCGGCAAGTTCAGATATATCCGAGCCGTTTTGTTGTGTTCTATCAAGACACGAACCGGAATGTGCCGGTTTATGGATACGGCGTGTTATTGCGCGTTGCGCTCTACTATACGGCCTGACCGGACTTGCGCGATCTCGGAGCTTAAAAAAGCTGCGATAGGAAAATGAGTCCAAGAAGTCAAAGTTGGCATTTTTCGAGCTATAAGGAAAACAAGGTGCATCTTCACTGCACAACCTCCAATGTAACTAGTTGAGTACCAGGTTCAACCTTACGATCCAAGAGGGCCTGATGTTTCTCAAACCCCTGAGTCGGGGCTCTCCATTCATCGGGCGCCACAGGAACAGCAAACACTTTTTCGTTGTTTGTTTCTAGGATGCATTGCGAAGTTTTCCACTCAGATGGCAGATCTGACTGCTTTATTTCACCGAAATGCACAGGAAAGTGATGATAAATCGTCTCTTATGGTCAGATGTCCAAGAGTCAGGAATAAGTTTAAATAAGATTGTAAGGCAAAGCAGTTCCTCGTGTCTTATCTCTCAGTGACTAGTGTTACCCGTTCCAGCATTTCATCAAAGAAGCTTAGAGTTCAGGAGGCATGCCTAGTTCTGAAATGTGTTTATATCTTAAGTGCAAAACTCTCTGGTCAGAATTGTGTAGTAGTAGCCTAGTTGTTGCTTCCTTTTTGCTTTATAAATCCTTTGGCGCACCAACGTGGAGCTTGGTTTTCTCGCCCTCCTTCTCGTTCCTCTTGCCTACTGTAATATGGCATTCTCTATCTTTCTGATACAAATATTTTATGAATGCACCGAACATATACGAAAACAAAATCTTCTTCATCTTTGCATGTCATTATGTATGTGAAAACCTCGACAGAACGTGATGAACGCGTTAGACCTTGACAGGAACATTTGAAACGTGAGAGGGCTGATCAGAACTTGACGGGCCGGGATGGAACGTTGTCGCATTCTTGGTAGAACGCAGGTAGCCGTAGGAGATCTTTGGGTACCGTGGAACTGAGCAACCCCTTCCCATCACGACTTGTCACAGATACCGTGAAGTACCGTATAGAGATCTAACTGAACTTGGTAAATGGAGAAAAACAAAACAAAACAAAACAAAACAAACATCACGGCAAACCACGTTTCGGACAAACAGGGCTGCCGTGGCTGCCGGGAATATGGTGTAAACGTAGGGTAACGCTGTAAGAGCGAGAGAAAAGTAGACAATATTGAAGGTATACTCTGATATTAAATCGTAGTGTGCCACAAGCATGATCAAGTAATGTATATCGAATCGATAGGGCTTATCGAATTGCTGATACAACGTAGCGCGCGAAAGTCACGTGCCAAGATACCATCAGCAAAAAAAATTAAGGTAATTTCTCCTGGAACATAAAAATATTGGCGAAAACTAGTTTTGTTTATTCCAGAGATTTCTCGTAGCTAACTAGTAACAGTAAAGTACCATATACCTGACTGGCGCTCATTTATTCCTGGCAGCATATATAATGTGATAAAATATTAGTTGCCTTCTTTCTTTCTTCCTCTCTTCCTCTAGTCTGTCTGTCTGTCTGTCTGTCTCTCATCCTCGCTCAGGATGAATTTTCTCAAAATTCCATTCAAATAGACCTTTATATAAACATACAGACACCTGGGCAGACAGACTGACATACAGACAAATCTGTAAATAATGCGCAAAGGATAAATGCCTTTTCAACAAAAAGACTTTTAATGAGTATAGTTGCCTGTAGTGAAACAATTATAAAACAGGTGTTTTCTATAATGAGATAAATATTCTGATCATGGTGAATCTCAACAGGATATTATCATACACAATTTTAGCAAATTGACCATTATGAAAATTAGAAATACATGTAAGGTAGAATTCAAATGGAATTTTGTTACTACAGAGTATTTATAATGCCTGTAAAATCTAGAGGTCTTGACCTCACCTTTGTTTAATATTTTTGGACTGAAATTGTGAAACTATGAGATTTTAGGCAGGGGTTGGGCAAAAAATGCATGAAAGGATCGAGTAACATGCTACTTTTGATAACATCCACAGGCTGCATTATGTTTTGAAGCTTTCGAATTTTTTCTGAAGAATCCCATGGGATTTGTATTGTGTAAATGTTTGATATGGACTTACATGCGTATTTTGCCATGTGTTTTCACGACCATGCCACATAACTGAAATTGGTCAGTAATATCACGAGGTGAACTTGATTTATCGATAACTAACGAACGATAAAGATCGCGTAGTGGTATTGAAATGCCCTTTATCATTTTAGCCTGGTTCTTTGGACCCTAGAAGACAGACGTTCCGTTCCATGTCACGATAGTCGAACGAGAGGAGCCCAGCCGAAAACAGTGCTACACCGTCAAAATGAAAATTCAAACGACAGCTATCCATTAAGTGCAACATAGGATGCTTTACGGACATGTAGATCAAGATCTGACTTTCCAATTTGTCGTTTGATCGTGATTGACACTTTCTCTTGTATGTAGAATCTGATACTTGAGCCTGCCACTTTGTGGTTCTTTACTTTAAAATCGTTTTGCTAAAAACGTACAAACCTTGATGTCGCATTCACTCAAACCTTTCATTTTCAGGAACTTGTTTGCGGCTGACAGCCTTTGAAACATTCCTTTAAAATGCTGAGATGTCATGGATAAGGTTTATTATAGGAGTGTATGTGACATGATTGTGGCAAAAAAAAAAAAAACTTTTACGAGGTTTCCTCCTTCCGATATAATCTTTTAAAGATAACTAAAAATGTAAAATTCTACCATGAAGGAAATATACTTTTCAATTCAAACACGAATTCTGACTAGCATTATTGCATGATAATCATGCATCCTAACCAAATGGGGGATCTTTTTTCTTGATTCTGGTTTCCATCTTTTTTTTCGAAAAAAAGTCTCTGACATTCAAAAGAATTGAAACGGCAGTATCTGATAAATTGTAACCTGCACTTTATCGGTTTCATAAGTAAAAGGGTTGATGTAGGAAAAATTCTCAGACATTTAGAAGTACGATTGCAGAGATAGGAACTGGCAGCATTCCCAAGATATGTAACCTTGACCTTTAGATGAGCAAACGATTTTACTATGAAGTACTGTCACAAGCTTTATCGAAATTTTACAGCGAAAACAAGTTTACTTTATCCATGATAGTTGTTTCTTTTCTCAATAAACAGAAGCTGATTGTATCATTTCATTTAAACAGACATTTATTTTGATATGTTTAAGTTTTAAAAAAATGCATACTGCAGCCCTGCAGAGGCTGACCTGTGTCGAAACCATTTGCTATTGGTAAACATTCTGCATGTCAAAAGACCATTCTGCTTCATGATTCAGTCTGTTTTTAGATAAATTGGATCCATAATAGCGACAGCCTGGTCAGTATAATGCATTACGAAAATGCCCAAAAGACCCTTTTCACAGAACGACGCCCTTATATAAGTGCTAGGATCTTTCGTCCCAATATAATCGCCCTCATCAAATTGTTACAAGTATAAATCCACTGCAAATGAAAATACTACGTAAAACTCTAAAAAGAAAGTATTGGAAGAGTAGATTCAAGATCAGGCTGTATGGACGGTTCAGTCAGATCTTTATTTAATCCTTTACAAGGTCAATTTTTCAGATTTGTCCAAATTGAAAGTATCTGCAGATGACAATTCAAATATGGCTCAAACCACGGGGTTTGTCTTTCAAAAGGTAGAAAACATTAAGGAAAATGAGAAAATACTGCCAGCATTTTCTCCTTTTCCAATAAAGCTTTCGAAGGTTTTTTTTTTTCTCCAGGGTGTTTTAAACTCGGGATTGTGTGGTAAATGGTTAAGTCATCAGCAAAAAATACAATGCCAACATTTGTAACCCTCAAAGTTGAAAGAGTAAGATTTGTATATATGGCTATAACACCTTTCTCAAAATTATTTCAGTCAGTGGCTTGGAAAGGAAGTTTCGTCAGTACTGGTGTGAGAAAGCTAGGAACACATGCGTAGGTGCACTAACCGCCTTGATTTGACCTAAGCTGTTAAACTACAATACAAACAAATCAACATTATTTCATTTCAATAGTTGCGTGCACCAATCCATGCTTTCCTGGAGCTTCTTTTACCGGTACTGCGCACAATATGCTTCCCAAGCCACTGGTGTCTTCCCATATAATCATCGTCGAAACAATGATCAGTTTGTTACAGAGGAACGAATCTTTTAGCAAGGAGTGTCATCAATCATAGGAATAAAAACTACTCCATTCTGGGGATTCAGACTAGCGACCATCTCTGTTTTCAAGTCCAGTGTGCTACTGACAGCGCTACCTGGCTCGGCTGAAAGGGTAAGAACAATGACCACGATGTACTAGTATCTTTTCTCTAATCTTGAAAGCAGACACGAAGTTAAATAAACATCCTATGAATTAGATTGATGAGGATCTAGTTATAACGTAATTATTTTGAAGGAAGGCTTTATTCAAGCATGTGTTCATTTAAGCATATTTTGAGGTTTTACGGGCATTACCTTAATTAATACTCTTACATCTAGGCTAGAGTTCGGAATGATCATCAAAATTAGCTATGTGCTAATGAACTCGAATAAAACTGCATTTCTGAATAACGGATTCCTCTTGTTCTTAACCCTTAGGCTGCTGAACGCCACTCGAGGACCTTTTGCGGACCGTGTGGATCAAGATCAGACTGCACAGTACGTGCAGTCTGATCTTGGATCTACACTGTCCGATAAGGAGATATTTGTCCCCCACAAAAAGCTTTAAAATAGCGATATTTGGGTGTTTTACTATCGACTTGAAAGTCTTATTTTAGTTATTTAGCAGGGTTAAACTAATAAAAATTTCTCTACTATGCCAATTTCATGCACATTGCCATTTTACAATTTTCCTTCATATTCATCGATTGCTTTTGGTTATTTGGCTTTGCAAGGTATTCTTTACCTTTATCGACTTTTTTTAAACTTTAACTCATTATATTACCAAACAACAAAATGCTACACTTGTCCAAATCGAAAGAAAATTGCAGACGACAACTTAAATGTGGCTCAAATGATGGGAAGGGAGCTATCTTTGAAAAGCCCGTGATGAGTGGGGTCAACCTTTGGAACTACCCACACAATGGTATGAGTACACTGGTTAAGGTTTTCGAGAAGCAATCATCCAGAGTCATTAATATAAATTGTGAGAACTTGTTTTACAATTGACACTGGTTACCGGCATCTTCGTTTTTTTCCCACAATGTTTTCAAAATTCTTTTTCATCGGGGCCGTGAAAACACGGCACTTATTGGTAGAAAGTTAGAATATTATGGTTGAGTACCAAGCAAGAACTTGATTACAAAGATACAAGTCATGGTTACTATTTCATGCTGAGGTCAACGGGAAGGTCGGTTTCTATGGTTTTTTTTTTTTTAATTCACTTATGATTGTCCTATAATTAAGGAAATCAAGGAGCAGTATGCATGTAGATCTTGCTGTAAGCTTAAGTAAATCTTTGGACATGCTGAAAGAAAGAACCACGGACTTCTGATTGGCCAGCGGTACATAAACTATCCAATCAAAAGTATGCGATTCTTTGTCTAGGAGCATGCCGTCTTGGAGCATGTTCAAGTATTTTTTGTTAGCAAAGAGCCAGGTCTAGACAATTTAGCAAACAGGCGCGTATTTTAATAACCGTGATGAAGAAGACTTTTGAATACATTATGCGAAAAGGAGAAAACGCTGGTCACCAGCATTTTCTCCTTTTCACAAAACGTGTTCAACCGTTGAAAAGACAAATCTTGTCGACTACCATTGTTTTCATAAAAGACAAGTCTACAATTGTATAGTCTTGCAAAGAGTTAAATATACAATGGAGCACGTGAACTTGTCAAATTGTCCATTACTACACAGACCAGGTTCAGCTTCATTCAAACTGGTACAATTGACATAAAACAGAAAACATTTGGAATGATACGGACTGACCTCTTCTTGTATTATATTTGAAACATTGTTCGATCGAACCTATTGCTTGTAGGTATATGTTACAAAAAAGGGTTCAATGTGTGTATAAAATTAGACAGAATGATCTTCAAGAGCTAATCTTAATCTGCATCGTCCGAAACTGGAAAAACATGGCTATTGGTGCCCAAATCAAAAGTTTTTTGGTAGATAGAACAACATAAGGTTTCATTTTAACAATGCTCTTTCTTTTTATCCTTTATTTAAAATGATAAATAAATCTAATGACTTTTGTTAGATTAGACTTAAAACAAAATCAAACCCAAATATTTCAATCTGAAGATCGTTGGTCAGTATAGCTTTATAGATAATAGACGGAGTTGGTATGAAATCAGACTGCACGGTCTCTGCTCTCTAACCTTGGCTTACATTGTCTCTATTGCTTGACCTTTGATTACTAATGAAGGTTAACAATCTTACCAACATTTTGTGATCAGAGGTCAGAAATCCTAGTCGACGTGCAGTACGATTTAGATACAATCAATCAAACAAGGTGAAAAAAATGAGTTATTGCTCATCCTTAACAGTAATCGTGTAATTTAAGATCCATTTCCTTGATGGTACTAGTATTTACTAACCGTTTTGAATTTGCATTCTTAGTCTAATTCTCGTTTAAAGAATAACGCTATTTCTGATTGGCTAAACGAAATGGTTTCGCCAATCCGAAATTGCTTTGCTTTCGGACCTAGAAAATTGTAAATAGACTATGTTATTACGAGTGATCGGTGAATATAGATTTATCTGGGCAATGTCTCTGAAATGGTGTTTTTAAAATTGCCTGCCTCGAAAGCATAAGTGGTTAAAATTATAGTAAATTGTCAGTTAGCAGAGCACTGCCCATGCCTTCTATGAAGAAAATCCGGCACCGACATCTTTAAGTGGGCTACTGCCGTAAATGACTAAAGTGTTGTTGAAATCGACGTTAAGCAGTTTTTAAACTTCATACGGTCACAAAAATATTCTATTGAAAAGACTTACCGGGTATATTCCGGTTAAGAGAAGACGATAATCCGCCCCCGTGTTCCGAGAAAGAGAGAATACTGTATGAATCCTACTGTAATTGACTGTTAACCCTTGAAGCGCTGGAATCAAGTTAAAGTTGTTTTTGCGGGGACATTGTAGATCCAAGATCAGACTGCACAGAATGTGCAGTCTGATCTTGGATCTACACTGTCCACTGCGTTGTCATTTTGTCACGGTTGAAATAAATTTGAAATAGCTGTATTTCGGTACTTTTACCATGTTGAAAAGGTCTAAATCATAAATTCAGCACTCTAAGGGTAAAATACATGTATCTCACATATGTATGTATTTATAGATAGGACGTATGGATCCCAGACTTTAGTACACAATTCATCTGCATCTCATATTGTTCTGTTACACTCAGGTGTAGAATCGACTAATTTACCCCCTACCCCGCCCACTCCCTTGAAAACCTTTGCAACAGACGATTTTTGAAAACTCTCTCTTTAGATAAAGGACAAGTTACATGACTTGAAGTTAAATATGTGAAAACGTGAATGTCAGTAATTGAAAACAAAAATGCTCGTAATGAGCATTAAGTTTTCCTACTGTCACAATGTTTTTAAAAGTAGCTTGCCGCAAAACAAGACAGGTGTTTTACTGGAGAACATGTGTTAAGGATAATAGATTATTTGAACAGATTCATAGCGCAAACTTCATGTTATTTCATGGTATTTTATCCCTATCCTGCTAAATAAGTGACAAGAAACGTTGAAATCCAACAGTGAAAAAGCCAAATTTTGCTATTTCAAAGGTATGGGGGGGGGGGGGGAATTATAACTCCTTATCGGACAGTGTAGATCCAAGATCAGACTGCACGTTCAGTGCAGTCTGATCTTGAATCTACACTGTCCGCAAATGGACTTTTAGACGCGTTTAGCATCCTAGGGCTCAATATCGTTTTCAACTGTGCGACAGTGATATTGGAGTGACTTTTCCATGTACCTTTGGCTATGTCTGGGTCCAGGAAATGCTAATCAGAGGATGGCTGTTAGCAGAAATCAACCATTGTATTTTGACGTCTGATCTGAATCTATACAGTGTCTGCCGATGTCCACTGTTTTTTTTTTTTTAACAGACGAAATATATTACAGATGCATAATACATTTACTAGATTGTGACAAGCGGAGAAAACACTACTAAAGTACTCTAAGTAGGCCTATTTTTTGACATCGCTGTGATAAGTAGGCCTACCTGCGACTCTACCAACTCAGCTTTTTGCACTACTTTCAAACGGGCGTGCTTGCCCTTTACCAAACGGCAAAATTTAAGCCTTGTCCAAATTGAAAGCATTTGCAGACGACAATTTAGATGTTACTCAGAACACGAAAATTTGTCTTAGAAATGACAGTAAACATTGTTGGAAAACGAGAAAATGCTGGTTACCAGCATTTTCTCCTTTTCCCAAAATGTTTTCAAAAGCCTTCTTCTTCGAGGTCGTAAAAACTCGGTATTGTGTGGTGTTGTGGGGTTAAGGGTTAACATGTATTTTTCCCTTTGTACGCAATAGGCTTAACAGATAACCCCCACCCCATTACAATCGAAATAAGGAATTCTACAAAAAAAAATGAGAAAATACGGGACAATACATAACATTTCTACATGTATTTCTATCTTTAGATAATAGGCTTACACCTGCCTTTGCAGGCTGATATACAGTTATCAGTATTTGTTAAGATTTTCACAAAAATTGCGACACGAAGTCTTGTTGTGGCGCCGCATGAGCAGCGACGCTGTATTTTTATTCGCTTTTGAAAAGTGCCTGTGGAGGTAGCCATATTGTTTACTAGGCTTTCAGTCATTTCGTACCTAGGTTATTTCATACCTAGGCCATTTCGTACGATTTTGGTCATTTCGTTCCCACCTACACTTTTTACTTTGGCCATTTCGTACTCACTTTGATCATTTCGTACCCACTTGGTCATTTCATACCCAGTTTTTAATATCAATTTGGTAATTTAGAACCTAGTGTTAATACTATTTTCTTGTGTTGTTTGCCGAATGACAACTGCTTTTGTACATAGCTCCAAGTGAAATTATGTTAAATTTCGCCGAAGAATGGCTATGATTGTGTCTTACCATTATTGGTTCTTTCTTTTTTAAGTTTTAATTTGCATTCTAAAGATTGTTTAGGACTTCTCACTTCATTTCTCACCGAGTTCTGCATAAATTTACTTTGGTCAATTTGAAATGCGTTAAAATTTTTCTGGAGATAGGCCACATTTTCGTTGTGTTCTTCATAAATCATGTTGCAAAACCATGACTCTTTCTTAGACTTTAGCTCTTTACCAAACAACATAATTTTAGACTTTTGAGAGCATTTGCAGACGACAATTCTAATGTGGTTACCATTTTCTCCTTTTTCCATATTGTTTTCAAAATTATTCTTCCGCAAGGTTGTTAATTTAAATATTTGTCATGTAGTATCACCACGTGGACCTCTACGAAGTTTGTTCAGGTGATGCCCTTGGCGTAAAAAATTAACCCGCTGTAATGTGCCCTATTTCAGAAACAACTGATTTGCAGCGCCATTGATGTTATGCATCAATATTTTCTTGTTGCTTGCTACTTTAGCTGTTTAACTTTTCTCATGTGATAAAAACCAACCAAGTCAAGTTCTTTTGATGAAATCCATAGACCAAGTTAGAGTATGGAAAGTTGCATTCACAAATGTCATTGAAAGTAGCTTTGTCCACTTTCTAAATTGTATCCGTACATGTGTCCGTCCGTCCATCCATCCATCCATTCATCCATTCGTCTGTCCATCCGTCCATCTGTCCACCCACTGTCCGTTCAATTGTTTGATAGTAACCTATGTTTGCAATGAACATATGCCAGAAATTAAATGATGCTGGCATTCCATAATCAATAGCTTTACTGTTACAGGATAACAAAGTCCTCCGATCGCATACATTACATGTAAATTAACAATGCTCTGTGAAAAGGGGGAGTCGGTGATGCATCTGCAAAAAGTACTGCCCCAAGTAAGTTTGTTCGGGCGGGCAGACCTGCTTTGGTAAATTTTCTGCATGTCCAAGGACACTGCTACCTAAGGATTAAGCTGGTTGTTGGACAACATGGATTGTATGGATTCACAATTGAACGATGACTTGCCTGGTATAGTGTATCAAGAAGATGCATTAAGCTCCCTTTTGTCAGAACATTGCTCAACTATTATTATCTTCGCCTATCAATATAGGTTATATAGAATGATTGGAAATCGTAACGGACATTGTAGAATGTACATGTAAGATGAAACCTAACGTTCTTTGCACTCTGATCTTTGCAATGGTACCCGAATTTTGAAAGTACCTAAATGTAGCTTTCGTTATTCAAAACGTTTTAAAACACTCATATTAAAATGCTGAATATAATTCTATTTGATTTGTTTGTTTTAAAGGTGCTTCACGCCGCTTTCAGCAACAGTTCAATTATATCACGGTGACAACACTGTTAATAGGTATTTTTCCAAGGTTTCACTAGCACAGAATAAGGGCTACAAACGAGGATCGATCCAGGGTTTCCTGATAACGAATACAACTCCTCAATCTGACTTAAGGAGGATTCTGGTATATTTTTAACCCTTAAAGCGCCTTTCACAACAATAGTTGCCCTAGCGGCCAGTGTAGATCAAGATCAGGATGTACAAAACGTGAAACCTGATCTTTGATCTACCCTGTCTACTTTGCTGAAACACTGTAAAGACAACCCCGGAATTGCTATTTGGGTTGTAATTCTAAGATGAAAATGGATTTACTTAGTATTCGGCGCTCTATGGTGCATAGGACGACACTGACAGTATACTTTCAGTTGACCAGCTGTTCAGATTGCTATCGGCCACTTATATCTCTGTAAGTAACAATGTTTTCCCCGAGGTCGCTGTTTATTTACCTCTGTATTTACATGTCTAAAGAGAATGGATATAACATATGGTTCTGATCATAGCAAACCTTGATAACGACGATAATGATAAATGCATGTGTGGGGGTTTATACCGGACCTCTCTTTGTCTCTATATCTGGATTCTACTCCCTCTCTCTCTCGGTCTCTGTCTCTCTGTCTGTCTCTCTCGCTCTCTGTTACACACAAATAACAAAAGGACATAAAAACAAATCAACATTATAAATTTTCTACCAAAAATAAGATCATAGGACCGATTTTATAAGTGACCACAATCGACTGATTGAATAGTGCTATTTCAAACTTTTTCTTTGGACAAAAATATCTCTTTATAGGACGGTGTAGATCCAAGATCAGACTGCACGTTCTGTGCAGTCTGATCTTGATCTACACTGTCCGCATAAGGCCAGTGAGTCGCGCTTATCAGCCTAAGAGTTACAATTTTATTAAAATAACATACAAACGAAAAAGAAAGCAACCCTTTCTGGCCAGGGATCGGACGCTTTTGGTGTTTGTGCAAAAACACACGGTGACAATCTTACCTTGCCATCTTTATTCATCCTAAAAATATAACCAAACATTTTATTCACTTTAATTACAGTTCAATCTATTATAGTCACTTTGAAGTACTCAATACGTTCTTTAGTCTATAACCAGAATGTTTCTTTAAATAAATCCGACCTCTGTCATGGAAATCCCCAAAATTTAATTTAAAATCTGTCGAGCTGAACATGGTTGAACATTATGTACAAGTAAATACTTTTTTCTTCATTTATTACTATTTGTAATAGACAATAAAGTTGTACTTACGTAGACACCCAAACATTCTTCTTCATTTGTAAATATGCCTTTTCATAACCCCTTACCCAAACCCTTTAACAAACAATCTAATGTTTCAACGACCCTAAGGAGAAAAGGCTTTTGAAAAACATAGTGTGAAAAGCAGAAAAATGCTGGTGATTAGCATTTTATCATTCTCTACATTTTTTTAACACCATTAAAGACAAGTACTATTATTTGAGCGACGGTCAATTTGTCTTGTAAAGCTTTGGACCAGTCTAACATTTTGTCGTATGTTAAAGAGTTAAAGAGCCTAAATTACTACTATAGCTGTTTTTGCTGCCTGTCATTTGACTATTTTTGAGCTCCCCCTTCCCATCAATTTAAGATTTTATGTAATCAATCTTTGAAAGAATTACCTGTATACATTGCGGTTATAAAGTTATCATAGCCCTCTTTTACATGAACAAATGCAATTTTTTACGCTACTTTTAACTCTTTACCAAACGACAAAATTTTGGACTTGTCCGAATTGAAAGCAGACGACAAAATAAGTTACTAATTAACTGAAATTTGCTTTTTGGAAGGGCAGAAAATATTGCGGATAAAGGAGTGATTGCTGATTACCAGCATTTTCTCCTATTTCCTCAAAGATTTTAGGAGCTTTCTTTCTCAGAGTCGTTAAAAAATCGGGATTGCTTGGTACAGGATTGATTGCCAGTTTTGGAACAGAATGTGTGGGAAAAGTAGTTTTTGCTTACATAAAGCAATAGATCTTTTTCCCCAAGCTTTTTTTCCATACTTTCTGAAGCACGATAGTTTCTTTAACCTTATTTGTATATTTTATGTTAGATACACGAGATAACTTTTTGTAGGTAAAGAAGGTCTGTAAAGGGTTATCCAGTACCATTGTCAGTCGAAAACATAGCTCATTATTTGGCCCGTTAGAGCTCCATTATTATGTTTATTGTTGACGGCTGGAAACAATGCCGGAATTTATCAGACAAATCTAGGAGAAGAAAGGAAAACATATTCCATGCTTCAGTTAACGTTTTATGTACAATGGAGACGTCCGAGACAAGAGAAAATGTATCCCTTGGTTTCGCCAGGGATCGACAATTTCAATATTTCTCGAACGTCTGTTGTTTTTGAAAGGTTAGAAAACATGGTGAGAATTAGGAGAAAATGCTGATTACCATGAATCAAAGTTTAATAGACGAACATATGCAAAGACACTGTGGCAAGGTGATAAAATGACAAGTTTTTCCTCTTGCTAGTTTTGTCTTCATAATGTTATAAACCTTTTATAAGAGAAACATCTCAATGGTCCGAATATTCCCTGTCTGTTGTCATGCATTGTTTTATTATTGTTAAGGCTGCACAGTTACCACTTATTTCTTCGTTTGCCACAAACGAAAGTCAATTAAAAAAACAACAACTGTGCAGCGTTTGTGATTTTTTGAAGGTAGAATCCTGTCTTTCTTTTTTTTTTTTTAATATTTAACGGGAGACAACTCTGATGCCTTCCGTATTCTGTGCAAGATGGGTTACCCTTCATTAACCGATTAGAACGCTTGGCGCCCAAACTTGATTTTGCAGAATCGTATATCTAGATCAGACTGGTTTTTGACGACATTATAGGTTTTAAATCAGATTGCACTAGAATGCGCGATCTGATCTTTTAATGTTTTGTGAAGTATTGTGGATAAAAAAAATTGCTATAAATTGCAGTGGTTAGGTTCTGTTTTCTTGACTGAAAAAAAAAAAAAAACAGATGATTTAGCGCTAAATATGGTTATACCTTTACCAAACAATTCCGAATTTTAACGACCCCACGGTAGAAAGCTTTTGAAAACATTCTGGAAAAGGGAGAAGATACTGCTAACACACATTTTCTACTTTCAAACATTGTTTTCTATCATATCAGAGAAGTTACGCTAATTAGTACCAAGTTTGAATTTGTTGTCTGCAGATGCTTTCAGTTTGGAAGGGTCTAAAAATTTGTCGTTTGGAAAAGGGTTAAAGTACAAATAGCGGCCAAAGGTAAGCAACTGGGTGGTAAACTTTACATTTAAATTATATCATTTAAAAGCATGGAAATTATTGTGAAGATGACAGCCTGTTAATGTATGGTCGGCCCATGTGTTAGTCTTTGGCAGAAAAAAGAAATTTCAAATCATGTAAAAAGTAAACAAAAGATAGAGCGACCTTGCAACTTTTAACCTAGCCTAAGATTTCATTTTTCTGTCAGTGACTAATACTTGGACCGACGGTACGGTAACAAATTGTCACTACCACAATAATTTCCATGCTGTTAAAAGGTATGATTTAAATTCAAATGCATTTTAACACCAGCTTTGTTTAATTTTGGTTGCTACTGGGCCTTTAAATATCGATAGGAAATTTCAGTCATTAGTTGTATTGAATATAATTCAAATGGATCACGATTGTCTGTAGGCAATGAGCCTATAAATATATTAACTCTTTACCAGACGACGAATGTTTAAACACGTCCAAATTGGAAGCTTTGCAGACAAATTAAACATTGCTCAAAAGAGGAACTTTGTCTTTCAAAGGGTTCAAAAGATCGTGTGAAAAGGAGAAAATGCTGATTATCAGCATTTTGTCCTTTGCCCACGATGTTTCTAAAAGCCTTTTCCTTGGGGACGTTAAGACTCGGGATCGTGTGGTAACGGGATGATTATGATCTTGTCATTTCAATCAATGGAATGTATTGAACTCAAATTTCAGTCAACCCATAAACTTGTACCACCAGAAGCTGCGCTAGCTTAGTACTCCATTACTTTACTGAAAAGATCATTTTCAGGCTTTCCGTAAGTTATTTCAAGTTTCACAAAATATGTTGTTTTTTATTAGTACTTGTTCAACGTGATAAAACTACTTCCATGGAACTTTGCTGGATTCAAGGTATTAGCCTTCGCATGTTATTTTTTTTTAATCTCTTATCCTGTTATATATATCTAACATGAAAATTTCAGGTCGATAGTAAAAACCCAAAGGTTGCCATTTCAGAATCATTTTTTTAAAGAAAAACATCACCTAATCGAACGGTGTAGATCCAAGATCAGACTGCACGTTCTGTGCAGTCTGATCTTGATCTACACTGTTCGCAAAAGGTCTGCGAGTCGCGCTTAGCAACTTAAGGGTAAATTTAAAGCTCACAAACATAAAATGTGTGTTGCTACATATTGGTTCAAGTACATTCTTTTCTTTTGCTTCTTCTTTTCTTCTTCTTTTACCTTTGTTTGCTGTTCTGTTCTTCGTGTTCTCCCTGTTGTTGCTGATGGTTTTCTCTGCGTTCTTTTTGTTGCTCGTGTTCTAATTTTTTTTCCCTTCTTCTTCTTTTGTTTTATCGTCTGTGGTTTTATAAATAGCAGAAACTAACTAAAACCTTGAAAAATGGGACATATCTATATTGACAAAAATCTAATTACCCTCCTTAATCCATACAGCGCCTTACACAACTTTAGTTACATCTGCAGTGTGTAGTTAAAGATCAGGTTGCACGAAACATATAGTCTGATCTTTGATCAGCACCGTTCTCTTTGATTTGACATTCTGGACCAGGGCGAACTTGAAAATGCTCTTGTATGACCTTATTTCTGGAAGAAAAATGCTCATCGGGTTTATTCGGCGCTCTACGGGTTAAAGTTTTATTCATCAATATTATGTGGAAGGTAAACAAAACGAAAACTGCGTGTTTACCGATTTTCACTGCAAACTGAAATCTAGCACAAAATATCGGGCAGTATAGATCAAAGCAGAGATTGCTCGCTGTTGTATTCAGATCTTAATCTCAATTGTGCTCTAAACAACCCGAGGCTGTATTCACCAACCATTCTACACTTAGCCCATCATCTTCCGCCAGGTGGCATTTTTCAAATACAAGTACACACCCTTTATCTTCCGCTGGGAGGTATTTTTCAAACCCATACCTACCTAGTTTGGGCATTCTGGGTACAGAACCGGACTACTTTTCAAGATTACAATCGATGCAGCGAATTTCGAGATAAAATGTACGTTTATTAACTGGTACGATTCATCTAGCAATGGCTAGCTAGCTTATAACCTTTGCACCAGTCATTTATAAACACAGCAGTTATAGGCCGAGAAAACAGCCCCGGTATAAGCCTAGCATGGTGGGGACATTTTCTTTGTTGTTGTTTCTGATAAAACCCTGCCAAATGTAGGTTTTTTTCCCGAAATCTATTTTAGAATTATACAAAGATTTGCAGTAAACTATGGATTTTTTAAAACATTTTCCCCGTTTGAAATTATAACATTTTTAAGAGATTTGGAGCGAATTTGGATTTCTCCACAGACACACGAGTTAATTATAGCCATGTTCTGCTTGCTACTTTTTAACGACGCCTATTAATTTTTATCCTGTGCAGGATAGTGATCTGCGTCATAGCAGAAAGGTTAATCTTCGTAGAATGCGACATGAGCAGACAACGAATACATACCTATCTGATTCCGTAATAATATTTAACCTCGTTCGTATTGACAACGTTTTCCATGTTAAATACTGACAGTCACATGACCTTAAACATAATGGCGCACGTGAAAACCACAACGACAACAACCGGCCCAGTGAAGCTACATGGATTCACTTGCGAAGATTGCAATAGAAAACAGTGACTCGTCTTTCCTTTTTAAGTTTAAGGTTTTCAGAATGGTATTGAAGCGGTGTGTACCGGCGAAGAAACATACGGTGTCGGCGCATATCACCTATCATAATACAGTCGAGGGGTTTGATCAATGGATCAGGTTTGTAAACTGGTATCCTTTGTTACTCCCGTAACCGTCCCATAGACAACAAGGAACATCAGATTTATCGATGGTAACTACTGGTTGTCAACATTGTCATATTCACCAATCAGACAGGCATTCCCATCGGCCTTTGCAAAGTACTAGCTCAAAAAGTTAAAATGAAAAAAAAAAATTGGGCAAACTATCAAATTAAGATGACCACCAATAGAAAACGTTTCACTCATATATTTGAGTGATCAACGGATCACCTGAGGTTTGCCATGTGCCATGTTCGAGATTTGGATTGTAACGCAATTCCCCACTGGCTAAACCAATATTAGATGGATGATGAATACGGGCCCTAATACCACCCTGGAGAGACCTTACGTTCTTGCTCCAAATCAACGTTACTGCTCCTGCTAATTGAACGTACTCGCTCCAGTTAAAAACATGGCCGCTCCCATAAGATTTTGCAAGATATGCACAAAAACATAATTTTTTGACTTGTTAATAAATAGATATGCAGTTGAAGGTTGTCGCATGGAATGTCTGGGATGTCAGTGCACGTTAATCTGTAGTTCCGTTGGTGGTTAATCGTTTGTTGAAGACGTTTAATCCGACAAACTTCCGTCGGCGACTACGATTTCTTGAAAATAAATACTTGGAGTCTCCAAAAACCTTTGTAAAACATATATACTCGGTATTCTGAAGTGTGTACCGTGTCAGATGACCTATATAATGATTATTCCTCAAAACTATAAACCGACAAAAAATACATTGCAATTATAAAGCGATATTTTGCCATTTTTGCATTACAACGTAACATGCTTCTGAATTCAATAAGACGATCCAGCTCCTGAGTTGAAACACGGTAAGCGGAAGTCTTCGTGTTACAGTAAACAATTTTGTCATTTTGGTCAAGATTCTATATTAATTATCGTGGTCACAGTCATAGGTTCTTCATCGTTGATAATAGAAATAATTGTCATTATGAACGACCAACTATATATTCCTAATCAGCTGAACATCTATAGACATCGGTTTATGTATTAGTTTGAGGCTAAATAGTAAATTCTACAGGAATATAATGTACCCCAAAAGAACAAGTGCAGTGTTCAACACTGTGGCCTAGCCACATCTCTAAAATTAGTCATCCTTATTTGCTGTTGTGGTTAGTGAACATATTTTACACAGCCTACTGTAAAACCGGTATGTTTTAACCCTTTCGAAATATTTCCTAAT
This sequence comes from Hippopus hippopus, assembly GCA_946811185.2. Classification (NCBI taxonomy): domain Eukaryota; kingdom Metazoa; phylum Mollusca; class Bivalvia; order Cardiida; family Cardiidae; genus Hippopus; species Hippopus hippopus. The sequence continues at coordinate 38,634,192 of OX328096.1, forward strand.
TTAAATAAACTGATGTAGAATACTAAGCAAAACATTGGGCATTTTTTCCTTTTCTCACATTGTATTCTATCCGATGAGATAAGTATCTTTCAGTTTAGTTACATTTTAAACTGTTTTCTGCAACTTGATTTTTCTTAATTGAGTACAAAATGTCTTTGGTCGCCTTTTTGGCTTATTAAGCCAAGGATTTGTCTTCTTCCTTTTCCCCATCGTTTTCACATTTTATCTGAAAATAAAACATACATGATTTGTAAGTGAGCGTTTTAAATGTACAAGTATTAACCCTTTAGGTGTCAAATAAAAAAAAAACAGTCTTCTGCGACATGATTTCTTTTAGTATGAAAATATGAAAATACCTTTAAAAAACCTGCCGTAGATAATCACATTAATTCGTTTTTTACCCTTTATCTATAGCAACACTACACACAAATAGTGAAATCTCATGATCAGGCACCGCCAGCTTCGGTAGCGGCTGATCTGGGACTGCATTATTTGCCTATGTCGTTTTCTGTTGCCAAAAGATTTAAGAATTTACCGGATCTGTTTTCGTGCAAAAAAATAACAAACTATGCATCTATATAGTGTATTTCACAAAAAAATGGCTTGTTAATTTGAAACAAATTCGTCATTCGACATTCGTAAGCTACTTTAAAGTCTAATTAGGGTATACTGTTTTGCAAAGGTGTGAAAAGTGAAAAAACAATCTATACATATTTTAATCATACGTATTAGATATAACTAGATGCTTTTAGGTGTGCAGCTGACAAGGCATATAGTTGGTTGTTCGTTGATGATAATTATTATTCATTTACGTTAACGAAGAGGAGTCTTGTGATGACGACATAGAAGATGATAGTTATAAATAATAGTTATGGATCTTGTGCATGATAGTTACGATAGTTATGGACCTTGTGCATGATTCTGTCTGTCATCAAGCTCTTCATGTATATAATGACATTTCATAAGCATCAAAAATCAGGACAAGAAACCTGACTGACAGAAAGACCGAAAGACGGACAGACAGACAGTTATACATATTGATCAAAAAGACAAATTATTTGATTAAACTCGTAGACAATCGCTTATGATATCGTACTCTGTTTCAACTCAGGAGCTTGATCGTTTTACTGAGTTTTGGAGCGTGGAGCGTTGCCTATAAAAAATGACAGAAAGTTGCTCGATAATGAACATCGTATATTATTTGCTTAGAACTGTGGTGAATAAAGCATATATGAATCACTTGGCAGAGCACAAACTTCAGAATATCGTTTTTGTATGTTTAACAAAGCTTTTGCTGACTTCCGCGTGTTGATTTTCAAGAAATCATAGTCGCTGACGGAAGTTTGTCGGATTAAACGTCTTCAACAAACAACCAACCACCAAATTAACAATACAGAAACATGCACTGGCACCCCAGACATTCCGTTCGACAACCGTCTGCTGCATATCTATTCATCTGATTGTCAAAGAAGTATGTTTTGGTGCTTACCTAGCCAAATTCTAGGGCGCAGCCATGTTTTTACCTGGAGGGGGTACGTTCAATTGACAGGAGCAGTAACGTTGATCTGGAGCAAGAACGTAAGGTTTCTCCAGGGTGAATACTGCCTGAAGCAAACAAAGTGTTAACTCTTGGATCTACACCCTCCTATGGAACGCCGTATGACAGCTATGGCGTTCCATACCCTCCGCTTGGTTATTCAAGCGAATGAGATAAAAATCTGAATTTCAGTGGATTGTATTTTCAGCTGTCGAAAGAGGTCGAGTTTATAGATACTTGAATCGAAAGAATTTAGCACCGGTTTATACACGACGTGAATAGATGGTCTAGTCACGCTCAAATCGGTTTTCGGTTGCGAATTCGAATCCCAGCCCGGCCTAAGGTCTTTAAGGCAAATGATGCCATATTATGACAGAAGACAGAAATATACTTCTGCCATCTGCAAATCTTAGACCTTTTGACCTTTGTTTGTATTGAAGAGTTGCCAGTTACTATGACAGAATGAATGACTGTAAGTAGAACAGGCTAGGGAAACATCAAGAATATCCGGATCGGTACACTGGCTGCTGTGAAATTGAAATCAGTGGGCTGAATCCAGCTGCTTGTCGAAGGCATGATAACAATATCATAAATTTGAAATAATTGCTCTCAAACTTTGAGTGGGACGTATGAAAAGAAGTGAAATCATACAACAGACAACATTTTAATTTAAAGTCAAGCGGGACACTCAATCGACAACAATGACTGACTATAAATGTATGACCTTAAAACTTTTGTCTATTATTACATTTTTAGCATACAACCTGTCACAGCAAAAGACCAGTCGGGTGTCACATGTAATGTGATAGGCCTACGAAACTATCTACACTTGGAGAGAGGTCTTGAACAGTTTAACAGTTTGTGTACGACATATTTACTCTGTAAATAAAACGGGATCACGAGTACAGGTAAGTTTTGATTTTTTCATGTACCTAAAAGTTTTACCAATGGAAAACTTGAAGCGCTTTCGCAGGAAAGTTCAGACCGCACACAATATAGGACCTGATCTTTCATCCTCATGGTCTATTATTTGGGAGATATTATGGCCACAATTTAGGTTTTAAACTCAGTCTGCTAAATGCGACTCGATACCCTTTATCTAACATAGTAGATGAAAATCAGACTGCATCAGCTCATCTAAGCACGTAAATATTATTTCAGAGCTTATTATACAAACTCGATAGTGTTTGACAATGAAAGTGGAATCCATCGAGAAACTCGGATAGATTTTTTTTTTATCTTTTAGGCTTTGAGTGAATGGTATAGATCCAAGATCAGGCTACACGTTATATGCAGTCTGATCTTGATGTATGCGAAAGTCAATTTGCCTCTGATTAAATAGCCCATCAGCCGTCGATTGTATATATGTGGCGCTGAAATAAATGTGAAAGTATGGAAATGATGTGAAAGATGTTCCTGGGAAACTGCATTTCTGATGAAAGACCGAGAAGATTTTAATTCAGAAGTATTAAAGATCTTCTCGAATATTTCTCACCCATGACAACAGTTTTATCGGTACCCTATGTCAAAAGAAGCAAATACACACAAAAAAGTTTTATAGTTCAGGTATGAGGTTCAATTGAGATAATGGTAATTTAGGTGAACCTTTTTTCATCAGTGTTATAGTGCGCACGAGATAATTTTAAGTACGATTACACAAAAACCATGAGAGAGCATTTATAATCTATGATTTGTGTGATCATATACTTGATACTGAGCTTTGAGGCATGAAAACACGTGAAAATATGTGGCAAAAAGAGAAACTGCACATCGCGAGCATTTTGTCTATTTGCCACATGTTTACACAAGTGATCTACAAGACAAAAGAAGTGGTCTGCAGGTGACGATGTGGTTAAAAACTTCAGTACAGACGTTTGTTGAGGCAACCTTTTCTGCTTAGGCTGTTTTCTAACTTGTAAGGTTGCGTTTAAAGTTTGTAGTTAGTTAGCAATTTTTCTATAAATACACCTTTCATGTAGATCTATCTTTTTTTTTTCTTATTCAATTTTTCCTTTTATTCTTTTTGTTGTTGGATTGATTCTGTTATCTTTTTTTTTTGTCTGTCTGTTCCACATAGATACGATGACATGTATCTTTGACGAGGAACCTTATAGTTCAAGTCAGAGAATTGTCCTATTGACCTGAACGGACTGGTAATCTCAACTTCCGACAATTTTAATACAATATGCTGACATCTTTGTTGTAGATCAAACCATCAAACCAGACTAATGAATCCAGAAAATGAGCGTTTACCACATTGCTACCACATTTGGCTAAGCTCGGGTGATCCGTTGATCAAATCTGTCGGTAGACTGGTTTACCTTCACTGAAACAGCAAAAGTGAGTGTACAAGCTACTGGAAACTGGCTTAATTTTGCCCATTATTCTTAGAATAATGGAGATAATTCTTGTTCACTTTACATTCAGGAGAGGTCACTCATTTGTTGTGGTCTCTTACGCGATCAAAAAAGCAAATTGATGTGATCTTTTGTGTTAACTCATTTGCAGATTTTAAATTTTTGTAAAGTACATGTATTCATTTACTTCGTAACGTACAACGAGTTGGTACCAATCCAAGCACTAACCATAACGCACGCAACCTAATTCGCACGGAAAGAAATACAACAAACTGTATCGTCTTCCACCAACGGAGACTTGAGCTGGTCCCCGTTGCATAAGCATAATAATCGATTACCTGCAGCAACTGCGGTAACCAATCTACTACAGCTAGATATGATATATAGAAGAGACACTCCGATTGGCCAATCCAGCAAATCTAGCTTATCCAATGAAAGCAATCGTCACAATGACCTGTACCAGTTGTATAATATTTATATCTGTATAATGTACAACGGTTTAATCTCTCGGCCGTATTACGATGTGTGATATGTGACCCAGAATGTACATTTCATCGCCGGAAATACACCACTTTACCGTTCTTATAATGGTAACACTGCACTTAGATAAAAACATGTCATAATTTTCTTTTGGACTCTCTTTAAAAACATTTCTGTTGAAAAACAGTATGCACATTTATTTTTTTTTTTAACTGGGTCTATCAATTTCGTTAGCTTTTTTCGGTGACAGGTTTATAGACGTGAATAACTTCGCCGTGGCCGTTGTTAAGGTTGCTAATCAATTTACACGTGCGCCGCTGTGTGTAAGTTCATGTGACTGACAGTATTTCAAAATGGAAACCTCCTGGATACGGACACGTGGTTTGCGCATGTCATATTCTTCGAAGATAGACCTGTCTGCTATGACGCATCACTATCGTGAATAGGATAAAGATTAACATGCGGTGCCTAAACTAAAACTCTGCCGTTAAAAAGTAGCAATGGAGAAAATGGCTATAAACAATACCTTAGATACGGACGAGGTTAGATGTAGTTACTTAATCGGCCGAGTTGTAACAAGTGATTGCCACCTCTCCATTCGGCAAACTTCAGATGATCCGTCGATTAAGTCCCTCGGCTGTATTACATAGCTTGAGATGCACCGGCACCGTACATTTCTTCGCCGGAAGTATACCGCTTCACCGTTCTTAAAATTATAACACTCCACTTAGAAAGCAAAGACTAGTCACAATTATCCGTAGGAATCTTTCTAATGCATTTTCGATGAAAAGCTGCCGTGTTTGTACATTTCTTTTCTAACTCGGTCTATCAATTACGTTGGCGTTTTTCAGCGATAGGTTGCTTATCACCGATGATAATCGATTTACAGGGAGCCGCTATCTTTAAGATCATGTGACTGGCAGTATTTCAAAATGGACCCCACTTGATAGGAACCAGGTTAGATGTAGGTGCGGAATCGCCCTAGTTGTGACGAGCGCCACCACTCGTCACAACTCGGCCAATTTCGTAACTACTTGATGAACGGATCACCCGAGGTTTGCAGAATGTGAGTTGCAATAGTCAAGTAAACTGGCCTGGTACTCGTTGTATCATCGAATACAGGGTGCTAATTTACCGGTCAGGGTTCGTTTTCGTCTTACAGCAGACCACTTTTGAAAACATTGCGTCATTAGGAGTTATAAAGCTTCCTTCGGCCAATTTGTTTGAAATCAAGCGTTCGGTTGCTTATGTTAAGCATGTATGTGAAATGGTCTGCTGTAAAGTGTTTGTTACAGGATGTAGTGAGTTGAAAGCAGAGGAAAACCACTATAAGAAAACAAACAAACCAGGAAGTAAATTTCTAGTAAATGACTGAAAGGAAAATGAGTAGTTTTTATCATTTAATCCATATGTAATTTGTCATGAGTATTATCTTCTAAATTCGGCAAGTCTAAAATTTTGCCGTATGGTAAAGAATTAGATATGTGAAGCACGAACAGAAACAGCTAATACAGATTTGTTTAATACTGGCAGACTGGCAGTGGTATATTTATTTCAGAAAGAAAGTGACCCAATTATTGAGACCTTAAGGACAGTTAACTGGTTATCACTTCAGTGAATTTTGCGAAAGATGTAATTTATTTCACTTTTGTTTTGTATCTGCGCTTTCAACATTTCAAGTGTATCACTAAACCACCAGTGGACCACATTTTGGGTCGTATGCGTTAAAATGGGATTCTTTTTAACCCTTTCCACACCGATAAATTTAAGACTGTTACAATTTCAAAACATCTGCAGACGACAAATTCGACACTGGTACAAATGGGTTCAAGTTTTGTGGTCTGTAAAACTCAGGATTGTGTGGTAAACATTTAAATAAAAAACTACTTCAAAATTTTATAGTGACAGAGAATCTATCATGGATATAAACTAGAAAACTTACAGATGTGTGGTCATTTAATTATGTACATGTGAATACGAAAAATCTCTCTTACAGTTTATTTGTAGTCAAGTGACAGGAAGTTTTATCGTACCTTTTTCTTTTTTCTTATGTACAATTTTACTTTTAACTTTTTTTATTGGCGGAAATTTTAAAGTTATAGGCGCGTTTAGCCCTACTATGGGGACCACGTGTGAAAAAAAAAATCGATAACGTTATACATGAAGTACAATCGAAAGCAACCATCTTTTCTACAGTAGACATATTTCGTTGCGATAGATTTTCTAAAAGCATACTTGCGGTTAACACCATTCATTCATTCATTCATTCAAGAGTTCTTTCTTGAGTTCATTCAAGAGCTCATTCAAGGGTTAGTGCATTCATTCATTCATTATTTTATTGTCCATTTGTATATTTTTTGTTCTCCAGCTCTTTTCTTTTGAGTAAGTGAGTGAATGGGTAGTTAGGTGTGTGGGTGCTTTAAAAACGCAATCAAATCAGTATGCCGATAGATTCCTCACACACAATCAATTACACTGCAAGAGCGGATTTTCTTTGGTCAAAACTTATGTCTTAAGCTATTTCTCACCGAAAACCAAATTTTTGAAAGGAAGCCATCATTCATTGGTGCCGACATATTCAGAGCCGATTCGCATAATAGAAGCCTTTGTTTATTCATTTGAGTTTTTTGTTGTATCTTTTCAATCCTTTGCAAGCAGTGAATGGAAAAGTTCAAGACAATAAATCACTCTTTTAGGACGGCAAAACTCTCTTTTATTTGCTATTCTATTATAGTGAGCTCGAAATTAGGTCCTTGACGTATTATTTCGGCTACAGACAACCCTTGGCACAAATGAATTAGACAATACTGTACACACGCTACATCTCCGTAGTATAGAAAACACGTTGAAAGACCAAAGCATTCATTGCATGACATTCTTCTTTTTCGAATTTCAAAGACATATGAACACATCGGAATACCAGCACAACATTTTCTTATTAGAGCCTTTGGCATCAAATATGAAATTTCCTACTAGTATATGTATTTCCGTGTATGCCCTGAAAATATCGCGCTGTCTCCGGAGATTTGTTCATTTTTTACCAAATATGCAAAAGAGTGCTCAAAGTGAGATAACCCTATCGGACTGGCAATAATAAGTGAGCCATGCTCTGGCAAAAAGGGGCTTGAAACATAACGGTAATGCTTGATACTTAGCAAGTCATCACATGTCCATGGATCCATAAAATCCAGTTTGTCCTACAATCGACTAAGTCATAAGGTAGACTGGTCCTTGGACATACAGAAAATTAGCCAATAGCGAAAAGTTTCGGTTCAGGTCAGTCTGCGCGGACTGCGCAGGCTGACCTGGGTCGATACTTTTCGCAGATCCATTAAGCCCCCTTTTCACAGAGCATGGCTCAAGTGTTGCATTCCTCCGTATGAGAAAAGAGGAAAACTGGAGATGGATACTTGCTGGACCTCTTGCTAGTACTACCTCGTAACCTTCGGTAACAAAATTTGTACCAGTCGACTAAGAAAACATGGGTGTTATTGCATAGGCGGACGATACAGATCGAAGATCTGACTTCACATTCTTTGCAGTCTGATCTTGATCTATACCGTCCGCAAAAACCCCTATTTTCGCCTGTGGAACTGAAGATGTTAAGGACAAACACATAATTTGTCACCTTTAGTTTTGCAGGTAGCCAGTTTCGTGCGAGTCAACAACTTAATGAAGTCCAGTTATTAGCGATATTAAGTGGCACCTTGGCGAACCACAATTGTTTTTGACTTCCTTACTTATGTGTATTTGACTTTGAGAACGTTGCCTCGTTGACAGCAAACCCGTATCTCATAGAAAGTGTCACAGATATGAGGGTTAGAAATAGGATTGCGCTGACGCTTTTTATACTGTGTTTTACTTTTATTGCCATTTTCTTTGAGCTTACCTCTCAATTTCGGATTTTTTCCATATTACATGTTCAGCAAAGGCAGAACGGTAGAGATATATATTTGAAGGAAAGAGTAAACCTGAAAATCAAGACTAATGCTTTTAGCAGTGCTCCACATGATGAAAACTGTATATCACCATACGTTAACCGTTATCTGCGATTCAGCCTTGGTCATACTAAAAAGTCGGTTAACGGAAAAACCCATCATATCCTTTGGTGGAATGAGCCTAACTGGATGAAAGAATCTAAATGGAACACATACTGTAATATGTCACAATGTGAGTACGGAAACTGTTTGGTGACAGTAAATAAGAAATATATTGACAACAGTAGCGCTGTCCTAATTTCTATTGTCGATGGCGGGGCTTACGAACTCCCCGTGCAACAGTCGCAGAGAAACCCGAACCAGGCCTGGACCTTCTTTACACTGGAATCGCCGATGAGTTTCTGGAATCGCGTTTTCGAGACTGACAAATGGCGGAATGTTTTTAATTGGTCCATGACTTATCGGCGAGATGCAGACATTTTCATACCATATGGCTGGCTTGGGGATCGTAAAACCAGTCTCAATAAAAATTACTCCGATATATTTAGATCAAAAACGAGACAAGTGGCTTGGATTGTAAGTCACTGTCCGACATCAGGGAAAAGAGAAGAATACGTGCAGGAATTACAAAAATATATACAGATAGATATATACGGACGGTGTGGGACGAGAGTTACTGATAATGTCTTGTATAAACTGCTTCCGGAATATAAATTTTATCTTGGATTTGAAAATGCGCTTTGCAAAGATTACATGACAGAAAAGTTCTTTCATTACTTTATGTATGATTGGATTGTGGTTGTTAGAGGTTTAAATGATTATGAAAAACTTTTACCAAATAAAACTTTCATAAACACTGCAAATTTCTCTTCCATAAAATCATTGGGGCAGTATCTATCAAGACTTTCCAAAGACGAGGGACGGTATATTGAGTATTTGAAAGAAAAGGACAAATATGAAGTTTTAGAGAGAAAAGACACATACTGTGACGGTCTTTGTTCTATATGCGAGAAAGTAAATCACGTCAACAGCAACAGACGTACATATGGAAACATATTTGACTGGACAGGCTCGTGTGAAGACCCCAAAGATGTAAAGTAGGAAACTTGCTAAAGATGAGAAATTTCCTTGATTTGTTTTAGTGTTTCCTGGACTCTCTTTACTGCCGAATCATCATCAATGGAGCAATCTTTTCACTCGTCTCTTTTTAATTTAAATCCATCTGGTGGCATTATGTCAACAGATAAATAAAATGGCTTGCAACACGCGAAAAGGGGCATTCAGACATTTGCGTAAAGTGTCGTCTCGGATCAGCCTGCGCAGTCCGCGCAGGCTAATCCGACACGGCACTTTACGACTACATTAGATTTTGTGCTACAGCAGACTTGTGCAAAACAGAAAATTACATAAAAACGGAAAGTGTCGTTTCGGATTAGCCGGCGCGGACTGCGCAGGCTGATCCGAGACGATACTTTACGCAAATGTCCGAATGCCCCTTTTCGCGTGTTGCAGGCCAAATATGAACGGTGCTCTGGCAAAAAGGAGATTAGTGCTCCGTAATGAATCAAACTTAGCAAGTTTTCATATAATTTATTAATGAAATTAATTATGTATTCATAAAATCTACTTTGTCTAACAACCGACTGAATCATAAGATATATCTAGAATGGTCTCTTGACATGCAGAAAATGTACCAAAAGCAAAATATTTTGACCCATGTCAGCCTACGCGAACTGCACAGGCTGACATGGGTCGATACTTTTTGCAAATGCCTTCAACCCTTTTTTCACAGAGCAGGGCTCATATATTTTAACAAACAGCCGTTTCTGAATCGTTTTTAGCTCTACTGGCCGACGGCCAGCTAGCTTATGTCATGGCTCTATGTCCGTCGTGCGTGCGTCCGTGCGCCCAACCATGCATCCGTCCGTGCGTGCGTCCGTCCTTTAACTTTTATTTCAAACATCTTCTCTGAAACTACCCATCCGATTTTGACCAAACTTCACAGAAATGATCCTGCCTAGGTCCTCTTCAAAATTCCAGGAAAAATTGGATTCCTTTAAAAACCCTGGTTGCCTTGGCAACAAAACTGAAAAATCTTTGAAAATCTTCTTGTCCGAAATCATAAGGTGTAGGGCTAACGAGTTTGGCATGTAGCTTCATCTCATAAACCTCTACCAAGCTTTTTCAAATTATAGCCCTGGGGTCAAAATTGGCACTGCCCCGGGGGTTACAAGTTTTACATTGGCTTATATAGTGAAAAATTTAAAAGTCTTCTGGTTCTAAACTATTAGGCCTAGGACTTTGAAATGTGTTCTAAACTATTAGGCCTAGGACTTTGAAATGTGGCATCTAGCTCCATCTCACAGACCTCTACCAAGATTCTTCAAATTATAGCCCTGGGTGTCACGAGTTTTACATAGGCTTATATAGTGAAAACTTTAAACATCTTCTCTTTCCTAACCATAAGGTCTAGGGCTACCAAATTTGGCATGTAGCTTCATCTAATGGGCCCCTACTCAGATAGCCCAAAATATGGCCCTTGGATCAAATTTGGCCCGGCCTCAGCAGTCACAAGTTTTATATGGGCTTATCTGGGCAAAACTTAAAAAAATTTCTGGTTCCTAGCCATAAGACCTAGGGCTACCAAATTTTGAATGCACATTTACATAAAAGACTTCCACCAAGATTGCTCAAAGTATAGCCCTGGGGTCTAAATTGGCCCCAATCCACAAGTCACAAGTTTTACAAAGGTTAATATCGTGAAAACTTAAAAGATCTTCTTGTTCTTTACCCTTGAGATACAGCTATAATATTTTGTGAGAGTTACCTAACAGGCCTCTTCCAAAATTTTTCAAATTAAAGCCCTAATGACAAAATTTGGCCTTTTTAAGTCTTAATTTCGAAACCATTTGGCTTAGAATTGAATTGTTTTTATGTATGGTTTGTACTTATTAGCCAGTGGAGCGATACAGAGACATCATGGCCTTCTTGTTTTGTAGGTTAGAGTTCGGTACATAGTGTTGGCGGAGCCATTTGCGCTTTATTGTGGAAGTTGGACAAAACAACTGCCCCATGCCCAGACACTGGCAAATGGCCGAGAAAACATAAATAATTCTACAGTCGTCGCATTGTGAATCATTTGGACGTGACGGATACTCTCATGGAAGTGGGGTGGGGTTAGGGACTTTTGGAGAGAGAAACCCTCAAAATTAATTTACCATCTTTTGGAGTCGAAATGTTTATATTAGTACTTTTTTCAAGTCTGTCTATATCTACAATAAAAAAAAAAAAAAAACTGGCTATACGTTGCGTTACACTTAAGTCTGTCCTACTCCCTGACAAATAAGCCAGCGGTTAAAGAAGTCAATACAAGAACTTATCGTGTCTTCATACTAAAACCGCCCTAGACTATATAAAAGAAGTCATTGCAAGAAATTATGTGTGTGTGATACTAAAACCGACCCAGATAAAGTAAAAGAAGTCAGTGCGAGGACTTATCTGTATGTCATACCAAAACCGCCTTGTACAAGGTAAAAGAAGTCAAACCAAGAACTAATCTATGTGCCATACTAAAATCGCCAATCTAAACCCGCCCTAGAAGAGGAAAGAAGTAATTGCAAGGACATATCTATGTGTCATACTAAAATTGCCTAAGTAAAGGTAAAAAAGTCAATGCAAGGATTTCTCTAAGTGCCATACTTAACCCGCCCTAGACAAGGTAAAGAAGTCATTGCAAGGTCTTATCTATGTGTCATACTAAAACTGTCCCAGACTAGGTAAAAGAATTCAATGCAAGGAATTATCTATGTGTCATACTAGACAAGACTAAAGAAGTCAATGCCAGGACTTTTTTATGGGTCATACTAAAACTGTCAAAGACAAGGTAAAGAAGTCGATTCAAGGACTTATCTTTATGTCATACTAAAACCGCCCTCGACAAGCTAAAGAAATCAACTCAATGCAAGACTTATCTATGTGTCATATTCAAACCGCCCTAGACAAGGTAAAGAAGTAAGTGCAGAACTCATCTATGTGTCAAACTAAAACCGTCAACGTAAAAGAAGTCGATGCAAGGACTAATCTATGTGTCCTACAAAAACCGCACCTGACAAGATTAAAGAAGTCAATGCCAGGACTTAGCTATGTGTCACACTAAAACTGTCGAAGACAAGGTAAAGAATTCAATGCAATGACTTATCTTTATGTCATACTGAATCCGCCCTGGACAAGCTAAAGAAGTCAACTCAATGCAAGGACTTATCTCTGTGTCATACTAAAACCGCCCTAGACAAAGTAAAAGAAGTCAATGGAAGGACTTATCTATGAGTCATACTTAAACCGCCTCAAACAAGGTAAAGAATTAAATGCAAGGACTTATGTATGTGTCAAACCAATACCGCTCTAGACAAGGTCAAAGAAGTCAATGAAACGATTTACCTACATGTGTGTGAGTGTTATACAAAGTTATCACAGAAAATATACAATCGTGCTACAGGCGATGGGTGAAAAGTCAACTTCTTTAACTTCAACGAAGGATCCCGTGATTTTTATCTATGTGGCAATGGTTGCCCTGTGAAGCTCCACCGCCTTATAAAAATGTGCAATACACGATTCATACGGCATTGAGAGAAACCCTAAACAGTAAGAGGCCGTATTGCAATAAGATTCGTAGAGAAAATAAGTTTGGTCCAAAGAGTCAGAACTTTTTCACATGCCTAGAAGACTACAAGCAGGTCTAATCGAGTATCATTTATACAAAATATCATTTAACTATGACAAGCAGCTTTTCGTAAAAAAAAGTTAAAAACATAGAGGTACACAGCGGCCAAAAGTAAACAGTATGGTAGTCAAAATGCCGACAATTCTAATTTATACCATTTAACAGTATGGATATTAACATGAATCTGATTATGTATTACGGTGAAATTTCTATGCATAGTTGCTGGCAGAAGAAATGTATTTTAAAATTACAACAAAAGTTGTCAGCAGAATATTTTCTTTCCTGAAAACATTTCATGTTGTAGTTTCGCTTTTTTTACTGTCAGGGGAGATAAACAGCTCCAAAATATTCCTAATGAGAAAACAGGTGTTATCTATCTTGATCGCTTTTATAAACTGGATTAAACCTTGTTGTGAAGTCAAGCCCACGGTGGCCATGTTTCGTGCTGAATTATGATTGAGGGAAAATCTGAAATAGGTAAATCAAAGGATCATTTTTCTAAATTCGTAAAGATTTCAAACCAGCGGTTTCGCACAGGTTTTTTTTTTTTCAAGATTTTCAAATTTTGTCACTTTCGTTGCCAAGGCAACCAGAGTAATAAATAGAATCAAATGAAAAATGAAAAGGACCATAACAGGAATATTTCTGTCAAGTAACAGTTAGGTCATTAACTGTAGAGAACGTGTTTGAATTAAAATGTAACACGCCTACGGACGCCGCACGGCCACAATCACGATCACGAGATGGCCATGACATAAACCCTCTGACCTTAGGCCAGTAGCGCTCAAAACAAAATGAAGCGCCCACCTAGATTACCGAAATTGAATCTTTATCTCAAAATATCGGAAGGTATATTTGTTTATTAGTGCAGTCAATTTGTGGGAAACCCAGAACAAATTGCAACTCAAATATCTCTTTTTGTCTTCAACATCCTTAGGAACACATTTTTGTGGTGGGGTACCAAGCATCCCAAATCAGATTTACCATGCGGGATTTTGAACTGAAAAAATGATTCTGATGTATGGTAGCATATTTCTGCCACGAGATACAAGATAACTATCGGGATAATGTGAGAAAGCAAACGCGATAGTTCTACCCGTTTCTCGATAACTATAATTATAAAATTCACCATTTAGATGAATTCGGTAGTTTTTGACTGTACAAGATGGCCGTAAGTTAAAACTCGAATTATTTTACAATTGTAGCTTAATTGGTAAATTTTGGCCACACATGATATGAACTGAAGTCAGTTTGGTTATGTTACATACTGTCTAGCGAAGCAATTTCACATGATTCTAATACCATCTACAGTTCTATAAGCAAAAAGTTTGAGATGAAGATGTTCCGAAACCATATCTATTTATAGATACCGTGAATGTCAGTTGTGGGCACGAACGCAAAAAGATTCTGATAAAAAAGAAAATTATCGCGATGTTCCTATCATAAAACTTTTTTATTATCTAGATAATATTTCCAGGATAGCATGTTTTATCACGATAGTTTTTTTTTTTTTTAATTATCGCAATAGTTATCTCGTATCTCGTGACAGAAAAATGCCATCATATTGAGGTACCTGACATCGCAATATCAATACCTGGCAAATAGTACTATTTAGAAAACACTCTATTCAGTTTGTTACTAATACAACATTTTTCAGGACGTTAACACTAGGAAATTTACACTACTTGTACTATAAATATGTCAGGAAATACACAGAATTTAAAACCGAACGTTTGAAGAGTCCATTTCGATAACCCCCCGGTCTCACAGACCCCGAATCGATCCCGAATTTGAATTTTTTAAATTCGCGGTGATTTCGGCTAGCTTCGGGAGATTCGTAGTGCTTCGTGAATCAAATCGGCCTCAATTCGGATTCAAAAATACTTCGGGAAAAAAATTTCAACATGCGCAAATTTTTTTCCCGAATTCAAAAGTCGAGCCGAATTGGTCAGAAATCGGCGTGTTTCGGTGTACTTCATAGTACTTCGCACTACGTCGTAGTGTTTCGGTGTACTTCGTAGTAGTAAATTCGGCGTTGTTCGGGTAAGAAACTGGCCCTAGTTCCGCGTACTTTCCCCTACTGCAGCAGCTGTTGCCACTGTCTGGTGTTCTGTCTTCTGGCTTTGGTCAGCCAAGGCTGCACCCTCCACCGCCTTTGTTTCTTGTGCTTAAGCTATGGCCGGTGCCATTCGTATTCCAGCCCGTGCTGTTCAAGACTTTGTTCAGCAAGGGCCTCTCCCTCTTCTCGATTTCGATGAAGATGTAGCACAAGATGGCAAAGATGACTTCGTCAGTGTGGTTGGCACGTTGTCGCTTAAAAATTTTAAGATGACTGATTCTCAACTGAAAATTGAAGAATTTATGTACTTGGTTGTGTTTTTTGTTCGAATTCGGGAGCAAATTCTTGGAGAAGATTGGAAACTCGTAGTAGATCTGGAGCTGTAAGTATAGTCCGTCGTAGTTCGTTGTACGCCGTAGTTCTTCGTACATAGAAATTGAGACAGTCTGTGTAGATCAGGATGCTTCATAGTACCTCGGCTCCTAAACTTGGCGTGTTTCGGGAGAAAATCGGGGTGAAAGCGTAGTAAATCGTAGTACATTGTAGTACGTCGTAGCTCGTCTGGAAAAAAATCGTTGTACTTCGGTAAATAATGCCCTGAAGGTCTATTGAACGGCTCGTTTTCGTAGTGATTCGGGATAAACGCTGTCTCCCGAAGTACTACGATTTTTTGGAGATTCGGGCTCTGTGAGACCGGGGGTTATAGACTATGAGCCAGCAGGGTGTTTGCTCCCCCCCCCCCCGGGGGGAATTTTCGGGACTATGATTTTCTTGAGCCCCAAGGTCTCCTGAGCACATTCCCAAAGTCTGCTACCTGGCGAGTGGGGCTTTTGGAAGTTATAGAGGTCAAAGGTCATCAAGTGCACCTCTAACCCTAACCTTGTTAGTTGATCTTCAATTGACACTTCTTTGGAAATCTTATACTTTCTGAAAGTCCCAAATGATCTCAGGTAATGTAATAAGCTCATATTTAGATAATTCTATGCATTTCTAACAAAATAAAAGAACATTTAATGCAAATCAAAGCACTGACAGCACTATTTTTTCATGATTCATGCTTCCAAAAAATCATAATCTGAGAAACTACAGGGATATTTTTCAGATAAAGCACATTTACTTGATCACAAATGCCTTGAATGCATCCTAGTAGCAACCCAAATGGAATTTTCAAATTTATTCTATATCAATTGGTCATATTCATGGATAAAATGGAAGCACTTATAACCAAAGTTCATTAATATACTTTTTAATTTTTTATATCAGTTACTGAGAATTCGACAATTATCTGGTTCATTTCTTTATTTTAGATAAACAAAAAAATCTAAAATTTATTGGTATGCTTATTTTCATGATCTTAATAGTTATATTCATTACAGTATATAGAAACTTTTAGTGTAAATCACAGTACTGAAGTTACTGATACATTGTGTACCATTTAACTCTTGTATCTAAAAAACAGACAAAAAAGTTTAAAAGTAAAATATATCTTGATCTTATTTACTAAGAAGACATTGCGTATGATATCTACAGTGCCTTCTCTTGTTATTTTATTGATTTAGTTCTCTCAGACAATGATATCAAAGTACTAAAATTTGAACTTGCCGTGACGAAGCAGTAAAGGTATGACCTACAGGCATATCCACCTTTTTAGTTAAATACAGCATATATATGGATGAATTTAACCCTTCCAGCACTATAGGCGAAAACAGTGGCCTTTGCAGATGACATGGATCAAGATCAGACTGCACAAAACATGCAGTCTGATCTTGGAACTCTGTTGTCCGCTTTAGTAAAGCCTAATATGATAAAACTCTTACTGAGTCACGGTGGAGCTTATTTCCAGGCATCGAAAGAGGTGGGCATTAAATATTTGGCGCGGAAAGAGTTAACTGCCCAAAATCAGAGGTATATTATTTGTAGTTAATCTTGTTTCACTTTTTACACACATTAATTAAGTTATAAGGTGAGTTACTAGCAATGTGAGTTTATTAAGATGAATTCCCCAGTTGGATTTGATACTTCAATAGGGCAGATGCACCTGTTATCTCACACTGTTGGTCAGTATTAATTTACAGAGGACCATAGTGTTATAGTGAATGAGAGCTCGTTCATGCTTGTATTTGCTCAGTAAAAGCTTCACCATCATCATTCTCATGCCTACCAGCCATATCTGTGGTTTTATGTTTCTGTTATGAAAACTGTGGTTGTCGTTTTTCCGTTCTTACCTGTTCAGAATTATGTCAGGTTAACTGGTTGGGATTAAGAAACAAGGAAATAATTTGAAGCATCACGCCATGACTATAACAGAAGGCTAAGTTTTAAATGTTGGAAACGAGTTGCATTGGGTTTGATATAACATGCTTAAGTCTTAAACTATGCAATGAAGAAACCTGTTTTTTTTTTCCTTATTCTTTTATCCATTTTGTTTCCCTTTTATGTTATCTTTGAAATGAAGGTCATTTGTGTGTTACCATGTACTGTTAATGTTCTTGTCATTAGCATATTTTTTGGCGAAAAGGTCATGCAAATTATTATCATTCACATGGCAATCCTTTGACGGCTCAGATTATCTTGTTCTTACATATATATGACTTCTTGTTTTCTGCCTGCATAGCTTCAAGGCTATGTCTTCTTTTACTCAATTACATTGTATTTTAGTGATTTATAATCTGTGTAAATTCAAAAAATTTTCTTTTAGTTTTTTCTTGGATATTGTACACATTTAAGAGAGACAGAAGCTTTTTTGATATTTTAGCTGGCCAGTTATCGCTTACCTTGTTTGACAGATGATTAGTGACTCTCCTTATTTCTGCTATGGGCAAAAGGTCTATGCATGAGTTTTGTTTTTCTCTCTTTCTATCAAACATGTATATAAAGGTACCTGTCGTATGTCAAAAAAAAAAAAAAATGCCTGCTGCAATATACTTAGACTATGCTTAGCTCCACCTCAATCAATATCAGCATAACTGTATTATTGTGCATGAACAGATGAACAATTTGTTTTGCATTTGGTATTACGATCATGGGCTTATTGTTATTTCCAGGATTTTGTTTCCCATATTAAAAATGATGGATTTCATTTTACTGTGACAGTCCATATAAGTGATGCACCAATAATTGCCCATCTGTAGCAAGAAATGATCAGTGATCTAATGGGGAGACAGTTTCTCTTTTCTGACCTGATTTCTCATTTGCAAAGTCTATGCTGTGAAGGGAAGTCACTGTAGTTCGACAAAAGTAGATTCTGTTTTGTGAAATGCTACCTTGGAATCATTTACAGAATAACAAACCTAGATTGTTTTTAAAATGGTCTTATGCATGCCTTCTTTGCGTACATTTTGATGTTTTTCATTTGTGTAAAAATGTCATATTGTGAACTGAACAGAAAGGCCATTGAATTTTCACAATGTTTACTGGGTACCCACGTCATAGACATGCAGTACGTGTATAGAATAATATAGAGTATAAATCATAGCATTGATTTAGTTAACATATTGAAATATATTCTAACCAAGCAATGAGAAAGATGATAACAATGTTGACTTCATGAATGTGGTCAAACTGGGTGATAGTGGATAGATTTTCATATAGCATAGAATGATCTTTTGTAAACATCATTGTTATCATTTCAATGAAAGGCAACTTCATATTACTCCCGAACTCTATGAAGAAAAAGATCTACACAACTTTATTGACTGGACTTAATAAAATATCAATCAATGTGGCAAATTACTGTTGATTATAGAAGTGATAAATGCAATCCTGACGTCAATGAGTTCTTATGGGTCAATAGCGAGAAACGTTTTTAATTCCAGCAAATAGCGTAAGATTTTTAAAAAAAGCTCAACATTTGTAACTATTAATACTCTGATTTCCTTCGCTGACACAGCTTATAGATAGGATAAATTACATTGGTAAGACACAATGTTTGTCACGGAATCTATTCTATTAAGAGAGAAGAAACAAACATAGTAATATGCATTTTTGTATCGGTCCCATTAAGAAACGACAGGAAGCGTCAATAACTATCATGAAAGACCTGAAGCGTGAAGAAAAAGATTAAAAGCGACATGTGAACTCCTAGGCCAATTCCTTTATCCAAACATTGCTCAATAATTCTTTTTAGAACCATTTCATCTTGAAGTTATTTTGAAACACCCAAAAGGAAGGTAGCAAT
The DNA here is from genome assembly GCA_946811185.2 of Hippopus hippopus. Lineage (NCBI taxonomy): Eukaryota > Metazoa > Mollusca > Bivalvia > Cardiida > Cardiidae > Hippopus > Hippopus hippopus. Next base: position 38,653,460 of record OX328096.1, read on the forward strand.
AGCGACACGCTCTCTTAGGATACATTTAAATAATCTTGTGACTCATGACTCATAAACATATTTATATTATATGCTCAATATAGATAGTAATTGAAGCATTTGAAGGACAAGAAAATTAAATAAGGGACACTAATGCCTAAAAAACATTGCCTATGTGGAAACAAATAAGCATTATTTAAATGCCCAGTCTCCAGCCCTCATCCCCACTTCCCCGCCTTGATATATGTGCCACAGAATTTTAACGGTCCCTTGAGAAAACGAATGAAAAGCAAGTAAATTTAAAAAAAAAAAATGAAGAGGACACAATAAAGCATTAATGAAATAAAAAGGCCATCATGGGCCTGTAGCACTCTACTTTCCTACAACTAAATGAAACAAAGCACAAATCTGTAGGAAACCTGTACTGCAATAAAAATTTAAAGAGAAAAGGCGATTCCCTTCCCCCCCCCCCCTTCCCATAAAAAAGTCTTTTTTAACATGCCAAGATATCAATGAATCCGATACAAGGGAGGTCTACTCAAGGAGCTTTCAAACAGTATTTATACAAGATTTCCAAACATTTTGCAGCTAAAGACATATCTTTTTACATTAATTGTAAAGTTTTGTAAAAACAACAACAACAAAATATAGAATGATATAGAATGATACAAATCACATCGTGTTCAACATTCAAAATATTCAAACATAACCGTTAATTTCAAAATAAACTACATGGTAGATAACTCTTTTCGTCAAAACAGATGTTTCCGGCAAAGAATTGATTAATCTGTCAATGTTACGCTAAAAGTAGTCCTTTTCTTATAGAGCTTTAACTTTCAACGACAAAATATTTCACTTACTGTCTTTTTATTCCAAAACGATAAACAAAATAAAACAAATAATGGAGAACTCGGTATTAAATTCGGTTTTATGAATAGTCGATGCATATATATAGCGTAACATTTTGACAAATCAAATTGCAAATCAATCCATGCGTATTCCATGCACGAGATACGTCACCCTACCATATTTGAAACAGTATTTGACACTGTGTATATACGGATATTTTTCTGTCTTGTGTGTTATTTATCCGTGTGCGACGCATGCATTTTGCCGGAAAATTTAAAGGTCTAAACATATTCTATTGCCCATAATCTACATATACAGTTCATAAATACAAACGAGAAAGGCGGCAAATGGGTTATGCCACAAGTTGAAAAACCTAGTCACGGCTCTCCCCATCTGTTGTTGAAATAAACAATGCAGAAAAAATGGCAACATATCTAAATGGAGAAAAAAAAATCGTTAAGTATAAGGAAAAACCAAGTATAGAAAAGAAAAAGTCAAACGTATAGCGTAAGATAAAGAGTGTATGAGAAAGAGAGAGAGAGAAAGAGAGAGAGGGGTGGTAACTCGGATGAGTTTTTACTCTGACAAGATGTAAGTAGTCAATGAACTATCTGAAGCGCCCAGTTGCAGCTATGTGCTTATGTACAGTGTTAAAAGTTTGAATGTTTGCTTCAACAGGTAATCCAGTGTTTCAATATAATAAAAGATGGCAGATCAAGGGATGACGATGTCCTAAAGTTATAAATAGTTGATGACGTTAAAGTTGATATATCTGGAACATAAAAAGAAATCACGTTCACCATCTTCACATTCATCACAAAAGGCACAGATATTTTCATTACAAATATGATTAAGAAAGAGATGGTCTTTCAAGTTACTACAGTTATTTCGTATTCTTGCATGAATTAACGAAAGATATCCCGTTCGAGACAAAAAGTATGACGACACATTCTTACTTTGAAATATGTATTTATAGGTTTCTAGTTTAAAGGATGAAATAATAATCATTTGTCTCAAGTTCAGAAGAAGATGATTCCAGATAGACCTTAAAGAAGGAACAGTTGTACAAGCTTTCATACAAAGTAATACGGCATGAAAGAACACGAAATCATCATTGTTTCAAAAAACATAGGTATATAATAAATACGGAATAGTTTGCTATAGTGACTTTCCTGGTGCTTGTAATAACTTCGAGCAGCGTGAGAAAATTTGGTATCGCACGAGACCGAAGGTCGAGCGAGATTCCAAAATTTTCTTACTCAGCGAGAAGTAATACAAGCACCAAGAAAGTCACTACAGCATAATATTCCTTTTATTATATACCTACACCTTTTTAACGACAAAATATTACAAATTATTGACATTTTATTCGAAAACGGTAAGCAAAATAAATCAAATAATGGTGTAGTAGCCAGTAACTTTGTTTTGAAGAATGGCGAATAAATATTACAGCGCAGAATTTTTGACCAATGAACTTGCAAATGAATACATAAGTATACCGCGTGTGAGTTACGTCATTATGACGTCATCATACCATATTTGGAACCGTATTTTACAGTGTGTAGATACGGATTATTTTTTCTATCCTGTGTGATATTTCATACGCGTGCGACATGTATTTTCTCCGGAAAACTTTCAGGTATATAATAAAACGCATTATTTTATACCTGAAAGTTTTCCGGGGAAAATACATACGATTTAGATGAAAAATATGAAAACAAACACGAAAATCATAAATTTTACCCTTTCCCAAACGACATGTTTTTGAAAAATTTGAAATAATTAACAGTGGGCGTAAGTTCTCTGATAGTGTAGAAAACATTGCGGTAAAAAAGAAATCAAAGCGCTGAAAGCACTGATGGCTAGGGGCATGTGGAAAGTGCATAATTATATGCGTAGAGCAATTTGTATTCAGTCATGGACTGTCCTTTTAAAGGTTTAAAAAAAAAATCATATTCGTGTACTGCAGCACTAGTTTATCTTTCATGCATATCCAAACTCTTAAACGTAGTGTGTGGATCCATCCAGATGCTGCATCCTCATGCTGCGCAATTCAAACAAGAACTACACATATCATTCTTTGCAGGTGCCAAGTGCATTTTATGTAGTCCAAGTCTATGGCAGTAGTAGTAATACTTGAAAAACAGGTTGCAATGATTTTCGTCACTTTTCAAAATGAGGAATTGAAAGGTGAAACTAATGTAGGTTTGAAAGACATTTTATTTGAAAAAAAAAAAACAAAAACAAAAAAAAAAAAACAATGCTGTGTGATTGAAAGAAATAAAACTTGTTTCACACCACATCAATTTTATGTATCACGTTTTAGTATTTCAAATTTGGTGTATGAAAAGTTATCTATTTTTTTTTTCTTCTTTTTTCACATTCCAGTTATTTTCTTCTTCTTGTTCTTCTTTTTTTTTTTATCTTTTGCAAAAGAAGAAAAAGACTAGGGCACCGCATGTGGATGCCAATGCTCGGGTGCAGTTGCTTTTAGTAAAAATTGTAAGTAAAAAAAAACCCCGTGAATTACTGTGTCAAAAAATATTTAGGTGGTTTCCTGTTCCTGTTGTATGGGTTCCCCTTATGATAGTTAACACCTAGCCAAAGTTTGAAGTAAATATGATTGTTAACAACTACTCCAAATTTAATGTAAATTTCTTCAGTAATGATAGAGATATTATACATTGTCATGATATTTGAACATTCAAGGTTCAAAAATGGGCATTTATAACTGTTTCAAACATACTTTGACGGATACCTGACCCTGTTGTATGGGTTTCCCTCTTGATAGTTAATACCAGTCAGAGTTTTAAGTAAATATCTTCAAGTTATGACAGAGATATTATGTTAAAAATGTTGAAGTTTTTCCACAATAACACAGACGACGCAGACTGCGCCAGGGCTATGAAAATGTCTCAACGTTTTCCACGAAAACAGCAGGGATAAAAATCTACGTTATTTCATGGACTGAAAACTAGCACTTTGACTGTCATAGGTTTCTTTTCCAAACAATATGCTATATGGATGAAATTGGCAACACAAAAGGGAACAGAAAATTGTTCAGGAGAAGCAGCTTATCCTGTGACAAGGAAAATATTCACTCTTTCGGAATTTCATTAATGCAATAAAACACTGTTGCATTATTAATTCTAGTGATTATATACAAAGGTATTAATTACCACTGTGTTCTGTGAATTATTTTACTTGTACCTGAGGACAGTTTATAGTGGCTTTGAGATACATTTTAATCTAAGAAACATTACTTGTTGCCTGCAAATTTGGATATGTCCAAAATTTGTTCTGGTAAAGAGTTTACTCTTCACGTAACAACAGATTTTAGACTTGCCAAAATTGAAAGTATTTGCAGAAAACAAATTAAATATTGCTACAGTGATGGAAGTTGCCTTTGAATAGGTAAAAAACAAAGCAAAAAAGGAGAAAACTCTGATTACCAGCATTCTTTATTTTACCCATTTGTTTCAAACAACATAGTACTCTGCAGTGACTGTGTCGTTACAATACAGAATATTTTTTCGTTGAGGTTCAGAACAAAGCACATTAGGAACATAGCCCCCTTTCCATTTACATTTACCAACATTATCAGAGTGGAATTATTGCGGTGTTCTATGAAAAGGGAAAAAAAAAGGGTTCTTCACATGTGTTTTACACATGAAATTTGTAAGGACACAAGCAAGACTTTTTCATCGAAAAATCATCAAATGCCTATCATGATGGGTTTAGCAATTAACAAACACTAATTTGATATATCATTTCGGTGTATATCAAAATATAAGTTAATATACTAACAATCAGATTATATCAGTATAATTTTGTCAACTCGTATAGCCGAAAATGAACATCAAGGACTTTTTTTAACTCTTCACCTTTCAAAATGAAACCTTTTGCAGAATTTATTCTTATTCAGATGATGTTATTTGCCATTTGAAGGATAGAAAACGCTGTCAGAGAAGGCGAAATGATGGTTACCCGCATTCCTCTTTTTCCTACAATGTTTTTAAAAGCTTTCTTTTTAACGGTGGTAAACATGAGTTTTTGTGGTAAAGGGTTTATTAGATACAAAAAATCCAAAAGCAATGTTGCTATTCCATTGTTATCTTTTTAATGTTGGACAATGTAAATCAAAGACCAGACTTTAAAGATGGACAGACCATTAGAAAGCAAAAGGGAACACGCCAACAATTTCCAAAGGGGGCAGCCATCTTGAATTCTGCCCATGGTAAAGTAGGTCAACTCCATACTGAAGTTAGGTCAAAATCTAGAACGGTAGTCATCGACCAGGACAAAATGTCCGCAGAGGGTAGACAAGCTTAATATGATGGTGTCAAATAGACAAATTTCATCTACAATTACAAAAGTCAATTCTGCGAGATTTATACCACCAGAGAGCAAGTTTCTTGTTCGTTAGGATATACGAACTTATCAGTCTTCGCCTAGAGTCCAGGCCGCTGTCACCTTGTGTCAACCATACTAATCAATAGACGGATCAAAAATGCAAACAATAAAGTTAGATAAACATAAATCGTAACCTAGCGATAAATTATACCTTTGACTCCTACGAAATAAACATAAATGTGCTACTTGAAAAACACATACTTCTCAACAACTGCCCGACTTGTTCATGTAACACGGCTGACAGGCACTCGTCACAACTCGGCCGATTCCGTACCTACATCTAACCTCGTCCGTATAACGGCCGTTTCCATTTGAACTGCGAACCACGTGATCTTATACATGGCGCGCTTCTGTCAGTCGTTTAGCAACGACATAAACAACATCGATGAAGTTATTCACATCTGTTTATCTGTCGGTGAAATCTTCAATCGGAATTGATAAACCACGTTAAATAATGAATTTACGAACTGTTTTCCAACTCAACTGAAATATAGTTAGAAAGATTTCGATAGAAAATTGAAACTCAGGTTTTCTCTTTTAAGAGGAGCCTTACAATTTTCAGAACGGTAAACCGGCGTATTTCCGGGTATGTACCTATCTGGTGCATATCAATCCACCAGATACAGCCGAGGGATTTGATGGCTCCCATCACCCGAGGTATGCCGAATGGGCTGACAGGGTAAACGGTTTTGTCTAGTTGCTTACGATAGATGGATACACGCCATACAACGCTAATCAATCAAATGTCAATTTTGCCACGCCCCATCTGCATCCAATTTTCTCACAACAATTACTACGAACCAATCAGGAATCACGAGCGAGATTTAGTCGCCGCCCCTTCATTCTACATTATTAGTTGTACGGTCAGGTGGCAGGGGACTTGGAAACTTGTTCACGGCTGTGGTGAATCATGTCGTCCCGAGCCGAAGGCGAGGTGGCGACATGATTCACCACAGCCGTGAACAAGTTTCCAAGTCCCCTGCCACCTGACCGTACAACGAATTTATTAAACTGCAAAGTTTTACCATTCCTTGTGTATAAAGCGAAATTTACCTGTTTTTTGGTTTCAAAAATTGAGTACGCTGACGAAGTAGAATTTCCCTTCTGAGTGCCCCAATTCAATGAAAACTGACGTCACTGGGAACTGACGTCACTGAAACCTTGGTAAAACGTTCAGTTTGGTGCATAATCTTGATGTTAATCTTGATCGACGCCGCCATTTTGGATGTTGTGTTGAAAGTGTAGTCATGTATACGGGGCTCCCAAAAGGGAAACTGCTTTTACGTTGGCTTTGCCAGTGTACATGATATATATGTTCAGGACAGATTATCCAATCAGATCACGAGAAATTTCTTTGCAGTATAATAATATATAGTGTGCATCATGTCAGGAATTTGTGGCTGGCATTACATGGCGTGTATTTAACGAAGACCCAAGGTAAATGTTGCTCTGCATGAGTATTTTGCGAAATTAACGGGAGAATGTTTTACTGTTTTAAGCATTCTCATTTAAAATTCATCATTCAAACAAACACCGTTATAAAATTTTGCTTTAAATATATTTTCTTTAACACTTTCTCCGTATATGTAGACACTGACATCCCCTTTCAATTCTATTTTACATCACGGATGAATAACTCGTAAGGTGTAAGGCGGTTTTGCAGGGTGTGTAGTTTCAAGCCAATCGCAGACCGGCAGTTGCAGTTCCAGCAAATCAGAGACAGCGAATAGCGCGCATTTATACATGATGTTCAGGGTGGTTGCAGCGTTCGTGCCTAAGTCTGAAATGTGATTACTAAGGCTAGGCGCCTTTGGCCCCTTGAAAAAAATCCTGTGAACCAGCAATTTCTACTTTTCTCACAATATTTTCAAAAGCACTTTTCTTCAGGGTCGTTAGAATCGAGATTGTGTTGTTAAGGGATAATAGACGAGTTTGGCAGTTTTTAAATTCAATCGGCTCTAGACAATATTATAATGACAAAACTTTGCCTAAAGTTGACTTATTCTTTGAATATTTAACATGTACTAGTGTTTACATTTATAATATACAATCTGTTACAAAAAATCAGTCGGGTGCTACATACCATACGTATGTGTCAACGCAGGGAGAGAGGTATTAGAAAATTTGTGTAGGAATATGTTTAATCTGTATCACAATAAAACGGGACCATTCAGGAAAGTTTTGATTTTTAATGTATTTCAACAGATAGAATGCAGGGATAGAAAAATATATGCGCCATGCTCTGCGAAAAGGGGGCTTAATGCATTTGCGAAAAGAACGGACCAGGTCAGCCTGCGCAGTTCGCGCAGGCTGACGTGCGCCGTAACTTTTCGATATGGGTCAACTTTCTCTAGGTCGAAGGACCAGTCTACCTCATGATCAAGTCGGTTGTTAAAAAAAAAAGCGGGTATATAGATCCGTAATTATGCGATGGCTTGCTTGGTACCATGGATCACAAAGATACAATAAGCCCCCTTTTGCCGGAGCATGACTCATAGATATATATGACAGCGTAGACTAAATTCAAACTGCACGCGATACGAAGCCTGGGCCCGGTTCCACGAAAAATTAAAAACTTAAGTCTTTTATTTGCTCAAAACCGCTAACAGACTCAGTTTTCGACTTAAGTTGAGACGCATTTAACGAACATTAACAGACTAGTTATGTTCTAAAATCCTGAGCAAATTAATGGCCTTATGTCTGTTTACTGACTTTCCGTTTCTCTTGCTGACTTGAATCTGAAAAATTGTGTCAACTGAATATTTGAGAACGTTACTAAAGTCTGTTAATATTGGTGAAAATCGTCTTAAGTAAGGAACTCAACTTAAGTAGGAAAATGAGTCTGTTAACGAATTTGAGCAAGATAAGACCTTAAAAAAGTTTTTTTTTTTTATTCGAGAAACCAGGCCCTATCTTACCAGGTTATCATATCAGCAATATTTTCGCCTTTTCTGCCATGTCTTAAAAGGCGATTTCCATAATTCTAATCACATTCGTCTGTTGCAACAGAGCAGCCCTCTTGCAAAATAAAAGTGGGTTTATGAATGTCCGTGATGCGTTATACCAAGCAAGTTATCGTGCAGTGATGGATCCATTAAATCCATGTTGTTCAACGACCGAAATGTAGATATATAATATTGTAGACAAAATAATTCTGTGTTGATAGTATAAAATTAAATGTCAATATCTCAACATCTTATCAAGATATGGTAGTAATAGCCATGTCATCGCTCAAAAACCGACCCAACGTCATCCAGCGCCAATTTTACGTCGCATATTTTCATTACTAAATAATTCAATATTAGTTTTTTTAATGAGCATTGGCGAGTTCTGATTGGCTGAATTTTTTTTTCATAGCTCCATGAAAAAAAAAATCAGCAGTGCTGGAACTACTTTTGCAGTCAACCTAATGTAAACAAACATGTATACGAGATTTCATAATGTTTTTTCGTTCTGATTTTATATCGAGTCCGAAGTTCAAATTGCCAGCTGAACTTATTTTTTCTGAAAACTGAAAAAAAAAAAAAAAATCCAACACTAAATTCAAAGAGAGAGCTGAAAACTCATTGTTACTCTGCTCGGTTTAAACAATCTTATTTTCAACTTTATTCTAGCGTATTGAACTTCTAATAATAAATCCACTTAATCTGCAAATGTTCAATACTATAATGACGTGATGATTTACGTCATTTTTACGTCATGAAGGAGCAGTTTTACCGCGCTATGAAATATCAATGAAAAGGACAGTAAATAAATACGCAATGTTGGATTTACAAAAAAAGAGCAGTTAGAATTAAATAATTTAAGTGCATATTTGTTGCCTGTGATATTGAATTATAAGGAAGGAAGAGATTTTTTTTCTTTTTTTGTTTTCACGGAGGTATGAAGAAAAAAAAAACCTAATCACACTTTTGTATAAAACCGCTTCACGGTTTCATACAGTGTGATTAGGTTTTTTTTCATACCTCCATGAAAACAAAAAAATTCTCTTCATTCCTTAAATAATTGTTTCTTTTACATACCTATTTGAGATAAATGCCTAAAGAATTTCATCTTTATCAAAATAATTTCCTCGAAATGCAATACTTTTGCATCGTTTCACCCACGAATGGAAGCTTTTTCTTTAGGCACCAGACTCAACGGAAGCAATCGCAGCCTGTATTGCACTCTGCAGATTGTCGAATCCATCGAACTGTCGTCCTCGCAGAGGCTGTTCCGGTGTTGGAAATAAGAAGTCTCCGCGTATTTAAGTGTCATGAATACGCATCTGTCCCAACAGTGCAATCCACTCGCTCACTTATTTCTCTTACGGTAATGCGTCTATCCTTGTCCAGATGTTCCCCCGATTTCCTATTCTTTTCGTTGTGTTATTCACGTCGGCCGTGCGCTTCTCTGGTCAATAATCACACTTTCATGGCCGTCTTTGTAACGCGCATAACATTTGTTTAAAGCAGTTTTCTTCATTGCTGATTCGCCGTATGCCTTGATTAACATTTCTTTTGTTTCTTTTCTTGATCTTTCATTGAAAACACAAAATTTAACCGCAGTTCTCTGTTCGGTACTCATTTTGACACACGTAAATAAACAGTATGGCTGCCAAAGGCTCAGGTGATGTCAGACGTTAATGTGACTTGATGAACGTCATACCAAGAGTTGGCACGAAATTTTGACAAATTTTGGTGAAGATATCTGATCAGACACAAAAGAGACACGCCGTTTTTCAAAAGGCAAATGCTTTCGATTTAATGATTTTTCGGCCGGGTTTTGGAGTATGGCGTTGCCATAACTACCATATCTTTATAAGGTGTTGAAATATTAACTTGAAATCTATACTTACAATACAGTATTTATATGTCTACAATGAAGCAACTTCGTTATATTAAAAAATATGTGAGAGAATTACAGCACTTTCCCGCGATTTTTTGAAAACAACCCTCGTACTTATTTCTCGCCACGTAAGAAACTTTTGACGTTACGGTCGATCTTTGATCTCGTGAGATATCAAATACTTCCTTTGCAGCTTAAGGCAAGCACTTGTAAAGTTACTAAAACATGATATACCGTAAGAATATTCCGCTTCTGCCTCATGAAGATATTTAACACTTTGCTAGACCGAATGAGCGAAATCGTCTAAATTTTCTTACGCAGGAAAAAACCTCAACAGGAAAGTAAACACAACATTATTTTCGTTTCATTATGTACAAAAGAAAAAACATTGATATTAAAACACAATTCTATTAGAAAATTGTTAGAAATTAAAAACAAATACTAGTTCGAGAAGGACAAACCCTATTTTATAAATGGTGGACGAATATTATAAGATAATATTGGGACCAATCAAAACAGAAACCAAGCTGAAAGTAGTTCGCACGCGGGGTACGTCATCATGCCGTAGAACCGTATTTGACAATGTTTAGATACGATTTTTTTCCTTTCGTGTCTAATTTTAATCGCGTAAGTGAATATTTTATCTGGAATATTTTTAGGTATACTGTGGTTTTATGTCATATCGTCGGTCAGAAAGATTTATCATGTATAAAAATGTTGAAACCATTGCAGTAAAAAGCAAATTCGGTGATTAAAAGTAGTTTTTCATTTTGTACAAGGTTTGCATCAGTGATCTACCCCAAGACTTTTCAAGTCGTCAACAGGAGATAATGATATTCCAGTTCTTAAGGGAAAAAAACTAGATGAGTTGCTTTTCACATTGCAGACAGCCGGATTCTTGAGAGTCTACAACAGAATGAAGTACAGTTATTAGCGATATCGAGTCAAAAAGACTGACCCCCTGATCTGTGTGTACTTAATCTCGAGATAACTGCCTAGTTGACAGCAAACGTTTATCATCTAGAACGCATTACAGATATGGTAGTAATAAATAGGATTGGATTGACGTTTTTTGTCATGTGTTTGACATGTATTGCCTTAGCCTACTTCAAGGAAAAACTGAATCCAAAAATCAAGATTACTGCTTTAAAGAATGTTTCACAATCAAAAACCTTTATATCACCTTACGTTAACCGGTATCTGCGTGTCAACCAAGGTCATACTAATAAGTCGGTAAATGGAAAAACTCATCATATCCTATGGTGGAATGAGCCTTACTGGATGAAAGGAGGGACCAAGAACTGTGATATGTCACTGTGTGAGTTCGGCAACTGTTTGGTGACAGAAGATAAGAGATATATTGACAATAGCAGTGCAGTCCTTATTGCTATCGTCGGTCCCGAAGCTTACAAACTCCCCGTCCCACAGTCGCAGAGAAACCCGAACCAGGCCTGGACCTTCTTTACACTGGAATCGCCGATGATGTTCCGGAATCGCGTTTTCGAGACAGATGAATGGCAGAATGTTTTTAATTGGTCTATGACCTACCGGCGGGAAGCAGACGTTTTCATACCATATGGCTGGCTTGGAGATCGTAAAACCAGTCTTAATAAAAATTACTCCGATATATTTAGAACGAAAACAAGACAAGTGGCTTGGATTGTAAGTCACTGTCGAACATCAGGGAAAAGAGAGGAATACGTGCAGGAATTACAAAAGTATATACAGATAGATATATACGGACGGTGTGGCACGAGAGTTTCTGATAATGTCTTGTATAAACTGCTTCCGGAATATAAATTTTATCTTGGATTTGAAAATGCGCTTTGCAAAGATTACATGACAGAAAAGTTCTTTCATTACTTTATGTATGATTGGATTGTGGTTGTTAGAGGTTTAAATGATTATGGAAAACTTTTACCAAATAAAACTTTCATAAACACTGCAAATTTCTCTTCCATAAAATCATTGGGGCAGCATCTATCAAGACTTTCCAAAGACGAGGGACGATATATTGAGTATTTGAAAGAAAAAGACAAATATGAAATTTTAGACAAAGGATACACGATATGTGACAGTCATTGTTCTATATGCGAGAAGGTAAATAACATCGAAAATAACAGACGTACATATGGAAACATATTTGACTGGGCTGGCTCGTGTGAGGGGCCCAAAGATATAAGATAGACCTCTTGGACAGAGCTGTTGGTTTCATGGGATCAAAAAGTCAGAGTGGACATATGAAAAAAAAAGGCTTTTCATAAATTGCATTGTCAAAAGAAACAGAATTTCACATCAATCGCTTTATGTTGTGGATCTCTAGCAAATTAGATTATCCTACTTGGATCGAATTCGGTTCCGTCCTCAGAGTCTCTGGTCTCGCCTAAGATGTATATGTATATGTGTATAGATGCATAACGTTTTTTTTTTCCCCGGTAATTACCCTTTAGAATAAAGCTCCTGTGAAGTAAACGATGTTCTTGTATTTTTTTCTGAAACTGTCTATCTATGAAACGGCTGACTTTAATTTCTATGCCGATTTTTTAAGTCAAAGAGGGTATGAGGCTTTAAAGCAACAATCTTAATTTTGGGGTTCATTTTAAGCTCTACTGGCTGAAAGCCAGCAGAGCTTATGTCATGGCGTGGTTTCTGTCGTCCGTCCGTTAGTCTTTTTTTATTGTTTACGCGATGAAGTCTGCATTTGTAGTCGGATTTTTCGTAAAACTTGCACAGTTTGTTAATATGATCAATAGCTTGAACCCTATTGATTTTGAAAAAATCTGACTATCAGTATGGGAAATGTAGCCATTTTTAGTTGAAATTTGCATTTCTTGTCTAAACAATAAAATCCACATTTGTGGTCGGATTTTCATGAAACTTGCACAGTGACTTATACGTGTATCATTAATAGCTTAAATCCTATTGATTTGGAAAAAAAATCTGACAAAAAGTAAGGGAAAAGTAGCCATTTAAAAGTTGAATATTTACATTTCTTGTATACGCGATTAAGTCCGCATTTTTCATTCGGTTTTTATGAAACTTGCACAGCTGCTTTATTGCTTTATATCATCAATAGCTTGAAGCCTACCAATTTTGAAAAAAAAAAAAAAAAAACGGACTATTAGTTAGTTAGGGAAAAGCAGCCATTTAAAGTTGAAAACATACATTTTTTGTAAACATGATTAAGTCCGCATTTTTGATTCAGTTCTCTTTGAATACTTGCACAGATCATCTGTATTATCAAAGGATTGGATCCTGTTTAAGATAAAGACAATCCAGCTATCAGTTGAGGAAAAGCAGTTATTTGATGGCTTAGTCTTGTTTACTAAACACAGTCCATATTGTTGGTCACTTGTCTTCGAAGTTGCAGGGGTTGTTTTATACAATGAGTACTGAAATCCTATTAAAATTAGCTGGATTCCAAACCATTTTTTTCCGGAAATTATACTTCAATTATTTCACTATTTGTTCAGTTCTCTATGCCTACTTACTATGTAGTGGGTTCAAGCCCAGTTGCAACAAACCCCTTTTTTTTTCTGTGTATGTGTGGTTTTTTTTTTTTTTTTTTTTTGCTTTTTGCATCGTAAATTGATGATGTATGCAGGAAAATAAGCAACATCTCTGCCAGTAGAGCCATTCAGGCCCTCAAGGGTTTCTTATTTCTCCTTCAAAAAGGCTAAGGCAATTGGTGTGAAACGCAAAAGCAGCGTTGAGGCAACATTGTTTAGGCTTTGTTTTTTGTTTTCAAACAAAAAGGCAAATTTCGTTTATTTAGCACTCTAACGGTAAACACTTCTATTTTTTTGCTTCTCCTCTAGTCTGGTCAAATTAATGATATTTGGGGCTTGACCAAAATCAAATTGCAAACAAGAGCCATGTCGACATGGCCATCCCCCGCCGAATGCTTGCTCAATAGAAAATGTGTCTTCTTGTAGGTTGGTGTAAAGGCTAAAACACCTTAATTGAAGAATTATTTTCTAGCAATGCTAAATACAAAGTACAGTTAAAACTTCAACAAGATATACTTTTCTTATATATCTGTCAAGTGTAAACACATGTGAAATCAGACAAAAAAAAATCTGGAAAACAACACAGAGCAAGAAAAATAATGGAAGGTAGATTTATCATTCTTGTGTACTGCATTCCTCCACAGAGACAACTATCCAGCTGTGAAGTTAATACAGCTCGAGTTATGCTCCAAAGAAACCTTGAGACTCAAAAATTAACAAAGGGACATAACTCCAAAATCATGGTGCTGCACTTCTAAATAAAATCTGCCTACCTCAGAAGTCTCACATTGATACCTTTTATAATTTTCGAGTTAAGTTCCGGACAAAATGTAAGAATGAAAAGTAACAAAGAGCAATAAGTCCTAAATTAAGGCACTGAAAATTATGGTTCTTGTACACTGCACTTCTCCTCAATGTCATCTATCAACCTGTGAAGTTTTATGTTTATATCTCATGTACTTTTCAAGGACAAAATTAAAGAAAGAAAAAATAACAGAGGTCAATAACTCTTAACTATGCAACCAAGAGTTATGGTTCTTTGCATCGCACTTCTCCTCAATGTGATCGATGCACCTATGAAGTATCATGTTTACAACTCGAACACTTTTCGAGTTATGTTCCAGACAAAATTTAAGTAAAAAAAAAAAATCAAAGGGAAATAACTCCTAAACTATGGGGCTGAAAGTTATTGTTCTTGTACACTGCACTTTTCCTCAATGATATCTATCAGCCTGTGAAGTTTCATGTAGTTTTCAAGTTATGCTCTTGACAAATATTTAAGTAAGAAAAATAACAAAGGGCAATAAGATCAATTTTCTACATATCAAACGATCAGAGTACCTCGTGATTCAGGCGGTTGTCAGATAAAATGGATTTTATGGATCCATAATACTGTGATAACTTGCATGGTATCATGCATCACGGAGATGGATTAAACCCGCTTTTGTTAGAGCATAGCTAAAAATGTTTATATTATATTTCATGTGTCTATTTTTAGAAATGTTATGGGTAAAGAAATGTCGTAATTTAAGCTGGGGGGAATTATTTCCCCGTCACAGTGACTATTTTCCTCCTGCCGAAAATCTGGAACTACTTTTTTAAGTTTTTTAAGTTTTAAAAGTGGCATTCGTTGACAAAATAATCAGAGGAAATATAATATATAATTTATTCCATCAGCTTGTGGTTAATATGGGGAAATATTTGCCTCAAAAGGGAAAGGTCCGCAAAAAATAACTCGTGCCTTACGGCACTCGTTATTTTCGCATACCTTTCCCTTTTTATATATAATATTTCCCCATATTAACCACAAGCTGATGAAATAAACTCTATTTATTTATTTCTTAACCCTTTACCACACGACGAAATTTTGAACAGGACCAAACTGAAAGCATATGAAGTCAACAATTCAAATGTAGCTCATATGATAATTTCTGTCTTTAATTGGGTAGAAAACATTGTGGGAAAAGGAGAAAATGCTGGTTACCAGCATTTTCTCCTTCCCCCACAATGTTTTCAAACGCTTTCCTTTCCAGAGTCGTGAAAACCAGGGATTGTTTGGTAAAGGGTTAAAGGATAACCCACCCTAAATAATAAACAAAATGTAGGACTAAATCGGAGGATGTGACGTTTTTTTCCATGCTTTGTTACAAACCGCGCATTGCCTGTAAATACTGGCTAATGTGCAAGATTATGCATGTTCAAAGTATCTTTTCAGATTCTCATTCATATAACATATTGCAATTACCCTGAATTTTATAGTAATAATTTAATAATAAAAATAAATAAATAAATGAACAAATAAATAAATAAATAAATTCAATTATTGATGTACTTTCTTGATGCGTTTAGCCTCAAAGTAAGGAAAGATCTGGTATCAAAGTACCCCATCCTCCACATTCTGCATAAGAATGTCAGTTCCAAGTTTGATAGTAATTCAATGGTAATGCGCATGACCACTTTCTTTTCTTATTAAATATGCATTTAAACAATCTAAGCCATTCTTTCAATGGCTGGCATCACATTTAATCTGACATGGAGTCTTGTAATTGAATAATGAGCTGTCAAAGAATAGATCTGATGAAACAACAAAATAATGAATACATTTGGCTTATTTGATTAAAAAATATATTTTAAGGTAAGAAAATCATTTAAGGATAGTCTTAACAAGATGAAAGTAATATTTTAAAGCCGGATAAATAACTAAACGGCAATGCTTTTAACCAATTCGTACATAACTCATTTCTTTTTCACCCCATTTTTCCCTGTACAAAACCTTCATACACATAAGGGACAAGCCTTTGAAGGCTATCTTTTATCAACGAAGTAGAAAATTTAGTTACTTCTATTTTTTGGAAAAGGGCACATAACACAGAATATGAACAAAACGTGCAGTTTGAAATTAAATATTAACTGTCTGCTATTCTGTATTATATTGTGCCAAAAACAACCATGGAATTGTAATGTTGAGGTCCTTTTTTCCCGTCTGTAAAAGTCTATTTGTTTAACTCCTTACCGAAGGACAAAATTTAAGACCTGTCCTAATTGAAAGTATTTGCAGATGTCAAATTAAATGTGGTGCAAATATACAATTTTCGGTTGAAAGGGTAGAAAAGGGTAGGTAATCAGCATTTTGTCCTTTTCCCACAACGTTTTCAAAAGTCATTTTCAAAAACTTGTCGTTAAAACTCGGAATTTTGTGGTAAAGAGTTAGATTAATCGAACAGTAATCTAGAATTAACAGTCTTTCAATATATTACAGTAATTTCAGACAAGTATAGATTTTTACATTGAAACATCTGAAGTAAAGGAAAATAGTTTTTGTTTGTTTCAATAATTTGGAATTCATTGAGGGAAAACGACCAAAGGTTGCTTTAAGAGCTGATTCAAAGTGTGTGTGGTTTTTTTTTTTTTCGATAGTTGGGTAATTCATCTGTAAATGATTCTGAAATTGTCACTTCGTTGATTTGTTTTCTGCATTACATTTTTTTTTTTTTTAAATTTTGTATTTTAGTATTTGCACTGTAAGTCACCTGCTTTTTTCACAATTTTCCAATATGCATAATATGTTATGGTGCTGGTTTTTGTCATTCATTCAAATGGAATTTTGATTTATTTGATGTTTTGATCTAGTTTGCGAATTTAGATTAGCTATTAAACGAATTGCAAGTAAACCATAAGGACAAGTACTTATCTTTTTTCCTTACTGGCTTCTGTCTAATATAAATGAAGTATATAGGGAAAAATACCTTTAAAACGGACAATGCGTCCCACTTTATTACAATAAGAAAAACACTGAATTATTTATGATTTTACGAGTAGTCGTTTAAAAGAACTGTAAACGATAAATTTTAAACAAAGCCAAACAAGGAAATTATGGTGTCTTGAAACTGTAGATTTTATTTATTTACTTATTTTTTAATCAAGTAATTTCATAAACACGTATTATGAAACTAGTTTTTCATTCCTTCGTACCATTGCTGAATATTGCTTCACAAATCCACTTTTTAAGACTTTCAGTCCTTTCCAATCATACACTGTTTACTCACTCTATCTCCTTTTGACGGTGTTTAAACTTGTACTTCTATTTATATTCGTATGTATATTCCTGGTACTGTATATGTATCACGCTGCTATGTTCACGTGTAATGGGCCGGAGGCCTAAGTCGCCGATAAATATTGTATTGTATTGATTCTCTTCTATTCTGATATACTTGGATTTCTCATGATATCAATATTGATGCTCCTTTTATTAGGTCATTGAACTCTTTACCAGACGTGTCCCAATTGAGAGCAATTGCAGACGACAATTTAAATGTGACCAAATGATGGAATTTGTCTTTGGTCGGGTAGAAAACGCAGATATGTTCTTGAGATAACATTCCAAAGAGAATCAACGATAAAAACAAAGGAATGCAGGTAAAAGGACCAATATGTTATTTGGTTACCTTTAAATAGTCTTCAATAAGCAAAGGGAGATAATTTGACTTACGGAAATGGCCCTATTGATGTATCCCTAAAAGGTTCTCTTCCATCAACAGCAGTTTTAAATTCATAAGCTACGAATGTTTCAAATCATCATTAAATCCTGAGTTTTATCATAGCCTCGATATTCCTGATTCACCTACAAGAAATTTTGTCTAATTACATGTGTTCTAATCACGATCTTACGATTTTAAAAATGTGGTAGACTAATGTCTGGAAATTCACAGAGAAATAAAAACTTGTTAGTTATGTCAAAGATTTTATACAAAGGTTATTGCGGATGAGTATCATTTGTGTTTTTCTGGTGTCCATTGAATGGAACCTTCGACATACAGTAGGTAGAAAGAGAGTGATTGAAAAAAAAAAAAGACATTAATCCACTGTTAATGCAATCTTTCCTACAAGACCTGGAGTGTGTAACACTTGGGTCCAGTGCCCGTATATAGCACACATGCAAAATTGCATTTGTGGTCTATTTCCAGGTTTGGCCAATTGTGATTGGCTAAACCAAAAGGTCTAGCCAATCGGTTCTTGTGTTATATCCAAATTAAGAAAACTCTTGAAAATTGTACTCAACAGAACTTCTAAACCACCACCTTTAAGCTGTAATTCCCAGTAAACCGTTTCTTTGCATATCTACCCAGAAAAGAGACATTTTATTTGGTTTGATTTTTTAAGAATAATTGATCAGGGTAATCGCATACCTCATCCTCAGTCTGAAAAGAATTTATTGACTTGTATAGACTTAATTCACGTTTTTGCGGTCGTTAATATTCGCAGAAGCCAAACAATTGGTCGCTGTGAATGGCCATAAAAAAAAAAAAAACGTGAACCAATGCTATTATTGCATAAAACAATTTTTTAGTCCCATAGAGATGCAGGGAAACAGAGTAAAAATGTACTGGACTTATATCGATCAAAACCAGAATTCGGCGAAGGTGTTTTTGTTATGCGCAGTAAAGTGCCATAGTCCTTTGCTGCTTTTATGATCACTCGCTTCAATTCACTTTTTTTGCTTTTTAATACAGAGTGGACTTTTGTGGGATAAACTTGCAAAGGTTTAGGTCGATTAGAACTAGTATAAATGAATGGAGATGAATTTCTGTAACTGAAGGACAACAATGGGATATATCAAGCCAAGGAATTGCTGACCACGTTCAAAAAGTGGATTGGATGTTGTTGCTGTACATCACGAGTGTTCTTTTTTTTTTGCTCAGATCTCGATAAGGCTGAGATTCTGTGTAAGATTTTGTTTGCGGTGTACTAGAATAATCAAAGACAAATCATTAATAGGATCTGATGTAGTACAAGTTCCTACAGCTTTGTGGGATGGAGTCTTTGGATGTATCTACAAGTACTTTATATGCGTACATTGTTGACAAGGTAGGCCCGGATCGAGGATATTGAAAGTACAAAGCGGGGCGTTAAGGGCGCGTGAAATAACATGTTTTGTACGGTTAGCGCTCGTTTTTTCCTCTTTATTACATGCTTTTATAGCGGCCTGGAAACGTACGTTTTATGCAACAATGCTTTTAAAAGACTTTTGCCAACGCACACCGGTACCGACTTCAGACAACAGACTGCTGACTTTAATTAGGGGTTTTCTCAAAACATTTGTACATAAGAGGATTGTGAGAATAGATTAAGGTTCACATTCGTTATAAGTATATCAAAAAGAAGAGCAATAAATTACTTTTGAATTACACCAATATCTGTGCACCACACTCCTGGGTTTCCACACTTTTTTTTTTTTTCTTTTTTTGGCCCGGTCGGGTGGCTTAGTGGTTAGCCTATCTGACTCGTGACCTGGAGGTTGCGGGTTCGATACTCGGTTGTTGCGAACTTTCTTTCCGGCGGTTTTTTCTCCTCTCACTTCTGATGCATGTGAGAAAAGTAGTCAGTGACTTTGGAGAGAAAGTTGTATCAGTACTGGTGAGAGAAAGCCAGGAAACACATGGGTGCGTCACAGACCGCCATGATATGACCTAAGCTGTTAAAATGGCGTTAAACTCTAAAACAAACCAAATCCTGGGTTTTTATTAAGTATTTAAGCCAATTTCCCTCCTTTGACAGACCACATATATTTACAGCATAGCATAGCATTCTCCCAAGTTAAACACTTTTCATTCGTTGGGAAGGGAAAGTCTATTTGCATATATTTTATCTACCAGTAAATGCAATTTTCAAGAAATGGATGTTCTAGATTAGGCCCAATTCTGGTCATAGAACTGAATTGTTGAGCAATATTTATATGGGCCAGAAAGCCACTTTCAACAGGAATAATTGCTCCATGGTTATCAATGAAGTATCTTTGTGTGGATCATATGACAATGCCGATACCAGTCAAACACTGCTCTTGTGGTTTATTTCTGGGTCTGTTGCTTCTAAAAGATGTATCACCCACAACTCCAACTGAAGACGAGATCATCTCTCAGATACCTGGCATAGCAGTTCACTTTTGTTCGGATGGACATCTTATATAAGAACTTTTTAACATCGTCCGTGTCTCATATTGGATACTTGAAATGCACACATCAAAAATAGGTGACAAGTTGTGACATTGCTGATAGCTAAGCAACCATATCAAAAAAAAAAAAGAGGATAAAAAAGTGAACCATAGATTAGCAAGTTAACATTTTACCTTCAGACACCTTTTTAGCAAGAGGCTTTGAAAACGTTGGGGAAAAAGTTGCTCAGAACGAGTAATTTCTCCTTGTTCCATATTCTGAGCAATTTTCCCATTTTCAACAAAGTTTTCTGCTCTTTTGTAAAATTTCAATTTTTCCCGACTGCCAATTCATTTCTTATTGACAGAGGCAGAAAATGGCCTATCAGGGAATGGATAACTTGAGGTAAAGAGTACATTTAATAACGCGTCGGCAACGTATGCGTTTTACCTGTGATAGCACAGATTTTCTTATCCAAACAAAGTACAATATGACAATCGGTCAGACTTTTTTTCATTCAGAGTTCGTGTAAATAGTTGTCACTAATTTGACTTTCGTAAAAGGCATTTCGTTTTTCTGTCTAAGCTACGCATATGTGACTCAAAAGCTGACATTTTCCTCTAAAAGGGTTTAAAAAACGATCGTTACAAGCATATTCTTCTTTTTCCAAAGTGTTTTTGAATGCCTTCTTCCTATGAGGCGTAGAGACAGGGATTATTTGGTACAGTATGTATCCAACATGCATAATGCCTTCAGTTTAACCCAGTTAAAAGGACTGAGATAAATATCATTTAATCCTTTCTCCACAGTATGTTGTTGGCATGAACCTCATAGACATCATATTTGTCATATGTTAGGTTATGGTCCAGACACAACATACATCTGTGGATTTGTAGTATACCCTCGGTTCAGGACAGGTCTGAAATTGTCTTTTTGTTAAAGTTCGAATCGGGATACTGCGTGGCTCAGTGGTAAAGTTTAGGATTCGTGACCTGGAGGCTCCGGGTTTGAGTCTCACTGGATCCACGGAAATTTTCGAATTTTCGTGGTAGTGTCCTTGGGCAAGACACTTCGGAGCCCTAGCCAAGTACTGGTAAAACCTAGGAAATACATGAATACGTGAGCTGTTGCCGTGATATGACTGAAAATGTATAAAGCGGCATAATTCAATCAATCAAGTTCGAATTCCCAGCTATTTCTGAGGATTGATGTTGGTTATTAAGACAGGATTCATACCTCTCAGCCCTGATCATTGTTTAGATGTTGGCTATGCGAAAAATCAGTCAGTGGCTTGGGAAGAATATTGCACGAAGTACTGGTAAAAAGAAATTCCAGGAAAACATTGATAGGTGAATTGGCCGCCCCGATATAACTGAAATAATGTTACAAACCACGTTAAACACCATTCTATCAATTAATTAATCAATCTACTTTTTTTAAAGCCCTTAAATCACTTTTTTAGCATTTCAACGTTAAGATTAGAAAGAATGTTAGATTTAACAATGAAATTTAAAACTATGAATATTTTAATCATTCACAGATCCTACAATGCCTTCTGGAATCTCAACTATTAATCGATGGGCATGTAGAAAAAGCGGATACTGTCTGAGATAATCAGCCTAAGCCATCTAGCCTACTAGAACTTTCTCACAAAGAAAGGACCTAAGCTGCTATGAAAACTAGGAGTAGGACCATGACTCGTCTGATACGTCATTATTATGTATAGAAGAATTAAGGATAATACGATCAGAAATGAATTCCCTCGTAATTCACCATACTTGAGAAAATCCTTCGATAAGTTCACAATATGAAGTACAGATATTTGTGTAACTCATTCGTGATTTATTTTTAATACTGATAACGAAATTGGGCTTATTATTTCATCCACACAATCGTCTTACAGATATTTCGAGAAAGCCCCTAGTTAAAGTCGATAGTCTGTAGTCCGCAGTCGGTGCTGGTGTACGTTGCAAAAGTCTAATAGGAGCTTTTTAAAAATCTATTCACTCGACACTGAAAATCGAAAAATCATATTCTTAAGAATTCTTCTGTTAATTTCGCTATATACTCATGCAGAGCATAACGCAACCAGCATTCGTATTTACCTTGTCAGCCGTTGTCTGCGCATGTCATATTCTTCGAAGATCAGACCTGCCTGCTCATTCGGCATACCTCGGGTGATCCGGTGATCAAGTCCCTCGGCTGTATCTGGTAGCTTGATATCACTCTCTTGCACTACGGATCATTCCCATTCACCTCTGTAGTTTGCTCAGAAAGTAGTCCGTCATCACGCGATATTTTCGTCACATGACCACAACTCAAAATGGCGACACAAACGCCGGTGAAAGAAAGACCAATATCGATTATTTTGTGTGCTGTTCAAACAGCATATGGCCAATCAGACTTAGTGGTAGGAAATGTGAAAAAGAGGGATTTTCTGAAAAGTTTAAATGTCTTTTAAAGGACGATAACTTGTTTTTTAATATTACAAACTTAAGTCCATCGGTGTGTCGAAGCTGTTGTCATCATTCATGGGCGCAGCCATTTTTTTTTACAATTGGCGTAAGATTCTGATCAGTAAAGAAGCTTCAAAAAATAGTTCTATTGTATACAGGTAAATTCATCAGATTGAATGCACAATTATGTTTATTTCGGAGGCTTCAAAGGTAAGATTTATCTTTTGGTCACGTATAATGTTTATCAAACTTTACTAATTTACATGTTTGATCGGTCAATTGATTAGTACGGTCAGAAAATGAATTTCAAAACCAGGTCAAAAGTAAACGAAAGATAGAGCGGCAACTTCTGGCCTACTTTTAAAATTCATTTTCTGTCAGCAATTAAAGCTTGGGCCGACCATACAATAACAGACTTTCACATACACAATAACTTCCATACTTTTAAATAGATTCAAATCTAAAGGCATTTTTACACCTGCATTGTTCACTTTTGGCCGCTACTGAGGCCATACAACATTGAGGTTTTAATGATTTTTCGATGAAATGTCTTTTGTCCTACAAATTATATGTTTAAAACACAGTGCGAAGAACCTAATTTTTCCGTTTCATAGAACATCGTAATAATTCCCATCTGATATGTACATGTAAATGGAAAGAGAGCTATGGTCCTAATGTGCTTAGTTCTGAGCCTCAACGAAAAGATGGTGTGTCGTAACGACACTGGGTACCATGTTGTTTAAAAAATAGAAAAAGGAGAGAATGCTGGTAATCAGAGTTTTCTCCTTTTTTACATTGTGATGTGCTTTCCGATGTGCTTTCTCTCTTTTGAAAGGACGTACTTGCTGTTGGCAGAATTGAGAATCTTTTCATTACAATACAATGGCTAACGTCAAGATATATGTAACAATTTGTGTCCATTTACCTGTCTATCACTTGGTCAGATTTGCAGAAGAAACAAAAGTGGCTGTTTAGAAGTTTTGCTGAGTGTACTACTATAATGTTAGGATGGTTAGTGAATACGGGCCCTTGCAGCTGTTGCCAAATTACAAGAAACTCATATATAAGTCATGCACTTTAAAAATGCATCTGCAAAAAGTATCGACCCATGTCAGTCTGCGTAGTCTGCGCAGGCTGACATGGGTTGAATCTTTTTGCTATTTGTAAATTTTCTGAATGTCCAGGACCCTTTTTACCTTATGATTCAGTCGGTTATAAGAAAAATTTGATTTTATGGATCTAGAATTATGTTCTAACATTGCTTGATATACATTTAATGCACCATGTAGACGGATTAAGCTTCCTTTTCCTAGAACGCTGCTCATATAGAATTTAATTCATGGTATACTGGTTAGGGTTTACATGTACTTGTGTTTACATTTATAACATACAAACTGCTACAAAATATCAGTAGGGTGCCACATGCCATATGTATGTGTCCGGTATTAGAAAACTTGTCTAGGACATGGAAGCCTATGACGGGTGGTAATCAGGAGAACTAGCTCCAAAAAGAGTCAATGGAATTTTGTATCATCAACACATCCGCGAACTCGCGAGCTAGAGCCTTCGACTGAAAAACATTAACAAAGGTTTGTCTCGAAGAAATTTTTCAATGTTTATTTCTTTAATAGCGATTTATGGGAAAATCCGGCAATGCTATCGTGTGTAGATATGGTTTCACTTTATTTCCCGTTTAGGATTGCAGGGTTTGAATATATTTTTGCCGCAACTTTAAAGCACTTCATTATATCAAGTGGAATTTTGATTTATTTGCTGTTTTGATCTAGTTTGTGAATTTAGATTAGCTTTTAAACGAAATGCCATATGTATAAATACTTATCTCATTTACTTACTGGCTGCTGTCCAATATAAATTAGTTTTATACGGAAAAATGTCCTTAAAAATGTCAATGCGTCCCAGTTCATTACAAAAAGAAAAACACTGAATTATTTATGATTTTCGTTCAGTCGTTTATAAGGAACTGTATACGATAAATTTTAAACAAAGCCAAATAAGGTGTCTTGAAATTGTAGATTCTATTTTGTTTCATCAAGTAATTTTATAAACACATATTACATGTTAGATGAAAATCTTAATTTTCATTCCTTCGTACCATTGCTAAATAGTGCTTCACAAATCCGCTTTTCAAGACTTTCAACCCTTTGATTCTCTTACAGTAAATTCAGATATAGCCTCGAGTATAAGTATTCCTGATGATTAGGAAACAACATGATGAAATTAGGAATTAAGACAAGAACATAAAATAGAAATTACTTGCCTTCATAAAAAAAATCACTTCTGAACACTTTCATGACAAAAGAATAACTTAGATAACAATTTCCATGTTCAATGTGCATTTGAATAAAAAACATGCCGTCGGCCTTCTTGGGCAAACATGGCGTGACCTAATTCCGGTAGAGCTCTTGGTAGTATTTACAGCAGAAAGTCGTAGATCTTTGCATTTTTTGAGAAGGAACACTATTTAGATAGAAGAAAAATGATGTCAATTTCTTTTAGATAAGATAATTAATTGGTTTTTACATGTATTTATCTGGTATTTGGCTGAAATTGAAGGACAATAAAACGTCCGAATAATGGTAAGGGTTACGAGCCGAAATACCGTGTGACGTCATCAAACTACGTGCTTTACGAGATGTAAACAAAAATCACCGGTTCAAGGACACAAGTTCACGGAATAAGGGCACTCGACGATACTTGGATTTCTCATGGTATCAATTTTGATGTTCCTTTTATGAGGTTATTTAACTCTTTACCAGAAGACAAAAATGTAAACATGTCCATATTGAGAGCAGTTGCAGACGACAATTTAAATGTGACTCATGGATGGAACTTATCTCTGGTCGGACATAAAACATTGATGGGAAAGGAGAACATGCTGTTTACCAGCATTTTCTCATTTTCCCACAATGTTTTCAAAACGTTTCTTCTTCAGGGTCGTTATATTTCGGGATTGTGTGGGAAAAGCGTAAACAAATAATACGATATACAGGTTATGGCGGATGAGTATCATTTGTTGTTTAGTATCCATTCTAACATGACACGCGAATTCAGCTCTTTAAACACAGTGCAAGGAAAGCGTGGTAAAATCTGCGACATTCCACATGCAGAGTGACGTCACTCTGTATAAAGTAAGTTAGTGAGTTATTCAATAGAACACAGTCGTCATCCGCCTTTTTACTCTAAGGATGAACTTGTTTTCCTTTCATAAAGAATTTGTCATGTTAGAATCGAAATAATCTTCTTTCTATCGTGGTTTATCGTTCAATAAACCACGTTGTGAGTTATGAGGCGCAATGAATAAACCACTCGGGCTATCGCTCTCGTGGATTATTTATGTAATCTTTCCTACAAGACTTAGAGTGTGTAACACTTGGGTCCAATGCCCTTATTTAGCACACATGCTAAATTTCATTTGTGGTCTATTTCCAAGTTGTGATATGTTTGTTAAACGAAATGGTGTGACCAATCGGTTTTTTGTGTTACATTCAAATTTAGAAAACTCTTGAGAATTACACTCAACAAAATTTTTAAACCGCCACTTTTGAGCTGCAATTACACGTGACCGTTTCCTTTGCATAACTATCCGGAAAAGAGACGTCTTATTTGGTTTGATTTTTTGCAGAATAATTGAACAGTGTAATGACATACCTCATCCTCAGTCTGAAAAGAATTTATTGAGTTGTATAGGGTTAATGTACGTTTTTGAGATCGTTAACATTCGTAGAGGCCCGAAGAATGGTTTAACGCCCGAGTGTGAAGAAAGAGGGCGTTATTAGGGCCTCTGCGAGAGAGGAAAAAAAAAAAGATGAATTAATGCTATTCTTGCATTAATTTTTTTAGCAATAATTTGCAACGAAAGCAAAAATATTCCAATAGAAATGCAAGGAAACGGAGTTGAAATATACTGGATGTATAGCGATCAAAACCGGAATTCGGCGAAGATGTTTCTTGTTATGCGCGGTGAAGGGCCATAGTCATGTGTCGCTGTGTTGATCACTCGCTTTAATTCCCTTCTAATGATTTTTAATACAAAGTAGACTTTTGTGGGATTAATTTGCATAGGTTTGGATCGATTACAACTAGGATGCATGAGTGGAGATGAATATCTGTTACTGAAAGACGAAAAGGGATACATCAAGCCAAGGAATTCCAGACCACGTTTAAAAAGTGGGTGAGATGTTGTTGGTGTAGGTACATCACGAGTGATTTTTTGTTCAGATCTCGATAAGACTGAGCTTCTGCGTAAGGTTTCCGCTTGTTGTATACTAGAATCATCAAAGACAAACCCTGAAAAGGATATGATATGGTACAAGTTCCTTCAGCTTTGTGGGTTGGAGTCTTGGGATGTATTGACAAGTATGTTCAGCTTTCATTGTTGACAAGTTAGGCCCGGATCGAGGATATTGAAAGTACAAATACGGGCGTTAACGGCTTGTGAATTTACTGATTAATACACGTTGTCAACCGTGAATGCTCTGTTTTCTGTTGTTAATACATGCTTATATCAGCCTGGAAACGTATGTTTTATGCGATAATTCTTATCCAAGGAGCTTTTTACAACATCCTTTCACTCAACACTGAAAATTGAAAAATCTACCTCTTGAAAACTTCATGCTCGTTTTCTGGTATTATAATATTTGTGGAGAAAATATTTTTTTCATGTTTTTTGAAGGCGAGATTTTCATTCTCGCCTTCATATATCAGCGCTCGGCAGTTTGCTGCAAATGCCTCTGAACAGCATTATCCAAACGCCTTTCAAGTAGTTCGATACTTCTCGAGTACATAAGAACAAAATAATGTCGAGACCATTGTAAATTTAATCAGATCAGCAAGAAGAAACTTCAAATTTCTAGAAGGAATGAAATCGAATACTTAAAAAGCATCGTTTTTGACAAATGCAAAATACTTTGGATCAGTTGATTGTTACAATGGTGTTGCTACAGCAACAAATAAACTGTAGCTGTAATAAGCCAATCGAAACCTACTAAAATGACGTCATTCGGACCTACTTCCACTCCACAACGCATAAACAACTAACCAGAGGGATCGTATATGTAAATTTACGACCCCTGAACTAACCAATCGGATAGCTTTTTTGAATGACGTATCGCTGACAGACCTCTTTTTCTCTGTTGACAACATTATTCTGTCTTTATGAGAAGTAAAATTTCAATGAAATAAATTCCTTTGAATCATCAAGTGTTTATACAAAATTTTCTCTGTCAAAGAAATATCTTTTTCTTCTATCAAAGTTGTGCTTGACATTATGATTAATGAATAGGTTATTGTTAGGCATCAGCGTGGCCCAGTTTTGAGGCCGCAGTTTTGATTCCGGAGACCCGTGAAAAGAAAAAGGTAAATCAGTTGAAATCACAATATGTGTCATTTCGAAGTAGTTCCGGCCAGCATAATGTACCGATGTATAGCAGGGGATAGCCTGAGTTCCAGTCTTATCGTTTCTTTCCTTATATACGAGTATGATTGGACTGCTACGTCAAAAATGACAATAACATGATCTGTAACCGTTTTATCACGCAAAAAGTTTTAACTTCTTCTTTTGATCGTCACGGTGCTTAACGTTGAGCAAGTATTCATAAATATTTAACCGTTTACCACTCACTTGTAACGACTCTGAAAAAGCAAGCTTTTACAAACATCGAGGAAAGAGGGGATATTGCATGAAACCGGCATTATTTTCCTTTTACCACAATGTTTCTACCCTATCAAGAGCAAATTTCGTCCTTAATTTGAGCCACCCTGAATTTGTCGTCTGCAAATGCTTTCAATTTCAACTTAGTCTGAAATTTCGTAAAGAATAAACGCTTATTGCAATGAATTGTTATCATAATCACTTACATCCATCATTATTAGAACTGAAATCTTTACGTAATATAATCCGTTTGTTTTCCTCGAAAAAATTTCCTTCAACTACACTTCTCTTCAAAACTGAATAACACAATGATAAAATTATCTTGACACAGAGAATCCAACAGTTCTAGAATGCATCGGACGTGTTCATGTTTTTCTAAGGACATAGACCAAGGGCCTGTATCTGTGTAACTGTATACGATATACTATTGTCGAACAACGCGGGATAAATGAAACACAAGCGTTAATGTCAATGAACCCTTAGACCGCTTATTACGTCTGTCTCTTTTGCAGACAAAGAAGATGAATCTATGGTATGCACAGAATATGCAATCTTATGTCGGATCTGCAGTGTGAGCTACCTTGTAATAATCCGACTAAAACAGCCCTGGATGGAGTTGCAATAATTAAGCATTTTTCCCGAAATGGAAAATGCCAATTTCATCAATCCAGCGCTCTAAGGGTTAACAGGGTCAGAGATTACAAGAATCGTATTAACAGAGAACATCCTCGGACGTCCCTCATAGGACCTATGAAGTCAACCGTCAAATGATGTTGGTTATCCTTAATAGAATGGTAAACATTGTGCGAAACGGAGAAAATGTTCGTTGCCGGTATTTTCTCATGTTCCTGCAAGGTTTCAAAATACTCTTCCATTTTTTTTAAAAGCCCCATTCTTTAAGGTCATTAAAACTCAGCACATGTATTGTAATCTAAAAGTTAAATCTCCGTTTTGAACATCGAAAGTCGTTTGTTTTGAAACTCTTCTCAATCTTGATAAAATATATATCAAATAAAATGGTAAACAATTTAAAAAAAAAGGCCTTTTAACCGAAAGACAAAATTTTTACAACCTCAGCGAAAAAAAACAAAACTTTTCGAAATACTTTTGGAAAAGTAGAAAATGCTAGTAACCAGTATTTTCTCCCTTTACCATTATGTTTTGTAGTTTTTCCCAGCCAAACGGCACATTTTCAGCTGCTCTTAACTTATCGTCTGCTAATTGCTTTAATGTAGACGGCCCTAATTTTTTGTTATTTTCTAAAGGCTTTTGTAAAGGGTTACTAAGACCAGGGATCGTATATACACATGTAAGATCCCTGCTAAGATGGAAAAAATTGTCAGAAAGTAAAATAAATAATGTTGATTATCATTATTTGCTACTTTTCCTACAATGCTTTCAAAAGCCTCTTCTTCAACATTGTTAAAAGTCAGTATTGTGATGTAAAAGGCCGAATCTCAGTTTCTATACTCTGAAAGGCACCTTTCTAGAAACTCTTTGCTCTCTCAATAAAATTGTCTATGGAATAAAATGGTAAAGACTTTCCAGAAATAAATCATCTCATAACAGTTTTAGATCTATCAAAATTGATTGCATTTTCAAGCAAAAACTATTCTTCAACCCTTTACCATACCCTATCAAGTACTGTTTTAACAACCCTGAGGAAGAGGCCATATAAAAACTTTATTTTGAAAGGGAGAAATTTTCTTAACTCTTTACAGGAAGAAAATATTTCACACTTGCCAAAATTGAATGCATTTTCAGGTAGCAACTTAAATCTGGCACCATTGATGGAACCTGTCTGAAATAGTATGGAAGACATTTCAGGAAAAGGAGAAAATGTTAGTTAGCACCAAATTCTCCTTTTCACACCAAAAGTTCACAAGCCTTCTTCCTAAAGACCTTTTAAACTCATTATTGGGGTAATAGAGGGGTAGATCTAAGTTTCTATACAACGAAAAAACATATACGGGAAATGGTAAATCAAAACTCTTTGCTATCACATAAAATTTTTCCTTCAAATAAAATGGCAAAGAGTTTCAGAAAAGTCCTTTCGTTTTAATTTTTTTCAACACATTTTCACAAGCCTTCTTCTCCAAGTTTGTTAAAACTCAGGACAGTCAACTGGTCTCCATTGCACAGGAATATTGCACAACCCTATACACTTTGCTGTATCAGAAGAGGCGATTAAACTACAGGAAAATGTATCGCAATATGTTATGCCTATATTCCAAACTCGCCTTCATATTGTACTTTCAGTACTTTGATTTTCTTATTGCAGACAAAATTCCAGTAATGTTAGCTTCTCTTTTTAACCTGTTTTCGGTTGATAGACACCAAATACTTGCATCCGATGTTCTTTCCTTCTTTTTAAATGGACATACTTTCTGTTGGCAGAATCGAGAATCTTTTCATTACAAAACAGTTGCTAACGTCAAGATATATGTAACAATTTGTTTCCATTTACCTGTGTATTACTTGGTCAAATTTGTAGAAAAAAATACAAAAGTTGCGGTTTAGAAGTGTATTACTATAATCTAAGGATGGTTGGTGAATACGGTCCCTTGTAGCTGTTACCCAATTCTAATAGACTTGTGATTCGCGCACTTTAATAATGCATCTGCAAAAGTATCGATTCATGTCAACCTGCGCAATCTGCGCAGGCTGACATAGGTTGAAACTTTTTGCTGTTTGTAAATTTTCTAAATGACCAGGGACCATTTTACCGTATAATTCAGTCGGTTATAAGAAAAACTGGATTTTTTGGATCTAGAATTATGTGCTGACTTGCTTAATATACAGTCTACTGCACTACGTAGACGGATTAAGCTTCATCTTCTCAGAATGCTCCTCATATATAATTCAATTTATGATTTACAAGTTTGAATAACAAATAGTTTCGATGATTTTAAGATAATTTTACCTATAAATATGTTTATTGTTTGAATTATTTAATGTCACAGCTGTTGTGTAAATTTATGTGTTTGGGCTAGGGGTCCACAAACATATCGTCCTTGTATAGACGATCGACTTGTCTTGACTGCGCAGCTAAGTAGAAAGTGTAGGACTCGTAGCCTGGATGTCCTGGGTTCGAGCCTCACTGGAAGCACGCTGTTTTCGTGGGAGTGTTTGTTCACAAGACAAGCCCTAGCATAGTACTGGTAAAACCCGTGAACTACCGCCGTATTATGACTGAAATAATGTTGAAAGTGGCGTAAAACGCCATTCGCTTGTCTTAAAAGTCCCTGTTAATGAATAGCCTGCGATAGCTCCATACCATTTCAGATAGAATATATTACTTCCCTTCAACACATGTTTTGAATGTGCCATGTTTAATTGTTGAACATCTTTGATCGAGCCCGGTAGCGCAGTCAGTAGCTTACATGACTTGAGACCAGGGGTCGCTGGTTCAAATTCCCAACTCGGCTGATTTCTTTCCGAGAACTGATGACAGTAATTGCTTCAAGATTCATTCTTCTTTCACCGCTGATCATTGTTTCGACGATAGTTATGTGGGAAAGCAGCCAATGGCTTGGGAGAATATCTTGCAACGTACTGGTAAAAGAAACTCCAGGGAAGCATTGACAGATGCACTGGCCACCGCACTATAGCTGAAATAATGTTGAAAACGAACGTTAGGACACGTTACAAACAAAATATAGATAATTTTTTGTTTGTGCACTATATTCCAGTAAGGATATACTGTATACATTGTAATAGTACTAGTACATTGTACTAGCAAGTGTTCTGTTTAATAGTAGACTCTCGTTACTGGGATTGGTGTAAGCCATTACGACAGGATTCATTCATTCTTATCTCACAGCTGAACATTGTTTCTATTTTGTATATGGCTGAAAGGACTCAGCGAACTTGGCTAGACAGTTTTGCTCGTTGTACAGATAAAGAAATCCCATTGCATGATGGATTTATAAATACACGCGGCTTTGTACAGCTGAAAAACGTCTTAAAAACTGCTCTAACGTCAAAATATAGATTCGTATTCTGTTTTTTCCCAAAGGTGATAAATTACAGAGTATTTTCCAAGAATAAAAGGCTAAACTTTCCAGTTTCCTGTGTGTGGGCGGGGATGGAGTGATTTAATCGTACTATTTTTGTATAATCTGTAAATATTGTTGCATATAAATCATTGTCAACATGGCCCATTTTTTTTTCCTGGTAGACTCTTGCTTTTAGTATGCCATGGCCAAGTGTCTCAGTTCTATATAAAATCGTGACTACCTTTTATCAGAACTACTTGTAAATATGATGTTCCAACTAGCACTGCTGTTTGTTCTCCCATCAACAAGTACGTCATTTTTTTACGCTTATTATCTAGTTAATTTTGCTTTCATCGTGCAGTCTGATCTTGGCTTGATATGGTCATTTCTATTGTGAAAGTTTCTGGATTAAACATGAAAAGGGAAGATAACCATCTTGATTCTAGACACTTTACTAAACAATCCCGTATCTTAACGACCCTGAGGACGGGAGGCTGAAAATATTGTGGGAAAAGAAGAAAATGCTTGTAACGAGCATTTTCTCCTATACCCAGAATGTGTTTTACCTTCTGTCCCATTTGAAAAAAAATTATGCAGTTCCAAAAGGGACGCATATGCACATCGCAAAATAAATTTGGCTCAAACAGAGGGATTTGTCTTTGAAAGTGTTGTGAAAATTGTTGAGAAAGCAGAAAACACTTACCCTTTTTTATTCACATTTTTTTAAGTATGTAGCCATAGAATCATGAAAAATGGATAGTTTGGTAAAGAGTTAACCCTTTCCCAAACAATCCCTGGCTTCTACGACCCTGAGATAGAAGCCTTTTGAAAACATTGTGGGAAAAGGAGAAAATGCTGGTAACCAGCATTTTCTCCTTTTCCCACAATGTTTTCTACCCTGCTGGAAACAAATTTCAATTTTTGAGTTACGTTTATTTTGTCATCTGCAAGTGCTTTCAGTTTGGACCAGTCTAAAATTTTGTCGTTTGGTAAAGAGTTAAATGGGTTTGTAAACTAGAAATGAGTGAAAGCTCGACTTTTACAATCAGCAACATCTACATGCTGCTCCGGTCAACCCATTTCCCAAACAATACCCTATTTTTATGATCCTGAGAAAGATGGCGTTTGAAAACTGTGGGAAAAGGAGAAAATGATGGTAATCAGCATTTTCTCCTTTTCCTACAATGCTTATGTCCTCACGTGGATCATGTCAAATGAGCAACAGTTTTTCGTAGTTGTCCAATTTGTCATGTGTATTTTTTTTTTTTAATTTGGACAAGCCATCTTTTATAGGGTTAATGTCCTCTTTAAATTAACGTATGCTAGCAGTTTGTCAAGATTTTTTTTTAAAATCAACAACTTCTGATTTACAGAACAGAGAATTATTAAGACTTTAAGTTTACATACATCGTCTTATCGCAATAAACAACGCAAAATGATAAGCTAATGTCATGTAAGGTTAGTTCCACGTCATATTTACAGATCTTCCAACAGACTATTTGGGAAACAGTTAATGTGATACACATAAAGAACATATTTCTGCTAAACTTTTATTTTCGAAGAACAAAGCAAAATAACAAACACTTTTGATGTACTTTTTTGAAAAAAAAAAAATAAAATAAAATAAAATAAAATTAAAAAAATAAATAAATAAATAAATAAATAAATAAATAAAAATAATAATCATAAAGGTAGATTAGGCAACTTCAACTTACCCTCGAACCCGATTCCTTTGACTCTTTACTGGACGACAACATTTTGAGTTGTCAAAATTGTTAGCATTTGCAGACGTCATACGACATGTGTTCCTAGTATGGTCTATACATGACGAACAAACAACGGGATATGAATATCTTATCATAACTACCAAATAAATGAAAAAAGCACCTGCTTGACATACTGGCAGTGAAAACAAATTGACAAACCGTCACTGTACAGAATCCCAAGTCACTTACAATGCATACTTCCGGTCAGGGGGGACTACACTGTGGAAAATGTCAGTTATTTTTATGTGGGGTTTAAGAAGGTAACAGAAGATCAGTTATCTACCTTTTCCAGAACGATCCAGTATTTTCGAAATAACCCAAAAGACGGCTTTTGAAAGTATTTAGAGAAAAGGAAAAATGCTAATGACCAACATTTTCTTATTTTCCCGGGCCACTCTATAAATTCAGATTCCGCCATCTGGATAACATTTCAATATAGATGAATCTAAAATTTAATCTTCAGGTAACAAGTGAAAAAATTCTCGAATGAGACAATTTATCAGACAGTTCATGTACAGTCGAATTTTTTTACACAGGTGTACTTTGTGGGTCCATTCGACAAATTGGGGCATCGTGTCCATCCTTTTGTCCCCAGTATTACCACCCGCTGTGTGGAACGGACAGCAAGACATACGGTATGTAAACCCAAATTACAATCTCTAACGTATTATGGAGGGAGTGAAAAAGACGACAGACAGACAGACAGACAGACAGACAGACCCAGAGAGAGAGAGAATGCAGAAACAGAATGAGATGGTGTTATCAAACCACCCTTGTCAACCAAGCTGTAAAGCTTGCACGAATTTCGAGTATCATAATTATCTCAGGTAATATGAAAAAGGCAAAGCCTCAATACGAGCGACGTGAATGGTTTGTGGAACAAATATCTATTAATTCGAATGACGACTTAGATTCTAGATCTTAAAATCAAAGGGTTTTGAGTTCGAATTCCGTCTTTGCCAAAACTAATTTTGAGCGTTGTCAAAAGTAGAAAGCATTTTTCTGTCGTAGATTTATACATGTGAAATAGGGCGAACTGTCCCTGATTTCCTAAACAAAATAAAGACAGTTCCTTGACAATTTCGTTAATTTATGTCCAGAAAAATATCTTGGAATGATTATTGGTTCACATACTTGTAAAGACCATTTTACGGGAACATTTCCTCACTGCATGTAGATCTAGATCTATATAAGAGAGACTTTGATTTTTACGAGGAATCGGTCAGTAGGTTGGGAAGAATACTAGTATTGAGCAGAGTACTGGTAAAAGGAACTTCAGGAACGCATGGTAAGTGCACTTGCCGCCGCAATGAATATACACACAAAAGGAAGGAAAAAACAAACAAACAAACAAAATCTTTCTTTCATTTCTTCGTTAGTGCACAGGTCTACCCACGTTTTACCTGGAGTTTCTTTAAAATCAGAGCGTTTACATCGCTAAAATCAGATTATAGACTATGTGGCTTTCCTTTTTCATCCCATCTGCTTTCCTACACATCCATCGTTGAAACAGTGATCAGTGCAGAGACAGGAATGAATTCTGTCGCAATGACTATCTAGATCTAGATCTATCATCAATCCTAGGAAAGAAATTTGCCGAGTTTTCGGATAGATATCCAACTTACGGCAAAAAAACGCCAAACGTTTCGATCTATTAACAAGCTTTCGTATCATTAAATAAATATATTTGAGCCATGTTGCGGTAAAAGAGGGTTTAATGCATCTCCGTTATGCATGATACCAAGCAAGTCATCACATAATTTTACACCCATATTGTATGATAACTGACTGAATCAAAAGGCATGCAAACTGGTCCTTTGACATGTAGAACGTTGAAAAATAGATCTAGCAAAGAGTTTTTATCCGGGTTAGCTTGCGCGGACTGCACAGGCCGACCTGGGTCAATAGTTTTTGCAAACGCATTAAGCCCCCTTTTTAAAGATCATAAATCCGGCTTTCTCTGTAAATGGTATTTTGAAACAGCCAAAAAACTAGTTTAGTCATGATTTCTTCGACACAATGTTTTCCGCGAAAAACGGCTCGTGCATGACGTAAAAATAGTATGATTAATGACGTCATTATTTGCTAGCATAGATCATTACATACGTTTATACACAGATAGACGCTTAATACGCTGAAAGTAAGTAAGAAATTAGAAAATCTGTACTCATTAAACTGATAATGATTTTTAAGTAATCATCCGATCGGTAGATAATTTTTGTCATTTTTGACCAATCAGGTACTTGTGCGAAAGATTGTAATACGTGTGACGCTGTGCGACTAACCAGAAGACACTCGATTTTTAGTCATCCCTATTTAGATTTAGACTAAAGCCCAGAACGAAGTCGGAATTTCATTTTTGAAAATGTAGAACGGTGTTACCGCAAAACGAGCTTCGCTCGTTACGGGCTTCGCCCGTAACTCGCTGTCGCTCGTTATAACTTTACAGTACATGAAATGTAACATGATAAAATATAATTAATCTATTTGTAAGGCTGTATTGTGAATTAAAAAAGTTGCCATCCTTGTTAAACCAGGTAAAAAGTTTTATGATGCATGCAGTGTATCACTGTGCCATCCTTGTTGACCCATGCATAGCCAACTTTCACGGACATGCCTTATCAGCAGTCTCGCATACCAAGAAATCGATGAGAATAATCGATATCATACGTAAAGGTTCGGGAGTTTCCGGAGTTTGGCGAACTTAAACCGCGTATATACTAGTAATCCATATTTGATATCCCGCAGCTATAAAAGATAAGAGAAGCGTAACATTACGTAACAGTAGCCTGCATCAAATTTACAATCCTTGCCTAGATTGTATATCTGCCCTGGCGGTTTTTTTTTTTCGGATTTCAACCTAAACCCTTTGTCTCCTTGAAGATCAATATATGGCTGGTCAGAATGTGCACCCATATCAGAGTGCTCAGAAAATTTGATTTACATTGGTCATCA
This sequence comes from Hippopus hippopus, assembly GCA_946811185.2. NCBI lineage: Eukaryota > Metazoa > Mollusca > Bivalvia > Cardiida > Cardiidae > Hippopus > Hippopus hippopus. Next base: position 38,690,812 of record OX328096.1, read on the forward strand.
GATACAGCAAGATTTTTCTTTGGAAAAGACCATTGAAATTGTTGTATTTAAGTTTTGTCAGTTTGTAAATGAATTCATTCCTCTGTTTAAGGGTCAAGTTTGGATTCTCTGAAACATTACTGATCCCTGCTGTTCGGCCCTTAAACTGCTCTGTGCGTCTAAATGCACTTTTTGCTGACAATGTAAACCAATAATTAATAAACTGCAAATAAAGTTGTCTCATCTTGAATTCTAATTCGTCCAAATGCACTTTTGTTGACAGTGTAGATTTATAACAAGCTGCACAAAACAAATAGTCTGATCTTGGACCTGATCGATTCTGTGCGTCGATTTTTAAAAATCCTTGATATTACTATACCAACAGGTTGCTGCATCCAGCAAAAAATTCGGCATTTTGGGATTCCGGTTTAACACTAAATTCATAATACACTTTCGAGTCTAACGGACCTGAAAGAAAAGCCTTTTGAAAACTTTGTGGGAAAGGGAGAAAATTCTGGTAACCAGCATTTTCTCCTGTTTCAAAGACAGGCATTATAATTTGAGTTGCATTTAATTTGTTGTCTGCAAATGCTTTTAACTTGATCGAGTCCAAAATTTCGTCATTTGGTAACGAGTTCAACTTTTGACGGGAAAACGTGCTATATGCAGTTAAATATTAGTACCTCAGCAAATAATTCCATGGTTTTCCGACCCTGAGAAAGAAGGCTTTTGAAAACACACGGAAAGGTGAAAATCTTTGTGATCAACAAGTTCTCATTTTCCTACAATGTTTTCTACCCTTTCAAAAGCAAGTTTCATTATGTGCCTCATTTGTCATCTGCAAATGCTTTCAACTTGAAAAAATAAAACTTAGAATTTAGTCGTTTAGTAAAAAGCTAAAGGTTATATCTTGATGAGGTAATTAAGTCAGAATTTACAAATTGTATTTTGTGTGTGTGGTTTGATTGTTTTTATTTGTATAATTTCCACTTCATAAAATTAAAGAAATAAAAAACAAGTGGGGGAGAAGGAGAAATAAAACCGATTTATAGCACATGTATTAATTTTGAATACGGCTCAGAACCGTCAGAGTAAATGTACATTGTTTTATGCACACGAAAAGTTACAGATTCAGCATATAAGAAAGCATACATTTAAAGTTATTTTTGATCGAACACAAAGGAGAAAATGTTTTGTTCCGAATATTCCATAGACCGTGTGGCGCCGATTTCTATTCGGTAATGCTTTTGCTTAATGAGCGATGTCGCCTTTTCTCACAATGTCTACTACTATTAATAGTTCTATCCATGCATTGAACTATATTTTGATACATAAAGATGGGTACAACCTTTTCGCGGTTATGCTTTTTGCAGGTTGCGTCGTTTTAAATATGGAAGAATCAACAATTAGTCCCTCACTGTTTAGACTAATTCTTACCAATGAACAATGAATATATGAAAGTTGTTATAAGGGGAACATTTGGAAGATGCAAGAAACTGTTTGATTTAAAAAAAAAGAGTTGTTTGAAAAAGTTAGAGATCAACTGCATGGTCTTTAGAAGTCGTATTTTGTACAACGATAGGTTAATTTGTAATTTAATTCTTCCCCAAACGACAAAATTTTAGACTTGTCTGAATTTAGTGGTTTTTTTTTTTAAGACAAATAAAAGGCGACTCAAACGATGAAATCTGTCTCTAAAAGGATCAAAATCAGTGCGAGAAAAGGAGTAGATGCAATAACTTTTTACAAGTTGTTTTCAAAAGCTTTCTACTATAGGATCGTTAAATCTCGGGACTGTGTGGTACAGGATTAAGTATTACCTTTTCCCACAGAGCAGTTTTAGAAGAGACTATTTCTCTGGGGTTTTCATGAGTGTATACGTAAATGATAATTATGCAGAAGCTAACTTTTTAAGTCATTTGTAAAGGAATATTCGTTTGTTTTACTCCCTTTTTTCCACAATATTCATAGTCTATGTCAATTTTAATATACTGGATCTAGTCATTCTTTTTACTGTTAATACTCTTTGTAGCAGAAACTGATTGAGTGGTGTAAAAAAATTTTTTTTGAAAAGAAGATAACTTGTAAAAAGTTATTTATCTTCTAAAAAGTTATTGCACTCGTTTCCATATTTTATCCTAAACAATTAACCGTATTTGTACAGCAATAGGTTAAAGTTGTTATTTAAATCAGGGATCGTATATACGATCCCTGTTTAAATCTTTACCAAAAGACAAATTTTCAGATTTGTTCTATTTGAAGTCATTTAAAAAAAAAAAATGAAACATGACTCAAACGAAGCAATTTGTCTTTTAAAGAGTTAAAACATTGTGAGAAAAGGAGAAAATCAGTGGATTAGTCTTTGAAAGGGTCAAAAACATTCTCGGTTAAAATGCTGGTTACCAGCATTTTCTCCTTTTCGTAAAATGTTTTCAAAAGCCTTCTGGTTCGGGGGTTGTAAAAATTCGGAATTGATTGGTTAATGGCTAAAACGCTAGGTTCAGCTATAGTTGCTAATACAGACAGTGCCGATCAAGAAAACACTACGCAGTCTGATCTCCGCTACTTTGGTCTGGTCAACACAACCTTGAAAAGCCTTCTACCTCAGGATCATTAAATCTTGGGACGGTGTGGTAGTGTAAAACTCTTTTTAGAGTATTGAGATTAGCCATTTATCTCTCATGGCTAAACTTTTTTTTCCAACTGAGTTTGTAAGTAGCTAGAGCCCAATACACCAGGCCGTAGCGTACAGGGCTTGACACTGGAGGTGGCCGATTCCAGTACTCAGCTCGGCCAATTACTTTCAGAAGATTGATAATAGTCATTGCTACACGATGTATGCCACTCTTACCACTAGTTTCAACGTTGTTTAAACGGTGATTACGAGAAAAGGCAGACAGTAGCTTGGGAGGAATATTGTGCCAAGTACTGGTTATAGAAATTCCAGGAGTGCATGGATTAGTGGGTTGATGGCTATGATAAGACTGAAATAATGATGGAAAATGGATCAAACACAAAACAACTAAATCTTGCTTTCAAGACAATCTGTGTCATTTGACAGCACAAATATCATCTATGCGCTATACTGCGTTTTGATCGGCTGATATGCTTCATTTCGCTCCACTACATCCCCTTACAACTGAATCCTTTATCTATTAACGCTTTGGCTGCTGTGCGCGACTTATTGACCTTTTGCGGACAGTGTAGATCAAGATCAGACTGCACAGAACGTGCAGTCTGATCTTTGATCTACAATGTCCGATAAGGTTATATTTTCCTTAAAAAAAAAAAAAAAAATACGTTTGAAATAGCAAAATTTGTGTTTTTACTATCAGCTTAAAAGTTTTTTTTTCAGTTATTTAGCAAGCGAAGGGTTAACTCTCTCACTACCAATTAAATGAGCCATGCTTTGGCAAAAGGGCGCTTAATCCATCTCTGCCATCCATTATACCAAGCAAGTCATTACATAATTATGGATCTATAAAATCCATTTTTTGAAACAACCGACTGAATCATGAGGTAGAATGATCCTTTGACTTGCAGAAAATTTAAAGATAGCGTAAAGTTTCGGCACATGTCAGCCTGCTTGTTTGTCTCATTTTAAATGCTGATAGGCCATGTTAAGAAGAAAATCAAGAAATTTGTTTTCCTTGTTGTTTTGTTAAACAGCTCATATTTTTCCAATCTTTTGTTCATATTCTTGTCATATCTAATGAAAGAAGAGGACGAGATGAAATAATGACACCTCCGATTCTCTTAAAAGCCTGTGTGACATATCAAAAAAACGGCTTTGACAAGAATAGCCCATACATCTTTTGTGCAAACCAAACTGTTTTGCTGCTCAGATTTTACAGTGTTAAGACTGAATGAACTTATGAGCAGAAAATTATTTGCATTGTCCTGGACTGAAAAAGTTATCTTGCGATCGAAGTTGAGGACATGTAATCCTTTAATTTTTTTGAGCAGAGTAATACTTCATGAACAAGAATTAAAAATTAAAGAAGAAAAATGTGGAATATATCTATTATATGATTGTAAGTGCTAGTAGACTTAGCAACGAGGCAATCCTCATTGCAGAGTCATCCAGCGTGTTTTATATTTATGTCCTAAATTTAAAAATTCTATATTTTATCATAAAAATCTAAGATTGTAAGATTGTTATTCTGTTTAACGTTTAAAGATAACATGTACTTCATTTTTCATAATGCGGTATCAATTTCTAAAATATCTTAACCCATAACCATACTGGCTAATTTCAGATACAGCATTTGCTTGTATACCCTAGGGCTGTACATGTGTCACCGTAGCCAACATATTTTCAAATAACTTGAATGAATTCAAAGTACACAGAGGATGACCAACTGGTTGTGTTTGATATTTAAGATCTGTCACTCAAATGGGGTGTGATGCAGTTAGAAAACCACATCACGCTGCATTTGAGTGACAGATTTTTAATATGTCGTCTGCAAACACTTTCAATCTGGACAAGCCTACTCTTTTGGTATTTGGTAAAGAGTTAATCTGTCTACAGTAGGGATGTGAAGAATGTTGTGGTAATCGCTGGGACTGTATCTTTTACACTTGTATATTGTATATCACCAAATGGTTCAACTTTCAAATATCATCTCAGTTTTGCCTTCCATGGTCTGTCTGTTTTGCTCTTGATCTGTACTTTACCTAAAATTAAACAAAAACAGAGGTAAGGAACTACATCCACATCCCCAAGTAGGCCAAAGTGGTCATTTGATTTAGCCTGTAGCTCTCAAAGAATTATGTTTTGATGATAAGAAATAACTTCATTAATGTAAAATTTATTTAATTCCTTTCCCTTTAAGCTGACGTAATATTGCATTCTGCATTACAACCATTCAACCAGACAAGACCGTTCACATAGCACAGTGTGGCTAATATTTTAGCGAATATATTACAGGCATGTTCATGGTCTTTTTTTTTTCAAAACAAATGCTCATTTTGGTGTCAGCTTTGTAATGACCATTCTACTCTCTGCTGTGTCCTTTTTTCTCAAAGACCAAAACCAAAAACCCTGTATGGGAATAAGTAGAAACCATTACTTTATATGCTGACACAATATATAATATTTATTTTATACACTCCAGACATCAGACAAGACTGTCCACCTAGCGCGGTGTGACCAATATAGGGAGGAGCTTTTTCTCTAGGCATGTCGATGGCCATGTTCTTCCTTGCTCCATACAATGTGGGTGTCAGCATGTAAATGGCCATGTTGATGTCACTATGGGGTTATATTACAATGTTTTCAGACATGCCTTGGCCTGACAGTCTTACATGAGAGACGGGCGCAAATATGTAAAGTAAATTAGTTGGGTTGAGGTTTTAATGAGACTAGGCAGCGATCCTATAATCTCTATAGATGATCTCTGCACCAGGGTACCCAACACACTCCATGACAGTACTATCTTTACCTGCAAATACTTTGCAACAGAAAAGGCATAAGGCCCTATATCCTCTCTGTACATTGGCCATATCAGGTACACTTTTGCAGGCCGGTACCTAGGTTATCAATGTGGGAATAGCACTGTCCACAAAAGCTCCTCTAAAGTATGAAATATGCATGAAAAGTATACAAACAAAAATTATTTTGAATTTACAAAATTTTAGAAAATTATTAGAGTTTGTTATGAAGAGGTTTTCCGGTACTTGTTTTTTCATTCATTTTGATACAACACAGCATGAAGAGCCAACAATCCAGATGTGTTAGGAACAGAGATGCAAGACATTCACAGCATTGGCTTCAAGTGTACAAAGTTTGACTTGCTGATAAAGACCTTAAGTGGTACTTTACCAAACGACCAAAATTTTGCTTGTCCAAATTCAAAGCATTTGCAGACAGCAACTTAAATGCAGCTATTATGGCAGAATTTGTTTTTGAAAGGGTAGAATGCATAGTGGGAAAAGGAAAAAATGCTTGTTACCAGCATTTTCTTCTTATCCTACTACGTTTTCGAAAGCCTTCTTAGTGAGGGTTGTTAAAAATCCGGATTATGTGGAAATGGGTTAAATCTTTAGTCTCAGACTCTTCCATAATGAAAGCACCTGCAGACAACAAATTAAATGAAGCATGTATGATGACCGTTTTCTTTAAAAACCTTCTCAAAAGAAAATATTGTGGGGAAAAAAGAGAAAATGCTGTTTAAAAATATAGAAGATTATTTGCCAGCATCCTCATTCAACTACAGGAAAGATTTTTTTTTTTTATTCCATGATGTGCATTTGACCTATTTACAAAAAAAAGATAAATGTTATTTTGAACAACCTGATAGCTCAAAAATTTCTTGTTTTCGAAGTGAAATTTATGTACAGAAGTTGTATAAGTGATCTCTTTTTTGATGCTTTGTTATGTCTGACCTTGAAATGAACTTTACACTTTCATACTTTATGTATATTTGATGTAGTTGCATATAATTTGAAAATGTTTTTGACAGCAACCTGATAGTTGAAACTTCCATTTGTTTTATAAAATCCCTGTCCCTGGCCACAATGCATATGTACCTGTAATGGAAATTCCAACTGTCAGTCTGCCGACCCTCACTTGCCTATACGAACCCAATGTAAGATGTTTTGTTTATGAATTTTTAGTCTAATACTCTGATTTATTTTTAACCATTACGCTAAAAGTAGGTTTTCCAGGAGCTTCAATCCAATTTTCACTAAATTTGTTACTTTATGCCATAATGCCAATTTAACCTAACAGTTTTCATATACATGTAGTTTAAGGAAGATATTGTCAGCAGCTAGATTTTGCAGTCTGTAGGTCTTCTTGAGTTAAAGCTTATGTTTAAGAACTTTTTACTGGATAATTAATGAATATTTTCTACCTCTTTACAATTGAAGTTTTGCCAGCAACCTGATAGTTGAAACTTCCATTTCTTGTTTTAACCCCTGTCCCTGGTCACAATGTATATAATGGAAATTCCTACCATCAGTTAACTGAGCCTCACTTGTTTATATTAACTTTATAATAAGGTAAAGCATTCTCAGTCATCAAAAGAACTTTTAGTGCTTAGTTTGAAAATAAAGGCTTTAGAAACAAATCCTTCCAAACATTAAATTTGCTTTTTCATTGTTTATGAACTTCTATACTGTGAAAAAGTTTAAAACTGTCATTTCCTTATTGCTTTAACTAATTGCCAAACAACAAAAATTTTAGACTTATCCAAACTTGAAGACAACAAATGAAATGTGCGTCTAATAACGGTTTTTGACTATGGTATGGTTACCAGCATTTTCTTCTTTCACCACCATGTTTTCAAAAGCCTTTTTTGCCGTAGGGTTTTTGAAAGTTTGGATTGTGTGTTTAAGACTTAACATATAGTCTGTCATAAATATTCAGAAAGAAAGACACTTGAAAATATAAAGATGTTATATGGAAACTCAAACCTAGCAAAACTTTGTACAAACAGGACAAGTATGAATGTCTTGCACCCAGTGTTCCTCCTATTGTGCCCATACCGATAAGATGAAGTGCATTGCAGACAGGGATTTTATGCACAAAATGATGAAACAAAAAATACACTAAAACCTTCTAAGCTCTACTAATAAAAGTTTTGTTGAGCCAAATACATGTGAATTTAGAAAACTTTAACAATAGTACAGCTAAAAACTGACTGACAACTTTGACCTACCTCGAGTCCACAATCACACCGAAATTTCCATATAGGCGAGTTCATTCCCTCCCTGCAACAGATTTCAAAGGAATAATAATAAACTTTAAACAAAATTTATCATTCTACATATACATAATTTTAGCATAAAATCAACACCTACGTAAAAGACATATACATGTACCACAATCATTGATTGATTGTATAGTGTTTAATGCTGTTTTCAACATCACTTTGGTTATATCGCACCGATCAATGTTTTCTCCGCACAATAGTCTTTCCAAGCCACTGGCTGCTTTCCCACATAACGATCATCAGGACAATGGTCAGCAGTGAGAGGAATGAATCCTGTTGCAATGACTATCATCAATCCTCTGAAAGAAATTGGCCAAGCCAGGGATTGAACCCATGACCCCCTGTTCTCAAGTCCTGCATGCTACTGACTGAGCTACTGGGGCTCGGCATGTACCACAATGAATGAATGAATGAATGAATGGCGATTCAGCAAGGCATTGGCATCTAGGTCTTTAACCCTTTACCACACGCCCAAGTTTTAACCCTGCTAAAAAACTGGTATGAAATTTTCATTTCGATAGAACAAACCCAAATATTGCTAGTTCAAAGTTTTATTAGGGGAAATAATAAATCCTTCTCGGACAGTGTAGATCCAAGTTCAGACCGGAAATTATGTGCAGTCTTATCTTGATCCACACTGTCTGCAAAAGGTCAGTGAGTCGTGCTTAGCAGCCTAAGGATTAAAGTCCTTGAGTAAGACGGCTTTTGAAAACATTTTGGTAAATGGAGAAAATGCTGGATACTAGTATTTTCCCCTCTTCCAACGAGGTTTTTTTACCCTTTCAAGGACAATTTCATACAAAGAGATACATTTGTCATCTGCAAATGGCAAGTCTAAAAATTTGCCATTAGGAAGAGTTAGATACATTTGAGTAATGCTGAAGAATACATGTACATTAGAAAATACTGTGGCAAAAGGCATATTCCTCATTTTTCCACATATTGGTATATTCAAATTAAGGTCTATGGCCACTATTTCTCATATTAAAAGACGGAAGCCTCCGAGATTGGCCGAATAGCCTGTACGAAAATGTCGATGTTACACAATATTTACCGATGTGTTAGTGAGTCTACTGCCCCTAACTCTCATATTAAAAGATGGAAGGTTCCAAGATTGGCTGAATAGCCTTAACATCAACATCGATGTTACACGATGTTTACTGATGAATTAGGGGGTCGTAGTCCTTAAAATGAATATTGAAAATGCCTATTTTACAAGAGTATTCTCAAAGATACCTGCAGCAAATTTACTCAACAGGTTGCTAAATAAACTACCGGTAAGTGGATATTTTCCATTAGTTTAAACTTTTACCACACATTCTTAAGTTTCAAAAACATGTGTTTTATCTCTTCAAAGGCAAACCCATCTTTTGAGCCATATTTACCATCTACAGCCCCTAACTCACATATTAAAAGATGGAAGCTACCAAGATTGGCCGAATAGCCCTTATGAAAACCTCAATGTTACACAATATTTACCGATGAGTAAGTAACTCTACAGCCCCTAACTCTCATGTTACTAGAAATAGGTGTGTCAGAGACACGGATGCCCCCGCTAAATGGTATTGGTCACAGATATGTCATATGAGAGAATCAGTAGGTATTACAGAAAATTGTTGTTTTGGATAACAGCTTAGACAGGGTTAAGAAGGTTTGTTATATATATAGCCAAGCAGATAAAAGATTATTTATACCTGATAACAAAATTAAGGACTGGTCCAAGTTGAAAGCAATATGCAGAAAATAAATTATATGGTTTGTATTGCATATGGTAGAAAACTTTGTGAGAAAAAGAAGAAAATGCTGGTTTTGAGCATTAACTTCTTTTTATTCAGCATTTTCCTTAATCTTTCAACTGAGGGTTACTTATACTCAGGATTATGAAGATCTTAACTTGAGGAATGAGAGTGAGAAATATAGCAATAATAATTACTTAGTTGGACTTCCTGTACGAGACAGGAACAAATTGGATCGAATATTATCACACTGGACTATAGTTGAAGGATAGGTTGCAGCCTCAATATTCTCTGGCATAGTTCTTTGGATGAGTCTTTTTAAAAACCAAAACTGTATCTTCATATCACAATTCTGCTGAGCATGACACTAGTACTTGTTAAGGAGAACAAGTGTGCTAAGTTTTTTGAAATCCATTGATAAATGTAGAAGTTATGCTCCACACAAGGTCAATTTAAACATTTGACCTTCAACTGTGGCCTTGACCTTGGGCGTATCGAAACAAACTTTTTGCATGACACTAGTACTTGTTAAGGAGAACAAGTGTGCAAAGTTTTTTTGAAATCCATTGATAAATGTAGAAGTTATGCTCCGGACAAGGTCAATTTAAACATTTGACCTTCAACTGTGGCCTTGACCTTGGGCGTATCGAAACAAACTTTTTGCATGACACTAGTACTTGTTAAGGAGAACAAGTGTGCAAAGTTTTTTTGAAATCCATTGATAAATGTAGAAGTTATGCTCCGGACAAGGTCAATTTAAACATTTGACCTTCAACTGTGGCCTTGACCTTGGGCGTACTGAAACAAACTTTTCGCATGACACTAGTACTTGTTAAGGAGAACAAGTGTGCAAAGTTTTTTTGAAATCCATTGATAAATGTAGAAGTTATGCTCCACACAAGGTCAATTTAAACATTTGACCTTCAACTGTGGCCTTGACCTTGGGCGTATCGAAACAAATTTTTCGCATGACACTAGTACTTGTTAAGGAGAACAAGTGTGCAAAGTTATTTTGAAATCCATTGATAAATGTAGAACTTATGCTCCGGACAAGAATGGGACACACACACTAACACACACATGCACGCACGCACACACGCACTTACACACACACGCACACACTAACACAGACGGACACAGGTAACTCTATATGCCCCCCCCCCCCATTTCATGGCGGGGGCATAAAAAGGCGGAAGCTGCCAATATTGGCCGAATAGCCTTTACAAAAATGTAAATGTTTACCAATGAGTTAGGGGCCGTAGACCTTAAATTTGTTGTCTACATATACTTTCAATTAGTACAAGACTAAAAATTTCATTTGGTAATGACTTAAAAGACTGTCAAGATACATGTATTACAATTTCATGTCATGCTGAGAGAATATCTGTACAGATAATCGTAATGTAGATCTCAGATCAGATTGCATATTTTGTTCAGTCTGATCATACCACACAATCCCAACCTTTAACAACCCTGATAAAGAGACCTTTAGAAAACATTGCGGGAAAATGAGAAAATGCAGGTAACCAGCATTTTCTTCTTTTCCCACAATGTTTTCTACCCTACCCAACACAAATTTCAAATTTTGAGTCACATTTATTTTGTTGTCTGTATATGGTTTCAATTTGGTCACATCCAAAAGTTTTGCTGTTGGTAAAGTTAGGGTTAACCCTTTACCACACAATAAAATTCTAGACTAGTCCAAATTAAAAGCATTTAAAAATGACCAGAGAAATATGGACCAAATGATGAACCCTGGTCTTTAAAAGGACAGAAAACATTATGGGAAAAGGAGAAATGCTGGTTACCAGCATTTTCTCCTTTTCCCATAATGTTTTCAAAAGCCTTATTCCATAGGGTTTTTAAAACTTGGGATTGTGTGGTAAAGGGTTAAATACCTGATCTGTGTTCAACTTCCCATATAGATGCGTTGCTGAGTTGTAGATTGTTCTGATAACTGCTGCTGATAAAGTGTCTGCCATCTTTTCCAAGCAATGCCACTTTGAAACAATCTTGAATTGAAAACTCTAAAAACAAATTAAAAGAAAACCTCTGTATTTTATTTTGGAGGAGGGTTAGGGAGATGGGAGTGGGGAATTGTTGTGAGGCAGTTTATAAAGTTACTTTGTGTTGTTATTTTTTACTTTTCTGTTTTTTTCAAATCTTTGCTTGTTTCATTTATCTCTTTACCACACAAGCAAAACGTAGACTTGTCCAAATTGTAAGTTTTTGCAGACAACAATTTATGTGTGGTTGAATTGATGGAATCTGTATTTTATAAGGTAGAATTAAAACATTGTGGGAAAAGGAGAAAATGCTGGTTACCAGCATTTCCTACCTTTTCCACAATGTTTTCAGAAGGGATCTTTATCAAGGTCATGAAAACACGGGATTGTTGGGGAAAGGCTAGAATACAAAACAACAGAACTTGACTGTTATTGAATGGTGTTTTATGCCTCTTTCAACATTATTTCAGTCATATCACAGCAACAGTTCACATATTCATGTGTTTCATGGATTTTACCAGTACTAAGCTAGAGCTCTGAAGTGTCTTGCCCAAGGACACTCCCATGAAAGGCCCAGTGGATCTAGTGCTGCTTGAATACAGGGCCTCCAGGTAACGAGTCCCACACCACTTTACCACCGAGCCACGCAGGACCCCGACTGGTCCAGAGTGGAAGATTTTCCAGATGACTAATATCATTCAAATAATGGAATTTGTCTGCGATAAGATAAAAAACACAGCAGGAAAAGGAAATAATGTTGGTAACTAGCATTTTTTTCTTTTCCCACAATGTTTTCAAAGGTTTTTTCCCAGGGTCTTTAAAACACAGGATTGTTTGTTGGCGGGGTTAACCCTTCACCACACCATCCCGAGCTTTAACAACCCCGAAAAAGAAGCCTTTTGAAAACATTGTGGGAAATGGAGAAAATGCTGGTAACCAGCATTTTCTCCTTTTCCCACAATGTTTTCTACCTTTCTCAGGACATGTTTTAATTTTTCAGTCATACTGATTTTGTCGTTTGCAAATGCTTTTAATTTGCAATGACTTAAAATTTTGTTGGTTGGTAAAGAGTTATAGGACAATTTAGACTATTTTTCTTTCCAAATTGTTGTTTTGGAAAGAATATCTGTGAGAAAAAAAACATTTTATGTTTAAGATTACAATGCATAGTCTATTTAGCCTGATCTTAATCTACCTGTATAGCTTTTAACTTACCATGTAGATACACTGCTACTTGTAGATTTTTCTCATTATGGCCTTAGGCAAAGTGTCTGTCATCTTTTTCAAGTACTGTATTACCACTGCAAAGCCATGGGATCTTAAATTGAAAACAAAAAAAAACAACCTCTGGTTCCTTTTTTCTATCGGGGTGGGGATGGGGGTGGGCTAGTTGTAGGAAAAGTTGTTTCCTGTAACTTTATATTGCTTTTTTTCTGATTTATACACTTTAGATTGTTTTAAATCAATTTGACTATTTTTGGTTAACCTGTGTTTCTATTGTAAGTAAATCTTAACTTATGCAACTCACAATTCAATTTTTCTTACTCAAACCTGTGTTTGTAAGTGAGAAATGACCTGCTGCTGTAGAAAGCTGACTGTATGCATTCTCAGTGTGAACATTTTATTTTTGTACTGTTAATGCAGCTTTACTTATTTTTATCTTCAAGCTTGAGGCAGTTTTTAGTATTCATTTAATCAATTTTTCTTTCTGATAACAGGTTTTAAGATTTTTAGAATGGTCCAAATTGAAAGCAATTGCAGATGACAAAGTAAATGGCACTCAAATAAGAAAGTTTGTCTTTGAATGGGAAGAAAACATTGTGGAAAAAGGATAAAATGCTGGTAACCAGAATTTTTTCCTTTTTTCTCAGTGTTTTCAAAAGTCTTATTTCTAACAGTAATTAAAACACAGAATTGTATATTATAAAGAGTTAATAAACCACACCCTTATTTGTTTCTTTCTTTTTTTTTTTTTTCAATTTATTTCATCTTAATATGAATATATACATGTAATCTTGATTTCTTTGCTCTTGCAAAGGAATCAATCTTAAACTTACTATTCAAAAGACTTTATTGCTCGCATGTGCTTGTGAACTGCTGCTGTTGAAATCTGTATGCATATCTAACTTGTTAATCACACTTTTGTAATGTAACTTTATATTTATTCCTTTATGTTTTCTTGAAACATAGAGTAAACTCTGTTTCTTATGTGTCAATATTTCTATTTTTCAATCAAAGATTCCTCAATAAGAAAGTACTGAAAATTTTAGGTTTATTATCTGTATCCTATTTCATGACTGTTGATCAACAATTTAAATATTCTTTGGTTTTTAAGTTTGTATCTAAGGTAACCTCTCCTGATGTTTCCTTTGCATTTTACAAATGTGTATGTTTTAGTTCAAGCTGAAAATTGTATATGTATGCAAATTCCTGTCATTACTTAAAAAAAAAAAAAGGATTATGGAAAATGCTTGCTTCTGATACTTTCTGCAATACTTTTGCCAGGGACAGGGGGTATCAGAAACAAACATATTCCCATTGAAAGCCTCTAAAGAAAAAAAAAACAATAATGATTTTTTTCAGTACTACATGTACAACTTTGCCTATAAATAATTCAAGTACACTGCACAGATGTGATTATTTGTTTGACCTACAGAAAAACAACTTGTATAAACAGAAAATGAACATTAAGGTTTACTTTAATGGTAATGGTGAGTAAAATCATATTCCTAACTTTTTTCCAAATGACCATTTCATTTTGTCCAAATCGAAAGCATTTGTAGACTATATATTAATATGTGGCTCATATGGTTGTATTAGTCTTTAACAAGCTCATAAAGTATGTTGGCAAATAGAGAAAATGCTGATAACAGTGTTTTCAATTTAAGCCTTGATCCTCAGGGCCTTTGAAACGCAAGAATATCCGGTAACGGTTCAATATTAATCTACGGTACTTAAGATTACACCCTTTTTTTTGCATTTGTGAGTAAAAATTAAGTTGTTGCTTTATGTATAAAGCTAACTGTTTGTTTGAACTTGGCAATGTCATTTTTTTGTATTGTAACTCCATTTTTTGTGTTAGAATTTAAAGCAGCAGTTCTTGTATTTCTATACCTTTTTTATCCCCAATGTTGTTTTCTTTTATTCATATATTCTTGTATAATTTCTTTTCCCTGTTACCATTTTATTGTTTTTATTTTTTCTTTGTAACTTATTTTTTTCTAATTATTTTTATTGCTTTCTTGTCATGTTTCTTTAATTTTTATTTTTTTTTTACTTCTCATGTTATTTTATTTCATTCCTTTTCAAGTTTTTCATTTTTATACGCCTGTCAGAGACGGGCCGTATTATTGGATTACCCATGGCGTACGGGAAGGCGGGTGGACGGGCATCCGTCCGGGCTGGCGTCTGTCCGGGCGGGAGGGCGGCATCCAGTTCTTTGTCTGGAGCATAACTTTGTCATCACCAGTCCGATTGACTTGAAACTTGGCAATTGTGTTTGTTGCGATAATACGGAGTGCAGTGCGAAAGAACCATAACTCTACCTCGTGCTGTCTTTGAGTTATTTCCCTTTGATCATCATTTTTACAGCATTTTCTGCTTGTCCGGAATATAACTGTCATTTTTAGTCTGAACATCTTCAAATTCGGTATGCATGATTGTTGAAAAATTACGGAGTGCAGAGCACAAGAACCATAACTCTTCCTAGCACGAATTTTGAGTTACTCCCCCTTAGATCTTCATTTTTATAGCATTTCTTGCATGTTCGGAGCATAACTTTGTTATCTTAAGTAGGAATGACTTGAAATATTGTATGCTTATTTGTTGCAATAATTGGAAGTGCAGTGCGCAAGAATTGTAACTCTACCTCCTGCTGTCTTTGAGGTATTTCCCTTTGATCGTTATTTTTTACAGCATTTAGTGCTTGTCCGGAATATAACTTTGTCATCTCAAGTCAGAACGACTTCAGACTTGGTATGCATGTTTGTTGCAATATTACGGAGAACAGTGCGCAAGAACAATAACTCTACCTAGCACAGATTTTCAGTAATTCCACTTTGATCTTCATTTTTACAGTCCAGTTCTTTGTCCGGAGCTTAACTTTGTCATCTCCAGTCCGATTGACTTGAAACTTGGCATTTGTGTTTGTTGCAATAATACCGAGTGCAGTGCGAAAGAACCATAACTCTACCTCGTGCTGTATTTCAGTTATTTCCCTTTGATCATCATTTTTACAGCATTTTCTGCTTGTCCGGAATATACATGTAACTTTGTCATTTTTAGTCTGAACATCTTTAAATTTGGTATGCATGATTGTTGAAAAATTACGGAGTGCAGTGCACAAGAACCATAACTCTTCCTAGCATGAATTTTGAGTTATTCCCCTTAGATCTTCATTTTTATAGCATTTCTTGCCTGTCCGGAGCATAACTTTTTCATCTTAAGTAGGAATAACTTGAAATATGGTATGCTTATTTGTTGCAATAATTGGAAGTGCAGTGCGCAAGAATTGTAACTACCTCGTGCTGTCTTTGAGTTATTTCCCTTTGATCGTCATTTTTACAGCATTAAGTGCTTGTCTAGAATATAACTTTGTCATCTCAAGTCAGAACGACTTCAGACTTGGTATGCATGTTTGTTGCAATATTACGGAGTACAGTGCGCAAGAACAATAACTCTACCTAGCGCGGATTTTGAGTAATTCCACTTTGATCGTCATTTTTACAGTATTTCTTGCTTGTCCGGAAGGGAACTTTGTCACCTCAAGTCAAATTGACTTGAGACTTGGTAAACATGCTTGTTGCAGTTATGAAAACTGCAATGCACTGGAGCCCTAACCTTACCTAATGCCCTTTTGGAATTATTCCCTATTCATTATTTTTTTTTTTTTACAGCTTTTCATGCTTCTCTACAATATAACTGTTTTTTCATGTTGGAATGACCTGAAACTTTATATGCATGTTTGCTTACCATTAGACATTCATGCCTATTTCAATCACTTACATGATTTCTGCTGCACTACTATTTTCCTCTACCTGCCCTTTACGATTATTATTCCCCCTCGACAACTGGCGGTGGGACGGGCGTATCTTGTGACAATTTGCCGCTCTTGTTCACAAGTTTTTTTTAATAAGATGTTTTGCATTATTATTATTACCTTTTTTTTTTTTTTGGTCATTTATAATAATATATATATTTTTTTTTTCTAGTTTAATTTTTTGGGTGTTTATTCTTTTCTGTATTTAGATATTCCTTTTTTTTTTGTGGTTCAGTGTTTTTGTTTTATGATAATTATAATACTCCTATATTTTCCTATATTCCTATCCTTTGTTTTGGTTCATTTGTGTAAATGTCCCTATTTGGTGTGGAAAACCATTAGCTAAGACACATAGGGGATGGGACACTGATTACTTACATACTTACAGCTGAGACAGATCTGTTTTGCTTTGTGTGTTTTTGCTATTTTAAAAATCTGTTTTCAATGATAAATTATCAGTGTTCATGATCCACTATGACCAATACTCCATTCAATCAATCCCACAAATCTCCATAGGATGAATGGAAATAACTACCCATGATTTACCCATTACATAGTTGATATTGAAAGTTGCAAATATGTTATTTACAAAATATTTATTGAAGTGTGCTTGAATTATGCTTTAACCGGAATGTAAATATTGTTGACACATTAAATGTGTAGTGTACTGGGATCATCTAAGCTAGAAGTTCATTAGTTATTAAGAAATGTTCCAATGATTAACAAGTGTTCCTAGGCTTGCCAAAATTGTTGAAACCAAGACAAAACATCATTATCCTCATTTTTGCATTTGAACTTTGAAATAATCTAGCAACACTTAAAAATTGTGATGTCTTTGTTTTCCAAATGACACTTTGAAACATGACTGGAAATATAGTACATGTATATGACAAGTTTCTTTAACAATTAGGTCTATATGAACTTGGACTTGGATGGTAAATTTCTTGGCTGGTAAAGTGTTTGAAACCAGCCTAGCATTTATGATCTGAACCACTGCAAATTCAAAGTAGATGTTTTCCTTTACTGTTTTGATTTAACAGAAAAAAATAGTAATTCAAACATCATAAATGTAATGTATTGCTGTTGTCTATTCACTTTCTTAAATAACCTTTATGCAAATACTTTGTAAGAAAAGCCCCTAAAATGAAATAGTAAGTATTTGCATGCTTAAGTTGCAACAGCTGTAGCATAAAGTATAATTTAATACATTACATAGAAAAGGTTGTTATAAGGTTTTCATGGTGTGGCTGGTTTTGGTATTCAAGGTATTCCAACAGCTGATTTGTATGTGTTACTACATTGAAATCAGACAATGTCAGTGCATTTATATATAGACCAGCCAATGAATCTTTTAAAAGCACCAAGTCTTTGATTGTCCCCAATATCTATTTCATATTGATTCCCCAGTTTGATCCAAAATCTTTTTATAGAAAACATCTTTGAAATGTTTTTAAACCAACAGAGATTACATTCACACAGAAAGCATGACTTTGCTTCTCAATATATTAACTCTTTACCAAATGACAAAATCTTAGACTTGTCCAAACTGAAAGCAGTGGCAGACGAGAAATCAAATGTGACTCAAACACTGAACTTTTCCCTATAAGGCTAGAAAACCTTGTGGACAAAGGAAAAAATGCTGATTATCAGCATTTTCTCCTTTGTCCACAATGGTTTCAAAATTCTTCCTCTTCAGGGTCATTAAAACTCAGGATTATGTGGTAAAGAGTTAAATACACAATACAACCTAACCTAATAATGATAAATAAAAATACCCTCTTTATTACAAAGGTCAGCAAGAGATGCATTTATAGACAGTCAGATCACATAAAATTGAAACCTACATGTACTATAATGAGGAATAGAAAAGCTTTGCTATTTTAACCCTTTGCCACACAACAAAAAATTGTACCATTCCAAATTGAAAGCTTTTGCGGCAGACGATTTCAATATTGCTCAAATGATGTGATTTTCATTTGATAGGGTAGAAAAAAATGTGGGAAAAGGAGAAAATGCTGGTTAACAGCATTTTCTCCTTTTTCCTCTATGTTTTCATCAGGCTTCTTCCTGAGGGTCGTTAAAAGTTGGCATTGTGTGGTAAAGGGTTAAATCAAATGTGAAAGAAAGGAAATGAATGAATAAATGAATAAATAAATGAAAAATTTAGGACAATGATAATAAGTTAATTTGATCAAGGAAAATTTCAAAAGAAAAAATAAATATAAGTACATTAATGTAGATCTAATATAAATACATGTATAAAGATAAATGTACAGTACCATTAAGCTCTACATATCTATTTTATATACCCTTCAAGTACCAAACAAACTATGTAGACATGGAACAGAGGCCAGAAAAAATGTCATTCTAATGCTGAACTTTACTCAATAGGTAGAGCAGATCTAAGAGCAGGCTACATTATACAGTCTGATCCTGATCTGCACTAGCCTGAAAAAATCTAAAGTTGTGAGAAGCACTTGACAGGTTAAGATCCTTTTCATTCCAAATTACATGAACCTTATATACATTGACACACACACACACAAAAACTGTGTGGTCTTTTAAACCCAGTACCAAACAATCATAAGTTTTAAAGCCCAAAAGGAAGGCTTTTGCAAACAGTGTGGGAAAAGACGAAAATGCTAGTAACCAGAATTTTCTCCTTTTCCCTCAATGTTTTCCACCCTTTCAAGGGCAGGTCTTATCTTTTGTGCTGTATTAGTGATGGTGTCTGCAAAGGCTTTTAATTTTGAAAAGTCTGCAATTTTGTTGTTTGGTACAGAGATAAGTATGAAAGGCCAAAAATCTATATATTGTCTTCGTCAGTCTAAAGGTAAGATAAATGCATTCACATAACTTGTGAAAATGGATCTTTTTTTTCACTGATAAAATTGTTTTTCAGTGACATGTACTTTGCTTTTGATAAAAGGGCTCAGATAAGGTTAACTTTGCAAATGAAACACAGCTGCTGCCCCTGAATAGACCGGCAAACCTTTCTGACTTGCCTTGATCTATCATTGGTGACAGTTTATCTCTATATTTTTGTTTGTTCATGATTAAAAAATCTTGCTGCCCCTGAATAGACTGACAAACCTTTCTGACTTGCCTTGATCCGTCATTGGTGACAGTTTATCTCTATATTTTTGGTTGTTTATGATAAAAAAATCTTGGTCAAAAGACAAATTTTTCCTGGATGCCACCCAGTAATCAACTCTGTCCTGACTACATGTATCTCTCTGCTGTGTTTCCTGGATTCTAACCAGTCCAAGGTAATCATCAATTGGGCAAGGACAACCTTTCTGAGCAATGAAGTATAAAACTAATTTTGTTTCATGTATTCTAATTTGTAACTTATTTTTTCAAAAAAAGATAAGTATACTTAATACAAGCCATTTTCAGAATTTACATGAACAGATTTTACTTACTTACCAAGCTATCATTCAAATTCTGCTTTTTTTTTATGATCAGTCTTATCAAAGTTGGATTTAAGATCCTTAACATCAAAAACTGTGTGAGCTAATGAATTATTTCTTGTTTACTTCTGGATCTAAGATCCTCTACATCAAAAATTGTATGAGATAAAGAATTAATATTTCTAAGATCCTTAGCAACACAGGAATTGCTTGGGACTTGGGTAAAAAGAAATGCAGTGTTCATTTCAGAACAAGTTTCTGTACAAAAAAAGATAGTATAAAATCAATGCAACAAGAAGTTAATGGTTGGCTGGGTGGGCCACAAAAAGGGTAATCAGGTGCAGTAACAATTACTTGCCTGTTGATCTCCAGTTTCTCTAAAATTAAATTTTTGCAGTATTTGTTCAACATTGAAAGTATTATTTTGATTTTTATTCGCTCATATTTACAAATCTTTAATTTTTATTGAAACTGTCTTTCCATGTTTTGGTCAGTTTCCATAAAAGTATTTTACCTCAATTAGCTTGGCCCATGCAAAAATGATTTAGGAGCCAAGAGCCCACCTCAGACAAAAACTAAAATGAACCCTGCAGAAAAAGATCTTTACCAAATGATAAATTGGATTTGTCTACTTGGAAACACTGCAGATGACATATTACATGTGGCTCAAATGCTGCAAATTATCTTTGTAGGTAGCAAAACACTGTGAATAAAGAAAAAAATGTTGTTCCTCTTTTTCTCACAATGTTTTTAAAAGTCTTAATATTTCTTTAGGATTACAATGAAGCAGGATCATTTGGTAAAGTGTTAAACAAGGCATATAATAATAGATCAGAAAAACAAACTAAGAGTAGTAAGAAATTACATGCACTTTCATTTTTAGGAGTTAAAATCCTCAACATATAATAAGGTATGCTGACAATACCTTGGTGGCTATTACAAATCCATTTGGTTTACTAACTCTCAAACATGTTTTTAACTTAATGTGTGTCTTACAGACACACATCATGTTAGGATACCTCAAAATGTATCAAACCTATCAATTTCATAAACATGGTGCTGATTTAAAAGATTCATCTGTTGTAAACTTTTTATGTTTTCTGTTACCTGTCAACTAATGAAATACTTTGAATACATTGGCCACAAACTTAAAACTTTAAAAACTTGGACACAGTTCTTCTACAAGAGTCTATTCTGCTCTACTCGGTAACTCAAAAGCCATTGATGAACATTGTATTAGCCAAAACTTTAAGAGTCATTTGAGCAAAATAATAGTAAGAGTCAGAACTATAATTTAAGGAGTCATGCCCAATACAAATGCTTTCATGCAAATTCTTGACACATTACATCCTTATTATTTGTATGTAGCTGTTAAACACTGAATGAAATTTGGTGCTAAGTCACTATTATTTTGAGGACAATAATTATGTAATTCATAATTAATAAAATAGATGTTTTTTAGTCAATAGAAGGCCACTTGTTCACCAGCAGTTGGTCCATACTGTCACTTGGGTTAAGAAACATGTCCTTTACTGATCTGTTTCTCACAGAAAATCTAAATCATATTCATGAGTATACCTGACTGTAATTGGTCTAGATCTAATCATTTCTACATAAAGTGACAATTAAGTATTTGTGATTCATAAAAATCAACAAAGTTTAGCCTCAATAATCTATGTAAAATCATAAATGATGCAGTAATGTGTGTGATGTAGTAACTGCTAAATTATTGTGGTTGTCCCATCCACAATACCCTACTTTTAGATGAATTCTTAGACAATCACGTGTAAAAACATATATATTTAGGACAAAGACAACCACTTTAGAGTTTTAATATGCAATATAGCGAGACCTATAAATAACTGTTGACTGATCTACCAGTCTGCATGATCAATGTAATGTGACTTATCTATGATAGTGTCAGATGATTGATAGTTAATTTCCTATTTTAATGAAGCATCTTTGCAAATAATGCTAGTCATATTGACATTTATATGCAGTGAGTTTTTTTGGTGGTTGGGTTGTAGCAAGAAGGGGGTGGTCAAGGAGCATCATCAAGTTTTCACAAGAAGTAGATCTACGTAGTCTTAGAACCATCAAGGGTGTTACAGGATATAAGAGACAACGTAAGAATATGCATAAACTGATGTCATGAGGGTCAGAATATATCTGGAACTGCTTTAAGATGGTTTGTCTTAGAGACTGATAACGTATGTTGCATCAACATGGCAATCTTAAGGTTTAGCAAGACAATATTTGTTGGCCATTTTGGGTTTTTTGGTTAAGTATTAATCTGTATTGATTTATTTAGTATAATTGAAATTATTTAAAAAAAAAAAAAACACCGGCGCACACACACACACACACACACACAGACAAACACAAAATATGTAGGTCTGCTGACAGAGTAAGATTAACATTCATGATACTGTTTTCTTTTTCATTTATTAGTGGCTGACTCCAGGGGATGGCCTCATAAATTAAGGCAGGATGTTGTAATTTGAAGGTAGAGTGTGGCATCTTAGTGAAATGGCACAGTTTGAGTGCATCTCATTTTTTTTTTTCAAACTTTCGAAGTTTGCTACCCTTCAACAGTATATGGCAACCATATTGTCTTATACGCTTGACACCATGGCGGACAATCAGTTTAGAACGACCACGTTATATTTAAATTCTGATTTTTAGGCAGGTAGAAGTACATGTATATCAAAGTCATACCTCAATGTCTCAAATTATAAATATTGTATTCCAGAATTTTAGACATTGTTGATAAGTTATCCATCATTACATGGACAGATTTTTTATATATCTGCTCAAATTGACTTTTAATTACCTCATGTAAAGTGATTCTTACCTCAACAAAGTCCAAATCTGGTCATATTGTAAATCTACAAAGAACAAAAATAAAATCCAAGTTTTGTATAGTCATTAACAAACAACATAAAAAAATTCTATTTCTTTGTAAGTGTATATTTTTAACCCTTTATCCCATATTCAGTTTTAATGACCCTGAGGAAAAGACGTTTGAAAACATTGACGGAAAAGAAGAAAATGCTGATAACCAGCATTTTCTCTTTAACCATGTTTTCTAGTCCTTCAAAAACAAGTTTCATCATTTGAGTCACATTAAATTTTTCATCTTGAAAGGCTTGCAATTTGGACTGGTAAGTAATGTTGTCTTCTGGTGAAGGGTAATAAAGCTTGGCGGGGTTGCTCAGTGGTTAGCCTATCTAACTCGTGACCTGGAGGTTGCAGGTTCAATACCCAGTTGCGACGAACTTTCTTTCCGGCTAATTTTCGCCCCTCACCTCTGATGCATGTGAGAAAAGTAGTCAGTGGCTTTGTGTCAGTACCGGTGTGGGAAAGCCTGGAAACACATGGGTGCGTCACTGACCGCCATATGACCTAAGCTGTTAAAATGGCGTTAAACTCCAATACAAACTAAAGGGTAATAAATACACCAATATTAATTATGTTATCATTTTACCACACAATCCCGAGTTTTAATGACCCTGGGGAAGAAGTCATTTGAAAACATTATGGGAAAAGGAGGAAATGCTGGTTACCAGCATTTTCTCCTTTTCCCACAATGTTTTCTACCCTGTCAAAGACAGCAGTCATCTTTTGAGCTATATTTTTGTTGTTGTTGTTGTTGTCTGCAAATGATTTCAATTTGGTCAAGACCAAAATTTCGTCCTTTGGTAAAGAGTTCATCATTTTAAGGATACTCTGACTTGCCTCAGTATACTGTAATTGGAATTTTTCTACCCTAAAATTTTTAATTCACTGTTGAAAATAGGCTAGAGAAATTCCTCCAAACATTCCCATACTTGAATTATTCTGACAAAGACGGCTTTCAAAAACATTTTGAAAAAAAAGAACGCTGCAACTAGAATTTGCTGCCTTTTCCACAAAATTTTCTACCTTGGATCAGCACTACTTAAGACGCCGGCGATAATTTGCGAGAAAATAAAACAATCGCAATTTGCAACCATGTGTACATCGCTAGATCTAGATTTACACATACTTTGATTATTCATGAAAAATATCTACAAATTTCAAATAAATACGACACTTACTTCATTTTTTTCGGATCAAATTGTCTGGGTCTCTCTGCGAAACACCATACTGCCCACTCAAACGTTGACTACTCACTGAGCAATCTCGTGCGCGGTTGATTAATCACGTGATCGGGGTCAGCCTAAAAACCAACCAGAACAGACGGGAACAGAAGCCTTTATTGACCCTCAATCGCCTTCACAACTAAAGCCGCCTAAATGCGGCCACTAAAGATTGATATCAGACTGAAAAAAGGCATTCTGATCTTTGATCTACACAATCCGTTTTGTTGAGATAATCTGGCCAAGAGCAACCTTAAACTTGCAATTATTTAGGCCTTATTTCTAGACTGGCATTGTCTTTTCTCAAGGTTTATTCGGAGCTCTCGGGTAACCAACAAGTCACTTATTTATAGATGAACTTGGAATTGTACCAATAACAGGTCTTTGGATTTCTAGATTCATTTCTTTTTTTACTTTTGTTTGTAAATAAATGGCGAGCATCACACGAAAAGGGGCATTCAGACATTTGCGTAAACTGTTGTCTCGGATCAGTCCACGCAGGCTAATCCGAGACAGCACTTTACGACTACCGGTACATTAGAATTTGTTCTTCAGTAGACGCGCAAAAAAAGAAAATTACATAAAAGCGGAAAGTGTCGTTTCGGATTAGTCTGCGCGGACTGCGCAGGCTGATACGAGACGACACTTTACGCAAATGTCCGAATGCCCCCTCTCCGCGTGTTTCAGGCCACACAGGAATTTATCCACTCCAAAGTTTACCATTGACCGATAGGACACGTGAGAGGGCTTGTTTCTTCGTAGGTTGACAAACAAATTTTTCTTGATATTTTCTATATAATATTGTTTGGGAGAAAAAATCGTTTTTTTTTATAAACGATTTCGCTCTTTTTTCATCCCTTTACTTCGTCATTATACGATGTCCTTTATTTGCAAGATGGTACAGCTAGTGTTTCAATACAGCAG
Source organism: Hippopus hippopus (assembly GCA_946811185.2). Lineage (NCBI taxonomy): Eukaryota > Metazoa > Mollusca > Bivalvia > Cardiida > Cardiidae > Hippopus > Hippopus hippopus. The sequence goes on from OX328096.1 coordinate 38,715,747, forward strand.
TATTTAGAACGGTTTGTGAATGCAGTCCCTCATGCAAGTCACTGGCAATCAGGTCTTACCAGGGATCGTATATGTTATATACGATCCCTGGTCTTACAGATCAAGTTGGAAACATGGTCATTTAAAGGTAAAAATTATATCAATATATGAATTCCATCAAAAAAAGAGACTAAATTTGAATCGTTTAGTAAAGAGTAAACATCTATGGCTTCATATGAAACGAAACTTTTTTTTTTTTTTTCGGCTGTAAAGAATTCCTTAATATTGAAAAGTGCAGGCGGTTTCCGGTCAGACAGGCCAGGGATCAGGAAAAAAAAAAAACCTTCTACTTTACCGTCTTCTTTCGTTTTTGCCTTTTAGTCGTTCACAACTTTCAGTTATTGCCACTTTGTATCCGACACTTTCTTTCTTTCTTTCAAACGTTCTTTCGTTTGTTCGTTCGTTCAAAACTAGGAAGATTGTTTGGTAAAAGCTGTAAATGGATGAATTCAAGGCTGTTAAACACTACCAGGTATCGGAGAAGATCAATAGGCCTACCAGAGAGTACGTCCGTTCAGTCTGATGCCGATCCCTCCTCGCTATCTCAACCGACATCTGTCGTTGGTTGAACTATGAAATGTTCTAACCTGTAGGCTGTTAAACGCGACTCAGGGATCTTTTGCGGACAGTTTAGATCAAAATCAGACTGCACAGAACGTTAAAACTCGTGAGTGTATGGTAAAGGATTAAACCGGTACTCCAAAAGCTTCGAATTTTCTGCTGAATTCAGCAACCTGGTGATATTTCGGTATCAAGAATTTAAGAAAAAAATCGATGTATAGAGTCGATCAGATCCAAGATCAGTCTGCTTGTTTTGTGCAGCCTGTTATTAATCTACACTGTCAGCAAAATTGAATTTGGACGAATTAGGTTTCAAGATTTACGGTGGCACAAAAGTGACATGGAAGATATATTTTATAATACGTGCGCACGCAGTAGCTAATACGTGCGCACGTAATAAGTAATACGTGCGCACGCAGTAGTATTACGTGGGGTGATCAGAAAGAACGCGAACCACCCGATTATTTCAAAAACTACTTTACTTAAGATAACAAAAATTTGCACAGATGAACATTAATTACCTGGTTACTTACTCAAGCGTTTAAATGACGTCATAGGCAAATAAGAAAAGAGTGACGTCATTTCAATGACATCACATACTGCGTTAGCGGTTCACAATGTCGGATGACGTTTTATTTTAGCAGAGAGTAATTATAAAGTTTTACGTTAAACTCGGAAAGTCTTCATCGGAAATTAAGGCCGATTTAGATAAAGTTTATGGGGACTCAGCACTTAAGAAAACCAGTATTTGTAAATGGATTGGACGATTTAGAGAAGGACGCGAAACCGTTAAAAATGACCCTAAATCTGGCCGTCCATCAACATCAGTAACGGACAAAACTATCGCGGATGTGCAGCAGCATGTAAAGCAAGATCGTCGAGTTACTGTCAGGGAAATAGCTGACACATTTAGCATTTCCTATGGAAGTGCACAGGAGATTTTAACTGACAAACTTGGAATGTCGCGTGTTTGTGCAAGGTGGGTGCCTCGGCTACTGACGCCCGAGCAAATGGGGGTTAGGGTCGAAATTTGTTCTGAAATTCTAGAACGCATTAGGAAAGAAGGATCAAACTTTACTGATCGTATTGTGACATGCGATGAAACATGGGTACACTTTTACGAGCCCGAATCTAAACAACAAAGCAGTGTATGGAAACATCCAACATCGCCGTCCCCTGTTAAAGCCAAACTTTCTAAGTCTGTTGGTAAAGTTATGTGCATCATGTTTTTCTCTTCTCAACGTTTTCTTCTAAATCATGTTGTACCTATACATACTACAGTCAATGCTGAGTATTATGCCAGCATTATTCGAATGAATTTAATACAGACCATCCGAAAAAAACAGCCGGAACTTCTATGGGGAGGCGTCATTTTACATCAAGATAATGCTCCCGCTCACAAAGCCAAACTTGTACAGGAAGTTTTGAAAAAACTAAACATAGAAACATTAGACCATCCTGCCTATAGTCCAGACCTGGCCCCATGTGACTTTTGGCTATTTCCTGTTTTGAAAGATTCTCTACGTGGCACGCGCTACGAGAGCAGAGAGGAGCTAACCCATGCCATGACCGGGTCGTTGAGAGTGATGTCACGTGACGGGCTCGCGCACGTGTTTCGCGCATGGGAATCAAGAATGAATAAGTGCATAGAACACAAAGGAGGTTACTTTGAAAAACAGTAAACATTCCAAGTTGATTTTTATAACAATATTCCGATAAAGGCACTGGTCCGCGTTCTTTCTGATCACCCCTCGTACGTGCGCACGCAGTAGCTAATACGTGCGCACGTAATAACTAATACGTGCGCACGTAATACTATTGCGTTCGCACGTATTAGCTAATACGTGCGCACGTAATAGTTATTACGTGCGCACGCAGTAGCTAGTACGTGCGCACGCAGTAGCTAATACGTGCGCACGTATTAACTAAAACGTGCGCACGTAATAACTATTACGTGTGCACTTAATAATCGACCAATCAGTTTATCACGAATCAATAAATGTCTATCTTCCACTTCCATCTTGAAACAATGGCTTCCGTTCATGATTCTGATTGGTGGATTATTACGTGCGCACGTAATATGTAATACGTGCGCACGTATTAGCTACTGCGTGAGCACGTATTAGTTATTACGTGCGCACGTATTAGCTACTGCGTGCGCACGTAATACTACTGCGTGCGCACGTATTACTTATTAAGTGCGCACGTATTAGCTACTGCGTGCGCACGTAATAACTAATACGTGCACACGTATTAGCTACTGCGTGCGCACGTAGTATAAAATATATCTTCCATGTCACTTTTGTGCCACCGTAAAGATTAGACTGCTTTTTGTGAAGTTTATTACTGGTCTACATTGTCAGCTAAAAGTGCACTTAGTCACACAAACGGCCGAACATACAGGATCAGAACTTTAATCTAAGAGCATCAAAACTCAACCCTTAAACCGAAGAATGAATGAAGTATGAACCGTCAAACAAAGCCCAAATATAGCAATGTTCTTTCCAAAGAAAAATCTCGCAGTATCTGATGGTGTAAGTCTAAGATTATGTGTAGTCTGATGAGGGTGCACATTCTCTGCTGTCTGATACTGATATACAGGGGCTACAATGGCTTTTAGCAGACAAAGAGTTAAGGTGGAAACCCGAAAACAAAAAGTCGGTCTAGGCAAGGATTGTAAATTTGAAGCAGGGCTACTGTTATCCTGTTACGTAATGTTACGTTATTCTTATCTTTTACAGCTGCGGACTATCGATTATGAATAGATTATACGCGGTTTATGTTTGCCAAACTCCGGAAAATCCCGAACCTTTACGTATAATATCGGTTATTTTCATCGATTTGTTGATATGCGAGACTGCTGATAAAGTATGTCCGTGAAAGTTGGCTATCTGTTACCAACCAGCATTTAAACCCTTTCTTCAATGTTTTCAAAAGCCTTCTATATGATGTGACAGGTCAAGGACCGGTTTGAAAATGGCAAGGAAACATGAATTTATTATTTGTCGCCAGAAAAATACTTTTGATACGGCATTAATATCTAAGAATGGAAAAAATGGCTGAAGAATGGAAAAAATAGCAAACGTACATTTTCTAATTTCAAATCTTAATCTTAGTGATTGTAAATCCATGGGAATAATCTCATAAAAATCAAATTCTAGTCTTTTATTAGATCTATAAGATACATAATAAAAAATCTTAAGGATTCTGTCATGATCAAACAACCCGGGTAAAAATTCGAGTTCATAATCATGTGGATACATGTTAATCATAAACATAGCAGGGGGTCCGTTTGTCAATATAATATTACGTAATACAGCAAAGATACCCGGGCGGCTTATCTTACAGTTAGACTCGGCCATCATCGGCAAAATCCGGCACAATCCGAGCGATTACGGAAAAAGAAAAAATAGGATAGGGGCATTAAAAAACTGTAAAAAGGACCAAAAGTTTTTTTTTTTTAATGACTCAAACTTATACCAATTTAAAGAGCAATGAATAAGCTTTATGACCTCACTTGAGATAATTTTGACTTTTCAACAAAAAGAGAGGAAATTCAACAAATATGTCAGTTTTTATCTTCGGAAAAAGTATTTTTCCTCTTTATTCTATATAAACCATACCTTTAATTTAAAGTTAAAAAAGGACCAAAAGTTTCATTTACGAAATTTATAAAACTTAGTTCATTTGAAAGAGAATAAATTGAATTTTCTTACCTCACTTGAGATAATTTTCGATAAATTGTTGCTAGATGTTATTCATGGCAACCCGGTATGAAGGTATAAAATGCATTGAATGTTACACGATGCTAGCTATTGTTTTTCACAGAGGTGAGGCTTTATGACAGGCAACATTTAGTTTTAAATGGTGCTATCCATTGTATCCTTGATGTAAGGCTGTGTGGTGCATAAAGTGCAATGACATACCAACATTGTAAACCAAAGTATGATGGTTTAAGATGAAGGTAGTTTAAACAATACATCTATAATAGATGGGCTGTTGTGAGGCTTTATGATGCATGAAGTATTATAAGATGTCAACCTTGTTAGCCTAGGTGCAAGGCATAATTATGCAGAAAGGATAACAAGATGCAATCCCTGTTGAGCCGGGTGAGGCTTTACGTTAAAACATAAACTATAACATGATGCAGTCCTTGTCAAACCGAATGTGAAGTTTATGACACATTAAGTATTACATGGTGCTGTCTTTTCAATCCAGGTGTAAAGGTAATTTATAATGCCTGAAGTAACATAATGCTATCTTTGTTAACTCAGGTGTAAAGCTTTCTAAAGCATGAAGTATAACATGATACAATCCTTGTGAAAACCCAACTGTGAGGCATTATGAGATATGAAATGAAACATGATGCCGTCCTTATAAACCCAGCTGTAAGCGTTATGATGCAAGGAGTGTTACATGGTAAACCATGGTATGAAGCTTAACGATGCTGCGCTTCGCACTAACAATTTAAGAGGATGGTGTGATGAATTCTACAGAAAGAAAATGCCTTTTCAAACAAAATATGTAATCATTGTTCAAAATATGGCAATTGAGATCAGAAAGATTTTTTAATAAAATATTTGTGAAATAGCAGTGTTTTTATTTTACATCCCTGTTTCATATCTGTCAAACTATTTTGATTTTCCAATTTTATTCAAACAGACAACGAATGCTACTTGAATGCAGCCAAATGTAGAAATCCAACGATCAAAGTTGACCATGATGGACCATGTGGCGTCCGCCGCGACACCATAGTTTGCACAACCCCCTGGTGCTGGCCAACCTACGAACCAGTTTGCGGATCAGATGGCATCACATATGGTATGTATGGTTATGTAATAGACAATGAAAAATTACATTGCTGCAACTACAAAAATGCTCATTATGACTAATCTATTTGTCACCGTGCTTTCTGGGCTGTTTCAATTAAATCCCAACTTATCCATTTCCATGATAAACAACCATATAAATTTGGAAGGATAGGGTAAAAAGAAATAATAAAACTAAGCTAACTGAAGCATTGTTTGATGTTTAACTACCAGGGCAGCGAATTCAAGAACGAGTTGGAAGTCCATTTTTACCAAAGCTTCGAATAGTGTGTCTTCCCACTGTGTTGTTGTGCATCATACTCTCACCAGGTGGCACAATTTTAGATTAGCATTCGCAGATGACCTATCAAATGTTGTTCAAATTGCGGATTTTGCCCTCAGAAGGGAAAACAGCATTGTGGAAAAATAAAAAAAAAGTTGATTATCAGCATTTCATCGTTTTACACATTGCTTTCAAGTCTTCTTCCCGAAGGTCGTTAAAACACAAGATTGTTGTGGTAGAGGGTTAAACAGTATTTTTCATCTCATACAAAAACAGGAAATTTCCTTCCTAAAGATGTAGGTAATACTTCCTAAGTGTCTGTTGCCAAGAATAGTTTGCATGGTTTGGTAGTAAATAGGCTGATGCTAAAAAAAGCAATTTATATCGCAAATTCCACGTTTGTTCTTTTTTATTTATTTAGGTAACGGGTGTCATTTCAGCAACGCTCACTGTTACAATCCGGGTCTAAAATTGGCACACAAAGGACCATGTACATCAGTAACAAAACCAGCAATTGTAGTCTGAACTAACATGATTTTCATTACATGAAATGAAATTGTAATATTTCATGAAGATTTGAGGCATAACACTCTTCTACGTTACTTTTCAATGAACGGCTTAAAATTTGAGCAAAGACGCTATGTCACTTTCTTTTACATAAGAGAGTAGTTAATGCCAGTTGTGCAGAACTTGTGATCTGATCTGAGATCTACACAGTCCAGAACTTTATTTATCAATCAATCAAATAACATCCCCATTATAATTCTAGATTAGATGGTTTAGCCAATCAGACATTGTGTTATGTTGAGATTTAGGAAAGTCTCGAGTATTAGACTAAAACTAAAAGCAATAGTCTGAATACGGGCTCTGATGTTTAGCAAGACATTCTGTCCAAGACAACCTGAACACTTCACCAGAAAACAGAGCTTTATACTCGCCCGTACTGAACGCATTCAAAAAGGATAATTCAACTTTTTACCGGTTGACAGAGTTTTAGATTTGTCCAAATTGAAAGCAGAAAAGGAGAAAACACTGGTAACCAGCATTTTCTCCTCTTCTCGAAATGTGTTAAAATGTGTTCTCCTGGGTCATTTAGACTTGGGATTGTGTGGTAAAGAGTCAAATGTACCTCAAATAATTATTTGGTTAGAAAGGTTGAAAATATTTCGGGAGAAGAGAAAAGAAAGATTACCAGTCTCCTTTCTTTGTTTCCTGCATTTTCTTTTCAAAAGCCTTTATTATCAGGGTTGAAAAATTACAGAACTTGGAAAAGGGTAAAACAAGCAATCTTTGGATCCCTCCAAGTACATGTAATTGATGTCTGATTTAACCGATTGCATGATAAAAAAAAATTAGACTTGAAAAAATGTGCAAGACAAATTGAATGAGGATCAAACTGGGGAACTTGTCTTTGAAAGAGTATAAAACATTGTGGAAAAATAAGTAAATGCTTATTACCAGCATTTTCTCCTTTTCAAAAATGTTTTTAAAAGCCATATTTTCCAGGTCGTAGGATTGTTTGGTAAAAGGTTGAGCATTTGAGGAATGTTTATTTAAGGGACTGCTTCGCACCCATTCCCTTGGGGGCACCCAAAAAGTACTTCAGTGCATTAGACTGGTAAAGTTGGAGTTTTTCCCAGTTGGGCGAGTATTATATAGATAGAATAGCACAGAGAAATTTGTTTTTTCTCAAGATGCTTTACTGGCTTACTACTGTCTAGTTAAAGAGAAACATTTGTCTGGAGACAGTGAAAAACTAATGATGCGAAAAATCATGGTTTTAGGCCATTTATTAAAAAGCAATGACCAAAGTAACAAAACAAAAAGCCGAGACATTAAACATACATTATGAATTAAAACACTAGGTAGTAACACAGAATGAATTTGACATGATCACTTGCAAGGAATTTAACCCTAAAGCTGCTAAGCGCCACTCAATTACCTTTTGTGGACAGAGTAGATCAAGATCAGACTGCACAGAATATGCAGTCTAATCTTGGATCTACACTGTCCAATGAGGAGATATTTTTCTCCAAAAAATAAGTTTGAAATAGGAGCATTTGGGTTTTTACTATCAACTTGAAAGTTTCATTTAGTTATTTAGCAGGATAAGGATTAAACAGTAACCTTCTGTATCACCCTGACAACAGACATATAAATCATATAACTTACCATTAACATTACTCAGCTAACCCATTTTACCATCACATTTTTTAAACCACAGCAGTATTAAGCTTTTAGATGGTAGAAAACTAGCATTTTCCATTTTTCTTAGAGTGTTTACAAAAGCCTGTCCGCAAGGTTGTAAAAACATGGTTTCATGCTTTAAAAGGTTGAAAGCTTTGTGGAAAAAATGATCAGTCACTTGTAGCAAGCAAGTGCTCTTTTCCCCCACAGTGTTGCCCATTTCCTTCAATTGTGATATTTTCCTTTCCTTTCAGTCATTTCACCTAAATGTAAGCTGTACAAATTTTTACCTTACCTAAAAGATGAATGTATAGTAAAGGATCTAAGATGTCCTAGAAAGATCTTGATAATAGGCTCTATGTTGAGACACTTTTAAAGGTAAACATGCATATCTTTAGTCAAAATATAAATTTCTTTTTTCTTCTAAGTGAAGACTGAAAACCACATAACCTGTAGTGAAAAATGGTACTTATAATTGAAAGTGGGATATAATCAGATTTGCTTTGCAAGTTTTTTGAGAAAAAAAATCGACAAATTTAAAACTGGTAATTTTTATTTCCCTGCAAAGTTGGCTTTAAAACTAGACAGTGGTACATATAGGAAACATGAGGAATGTCCCACTTCAGGATATTTTTTGTGTAAATATTCATCCTGTTTGTCACCAAGTAGTTGTCAACTCGTTACCATATAACAAATTCTTGACTCTTCCAAACTGAAAGCATCTGCAGAAGAGAAACTTGAAAGTAGTACAAATGAATAGAAGTTCTTTAACAGGAAGAGAAAAGCAGAAAATGTGGGTTACCTCAATGTTTTCAAAAACCGTCTCCAAATGGGATAACTGCAATTCACAATTTTGGCAAAAAAACATATTAATATGTATCTTACTTAAATGTTCACCAAATAGACTTCCCTCCTCCAGGCCTCCAGGACTGGGGACAGCGATTATTTTTATTACAACCAAAAGAAGGGTCATAAAAAAGAAAACAAATCTGGTTGGCATCTTTTCATATGTTTATACTTTGTTATCCCTATCTATCTGTGGTGTGATTAGAGTACAAGTTATGTACTTCTGCCTTGCATCAAATTCATAGGTAATAAGATAAATACAATTATTAAGCATTCATAACAATATGTTTTAACATGTAAAATTCACAAAATGACAAGTTGAACACACCAGTGATCTGCAAGAGGATACCATAGATTGACAGTGAAACTAAAGGTGTATTGCGATCAGCATTAACAGAATGACATCACAACTTTTGGTTCATTTCCACTGCCGTATGGAACAATGTCACAAGGCCCTATTTCACACACACACAAAATAAAAAGAAACTCACTCCTTTCGGTTAACCAACCCTTTACCAGACGACAAAATTTTAGCACTGTCCAAAGTGAAAGCAATTGCAGTCAACAATTTCATTGTCGCTGAAATGGTGCAAATTTTCTTTGAAATGGTAGAAAACATTGTTGGAAAAGGAGAAAATACTGGTTACCAGCATTTTCTACTTTACCCACAATCTTTTCAAAAGGCTCCTTTCCCAAGGTCATTTAAAGTCGGCTTTGTGCGGTAAAGGGTTAAGGCAAAAAAGTGCTTAACTGAACAACTTTGTAGCATGTTCAAACTTTTTACCACAACAGTCAAGAAACAACATTAAAGATGAAATGATGAGTTTTTCTCATATTCTTACAGCAAACCTACTTTCTCTTCTCTCTCACGTAAAAAAGGAGATAGGTTTTAATAGAGGAAAGTATACCCTCCCCAGTACAAAAATAACAATGCCACAAAAGTCTTTTTTACATTTGTTCTTCAATCTGTTATCGTATCTTTTGGAAGGGAACCTGTGATAGATTTTTATCATGTACTTTTCAAATGTTTGATGCTGTAATTTCATCAACACATTTATCCATCTGTATAGAAAACTTTTCATTGGAAAACAAAAAGTTCATCCAAGTTTAAAGCTTTAGTAGAGGATAAATTAAATATGGCCAAAAAGATGAAATTTGTTTTCAGAAGGATAGAATGCTCTGAAGATAGGGCAATGCATTACTCACACAATGTTACATGAAAGACTTCTTAGAATTTAAGTAGACATGCTCAGTGTATGATAAAACAAAATTTGGTAACTAGACTGCTATCTTTAGGCACATTGCACGTTCCACTTCAACTAAATTCAACAATTGGTATTTGAGATTTTGAGGAAATACTAAACAATAAAAATCACGGGAAAATTACATGACCCTTGACCGATTTCACTGAGAGGATTAGTGAATTCAATGGCAAAGGAATCAGTAAACCCTTGTCTCTTTACCATACAACAAAAATGTAGACTTGTCCGAATTGAAAGCACTTGTAGATGACAATTCAAATGTGGGTTAAATGATTGAATTTCTCTTTGATATGGTAGAAAATATTGTTGGAAAAGGAGAAAATGCTGGTTACCAGCATTTTCTCCTGCTCACATAAAATTTTCAAAAGGTTTCTTTCTCAGGGTCATTACAACTCGGGGTTGTGAGGTAAGAGGTAAAGCTCCTTTCACAACTTTGTGACCGATGTAGATCAAGATCATTGTGCTGGTCTTACTGCTACACAGTAAAAGGGTATTTTGGCACACACTGAGTTAACCACTGATACCATTTAAATTGTCCCTCTAATACACAGCAACCTTTAACCCTCTACCATACAATCCTGGGTTTTTATAGACCCTGAAGAAGCCTGAAGAAAACATTGTGGGAAAAGAAGAAAATAACACCATTTTCTCTTTTTCTGTAAATGTTTTTCTACTTCTTTACAGACAGATCGCACCATTACATCTACACTGAATTTGTTGTCTGCATATGCTTTCAATTTGGACAAGTCTGAAGTCATTTTGTAAAGAGTTAAATCACATTGCCTTCAAAGCACTTTATCTGTCACAATTTTTTTGTGGTACTGATCCTCTTTTCTTAAATAAAATAAGAAGAGCCTGAACTGTTCATAAAAAACCTAAACAATTCATATTGGATTACAATTAACGAGTGAAACTAAACATATACACGTACATTTATTCAAAACGAGTTGCATATAAAATAATTAGAATATGAAAATTGACAGAACAGAACATGAAGTTCTCTTCCTTTCTGTTCTGAATATGAATATGATTCATGGAAAACCACATCACAATTTTAAATACAAACAACAAAATATTCATAAATATTCACAAGGCTTATCATATTTTGACAAATACAGGATCACGACAAATATGTGAAATTCTTTCATGAAAGGTTAATATGATTTGAATTAGAAACACAAATGAATACACACAAATAGCCCATGAACATCCACCAAAACAACTCATTACCATGTTAAGACTTTACCAAACAATCAAGAGTTTCAAACTCCTTGAGGAAAAGAGTCTTTGAAATCAGTGTGGGAGAAGAAGAAAATGCTGTTTATCAGGAATTTCCTATTTTCCCACACAATTTTCCACTCTTTCAACAAATACCATTGTTTAAGGATTACATATGTAATATGTGTTCTGCAAAGTTTCTCAGAAAAGATAAGTATGAAATTTGGTCATCTGGTAAGGGCTAGAACACACATTCCCAGCAGGCAGTACAAGAATGGTTAGAGAAGTTGTTAAAGATTTTACTCCTATGATAAATTTGTAATGTTCTTTGAAGTGTCTACAACAAAATATTTCTTGCTTTGGCAATGTAAGTCGTTTTTGTGAGCAGCACATTTAAAATCCAACTGCTTGCCTGTCTAATCTTAGATCTAAGCCTTCTGTACACCAGATGATCTAAGACAATCTCTTCAATACAAGGTTTTAGAGAAATGAGAACAGAAGAACTTTCTATTTTGTTTAGAAAGAATACATTTTTAAAAATTTGCTGACTAGATTTGGCTTTTAACATACATTTTATTTCATTGATTTCAACATACATCCCACAAATCATATTATTGCTCACATCCAATCAAACACTTATGAACATGACAGAGAAAAAAAAAGGAGCTACCAAAAATGAATTACAGCAGATATTAATACAAATGTGACGGTCATACATCTTCCTCCGTTAATCCTTTTACAAAACAATCCCATAGTTTTAATAAACAAACAAAGCTTATAAAGAATCTGTGGGAATAGAAGAAAATGCTGGTAACCAGCTTTTCTCTTTTTCCCCGCAGTTTTCAATCTTTCTAATGACAAAATGTAGCTATCAAGAAATGAAATGAAAATCTAACAATTTAGAATGCCATGGATATACTGTTGCAGTTATTTGTTTTTCTTCTATTTTTTTGAGAAAAAGTATTACAACATCTATTGTATAAGAAGCAAATAATACGTTGAAGATTTGCATCTAATTATGAGTTATTTTTTTGTGGTCTTGAGTGGTTTCTCATTTTGGATCTAGTTGACTTCATTATTTCATAAAACAGAGTGATGGCAGACTAATCTGAAGATGTTCTTGTAATATAGGTATAATCAAAATGAGTTTAGCTTTAATATATAAGTAAATGTTGACTCATTAAGGCAACCAGATGAAGTGCTTGTTTCAAGCAAATTCTCTGTTTTCACATATACTACCCAAAATGGTCTGCCACAAACACAAGAGAAAGAAGTTATCTACCAAATGTAATGTTTATACATAAATTTAGTGTCATTTAAAACAGATTACAAAGTGACTGTAAGTATTTAACCACAAAATTGATCTGTTTTGGTCTTAAAAGTACTTTGAACAATAAAAAAAAAATCATATAGAAAAAGGTTTGAACTTCTTGAAATCCAAGGTTTATTTCTAATGAAAGATTTACTTTCAACAATATCACTTGTGAATGTAGCTGTATGTTAAGACAGTTGGATTTTTTATATCTGTAAAGTCACAATGTATGTTGTGATGTTGCCCATCTAGAATAGTCATTGATGACTCTGAAGTGGTTGCCAAGTAACTACTGAAGACGTCCCCACTCACAAGTGGCCTTGACATTTTTGCCCAGGGCAAAAACAATGCTGGATCTGATTCACCTACATCTGTAATAAAACGGATTTCATAGAAAGTTTCACAATTATTGATGTTATAATAAAGGTATGGGGATCTGTATATGCTTAACCCTTTCCAAACAATCCCATTTTTAAACAACCCTAACCAAGAAGACTACTGAAAACATTGCAGAAATAGGAGAAAATGTTGCCCAGATCAGGCCAAGCAATGGTGAAAAATCAAGAATGATGAATACGTGAGCATTGACAGACAGACTGTTAAAACTTGAATTCAAATAAAGAACTATGAATGAAGAAAAAAATAAAACACTTGCAGAGAGAACATTTATATAAAAAATAATAATAAGTTTTTTCTTGAATTGTATTCACTGTGAAGCCTAACAGCTAAAAGGGACATTATCTGACTGCAAGACCTCCCCATTTTCAAGATAGTTTGTGTAAAAACAACTCACAAAATATTACATGTGCAGTCCGATCTTTGATCCACACTGTCAGCTTTGCTGGGACATTCTGGAGAAGAGCAACATCAAAATTGCAATTGTATAGGTCATATTTCCAGACTGAAAATGTCCATTTGGTGTATTAGATAGTGCAGATCTAAGCTGAGGCTGCAAATCCTTGGCAGTCTGATCTTGATCTACAAGAGCAATTAAATTTGTCCTCTGCACTCAAATGATAAAATTTAAACAGTTTATAAAGTATAACAAACTTTTTATGGTGTCCACTTTGCCATTGGTCAGACTGACAGAGTAAATGATTGGTGCTTCTGTTGACACAAGGTATATATCATAGCCTGGACTGTATCTAGCTTTGTGGAATGTGACTTCATCTACTTCTGATTCGATCGATACTTCAAACTGTCTCTCTATAGCCCCTGTAGAAGGTACAAATAACATGTTAACCCTTAAAGCACCTTTCATAACTATAGTTGCCATTGCAGCCCATGTAAATCACAAAACATGTAGCCTGATCTTTGATCTACACTGTCCGCTTTGTGAAACACTTTTGACAAGAGCAACCTTGAAGTTGTGATCGTAGCCTGAACATTTACCTAGTTTTGTGGAATGTGACTTCATCAACATAGTTTTGAGGAATGTGACTTCATGAAAAATTGATTCAACAGATAATTCTCACCTCCTCTCAACGGCTCCTGACAATGTAGAAATTATACACCATAGAATTAATATTTTGTGTTGACAAAATGCACTGACCACCCTGATATGACTGAATAATGCGGAAATGGTGTTAAACACCCATGAAATCAAGGCACAATAGAAGTTTTCATATTTGTGTATATTTTTCATCTAGTCTCCTTCAGAATGATCATATCTGTGACCACATAATGCATTTATGACATAAAACCTCCAGCAGTGTATTAAACCCATGACTTATTTTTGATAATACACTAGTGTATTATCGTTTTTTGGGTTCCGGTTCTGGTTATTTTGTAGTTATGAGCGTGTGACGCTGGCAAAACCAATTGCAGCGCATGCTGAAATTTGTACTACTGCACCATTTTGCAGAAAAATGACATCATTGTTACTAAGACGTATACATGTGGAAAATACTTTGATGCTCATGTTCATTAAAGCAAGAAATGCAGCGTAAGTCATTTAAAGTCAAGAAAATAGTGGAAATAGTTCAATTACCCCCTAATTTAAACTATTTCATTTTACTTTCGATGTACATGTCACAGAGCTATCTTCTTGTGCATGTGTACATTTCAAACCCAAACTACATCTGTAAACATGAACCCGTGAACGGTATATAGGTCGAAGGTGATGATGAAAGATACATATTTGTATTTTGTTCGTTTTGTGTGATAAACAGAATTTCACATTTGTCTTTACGCATTATCATTTTTATCAAACTCATTGACTAAAATGTAGATCTATATGACGCTCGCCAAGGCTCACATCATATAGTTTTAGTTAACCTGTTTGATAAAAATAGTAATACATAAACACTCATGTAAGATCTTCTATTTTTTACTTTGTAACTTTATGCAAAACTTGTCACACTATCGAAAAATTTCTGAGCAATAATAAACATGAAGGGGTAAGCTGACCTTGCTCATTGACCTTGAAGACAGACACTTTCCCAGCCTCCTTGTCCACAACAACCACATTGTCTGAGTCGGGAGTCACAAAGGGGATACCAGTTAGGGTAAAGTTTTGGGTCACGATGTCTGTGATATAATCCAAGTCCAAAATCATGCTTGTCTCACCACTGGCTGACTTTTGGATACACTGCACAAGAACATGGCCTCCTGAAAGATAGAAATACATCAAATAAAGGTTAACTCTTTATTAAGCAATGAAATCTAAGACTTGTCCAAATTGAAATTATTTGCAGACGAAACATGAATATTGAAATTGAAATTTCTTTTGGGAAGGGTAGTAACAATATTTTCAAAAGCTTTCTTTCTATGAGTTGTTTAAAGTTGTGTGGTAAAGAGTTAAGTATGGTCATGGCTATACAAGTCTTTCAACCAAAAGTGGTACTTGCCAAGCACGTTTAGGAAATCCAGTCCATCTCGTAAAGTATTAATAAACTGAGTTTCAATTAAAAAACAGTTTCAAACTGCGTAAGAATATTGCTCCAAGTGGCTTTTTGAATGAATAAGATTTACCTAAATCTAAACCCCCCCCTTCCCCCCTCTTAAACCCTATGAACAGCCCTCATTTGCTCCTAACCCCTTGCTTTTGACCTTTGATGTTCCTACCACAGTTCAGGATCCGGTTGTTGAATTTCAGTACGGTAAAAATGGAACAACTGGTTAAGTATCACGAAGAATAGATCCTGATAAAGCTTAAAAAAATCATGTGTACCATTGTCAATTCTCTTTTAAAAAAATAAAGAAGCTGATAAAGAATGATATGCATTATTGTAATATTAAAACAACCTTTTTCATCTTGCAGTAGATTTCATTTGAAAATATAGAAATAGCTTGTGATGAGAAATTTCCCTATTGCCATTTTCACAGGCATTCGTTTATAAAACCTTAATTCTTTACCAAACGACAAAATTTAAGACCGGTCCAAATTGAAAGCATTTGCAGACGACATATTAAAGGATGCACAAATGAGGGAATTTGTATGTGATGGGATAGAAATCATTGTGGGAAAACAAGAAAATGCTGGTTAACAGCATTTTCTTCTTTTCCCACATTGTTTTCAACACCCTCCTTCCTCAGGGTGAATAAAAGTAGGGATTGTGTGGCAGAGGGTAAATGTATGCAAGTTATCCATAATTTGAAAGCACATTATAATATCCTTTAGCCAATGTCAACATCAGACAGCACCTCAGACGATGTCTAAAATTTTGCTGTTTGGTATACAGTTAAGGGTTAAAAGTTTGTTCTTCTGTGCTTTTGTATAGATCTGTCCAAATGTATTTGACCTTTTTTTAACGTTTGATACTACATATTGGTGACATCACATTATTTGCTAGTTGGTGAAAGTAAGCTGTTGCCCTGATACAAAGCATGTAAGAAATAGGAAATTTATTTGTTTTAGACTAGGACATTGATTTGATATGTGAGCATGATAGTTCAGTACTTTCTCCGATGACTGTGTCACTCATTAAAACATCTTTTTTTAGAGCTTGTTCATGTGAAATAATACTTTAACCTCCCATCAGAATAAACAATACTCCTCTATATATTATCTACAGTTTCACATGGTAAAAAGTAAGTCATTCCACCAATACTAACAGTTCAAGAAGACAGAGGTCAAAAGACATGCAAAGAGTCTTACCAAGGGGAACAAATGCAACAGACTTGGGTACACAGGCATATTTAGTCAGGTCCACAGCCTTCAGATATTTCTTACTCTGAAGGTCAATCTTGAAAAGCCCTTGTTGTCCATTGTGCACAGTGTAACCAAATTTGTATGGGTGATGTAGCTCACTGTCAGGTGGCAGGTACAAGTCTTGAACCTGAAACGAAAAAACAACGTCAATTAAACCTTTTACCACACAATCCCCATTGTGATGACACTGATAAAGAAGGCTTTTGAAAACATTGCAAAAAAAAAGAAAATGCCGGTAAACAGTTACCAGCATTTTCTCCTTTTTCCATAATGTTTTCTACCCTTTCAAAGACAAATACTAACATCTGAACTGTATTTAAATTTTCATCAACAAGTGCTTTTTATATGAAGAAGTCTAAACTATTGCTGTAAGTAAAGGGTTAAAACAAAACCTTCTGCACATTACCTTTTTTGTCTTGCAGCAAAAGGGTAGAAGGATAAGTTAAAGGATAAATTGCTCCTATACATAAATTTCTTTATTTGTCACAATGTTTTCACATATATTCATTTATAAAAACGAAATTCATGTTGATTACCAATATTCCCTTTTATGAGAATGGTTTCTTAGTTGTCCGCTGCAAATTTGACTAGGAGGCATTGAGTGAACCCTTAAAGTGCCTTTCACGGCTATGGCTGCTTTTGTGACCAGTGTAGATCAAGATCAGGCTGCACAAAATGGGCAGCCTGATCTTTGATCTAAACTATCCACTTTGCTGAAACTTTATAGACAAAAGTAACCATGTTATTTTAATCATTTGGGTCTAAATTCTAAATTGAAAATGTGTGTTGTGTTTATTCAGCGCTTTAAGGGTTTACCTAAACCATATTGGCAATTTTGACACACCATCTACCCTTCATCATACAATCCTGAGGTTTTGACCCAGAGAAAGAAAGCTTTTAAAAACATTGTGATAAAAAATTGAGAAAATACTGGTAACAGCATTTTTTTCTTTTCCTGCAATGTTTTATGAACTTTCACTGACAGTCCTATCATTTCAGCCACTTGGCTGTGGGTGCTCAGTGCTTTCATTAAGTAGATGTAAAAATAATGTACATCCTGAAAATTTCCAAAAATGCCCTAAATATTGAGACTGGACTTTTTTTGTTACTGTAAATATACTACAAAGAACTTTGCAGATATTAGATCAAAAGCATCATGAAATCTGTTAGGTTATCTAAGAAAAGTACTTGTGTGGTAGAAGTTAAACAAAACAAAGTTGGTCTGAAACAAGCTACTTCTGGTTATACAGATAGCTATCACAAATGAAAGAAAATGAGAAATTCTTCAAGGTCAGAAAAATGTCATTTTTACAACCAGATGAGATATATTATTATGAAAGCAATTTCTCTATCTGTCACATTCTTTCAAAGACTCAAATATGGCAGATACACTCAACATAAAGGAAGCTTAACCCTTCATCCATACAAGAGAATTCTAATGCGTATTTTGTCCAGCCTTTGAAAACATTGCAATGGTAATTTCACAATTATCACAATGTTTTCTTGCTTGTCTAGACATATTCTAACTTTTGCATGATCTTCTAATACTCACAAACCATCAATTAAGTTGATTGTTTGTTTGGTGTTTAACGCCTTTTTCAACATTATTTCAGTTATATTGCGGCGGCCAGTGCACCTATCCATGCTTTCCTGGTGTCTCTTTTACCAGTACTCCGCACAATTTTCTTTCCAAGCCACTGGCTGCTTTTCCACATAATCATTGTCGTAACAATGGTCAGCGGTGGGAGAGGAATGAATCCTGTCGCAATGACTATCATCAATCCTCGGAAAGAAATTGGCCTAGCCAGGGATCGAACCCACGACACCCTGTTCTCAAGTCCTGCACGCTACCTACTGAGCTACCGGGGCTCGGCCATCAATTAAGAGTATTCCTCAAACTATGGTTAAAGAATATAAACAAGATACCTGATCAAATCTATTTCCAATGGGCTGTGTGTGGATAGCATGGTGCTGTATTTTCTGGCTGGCATTACGGATGATGACAATAGTCTTTGAGCCACTGTCGATCTCTCCATTCCAGCAGAGGACCCATACTTCATCTAAATGGTAAATGTAGTGCAAGGACACAGGAATGTGGTCAGTGAATATCACCTGCAAGCATACAATTATGACATACAAGAAGATGCACAAGCTTGGACAAAACTTTTTAACTTTTTGTCAGATGACAAAACTTTAGACTGAAACACTGAAAACATTTGCAGGGGAAGATTGATTGTGGCTTATACTCTTCTAGTCCACTAGAATGAGCAAAGTAAAGCAAATATTTATGCCTGAGAATTATTATTCTGTCACATACTGCTGCATATAAAATAATGCATGAATAATTTCAATGTAAGGATTTCTCCTGCACTTTTGCCATGTACCAGGATGTTTTCAGAAGTTCCCTTCCAAGAGGCAATAAAAATACATAATTGTTTGACAATGAAGAAAGTAAAAAGTAGGGTCATTAAAACACATGATTGTTTGACAATGAAGAAATTACAAGGCAGGGTCATAAAACATATTATTTGACAATGAATACAGTAAAAAGTAAGGTAATTGTATCACATGGTTGTTTGATATCGAATTAAGTACAAAGAAGGATCGTTAAAACACATGACTATTTGACAATGAACAAGGTACAAAGTATAAATCATGTGAACATAAAAAGATTTCAGACCTGGTTTGGATTAAATGTTACTTTGACATCGATAACTACAATTCTGTTTTCTCTGGGCTGGGTAGCATAGACAAAAGTATCTCTGACATTCATTGCAGTCCCCCACACACAAGGCACACCATCCTCACACAGAGCTGGTGGCGCATCAAGTTCATCAGGTATGTAGAAGAAATTCCCAAACTCGGGGGACAAGTGGCGCTGGCTCAGACACAGACTGGGTTCATACATAGAGTAACCATTATCATGAAACACTATAAAACTCTCCTCTGTGGCTGGTATTCCTGAAAATAAACGAAGGCTTCCATTCAAAAATGTGTGCCAAGATCTTTTGTGTTTCTTGCAAGGGATTTACAACACTGTTTCAATATCTTACTCTTCTTTATTGATATAAAATTCCCTGTTAACCAACTATGGAAAAATTCAAAGAGAAAATTTTGGCTCTGCCCATTTGAAAGCAAACAAAGATGACTTTGCAAATGAAGCACAAAAAATGGGATAATCATTAACTAGGTACAAAACAATGTGGGAAAAGGAGAAACTGCTGGTTACCTGCAGTTTCTCCTTCTTCCACCATGTTTTCAAAAGACTTCTTGCTCCAGGTCATCAAAATTCTGGACTGTGTAAAGGATTAATGACTTTTTATGCCTTACAGCACCCCACTTTTGAAAACATTCCAGTAAAAAGGAGAAATTATTGTAGAATTTCATTTTTTAGACTTACAGTTAAACCTGCTGTCAGTGGGCATGTGTATTAACATTTTATCACAAGGCAAAATTGTCAACTTGCACATATTAAAATCATTCACAAGAAGACATACATGTATCAAGTGTAGGTCAAATAATATGATTTATGTTTAGGAAGGTGAAAATGTTGTGGGAAAAGAAGAAAGGTTTTGTCTTTTGAAAACAAAAACAATGCTATTGACCCCATCTTCTTTCTTCCCACAATGAATTTAAAAGAGTTATTACACAGGGTGGTAAAAACATGGGATTGTTTGGAAAATGAGTTGTGATTTTATTTCATGTTCCATGCAATCTGATTTTTTCATAAAGTTGTCCCTGTATCAACCCTTTACCACACAATCGCAAGTTTTAACAACCCCAAGTAGGAAGGCTTTTAAAACACAATGTGGGAAAAGGAGTGAGTAAGTGAGTGTATGGTGTTTAACGCCGTTTTCAACAATGTTTCAGTTATATCGGGGCAGCCAGTGCACCTATCCATGCTTTCCTAGAGTTTCTTTTACCAGTACTCCACATAAAGTTCTTTCTGAGCCACTGGCTGCCCTCCCACATAACCATCATATAAACAGCGATGAGAGAGGAATGAGTCCTGTCGCAATGACTACCACCAATCCTTGTAAAGAGATTGGCCGATACGGAGATCTAACCAGCGACCCCCTGTTCTCAAGTCCTGTACACTACCGACTTACCTACCCAGACTCTGTGTGGGGAAAGGAGAAAATGCTGGTAATCTGCATTTTCACCTTTTCCCATACTGGTTTCTACCCTTTCCAGGAACTTGAGCTCATTTGTACCAATTTTGAATTAATGGTCTGTAGATATTTAAAATTTGGAAGGGTCTAAAATGTGGTTTTGGAAAGGGTTAAACAGTCAAATTTTTTTAAGAAGTTGTTGTAGTTAATCACCTTAGCTTGCTGTTTGAGACAGATCTGTCTATTTCAATTTTATTCAACTGTTAATTCACTAGTAGAACCTGTGCAATGTACACTGAAGCTTTATGCTCTGTTTGCTCTTCTACAAAAGTGCTGGTCTCAGGCCAAAAGACCGGTAATAGTGTTAACAACTTTTT
This sequence comes from Hippopus hippopus, assembly GCA_946811185.2. Lineage (NCBI taxonomy): Eukaryota > Metazoa > Mollusca > Bivalvia > Cardiida > Cardiidae > Hippopus > Hippopus hippopus. The sequence goes on from OX328096.1 coordinate 38,736,905, forward strand.
CTTAAATATTGCAGTATTTCCCTGTATCAAGCCTTGACATCCTTTCCTTGCTTTTGTTACAAGAAGACAAAATTTTTTATTAATCCATACTGAAAGCATTTGCAGATGACAACAAAAACATGGCTTACATGATGATATTTACCCTAGAAATATAGAAGAAATTGCTTAATCCTTTACCACACAATCCCGAGTTTTAACGACCCTGAGAAAGAAAGCTTTTGAAAACTTTGTGGGAAAAGGAGAAAATGCTGGTTACCAGCATTTTCTCCTTTTCCCACAAAGTTTTCGACCCTATCAAGGACAAATTTCATTGGTTGCGCCATCTTTAATTTGTCACCTGCAAATGGTTTTATTTCGGAGTAGTCTTAAATTTTGACGTGAGGTAAAGAGTTAAAAAGGAGAAAATGCTTATCACCATTTTCCCCTTTTTCCCACAAAGTTTTCTAAAGCTGTCTGCCTAGAGGTTGTTAAAACAGATTTGTTTGGTAAAGGGTTTAACAAAGACCCAGCTCTCCTTTCTATAACAATGTTTCACCAAACTCTGTCAAAAACCCATGCTTCCAATCTTCTTTTTCAAACTCTTCTCATCTACCCTCCTTTGACAAATTTAAAATGAACAGAAATTGCTATCACTTATTCACCACCAAAAGAAAAGGAACATAAAATTTACTATAATTTCTGTGAAGTATTCAGATAAGTTCACTAATTTAGTAATTCATAATTGAGATAGAATAGATAAGTTTCTTGTTTACAAGCATTTTGTTTTTCCAACTTACTATTTAAATACTTTGTTTCACTAAAGGAATGTACTGTCATTTGTAATGAAGATTCTGCCACCCCTGCATTGTTTCTGGCTATACATTTGTACACTCCTGTATCTTTATACTGGCTTGCATTCATCACAGTCAAACTGCTGTCGCCTGAAAAACAAAATTCAATAAAATTATAGGCATACTTGTGTTTTCTTTCTTCTAACAAACCTACTCATTCAATTTTGAAATAAGAGGGCAATGATGTTCCGGTACTGACCCAATTCACCATACACATAACCCTTTAACAAATTATAAAATCGTGGATTTATCCTAATTGTAAGCATTTGCAGACGTCGAAGTAAATGTGATTCAAAATCTGAAACTTGCTTTTAGAAGGAAAAAGAAACGTTAGTTGACAGGATTTTCTCCTTTTCCTACAATGTTTTCAAAAGCCTTGTTCCTATAGGTCATTAAAACTCGCGATTGTGTAGTAAATGGTTAAATGACAAAAAATAATAGAAAACTATGGAAGCACCTCAGATAAGCAAGACAATTTACAGTTTGATACATGGATACATTGGAAAACGAGAAGGAAACTGTAGAAATTGCTTTCAAGTTTCAATAGATTTCTCCTTTTGCCATAATGGTTTCAAAAGTAATGTACATGACGAAAAGTCATCTACAGGAAGTGACAAGTTAATAACAAAAAAGAACTGAGTGAAAAGCTTACTATCTCTAATGGAGTATTTAGCTCCATGCTGTACAGTATTGTCATTAAACTGCCATTCTATGGTTGACCTTGGATAACCTTCTGCGTGACAATGGAGTACAACATTTTTACCCTGGAGAGTGTCTACGTTCTTAGGCCAGACAGTCACATGTGGTGGTTCTGTAATCAGAAAAAATATCAAAACTGATTTTAACATTCAAACATAATATTCAAAAAGAAAAAAAACTTTATTTTAGATACTTCATATTACAATTGTATTGAATGTCAATCTGCAATCAAGTTTTGTGGTTTTCAAGGCTTATTACCAACACAGACTTTTGAAAACTTGAATAATGCATACAAAATTTGTTTCAAGTGTCAGTTTTTCCTTAGCTGGAGTAAGAGTTATGGGGAAAAAAATTCACCGACAAAAGAAAGTTATTGAGTGTTCCTGAGCACAGTCCAACACATTTTAGCTTCTAAAACCGAACCCGAGTTCAATAATATTATAAACAGTTGGAAAAGCAGATGCAAAGTGTATCAATCATACTTGGGAATACTATGAAAAATAGTGAACAGAGACTAACATGTTAGCTTGCTTAACAATCTTGCATCACACCTGCGATCATGACAGTGAAGATGTGAAATTGTAAAATTGCGCTGCATGAATGTGATGAAGTTTCAAACAGTAACTAAAACCTTCTTATTATTTTATGCAAGCATCTATGGTTTGTGTTTGAGTACAGGTAAGATTTTTGTTTTTAATCATTCAGCAAACAATATTAACACACACCAGATTGCCAAACAAATAATGTAGCACAAGAAGTTTTTGATAGCCCTTTGAATAATCTCATCTTTTTTTTTTCAAAACAAATACTACAGAAAAAAACTGACATTTTGTGTTAGATATCACGTCATTCTCATAGGTAATTTGACAACTTGGATTTCAATGCAAGTTATTTGCATGTAAATATAACAGACTCATGCTCTGTGAAAAGGCATTTTAATACTTCTGCAAAAAGGTATCAACTCATGTCAACTTGACCTGGGTTGAAACTTTTTGCAACAGTAAATATTCTGCATGTATACAGGCCATTCTTATTCATAGTTCAGCCAGTTGTTTGACAAAATAAAACTGTATAATCCTGCAAATTGCTTGGCATGATGCATTACTAGGATGCATCAAACCCCCTTTTCCCAGAACATCCTTCAGGTTTTTTAAAATTATTTTGCTTTATGATATATTCATAACTTACTTTGTATTGTAAGCATGTGTAACTGCTTGACTGTTGGTTTCTTCCTATCATAGCAGGTCAGGTTACTTACATGGTCCACATTAATGGTCTCTATATAAAGACTGCCATCAGACAGAACCTGGAAAACGAAAGTATATTATCACATAAAGTATAAGGTCCAATGATAAATAACTGAGTTGTAACAAACAGTTGCTCATAAACTGATTTTATTTTCAACTTTCAACCAAACAACAAATTTCAAGACTTGTCCACACTGAAAGTATTTGCACACAACATGTTAAATATTACCCAAATAATGAGATTTATCTTAAGAAGATTAGAAAACAATGTGGAAAAAGGAAAAATTGCTGATAACCAGCGTTTTTTTTCCCTCATTGCTTTCAAAAGCTGTTTTCTTCAGGGTCATAGAATCACAAAATTGATTGCTAAAGGATAAATCTCCACCATGTAATCCTGTGTTTTAGCCACCCTGAGGAAGATTTTTTACAACATTGTGGGAAAAGGTAAAAGCATTCTCTACTTTTCTTACAAATTTTTTTTTAACTTATTAAAGATAAATTCCACCATTTGAAAAAATGTATTGTCTGCAATTTTTTTTCAATTTGGATCAATCTAATACTTTGCTGTTTGGTAAAGAGTTAAAAAATTTCATATTGTAAGATAATAAACATGTGAATATGTAATTTAATTGAATGGTGTTTTTTACACTTCTTTCAACATTATTTCAGTCACAGCTCACAAATTCATTTATGTCCTGGGTTTCACCAGTAATAGGCTAGGTCTCTGAAGTGTCTTGCCCAAGGACACTCCCACAAAAAAAACCCCAGTGCTTCCAGAGAGGCTCAAACCCAGGGCCTCCAGGTTACGAGTCTTACACTTTACCTCTGAGTCATGCAGGACCCCGAATTTGTAATTTAAACAAGTAAATTTTCATCATAACATTCAACTTGAATTCGTAATTTAAACAAGTTAAATTTTCATCATAACATGAGTTTATACATGTAGCAGAAAATCTGATCTGTGGTTACCCAAGTAAGGGCAAAAACACTAATCATTGATGTTCAGACAAAAAAACTATTGTCTTTTTTTCTATCAGCCTGAGCTTCTGGCAAAAGAAACAATACCATCAATCCAACAAAATAATCCCAGACAGAAAATCTAATAAATATTGTGAGGCGTTAACAAGGATGAACCACATACAGAAATTCCAGGAAAGTCCAGTAAGGATAAATCAACATCATTTCGTTTCCACACAACGTCAGTCGATGCCGTTACATCACATTTGACTTCTAGTCCGTTTCCCACTGTTGTCAGTAATGGGACAACCTCCAGTTTGTGTTCAAGCAAGTCTGGGATGTCTGTAATAAGAAACCTTACAATGATTTTAAACCAAAAACCACTGAATAAACCCAATTGACACTTTCAGTCTAGAAGTAAGACCTCAAAATTTACAATTTTATGTCTGCTTTAGTCCAGAATGCCAAAGCAAAGAGGACAGTGCAGATCCAAGGTCAGACTGCACATTTCATTGTGGAAAATGCTTTTAAAAAAAAAAATCTTCTTTCATATTGCACTGTCAGTTAAAAGGCTGTCCCCTACTGGGCTTTGAAAAGAAGTGTTTTTATGAGTAAAGGCTAACTCTTTCCCACAGGACAAAATTTCAGACTCACATTCAAATAGAAAGCAGTTTGCACACTACAAATTTAACTTGGTCAAAGATGATTTCTGTCACTGAAATGGTAGAAATCATTGTAAGAAAAGGAGAAAATGCAGTTTACCAGCATTTTCTCTTCTTTCCACAATGTTTCTCAGTCTTTTTGTCACGGTCATTTAAACTCAGAATTGTGTGGTAAATTGCCTTTGGAACAATGTTGGGAAAAAGAGGAAATGCTGGTAATCAGCATTTTCTCCTTTTCCCACCATAATGCTAATCTATCATCATGATAAATCTCATCATTTGCACCACATCTAATTTGTTGTCTGCTAATGCTATTTATATGGAGGAGTCCAACAATTTTCGTCTGGCGCAAAGAGAACAGTTCTATCACATGAAATGATAACTTTTCATGTAATTCTGTCATGTTTATGACACTTATTTCCTATCAGATGAAGAAACAATTTTTCTTTATTGATTATGTCTGGTTGCATCTTTTTACTGACTTTTACACCCTGATGGCACGAAAGATAGACCATGGACAATATAATCTATCCCAGGATTTGGACAAATTCCCAACTCATCCACCAAGTATACTTGCTGTTCTATCTATTTTCCATATTTGATTATACTCTGCAAAATGAATTCTGTTAAGTTGTTAACTCTTACCCACCCAGCAAAGTTTTAGACTTGTCCAAATCGAAAGCTTTTCTCGACAAAATATCAAACATGGCACAGATGATGGTAATTTGTAATGGAAACGGTAGAAAACATTATGGGAAAAGAAGAAAATGCTGGTTACCAGCATTTTCTTCTTTTCCCATAATGTTTTCCAAAGCCTTCTTTGCCATTAAAAATTGGAATTTTGTTGTAAAGAGTTGAGAATTTGAAATCCTGCTAACAACCACAGCTGAAGTTTTTACAACCAATTATTAATATACAACCACTTTAACATGACAGAAATTATTTCAGTGATCTGTTAAGGTGACGATATCACTAAAAAAAAAACCAATCTTTTATACTCCTGCTATAAATCACTTTGTAAACACATTGTGAAGAAAAAAAGCAATGGTTTGTAACAAAAAACTTCTTCTTTTCTGACAATATTATCTGTAGCATGTGAAGAAAAAGGGCATTTCTTTCCTGCAAATTTTTGTGCTGCGTATAATTGTATGATAGTTCTCACTTAGTCTACAAACAGTTTTTTAAAATAAGTTTGTATGTTAATGGGTTGACACTTTAACCCTTTACCAAACAACAAAATTTTAGACAAGTCCAAATTCAAAGCATTTGCAGACAACAAAATAAATGTGACTTAAAAATTGTTTAGGGAAGGGTAGAAAACATTGTGGGAAAAGGAGAAAATGCTGGTTACCGCAATGTTTTTAAAAGGTTTCTTTCTTAGGGTCGTTAAAAGTCGGGATTGTATGGGAAAGGGATAACACAGACAAAATGTTAGACTTGTGCATATTGAAAGCAAGTAACCAGCATTTTCCCCTTTCCTCATAATGTTTGTATAGGCCATCTTCTCAAGGTCATTAAACATGAGATTGCTTGGAAATAGGAGAAAATGCTAGAAACCAACATTTTCCACTTTTTTCCAGTGTTTTCTCAAAGACAGCATTCATCCTTTGTGCTACATTTAATTTGTTATCTTCAAATATTTTCAGTTTGGACAAGTCTAGAATTGTGGTAACTGATTGATTGTATGGTGTTAACGCCGTTTTCAGCATTATTTCAGTTATATCGCGGTGGCCAGTGCACCTATCCATGCTTTCCTGAAGTTTCTTTTACCAGTACTCCACACAATTTTCTTTGCAAGCCACTGGCTGCTTTCCAACATTGTCGTGTGGTAAAGGATTAAGCAAACAGTGGTACCTACCAAAAGCTTGTATGAATTCATCAGCTGACAGTTTGCTGTCCCTCTCACCTAGTTCATCAAATGTTACTATGTCAAGTAGGGTACAAAGGCTGGATATTTCATCTATTCGCTCTCGCAGCTGCATTTCCCATAATTCCTCTTTCTCAATTTTACCATCATAGTTGTCGTCAAAATAGTTAAACATCAAAATGGCAAGTTTCTGCTTTTCTATAATAAAATAAAGGTTACCTTCAAAATAAGAATATTATTAAATATGATAAGACACTATCTTAATAATGTCTAAAGTGAAAGGGCTTTCTTCATGTCCTAACATTGATGTCAAAAGCAGTATCTATTACTGTCCATTATTGTCAATGAAACTAATCAATTTATTAGAAGCAACACAAAACAAGAGGGCCTGATGGCCCTGGATCGCTCACCTGAGTCAATAGGCAAAATTTCAGTCCAGGATCGTGATTGAAACTCTGACCAATAGTCAGGTCAATTGAGCTTAAAATGTGGCCTCTAGAGCGCCCTCAAGGAATTTTTGTAAGTTGACCTAGTGACCTAGTTTATGACCCCATGTGACCCAGTTTTGATCTCATCCAAGATTTTATCAAGACAAACATGCTGACCAATTTTCAGGTCAATTGAGCAAGATTTTTTGCCTATAGAGCCCATACGGAATTTCTGTAAGTTGACCTAGTGACCTAGTTTATGACTCTAGGTAACCCAATTTTGAACTCATCCTAGATTTTATCAAGACAAACATTCTCAGCAATTTTCAAGTCAATTGAGCAATAAATGTGGCCTCCAGAGTGCTCACAAGATTTTTCTTTAATTTGACGAAGTGACCTAGTCTATGAACCCACATGACCCAATTTAGAACTCATCATAAAGTCTATCAAGACAAACATTCTGAACAATTGAGCAATAGATGTGGCCTCTAGAGTGCCCAAATAAATTTCTTTAATTTGACCTACTGACCTAGTTTATAACTCAATTTCAACCTCATTCGATATTTCATCAAGACAAACATTCTGACCAATTTTCATGTCAATTGAGCATGAAATGTGGCCTCCAGAGTGCCCGCAAGGTATTTCTTTAATTTGACCTTGTGACCTATATTATGACTCCAGGTGACCCAATTCTACACTCATCCTAGATTTCATCAAGACAAACATTTCAACCAATGTTCAAACCAGTTGAGCAATAAATGTGGCCTCTAGAGTGCCCACACAGTATTTCTTTAATTTGACCTTGTGACCTAGTTTAAGACCCAAGGTGACCTAAGTTCAGACTCATGTAAAATTTTATCAGGACAAACATTCTGAATAACTTTAAAGTCAATTGAGCAACAAATGTGGCCTCTAGAGTGCCAACAATATATTTCCTTAACATGACCTAGTGACCTAGTTTATGACCCCAGGTGACCCAAATTCAAACTCATCCAAGATTTCATCGAGACGAACATTCTGACCAATTTTCAAGTCAATTGAATTGAAAAATATGGCCTCTAGAGTGCCCACAAGGTATTTCTTTAATTTGACCTAGCGACCTTGATTAAGAACCAAAGTGACCCAAATTCAAAGTCATCACAGATTTCATCAAGAAAAACATTCTGACCACATTTCAGGTCAAATGAGCAAGAAATGTGGCCTCTAGAGTGCCCACAAGGTATTTCTTTAATTTGATCTAGTGACCTAGTTTATGACCACAGGTGACCCATTTTCGAAACTCACTGAACATGTTGTGCTCCGGTGGGCTAACAAACTTAGTACAGGTCCACTAGGATATAATACATACCAAATATCAAAGCTCTACACCTTCCAGTTTTAAAGAAGAAGAATTTTAAAGTTTTCCTTCTTTGTTCCTATGTTCGAAATTGTGACCCCTGGGGCAGGGCCAGTTTTCACCCCAGCGGGTTTATTTGAACAACTTGGTAGAGGTCCACTAGGAGATACTACATGCCAAATATCAAAGCTCTACACCTTCCAGTTTCAGAGAAAAAGAATTTAAATTTTTCCTTCTTTGTTCCTGTGTTCGAACTTGTGACCCCCGAGGTGGTGGCAAGTTTTGTTTCCAGGGGCATGATATGAACAAACTTGGTAGAGGTCCATTAGGAGATACTACATACCAAATATCAAAGCTCTACACCTTCCAGTTTCAGACAAGAAGAATTTTAAAGTTTTCCGTCTATGTTCCTATGTTTGAACTTGTGACCCCCGGGGCGGGCTAGTTTTGACCCCAGGGTCATTATATGAACAAACTTGGTAAAGGTCCATGAGGAGATACTACATACCAAATATCAAAGGTCTACGCCTTCCATTTTCAGACAAGAAGAATTTTAAAGTTTCCTTCTTTGCTCCTATGTTTGAACTTGTGAACCCCAGGGCGGGGCCAGTTTTGACCCCAGCAGGTTTATTTGAACAAATTTGGTAGAGGTCCACTAGGAGATGCTACATACCAAATATCAAAGCTCTATGCCTTCCAGTTTCAGAGAAGAAGAATTTTAAAGTTTTCCTTCTTTGTTCCTATGTTTGAACTTGAGACCCCCAGGGCGGGGCTAGTTTTGACCCCAGGGGCATCATATGAACAAACTTGGTAAAGGTCTATGAGGAAATACTACATACCAAATATCAGAGCTCTACGCCTTCCAGTTTCAGAGAAGAAGAATTTTAAAGTTTTCCTTCTTTGTTCCTATGTACAAACTTGTGATCCCCGGGGCAGGGCCAGCTTTGACCCCAGGGGCATCGTATGAACACACTTGATAGAGGTCCACTAGGAGATGCTACATACCAAATATCAAAGCTCTATGCCTTCTAGTTTCAGAGGAGAAGATTTTCAAAGATTTTGCCTTTTTTTCCTTTTTGTTGCCATGGCAACCAGAGTTAAGGGTGGAATTCAATTCTTTGAACAACTTTGGTAGAGCTTCACCCAAGGAACATCCCTGCCAAGTTTCATCAAGATTGGCTCAGTGGTTTAGGAGAAGAAGATGTTTAAAGAAATTATTGACAGACGCCGTACGCCGGACAAAGGGCAATCACAATAGCTCACCTTCAGCACGTTGTGCTCAGGTGAGCTAAAAACTGCAACAAGATAAACTATGTTATGTGGAATTCTACGGTAAGTTCAAGATCATCAAAACACTACTTTACTTTTTGTTGAAGTTGTATGAATTTAAAGTTTGGTGGATTTCTGTATTCAAAGTTTGAGAAATACATTTCTAGCTTTGGGCAAAATGCAAAAACTGCAAAATTCACCGTTTGGCCTTTGCCAAGTTATTTACAGCTCTAAAATACTGTCCTAGAAGTGATTATATGTACAATCATATTGTTGCTCTAAAGTATCTAAACAGTTACAGACAAATTGTCCAAAGCCACAATGAAACAATAGATAAAGGGGATCATGAATGATATGCTAGAGGACCTTACCTTCCTGTGTTTGTCTATCACAATGAAGTTGACCAAAGTAGTTACAGTGATATCCAAGAACATCAGCCTTGAACTTCAAGTAGACATCAGGAGTACAGAACAGTGGAACAAGGCTGTCTTCCTCATCTTCACTTTCAGGTTCTGATTCTGCCTTCTCTATACTTCCAGCATCTAGAGACACTTTGTCAACCTCCACATGTTCAGCTGGATTTTCTTTGGTTTCATCCTCTGGGGTATTAGATGTTGTTACAATGTTACCATTGTCAATGTCTTCATCACTCTTACTCTCTGTATTATTGTCATCATTTTCTGAACTCTCAGCTTTATTATCTTTGTTTTTGACAATATCATTTATGACAGCTTTTTCCATCTCACCACCAATGACAACATCCTTAGACACCTCTGACATATCAAGCACATCATTTATATATTTATCATCTGCTTCCTCTCCATCTAAATCATCATCTCTCACATCTCCATCACCTTTTTCTGTACTTTTACTGTTTTCAATGTCTTTTACATGGTCATCTAAAGCTTCACTGTCAAGTTCATTGCCCTCTTTCTCTGCAGCAAGGTCAGCTGCATTTGGTGTTTCTACTTCTGCTATATTTTGCTGGCTTTTGTCATCATTCAACTTGCTGGGCTTTTTACTTTGTAGAGCATCAGCTGCATCTGGAATGAAAAAAAAAATACAAGTATGTTTTGAGTCATAAACAGAAATGATATAGGATGCAAATACGAATCTGTGGTGGAAGATACAATTTGACAGATTTTGACAAAACATTCAAAGAATTGAGAGAAAATAATCTGAAGAAAATTAAACTGTTTCTCTCTGTTAATCAATATTTCTCTTCTTAACCCATAATCCCATCAGCAATTTTGAGCTTCTCTTACTTCAGGGCTTCTGTAGACAAGCCAATCAAATTTCTATAAACCAGAGTTGGATAGAGCACTTGATCATCAGAAGAACATTCATCAAATAGAGAAATAGCCTATATATCTTTAGTATTTTTTTCCGTACATTAAAATATTTTCAAATACCTCCAAGTGAACAAGCACTTTAAGTCTTTAATTCACCAGCATTTTTGATCGGTTGAAATTGAAAACATTTGCAGATGACAAAAAAATGTGGCATAAATAATGAGATTTGTCTGTTAAAGGTTAAAAAACACTGTGGGAAACGGAGAAAATGCTGGTTACTGGCATTTTCACCTTTTCCACAATGTTTTCAAACCCTTGCTTTCTCTCTGTCATTAAAACATGGGATTGTGTGATACAGGATTAAATGGTACTTGTATAGGGAAAGGATTAATCTCTTTTCTAAGACTCCAGAAAGTCTAACAATTTTTTCTTTCCCTATATTTCTAACAATAAAAGTGCCTGGCACCAATTTCTAACCCTTTATAAAGCATTCCTGTTACACTTAAGAGCACTCACTGAAAATCCTGTCTGCTCTATCATTATTTTGCACAAAAAAATTCAATTCATTTGCACAAAATGGGGCATGATCTTTTCAAAGCACAAAACAGCGCAAAAAAACCCCTAAAAACTTGGTGATTAGTAATCAACTGGAAGAAAAGCATCAGGCTGAGGGTTAAAATCTTTGAGTTCTTTACCAGATAACTGAATTTTAGATGTGTCTAAATTGAAAGCACAATTATGCAGATGACAAAATGAATGTTACCAAAACATAAAATTTATCTTTCAAAGGGTCTCCTTTTTCTACAAAAAGTTTACAAAAGCCTCCCAACTCAGAAAGTTTAAACCTCAGCTCTGTTTGGTAAAGAGTTGATGAATTTCTATTTCTAGTCTTAAACCCTGTACCACACAATCCTGAGTTTCAAAGACCATGAGCATGAGAAATAAGGCCTTTGAAACCATTGTGGGAAAAGAACAAAATGCTGGTCTATGCTGGTCAGAAAGATATTCCATTTTAGTCCCAAAATATACATGCAAACCCTTTACCACACAATCCCAGATTTTAATGACCCCAAGAAAGAAGGCCTTTGAAATTGAGTGATTGATTGAATTGGAGTTTAACACCGTTTTAACAGCTTAGGTCATATCACGGCAGTCAGTGCACCTACGCATGTGTTTCCTGGCTTTCTATCAACAGCACTGACACAACCTTCTTTCCAAGTAACTGACTACTTTCTCACATGCATCAGAGGTGAGAGGCAAAAAATTGCTGGAAAGAAAGTTAAAGATACATCTTTACAGCCAGATAGTAAACAAACGCTGTTAAAACTTTACAGTGTGTAGAAGCTAGTAAGCCGTGTAAACATAGATAAAAAATCGATATAAGGTGTATGGGATAAAGATATGCAAGGGATTTATCTTTGATTTAAACCGGAAACTGTGGTTGTAATGTCTAGGGATAGCCTCCAGAGAATGAAATGCATTTTCTATCCATCGTAATCTGTGCAATCTTGCAACCCTCAGGGGCAACATTTGGCACAAAGATACAACAATAATTATAGTTTCATAAAATAAAGATAAAATTGGTTAAAAAACTGGATGAAAATGAGTAGATATGTAGCTTTAACCTCAACCAGAGATCGAACTCACAACCACCAGGTCACAAGTCTGATACGCTCACCACTGAGCTTACCAGCCGGCAGGCCTTTGGAAGCATTGTGGAAAAAGGAGCAAATGCTGGTAACCAGCATTTTCTCCTTTTTCCACAATGTTTTCTAAACTTTCTAATTTAAGTTATTGTCTAAAATGGTTTTGATATGGACATCCAAAGAATTTCTTCTTATGGTAAGGATTTAACTGAAAAAAAAGAACTGATAAACTCCTAAAGGGCTGAACCTGGATTGAGTTGCTTTTATAGACAGTGCAGATTAAGATCAGACTGCACAGAGCATGTAGTCTCACCTTTGATCAACACTGTCCACTTCTATGCTAGATATTCTGACTAAAACAGCTTCGAAATTGCAATATATGCATCTCTATTATGTACAGTAAATGTCAAATATATCTCTCTACCACAAAATCCAGAGTTTCAACGACCCTGAGGAAAATTAATAGCCTTTTGATAACCTTGTGGGAAAAGGAGAAAATGCTGGTAACCAGTTACCATCATTTCAGCTCAATTTAAAATGTTGTCTGCAGATGTTTTCAATTTGGACCATTCTTGTATAGAGTTAAAAATGTCTAGTAAAGAATTAAAATGTGGTCCACCAGACAGACGAAACAACAGATAATGTTTCTCCACTATACTCCTGATGGAAATTCTATGTTAAATTTTAATGATATAAAACCAATAACAACTGGAAATCTAGTTTTATCCTGATACATACAATCATATTAAATATGTATGACATAAAGCTGGTTATTTCTCCCGAGCTGGAGGCTGATCGATACTGTATGCATAATATTCTCTTTTAGAGATACAGGGATAAAATGTCAAACCGAATTTTCCACAGCCCTGCATTTCCTATCAAAACATGGCCCAATTATTTTCTCTGGTATTGGATATAATTTCAGAAAAAAATTTCGTCATTAACCCATACCACACAACCCTGACTTTTAAAGACCCCGAGGATAGGGGCTTTTGAAAACAATTGTGGGAAACAGAGAAAATGCTGGTAACCAGCATTTTCCCCTTTTCCCACAATTTTTTCTATGCTTCTAAAGACATATTTTGTAGTTTGAGCCATATTCATTTTGTCTACAAATGCTTTAATCTGGACAAGTCAAAAAATTTGTTGTTTGGTAAAGGGTTACCAAACTTCATCTTAGCTAGCCAATGGTGACAGTAACTGCATTTGCACTGTTCACCCTTGGCTGATCACTTCAAAATTTTTTATTGACTGATTGTATGGTGTTTAACGCTGTTTTCAACATCATTTCAGTTATATCGCGGCGGCCAGTGCACCCATCCATGCTTTCCAGGAGTTTCTTTTACCAGTATTCCGCACAATATTCTTTCCAAGCCACTGGCTGCTTTCCCACATAACCATCATTGAAACAATGACCAGCGGTGAGAAAGGAATGAATCCTGTCCCAATGACTATCATCAACCCTCGGAAAGAAATTGGCCGAGCCGGGGATCGAACCAGTGACTCCCTGTTCTTGAGTCCTTACGCTACCGGGGCTCTGCACAAAATTTTTATACTCGACAATAAGTCACCTACTGGATTTTGATAGGTATCACCCCTAGAATAACATCATCGAAAACCAATCAAACACTGCATAACATAACCCTTTTGGCATAATCCACATAGGCATCTTGACACTCTATCATCTTGTGTTGGAATACATCTTAAAACTTCATTAAATAACTGATTTGTTAGAGAATTTTGAGGTAAACATTGTCTATAATTTTTGGTAATGAATCCCAGCATATCTGACAATTCTCTCCTGTGGTCACTAGTTTTCTTTACCTTTTTGAATTCTATGTTGTAGTACTTAACAGGGTTTCTTAAAAAAAAACAAGAGCAGCAAATTGTCGCAAGATACGCCCGTCCCACCGCCAGTTGTCGAGGGGGAATAATAATCGTAAAGGGCAGGTAGAGGAAAATAGTAGTGCAGCAGAAATCATGTAAGTGATTGAAATAGGCATGAATGTCTAATGTTAAGGAAACATGCATATAAAGTTTCAGGCCATTCCAACATGAAAAGACAAAGTTATATTGTAGAGAAGCATGAAAAGCTGTAAAAAAAAAAATAATGAATAGGGAATAATTCCAAAAGGGCATTTGGTAAGGTTAGGGCTCCAGTGCATTGCACTTTTCATAACTGCAACAAACATGCATACCAAGTCTGAAGTCGTTCTGACTTGAGATGACGAAGTTATATTCTAGACAAGCACTTAATGCTGTAAAAATGACAATCATAGGGAAATAACTCAAAGACAGCACAAGGTAGTTTCAATTCTTGCGCACTGCACTTCCAAATATTGCAACAAATAAGCAACAAATAAGCATACCATATTTCAAGTCATTCCTACTTAAGATGACAAAGTTATGCTCTGGACAAGCAAAAAATGCTATAAAAATGAAGATCTAGGGGGGAATAACAATCATGCATACCGAATTTGAAGATGTTCAGACAAGAGATGACAAAGTTATATTCCAGACAAGCAGAAAATGCTGTAAAAATGATGATCAAAGGGAAATAACTCAAAGACAGCATGAGGTAGAGTTATGGTTCTTTTGCACTGCACTCCATATTATTGCAACAAACATAAATGCCAAGTTTCAAGTCAATCGGACTGGAGATGACAAAGTTATGCTCTGGACAAGCAGACAATGCTGTAAAAATGATGATCAAAGGGAAATAACTCAAAGACAGCATGAGGTAGAGTTATGGTTCTTCCGCACTGCACTCTGTATTATTGCAACAAACACAAATGCCAAGTTTCAAGTCAATCGGACAAGAGATGACAAAGTTATGCTACGGACAAGCAGAAAATGCTGTAAAAATGACGATCAAAGGGAAATAACTCAAAGATAGCATGAGGTAGAGTTATGGTTCTTTCACACTCCACTCCGTATTATCACAACAAACACAACTGCCAAGTTTCAAGTCAATCGGACTGGAGATGACAAAGTTTTGCTCCGGACAAAGAACTGGATGCCGCCCAGACGCCCGCCCGCCATGGGTGATCCCATAATACGGCCCGTCTTCAACGGGCGTATAATAACTCAAAAATTAAGCAAGCAAGAGTTATTATTCATGTGCACTGCAATCCCCCTTGATGAGATCTATCAACCCATGAAATTTGATAACCGTAGCTAGTATAGTTTTGGAGATATGCTCCGGACAAAATTCAAGTACGAAAAAATACAAAGGGCAATAACTCAAAAATTAAGCAAGCAAGAGTTATGATTCATTTGCACTGCACTCCCCCTTAATGAGATCTATCCACCCATGAAGTTTCATAACCGTAGCTAGCATAGTTTTGGAGATATGCTTAGGACAAAATTCAAGTATGAATATAAACAAAGGGAAATAACTCAAAAATTAAGTAAGCAAGAGTTATGATTCCTGTGCACTGCACTCCCCCTTGATAAGATCTATCCACCCATGAAGTTTCATAACCTTAGCTAGTATAGTCTTGGAGATATGCTCCGGACAAAATTCAAGTATGAAAAATAACAAAGGGCAATAACTCAAAAATTAAGGAAGCAAGAGTTATGATTCCTGTACACTGCAATTCCCCCTTGATGAGATCTATCCACCCATGAAGTTTCATAACCGTAGCTAGTATAGTTTTGGAGATATGCTCCGGACAAAATTCAAGTATGAAAAACAACAAAGGGCAATAACTCAAAAATTAAGCAAGCGAGAGTTATGATTCCTGTGCACTGCACTCCACCTTGATGAGATCTATCCACCCATGAAATTTCATAACCGTAGCTAGTATAGTTTTGGAGATATACTCCGGACAAAGAATGGGGACGCCGCCCGCCCGTCATCCCACCCGTCCGCCACGGGTGATCCCATAATACATCCCGTCTTCAACTGGCGTATAAAAATGATTCCAGGTGAAAAATCTAAAATGACCCTTTTATAAACAATACATTATATTTCATGTGTCTATTTTTAGAAATGTTATGGGTAAAGAAATGTCGTAATTTAAGCTGGGGGGAATTATTTCCCCGTCACAGTGAATATTTTCCTCCTGCCGAAAATCTCAAACTACTTTTTTAAGTTTTTAAGTTTTAAAAGTGGCATTCGTTGACAAAATAATCAGAGGAAATATAATATATAGTTTATTTCATCAGCTTGTGGTTAATATGGGGAAATATTTGCCTCAAAAGGGAAAGGTCCGCGAAAATAACTCGTGCCTTGCGGCACTCGTTATTTTCGCATACCGTTCCCTTTTTTGGCAAATATTTCCCCATATTAACCACAAGCTGATGAAATAAACTCTATATATTAACAGTTATAGCCCCATGCTCTTTCCATTCTTTTTTTCCATTTTCTTACACAGGATAGAAAATCATCAAGATTGAGTGAGGAAAAATAAAATCGAAGAAATCAATAGGAAATTGATGTGGCACATTTCATTTAGGGAGATTCCATCTTAATAACAGTCTACATCAAAATTAGAAGAAGAGGTGGAGAGATGCATATGCATAGTAAGAAGTTAATAAGGTATCAAAGATGGTGTTAAAAAGCAGCGTTGAGCAAACCAATGGACACTCTTCTGGGTAGATATATGTTCTGGGTGCAAGTTTTTTTTTTATATTTCAAGACATTCCTGCAGTATACAAATCACTTCACACCTCATCAACATATTTTCCGGCTTACCTCGAAATATAGTGCATATAGTGGGTTTTTGGTAATTATCCTATTGATTAACTCTTTACCACATGACAAAAAAGTGAACTTGTCTAAATTAAACAAGGTTGAATTACACTATGGAACATGAAAGCATTTGCATACAACAAATTAAATGTGGCTTATTTGAGATTTTTCTTTGGCAGGGTAGAAAACATTGTGGGAAAAGAAGAAAATGCTGGTTATAGCATTATCTTTTTTACCAACAATGTTTATTAAAATCTTCTTTTTCAAGGTTGTCAAAACATAGGGTTGTTAGTCAAAGGGTTGGGGGTTAACATGTTTTGGAAAAAAATTGTCGCATGCAAGGAAAGTTACAGTAATTTGTCATTTTCTGTACATTTCCTGAAAACAGGGAGGAGATGATGGTGACATTTTGTGTTCCCTGTCTAACAGCTAAATCACGCCTTTCTGGTACCATTCACATCTAAATAACAGTTCACATCCCATGTCTGAATGACAAATGACCGTTTTCCTAGATTTGTGACAGTGATTTAGAATTTCCCTACAGCATGTAGTAATCCTGAAAGTGCCTTTCAAAACTTCATTTGCCTCTTCCACCAGTTATATCTTGCTACTTATATTATCCTTTTTCTGTAAGAATGTTTTCAAAGTCATTTGCTGGAAAGTTGTCTCAGGAGGCAATGAGTTATCCTATAATCTCACTTCTATCCTCTCGACTTCTCATGAAAGTTGGTGACGTAAAACCACTTTATGCCACAGCACAAGGAGTCCTGTGGCGTCATTCCAATTGAGAGAGAGATTGATTTTTACCAGCTATAGAAAAATTTCTGGGGAAAAGGTTTCCCCTGGCAGAATTGTATAATTCAATTTACCTCTAGCAATGCTGACTAAACATAAATAATGTCCAATTCCCTTCCGGTGTAATCTATTTGATCCAATGACACAACAGTCTACTTCAGCTCTCCTGTATAAGGCTGAGAAGACATCTTTCTAACCCTTAAAGCACCAAATAAACATTATCTAAATTTTTCATCATGATAAAATATGCAAATAACTGCAGTGTCAAGGCTCCTATGGTCCAGAATGGTTCATTGTGGCAAGATGTTTAAAAGATCAGACTGCATTTTTGTGTGGCCTGATCTTCACCATTACTGGCAGCACTGTCATCTAAAGTTGTGGAAGGCTTTTTAACCCTGTACCAAACAATCCCTGGTTTTTACGACCCTGAGATAGAAGCCTTTTGAAAACATTGTGGGAAAAGGAGAAAATGCTGGTAACCAGCATTTTCTCCTTTTCCCACAATGTTTTCTACCCTGCTGGAAACTAATTTCAATTTTCGAGTTACGTTCATTTTGTCGTCTGCAAGTGCTTTCAATTTGGACCAGTCTAAAATTTTGTTGTGTGGTAAAGAGTTAAGGGATAACCCTAATTCGCTTGGCACTATTTCATCTGCTTTTTTCTTTTTCACAGTATTGATCAAAACCCATTTTTTAAAGGTTTTCATGTAACACTGCAAAATGTAAGTTACTTGTATTTAGAAAAGGGAATAAAATCATATAGACATTCTTTTTTTAAATCACTCTGAATGAAAAAAAAAAGCAGATATAATAAAATGTAACCTGGACAAATTTTCCATAAAGAAATACATGGCTTCTTGAAAAAGTAATCAGGTTTAATTTCTATTCTAACATGACACATGAATTCGGCTCTATAAACACAGTGCAAAGAAAATGTGGTAAAATCTACGTCATTCTATATAGAGTGACGTCATTCTGTATAAAGTAAGTCGCCAATGGCTGTTCTATATCTTCGCCCTCAGATATTTTATCAATGAAAGTCACTTCATGTAAACAAATCGTCATTTTCCGCTCCTTGACCAAGGAGGAAGGAAAATCCTCAAGAATTTACCGATATTAACTGTTTTGATAAAAATTGACAACGATGGAAGTATTTAAAATGTTACCAGTAAACATATATAAATCATGTGTCTTTTCAAGTTGAAGGTTAGTTCAAAACTGACGGGTGTTGCATTGGAAATGGGATTGGGAGTGGGTGGAGTAATACTCAGAGCATTCGAAGGAACCACAGCTCCAATGATTGACAATACATTCATTCTTCATTGTCCTTTGAAAGGGAGAAACTATAAAAGCAAAACGGTGCATTTTTTTATGATGTGTTTGATGCCTAAAGTGTTATTGAAATTTTGATTCTTTTCATATTTACCGACTGGGCAGTGGGGTTTTGTTTTGGTAAGTAAGTGGAACAGCCATGGTTTATTCAATGGAATATTATCCGCATCCTCGTTTTTACACTAAGTATGAGCTTGTTTTCCTTTGAATAAGAACTGGTCATGTTAGAATCGAAATAATCTTCTTTCTATGGTGGTTCATCATTTAATAAACCACATTGTGAGTTATGAGGCAAAATGAATAAACCACTCGGGCTATTGCCCTCGTGGATTATTTATCGTGCCTCTTAACTCACAACTGTGGTTTATTGAACGATAAACAACGATAGAAAGAGGATTATTTCTTAATTAAGAAATGCATTGCAGTTTGACTAGAGAGCCAAATAAAATTCTAAGCAAGAGCGGCAAATTGTCGCAAGATATGCCCGTCCCACCGCCAGTTGTCAAGGGGGGATAATAATCGTAAAGGGCCGGTAGAGGAAAATAGTAGTGCAGCAGAAATCATGTAAGTGATTGGAATAGGCATGAATGTCTCCTCTAATGTTAAGGAAACATGCATATAAAGTTTCAGCTCATTCCAACATGAAAAGACAAAGTTATATTGTAGAGAAGCATGAAAAGCTGTAAAAAAAAATAATGAATAATTCCAAAAGGGCATTAGGTAAGGTTAGGGCTCCAGTGCATTGCACTTTTCGTAACTGCAACAAACATGTTTACCAAGTCTCAAGTCAATTTGACTTGAGGTGACAAAGTTCCGTTCTGGACAAGCAAGAAATACTGTAAAAATGAAGATCAAAGTGGAATTACTCAAAATCCACGCTAGGTAGAGTTATTGTTCTTGCACACTGTACTCCGTAATATTGCAACAAACATGCATACCAAGTTTGAAGTTGTTCTGACTTGAGATGACAGTTATATTCCGGACAAGCACTAAATGCTGTAAAAATGACAATCAAATGGAAATAACTCAAAGACAGCACGAGGTAGAGTTACAATTCTTGCGCAATGCACTTCCAAATATTGCAACAAAGAAGCATACCATATTTCAAGTCATTCCTACTTAAGATGACAAAGTTATGCTCCGGACAAGCAAGAAATGCTATAAAAATGAAGATATGGTTCTTGTGCACTGCACTCTGTAATTTTTCAGCAATCATGCATACCAAATTTGAAGATGTTCAGACTAAAAATGACAAAGTTATATTCCGGACAAGCAGAAAATGCTGTAAAAATCACAATTGAAGGGAAATAACTCAAATACAGCATGAGCTAAAGTTATGGTTCTTTCACACTGCACTCCGTATTATTTCAACAAACACAAATGCCAAGTTTCAAGTCAATCGGACTGGAGATGACAAAGTTATGCTCCAGACAAGCAAGAAATACTGTAAAAATAAAAATCAAAGTGGAATTACTCAAAATCCATGCTAGGTAGAGTTATTGTTCTTGTGCACTGTACTCCGTAATATTGCAACAAACATGCACACCAAGTTTGAAGTCGTTCTGACTTGAGATGACAAAGTTATATTCTGGACAAGCAGAAAATGCTGTAAAAATGACGATCAAAGGGAAATAACTCAAAGACAGCACGAGGTAGAGTTATGGTTCTTTTGCACTGCACTACGTATTATTGCAACAAACACAAATTCCAAGTTTCAAATCAATCGGACTGGAGATGACAAAGTTATGCTCCAAACAAAAAACTGGACACCGCCCGCCCAGACGCCCGCCTGGATGCCTGTACGCCATGGGTGATCCCATAATACGTCCCGTCTTCGACAGGCGTATAAAAATAATCAGTTTTTTCTTGAATTGTAGTCACTGTGAAACTTAACGGCTAAAAGGGACAATATCTGACTGCAAGACCCCCTCATTTTCACGATAGTTTGTGTAAAAACAACTCACAAACAAGAGGGCCATGATGGCCCTGAAGTCGCTCACCTGAGTCTTTTGACCATACATGACCCATTTCTAATCTCTTCCAGGACATAATGACAAACATTCTGACATACTTTAATTAGTATTGGACTTAAAATATGGCCTCTAGAGAAAGGCATAGCAGCAAGAAAAGATAACCATGTTAAATTTTCATGAAGAAATATACAGCAGTACAAGGTTGACAAACAAAATTTCCTGAAGTAAAAAGACAGTAGTTAGACAAGGAAACCAGGCTAAACTTTTATAAAGCAACGCAAAATAGATGAACAAGATAACTAGGTTAAATTTTCACAAAGCAATGCATGGCAGTTTAAGACAATGCACAGTACTTATAGAGTTCTAGGGCCCGTATTCACCAACCATTCTTTAAGAACATTCTTTGTCTTATTCTCTAAGATTTTCTAAATTTCAATGTAACACAACTTCTAATTGGCTAACTTGCTTGCTTGTGTTTAACACCGTTTCAAACATTACTTTAGTTATATCGCGGCAGCCAGTGTTTCTATCCATGCTTTCCTGGAGTTCCTTTTACCAGTACTCTGCACAATATTCTTTCCTTTCTAAACAATGGTCAGTGGTGATATCTGATTGGCTAAATCAAATAGTTTAGCAGAGCTAAATTTAAGAAACAAGTACACACAGTTTGACAAGATAGCACTACTAATTTTTCACACAGTAATGCACAGTAGTAGGACAAGATAGCTTGTTTAAATATAGGGTGTAGGACAAAAGCCCACTGCGGCAATAGCTTACTAGACAATAGCCCACTAAGACAATTGCCCACTTATATGCATTAAATTATGCATTCAATTAGGAAATTGAGAATCCAACAACAAATTTCAAATATATGTATTCATAAGACAAAAGTGTAGACTCTTTTTCTCAGATATTTCTGTTAAAAAAAACAGCAGATCCAGATCTGAGGGATTTTTTACCAGCACTACTTTTTACCTACCGGTTAGTTTTATTTGGTAGACACAGGGTGTAAATGAGCAAAGACACAAACAAAGGAATGCATATATATTTAACATACACAGATATAAAATGATCAAATTTGATTTTTGAACCCTTTTTGATAAGCAGTGGGCTATTGTCCTCCCTGCCAAATTTAGCAGTGGGCTTTTGTCTGGCGGGCTATTGTCCAGTGGGCTATTGTCCCAGTGAGCTATTGTCTGTTTCCCCTTAATATCATATAGCAATGCAAGCAGTTAGACAAGCTAGCAAAACGAATTTTTCACACAAAAATGCACAGTAGTTGGACATGGTGCATTGCTTTACATCACAGAGCAGTGCAATCAGTTAGAAAAGATATCACTACCATTTTTTCACAAAGCAATGAACAGTAGTTGTACAAGATAGCTTGGCTAAATATCATAGAGCAATGCAAGCAGTAAGACAAGATATCACTGCCATTTTTTCACAAAGCAGTGAACAGTAAATGTACAAGATAGCTTGGCTAAATATCACAGAGCAGAGCAAGCAGTAAGACAAGATATCACTACCATTTTTTCACACAGCAGTAAACAGTAGTTGTATAAGATAGCTTGGCTAAATATCATAGAGCAATGCAAGCAGTAAGACAAGATATCACTGCCATTTTTTCACAAAGCAGTGAACAGTAAATGTACAAGATAGCTTGGCTAAATATCACAGAGCAGAGCAAGCAGTAAGACAAGATATCACTACCATTTTTTCACACAGCAGTAAACAGTAGTTGTACAAGATAGCTTGGCTAAATATCATAGAGCAATGCAAGCAATAAGACAAGATATCACTTCCAGTTTTTTTTCACACAGCAGTGAACAGTAAATGTACAAGATAGCTTGGCTAAATATCACAGAGCAGTGCAAGCAGTAAGACAAGGTATCAGTACCATTTTTTCACACAGCAGTGAACAGTAGTTCTACAAGAAAGTTTGGCTAAATATCATAGAGCAATGTAAGCAGTAAGACATGACAGCAAAGTGAATTTTTTACACAAAGCATAGGGGTTGGACAAGATAATCTGGCTAAATTTTCAAAAAGCAATACACTTCATTAGCCTTTTACCAAACAATCCAAAGCTTTCATGGCCCTGAGGTAAAAAGCTTTCGAAAATAATATGGGAAAGGGGGAAAATGCTGGTACCCCACTTTTTCTCCATTTTCCACAATGTGCTCAGCCCTTACAAAGACAGCCCTGGTAGCTCAGTTGGTAGCATACAGGACTTACGAAAAGTGGGTCGCTGGTCCAATCCCCAGCTCAGCCAATTTCTTTCCGAGGACTGATGATAGTAATTGTGACAGGATTCATTCCTCTCTCATCTCTGACCATTGTGTTGACAATGGTTATATGGGAAAGCAGCCAGTGGCTTGGAAAGAATATTGTGTGGAGTACTGGTAATAGTAACTCCAGGAAAGCATGGATAGGTGCACTGGCTGCAGCGATATAACTGAAATAATGTTGAAAACTGTGTTAAACACAATACAACCAACAAACAACCTTACACAGACAAAATTCATCATTTGACCCATATTTAATTCATCATTTACAAATGCGTCTAATTTGGACAAGTAATAAATTTTGCTTTCTGGAAAAGAGTTAAGACAAGAGCCAAAGCTGAAACTCATACAGAATTAGTCAAGATTGGAGGGCTTTATGTTTCAATTTTAGTTCAATCAATAACTGAAGAGTCTTGGAATCAAATTACAAGCATCATAAAATTTTTGAAATGCATGTTGTCTGCTTCAGTAAATACTGCAGAAAGCAGGCCAATGTCCTGATAGGATTTTCAACAGATTCAGGAGACTCAAACAGTCAGTTTTACCTTTGAGTACAAGAAAAAGACATAAGAACATCTTAACCCTTAACTCTTCACCACACAATTCCAAGTTTTAACAACCCTGAGAAAGAAGCCTTTTGAAAACATTGTGGGAAAAGGAGAAAGTGCTGGTAACCAGCATTTTCTCCTTTTCCCACATTTTTTTCTACCTTATCAGAGACAAAACCTATAATTTTAGCCACTTTTAAATGGTGGTCTCCAAATGCTTTCACTTTGGACAAGTCTACATTTCTGTTGTGTGGTAAAGACATTGTATACAGATAAAAGATCAGACTGCAAGTTCTGTGCAGTCTGGTGTTGATTTACACTGGACGAAAAGACAACTATAGTAGTGAAAGGTACTTTAAGTATTAACTTAGTAAGATTTTACTCAGATATTGTGAGCTGTTCTGCCAGAATGTCTGACACATTAGCACTATTCTAATTTTCAAATGGAAGAAAGCCTTTCATTTCCATTGAAAAGCTTATTATGGTAATGTAGTCTGCTTTTCACCTACATGGTCCATGGAGAATATGCATTTCAAATGGATCTAATAGTCTTATTTCCATACTTCCTTTCTTTGAATTAGACTTGCATTCCTCTCTGTATGTCAATTTTGATCAAATAACCATAACTATCAATCTCAATTATTTCATTACCAAACAATCCCATATATCACCTACTGTGAGGAAGGTTTCCGATAACATCATAGGAAAAGGAAAAAATGCTGGTAACCAGCAATTAACTCCAATCATACATTAAACAAAAGATCTCAAAACAGCAGACAGTGCAGATCCTAGATCAGACTCCACATTCTATGTGATCTGATCTTGACCAACACTACCTACAAACACACTTAAAATCTCACTAAGAGAGTTTAGAGTTAACTCTTTCCTTGCTTTAGAAGACAAAAGAATCTATGTGGACAGTATAAAGCAAAATCAGACTGCACAATATATGCAGTCTGGTCTTTGATCTGCAATCTACAACTGTATTCTAGACTATGACCAAAATGTCTCTTCATTTTAAACTGTAAATTTGTAGTCATTATCAAATAATTCAATATCAATTTTTTTCATGAACACTGGCAAGTTCCGATTGGTTGAAAATTTTTTTTCATAGCTCCATGAAAAAAAATAAGCAATGCCAGAACTACTTTTGCAGTCAAACTAATGTAAACAGACATGTACGAGATTTCATAATGTTTTTCTTCGAGTCCAAAGTTCAAATTGCTAGCAGAATTTTTTTTTCTCTGAATATTGAAAAAAAGTATCCAACAGTAAATTCAAAGAGAGCACTTAAAACTCATTGTCACTTTGCTGGGTTCTAACAATCTTGTTTTCAACTTAATTCTAGCGTATTGAACTTCTAATAATAAATCTACTAAATCTGCAAATTTTTGATACTATAATGACGTCACGAATTTACGTCATTTTTATGTCATGAATGAGCAGTTTTACCGCACTATGAAATATGAATGAAATGGACATTAAATAAATACACAGTGTTGGATTTACAAAAAAAAGCACTTAGTATTATTTAAGTGCATATTAGTTGTCTGTGATATTGAATTATATGGAATGAAGAGAATTTCTTTTTGTTTTCATGGAGGTATGAAAAAAAAACCTAATCACACTGTATGAAACCGCAAAGCGGTTTCATACAAAAGTGTGATCAGGTTTTTTTGGTTGTCAACGAGTTAAACAATACCTTCTTGTATCTTTCCTGGAAATGCAAATAAAGTCACACCCACATTTATCACTTTGACCTGTATTTTCCAGGTCCATATTTTCTTGTAAAATAAATATCAATAAAGACTTAAAGTGACTAAATCTCCCTGAAAAGTTTAACATTTTACCAAACAACTAAATTCTGGACTAGACCAAATTGAAACCATCTGCAGACAACATAATTAAATGCAGCTCAAGTGATAATTTCTGTCTTTGATGGGGTAGAAAACATTGTGGGAAATGGAGAAAATGCTGGTTACCAGCATTTTCTCCTTTTCCCACATTGTTTCTAAACCCTTTCAGGCCAGGGTCGTTAAAACTTGGGACTGTGTGATAAAGGGTTAAACTAGTGAAGTCTGCCATAAATCACTGGTACAATAATTTTCTTCTCCATGAATCAGACACATCTATTATAATTAGGGGCATCATTTCCATTGTTTGTGTCACAAAATGTATTTTCAGAACCTTTTAAATGAAGACAATCAATACACTAATGGCCTCAGTCTTTCCTCTTTAATCTTTTCTAAAGAAGTTTTACACTGAAATTGCTTATTTGAATAATGCCAAATAAATGAAACAAACTTTCTCAGTCAGAAAAACAGACCAATTTGAAAGGTTACTTTAGCCAGAATAATTCTCAAAATCGCTGGAAGTAAAGATCAAGATCAGATTGCACCTTCTGTGACTTAAAAGTCCAAAAAATTGTTGTATAGTATAGAGTAAAACTAAACTAAGTTTTCTGTAAATACTAAAATTCAAATCATTAACCATCAACCCTTTACCAAACAACAAGAATATAGACTGGTCAAAATTGAAAGCATTTGCAGATGACAAATTAAAGGTGGCTCAAATGGCAGAAATTGTCCTTAATAGAGTAGAAAACATTGTGGATAAAGGAGAAAATGCTGGTTTCAGAAGGTCTCTTTCCCAAGGTCTTTGAAACCTAGGATTGTTTGGTAAAGGGTTAACCTAACAATCCAGTGTTTCTTAAAACAACTTATAAAAACATGGTAGGAAAAGGAGAAAATGATGGCAACTAGCATTTTCTGCTTTTTCAATCATGTTTCTATCCTTTCAAGGACAAATGCCATCATATTGTCAACATCCTATTTGTTGTTTACAAAATTTAATGTTTTAACTCTCAAAGTGCTTTTCAAGAGAGTTGCCTTTGCAGCCAGTGTTGATCAAGATCAGACTCCACAAGACATGCAGTCTGATTTTTAATTGACACTGTCTGCTTTCCTGAAACAATATAAACACCATCATAATATTGCAATTACTTGGGTCTTATTTGTAGACTTTTAAAACAAGAGGGCCATGATGGCCCTGAAGTCGCTCACCTGAGTCTTTTGACCAAACATGACCCATTTTCAATCTCATTTGAGATATTATGACAAACATTCTACCAAGCTTTCATAATTATTGGACTAAAGATTTGGCCTCTAGCTTGTACACAAGCTTTATTCTAGAATTTCCCTCTGTGACCTACTTTTTAGCCAAACATAGCCCATTTTCCCATTGTAGATATTATCAAAAGAAAGATTCTGACCACCTTTCATACGGATTGGACAGAAAATGTGGCCTCTAAAGTCTGCACAAGGTTTTTTAAAGATTTGACATAGCGACCTACTTTTTCACCCAATGTGACCTATTTTCAATTTCATCATATTGATCATCAAGTGAAACATTGTGACTAATTTTCGTAAGTATTGGACAGAAAATGTTGACTCTAGAGCTGCACAAGCTATTTTAAAGATTTGACCTGGTGACCTAGTTTTTGACCCAATGTCACCCATTTTCAAACTCATACAAGATATCATCAAAACAAACATTCTGACCAAGTTTCATGAATATTGCACTGAAAATGTAACCTCTAGAGTGTACATAAGGTTTTTTTAAGATTTGACCTAGTGACCTAGTTTTTTGACCTGATGTGACCCATTTTCAAACTCGTAAAAGAAATCATCAAGACAAACATTCTGACCAAGTTTCATGAGTATTGTACTGAAAATGTGGCCTCTAGAGCATACACAAGGTTTTTCTAAGATTTGACCTAGTGACCTAGTTTTTGACCCGACAAGACCCATTTTCAAACTTGTCTGAGAATATCATCAAGACAAACAATCCGACCAACTTTCAAGAGTTTTGGACTGAAAATGTGGCCTCTAGAGCTAGAGATTTGACCTGGTAACCTAGTTTTTCACCCTACATGACCCATTTTCTGACTTGTCCAAGATATCATCAAAACAAACATTCTGACCAACTTTCAAAAGTTTTGGACTGAAAATGTGGCCTTTAGAGTGTACACAAGGTTTTTGTAAGATTTGACCTAGTGACCTAGTTTTTGACCTGACACGGCCCATTTTTGAACTCGTCCAAGCTATCATCAAGACAAACATTCTGACCAACTTTCAAAAGTTTTGGACTGAAAATGTGGCCTCAAGAGCGTACACAAGATTTTTCTAAGATTTGACCTAGTGACCTAGGTTTTGACCCGACATGACCCATTTTCATACTCGTCCAAGCTATTATCAATACAAACATTCTGACCAAGTTTCATGAGTATCAGACAGAAAATGTGGCCTCTAGAGCGTACACAAGGTAAAAGTTGACGACACATGACGGACACAGCACGATCACAAAAGCTCACCTTGAGCACTTCGTGCTCAGGTAAGCTAAACTAGAGGCGCTTGAGCGCCTGTATCGCTCCACAGGCCTGATATTTCTGTAATGGCGAAAGGAAGTTTTTAACAATTATCATTCAATCCTGCATTTTAGCTCACTGAAGAAACAATTTGGTAGACAACCACCATAGGAACTTACCTGCAAAACAACAATGAAATCCAATGAATAGTTTTAGAGAAGAAATTTTTCAAAGATTTTACTTTATACCATAAAAGGAAAATGAGTCTCCCATAAAAGCCATGTTTTTTGACAGATCTTTTTTTTTTTAAGGAATTCTGTAAACCTGTATCTAAGGAACATTCCTGCAAAATAATAATGCTATCCAAATAGCGGTTTGGGAGGAGAAGATTTTTAAAGGTTTTTTACTTTGGTTGCCATGGCAACCAGAATTCTTCATGGAACACAATTATTTGAAGGAATTTGAAAGAGGACCACCAAAGGAACATTCCTGTGAAATTTGGTAAAAATCCAGTCAACAGTTTCTGAGGAGAAGTTTTTTAAAGAAAAAGTTTACGGACGCACGCACGGACAAACGAACGGACGCACACACGCACGCACGCACGACGGACACAACGCCATGACAATAGCTCGCTGGCCTTCGGCCAGTGGAGCTAAAAAACTGCTGGGTTTACTAGGCACTCCAGGGGTTTATATGAAAGTGTCTAAAATCTTGTTGTCTGGTCAAAAATTGAGGCTGCATATCTATAGCTACCTTTGTCCTCTTTGGGGAAACAAGTATTATCATGATCGATCCTGATATGAAATCCAAGAATGCAGGCACTTCTGTGCAGCTCACAGTGGCTTGGGTACATCTGGCCATCGGACCCACACACAGGTTTGTTGTGTCCATCACAGAAATCTGGCTGACCACACAGGCAGAGTCCAAACTTGCACATACGTCCAGCTGAACAGTCCCCATCCAACTTGCAGGACTCTGAATGGTAAAAGGGAAACTAGAATTAACTGTAAGGGAATAAGATTGGTATTATTTGTCTTTCATACGAAAGAAAACATTGTGGGAACAGAAGAAAATGCTGGTTACAGGCATTTTCTGCTTTACCCAAATGTTTACAAAAACCTTTTTCCTAGGGGACATCAAAACACAGGTCTTTTTGGAAAAGGGTTAAAAACAATATTTTCCTTGAACTCTTTACCAAACAATCCTGTGTTTTAAAGACCCTAAACAAAAAAAGGCTTTTGGAAGCACTATGGGAAAAGGAGAAATGCAATGCCAGCATTTTCTCCTGTTTCTAAAATACTTTGTACTTTTTAGCAGCCAAATTATATTATTTAACCCACATTTCATATGTCTTTTGCAAATGCTTTTAATATGGCCAAGTCTAAAATTTTGTGGGCTGGTGAAGGGTAAATGTTTATTCCTGGGTATAATGTGATCTTAAATACCAATCAAAAATTAATAGAAGAGATACAAAGGGAAAACTATGTTACTTGAGTTGTACTACAACTCTTTACTACATGACAAAATGGTAGACATGTTCAAATTGAAAGCAATTGCAGACGACAATTTAATTGTTTCTGAAATAATGAGATTTGTCTTCAAAAAGGTGGAAAACATTGTCGGAAAAAAAGAAAATGCAGTATTTTCTTTTTTCAACAATGTTTTCAAAAGGCTTGTTTCCCAGGGTCATCAAAGCACGGGAATGTTTGGTAAAGGGTTGAACAGAGAAGCATCTGCTTGAACCAAACAATTATTCTCTCTCAGTGTCTATAAAGGCTGTCACTTACAAGATCATAAAAATTTTACATTAAAATTGATTCGAGATAAATAAAATTCACTGTTGTCTTCAATATTGAAATAAAAGTCCTCACAATTCTTCTCAAGATTCAGCACCGAAAATGTCCTTGTCTGTCAAACTTTGATTTTATTCAGGTAAAGTTACAACAAAATGTCATTAAAAAAAACCCTAGGCCTGTATTCACTCAAAAAAAGTTCTTAATATCCTTCTTAACTTACATGTAATTCCCAAGAATTTTTTAACTTTCGAAGTAACAATTTCTAATTGGCTAAACCATAATTTTGCAAAACAGAGATGTGTTACTCTGTAAATGTAGAATAACATTCAGAATGAAATTTATTTAAATGGTTGGTGAATATGGGCCCAGAGTGACCAGTCCATAAGCTCAACTCTTTACCAAAGGACAGAATTTTGGACTTTGTCCAAAGTCAAAACATTTGCTCACAACAACTTAAATATGGCACTTATGATGAAATCATTACAAAATGTTGTAGGAAAAGGAGAAGATGCCAGCAACCAGCAATTTCTCCTTTTCCCACAGTGTTACCAAATGTTCTCTTTCTCAGGGTTATTAAAACTCATTATTGTGTGGGAAAGGGCTAGCTTGCTAAAATACCAATATAAGACTTTTTATACCCTTACCATAGGACATAACCAATGCAGCCTCGCAACTGCCCTTGGCCTTATTTGGCATCAAGCCATATGAGTTACTGATTTTTAATAAACTATGAAGAAATAGGTTACAACTGACTGCGACTTTACAGTAGAACAATTTTATATCAAGAAGACTAAAAGAAAATTAATCAGTTACATGTCATGGAACAAAGATAAACTCTTTGATGACACTATCCCTTGTATTTACACACACATGCTTCTTGAAACTTGTTATGAACAATTTATCCTCTTGCTACAATGTCCGCAGGAGTGGTCTATTGCAAGACAAAACAAAAGCATCTCATGTAAGTGCAAACGCTTGGCTGAAGTTCCCTTTTCAGTAAAAATTCTTACTTGCATATACGAGGGTTGTTCGATATGTAATGTGTATTGTACATTATCTCAAAAGCATTCCACTCAAATAGTGAAATGAACATTACATCCCTTCAAAATATTCTCCGCAGTTTGAAATACATAATTTCAATCTCTGAATCCATTTCTGAAATGCGTCACGGTACGCTGATTTAGGTAGACCTCTGAGGCACTGACTGATGGCTGAGCCAAGGGCTTGTCGAGATTTGTAACGACAACCAGATAAGAGACAGTATGGTGGGTGTGGCAAGACAGTAACCTTCTCCGACTTCAAAAATTGCTTCACAAGCTCAGATGTATGTGATGGAGCATTATCATGAAGTAGACGAACATGCCTAAATCCTGACACAGGGCGTCGTTTAAGATAATATTTCTTGACCTTTTTTAGT
Source organism: Hippopus hippopus (assembly GCA_946811185.2). Lineage (NCBI taxonomy): Eukaryota > Metazoa > Mollusca > Bivalvia > Cardiida > Cardiidae > Hippopus > Hippopus hippopus. Next base: position 38,768,344 of record OX328096.1, read on the forward strand.
ATAACAGTTCGGTAATACCGACCTGTAACAATTTTGCCCTTCGGCACCGGAATTTGTACGGCTATACCATCACATGAGAAGAATATGCAATAAAGAACCTTCTTTGTGCTTATGCTTCTTTTGGCAAACACAGGCCTCCTACCGTGTTTAGTTAGCCATATTTTGTTTCCAATTTTTCTTACTGGTTCGAAATAGTGAACCCATGTTTCGTCACCAGTAACAATGTTTGCAAATTGTCTTTGATTGAATTTGGGAAACATTTTGAGCAATTGCTTAGTGGTTTGTACTCGTACCTGTTTTTGGTCATCTGTCAATATATGCGGTATCCATCTGCCAGAAATTTTTCGTACTTTCAAAATACGCTTCAAAATGAAATGCACCCGCGACAGCGATATGCCAACAGCGTTGGCAATATCACGAATCGTGTATCTGCCATCACTTTCAATTATTTCCCTGACTTTTGAGACATTTGCCTTGCCTGTTACAGTCACAGGTTGGCCAGATTTTGCTGCATCTTTGACGGACTCTGTGCCAGTCAGAAATTTCTTTCTCCACCTATGAACTGTCTCATAAGATACCTTATCAGAACCATAAACTTCCCCCAATTCAGTAAAAATTTTGTGCAAACTTTTATATAAGCTCTAATTTCTTCAATATTCTTAATCCGTTTCCCAAACACTTTTACAACAGTGGTCAACGACTAGCTCTAATGAAATGACTATAAGTTTAAAACTATGTGGAGCTAAAGGCTCGTGTTTATACTGTTGGAAAGGTATTGAATAGAGCTATTCAAGCGTATCATCATCCACGAAATCGTTGAAAGCGTTATCGCGCTGTGGTACAATACACATTACATATCGAACAGCCCTTGTAAACCCTTAGAGTACCAAATAAAACCAGCAGAAGCATTTGTCCAAGAAATACGACCCAAATAGGGGCATTCCTGTGACAAAAATACTTTGGGTTACCTGCCTTTATTGTATGGGTTCCCTTTTTGATAGCAAAGAACTATTTTGAAGTTAATATCATCAGTGATAACAGAGTTATTAGGAAATGCCCAAGTTTTTGCATGATGACAAGGCAGACAATGATAGAGAGAGCCATGACAATGTCTTGAGAGGTGATGAGTTAAAATGTTCACTGGATACAAGCTTACAGGTAAATAGCAAGTGACAATGTTATTAAAATCATAAAAAAAAACTATCAGCTTTTCTTACCAAGGAAAGCAAGTAATATAAATATAAATGTTATAGGAAATTTAAACCATGCAGAGGAAGACAACTATTTGATTGTGCATTTATTCAAAATTTCACAATCCTCCTCAATAAACCTTAATTTGTTCAATGGCTACAAAGACAGAGTGAGAACAACAACATGTATGTATTTTACAACACCCTGACTCACCCACAGGTCTAGACTCAATATAGTTCCATGAGTTCAATTTTTGCTTCCACTGTGGAATGGCAGGCTGTGTCACTGTTGATCTGATGTCTTTCTGTGGTGTAGGAGGGTTTGGACTGGTGCTGGGCTCAATGTCTGTCTTTGGCATGATTTCAGGAACACTATCAGCCACCTTGATTTTAGTCTGTGGAGATTTACTTGTCAACTCTGCTGTTTTTGCGACTGGTTTTGCTTCTGTTGTTTGGACTTCTTTTTCTTTCAAAGCTGAGGTTTCATTTTCATCTTCTTTACTCTCTGGTTCCTCCGCAGCTGGCTGGTCTCCAAACATTCTTTCATATTGTTTAAACCAATCATAAGGTGTGCCAAAGTTTGCATTTTCAGCTGCTACTTCACTACTACTGTAGCTACTATCTCCATTTTCATCATAATAATCGTAGTATTCATATATTTCACTACTTTTGTCATGAGATTCACTATCTTTCTCTTCTTCTTGAGCATCATCATCATCATCTTCAACATCAAAATCATCATGGTCATCATCATCACCATCATCGTCTTCACTAGAATCAGGTGGTATTGTTGTTGCAATCTCAGGCTGTGTTGGAGTTACATTGTTATCAGCATTGTCAGTAATTGTTGCCACATTCTCTTTGAAGTCAGGATGTTCCTTGTAAAATTCATCCATGTTGAAATTGCTGGGTACTTGATCAACAGATCCAAGAAAGCTTTCATCCTTCTCTACTGGTTTTGTAGTAGTAGTTGATTTATCTTTTTTTGAGTTTTTCACAGACTTCCTTGCTGATTTTTTACCAGCCTTTCTTTTTTTATCGTGTTTTCCATGTCTACGAGACTTCTTCCCTGATTTCTGAGATTTTTGTTTAATTGCCATGGACTTTTCAGATCTTTGATCATTAGGAAGGGTTACCATGTCTTCATCTGGACTTTCAACCTGTTCAGCCTCCTCCTTTGAAACACTGGGCTGTTTGTCTTCAATTGTATCTGCTCCACCTTCTACTGGCAGCTCTACCAAATCAATTTTGCTTTTATCTTTTTCATCATCATCAGCTTTGTTTTTATCAATAACATTGTTATCCCCAACAATAGTCCCATCACCTTTTATATACCTATCATGCTCCCTGTTATATTTTTCATAATACTGTTCTAAGTTATCATTAGAAGCTTTATCTTTTTTACCTAGCTTGTCTGAGTATACCCCATACATATATCCATGTTCATTGGGATTGTCAACAAATGGCACAGGCTTCAGATCATCATAAAGGCCCTGGTGAGTCTGAAAAATATAACACAATGAACATGAACACTAACCCTAAACAGCATATCAAGTTTCTCCCATTATAAAATAGTGTTATAATTAGTACTGGCAAGGAAATGATAGGAGGTATGCATGAATGATCTGGTCATTACTAAACATATGAATCACTGGAAAAAATCATGTCAAACACAATTAGAAGTAATACACCATGATAAAACATAAATCACTGGCTAAGTTTTGCAAGCCAAAAATACATAATGGTACATGTACTTTGTCACACTTTCAGCACTAAAATGCCAAGGGCAAGCCAATATTCTCATGTCTAATAAATGATAAGCGTTGCAAAGTTATATGGGAAGCATAAAGTACCAGTCAGGCTACGAGGGGTGATCAGAAAGAACGTGGACCAGCTCGTTATCTTGAAAACTACTTCACGTAGGAGTACGAAAAATTGCACAGATGAGCATTAATTAATTGGTAACCGACTTAAGCTTTCAAATGTCGTCTTATTTAAGTAGGTAAAGTGTGACGTCATTTTAATGACGTCATATACCGCATTAGGATACAGGGGTCAAACTTTACTAATTGTATTTTAACATGCGATGAAACAATGGTACACTTTAACGAGGCAGAATCTGAACAACAAAGCAGTGTATAGAAACATCCAACCTTGCCTTCCGCTGTTAAAGCCAAATTTTCTAATTCATTTGGTAAAGGTATGTGCATCATGTTTCTCTATTCTCCCCTTTTCTTCTTAATCATGTTATATCAATACATACTACAGCCAATGCTGAGTTGTATGCCCACAATACCCAAATAAATTTCACAAACACCATACGAAAAAAAATAGCTAAAAGTCCTGCGGAGTGACGTCATTTTACACCATTATAAAAGCCACACTTGTACAGGAAACTTCGCAAAAACTATACATAGAAACACCAGCCAACCCATCCTATAATTTAGTCCTAACCCCTCGTGATCTCTGGCTATTTTCCGCAACAAAAGCAGAGAGAAACTAGAACTTGTTTTTCTACAAAAAAACAGATGCCTCCCCCCTTTTTGGTGTCAGAAGGATTAATAATCCATGATAAAGTGAATAACATTTTCTCCCAGATTTCTATTGCGAACACGAAATTGTACGTAAAATGAGTAAGGAAAATAATCAAAGGGAAGTAACTCAAAAAATATACAAGCCAGAGTTATGGTTCTTGTGCATGACACTTTGTCTCATGGTGCTTTACAAACATGTGAAGTTTTATCAAAATATCTTAAAAGGTTTTCGAGTTATAGAGCGGACACGATTTGTGACGGACAGACAGACAGACAGACAGACCCACGGGGAAAAACAATATGTCTCCTGACCCTAACGGGGGGAGACATAATTAACCCTCACTATGACCAGGTCCTTAAGAGTAATGTCACAGGACGCACTCGCGCACGTGTATCGTGCATGGCAACCAAGAATGAATAAGTGCATGGAATTCGAAGGAGGTTACATTCAAAAACAGAAAACATTACAACTTGATTTTTATAACAATATTCTGATACAGGCCCTGGTCCATGTTCTTTTTTATCACCCCTCGTAAAAACATAATACACAGGAGGCCAAATCCTGTGAAATCATGAATAAGACCTCCAAAATTATATTACATGCTTTACTGAAGCATTGTTGTCCAAGACTACTGCTTAACCTTTTTCCATACAATAAATTTTAAACCCTTAATAGTTGGAAACATCTGAGGGCTATAAATTTAAAACTGCTACATAAGAATAGAAGTTTACAGAAAGGGTAGAAAACATTGTGGGCAAAAGAACAAATGCTAACTACCAGCATCTGCTCCTTTTCTAACAATGTTTTTGGAAACCTTCTTTCATAGGGTTGTTTAAGCTTGTGACATCATTAAAGCCATCATAGACCTTTATGTTACTCTCTCCATTTACAATCCAGTCCTGTCTGTACATATTATATGTAGCCTATAGTAAGATAATAACAAAAGAACCACATACAGGTGCCAATGCTCCACTGTAGTTGCTTTTAGTGAAAATTCTAAATCGAAAAAGAGACACTGCTGTGTCAAAAATATTTTGTTTGTTACCTGCCCCCGTTGTATGGGTTTCCCTTTAAATATTTAACAACTAGTCCAAATTTGAAGTAAATATCTTTGAACAGTTATGACAGAGATACTATAAAATGTCAAAGTTTTGGAAAATTGTAAGTAAAAAATGGGACATAACTGTGTCAAAAATATTTTAGATGGTAACATGTCCCTGTTGTATGGGTTAGCCTTTTGACAGTTAACAACTAGTTTGAGATTGAAGTAAATATCTACTGTAACAACAGATATACCTTAAATGTCAAAGTTTTTGCACCACAACAATGCAGACGACAACGCAGACGATGATGCCAGAGCCATGACAATACCTAGATGTTTTCTTCAAAAACAGCCAAGCTAAGAATCATCTTCAACCTATTCCCATTGGTTATAATATGGACTTGCTGTGAGTTTATTCTGTTACACCATCATCAAAGAACATATCTATTGCAAGATCAAAGTAATCCTTTTAGAGGGCAAGCTACCATTTTCATATTAGAACTGTAATGGCTTTACAGCTGTTTACATACTTTCTGTCCCACCATGGAAAGGAAGTATTTTCCACTTCAGTACCTGACTTTTAACAAACTGAAAGCATCTTTAATTACTTAGTAGACAATACAGATAAAAAGCAGACAATACAGATGAAAATCAAAGTGCACAAAATGTGCACATATGGTAAGACATCCTATGTGGGGCAAAGACATTTGACTGTATCATAATCCTTTACATCCAAAAACATGGATAATCAACATAAAGGTTTGGTATATGAACATATATGAAGAAAATGTGGCAAAAGGAGAAATTGCTTATAACAAGCAGTTTCTCCTTTGGCCACAGTAACTTCAAAGGTGGTCCTTTCAGACAAAAGGTTGTCTGCAGAGGATAATGTTTTTTTTAATAATTTCTCAATGATTATATCAATCTTTACACTGCTATTGATTTAATGTGACCAAATTACAGCAAAACTTTAAATGCTATCCATACCAACAGCAGTTTTTTGAAACATTTTAAATTTTACAAGACTTTTGAGTTATTCAATAAATGGTTATCTGGGTAATGGAGCAAAGCTACCACCGATCATAAAGTGCTTTCAAGAGCTTTGTCCACAAAGGGATAGCTTTGTTTCATGTACAAATACATTTAGTTAAAATATCAATTGTTAGTAGTATTCTTGTGAACAAGTTCAATGAAGTCAACCATACAGTATTGGACTCTACTAAATCCAAGTTATCAGTGGACATATTTAAAAGAAAATATGGACAGACAAGGCTAGTCGTAGTCCCAACCAAAAAGATCATGCTACCCATTTGAAAGTTAGCAAGTGCTCAAGTGAAATGATGAATTGAACAGTGTTGGTCCTTTACTTGGCTCTAGACATTTCCTGAGATTGTAAGTGATAACCTTTAAAAGCCTTTTTGTTGTTGAGTATGAGCCTGAATTTCCAGCAAAAAAGTGTGACAGTCAAACAAGTTGTTACAAAAACATCAACTTTCATCAGTGTTCACATCTATCTATATGTCAATACGTAAAAAAGTATCATTCTAGAGAATACCATATCAATACAATATGACACTACTAGAGTCTTTGGACACCCACTGCAGCAACAGAATAAGTCATTCATTACTCCTAGGACAGATGACCTGCAAAAACATTGTTTCTAACACGTAGTCATCCTGACTGTATTCATAAGGCCAGTTTAGTTTGGTTTATATTGGAGTTTAAAGGCATTTCAACAGTTTTAGTAATATCATGGTGGTCAGTTCACCTAAACATGTGTTTCCTGGCTTTCTCAAACCAGTAATGACACAACCTTCTTTCTAAGCCAGTGACAGGTTTTCTCACATGCATCAGAGGCAAAAGTTTGCCTGAATAGGGTATCAAACCGGTCAAATTAAGAGCAGGAAATACCTTGGAAGCCAATTATAATGTCATCAATTACGTAATACTCTTTTGTATCTTCTACAGTTTACTAAAAGGGCGCTGCATTAGATTTGCATCAAATGATAAGATTGGATGTTGCCAAAGTAAAGACGATGATGTCATGTGCAGCTTTAAGATGATAATAAATGAAATTTTTCATGGAAATACTTAGATCATCATTCAAGATGGGTCATTAAAAATTCATGATTCCTACAAAGTGTAAGTATTTAGATATTCTAGAGAAATAAGTACATTTAAACTACATTAAGTACACCTGGGTCATTGGGGGTTCTTTTCAATCAGAAAACTTAATTCATCTTTTTTTCATTTTAAAGAAAACCAGCATTTTCTCCTTTTTCCAAAACGTTTCTACTCTGTCAAAAATAAATCTCTCCATTTGAGCCTTGTTCAATTTGTTCTCTGCCAGTGCTTTCAATATGGACAAGTCTACATTTTTTTCATTTGGTACAGAGTTAAAAAGAAAAAACTGAAAAGAAAGCACAGCTCTTTTTTCTCTTTTTTTTTTCCCCCAAAAACTGTCAACAATGTACATTGTCATAAAAAGTTGAATTAATTTTTATAAAGTAATTGGTCAACTATTTGTTTAAAAAAAAAAAGGCCAAAAATTCTTTTACTTTTCTTTTCAGTTGAACCATGTTGACACATGAAATTTTTGTCAGGTAATCATTCTGGAAAATTTATAACCTAATCACAGTTGACCAGACAAATGAAGTGTCAACTAGATCCTCAACAAAAGTGCTCCCTCCAAAAATTAGATTATGCGATACTCCCAGAGCTCTTACATTAGATTAATGCCCAAGTTTATGTAATTATAGAAGATATTTTGGCCCCTATTGTTCAATTGGTTCTGTCTTTCTTGACACATCTGCAAAATGTTGAGACCAATACACAATGCTCTGTGCATGGAGGGAAATGGACAATTTCTAGAATTGTCCTTATCAAAACAAGAATTCCTAAATTGCTGCACAAATAAAGTTTATAGCAGGCAAGCATCTGTCACTTAAACATAAATTGGGAAAATAAAATTACAAAAAAAAAGTATAAAAGGCAAGACGAAACACTATGTTCTATTTGAAGTCAGATAAAGATTGGATTGATTGGCACATAGAATTCCTGTCCACAATCAAACTGAAAAAATCACTTGCACATTTCCACAATTAGAGCACAAAGTGGAGATGCCTAATTTACCCTGGAATTGGACTGATTGCCTCACCTGAAGATGAAAAAACTTGAGCTCCTAGTGTTCCTTTCTTTCCTGACACAATGAAGTTGAGTTTTGTTGTTTCAATCATACCAATTACAAAAATTATCAAACTGTCACAAAATAATCTACATCTTTCTTTTACTGCAATGTCAGGATGAAGCAACATATTTGAAACTATTACACTAAGAAGAAAACAGCATATTACAAACATGAACTCTTGCCACAAAGTCTTTTTAGCTGTGTCTTCATTTAGAGTTTTTTTTAATTCTTAAGGATTTTTTTTTTTCACCAAAAGCTATCTTGTAGGAACTTAAAAGTTTTACAAGTAACTAAAGCGATACTACTCTTTGAAGCTAAAGAACATTCCACCAATCTGTTCCTCTGATTGGTAAAAAACAGATACATGTAATTGGAATATCTTGAAATCCTACAAATAGATCAATTTCATAGGAAAAGTAAGAACAAGTGGCATTTTGGTGTTCTTAAAAATTCTTAATCAAGGAATATTAATTTCTGAAAACACTCACTTATGTTCATATTCTTGAATATGAGGTGATGGTATGAGATGAAGTCCCACTTGGTACATAATATGTGAATGCATCAAAATAATTTCTATTCCAGAGATATTTGTAAGGATTTGATGTGAATTTGATCTAGATGAAAACCATTTTCTGCTGTTGAGATGTATTGACCAATTTCCAAGCAAGCTTTGCTGGTTTTATCCCTGTGCTCTAGGCTTAACTTCAGTTGAATTTGTGGACAATGTAAATCAATATCAGAACAGAAAATGCATTCTGACCTTGGACCTTCACTTTCTGAAATTCAAGAGGTATTTCTTCAAAATCAGTCTGTATTTCGTAATATCTAGTTTTTTTACAGCCTGAAATTTGTCCATTTCATTTATTCAGCAATCTACTGTATAACTCTTTACCAAAACCAAAATTTTGAACTGGACCAAATTGAAAGTACTTGCAGAAAACAAATCAAATGTAGCCTAAATTGTGATTCCTGTATTTGATAGGGTAGTAAAGATTATGGGAAAAGGAGAAAATGCTGGTTACTAGCATTTTCTCCTTTTCCCACAATGTTTTCAAAAGCCTTCTCTTTCAGGGTTATCAAAACTCCGAATTGTGTGGTAAAGGGTTAAGTCTCAAAATTGCCTGTCAAACAAAAACATAAAATTCAGAATTATTCACGGCTTTCCTGCAATCAACAGACCATTCATTACATTAGAAATGGCTCTAAAAAACCTTTAAAAAATGCTGTGAAGATTCTGGATTTGCACTTTTAAATCTTTACCAAACGACAAAATTTTAGACTGGTCTAAATTGAAAGCACTTGCAGACGACAAAATAAACGTAACTCAAAAATTGAAGTTTGTTTCCAGCAGGGTAGAAAACATTGTGGGAAAAGGAGAAAATGCTGGTTACCAGCATTTTCTCCTTTTCCCACAATGTTTTCAAAAGGCTTCTTTCTCAGGGTCGTTAAAAGTCGGGATGGTGTGGTAAAGAGTTAAAGTTTTTTTAAATCCTTGTAGGACAAATAAAATTAATGTAAGTAGTATTTTCAGTAGAGATGAAAAATGTAATTTTGCATTGGCTAGAGCAGCTCTTTAAATAAACAACTGAGATCCAAGATCAGATTGTCTACTCCGTGAGTCTAACCTTGATCTACACTGTCCATGGAAGCAATTCAACCTTTACCAAACAATCCCAAGTTTTAATGACCTTAAAGAAAAAAGAATTTTGAAAACCATGTGGAAAAAGGACAAAATGCTGGTAGACAGCATTTTCTCCTTTTTCACAATGTTTCCTACCCTTCAAAAAACAGATTAACTTTTGAGTCACATTTATTTTGTTGTCTGCAAAATTAATGCTTTCAACTTGGACAAGTCTAAAATTTTGGTAGAGTTAAAAAAAGTGCTAAATGCTTTGGAATTTGTTGTGCAGGTTGATATTAAATATTAAACGATGAAGTAGAGCAAGAGGATCCTTAAAGGGTCCTGAATCACCTCACATTGACAACAACAAAAAATTAGCATCCACTTTGATCATTGTATTTGAGAAAAATTACTTACCATGTTTGAAACATCTGTTAGTGTATTGAAACAGTTTTCTTTTTTGAATTTGACCCTTCAACCTAGTTTAAAACCAAGCTTGGTCCACATTTGACCTTGTCTGAGGTGTTTATCAAGATAAAAATTCTTAGTTTTAACAAGATTAGGAAAAAACTGTGGTGAACAAAAGGTTTCATATTGCCCAATTTTCAAAAATGTGAGAAAGGGTTAATATAGACATGATGACCATGTTTCAACAAACTAAGGGCTCAAAAACTGTCTTTGGGTTTTACCCAGTACCTTTACCCAGTGACCTAACTTTTGACAAACTCATTGAGCTTTTGTATCTACAAACATTATGGCCCAAGTTCCAGTCAGATAGTGTAGTGTGTCCTCTATAGTTCACTACTATTTTTCCAAGATTTTACCATGTAACTCAGATTTCGATCAAGAGTCAACAGTATTCAGTAATAGCTGAGATTTAATTTTAGAAAACACACTTTGACCATGTTTCATACAGATTTAGGAAAACATATGGGTCCTAGAATGAACATAGGGTTTTTCTAAAACTTGACCTTGTGGCCAACAGTGCTTTATAATCCCAATTAAATGTGTTACACACTTGTCCAAGAAACAACCAAGAGAATTAATTTGACCAAGTTTTAACCCTTTACCAAACGACAAAACTTTGGACGCTACCAAATCGGAAGCATTCGCAGACAACAAATTAAATGTAGATCAAAGATAATATCTGTCTTTGATAGGTTAGAAAACATGGTGGGAAAAGGAGAAAATGCTGGTTACCAGCATTTTCTCCTTTTCCCACCATGTTTTCATTAGCCTCCTCCCTCGGGGTCGTTAAAACTCGGGTATGTGTGGTAATAGGTTAAATAAACAAGTGGTAATTACTTGCCTGATAGAATGAACACAAGGCACATGCTAACAACAAGAAAAGATGAATGATGGACACAATAACAAAATAGCTCACCTATAAGCAGTCTATGCTAAGGTGAGCAAATTAGCAAATCTGATTCATAGTCATCTATGAATGCTAAAAAAAACAGTAAATTTTAGATTTTTATGACATTTTTAGATCAATTTATTGTTTTCAATTTATTACCATACTGATGCATTTTTACTCTTTAATCTTTATCAGATTACAAATTCCTAGACTTGTCTAAATCTAAAGCATTTGCAGAGGGCAAATTACATGCTGCCAAAATGACGCAATTTGCCTTTGAAAATGGAGAAAACATTTTAATTCTTTCTCCACAAGGTTTTCAAAAGGTGTCTTCAGGGTCGTCAAAATCAGGATTGTTTGGTAAAGGGTTCATGCCATTACAAAAGACAGCTTAAACTTAAAAGAAGTAACTACATGTTTCCATATCAAGAACGTTTTTTTTTTCCTTCTATTAAATATTCTCATTTTCTTTGTGTCACTTGCTATTAAGTTATTGGCATGTCTAAAAACAACTTGTACTTGAATGGAGTACAATATGGAAGTTTAATAGCCCTAAACAAGCAGCTAAATGTAACTCAATATGCTTTAATGTAGACAAAGCTATGACTGCACAGAATGTGACGTCTGATTTATGATCTACACTGTCTGCTACTTTAAGCAAATTTTGGCCAAAAATCTTGAAATTGCAATAAATCAGCTGTTTTCTAAATAAAAAATACCCCTTTCATTTAATCAGTGCTCTAAGGGATAAAGCTTTGAAGAATTGCATGCACGGAAGATAGCAAAGCTATAACACAAATTCAATTTCAGCAACAGCAGGCAATCAGGACTGATCGTTGTGCAAAACTTTCCGCACTGAAGCAACATGGCACCTTGGGAAAATAATGGCATTGTTTTTCCTTCAGATTTTGTTTGTGTGCTACTTTCCACATTATTTTCATTCTTTCCATGACAAAAGCTCACACATGCTTCATGATTTTTCTGGTTTTCATCAGTACTAGACTGCTAGGCTTTTTGGTCTCTTGCAAAAAGGCACTCCCATATGATTGGCCCAAAGCTAAATAAAAAGACTGCAGCATCTCATTATGTTCCAATACATGAAGGTGATTTTGATAGTTCTGTTGTGTATCTGGGGGCATAACTCAATTCTAGATAAATAGAAATAGGATTGGATAGGGTATCACCTTCTTTAACCCTTTACTGCAGAATACCAATTTTTAACAACCCTGGAAAAGAAGCCTTTTGAAAATATTGTGGGAAAAGGAGAAAATGCTGGCGACGTAAAAAGTTGTGTTAGCACAGTAATAGGTTCTGTAATAAGTTTAACCCATTGACTACACAATGAAATTAATACGCTGAGTAAGGAAAACAAACAAGATTTTTTTTATGTTTACGATATCTTATAGAATATCAAAAAAATATTACACGGGCTATGTGCTGTCTGATCTTCATCTATTTCTGTCATTTTCAAGCAGCTTCAACCCTTAGAGCACCAGGCACCACCATGATAATTTCTGTAGTTAATGTACATCACGATCCATACATTTTTCACGGGTTTTGTAGATCAGGACCATACTGTATGTACAGCACGTACAGTCTGATCATAACAGCTTCGACACACAATACAGTAAATGCTAAATTTTACAGGTCTCATAAGGTAGATGTTCCGTGTAACAAAAATCCATTAGAGCTAGTGTCGACGAAGGGAAGAAAAAAAGGTTATCTTTTCGCAAGTGTTTTATAAATAGCTGACGTAGACTCCTCTTTGTTTTACGATTAACTCTGTAGGGAGGTAACCAGTCTATATACACCTTGATCTAAAGTTAACCGCCGTTTTATCCTTTACAGATTAGACGAAAAAGTTGTACATAAAATTGCTTCTGATTATCATATTCTAAGATGCTCTCTATATCATAATTATCATTATTTTGTTTTGTAAAAGAGTAGACAAATGTGAAACCATTGAGAGGTGGGAAAGCTTGTGATAAACGGAAAGCGTAACAACTTCATTTGGGAAAATAGAAGGAATCCTGTATGTTTGAAAACTTCGGGGGACTACCCAATTAAAGGATGTATATTTTTCTGTATTTTTTATTGTTATTTGGGAATGAACTATATATTGCAAGAAAACCAGGCTTGATTTTCATGTAGGTCTGTTGGAATATTTAAGAAAGAGTCATGTGGAGTAATTCTGTCACAACAACACGACATTATTAGAAATTTTCCAAAAATAATAACCAATCGAATAATTACTGATCATCTACATGGTAAATAGTTTAGGTACATTCCTACTGGAAGCCGCTTTCGAGCAGCTTCCAATGATGTAGTCAAGAATATTGCTGATTATAACCTTACCCCACCCACATCTTACAGGACTAAAACTCTTTGAGTGAATGAATACATATTACTGAGCACTTTTCTACGTAAAAAAAGTGACTAAGGGCTTTGTCCCTCTTTGTGGAAAAAAAAAAAATGCTAGCAATAGTAATAATTTGTACCTTTTTATAGACAGATTATGTCAATCAACTCAAACTTAATTTGTCCTTTGCAAATATTTTAATTCAACCCTTTTCAACAAAGTTTTCAAAAGCTTTTCCCTCAGTCTTTAAGATAAAGGCTTGTTTGGTAAAGGTTTAATCACAATTTTGAATAGTAGTTTTAATGGTACTCTTTTCCAGACAAAAAAAAAATGCAGACTTAGTCAAAATGAAAGCATATAATTATGCAGACATCAATTTAAATGCAACTCAGATGATGGGATTTGTACTTGAAATTGTAGAAAACATTTTGGGAAAGGGTGATTACCAGCATTTCCCCTGTTCCCACAATGTTTTCAAAAGGCAGTTTTCACCAGGATTGATAAAACATGGTTTTGGCAACCTGTATTTCCTAAGCATAATGAGTATTGAGACCAAACTCTACATCTTTGGAATAATTATCCATGCTGCCGTTTAATTAAAACTTTAGCAAACTTTCTTCAATCAATAAATTCAAACAATGAATGAATTTTCCCCAAATGCAAACTTCAACAGTGGTCCATTTGCAAGAAGGTTAGAACAATATGGCTGAATGACTTACCACATCAGGAAAAGAAACAATATTCTCAATTCCCTGGAGAGCTACTAGCTACAGAATTAATCCCTTTTCCTCTTAGAGGTTATTGCTGAAATAATCAGAGGACAGTTGCTGGAAATTTCTAATTTTTTACCTGAAAAATGACTGACATGAAGAGTGTAAAACTGTTTACTGATGCCATTATCTTTTCCGCTTGGTAACTGTTCCCACATTTCATCACCTCTAAGACTAGAAAGTAAATGCTATATACTTTCAGATGACAAAACCATCCAGTAGCAAAAAAAAGACTGTCTTGACAAGAATAACTAAAAATACAAGTGTATATCACTGGTACGAGTTCAAGTGCTGTTCTGTGCAACTTAATCTTGATTTACGCTGTTGGCAACAGCACTTGATATTGCCCTGCATTTTTTATCATGTGTTCTTCATCTGTTTAGATGGTTGTAGAAGCCCAAAAATCTAATGTCAGACAAAAAGGTTTTGGAGCTAAACAATACTTTTATGGATGAGATAAGATTCCCCGAGGATCATTAAAATCTCCTGAACTAATCTGCAGCCAGCTAGTGCTGCCATCTATGGATACTATATCTAAGTCTTCTACAGAGTTTTATGGCTTTCTAGATGGTTGAGAGGTTTAGGAGTTGCATTTGTGATCAGGAAACAAAACTAGAGGCGCTTGAGCGCCTGTATCGCTCCACAGGCCTGATATTTCTATAATGGCGAAAGGAAGTTTTTAACAATTATCATTCAATCCTGCATTTTAGCTCACTGAAGAAACAATTTGGTAGACAACCACCATAGGAACTTACCTGCAAAACAACAATGAAATCCAATGAATAGTTTTAGAGAAGAAATTTTTCAAAGATTTTACTTTATACCATAAAAGGAAAATGAGTCTCCCATAAAAGCCATGTTTTTTGACAGATCTTTTTTTTTTTTAAGGAATTCTGTAAACCTGTATCTAAGGAACATTCCTGCAAAATAATAATGCTATCCAAATAGCAGTTTGGGAGGAGAAGATTTTTAAAGGTTTTTTACTTTGGTTGCCATGGCAACCAGAATTCTTCATGGAACACAATTATTTGAAGGAATTTGAAAGAGGACCACCAAAGGAACATTCCTGTGAAATTTGGTAAAAATCCAGTCAATAGTTTCTGAGGGGAAGTTTTTTAAAGAAAAAGTTTACGGACACACGCACGGACGAACGAACGGACAGACGGACGGACGCACGACGGACACAACGCCATGACAATAGCTCGCTAGCTCACTGAAGAAACAATTTGGTAGACAACCACCATAGGAACTTACCTGCAAAACAACAATGAAATCCAATGAATAGTTTTAGAGAAGAAATTTTTCAAAGATTTTACTTTATACCATAAAAGGAAAATGAGTCTCCCATAAAAGCCATGTTTTTTGACAGATCTTTTTTTTTTTTAAGGAATTCTGTAAACCTGTATCTAAGGAACATTCCTGCAAAATAATAATGCTATCCAAATAGCGGTTTGGGAGGAGAAGATTTTTAAAGGTTTTTTACTTTGGTTGCCATGGCAACCAGAATTCTTCATGGAACACAATTATTTGAAGGAATTTGAAAGAGGACCACCATAGGAACATTCCTGTGAAATTTGGTAAAAATCCAGTCAATAGTTTCTGAGGAGAAGTTTTTTAAAGAAAAAGTTTACGGACGCACGCACGGACGGACGGACGACGGACACATGACAATAGCTCTCTGGCCTTCGGCCAGTGGAGCTAATTAATTGGCAGATGGTTCAGCTGTGGGTATGGGTGCCTAAACAGCCTTTGTGTCCAACCCATGAAAATTATTGACAGGGTGCCTGGCCCCTACTGGTATCCCTTTCTCAACCAAGTTTATTCTTTACAGTATTTTGTGAGATGTTGTCACTGAGAAGGCTTGAATTTGACTTTTTTGTCTTTTTGCTGACAGAGAATTTTCATTTGTATAACTCATAACCTCATGAAGAAAACTTGCAGCAATCCACTTGGAAAACAGCCTTGCGAATAATTATGCATTAACTTTTGTAACCCTGTAACAAACAATCCCTGGTTTTCAGTACTCTGGGAAGGAAAGCTTTTGAAAACCTTGTGGGAAAAGGAGAAAATGCTGGTAACCAGCATTGTCTCCTTTTCCCACAGTTTTCTACCCTTTCAGAGACAAATATCATAAATTGAGACACTTTTAATTTGTCGTCTGCAAATGCTTTGAATATGGACCAGTCTAATATTTTGTCGTTTGGTAAAGAGTTAAAGGCAACAAAATTTCAGACTTGTCCAAATCTAGAGGATTTGCAGACAAAAAACTGCATCAGTATTTTCTCGTTTTCTCATGAAGTTTTAAAGTCTTCTTTCTCGAGGGTGTTAAACATGCATACTACACTGTGTTTTGAAAGACCTTCTCTAACAAGAGGGCCATGATGGCCCTGAAGTCGCTCACCTGAGTCTTTTGACCAAACATGACCCATTTTCAATCTCTTTCGAGATATTATGACAAACATTCTACCAAGCTTTCATAATTATTGGACTGAAAATTTGGCCTCTAGCTTGTACACAAGTTTTTTCTAGAATTTCTCTCAGTGACCTACTTTTTAGCCAAACATAGCCCATTTTCCCATTGTAGATATTATCAAAACAAAGATTCTGACCACCTTTCATAAGTAATGAACAGAAAATGTAGCCTCTAGAGTGTACATAAGGTTTTTCCAAGATTTGACATGGCGACCTAGTTTTTTACCCAATGTAACCCATTTTCAATTTCATCATATTGATCATCAAGACAAACACTCTGACTAATTTTCATAAGTATTGGACAGAAAATGATGACTCTAGAGCTACACAGGCTATTTTAAAGATTTGACCTGGTGACCTAGTTTTTGACCTGATGTGACCCATTTTCACACCCATTCAAGACATCATTGTGACAAACATTCTGACCAATTTTCATGAGTATTTGACAGGAAATGTGGCCTCTAGAGCGTACACAAAGTTTTTGTAAGATTTGACCCAGTGACATAGTTTTTGACCTGACATGACCCATTTGCAAACTTGTCCAAGAAATCATAAAGACAAACATTCTGGCCAAGATTCATAAGTATTGCACTGAAAAAGCGGCCTCTAGAGCATACACAAGGTTTTTCTAAGATTTAACTTAGTGACCTAGTTTTTGACCCGACATGACCCTTTTTCAAACTCACCTGAGATATCATCAAGAGAAACATTCTGACCAACTTTCAAGAGTTTTGGACTGAAAATGTGGTCTCTAGAGCGTACACAAGGTTTTTCTAAGGTCTGACCTAGTGACCTAGTTTTTGAACCAACATGACCCATTTTGGAACTCACGTGAGATTTCATCAAGACAAACATTCTGATTAAGTTTTATGAGTATCGGACTGAAAATGTGGCCTCTAGAGCGTACACAAGGTAAAAGTTGACGACGCACGACGGATGCCAGACACAGCATGATCACAAAAGCTCACCTTGAGCACTTTGTGCTCAGGTGAGCTAATAAGCAAAAGCCATTTAACAGACAGATACACCCTGAATTATGAGGACAATGTTGAAGCATCATCAGCAGTGAGAGAGGCATGAACCCTATCCCACTGACTACTATTTGTTCTTGAAAAGAGGGTGGCCAAGCTTGGATTCAACACTTAACCCCTGAGTTAAAAGCTCCATACTTTACAGATTTTAGTTTAAACATTTTACATCGATTGAGAAACAAGTTCTTACAACTTATACGAATTTATCTCAATTCTGCTTCCTGCGCAGAATGTGTGGGCCAATGAAAAGAAAAACAAAGTTGACACTCGCACCCAGGTATCGAACTCAGGACCTTATAGTTACGAGGCCAACGCTCTACCTCACAACCACGGACACCACTTTACAAAGTTGTTCTTTGGGAGAAAAGTAATCTATTTTCAGAACAGTGATACCATTCACACCTGCTATCCACTCAAAACCTCAATAAGACTTGTGAAACTGTCTAGAGAGAGAATAGCACCAAAGTCTGAAATCAATAACAGCAGAAACAATTGTGTGAGGAAAAACATTCATTTTCATCTTTTTATCTCCTTGCCTACTCAGTATATGCCATCTTCAATTTTCCTTGAACATGTTACCATCTGCAGACAATTTTTTTCTGTCTTTTAACAGACATTGTTGAAAATATAGTGGCAATAGGAAAAACTGCTCATAACAAGCAGTTTCTAGAAACAAGAGGGCCATGATGGCCCTGAAGTTGCTTGCCTGAGCCTTTTTGACCCAAAATGACCCATTTCAAATCTCTTATGAGATATCTAGACAAACATTCTAACAAACTTTCATGAGAATTGAAGATGTGGCCTTTAGAGCATACATAAGCTTTTTCTAGGGCATGTCTCGGTGACATACCTTTTGACCTGTTGTGACCCATTTTTACACTATTCCAAAATATAAGGACAAACATTTTGATGAACTTTCATTAGTGGTGGACAGAAAATGTGGCCTCTATATCATACCTAAGGGTTCAATTAAGATTTGACCTGGTGACCTAGTTTTTAACCTGATGTGGTTCGGTTCTTAGACTCATCCCAGATGTCATCAAGACAAACATTCTGCCTAACTTTCAGAAAATATTCAGCAGAAAATGTGGCCTCTAAAAAGCACACAAAGTTTTTGAAAGATTTGAGTGGGTAACCTAGTTTCTGACTCAGCATGACCCATTTTCAAACTCATCTGAGACATCATAAAGACAAACATTCTGACCACCTTTCATAAGTATTTAACTAAAAATCTGGCCTCTACAAAGTACACAAGGTTTTTTCAAAGATTTGACCCAGTGGCCTAGTTTTTGATTTTATGTAACCCATATTCAAATTTGTCCAAGATATCATCAAGACATACATTCTGACCAACTTCCACATGTATTGGACATAAACTGCGGCCTCTAGGGCATACACAAAGTTTTCTAAGTTTTGAGCTGGTAATGTAGTTATTCACCCAATGTGACCCATTTTTAGACTCATCCAAGAAATCATGAAGAAAAATACTCTGAATAGCTTTCATAAATATTGACCAAAAATTGTAGCCTTAAGAGTCTACACAAGGTTTTCTGGAAGATTTGACCAGGTGACCTAGTTTTTGACCCCACATGACCCATTTTCAAACTCATCTGAGATATTATGGAAACAAACAATCTGACCAAATTTCATGAGTACTGGATCCATTTTCAAAAATTGTGACCAAGATTCATGAGTATTGAATTGAAAATTTGGCCTCTACAGTGTACATAAGGTTTTTCAAAGATTGACTGTTGACCAAATTTTTTACCTGACATAACCCATTTTTCATGCTTATCTCCGATATCGCCAAGATAAACATTCTGATTGAATTACATGAGTATTGGATGGAAAATGTGGCCTCTGGTGTGTGCACAAAGTTTTCGAAAGATCTGGCAACACTCCTAGACGTCATTAAGAAAACTAAAACTATTCTGACCAAATTTCATGAGTATTGGACTGAAAATGTGGCTTAATGATTGTACAGAAAGGTTTTTTTCAAATATTTGACCTGGTGACCTAATTTTTGACCTTTTTTCAAACTCATCCGAGATATTATCAAGATAAACATTCTGACCAAAAGGCATGAGTGTTGGACCAAAAATGTGGCCTCTACAGTGTGCACAAGTTTTTTTTTTAAGATTTAAGCTGGTGACCTAGTTTTTAATCTGATGTGACCCATTTTCAAAGTTGTGCAAGACTTTATCAAGACAAACATTTTGAATAATTTTCATGGGTACTGAATCGAAAATTTGGATATTCAAAGGCATCTGAGATATAATCAAGGCAAACATTTTGACCCAAATTCATAAATATTGAACTAAAAATGTAGCGTCTAGAGCTGACACAAGGTAAAAGTTGACAAAGGTTGACACAAGCCTGACAAATTACAATCACAAAAGCTCACCTTGAGCACTTCCTGCTCAGATGAGCTAAAAATTGATGAAAATTATTCACATTTTAACCCTTAAAATGCCTCTCACCACAACAGTTGCCTTTGTGCAAGTGAAGATCAAGATCAGACTGCACAAAACATGAAGTATGACCCTTGATCTATACTGCCTGCTTAGCTTAAACACTTCAGACAAAAGCAACCATGAAATTGCAATTAATATTTCTTGGTCCTATGTCTGGTTCAAATATGTCCATTGAGTTTATTCTCGGAACTCAAAGGGTTAAAAAT
The DNA here is from genome assembly GCA_946811185.2 of Hippopus hippopus. Classification (NCBI taxonomy): domain Eukaryota; kingdom Metazoa; phylum Mollusca; class Bivalvia; order Cardiida; family Cardiidae; genus Hippopus; species Hippopus hippopus. Next base: position 38,788,588 of record OX328096.1, read on the forward strand.
GCTGTCTGTAGAGTCACTGGCTGTCAATAAGTTTGAAAGGTCATATTACTATTCCATTTTTTTCCACACAGAAGCTCTTTATTCACAATCATAATACATGAATTTTGTATGAGGTACACATTTAACAAGAAAAATATACGTTTGACATGCAACAAGTAATTGCTTCTTTTCCCATAATGTACAGTAAGGAGTTGGGCAAATTGTGTGCAAGGATTAGCTCCCCCACTCTCACAATTTAACCATTTACCAGTCTACAAAATTTTACACTAGTACATGCTGAAAGCTTTTGCAGGCAATATATCGAATATGCTTCAAATGACAGGATTTGTTTCTGAAAAACAATAGAAAACATTGTGGGAAAAGAAGATAACACTGGTAACTAGCATTTTCTTCTTTTCCAACAATCCTTTAAAAGCCTTCTTCTCCAGCAAGGTTAAATCTCAGGATTGTGTGGAAAAGAGTTTGTTTATTTGTTTGTATGGTGTTTAATACGGTTTTCAACATTATTTGAGTTGTATTGAGGCAGCCTATGCACATATCCATGCTTTCCTGGAGTTTTGTTTATCAGTACTTGGCAAAATGTTCTTCTCAAGCCACTGCTGCTTTCCCACATAACCATCATTGCAACAATGGTAAGCATAATAGAGGGATGGATCCTGTCATAATGACTATCATCATTCCTCGCAAAGAAATTGGCCATGCTGGAGATTCGAACCTGCAACTCCCTGGTTTCAAGTCCTAAGTGTAACTCACTGCGTTAATGGACTCAGCAGTACAGGGTTAGTGTGAGGTTGGAAGTATGTAGACAGTAATCACCATCTTCTATATTAACTAATCTTAGGAAATGAAAGATGTGATTAACCTTGTTAACCAGTAGCCATATTGGTCAACTCACTGTAATAATTTAAAGTTTCTTTTCCTGTAAGTTAGGAAAGCTGCATAATGAAATTGTGAATGACTGGCTCCATTATAAGTTTTTGATGGGAAAAATTTGGAAATATTAGATTGTTAAATCTGTTCATAGCTCAAGTGACCTCATCGTGCAACAGACCAGAACCATTTGAAGAAGTTTAAAAGAGTACAACTATATGATCATTTTTTCTGAAATTTGAATGAAACTTGCCCAGTAGCCTTGGAGCAAGGAATGGATATAGAAAAAGCTGACAACACAAAAAGGACCACTGGATCACGACCCACTCTAAAAGCTCTTCATGAGCAATTTGTACTCGGGTGACCATGGACAGAGAAAAAAGCATTTGTACAAATCTTTTTCAAATCCGACCATGCACATCAAACTTGAGGGACAAAACAAACAACCATCTTTGCTATATATGTAATATAATTAATACTAAAAAAGTTCAACTGAGCATTGTGACCTAGGCCTACAGGTAACATCCTTTGTGCAAAGTTATTTTATATCAGACCATACCCATCAAAGTTTTGGGCTGAAAATAAAAACTTTTTTTTTCCATTAATGCTTTGATTTATTGATTGAATGGTGTTTTAAACCACTTTCAGCATTATTTCAGTCATATCACAGAGACAACTCACACATTCATGCATGTCCTGGGTCTCAGCAGTGCTAGGCTAGGGCTTTGAAGTGTCTTATCAAAGGACATTCCCACAAGAAACCTAGTCCATCCAGTAAGGCTGAAATCCAGGTCCTACACTTCACCACTGAGCCACACAGGACCCCTTCCCTAAATGCACACACAACATACCAGCAGACACAGCTAACACTAATGCCCATCGTCCAAATTATGGTGGAGGCGGGAGAATAAAAAGCTTAAGAGGAAAACTGCAAAATTTAACATTTGAATGTGTATCATGAGTAATCAAGGCTTGTTCGTAAAATGAATCATCTTCAACAACAACTAACCAATCCATCAATAATGGTTTCCAATACTGCTTGCACATGCAACAAACTTGTTCCCCAGTTCCACGGATAAGTTTTTTTCAGGGGAAAATTTTCTGCAGAGAAAAGGAGGAGAGGAAATCTTCCCTAGACTTTGTCAATTATTTTCCCTCTAATAATTTTGCAGCATTCTAGTGATGGCCAAAGCTTTTGTTAAGTTGATGACATAGAAAATGCTCTTAATTAATGAGCAAATCCTTCATACGAGGGTTGTTCGATATGTAATGTGTATTGTACGATATCTCAAAAGCATTCGACTCAAATAGTGAAATGAACATTACATCCCTTCATAGTATTCTCCGCGATTTGAAATACGTAATTTCAATCTATGACTCCATTTCTGAAATGCATCACGGTACGCTGATTTAGGTAGACCTCTGAGGCACTGACTGATGGCTGAGCCAAGGGCTTGTCGAGACTTGTAACGACGACCAGATAAGAACTTTTTAAGTTTCAGAAAAAGGAAAAAGTCACATGGGGCTAGATCTGGAGAGTATGGCGGGTGTGGCAAGATGGTAACCTTCTCCGACTTCAAAAATTGCTTCACAAGCTCAGATGTATGTGATGGAGCATTATCATGGGCGTCGTTTAAGATAATATTTCTTGACCTTTTTTAGTATAACATCTCGGTAATACCAACCTGTAACACTTATGCTCTTCGGCATCGGAATTTGTATAGCTATACCATCACATGAGAAGAATATGCAATAAAGAACCTTCTTTGTGCTTATGCTTCTTTTGGCAACTACAGGCCTTCTACTGTGTTTAGTTAGCCATATTTTGTTTCCAATTTTTCTTACTGGTTCGAAATAGTGAACCCATGTTTCGTCACCAGTAACAATGTTTGCAAATTGTCTTTGATTGAATTTGGGAAACATTTTGAGCAATTGCTTAGCGGTTTGTACTCATACCCGTTTTTGGTCATCTGTCAATGTATGAGGTATCCATCTGGCAGAAATCTTTCGTACTTTCAAAATATGCTTCAAAATGAAATGCACCCGTGATAGCGATATGCCAACAGCGTTGGCAATATCACGAATCATGTATCTGCCATTACTTTCAATTATTTCCCTGACTTTTGAGACATTTGCCTTGCCTGTTAGTCACAGGTCGGCCAGATTTTGCTGCATCTTTGACGGACTCTGTGCCAGTCAGAAATTTCTTTCTCCACCTACGAACTGTCTCATAAGATACCTTATCAGACCCATAAACTTCCCCCAATTCAGTAAAAATCTGCATCATCGAATGACCGAGTTTTGTGCGAACTTTTATATAAGCTCTAATTTCTTTTTTAATATTCTTAATCCATTTCCCAACCATTTTTACAACAGTAGTCAACAACTAGCTCTACTGAAATGACTATAAAACTATGTGGAGCTGAAGGCTTATGTTTATACCATTGGAAAGGTATTGAATAGAGCTATTCAAGCGTATCATCATCCACGAAATCTTGCAAAGCGTTATCGCGCTGTGGTACAATACACATTACATATCGAACAGCCCTCGTATCTATCAAATATTTATATACTCCTGCACATCTCTGTAGTAATCATTTTTTTGTCTGTAACTATCAGTTTTTCATTTTTCAAACACTTTCAAACGATATGAAAGTTTGAACAACATTTCACACCACTTTTAACATCATTCAAATTATATTACAGCAATAGCTCAGTTGATATATTACTGACTCTAATAGTAATAGTCTGGCACTAGAACTGCAAATAACACAATAATTATTGTTAAAATTCTATTACAAGTAGTCACTTTTTTGTTCAAAGTGCTGATGATATTCCAAGTTGTGTTGATGCTTCTGTGGTGACTTGTCCAACATTTTAACTCTTACAAGCAATGTACCATTGTATACCTAAAAATTGAAAGCTTTTAAAAACAACATGAACAAAGGAGCAAACGCTTTTAACATTTTTCTTTGCTTCAATATCTCTCTTTTGTGTCCATTGTACTATGGACTTAGTGGACTGTGTAGAAAAAAGCAAGTATTGCAATGAGTTTCAAGTCAAAGACGACTGAAAAAGTATACAAAATCAATAGATTGGATATGAAAAATGAGGCAGCTCTAATGACATCTTGCTGTTTTAGTTATCCTATTCAACTTGAAATAACTAGAATTGGTATAAGATGATTGTCAAAGAACTAGGCTAAAAGTAATGTAGACTTTTTGCATAACTTGACTTTATGAACAGTTTATGACCAAAATTTGATGATGTAATTATTGGATGTATCATTGATGCATGCTACAAATTTCATCATAATACAATGATAAAGTAAACCTTTACAAAGGATTTAAAAAAATCACAAATTGCAGAACATAAGGTTACTTTGACATTGCATTGAAACTTAAAACTTTTTCCGTGCAATCACCATGAGTATAATACATTTCCTATGACAGGCAACACCCTTGTTGTACGTTTCAATGCAGAAAATGTTCGCTGAAAAAAGACTCAATAATGATATCTTGAGCAATGTCAAATATCCTGTACTCCAGAATGATGTGACTTAATCTTCCAAAACATGTGGCAGTTAGCAGGAGCTGAATCAATCAACAAGCTCTGGTAGGGAAGCAGTCTCAGTTTTGGATATTAGAGCATTTTATTTATCTACCTTTCTCAAGTATGATGAATTAGCTGTGCATCTATCTAGTAGTCTTTGCACTAGCAACATGTCTGAGCATTTCATTCAAACACAAATGTGTTTTCTGTTAGACATGGACACTCTTTCCTTTATTGGAGGTTGGAATTTCAGTTTATTATAATAATACTGAATTATTCAGTTTATTTTATATATAGACTACAGTAATACATTCATATTTTACAGATAAAAGAAAGATGGTGCATACCATGCATAATACACTATGTGGGAAAAAGCTCAAGGTGACTTTTCAACGCCACTTCAAAGTGACCTAATGCCGTGTGCCAGGTGGCGTTTTTAAAAGATCTGTTACTGTTTACTCGATCATTGTATTTTGATAAATTTGTGGCATGTATCGATGATATATCGAACAATTTGTCGCTAAATTTTGGTATTAAACTGTTTGTAAATAGTTGCACTACAGACTTCTGGGACAACCCAGTATACACAATGTCTTTATTTTCATGCATTATTACTCTTCAAATACTTTTGAATATTTACCCATCATGTCCTAGATTGTTTTTTTCTTTCATCTTGAAAATAATTATGGCAAAATAAGGGATGGCTCATTATGAGCAATTTAACCTTGTGCCACTGGCCACAGTGTTTATCCTTTATTGTACTGAACCTTAAGAGATAATTGGGCAAGTCTTTATTTCATCTCAAAATGTCTATACAACTGAATCACAAACACAGCTGTCTATTTTAATAGAGTTGAAATCGACTGGGCAGAAAAGGAATGGACTGATAAGGACAGGAATTGGCTGGAACCACCACCTACACGCAAATTATGAGTAACATGACCCGATGGTAGCAAGAAAATCAATGATCATGGAATATCAGACATGATTCACCAGCATTCATGCAAGTAGCAACAAGTTCCAGCTATATTTGTATTCAGTGCTGATAGACTTGTCATTCCTCTCATTTAGATGTATAAAGGGCGTTATTAACCCTTTACCAAATGACATAATTGTGGGCTTATCCCAATCAAAAGTGTTTGAAGATAACAAAATAAATTTGATTCAAATTATGGAAAGCATCTTTGAAAGGGTGGAAATTATTGTGGGAAAAGAGAAAATGCTGGTTACCAGCATTTTCTCTTTTGTCCACAATGTTTTCATAAGCCTTTCTCCATAAGGTCATTAAAATTTGAGATTTTGTGGTAGAGAGTTACTGAGCATGTTTCATGGCCCTCCAGGTCAACTCATGGTTTCCCAATTTCTTTGAATCACATACTTGAGCAAGCACGTTCAATGACTCTGGAAGCAGTCAGAGGAAAGATTGCCATGAGGATTTCAGGCCTGCTTGTCATGTCAGATTTTGCATAGTTGTAAAATGAGAAACTTACTAAACGTTCAAAGCAAATCTTTTCTAAAGTTTACAAAATTGTATTTTAGCCTTAGCTATATACATGCATCTTTATGTCATCTAATTTTGCTCAGAAGCCTTTGATCTCTGGCTAATGCATTTTATATAAATGAGAAAAAGAGTGTAATCAATTCTTTTCTGAAACAAATTTTCAATTGTTCAGAATTTGGTCAACTGTGTAAATATAGATGAATTACCGGAATTGTATGGTGTAAGGAATATATATAAATATTGTAAATCTTTGACTTTAAAATTGGAAATGTCACAACAGTGATTTCTTTGATGTCTCCAGAAAATGAAATGCATTTTCTATATCGATCGTAATCTATACAACCTTGCAACCGTCAGGGGTAAGATTTGGCGAAGATGGAATGGATTAAAAATGGCCAAAAATGAGTGTAGATGCATCTTTAACTCTTTACCAAATGACAAAAATTTGGACTAGTCCAAATTGAAAGCATTTGCAGACGACAAAATAAATGTGAATCAAAAATTGAAAATTGATTTGGGAAGGGTAGAAAACATTGTGGGAACAGGAGAAAATGCTGGTTTCCAGCATTTTCTTCTTTTCCCACAATGTTTTCAAAAGCTTTCTTTCTAAAGATCGTTAAAAGTCGGGATTGTGTGGTAAAGAGTTAAATCTTTACCAAGTAATCTCCTGTTTGAACAAACCTAATGACAAAAGCTTTGGAAAACAATGTGGAAAAAGGAGCAAATACTGGTAACCAACATAGTTTATTCTCCTTTTCCCAGTACATTTTCAAAATTCAATCCTTTGAGCCACATTTAACCCTTTCCCAAACCACATATTTTAGACTCTTTCAAACTCAAAATATCTGACAACAACAAATTTACTACTGGTACAAATGAGCTTTAGCTCTCTGATTTGGAAGAAAACAATGTTGGAAAAGTCTTCTTTCCCAGGGTCGTGAAAACCAGGGCTTGTTTGGTAAAGGGTTAATTTGGTGTTGATTTGTCTGCAAACACATTCAATTTGGACGAGTCAAAAATTTTGTCATTTGATAAGGAGTTAACTCTGGACCAAATAACAAAATTTTGGACTTGTCCAATTTCAAACCATTTGCAGACAACAAATGAACACCAAATAAAATGTGGCTCAAAGGATGGAATTTTGAATGAGAGTTAAATTATGGGATTAGTCTATGAAAGGGTAGAAAACATTATTGAAAATGGAGAAAATGCTGGTTACCAGCATTTTCTCTAATTATTTCCCACAATATTTTCAAAAGCATTCTTCCTCAAGGTCATTAAAACTTGTGTTTGTGTGGTAAAGGGTTAATTCTTTCCAAACAGATTCATACAAGATTCTGATAATTGCCAATGATTTATGTTGGATGACTGATTCTCTTCCTGCATGTGTGTTCCCTTATATAGCTAAATTGATTTCCTGTTGTATTTCTACAATCATCAGTTCTGCAAGCACAGAAATTGTGGTAAATTGATGACTAAATCACTTCGTTTGTACAGTATTGGATCATAAAATATGATTACAGATATTCCACCAATGGTGTTGATTGAGAGTATGGATCTGTTATAATAAAATCTAGGAAATCTAGGAACTTGTATCTCTAACAACCCACTGTGGTATTTGGTCTGCAATGATATTTTGTATGTCAGATTTCCTGCAGTAAGCGTTTTTTTTAACACTCTAACAAACACCATCCTGTATTTACAAGCCTGAGGCAGAAGGCTTTTAAAAACCATCATAGTATAAAGGAGAAGATGCTGGTAAGTTGCATTTCCTCCTTTTCTGACAATATTTTTCTATCCTTTTAAGGACTATTTTAGTAATTTGTGGCATTTTCAATTTGTCATCTACAAATTAATTCATGTACTTTCAATATGCATGAGTCTAAAATAATTGTTGTCTGGTAGAGATTTAGGCTGTAAACCAATATCTGGCCTATTGTGAGATCTCTTTAGCTCAGTTGAAATATTGCAAGAGCAGTTCAATGTCATTGGCAAAATTTTTTTCCTTTATTTGTTGTTTTAGGGTCATAGCTGTCTGTACACAAAATTGCACTTGCATACACTTTACAAAAATAAAAAGGAAAGAAATTGAAGACTAGCTTGCCAAAAAACGTCAACTGTTACAGAAGCACTCTGGCACCTCAGATAATATCATTGGTATTACTTTTGTGTATACTTTTTTGAGGGCTAGGTACCACTCTGTAAGTATAATGGTTTTAAATACATAGTCTCGCTGAAGATGGATTAAATTACTTGACCAATGCTCTTGCAAAAAGGGGTTTAATGTATCGTTGTAATGCATTATACCATGCAAGTCATCATATAATTATGAATCCAGAGAATCCATTTTGTCAAACAACCAACTAAATCCTGAGGTAGAATGGTCAATGAACATGCAGAAAATTTACCAAAAGCAAAAGCTTTCAACCCTGGGTGGACATTTTTGCAGAAGCATTAAACCCTCTTTACATAGAGCATGGATCACCTAGTAACAATCTACATGGTGAATCAATTTGAACAAAATAAGATAGAAAATGCACTAGATTGTTTTTAGAAAAACCAATCAATTTGTAATGGAAATAACTATGAAGCCATGAAAGTCTAAATTAATCAATCACCAGCTCATAAAAGACACATGCTGTCATCTTACTCATTAAATCTTAATTGAATTTTTTCTATATTGTTAATCATTGCCTCAGATTAACAAATTACATCCATCAGGCATATTTGGAGAGTGTAAATTTTAGACAAACTGCATGTTCTGTGCAGCCATATCCTTGTCCTTGCTGTCTGCAGAAGCAACTTCATTTGTGCTTGGTATCCTGAGGTTGAAAGTCTGGAACAATACAAATACAGTAAAACCTTGATATTTTGAGTCTCGAACATTTGAGAACCCTGCATTTTTCGAGGAATTTCCATAGTCCCGGCAAAAACTAACACAAATATGTAACACAAGGGATATAAGCTACATGTAGTAAGTAGGTAACATGTCATGCTATTTGTTCAAATATTGGGTTCTGGACTATTCTGACTTGTTCTAGAGAGCTGAAGTATGGTAAAAAGAAATACTGTTAAGTTACGATTTTTGTTTTGAGAGATAAGTGTTTTGAAAACTATCCAATGAATGACAGACAAAATCAGTAGTCTTGAACGGAAAGAGAAGGTGAAATATTTCATGTAAATTTTGAGTGCCAGACATATTGACCACAAATGTGCAATAAAGTTCAGTTCTATGTAACCCGACTTCCGGAAAAACTCTGAATTATAGATATGGAAATTCATCCAGGAATAATCAATGACAAACATTTGCGTCCGCGTAATGGTAGACAATCTAACTGATAACTCTCCAAAATATTTGATGCTGGCTTACAAATGCCTACTATTCATATAGAAAAAAAAAAAATCTTCTATATGTGACATTTGAAAGGCTGGCGTAAATCTTGTCACATAAATAATGTAAAATGAATAAATAAGTTTCAAAATGTCACTAAAAAACTTAGTTATTAGTAGCAATTAATTGCCTACTAATTGCCTTTTCTGAACAATACAAAGCAATAACTACTCCCTTTCCCAATTTGTTTAAAAAGTATAGAAAACAATGTGGGAAAAGGAGAAAATGCTGGCTACCAGCACTTTCTCCTTTTCCCACAATGTTTTCAGAGGGTTTCTCCCACAGGGTCATTAAAATTCGGGATTGAGCAGTAAAGGGTTAATTCCGAACCTTATGCCTGGATTACATCTGCAACGGGCACCTTATGATTTATTTGTGTGAAATTTTCTGGCACCAAAAGTGGTCACAAGCTATGTCATATTAGTACAGTCACTTAGTGCAAAAATCGATACTGGCTGGACGAAAGTGCCAATTTTTTACCATAGTAAGGAGCCACCATGGGCATCAATTTGCACTAGGGGTGCCCGGATTTAAGCGCCTGTGAGACTTATAATTGCGGATTTAATATTCGGATACATGTGACGTCCGGATACTCTTTCTTTTCTATTTTCGGTTTTCCAATTTGTAGTTGCTGATTTAACATAAAATGTGTCCACTGCTAAAATCATTACAATTAAATAAAAATCACCATATTTAAAAACCAGGTCTATCAATTTTCAGTAAAGTGTGGTTTATCGGTCCCTAGATCTTCGTTACTGTCCTTATCCATAATGTCTGCTTGTGAAGAAGAGAATTAGAAAAAAAAAAATGTTAGTTGCAATTACCGTTGCAATGACAAAGTGAAGTACAGGGAAGTTGGTGGTTTTTACAAGCGCATTTTTTGTTGCAAAGGGGCTCAGCCTTGCAAACCGCATTTAATAAGCTCTCTGCAACTCATTGCTGCCTCAGGTAAAATTGGTCCATACTGGTTTCCAAATCCTGTCAACTCTTTTCCAACCGGAAAGTTCTGGTGTTGGGAGATTTTGTATCGGTTGCAGGCATTAAGCCAAACACTGGCTTGATACACGCTTCGATTTACATGCATATGAAGGGCATCCTGTGTTGGTGGAAGACTCTGCATCATTTTTACATTATTTCCCTCTGTAAATAGCTGACACTTGTCCTTCATTTGTCGCGTGATCGTAGAGGGTCTGCCAAAAGATCTCCAATCATTCGCCAGAGAGCCATCTCAATGATCTGACCTGGGTTGCAGAATGTGATGGTATCATGAATGATTGTCATCCCGTGTTTTATCATGGTAATAGTTGCTGCCTTTTCATGAAAAAGTGGTAGTAAACAGGAAATTCCAGGAACTGTATTTCTATCCGAAATGTGAGACGATGATATGCTCCCCATGCGAGTTTTATCTTTACCCATGGTTTTCTGTTTCATCAGTCGGCTGCTATGCATCAACCAGTCAGATTTTTGTTGTTTTGCAACTTCAAGATTACCATTGACATCTTTTGGCACTGTCGAGGAGACGATTGCTGTATCAAGATTACAATTCACTGCAGGGACTATTCTATACCCGTTGGGCATTTACTTTTGTTGTACGTTAGGCACGTTATCTTCTGTGAAAATTGCCAAAGCTCCCTAAATAAACCAGGGTTCGTTTCAGTAGGAGACAGAAAAATACTTATACTCGTTCCATGAAAAGATCCCTGAGCAGTAGTCGCAGATGGATAGTGATCAATATTGTCCAGCACTTTAACACTAATACATGTAACACCTTTTCTCAACTGAGTCGGACAAATGACCTTTTCCTAATGGAACCTTTTTCAAAGAGCTGATCTTATTTTCTCTTGAATTTCAGTTCATCAGTTATAGCTTACACTGAGACCTAAATCATCTAACTGTGTAAGCAGCTTCTTACTTTGTCTGAGTATGTATCTTAAGAGTTAAATACAACAGAAGCGGTGGCTCCCGAGACTTGAAGTGTCTTTGAAAATTGCACAAATTTAGATGAGCAGAATTTTCCTTGGAATTAAACAGAATTAATTGGCAAATATTCAAACAAGCATGAGATTTAAGGAAATTTTTGCTTTTGATATTTGGTCCATATAACAAAAGAGGCACAAAAGACTTGAGACTCTCTGGCACGGACATTTCTTCGCAAACTTCAGGAAAAATACCAGAAAAGCTAAAGAAGTCATTTTTCAAATATTTCTTCTCTGATGGAATTGCAGATGCGCATAATTGCCATTACTCCCAATCAAAGTCTCTAGAACCTACAGCTTCTTTCACAAGACCGCGTAGACCTTCATTGAAAACCAAGAGTAAATGTTTTCCGTCAGATTGCCTCTGGCAATTTGGTGCAAAAATTCTATAATTTTGGTTTTTAGTCTCGATTTATTGATTTTCTATTTGGAACCTAGAATGCGCATTCGCTTTTCAAATAAAAGATCGATCTCAGACAAATTATAGATAATAATGCCTTCTTTTACACCGCTTTCTACGTAATTAATCAGTTCAGCAAAGACCATTGCTTCTGTCGTATTGGTATGAGTAGAACTCAAATTTTCATTTTTACGCTCAAAAGCACGAAAACGATTTTTGTACCTCAACATACATTTACTATGGTACATAGCCTTAATGGCAACAAGATCACCTCCAGATATACAAATTAAAAGGCCTGAATCCTGCATTTTTGTTGCCATACTTCTAAGATTTACATCCACATTGAAAGTTGATTGATTAGTTGATTGAATGGTGTTTAACGCGTTCAAATTTTTTTTAGACATATCACGGCGACAGCTCACATATTCATGTATTTCCTGGGTTTCACCAGTACAAGGCTAGGGCTCTGAAGTGTTTTGCCCAAAGACACTCCCACGAAAAACCCGGGGCCTCCAATTGAAAGTTAAACAGATTTGTAGAGTGCCCTCAGACTTCTTACAAAAAACACAGGTTTTCGGCTAAACATTTGAAGATAGTCGATGAGATTTTCTCTCTACAGGAGAATGGTCTTCAAAGTTTTGTTTAAAATGTTCTTTTGTGCGCATGAGCTTAGACTCGGAGAATTTTAGGCTGCAGGATTTGTGCCACTTGGTCGAGTGCTTGATTAATTCATCTGTACCCTCTTGTCCTGTGATTGTTATAGTGGCAGGTAATTTCTGCATTTCTAAAAGCCATTTACAATTTGAAGAAAATTTTCATAAATTTCGTGACAATTTGGCCTGTCTGAAGGGTTTATGAAATAGCCTTCTGACTTGCCGCATACTATGCAATTCAACCATTCCATCATAGAAGTGCTGTTGTACAGTACAGCGCAATATTGAAACTAAGAACTCTAGTAGAATGAGACAAAAAAAAAAATGACTGAAATTTGCTTTATATTATAGGTGACATTAGAATATGAATTTAAAGTAGTTTTTCTGAAAAGGGCACAAGAGCTATATATTAAATCGACGCTTGATATATTTGAATTGTAATGAGCCTGTTGTCAGTTTTCCTCTATTAAAGTCAGCAAAAATAGATAATAAGATTGTATTGCTAGCGTAAATATTCATTAAATGGTTCAATTTCGTCACAATGTCATCATAAAAACACGTAATACCGAGGGGGGGGGCCGAAAGTACAAAGGAACAGTATCCGGATACGACATCTATCCGAATTCTAAAACTGTCTCTAAGCGGTAACTAGACCCTTCAAGTCGGGCACCTCATGTGCAAAAGTTACCTTATGTTGGTAGCTTACAATGAGCAAAACTTGGCACTTTCGTCTGGCGTGTAATGATCGACCGTTATTTTTTACATAAGAGCCCAGACTATATGACTGTATTGACTTTGTAAACATGCATCATGTCTTGTGATTTCGGGGATAGAGAGGCAAAAGTCACATTGATTATCACAGGGAAATCATACAGTCACCACACAGTCTCTGCACAGAGATTGCACAGAGCCAGTAAGGCTGCCATACAAAGGCCAGACGGAGATGGTGTGGTGACTATGTGATCAGTGAGATTGCCGCAGGATGACTGCTCGATATATCTGTAACCCTATGAGCATTGCGCAGGTATCGTGCTGCAATCTTGTGATGGCCATGTTGGGATGGTGTGATTATCTCACATTTTTTACCCCCAAATGATATCTTAAAATCATGCATTAACACAATCTTCCCTTAGCCTCTGTCCAGTGCCAGTGCTGGTGCTGGGATCCTGCGTTGCTATATTTGACATGTCTCCTAGCTACAAGGTTTGGATTCTTTAAACAACTTGTCATTGTGGGGAGTTGAACAAAATCCCAGAGGCTAAGCATTTGTGAATCAACATTATAATCTTACAGCAGCTGTATGAAGGCTGCATGGAAGAGGGATATGGGTATCATACAATCGCTGTAAGCTCATCACAAGCCAAATGTAACTAAGGCATTACCATCAAACTTGGCTTTGCTATTTACGTTTCATGTTGAGTATGGGATAGAAAACGAGTGCTGTGGTATATGGGAAATATACACGAGCATTAGCGAGTGTATATTTGCCATATACCGAGGTAAGGAGTTTTTTTTATCTCACTTAGACCATGTGACTATTCGTGCTTTTCATGTACACATTTATATAAAATAAAAAGCTTGTTCCAAAATGGATTCGTCGTGATTGTTGGAATGAGTTAAAGCACCCGATACAAAAAGAGGCAAATATAAAGTACAGTTTACATCAAAATGCTAAATTATTCATTATGATATTTAATCAAGGTAAATCTCATTGTGGAGTATTAAGATCGAACTAGCAGTTGTCTGCAATATTTTGAAAACGTTATGCTTCGATTGATGATGGGTGTCAAAGAAAAAAGGGACGTTCATGTGTTTTAAACTTACTCTTTGTCTCTTAGAATTTGACAGAACCATTTTAGTTCATGTTTTATTACGAAAAACATAGAATGTTGGAGCGAAATATCGCTTATAAATTCGTTTTGTTTTTTTTGTAATTATTTTCAATACGTGAAGTTCGACCAATTTTGTTAGCAATGTCGAGTCTGCTCATGAATATTTTTTTTTAAACTTTTGTAAAGCCATGGAACTCAATCCTTAGGCTGCTAAGCGCAACTCAAGGACCTTTTGCGGATAATGTAGATTCAAATTAGACTGTACAGAACATGCACAGTCTGATCTTGGATCTCAACAGTCTGATGAGATTTTCCCCAAAAAATATCTTTGAAATAGCAAATTTTGGGTTTTTACTCTCAGCTTGACAGTTTCTTCTTATTTAACAGGTTAAAAGTTAAACATTACAAAAAAACACCCTACACTTGCGTAGGTGCACTGACCACCGTTATGAGACCTTAGCTGATAATCATCAAGTGGCGTGAAATTCCAATACGAACAAACTAAAGAACGCAGTCGAATTTGTTGTTCTTTCTTAGCTAAAATTAAGATTAACCCTTCTCAGATTAAAGAGAAAAAAATGTTGTACAGGCAATTCCATGTTTTGGAAAGCTGAAATGCGAACATTAGAGGGTTTTTTTTACCTTACTGGAGCCTTATTTTTTCTACTGTCAAAACCATAATCTACTCAAGAGGTTGCTTGATAGATGAGAGCAATACTATTTTAAGTGTCTGTACGTTGTAAAGGCACATAAAATAGTAATGCATTTACCAATCGAAATGCTGTATCGGTTTACTAAATAATATTTCAAAATTGTTTTACCATGAGGGGTACATTTTGCCTCGCCTCGATATTGCAAACAAAAGTTGTCGGAATTCACGTGCGGGATATACTAGCATTGTATATCAAGATATACAAATGCGGGAGTTGTATCTTCGATATATACTTTTGAAATACTGATCGCTGATTTGTCATCTCACTACATACGTGGTCTAATTACAGTTATGAACCACAAAGATGGTAAATATTGTTAAAACTTTCATCCTTTACCAAACTACCCTGTTAAAGGGAGCTATTCAGATTTTTATAATCTCACAAAACTTACAAAAATGATTTATCACTGAATTCAAATCATCAGTAAAGAAGAAAGACAAAATAAAGTAAAACAGATTTTCCTATGGTATTTCCTTAATAGGCTACATAGTCCCTTTAGGTATTGTTAGATTTCATTCCAGAGTTTTTACAAAGATTTGTTGCAATGCCACATGATGAATAACATGCATGGATTATGAGGATTTGTATTCAAATCAGTATGATGTCATATCTGATGTAATAAAAATAGATGGAGTTACCATCATCCCCTTATTTAACCCTTTACCAAACATTATCCCTACTCTTAACAACACCTAGGAAGTAGGCCTTTGAAAACATGGTGGAAAAGGAGAAAATGCTGGTAACCAGCATTTTTTCCTTTTCCCACAATGTTTTCTAACCTTCCAAAGATAAATTCCAATTACTGAGTCACATTTATTTTGTCACATGCAAATGCTTTCAATTTGGACAAGTCGAAACTTATGTTATCTGGTAAAGAGTTTAACACTGAAATAGCGCCTATATATTCAATGTAGCCATAAAGTTCATATGATTGCAAAGAAAAATATTTATTTGTTAGTATTTTAAAAGAAATTATTATCAAAAGCAAAAAAAAACAATAACCATAAGGTAGACAGCCTATAGAAAACAGCGGGAAAACATGAAAAAGGCTGGCAACCAAAGGCATTTTCACTTTGTCCCACAAAGTTTTCTGCAATTTCTGAGAAAAATTCCATTTGTAACTCTGGTGACTCTACCAGCTTGCATTAGTGTGGTTCTCCTTTTTCATGAAATTTTAACTTTTCCTAGGACATTTGAGCAAGGAAGAACCATCCAATAAAAGCCTATCTACTATCATTACAAAATATGACCCTTTCCAAGAACAGGAAGAAAAGAGCTACAGAAATTCCATAACCCTTTAAATACGTTATCATACTATTGTGAAAAATCAAGCACTTTTACAGAAAGTGTATATCAAGATCAGACTGCACAGGATACACAGGTATGTCTACTCTTGAATCTTTTCTTTCTAATATTTCATGGGAAAGAACAGCAAAAGCAGCCATGAAACTGCAACAATTTGGTTTTTCTGCTGATGATGTATGTTACATATAGTGAGGAGATTCTATCCTGAATTTGTGCACAAAACAAATACTTCCACAAAAAGGGCCAATCATGACAATTGATAACTTAAAACATTAAAATCCTTTTTTATTTTAATTGTATTTTGTAAACGTCAGATCTAAGAGAGTCAACAGACATGTGAACAAGGAAATAGCTGCCAATGAATTATTTACAATGCTCCCCTATGCATACCATGGCTTTAACACCACAATTAGATTGAGTTCATTGTTCATTAGTTTTTCTAGAAGCTCTCTAAATTGTAATTCAACACTAACTGACTACCATACCAAGACAGTCCTTGAAATTATTGTGGAAAAGAACAACTTCCCTGCAACATAGGCATAGCCAGATCTCTTAATAATTTTTTACATTCTATCTTTTGAGCTAATGATGACATCAGGCCCCTTCAAAAATTGCACATATTTTACGAAGGTTGCTGATGGTGAAAGAACAAAAATCATATAAAGTTAACCATTTACCACACAATCAAGAGTTTTACTTTATCAAAGACAGAAATATTCTTTAGGCCACATTTGATGTGGGTCTGCAAATGCTTTCAATTTGATGGTGTCCAAAACCTTGTCCATAAGTAAAGATTTAAGTGATGTGTTTGATGCTTTGTTCTGTACATTCAGGACACATATTTTGCAAATAAAATTCACTAGAACACTAAGCAGAACATGTTCTATGACTATGACCGCAGTCTTTCAAATGCTGGTGTGGCTTGAACAGTCACATGACAAACATGGGGGGAAAGGAGTAGGAAATATATGTACAAATGCATCTGTGGCCATTAATTTGTGTCATTTGAGGATGCTTAGAACACATTTGTCACTTTTAGAAATTTTGCTGTTTATGCATAATTTACGAAGTACAGTACACATTTTTTCTTTTTGTAGGCAATACTTTTGTCAGGCAATACTTTTGTCAACTTTGTACCAATACAAAAATGTGAGTATGGTATCCAAACCGTATGATTGGCTCGCTGGCACTGCTGGACATGGTGTTCTATGGCAAGCCCGTCCTAGTGCTCGAATACTACCAAAAAAGCATGGGTAAGTGGACTGTAACCATTATTTAACCTAAAAAAATTTTGATATGGTATACAACACTAAAGTTACCATTTCAGCCGTATCAGAATTTACACTTTCTGTTCTGTTTTAACTCTTTACCAAACGACAAAATTTTAGACTGGTCCAAATTAAAAGCACTCGCAGACGACAAAATAAACGTAACTCATAAATTGAAATTTGTTTCCAGCAGGGTAGAAAACATTGTGGGAAAAGGAGAAAATGCTGGTTACCAGCATTTTCTCCTTTTCCCGCAATGTTTTCAAAAGGCTTCTATCTCAGGGTCGTAAAAACCAGGGATTGTTTGGTAAAGGGTTAATCTATTCAGTGCTGTTCTGGAACAATTGAAACTGCAAATGGAACAGCACAATTGAACAAGCCGACTTTATAAGCTGTTTTATAAAATAAAACTGACTAAAGAACTAAGTCAATTAAACTGAACAGTTGAAATGGGGAAGGCCCTGAGCATTTGCAAATAATTACATGATTGTACATTTTTTTGTATTTACAAATAGGATTTCCGGCTACTTTGCTGTAAGTAAACAGCCAGAGAAAATAATCGATAATATATTGTCTTCTTGGCACAGAGATTCTGTGAGGCAGGACTCTGTCACCAACAGAGCAAAGTCATTGTGGCAAAATCTATCTTTGCAAGTACATGATTGTATTGACCTATTTCTACACAACCCATTTTCTGGACATAGCAAAACAAATGCCAAAGTAATAAATTTAGCCAAATTTAGACATCTAAAAACCTTGTAGGAAAAGGGCCAGTTCTGTTAAGTAACTGCTCCTTCTTCTAAATGTTTTATTAAGTTGTCCACAGCAAGCAGATAAAGTTACATTCATAAGGTAGTAAGTTAAATCAGGTGTACCTTTCGGTATAATGCAGAAGGCTACATTGGGCAAATCAGCCAGCATTTGCGAACAGTTATGACATTTGGTAAACAGAGAATCAATTAGGTTTTGGCCGCCATTCTAAATTCTCTGTCTCTTTATCTAGGGCAGATCATAATTACAGTAATTGAGCTTATCAGGATGAAAACATTTCCTTATTTTATCAGTCTTCCTAATATTTGTATTAAGAGATGAAAGCATGTATCCTGCTCCTACAGACAACTTCTTGTGGTAGATCACAGTTAAAAATATTGTGACCACAAAACAGAAATTGTTTGCAACCAACAATTTCTTCTTTTGCAAAAATTTTATCATGTGTAGTTGTAATCAATTTTATCTTTTACCATAATCTTATAATGTTGCGTGTATTGCTATAAATGTACCATCTTGGAAAAGAAAAATCCAAGGATAGTTTCAAAGTCATATTCTGCAGATTTGTGCCAAGAGGTAAGGAGTTTAAATCTTTAACTGACAACAAAAATGTTAGACTTACTATAATTATTGAAAGCATTGATATTGCAGATGAAAAATAAAACAAGGCTAAAAGAATGGGATTTGTCCTTAAAATGGTAGTAAACATTATGGAAAAAAGGAGAAAATGCAGCATTTTCTCCGTTTCCAACAATATTTTTATAAGCATTCTTTAACAAGGTCATTAAAATGAAAAGATTTTTTGGCAAAAGGTTAACATGTTGATATTTCCTGTCCCTTGTTTCAGAGTCTTTCATTGACAAAGGGAAAAAAAAAGGGGGGGGGGGGGCAGTAGATGTTAACATAAAAACTCACTCCAGCTCATGTACACATAGATCTAGTGACATTAATAAAAGCCGAGAAAATCAATTCTTCCTCTATCACGTCTGATCAATTGTGAAAACGGGGGAACTGACATCGACCCATTGAATTGAAATGAAACGGAAAACTGGTATTATTTAGACAGCGCTAAATCCAACAATATTTTATCCCCATACCATAGATCAATACAAGACAATAATAAAATAAGCTCTAATCAAATGACATGTGTCTGTTGATATGTGTGTTTTGTTTGAGAGTGGATATTGATCATCCCTGGACATTTATTTTCCTATTGGATGGGTAAACAATAATCTGCCACTATCAATAACTAATAGTCTTTCTTTCACTCTTTAACAAATCTTAGACTGGTCCAAATTTAACCCTTTACCAAACAATCCCTGGTTTTCACAACCATGGAAGAGAAGGCTTTTGAAAACATTGTGGGAAAAGGTAACCAGCATTTTCTCCTTTTCCCACCATGTTTTCTACTCTATCATAGAGCTTAAGATCACTTGTATCAATTTTGAGAGTGTCGTCTGCAGATGTTTTGAATTTGAAATCCTCTAACTTTTGTTGTTTGGGAAAGGGTTAAAGCATTTGCAGACCACAAATAAAACAATAATTTAATGGTGGGATTTCTATCGGACAAGGAAGAAAACATTGTAGTAAAAAGAAGAAAATGCTGGTTTTCAACTTTTCCCACAATGCTCTCAGAAACCTTCAATTTCAGGGTCATTAAAACACAGGTTTGTGTGGTAAAGGGTTAACCCATTACAACACAGGCTGATTGATTGATTGATTGTGTGGTGTTTAACGCCGTTTTCAACATTATTTCAGTTATATTGGGGCGGCCAGTGCACCTATCCATGCTTTCCTGGAGTCTCTTTTACCAGTACTCCGCACAGTTTTCTTTCCAAGCCACTGGCTGCTTTCTCACATAACCATCGTCGAAACAATGGTCAGCGGTGGCAGAGGAATGAATCCTGTCGCAATGACTATCATCAATCCTCGGAAAGAAATTGGCCGAGCCAGGGATCGAACCCACGACCCCCTGTTCTCAAGTCCTGCACGCTACCGACTGAGCTACCGGGGCTCGGCAACACAGGCTGAACTCTGACCAAAAGTATCTCATTCTTTACCAAACGACAAAATTGTTGACTTGTCCAAATTGAAAGCATGTGCAGACATTAAACTTAATGAGTCTCAAATGATGGCTTTTTTCTTTGAAATGGTAGAAAACATGGCGGGCCAAGGAGAAAATGCTGGTTATCAGCATTTTCTCCTTTTCCTGCAATGTTTTCAAAAGTGCATTTCCTTGGGGGTCATTAAAATTTGGTGTTGTGTGGTAAAGGGTTAAAGAACAAACACACTACATGCCCATGCCAACTATTTGCTGCAGCTACTTTTTCAGTGAAAATCTCAAGTTGAAAAAGGGGGATAAATGTGTCAGAGAGATTTTAAGCATATCATGCCCTTCTGAGACAAGTTCCCTTTACATAGTTGAAAGTGAAAGCCCATTTTTCCTTTTCTTCACCATAAGCAGGCTGGGTCTCTAAAGTGCCCTGCTTAAGGTCACTCCAAATACTGACTTACAGGGATTGAGCCAAGAGTTTCTTCTTTTTTTCATGTGGCATTGAAATTTAACTTCAATCCAGTGAAATAAAAATGGTGAAGAGCGGTATATACAGACACCTTCTGAGATATCTTTTTACCCTCTTATAATTAGAAAAAACAACTCATTTTAAAATATACAAAACAGAAATTTTCTTCATTTAAAAAAAAATACTGAATGATGTATAACAAGATAATTCACATGGTAAAACACAACAAATCTGGTGTTTCTTGAATTATTGTTCAAGGTCTAACTATATCTACATGTAGTTAATTTGTGCCAAACACAAACTAGAGGCGCTTGAGCACCTGTATCGCTCCACAGGCCTGATATTTCTATAATGGCGAAAGGAAGTTTTTAACAATTATCATTCAATCCTGCATTTTAGCTCACTGAAGAAACAATTTGGTAGACAACCACCATAGGAACTTACCTGCAAAACAACAATGAAATCCAATGAATAGTTTTAGAGAAGAAATTTTTCAAAGATTTTACTTTATACCATAAAAGGAAAATGAGTCTCCCATAAAAGCCATGTTTTTTGACAGATCTTTTTTTTTTTTAAGGAATTCTGTAAACCTGTATCTAAGGAACATTCCTGCAAAATAATAATGCTATCCAAATAGCGGTTCGGGAGGAGAAGATTTTTAAAGGTTTTTTACTTTGGTTGCCATGGCAACCAGAATTCTTCATGGAACACAATTATTTGAAGGAATTTGAAAGAGGACCACCAAAGGAACATTCCTGTGAAATTTGGTAAAAATCCAGTCAATAGTTTCTGAGGAGAAGTTTTTTAAAGAAAAAGTTTACGGACGCACGCACGGACGAACAGACAGACGGACGGACGCACGACGGACACAACGCCATGACAATAGCTCGCTGGCCTTCGGCCAGTGGAGCTAAAAATTACCTCCAAATATCACTCTATAATGTACGGTATCACAGGTTTAAAAGAAGTTTGCTTAACTCTTTACCACACAATCCAGAGTTTTTGAAAACTAACAGCAAAGACTTTTGAAAACATAGGAAAAGGGAAAAATGTTGGTAACTAGTATTTTCTCCTTTTCCCACAATAATTTCCTCCAATTTCAAGACAGAAATAATCTTTTAGCAACTTTGTCATCTGCAAATGCTTTTTAATTAGGGAAAGTCCAAAATTTTGTTGTGTGATAAAGGGTTAAAGGGCAAAAAAGGTACTAAGAAATGATTTTTTTTCCTAATTCAGGTCCAAATAATTATCTCTTCACCAAACAATCCTGTGTTTTGATGACCCTGGGGAAGAAGGCTTTTAAAATCATCTTGTGAAAAGGAGAAAATGCTTTTCTCCTTTCCATATAATCTTTTTTACAAACCCCATCATCTTAACCACATTTGATAATGTCATCTGCAAATGCTTTCAGTATGGACAAGTCTAAGAACTTGTTGTTTTATTTCGAGTTAGAATAGGAATCACAATTACAGTTTACAAGGAAAACGAAAATCATGCGGAATTATGCAAATAGGATGCTAAATGTGTCAGAATAGAAGAAAGCCAGAGATAAAATCCTTTCTTTATCCATACAAGCAATTTTACTACTTGGCCCTAACTGGCACAACTGAAAGATTGAAAGGAAAAGGTAACAGAAATGTATGTTATCAGTGATATGGAAATCATGGGAAAAGAAGCAGTTGCTTGTTACAACCATTTTTTTATTTTGCTTCATGATAGGATGAAAACTCGAGGGATACAATGTGTCACGACAAATGATCAAAAGTGGATAAATGGTTCTCTTTACCATAATACATCTTCATTACAGAATGACAAGCAACTTGTTATCGTTTACCAAAAACCAAATCCAGTTTCAATGACCCTGAGGAAGAAGGCTTTTGAAAACATTGTGGGAAAAGGAGAAATGCTGGTAAAAGCATTTTCTCCATTTCCCATAACATTTTCTTTATTTTGCAAGTCCAATTTGGTGTTCTGAGTAATGTTTGATTTGCTGAGTTCAAATGCTTTCAAATAGGACAAGTCTAAATTTTGTTGTCAGGCCCTTGAATGTAGGTTATCATTGATGTCTGTTTTGAAAGCATCTACAATGGTTAAGTTAAATTTGACTCAGATGATGGGATTTGCCTCTGAAAGGGTAAAAAACATTGTGGGAAAAGAAGAAAATGCTGCTTACCAGCATTTTCTTCTTTTCCCACAATGTTTTTGAAAGTCCTCTTTCACAGGGTCGTAAAAACTCAGGGTTGTTTGGTAACGGGTTAAGGGTCCTGTTTCGTTCAGATGTGATTATTACTATAAAAACACAAAATGATCACCTTTTGATGTTTATTACAGCATCATCTTATAGGGTATATACATGCATGTGTTTGTCAGCAGTAATAACTATGTACTTCAAAGTAATATTTTATACTGTTATGGATTTGGCCTTTTTCCATTCCAAGGGTCAAAGGTTCCTTTTTTAAATATCTCTGACTTTTCATATCAAGCAAAACACGAAAAGAACGAACCCATACTTTTCTGATTCATTAAAGAAAAAAATAACAAAGCCTACATGTAAAAATATATGAGTATCAGTATTAGAGGTTCATGAATGCTCCACCACACCAATAATCCACAAATTTTATTTCACATTAGTCAATCCATTACCACTGAAATAACATTTTTGACAATTTCTTAGTCCTATCCTATCGCTCACAACATAGATGTATTTTGGGGAGTGTGTAATTCTAGATCAGCCTGCACACATGTGCAGTTCGCAATACACTCTCTCTGTTACTCTATCAGTAGTCTTGGTCATATGACATAAACCCAATTTAATGTCAATTACTTTAACAAAATTTATATTTGTGCAGGGCTCTGTGAAAACGGGGCTTAATGCATCTGCAAAAAGTATCCACCCAGGTCAGCCTTCACACTCTGCGCAGGCTAACCTTAGCCAAAACTTTTTGCTACTGGTCATTTTTCTGCAGCTCAAAGGACCAGTGTTTCTGACAACTAAGTCGGTTGTTATACAAAATGGACCTTAGGGATCCATAATATAGTAATAACTGGCTTGGTATCATGCATCACGGAGATGCATTTAGCTTCTTTTTGCCAGAGCATGGCTCTTTTGTTATTGTGAATATTTTACATTTGGCTGGATAAGGGTTAATACAGTGTAAGAAAAGGATAATAGTTTGGTATAAACACTTGATTATTCACAAACATGATAAAAAAACTCCTTAAAATGTTTCTCTTAAATTTTGAGCAAATCTTTCCTATCTTTGGCCTATGCTGTAATGAGTGAAACAGAGTTTATGGATCATCAATGCAATAAAAAGTTTTATTACAATAACTGCCTTTTTATAATTTGGACATAATAAGATGTAAATTACTTTTGACAAAACAGACCAATCCCTACCCATCACATACTTTTAATGACATCCAAACCAAACTGGTTGATGACAGTCATAGCAAAAGAAACCATTTCTATTTCTCACCTTGCTAAGTTGTACTTTGTTTAACACTTTACCAAATGACAATATTTAAGACTGGTCCAAAATCAAAGCATTTCCAGACAAATGATTAGATATTGCTCAAATGGTTAGATTTATTTATGATTGGATAGAAAACATTGGTGAAAAGGGAGAAAATGCTGGCTACCAGCATTTTCTCCTTTTTCTGTAATGTTTTCTAACCTTACCTTGAAGAAGCCCACCATACTAGACCAAATTCCCAGTATTTGCATACAAACCATTTAATACAGCCCCAATATTATTTCTGTCGATGAAATGGCAGACTACATTTCAGGGAAAAAGTAGAAAATGCTGGTTACTGCATTTTCTCCTTATTCCCTCAGTGTTTTCAAAAGTCTTCCCCCTTCACGGTTGGTATAGTAAGGGATATTTGGAAAAGGATCTAGCTCTCAATGTCATCAACCATCATAGCTCACTCTCTTGCACTAAAGCTCAGCCATAATAAAGTTACCTATGGAATACCTTTACTGAATAATCGATGCTGATCAATATATTTAGCAGCCTCATTATTACATCGGTGTGATTCTCATGGGCATCACAATCTTAGTTTCCTCAGACAATATGGCTTCCATGAATAATAAATCAACCTGTGTCATTCTAAGAAGCCTTATTATGAAAATACTAGAATAGAGCTGATATTTTTTGTTCTGTATCTTTCTGCTCCAAAATTGTAGTCCTGATAACCTTTTTCCAATGTTCAAGTTAGAAAGAAGGACATTTTCAACGAATAAAAACAAGGTTATTGCTACCACTGATTTGAAGTATAGCTCTGATGTTATTTTGTGGTTGTTTCTCCGCTAACCTTTGTCCAAGCCCATCTTATAATACTTCTGGAATTTTCAAAATCCTACCAGTCATCTCTCAGCTGGTTGTATGTGTCTTTTGCTTGTCATCAGGTATCATAATTGATGTGTATCAATAGACAAAAGATTTAACTTCTCCTTGACACCTGAAGCTTAGTATACACTTTTCATCAATCTTATTGTAATTTACCTTTTCTGACATAAACATGTACATGTGTGGTTAATTTGTAAACAAACACTCATTATTAATTCTGTTGACTGCCCATGTGTATTCAGTATCATTTAAAAAAATAAAAAGCGCTGTATGATCAGCAATCCATGCTTACTTCGGTAGTAGAATATAATGTTGTTTTTTTCCCATGCACAACTTGTTAAAAAAAAAAGGCCGATAAATTGAGAAAAAGGAACTTTATTGTCACTAAGCAGACTTCTGGAACATGCACATAAAAATGTCAAGCCTAGTTCCGATTTCCTTGCAGGTAGACATCTTCAGTATCGCCAGCTAGTAACAGTTACATTTTGCTATATTTTAGTGTTTTTGTGAAGGGTTATCATTACGCTATTGATCAAAGACCTTACAATTAGCGGACAACAAGAAATTGACTCTTATAGCCGTTTGAAGACATGCCAGTATAATCTGGCATTCTTTTCAGAAGCATAGAAAGAAGGCTCTTCCGTGGACTTTCCAGTAACTAACATTACCAGTATGAGTCCAATCAGGATTTCCTTCTGTAAAAAGGTAAATCAACTGTTGAGTTTATATCTTGTTAATATAATTAAGTACATTTTTGAAATACTTCACTCACCTTTTCTCTTGGTCTGGACTGTACGAAAGACATAATGCTCACAAGGGAAATGAGCACAAAAACAGAAATGGATGACATTCTTGTACACCAGTCTAACCACAGATACATCTAAAACATACTACATGCACTGCTTGTGTCTGAAAAGTAAAGGAAAAGATCTTCATGTCTTTGTTCCAATGGAGTTTTTAAGCTGCTTTTAACAATACTTCACTCATATCACTGATGACTTGTGTTTATGTACAGTCTGGCCGTGGACCTATACCGTTTCCTACCAGGCCCATAGGAAGTATTTTCAGATTGGGGAGGAAAAATGTGTGGCTGCAATATTTATCTTGTGTATGTTGTAAAGAACCCTCAAGCTTGGGATCGACTAAGAACAAATCTTAGGCAGATTAAGCCTTTGCTATTTCTTTTTTTTTTCACTTTTTAAAGTTTTGATAGGAGAAGAAATGATTGGCCACATTAAGAGATGTATAAGCTTTGAAACATTGAAACCAAATTTATATTGGAATGGCTAAGCCCCAACCCCCCCACCCCCCACCCACTTGTTCTTAAGGCCCTGCCTACTTTATTCTAATTCATGACTAAAATTTACCCTCAAGAGCAGTTTAAGCGAGTTTCTAGTCCCCAGAGGAGAACAAATTAATTTCTAAGTTTGTGAAACAGTTATTAATTACCTGAGCCATTAATATCTAGTCTGCTGGAGCCATCTCTATAATGAACACTTTACCAAACAGAAAAAAAATCAGCCTTGTCCAAATTCAAAGCTTTTGCAGATTACACAAAAGTTAGTCAAATATTTCATTTCTTTTTCAAAGGATGGAAAACACTGTGGAAAAGGAGAAAATGCTGCTTACCAGCATTTTCTCTTATTCCACTATGTTTTCAAAAGCCTTCTTCTTCAGGGTTTTTATAAAACCAGGATTACTTGGTGAAGGGTTAACAATCACCTCAGATTAAAGAGAACTTATATTTCAAAGAACTCTACCTTTTCAATCTTTTTAATTATTTTCATAGAGAAATCATTCATCTGAACCTCTACAGAGAAAGAAAATAGAGATTTTTTTTCAAACAGGTTTCATACTGGAAGTATCGTTTGATTGTAGTTAATGCTCGAAGCTGCCTGTAAGAAATCATGTGGTCTAAAAACTCTATTCCACATTGCTCTAACCAAAATAAAAGTCTGCCTGTATCAAGAACCCTTGACTGTCTAAAAAAAAAAAACCCCTGAAGGAGTTAAGCAGAGGTATGTCCCAAAGCATATCAGAATGTCCAATGTCCAGAATGCACAAGATTGCACTATCATTTTCAAAAAATTTTTTTTTGGGGGGGGGGAGGGAGAGAAGAGCACCCCAAGCCCTTGGAAGCATCCATGTCAACTTTTAATCGACATAAAACCTTAAAAGGTCATTAAACTTATAGAACCCTGTGGATATATGGGTAAATGGTATGTTACAACATTTTAAATGCATTTGTTAAGATCAGACATGCATGTGGTCTCACTAATAATGTACTAGGATACATTAATTTTTAGATATTCTGGCAAAAAAAGGCTCAAAGAATAAAATAAATCTTTTCTTTGGGTCTTTTTTCCTGCACTGAAAATTTTCATTAACTCATTTATCTCTGTTGGGTTAACCTTTTACCAAACAATCACTAGTTTATAGACTTTCAGGAAGAAGGCCTTTCAAAAAAGGGGAAAATGCTGGTAACAAGTAATTTCTCCTTTTCTTACAATGTTTTTTACCCTTTCCAAGACAAATCTCATTAGTTAAAGTTACATTTTATTTGGAATTTATGACTGCTCTCAATCTGGAAAAGTCAAAACTGATGTCATCCGGTAAAGAGTTTAACTCTTCACCAAACGACAAATTCTAGACTTGTCCAAATCAAAAGCAATGGCAGACGACAATTTAGGCTTGAAAAATTGATATTTGTTTTTTGGAAAGGGTGGAAAATATTGTGGGAAAAGGAGAAAATGCTGGTTACCAGCATTTTCTCCTTTTCTCGCAATGTTTTCAAAAGGCTTCTTCCTCAGGGTCGTTAAAGCTCAGGATTGAGGGTTAAGTGTTTGGGAGATGCAGAGACATGCACAGGTAATCAGTAACTGGATTATGCTATGTTGACAGGTGTGTTTAGCATAAACTTGCACATAATGATCACTCTTCACTCAGAATCAGTTTGTGCTTGTCTGCATACATGTAGCAATCAACCCTTTACCACATCATCCTGTTTCACGACCCTGAGTGAGGAATAGTCACTGAAAACACTGCAGGAAGAGAAGAAAATCCTGAAAGTGGTGGAGACCAGCTTTTTGTCCTTTATCCACCATGTTCTCTTCTTTTAGAATACATCAATCTCATTTATGCTGCAGATGTCATCTGCAAATATCCTCAGTATGGAAAGGTTCGGTGTTAGATTTTGTTGTCTGGTAAATGATCCACATGATCATACTCATACCAAAGTTTTGTGTAATTTGTGTCAACTTGTTGTTGTAATTTATGATTTGTAAGATAACAGACCCCAGATTTCTACGACAACATCTTACCAAGGATCATCTTTCACCGTCAATCCCTGGTCCAACTGGGATGTCACAAAAACTCGCACATGTGTATCATCTTCTCGAATCTAAGGAGCAATCTTCTTGTTCAACTAATACTAATCATTATTTCTTTTTGGTGTAACAGGAGGTGAAACAATGATACTTTACTCCTAAAATATTATTTAACAAAGGAGGGGTGTCCATAAGGCCCTTTTTTGGGTTAGGATAGATTTTTGCTAAAATTTGCTGATTTTATACTACTATGTATTGGCTTTCATTTGGTGAAGTATTAAGATGCAGCGGCCATGTCTTCTATGCTATATGCTTGAGAAAAGTGGGTGGGGTAATTTGATACAATTTCAGCTTGCAAGACTAAATTGCAGATATCTCCCATTTGAAGCTGCAATCAATATTCATTCATTCCATGTAGGTACTTTCCCTATAAGAGGGTGTTAATGATGCAAACAATTTAAATCATCATTCTCTTGCAATGTAGTTATAATCACTTTTAAGTCGTACCTAAATTTCGCTTATTTTGTCATCTCCAACTTCGCGAAAAACCACAACATAGTTTTATTGTTTTATGGAAAACTACAATATGTTGATATTACATACTAGACATAGTAGATATTCTAAAATTATGAGGAATTTGCTCTGCTACAAACAACACTGGAGTTATCTGCCCTTGAAAAAGTAAAAAATGCTAATTTTCTCATGTTCTAAAGCTAAGCATATTTTCAGTATATTTCAGAGGACTAAACTCACTCAAACCTAATTTGTATAGATGTTTGTCAGAAATAAGAATAGAACAAGTCATGGCATGGTGACCTTGACCTTTTTCAAGGTCGAAGTGAGACCCAGATATCCATTCTATGACTGATAAATGCCATTATGGGGTTGAATTCACAAGTTTTTAAGTCACAATTTTGGATTTCGCTGTTTTGCAGCATACAAGAATTTTGTAAGCCCATTGGCAACCTTCAGTATTGGTGGCATGATAATGAATTACAGTTTGGTGACCTTGACCTTTTTTACACAGTCACAATGAGACTCGGAGCTCTTTTCCAGGAATTCAAATTCTCTTGTTGTGTGTGTAATTATTTCCAACCATATCAAATATGAATACAAATACTTTACATTTTACGATTATTTTTCACAAGTACAACCCTTTTACAACATTGTATTTCAATATTAGAAATTCAATACTCATCATTTTGGTTGTCATGTTATTCAACTCTCATATTTCTCGAAGTTTGCATAGCACCAAAAATATTTAATTACATAGGCTTTATGGTTGCAATATTAATGTTATGATTTTTTTACACAACTCAATTAGTATTTTCTATGATGATGTATATGATGTTTCCCTGTTTTCTTTTTTACTTTATTTGACAGAGATTTTAGAATGTCAGCTGAATAGCAATTTAAAAAAGATACTTTAATAAAACTTGTAATGTTCAAAACTTGCCCAAACAGCTACTTATGAAAGCCAATTTAGTATTAAAACAAGTATGTGACTTATACACGGCGGGGAATCACGTGACACACCAACAACAACAATGGCGGACATTTAAAGAAATTCCCCCGCTTCAGGTAAGAAAATCTTCAATAATTCCGTTAATACGTGACCGATTGGAATTTGGTTTGAAGAAGAGAAGGCGGAAAAACGCCAGAGATTTGTGGTTTGAGGTAAATCTTTTAACAACACCTGATAAAAAAGTTATTGACGAGCAAACAAATTTTTACCCTGGATAATGTTCACGTCGAAAATAAATAAAACACACAAACAGGCCACATTTCTTCTTTTAGTGCTTATTGTGTTCCCGTATGCATAAAATGTGGAGAGCATGAATAAAAAGTCTTGTCACTATCAATACTTTTTTATTTGAATACGATTTTCTAGGTAAACAATGTTATTTTCTAAAATGATATAGTTCACGTCAGGAAATTTTTATGATAACGTTCACGTCATAAGTAGAATATAGAATATACATATTTCATCATCTTAGTTGCGTCATGTTGTCTTGAATATCATGTTAATGCATACTTAAAATTATGAAATTGTCTTGATTTTAGCCATATTTAAATGTGTTACGTGTCGTATGTAGCTGTTTAAAGCATGTACAAAATGTATTCTTATTTAGTATTGATTACGCGCTGGGTTCCTACTAAAATACGCCATGGAGAATTTATACGCCATGGATACGCCATGGGAGTTTTGGCACGCCACAGCTGTTCCATAGCAGTGAAATAATATATTAACTAGTAAAATATATTGATATATGCATTTTACATCACATATTAATGTTTCATCGATAGAAAAATCGTACTTTGCAAGATATTTGCCTTTGAAATTGTGATAAATAACAAACGGAGACTACTCTTATGACATAAGTATGAGATATGAAACTTTGCTCGCCAGAGCAGTAATATATCGACTGAAAAGGACAAAAATTTATTATGATTATGTAAATATGCTACATTTCTACTGTGGTTCAATCTCAATGCATAATATATCATAATTACTGTGAAATTTGTCTTTCTTTACACACGAAGATCGGGAGATTACGTAGTTTCGGCACGCCATGGGAGAATTTCCTCGCCAGAGCGTTTCAGCTAAAATACAATGAGTAAATTACTATAAATACTTGTTTTATTGGTTATTTATTACTACATGTTTAAATTTCAATAAGATTTATTTTGTATATTGCAGGAAATTTGGAATTACAAATTAACCTGTTCGACGAGTGAAACAAGGGAAGTAATACCGTGTTTATTAACAGGGGAAACAATCCATGTGTTTTCGAACACACAAGATATTCTTAATGTGTACTCAATATATCTGATTATAACCTACACTTTCTGAAACAAAACCTGAAATCATCTGACATTGAGAAAGAAAGCCTGTGAAAGCATCGTGGGAAAACGCCTTTTAAAAAATTCGTGCAAAAGTGAAAAATACTGGTAACCAGTATTTTCTCCTTTTTCCGCAATGTTTTCCTATATTCTCAAAACAAATTTTGACAGATATGCTTTTAATTTCTTGTGTAAAGAACAAGACGAAATATTAGTTCTTTTCTTTATTACTATTACAGATATCCATACTGTTGATAAAGAATTATTGCAAACAATACACAAATCTAGCATATAGTCTAGTTAAATTTTGTATACATGATTTTGGAAATTTTACGAAAGGGAGGCAAAGTTCAAATACATTAACTTGACTGTTACACCTCACAGCTGCTGAAGCTGGTGCAGGGATCTATTGCAGACAGTGTAGATCAAGATCAGAATCGTGTAGTGGGACAATTCACAGTCCGATCAGCATTATCCTCCCCCCTCTTAAAAAGAAAGTAATAGATCTATTTGGATTTATTCTTTCAAATTTTATTTCAGTTATAACTGAAATAAAATTCTTGCATATACAGGCCCGTAGGAACAGGGGGGGGCTAGGGGGGCTCAGCCCCCCCAATAATTTTGAAAATCATACTGACTAAAATATGAGTTTTTAGTGCAATGCAACAACCACGCAAAAAATCTCAGTATTTCGAAGTTAGCCCCCCCAATCTTGAAATGCTTCCTACGTGCCTGATATATATGCAAGAGAACCGTAATAATAACCTCTCAGCAGAGTTCTATGGTGGAAGACAGTTGTTTATTCAAAAGAATTCACAACAGTTAGCAACAAAGTGTTGAACGCTTAGCCATTTAATAATGTTTTCAGACTCAACGTTACGACGAGGACGTAGCCTCGAAAATTTAGCGCTTTTGGAAGGATGTCGTACACAAATCTTTCCAATGTGGACCAATTTTAACTTTCTCCACCACAAAAAATTTTAAATCCTTTACAGCTAGAATGAACGCTTGATTAAAATATGTGCCATAATCTGGAAGCATATATATTTGGAAAAAGCCGTGTATAATCAAAATTTCACTAAATATATATACTCATTAATCAATTTCTTAACTGTTTGATTAAGGTCAGGGGATTTTCCATAGAGACTAATCGAAACAGAAACATGTTGGCTTTATTTCTATATATAATAGTTAATAAATGCATATTAATTTATATCTGGTTATCTAAATCAATTCTGCATGTTATATGATTCTGCAAGTTATACGGCATATTTGATTTACTCTCTCTCTCTCTCTCTCTCTCTCTCCTCTTTCAAATCACACCAGTATTCATGATAGAACTATTTTAATATGAAATGCTACTTATGACGTGAACATTATCATAAAAAATTTCCTGACGTTAACTATATCATTTTTGAAGATAACGTTGTTTACCTAGAAAATCGTATTCAAATAAAGAATATTGATAGTGAAAAGACTTTTCATTCATGCTCTCCACATTTTATGCATACGGGAACACAATAAATGTACTAAAACAAGAAAAGTGGCCTGTTTGTGTGTTTTATTTATTTTCGACGTGAACGTTATCCAGGGTAAAAATTTGTTTGCTCGTCAATAACTTTTTTATCAGGTGTTGTTTAAAAGATCTACCACATCCAGCAAATCCCTGGCGTTTTTCCGCCTTCTCTGCTTCAAACCAAATTCCAATCGGTCACGTATTGACAGAATTATTGAAGATTTTCTTACCTTAAGCGGGGGAATTTCTTCAAATGTCCGCCATTGTTGTTGTTGTTGTGTCACGTGATTCCCCGCCGTGTTACATATTGCTGTCTAATGACAGCTTGAAACAATCTTCTTTGTTCCCTGTCAGATTGCTGATAATTCTTTTGGAACTTTACTCCATTCTTGAACAAGAATAGCAAAAAGCTTCCGGATACTTCTTTCTTAGACCTGAAAAGCTAAAATTTAGACCTGCAGCCCATTTCACGTATTCTTTGTGGGATTGTGGTGAGGGGACTGGATTTGCCAGTCCAGACATGCAATACCATCTTTTTGCAGGTACCTCTGCACATGGGTAGCATGCAGACGAGCTATATCATCCATTAGAACAATCTAATAACCTGCAGTAGTATACAATCCTTCCTGGGTATCAAGAACCCATTTAAATACTACTGGGCAGTCAGTCTGCACTGGTCAACATTGATAAGCTCATTCCACTTAATCCCAGCTGATTTTACCCATGGGTAAAAATTAAACAGCCTCCATAATGGCCATGTTCAGCAATGATGGCTGTATGAAATCTGAACATCGGCATTCATCATACCCTAGCAAGCCTGTTTCTTAAGTCTATGCAGTAGATAGGCTCATCTGTAAAGTGTAGTTCAGGTCCACCTAGCTTGGTCAAAGGCCCACTCATACCCTAGCTGCGAGAAAAAAGAGTCTGTTCTGGTGAAGACCACTTTTGTTCAACCATGGGTGGATAGTGTTTGCACGGGTATATATACTGCAAGTTGAAGCGGAATACGAAACGCCTTGCTGTCACAAAATGCAGCAAGCCTTCAGCAGTTGTCAACTGCAGAGGTGTGGACCACTTTTGAAACCTTGACAGTACATGATGCATGCCAAGGGCAACATTAACATCATGATGAGAAGCCCTTTCCTTTATCTTTTAAGATGAAGTGATGATTGAATACCTTACACTCATTGCGTACATCTAATGTAACTTAGGGGCTATAGGTTCAATTCTCGCTCAAAACGCTGGGTTTTCATGGGAGTTCCTTTGGCAAAGGGCTTCAGAGCCCAGCATAGTACTACTGGTGAATTCTTCAAAAGAAATGAAAGAGTGGGCTGTCACCCATATGACAGAAATATTGTTAAATGATGCGTACAAAAACATTCAAACAGACGTAGCATTTAAGACCATGATACTTATTGGGTTCATTATTTCCTTAGCTTAAACGAACATTTTCCCCGTCATAAAAACATAATCTTATTATTATACTTATTACATGTACAGTTGGGACCATCTATATATCACAGAAAAAAACTAATACATGTACATACACATATACATATAATTATCTCATGCAAAGTTGAAAATCATGTCTGAAATATTTGGTGCATAGCAAACTTTGAGTAGTATATATACTCTGTTTCATTGTGTAATGGCCATTTAGCCTACACAACGACATAAACATGTCTCCGTATATTCGGATATGTGATGTAAGGGCATTCCATTATTTTATCTAATCAGTTCTATTCACAAAGTTTATCAAACTGTCTCAATGCAGCCAAATGATCTCAGCAGTCAATCTCTTTTTTTTTTAAAAAAAGATATTCAACTTGACTAGTATGATACTGATTACTTCTAGAGGTACTTTAAAACATTTTTCAGGATAGGTTTAGAAACCTTAGACTATCTGTCGTGGTATACTTACGTTTAAATGAATATTTGAATTTTGTAATAATTGTCTCGCATACTTGCTTTAGCAACTTTCTAGGTTTCTTTGTGTTCATATTCCTATTTATAAACCCCCCCCCCCCCAAAAAAAAATTGTTTTTTTTTTCTTTCATCAAACTATTTGACAAAGCGTGATTTCTTTTCAACAAAGGTCTAATTCACTTTATCATCAATATGACATTCAGTGGTGAAGAGATTGCTGATGCTGTTTCAACAAAGAACAGGCATGTAATGGCAATATCTCAAAAGATGTGTAGAAATCATATCAGGCCAAAACAATTTTTTTTATCAATGGGACTAAAAGGGCGTTCTAGGTCTAACTATAAGATCGACAAAATGTCAAAGTCAACAAGCTGAGAGTCAGTATAATATGCCGTCATATCCCAGTTATAAATCATATATGCATTAATACATGTACATTCCCAGTACATTACCAGTATTTCGACTTGAGAGATGCTTGTTTGAGCCCTTTGGGCGAATTTATATTCATGGAGTAAAGCGTGTGGGTCTTACTTTGACATTGAAAAACGTCAAGATCACCAAGCCTACATTCACTTTATACTTAATCCTGACTAACATCTGCATAGCTTAGATTTGAATGAATCCAATGAAATGTATTAACCCTGAACTGCTTAGCTGGACTCACTGACCTTTTACGGACAGTGTAGATCAAGATCGGACTGCACAGAACATACAGTCTGATCTTTAATCTAAACTGTCCAATACGGAGATATTTTTCTCAAATAAACAAGTTTGAAATAGCATTATTCGGGTTTTTACTGTCAGCTTGAAAGTTTCATTTAACTTATTTAGCAGGACAACGTTTAAACCCGTACGAAGAGAATAAGAATTTCTGGAATAGAGCTCTAGATCTCATTCGGACCATGAAGAAAAGGTCAAGGTCACCAAACTATAATTCAGTATCATGTCACCAATATTGAAGGTTGCCAATGGGCTTACAAAATTCTTGTATCCTCGAAATGTGAAATCCTCAATTGTGATCTGAAAGTTTGTGAACTCAACCCTAGTAACAGAATTATCAGTCATGAATTGGAGCCCTGGGTCTCACTTCGACCTTGAAAAAGGTCAAGGTCACCATGCTATGACTTGTTCTATTCTTATTTCTGACAAATATCTATACAAGTTAGGTTTGAGTGAGTTTAGTCCTCTGAAATATACTGAAAATATGCTTAACTTTAGAACATGAGAAAATTAGCATTTTTTACTTTTTCAAGGGCAGATAACTCCAGTGTCATTTGTAGCAGAGCAAATTCCTCATAATTTTAGAATGTCTACTATGTCTAGTATGTAATATCAACATATTGTAGTTTTCCATAAAACAATAAAACTATGTTGTGGTTTTTCGCGAAGTTGGAGATGACAAAATAAGGGAAATTTAGGTACGACTTAAAAGTGATTATAACTACATTGCTAGAGAATGATGATTTAAATTGTTTGCATCATTAACACCCTCTTATAGGGAAAGTACCTACATGGAATGAATGAATATTGATTGCAGCTTCAAATGGGAGATATCTGCAATTTAGTCCTACAAGCTGAAATCGTATCAAATTACCCCCCACCCACTTTTCTCAAGCATATAGCATAGAAGACATGGCCGCTGCATCTTAATACTTCACCAAATGAAAGCCAATACATAGTAGTATAAATCAGCAAATTTTAGCAAAAATCTATCCTAGCCCAAAAAAGGGCCTTATGGACACCCCTCCTTTAACATGCTCTGAGTCTGACGCCAGGTTTTCGCCTACACGCATACTGTGCAGAGCAAATCGTGTCGCGTGAACCTGGCGCCAATGGTTAAATGTTGACTTAGCGGTTGGCTACCATTAAATATAGCATCATGTAGAATATTACCAGAAAAAAAAACAACAATTCTGTATGCCACCTGAACAAAGGTAAAACAGGCCACGCTTTCCCGTTCACCAAACTGAGATTTCATTGCAGAATAAATGGGAAACATTTTAACCAGATTTGTGACTCAGTTTTCTCCCGTTTTATTCTGCAGACGACATCAAGTCACGTGGCATGGTCCGTCAACAACTTCTTAGATTAGACAAAACAAATTCAATCCGCTAAGTTATGAGAGTAAACGTTATGAACTTACGAAGAAAATATCAGGATAGAAAACTGACAATTCGTGCCATTCCATCCAGCTCGTGAATTATGTAGTTTCCTCGGGGTAGAAAATTTACCTTTACACCGCCGGTAAGATAAATCGATATGCTAGCACCAAACTGAATACAAAGTGGATTGATCTTTCGTATTACTCATTCAGTCCTTTATCAAATAGGCTAGATCGATAAAGAGAAAAGGTGGAATTTGGGGATTGTTCATGAACAGATCAGTGCCCATTTTATGTAGCAAAATGAAGTTTGACATTGATCTGTAGAATTCTCATTCACATTGTCAAGAATTAGAAACCTACAGACAGTCGTTTTATTTTATAACGGTTGGCGATTAATGCAAAAAAAAAAGGGAAGAGCCAGGAAAGGCTTTAAAGAGGCTTTAATCGGTGAATGTAAAATTATTGACTTGAAAATATTTGTATAGGTTTTTTTTTGGTTTTTTTTTCTCGGGAAAACACACACACACACACATTTTTTTTTTCCGACCATATAAAAGACCCATCAAATGTTCAGTGGCAAGAGATGAATGAAT
Organism: Hippopus hippopus; assembly: GCA_946811185.2. Taxonomy (NCBI): domain Eukaryota; kingdom Metazoa; phylum Mollusca; class Bivalvia; order Cardiida; family Cardiidae; genus Hippopus; species Hippopus hippopus. Next base: position 38,825,997 of record OX328096.1, read on the forward strand.
TTTGTCGCAATAACTCAGTATTATCAATCCTATGAAAGAAATTGGCACAGCTTGGGAATTTAGCTAGCGATACCCCCTTCCACCCCATCCCCGGTTTCAAGTGCTGCTCGTGAGCAACAAGAATGGGGGTTTATACTCGAAAACACGGAGGAAAGAAATAGAATTTCCAGTCACCATACGAGTCAAAACGCTGCTGTCGGACAGGATATTAAAAAAGACATTCACGAGTGTAGAGAAAATGTGTAGGACAATTTAAGTGTTTCTCTGCTCCATTTTTTTTCTAAATTCGAGAAAAAAGTAGGCGATTTTAACCCTTTACCACACAATCCCGACTTTTACCGACCCCGAGAGAGCCGGAGAGCGTTTGAAAACATTGTGGGAAAAGGAGAAAATGCTGGTAAGCAGCATTTTCTTTCTCCTTTCCCCTAAATGTTTTCTTTCAAATCATTAAGCCAAAATAGTAAATTGTGGTTTGTAAATGCTTTCAATCTGGACAAGTCTACATTTTTGTCGTGTGGTTAAGAGTTAAACAAGATACTTTTCATCTGAGAAGGAAATAAAAGCCGTTTAACACTTCACCAAATAATCACGAGTTTTGACGAACTTGAGGATGAAAGTTTTTGAAAACATTGTGGGAAAAGAAAGAAACGCTGGTAACTAACATTTTATCCTTTTCTCACAATGTTTTCAACACTCATGATTCGAAAACAAATCCCACCACGTGAGCCACATACAATTTGTCGTCTGTAACTGCTTTCAATATGGACCAGTTGATTTTTTTTTTTGTCGTATAGTAAAGAGTTAAAGGACTTGGTGATGATCGTTTTTTCACCCAAGGAGTAGAAGCAATGGGGATATACAATGTACTTGTCCAAGGATCTTCCAACAAAAGTCTAAAAAAACATATACCAAAAAAAGCCGCAGTGGATCGAATCCGACACTTCTGTATTTCTTAATCATGCAACATTTTAACTCTTTACCGAACGACAAAATTTTAGACATGTCCAAATTGAAAGCATTTGCGGGCAACAACATTAATATGACTCAAAATCGAGGTTTGTTTTGGGATAGGTAGAAAGCATTGTGGGAAAAGGAAAAAATGATGGTTACCAGCATTTTCTCCTTTTCACAGTGTTTTCAAAAGGCTTCTTCCTTAGGATCGTGAAAACCAGGGATTGTTTGGTAGAGCGTTAACTAGTGAACCTAGCAGGACCCCACTGTGCAACCATGGAGCTCCGATTCTCTGTAAAAGCAGTTCTTATAGACCGTTATTTGACTTATTCGCATGTATTGAGCCATGCTCGGTGAAAACTCGGTTTAATGCATCCGCAAAGAGTTTCGACTCATGTCAGCCAGCGCAGGCTGACACGGATCAAAACTTTTTGCTATTGGTCAGTTTTCTTCCTGTTGAAGGACCTCTTTACCTCATGATTCACTTATTTGTTAGACAAAACCAATTAAATGGATCTACAATTAGGTGATGTCATGCTTGGTACAGTGACGCATCACCGAGATGCATTAAACCCCCTTCTGTCAGAGCGTCGCTCACAGCCGAACGCCTTTCCCTACCAGGTAAGCCAGTGACAGTATATATTCTTTTTAGGAAGAATTACATGTATGCGAATAAAAGACGTAAATTACACACAGTTAACTTTTTTTGCACCAGACAGCATAATTCAGAACACGTTCATATTGAAAGCAATTCAAATGTGGTTTGATGGGATTCGTCTTAATAACGATAGAAAACATTGTGGGTAATGGAGAAAATGTTGGTTTCATTTGGTGATGAAACTCGGAATTGTGTGATACAGAACCTTATTAAAGAAAGATAGGTGAATATCATTTTCAACAATATGGAGAAATTATTGGAAAAGGGGCCTTTTCCCTTGCAATGTTATCCAAATTTTTCAACTGTAGTGGCGTAAGACGTCGTAATATTGTACAGGATGAAGGTAAAATTGTTTACAAATATTTGCACGTACCTCTAGGCTAGGACTGTTGTATTTTTCCGTTTTCACTGACGTTTCCAATATTAGGTACACTCCGCGAATGTAACTGTCTGAATGCGCTGGAAGCTGATATTTTCTCCCCGATCTTTCCCACTGTATTTTCAGAGGGGGAGAACGCGTGACGCTTGTTGACCTGATCAGTAGAGCGTGCAGATTTATTGATTCGAAAAATGGAAATAATAACTTGAAAGCAGATTGAAATTGAACCATAGAAGCATTTTAATCTTTTTCAATGATGTTATGGATCTTTGATTCATTGTTTTTTTTCCCGGCAACATGTTTTTTTTTGTTGATCTAGAATAGGATACTACGCCGTGTTCTGCAATATTTAGTCATATATCACGATGATAAATATCATCAGTAGTAGGCTTGCGTTCTGTAGTACCTTGCCTATAGACACTCCTCGTGTGTCTTGCTCCGCCGGCGGGGATTTAGCTAGCATTTCCATCGTTCGTGACGACTTAATTTACTTTCATTTCTTCTTCGCATTATACCTGTGAGAACGCATTGGCTCTTAGCAAACAGCCTAAGACGTCTCCATAAAACATGTACATGTAGTTGGAAGTTGAATAAAGCTTGTCCCTTGTTTTGTAAAATTCTTACAAGGTCAATTGCAGTAGGCCTACTTGATGTTTTTTTTTTTCAAATTACTCTTTGAAAGTCGGAGAGTTAATTTCTTTTCAGCTTTTTAAGGTTTACTTTCAGAAGCTGGCTTTATCAAAATTGAGTATAAGAAACATTCTTCTATATTATACAGGCCATACTGCAAGCCGCGATGATTGAGAACGCATAGGGACTATGCTCGCTTTAAATAAAGTCCAGACGAAAAAAAATGTAGTCTCGCCCATATTGAAAGCATTTGCAGACGACAGATTACGCGTGGCTCGTTTGACAGGATTCGTCTTTGTAAGGGTAGAAAACATTGTGGGAGAAAGGAGAAAATGCTGGTTAAAAGGAGGGCACTGGATATAGACAGTTGAAAATGGCAGGATCAGATCGGGGACCAGTCCTTTAAAAAAGTTATTCGACATATTACAATGCACTGCAAACATGTACACATACATGTATGTCATTTTTCTCCATGAAAAATCAAAACTTCTAACGATGGAATTATTCAAATTCTGCGTTTCAGTGACTAGACTACTCAAAAAACTACATTACAGAGAAATGCATTGATTTATTGAACAAAAGAGGGCAATCTAAAACATATGGCATACGGTCAATTGCATTTAACCCTTTCCCAAACGGCAAATTTTGGACCAGACCAAATTGAAAGCATTTTGTAGATGACAAATTAACAGTTGCTAAAAAGATGATTTTTCGATATGATAGGGTAGAAAACATTGTGGGAAAAGGAGAAAATGCCACATGAATTTGTTGTCTGCAAATGCTTTTAATTTGGACTGGTCTAAAATTTTGTCGTCTAGTACAGAGTTAAGCTATTACCACACAAAGGATTCTAAAAGACACGAAACAATGTTACAAAATCTTTTTCTTTCCTGTTTATTCTGTCAACATGTCTTTTTAAGTTAAAATGGAATGTCAAAAAAAATGTATTTGATATCATTTTTATGCTAATACTAAACGTAACAAACACAAATAAAATAAGCAGAAAAGCAGGAAACACTATCAGAAAAGAAAACAAAAATATGATGGTTAAGTGTCAAACACTTAAACTTACAAGTTAATCCATTATTGTAAAGGCCATTTTAGACATCTCAACAATGTTTTATAACGGACAAATAGTTAGTATTTGAAGAAGCAAAAAATGTTACTTAACAGTATTGGAAACAATGTGGGAAAAGGAGCAACTGCTTGTTTCAAGCTGTTGCTCCTTTCCAATGTGTTTGTTTGTATTGGAGTTTAACACCGTTTTAACAGCTTAGGTCTTATCACAGCGGTCAGTGCCCCTATGCATGTGTTTCCTGGCTTTCTTGCACCAGTACTCACACAACTTCCTTTCCAAGCCACTGCCTAGTTTTCTCACATGCATCACAGCTGAGAGGCAAAAAATCGTTGGACAAAAAGTAAATTTCCAATAATTTTATGTGCAGCTATCAACTGCAAGGGAGTGAAGGGTCATATTTGTAAAGAATAGGTTTTTTTAACCCTTTACCAAACAATCCCTGGTTTTAACGATCCTGAGGAAGAAGCCTTCTGAAAACATTGTGGGAAAAGGAGAAAATGCTGGTAACCAGCATTTTCTCCTTTTCCCACAATGTTTTCTACTCTTCCAAAATCAAGTTTCAATTTTTGAGTCACGTTTATTTTGTCTTCTGCAAATGCTTTCAATTGGGACAAGTCTAAAATTTTGTCGTTTGGTATAGAGTTAAATGAATTTTAAAATCATGCTTAAGCCTTTGCCAAACAATTATGTGTTTTTCGGACCCTGCTCAAAAGGCCTTTTGAAAACAGTGGAAAAGGGAGCAAATGCTGTATTTTATTGCTGCAAACCACCATTTTCTCCTTTTCCCACAAAATTTTCTACCTGCCAGAAACAAATGCAATGCCAAGGTAAAAGAGTAAAAGCTTCTGATTGTTGTAAAACTTTAAAAACATGCAATATATACAAAAAAATCCTTTCTCTGAACAACTTCAATGATTTCTGTTCTAGCAGTAGACCACTTTCATAAAACTTTGTGGGAAAAGGAGTGATTTCCTCTTTACCCACAATATTTTCTTTCCTTATTACAACTTTTCTTATTTAAACAGCCCCTTAATTCGTGTTGTTAATCAACAATAACAAGGATGTGTTTAAAGTTGTCTGTTGCAAATTTGTTATTATCCGCAATGAGTTAGCCCTTTTACCACACAACAAAATTTTAGAATGGTCCAAAATCAAAGCATTAATTTTGCAGACGAAAATTTAAATGTGATTCAGACAATGGAATTTGTTTTTGATGGGGTAGAAAACATAGCGAGAAAAGGAAAAAAAAGGCTGGTTACCAGCATTTTCTCCTTTTCCTACTATATTTTCAAATGCTTTCTTGGTTAAGGTCGTTATAACTCGGATTTGTGGAAGGAGTTAAAGGAAAACTACGATCACAAAATACAAATACTATTTACATAGGTACAAAATAATAACAAAAACAATGAAAATAATCCACCATTCATCAATTGACCCTTTGCCATATGATAAATTTAGGACTTATTTAAATTCAAAACATCTGCAGACCACAAATTTAAAATTCATACAAATATACATGAGTACCCCAATAGGATAGAAAGCTTTGTGGGAAAAGGAGAAAATGCTGGTTACTAGGATCCTAGTAACCAGCATTTTCTCCTTTTTCAACAATGTTTTGAAAAGCTTTCTCCCACTGGGTCTTTAAAATTCTGGATAGTGTGGTAAAGGGTTAAAACAATGGAAACGTCTTCATTTGCGTTCACAGATTTTGCAGACCAAGATCAGAATGCTTAAGGTAAGGTTGCACAGAATGTGAAGTGCCACCTTAAGATCTGCAGATACACTGCAATTTCTAGCTGTTTCTTTTTTCCCCAACTGATAACATACATTTCATGCTTTAGTGCTCTAAGGACTGAGAACATTACTAGCCTTGTTGTAAGGTTGGACACAAAAACAGAGGTTAAAATATTCAAACTTGATCATCTGATGTTTCAATCAGCAACAAATGAGTTAAAGTGTTTATTCTACTGCCTTACATGATTTTATTTATCAAATAAAGAATAAATGTCTGGGAAGAAAATTGCTCACTGTGCATCAACCTGCACTGATGAAAAGTAAAATAAATACGGTAACTTATCTCTTTACCAAACAGTCCTGGGCCCGTATTCACCAACCATTCTTAAGAATATTCTTCGTCTTATTCTCCAAGATTTTCTAAATTTGAAAATAACACAACTTCTGATTGGCTAAACCAAACGGTTTAGCCAATCAGAAGTTGTGTTATTTTCAAATTTAGAAAATTCTGGAGACTGAGACCAAGAACGTTCTTAAGAATGGTTGGTGAATACGGGCCCTGATTTCCAATGACCTGAGGACAAAGGCCTGCAAAAACCTGGGAAAAAGGAACAACAATCTTGTAACCAGCATTGTCCCTTTTTCCCACAATGTTTTCAAAGCTTTCTCTGTCAGGGTTGTTAAAACTTGGGATTGTGTAGTAAAGGGTTAAGTCTTTACTGGATAACAAAAAGGAACAACAATCTTGTAACCAGCATTATCTCTTTTTCCCACAATGTTTCCAAAAGCATTCTCTGTCAGGGTTGTTAAAACTTGGGATTGTGTGGTAAAGGGTTAAGTCTTTACTGGATAACAAAATTTTAGACCCCTACAAATTGAAAGCCATTGTAAATCAAATCTAGCTTAACTCTTTACCAAACGAAAAAGTTTTGGACTGGTCTAAATTGAAAGCTTCTGCAGACGACAAAATGTGACTTAAAAATTGAAAGTTCTAGTGGGAAGGGTAGAAAACATTGTGGGAAAAGGAGAAAATGCTGGTTACCAGCATTTTCTCCTTTTTCCACAATGTTTTCAAAAGGCTTCTTTCCCTGGGCCATAAAAACATGGTTTTGATTGGTAAATGATGGGGTTTGTTTTTGAAAGCGTAGAAAAAAATGAGAGAAAGGAGAAAATGCTGTCAACAAGCATTTTCTCCTTTTTCAATGATTTTTCTAGAGGCTAGATTGCTCAGTGTTGTTGAAAAAATTGATTGTTTTGTAAAGGGTTACATGCTGTGTAAGGACTAGAAATAACTTGTTTTTGATTTGTCACTGCTTGTGTAACTATTTTTCTCCATAGCACCGGCATTTGACATTTTTGCTTTTCGTCTGTTCCCTCGTAGCACAGAAGACATGGTTCTCTCTGTTGATGATTCAAAAGGATTCATTGCAAGTGCAATGGCACGGAAGCTTGATCGCAAGTCTGTCCTATGAATAGGAAATCTGAGAAGATTTCTGTCAGGACCTTTCTCATTGGTTGTTTGTCTGAAAGAATTAATAGTTGTCTATTGATGAAAAAAATATAATGAAAGGTAAATCACCAAATAATTACCTTATATTGATGCTCAGTTTTCATGCTTTCTTAAACCTTACACTGCTAATTGGTTTGGTTTTTATTTGAGTTTAATGCCATTTTAACAGCTTAAGTCATATCATGGCGGTCAGTGACACACCCATGTGTTTCCTGGCTTTCTCACACCAGTACGGACACAACTTTCTTTCCAAAGCCTCCAGGTCACAAGTCAGATATGCTATTACACTGCTAAGGGTGACACACTGTGCTCTAACAGAAAACATAGATCAGACTGAACAGAATGTGCAGTATGATGGGCCTGTATTCACCAACCACTGCTAAGAAGTTTCTAAATTTCAAAGTAATGCAATTTCTGGTTTGATAAAACAATAGTTTAAGTAATCAGTAGTTGCGTTAGTTTCTGAATCTAATATAAGACCGTCAGGGACAAGATTTTTGCATCAAAGTTAATATACATGTATGGTTTCCTTTGTTGTGTTTCAGCAAAGCAAAGATCAAACAGCATGTTATCTACAATTTGATATTGATCTATACTGACCAGACAGGCAACAATAGAAATAAAATGCACATAAAAGGAAATTATATATATGCTTACCTAAGGCAGAGATAGATGACGAATGCCACCAAAGCTACAGATATGAATACTGCAACACATATACCGATGATACTGCCTGCTGATAAGCCATCTATGAAAGACAATGAAAAAAAAAATATCACATTTTAAAATACATAAGAGGCGTTCTGGCAAAAGGGGATTTAATGTATCTTCATCATGCATGATGCCAAGCAAGTCATCATATAATTATGGATCCATAAAATCTATTTTGTCTAACAATCATCTGAATCCTGAGGTAAAATGGTCTTTGGACATGCAAAAAGTTTAGACTATGTCAGCCTGCGTAGACTGCGCAGGCTGACATGGGTCAAAATTTTTTTCACAGATGTATTAAGCCCCCTTTTCACAGAGCATTGCTCACATGCATTTGTTAACAAAGTTGTAATAACAATTCAAAGGAAGTGAAAGAGTTAATTCAAGGTTAAGTAATTTTGCCTTCAATTGTATTTGGTCTGTGAGGAAAACAAAGATACTGGAATTTCAAAAGTGCTTTGATTGTAATACTTCAAAAAGTAACATGAATCCTTTATTGTATACTCCATAGTTAAAACCCTTTGCTGTTAGGGTTTACTAAGACCAATCCTACAAGTGACAAACATTTCAAAGAAAGGTATAATCCTACGAAGTAATTTTTGGCTGCAAAGCAGATGTTTCCAATTCTATCAAATTAACCCTTTATAAAACAATCCCCATGTTTTAACAGCACTTGGTTGGAGAATGTGTGGAAAGGGAGAAAATATTGGTGACCAGCAATTGATCCTTTTTCCAAAATGCTTTCTAACCTTTAAAGAGAAATACATGTACCAGCATTCATACCATATTTAATTTGTAGTCTAGAAATACTTTGAGTATGGACAAGTCTAAAATGTTTGTTTTCTCTTGTAAAGAGTTAACCCTTTACCAGACGACAAAATTTTAGCCTTGTCCAAATTGAAAGCATTTGCAGACGACAATTTCACTGTGGCTCAAATGGTACAATTTATCGTTGATAGGGTGGAAAACATTGTGGGAGAAGGAGAAAATGCTGGTTACCAGCATTTTCTCCTTTTCCTACAATGTTTTCAAAAGACTTCTTTCTCAGGGTCATTAAAACTCGGCATTGTATGGTAAAGGGTTAACTCTTAACCACACAAAATTTCAAACTTGTCCACACTGAAATCATGTGTAGACAACAAATTAAATGTGGCTCAAATGATGGGACTTTTCTTTGGATGGATAGAAAACATTGTGAAAAGAGAAGAAAATTCTTGTACCAGCATCTATCGAAATCCTTCATTCTTTGGGTCTTAAAACATGGGATAGTCTGGAAAAGTATTGAGTGTTCTACTCACTGTCTTGGGTGTCACATTTCAAACCTTGATAATTCTTGTGACATTTGCAGACTGGGTTACCATCTGTATCATATTCACAGTCACCATGAATACACACATCTAAACAATTATCTGTAAAAACAATGTGAAAAAATGACACTATAAAATTAGTACAAGTGTGAATTAACCTTTAACTTTCGAAAATCATTACTTCCTGCAAACATTTTGTGTCCTTGCTTTTGAAATCATTGCCACAGAAGGAAAATATGCTCATTATGAGCACAATTTATTCAAACATTTTCGTATTTTAAACCTTATTCTATGTATATTGTTCAAATTTTACAACGATTTATCAACATTTTTTGTGGCAGATTTATTTCAGGCATAACTCAAGCAGTGTTGGGTAATTCTAAAATTGACTCTCTGCTAATTAAGGTCATACTGCACTTAGGTAGTAGCATTAATCTTTCTATAACGATTATTTCCAAGATAATGTCATGGTGACTGTTTGCATTAGTTTCAAGTTGCCAAACAAATACAATGAAAGGTTAAAGGGCAGATAAATAATTACCACTTTACTCCTTAACTCTTTACCACACGAGAAAATTTTAGACTGGTCCAAATTGAAAGCATTTGCAGACGACAAATTAAAGGTGACTGAAAAATTAAAATTGGTTTGGGAAGAGTAGAAAACACTGTGGGAAAAGGAGAAAATGCTGGTTACCAGCATTTTCTCCTTTTCCCACAATGTTTTCCAAAGGCTTCTTTCTCAGGGGCGTCAAAAGTAGGGATTGTGTGGTAATGGGTTAACAAACAACAAATTTTTGGACTTGTCAAAATTCAAAGCATTCGCAGATGACAAATTGGATGTGGCTAAACTAGAGGAAATAGTCTCTGAAAGGGTAAAAAATATCATGGAAAAAGAAGAAAATGCTGGTAACCAGCAATTTCTGATTTTCTCACAATGTTTTCAAACACATCTTCCTGGGATTGTGTTAACACTATATCAAACAATCCTGACTTTTAATAACCTTGAGAAAGAAAGCTTTAGAAAACTTTGTGGGAAAAGGAGAAAATGCTGGTAACCAGCATTTTCACCTTTATCCACAATTTTTTCTACCCTTCCAAAGACAAATTTCAATTTTTGAGCCACAGTTTTTTTGTTTTCTGCAAATGCTTTCTATTTGGATAAGTCGAAAATGTTGTCATTTGGTAAACAGTTAAGGGTATAAAAGCAGACATAAAAAATGATTGCATCTTGTACATCTTAAGTTTCTGATTTATTATTCTTGTAAAATAGTTTTGTTACGATGACTGCCAAACTGAAGAGCAAGTTGGTAACACAAATTAATCCTAAACCAAACTATCTCCTTTTTACAACCATGAGAAAAAGAGCTTTTGAAAAACATCCTGGGAAAAGGAGAAAATGTCAGTAATTCACATTTTCTCCTTTTCTCATAATGTCTTCTATCCCTCATTTGAGTCTATCTAATTTGTCATCCTCAAGCTTTTTCAATTTGGAAAAGTTTTGTTGTCTGGTAGAGAGTTAATATCAATGTGCCTGCCCAAGAACCGCATAGACTGGATGATACCAGTATACCCTGGGAAGTAATTTTGTTCTGCTTATATAAAATAATAGCTAGAGTGCTGAAAAATCCTATAAACAATTTCAGTCTAGAAATAAGATCCAAGTTTTTCCAAGTAATTTTCTCCTTTTTCCAGAATGTCTAGGTAATGTGGACGGTGTAAATCAAAGATCCTACTGCAGATTCTGTGCAATTTATTCCTGATCTATCCTGACTGCAAAGGCATCTAAAGTTGATAAAAGTGCTCTTACTCTTGACCATGCAATAATGTCTAGACTCTTCTATATTGAAAGTATCTGCAGACAAAAAATTTGAAAGTGATACTAATGGACCAATGTTTTTTGACACATTGTAGGCAAAGGAAAAAATGCTGGTTACAATCATTTCCTCCTTTTCTCACAATATTTTTAAAAACCTTCTCCTGTAGTGTCATTAAAACTCAGAGTTGTGTAGAAAAGGGTTAAGGAGGTAAAAGTTTGGCAAGATGATACCAAAACACATATTGCAACTTAATAAATGATATGCCATGTAAATATCTATTCATACTGGATGACGGTTGAAATGCCAAACTAAATTATATTGTTTTTGAGACTGTTAATCACTTGGGATATCATGCAAGAATTATGATCATGAAATATTACTTATCCTTTTACTGACTAAACATTTTTCCCTGGACTAATCCCAATGGAATACATTCACCTTTACACTGTAACAAACATAACCCCACTATTGTATATGCCTTATTCAGACCAACTAGAATCAAGTATGCACAAGAGACACATGGAGAATTGATAATGTTTAGAGATACGCACATGCTAAGAAAAACTGTTTTTCTAAAACTAGGAAATACTGAGGGAAAAGAAGGAATTCTTTGTTAAAAGCTGCCTTTCCTTCACTGTTTTCAAAAGCATCAGTTCTAATGAAGGGATGCAAGACAGCTTTAGTGCAATATTGGGTTAAGCGAGACCTTTTCACTGGCTGAAGTTATTTCTCCTATTGTCTAATCCATAGTGACCATCTATAGTTTTAACTGTTTGAACATTTTTGAATTTCTCTAGACAACAAAGACCTTGAAAATGTAACACTTTTTTAAAGACACTGCCCAATAAGCAACTTCTGTATGTACCATTGAATTCTCCTTGTACTGTTAGTCTATAGTTATATGTTTATTCTATAAATAGCCTCGACATCAATTGATGAAGAAAGTTTCTTTATATTTTCAAAACATATGGAGCTGTGTCTCACATAAAAGTCAAGTTTGGTACAATTCTATGGAAACTGAAAACTGGTCTGTCACTAGAACTTTCCATACTATCTATGTTCTCAATGTTGCTCCAGGGAAATATGGTATTACAATATTCCACTTTAATGGTTCTACATTGTCTTTTACTGAATAGAAAGACGGCAATAACTGTCTTTTTCCAACTGTGATAAGAACATAAAATGTTGTTTTCTTTTCTCACTTTTTATTTATTCAACATTTTTTCCCTTCTTAATCATGATCAATATAAAATATTTTCTACTTCATAGTTTCATTTTTATTATCAGTGTCAGCCATCCATTCTTTCAATGTGTTACGGACGTTTCAGGCAAATAAACTTTTAAAGGTGGGTATTTAGATTTTTCACATCTCACCAAATTGAAAAATATATATATCACTGAAATTTATATGAAAAAACAATACAAATCATCAATAATTAAGAATCATAAAATTACTAAAAAAACAAAAATTGATGGTGTTCCCCTAAAAGGTTACGTAGCCTCTTAAGGTATTTTTAGATTTCGCGCCAGAAATCAAAAAAGCATTTTGGGAATGTCAGGTGACGAGCACGTGACTAATAACGCTTAAATTCCATAACATAACAAACATGTAATTATTTTCCATAATGCCTTCTTTGGACGCTATATTTAAAGCTTCGTCTGTGTATTTCTGGTATGTAAATGAGCGAGCTGCTCATCTAAAAATAGACCGTGATTCCCTTAGGTGTCGACCTGGGCCGTAGTAAATCTCTAATTTCTCTTGTTGTCGGATGGTTTCGACTACTGGGGTTTTATGAATGAAAATTAAAAGGCTTTGGGAGTATAAGGATGATTTTTTTTGTATTTTTGTAAGATTTTCGTCCCAAAATCTGAAGGGCCACCTTTAAAGCCACATCCACATATACAAAGCCAATAAAAATTCAGCAGTGAGATGCAGTGTTTCAGACAAATAAACTTTTAAAGCCACATCCACACATACAAATGCCATTAAAAATTCAGCAGTGAGATGCTGCTACAATAACTTTCTCAAACTCAAGTACAAAGTTTGGAAGAGCCTTGATTCGAAATTACTACTCTGTCTTACAAGCATTAGTGAGCACTGGAACTGAAACTCTTTACCGGATGACAAAATTTTAGACTCCTCAATATTGAAAGCAATTGTAGATGACAAAAAATGTGGCTGAATTTCAGAGATATTATGTTTATTAATGGATTTCAATTCCCTCTATAACACCTTGTCTTGCCTTATACAGGAGTTTTTGCAAACATGTGAATTCAATCTACTACTATCTCTGCATATGATATGTAATTTCACAATAAAGAGGTTTCCCTTTTCTTAACAAATTTAACAATAAGAGGGCCATTGACCCTAAAGTGCTAACCTGAGTGAAGTCATCTAGGATTGACATAGCTGAAGATATCTAGATTGTAATGAGGTAAAACGATGAGTGTTAGTGACCTACTTTTACGTCAACTTGATCTCTTTTTGAACTTGTCAGAGATATCATCAAGACAAACATTCTGATGGAGTTTCATGAATATCAAGCTGAAAATATGGCCTCTTAGAGTGCTACCAAGGTTTTAGTAAGACTTGGCCCAGTGACCTACCTTTTGACCTGACATGACCAAATTTCATACTTGTCCGAGATATCAAGACAAACATTCTGAACATTTCATGAGAATCTGACTGCAAATGTAGCCTCTGGAGTGCACACAAGGTTTTTCAAGACTTGGCCCAGTGACCTACTTTTTGACCTGATGTGACTCAATTTCACACTTTGTAACAGATATCATCAAAACAAATATTCTGACCAAGTTTCTTGAGTATCAAGCTAAAAATGATGCCTCTAGAGTGCACACAAGGTTTTACTAAGATTTGGTTCAGTGGCCTACTTTTTACCTGATGTGACCAAATTTCAAAATTGTGTGAGATATAATCAAGATAAAGAGTCTGACCATGTTTCATAAGTATCAGGCTGGAAATATGGCCTCTACAGTGCACACAATGTCTTTCTAAGGTTTGGCCTAGTGACCTATCTTTTGGCCCGATGTGACTAACTTTCGTACTTGTGCAAGATATCATCAAAACAAACCTTCTGACCAAGTTTCATGATTATTGGGCTGAAAATGGCCTCTAGAGTGCACAGAAGGTTTTTCTAAGATTTGGTCCAGTGACCTACTTTTTGACCTGACATGACCCAATTTCGAACTTGACCAAGATATTATCAAGACAAACATTCTCATTAAGTTTCTTGAGTATCAAGCTTCAAATGTGGCCTCTCGAGTGCACATAAGGTTTTTTATAAGATTTAGCCCAGTGACCTACTTTTTGACCTGACATGACCAAATTTCAACCTTGTCCGAGATTTTATCAAGACATACATTCTCACAAGGTTTCATGAGTATTGGATTGAAAATGTGTCCTCTAGAGTGCACACAAGGTAATAGCTGACGACCGGATGACATACACAGCACTTTGTGCTCAGGTTAGCTAAAAAGGCAGACTGTTTCAGAAGATAATGAGTTAACCCTTTACCAAACAACAAAATTTTAGACTTGCCCAAATTGACAGCTCTTGCAGAAAATAAAAAATAAAAAATCTGTGACTCAAAACAGAAATTCCTATGAAAGTATAGAAAACATTGTGAAGAATGGAGAAAATTCTCTTTTTCACATAATGTTTTCAAAAGACTTCTTCCTAATGGTCGTTAAAACTCGGAATGGTATGGTTAATAAAGCCCTTCACATGAAAATGTTTTGACAATACTTTCCTCTACATGAGCCATCTTGCAGTTTGGTATGTTCTACTTGACATTTACAGAGACATCAATCTGTTGTGACAGTGCAGATACAGCTATCAGGAAAATCATGCTTTTGCAGTATGCAATGGCTTACCTCCCCTTTAACACAGACCTTCAATAAAAGTACATGCACTGGGTTATATAGCCCTTCACATGAACAAGTTCTGACAATTCTTACCTCTGCAAGAGCCATCTTGCAGTTGGGTATATCCCACTTGACATTCACAGCGAAATGAATCTTGTGTATCCATGCAAATAGAGCTATCAGGACAATCATGTGTCTGCAGTAAGCACTCGTCCACCTCACCTCTCACACAAGCATCCACAGATTCTGCCCCAGTCTCTAATGTTGTGTGACCTGGTGGGCACCTGTACATGAGTAATGATACACACTTCATTGTTGCAGAACTTCATTGTTGCAGGAAGAATGAAACTAGAACTTGTTTTTCTACAAAAAAAACAGATGTCTCCCCCATTTTTAGTGTCAGAAGGATTCTGTGACCAAGGCAATTTGTAACTGAAATAATGGTCATTTTTCTCTAACGGTTTTCAAGTTATAGAGCGGACACAAAATTGTGAGGTTTTATCAAAATATCTTAAAAGGTTTTTGAGTAATAGAGCGGACACGATTTGTGACAGAGAGACAGACAGACGGACGCACGGGGAAAAACAATATGTCTCCCGACCCTGACTGGGGGAGACATAATTGATAAAGAAAAAAAAATATTAGTTTCTTGGCTTTAACTCATTACTAGAAGACAAAATGTAGCTCAAATGATGGGATTTGGCTGTGAATGAAAAATAAAGCTGTGGAAAAGGAGAAAATACTGGTTACTAGCATTTTCTCCTTTTCAAAAGGTTTTCAGAAGTCTTCTAACCTATGGTCATTCAAATACAAGACTGAAAAAAAAAAATGAAAAAGGAATTCCATGATAAAAAACAACAGAGAGAAAGTATTTCGAATGTCATCACAAACCTGTAACACAAGTCCATCCCTGAAGTATTCTGATATGTTCCAAGTGGACATCTTTCACAAGAATTGTTACTATTCCGTCGGAAACCATGGCCACAAACAACTACATTGAAAATTTAACAGGTAACTAAACCAGTAGATGCTATATGTATGACACAGTCAAATTTGGATTTCTTCATCAATATTAATCAAGTGAAATGATTTTTTGTCTCTGTGACATTCTAATGCAATATACATGTACGTGAAAGAGCTCACTCTTTTTAATCCTTCATTGAAAACAGACAGATTTCAAAAATTTAAATGCAAATGCATCTCTTTTCATTAGCTTAAGAACAGTCATGTACAGTATAAGTTTTCTGAAAAAGCGCGAGGAATAATAAAGCAGTAGATCTAGTAGATCTAATAATCATACACATTTCATTTTCTTTTCTATAACCATAGATTAAATGAAGGCTACCAGTACACATAAACATCAAAATTTCATAAAAATGATTATTACCAATTGTACATTGACTAGCACTTCCTGCACCTTCAGTCAGTGTTGTAAATCCTATGGGACAAGTTGTACATGTACGGTCCATGGGGTCAGACTTGTAGTAGCCTCTAGGACATGGAATACAGCTACCATCTTCAGACATAATATATCCAGCAATAACACAAGGATCTAAAAAGTTGTACATGATATAGTAAGATAAGTACTGCATCTTGTGGTTAAAGTCTTTACTGTAACATATAAATTTGTATGCTTCTTTAAAGTGCAGAACAAGATCAGACTGAACAGATGTGTTGTGTGCTATTGAATCACTACTGTGCAATACTTTAACAAAAATATTCAAATAGAGAGACCTGAATGTGCATTTTTTTCAATCTATTCTACTGACTAAGGTGTCAGTTTTACCTAATTAGGAAGGTACAAGGAAGCTTGCTTTGTATTTGCCAACCATTCTTATTTCAGTTCTCATTTCAAATTACAAGCCTACAATTCTGCTTGGCCAAGACCGACTAAAACTTGGGCAATCAGATATCTGGTTGGTTGGTTGGTTGGTTGTATTGGGGTTTAACGCCACTTTAACAGCTAAGGTCATATCATGGCGGTCGGTGACGCACATGTGTTTCCTGGCTTTCTCACACCAGTACTAACACAACTTTCTTTCCAAAGCCACCGACTACTTTTCTCACATGCTTCAGCAGAGGTGAGAGGCGAAAATACGCCGGAAAGAAAGTTCGCCTCAACCGGGTATCGAACTCACAACCACCAGGTCATGAGTCCGACACGCTCACCACTGAGCCACCCGGGCGGGGCCAGATATCTGGACATGAAACTAAACAAGAGGGCCATTGGCCCTGGAGCACTCACATGAGTAAAGTCATATAGAACTGCTAACGCTGAAGAGATCATGCTTATAATGATGTAAAACACATGAGTGTTAGTGACCTACTTCTTGACCGACTTGATCTATTATTGAACTTGTCAGAGATATCATCAAGACAAAGATTTTGATAGAAATTAATGAGTATCTGACTCAAAACGTGGCCTCTAGACTGCACACAAGGTTTTTCTAAGATTTGGCTCAGTGACCTAATTTTTCACCTGAAATTACCCAGTTTTTGACTTATCTGAGATATCATCAAGGCAAACATTTTGACCTATTTTCATAAGTATCAGGTTGAAAATGTGATCTATAGAGTGCACACAAGGTTTTTCTGAGATATGGCCTGGTGACCTACTTTTTGACCGGAAATGACCCAATTTCTAACTTTTCCAAGATATCACCAAAACAAACATTCTGACAAAGTTTCATGAGTACATGTATGGGGCTGAAAATGCGGCATCTAGAATGCAAACAAGGTTTTTCCTAGAGTTGGCTCAGTGACCAACTTTTTGACCCGATGTGACCCGATTTCAAACCTGTCCATGATTTTATCAAGACAAACATTCCGACAAAATTGAAATTGGGCCTCTAGAGTGCACACAAGGTAATTATTGATGATGTCACCCAATGGAGGACACATGCCAGACACCAGACACAGCAGGATCACAAAAGCTCACCTAAAGCACTTTTGATCAGGTGAGCTAAAAACAGTTTGTGAATACTGCTCTAGGAGTATGACTGTTATATTTCAACCATTAAAGGAATAACAAAATTGTTACAAGCATTGCTACCTCAGTCATTAAACCTTGTAATATGATTAGGGCCACTGTTTGCTTTTGAGAAGTGGCGTCATGGTGTCAAAGGCAAAAGTGGAGTGAGAACATGAGCAGCAGTCAAGGGATCTCCCAAAACAAGAAAATTTTCAAATGTTTGACCTTTCCAGATTCATTTTAATGCCATCTAAGACATTTTCTGTGAGTGCTTTTGCCATACCATACTTGGTCGAAAAAAAAAAAAAAAAAAGGTCTGGACCACTGATATTTGTAAAATTATTGAGACTCTTATTTTGGCCATTGTTGTTTTAAAGCAAAGCTAAAGTGAATGATGTATATACATGTAGTAGATGATTCTTACTATTCTGATATATACTTTGCAGAAAATGAAATTTGATTCATTCCTTCATTTTTGCACACTATCTTCATTTTAACAACTTTCTACGGGTACATTTTGGATTTAGATACTGAATCTACAGGGGTCTGGTCCATTAACCTTAACCCATTACTATAAAAATGTCACCTTCTACCATCCCTGCAACATATGGCTTTTGAAAATGTAAAGGGAAAAGAGCAATTGCTGAGTAAGAATTGTTATATAATTGTTTTTCAAGTCAGTTATTTTTCCTGTTTGAATCATGTGTGTATGAAGAATCACCTAATACAGTAATGAGTTAAAGTGACTTATGTAACATGCCTATCTCATTGTAACAAATAGAAAGGTATACACTTACTATAGCAATCTGAGATGTCTGTAGAGGCATTTCCTTGTGTGGTATATCCACGTAGACATGGTTTACACTGTGTGGAGCCTGTGGTATCCTGATAGTATCCTATGTCACAGGGCTCACATTCATCATCCAATAAATAGTACCCAACATCACAGACATCTGTAATATTTTCCAGATAGATGTCAGGCTAAACTCTCTACCAGACTACACAATTTGAGACCTGTCTGGTTTGAAAGTATTAGCAAACAACAAATTAAAACGTTGCTCAAATAACATTGTTTTGTCTTTGAGAAGGAAGAAAACATAGGGGGCAAAGAAGAAAATGCTGATCACCAGCATTTTCTCCCTTCTTCATAGTCATTAAAACATGGTACTACTAGGTAAAGGGTTAAGTGTGGCTTAAATGTATAGAAATGTTCATGAAGGATTAGCTTACACTTTGGGAAAAGAAAAAAATGGTGGTTTCCAGCACTTTTTTCTCCCTTACCCATGCTGTTATAAAAAGTGTCTTCCTTGGGTCATTTAAACACAGGATCATACAGTGAAGATTATGATGGAGGCATACATATTTTATAAACCCTTAGAATTCCCAATAAACAAAACCTATATTTTCAGTTTAAGAATATGAACCAAGTAATTAAAATTTCATAATTGTTTTGTCTTATAGTGTTTCAGCACAGCAGACAGGGTAGATCAAAGTCAGACGGGATGTTTTGCACACTCTGATCTTGATCTATGGGTATACTGGCTGCAAACACAGATACAGCTGCACAAGGAGCATTAATGGTTAAGAAATTTGAAACGCAATTGCCGCATTTCTCTATATTCTTTTTCATTTACAAAGTCTACATAACAATGGCTAACACCCACTAAGTTTTATAGATAAAAGTTATATACCAAGATTTTGTTGTTTGATAATGAGTTAACTTACCTGTATTACCTCTTGAAACACATTTGAAGCAGACAACATGGAAAAATATCCAGGTAAGCTATGGATGATCAATATGAATAAAGGTTTGATGCGTGATAACATGCAAAAACTGTGCAGCAAACATGGAACTTACTTATGAGTAATACCTCCTTTTGTCAAAATATTTTTGAGAGAAGTCTACTGTAAGATCATAAAATAGATATCTGTAGGAGGTAATCTGTCAAGTGTTGGCCAATAAAATTTTGGACAGCTTTAGTTTAAAGCTTGTGATGAAAAGGAGCTAGAACTCATATATAGTAAATTAAACTTTGATATAGTTGACTATCCAAATCCAGAAACTGCTTAGTTTGGTCAAGTTTCCCCCCTTTCTTAACTTCTTCAAATCTTCTAAATAGCAGAGGCTTCAAAAGGTATGTATACAAGGGAAATTAGTAAAACTTTTTTCTAAGCTATCCTTATATTGATAAAGTACCGAGCATGGAGTACCTCTCTGTGAAAGGTATAGAGATATTAAACTCTTGAAGTCTTAGATTTTACAAGAAGTCAAAACTTTACTCTAGTGAAAAGAAACTAGTTGGAAAAGAAAAAAATTCTGGTTACCAGCATTTTCATCTTTTAGTGCAATGTTTTCAAAAGCCTTTGTCAAAACATGGGATTATATGATAAAAGGTTAAACTGTGCCCATGAATAAAGAAATCAAAGACTTTTATACCTACCAAAACATTGGTCTTTGTTAGAGGATCCTTGTGTAAGAGTTGTCTTCATTGGACCACAAGAAGTGCAAGAAGTTTGTCTTTCTGTGTCTGTATAGCTGCCCAAGGGACATAACTCACACTGACTTGTAACACTACTGAAGTAATAGCCATTCCCACAATTCACTGAAGTGGAGATTACAATAACATAATGATGTGCCTCTACAAATTATAGATGATCAAAAGGACATAATTATTCATGGAAGGGAAGGTGTCAATTTGTTATGCAGGAAAACATGAGAAAAGGAGCAAGTACATGTGACAACCATTGCACACAACAGTTTTCAGCCTTATTTTACTCTAACCTGTAGTGGTCTAAACTTGCAATTCTGAGTGATAATCAAATTCTGCGAAGTTCAAATTGATTTTCAGTTATTCAAATGGCACTTTATGCCAATTTACTATTTAGTAAGTATTTCAGTCATAACATGGAGACAGGAGGTCTAAGTTCACTTATTTTTTATTTCTCCTCACACTGGATTTAGAATTTAATCATTGAATCAATAAACACCAGGAAACAGTTTCTTTTCTTAAACAAACATTTAAAGATCCAAATTCTTTATTTTACCAACATAAACTTACTTAAACTTATATTTTGAAAACTCCTAACAAAACCCCTTTTTCATAGCCCAAAGGCAGTAGTTTATATCGTGAACAATGACTCCATAGTCTCCAAAATCATACTCCAAAGACTCCAAAGTAAACAATAGACTCAAAATGCATAGAAAATTCATGAATCACATGAAAGATGCCCTCATATCCTTGGAGCAATGTAAAATAAGCATAAATGGAGCAAAAGTAGCAATTCAGCATATGCAGGAGTAAATGCATGGAGTTAATAGAAATAAATATACACAATTTAATTCGCAAGTTTGCTACAATTCCTAGCTTTCACAAGTCTTAGGCTGGGACCTGCAGTCCCTTGTCCAAGGACAATCCAACGTGGTTAGTGCCACTAGCCAGGATCAAATCAGGAATGCATGAAACGCTTTACCTGCTAAATAAGTAAATGAATCTTTCACACTATTTCAAGCTAATGTTGTTATTTCAAACTTACATTTTGGTGAAATAATATCTCTTTATTGGACAATGTAGATCTAAGATCAGACTGCACATTCTGTGCAGTCTGATCTTGATCTACACTGTCCACAAAAGGTCCTTGAGTCGCGCTTAGCTGCCTAAGGATTAACTTTTTACAAGAGGACAGAGTTTAGACATATATGAATTCAAAGCATTTGCAGACTACAAAGAAAATGTGGCTCAGATGATGACACTTGTCCTAGTAAGGTTAGAAAACATTGAAAAAAAAATGAAAAAGTGGTTTATCCCAACATTTTCACCTTTTTCAATGATGTTTTCCACAGCCTTCTTTACAGGGCTGTTAAAACATGGGACTGTGTGGTAAAAGGTAAAATGCTACAGACATGCTAGGAGAATATGGACCACAGTGCACTCACTATTCAATAGCTTACCACATATTTGATGGTCTTCAGACAGAACTTGCCCTATGTCACAGTGTAGGTGAACATCCATTGTGAAATCCTCTACAGAATAGTCAGACATGTCTTCTTTCACAAATTTCTCAAAACTGTCCTTGACTGACGTGGAATTCATACCTGGATCACTGTAAACAGAACAGATTGCTAAAAGGACTGAAATCTCTTTACCACACAGCAAAACTTTAGGACTGACGAAACTAAAAGCATTAGCAGGAAATACATCCAAAGTAGCTCAAATTATGGTACTTGTCTTTGAAAGGTTAGAAAACATTGTGGGAAAAGGATAAAATGCTGTTACCAGCACTTTTTCCTTTTTCCCACAATGTTTTCAAAATCCCCTTTCTCCACTGTCCTTAAAACTCATGATCATTTGGTAAAGGGTAAACTGTTAATATATGGCATGCAGGCAGAGTCTTTCTTACTCATTACCTCTTGAAAGAAAGTTGCAGCAGAGGTCTTTCAAATCATTGTTGTAAAATGTGAAGATCAACATGAACTATGGTTCAACATGTCACTGAATAGAGGTGACAACATAAGCAGTGGAGTGACTGACTGACGAAACATGAGAAGGCAAAAAAAAAAATTCCCGACCCTCCTCAAACATTTTAGTAAGCACACCATTCCTGAGTAGATAACTTCAGAGCTGGGCAGTTTTAAATTTTCCTTTTTTACCTCTAACAGGAAGATGGCCCCTTAAAAGAGAATAAACTAGAGGCGCTTGAGCGCCTGTATCGCTCCACAGGCCTGATATTTCTATAATGGCGAAAGGAAGTTTTTAACAATTATCATTCAATCCTGCATTTTAGCTCACTGAAGAAACAATTTGGTAGACAACCACCATAGGAACTTACCTGCAAAACAACAATGAAATCCAATGAATAGTTTTAGAGAAGAAATTTTTCAAAGATTTTACTTTATACCATAAAAGGAAAATGAGTCTCCCATAAAAGCCATGTTTTTTGACAGATCTTTTTTTTTTTTTTAAGGAATTCTGTAAACCTGTATCTAAGGAACATTCCTGCAAAATAATAATGCTATCCAAATAGCGGTTTGGGAGGAGAAGATTTTTAAAGGTTTTTTACTTTGGTTGCCATGGCAACCAGAATTCTTCATGGAACACAATTATTTGAAGGAATTTGAAAGAGGACCACCAAAGGAACATTCCTGTGAAATTTGGTAAAAATCCAGTCAATAGTTTCTGAGGAGAAGTTTTTTAAAGAAAAAGTTTACGGACGCACACACAGACGAATGGACGAACGGACGGACGGACGACGGACACAACGCCATGACAATAGCTCGCTGGCCTTCGGCCAGTGGAGCTAATCATACCCCTGCAACAGGGTTACAGAAGATATTGCTCAATAAAAATAGTTTCTTTTTTTTCAAAGCTGATCAGCAGCTAGATAAAAAGGTCATCTCAAGGTGATAATGAGTTAATTTTATGCTCTTTATCACAGCATTGAATATGTTGGAGAAAAAAGCATGGTCAAACACATCATGAGAAGGCGTATAGTCCTTTCTCTCATCTATCAGTCACAGCAGAAAAAACTTTCAGTAAGAAAAATATGGAATCTTTTCAAAGTCTTATTTAGATTTTGAAATTTTCGTCGATTACATTTTCAGTCTTTGAAGTGATAATTAATTGTAAGAAAACACCGATTACCTTGGTGATGGAATGCTGAATGTAACATGGTACTGGACTGGTTCTATGGACCTCTTCTTCGTATTTGTGATTACACAGTCTACATTTATAGAAGAAGTGTCACAGTCTGGCATCTGACACAAGTCTGTGCGGTAAAACTCTTGATTTAGTTTATGGATGAGATCAAGTTTGGTGGACTCTGTGCAAGTCTGTGCCTTTATTATCAATTGGCCCTGATAGAACTGAGATGGTGCAGCATAGCCTATTTGGATAAAAAAAAAAAAAAAACAATTATGACATAAGATCTGCCACAAAATTTTTGATAACTTAAAATCTTATCCAATCAGTTACAATTTGCTATACACATACACACACTGTCTTTACATGATCTACTCTCCATGCCTGAAAATTTTCCTTCTTTGAAATCAACAGCCACGCATAATTACAAATTGACAGAATAACATGAGGGCCCTGATGGCCCTGAAGTCGCTCACCTGAGCCTTTTGACCAAACATGATCCATTTTAAATCTCTTTCAAAAGTGTACACAAGGTTTTTCTAAGATTTGACCGAGTGACCTAGTTTTCGACCCGACATGACCAATTTTCAAACTCATCCAAGATATCATCAAGACAAACATTCTGACCAATTTTCAAGAGTATTGGACTAAAAATATGGCCTCTAGAGTAAACACAAGGTTTTTCGAAGATTTGACCTAGTGACCTAGTTTTTTACCCAACATGATCCATTTTTGAACTCGTCTGAGATATCATCAGGCCAAACATTCTGACCAATTTTCAAGAGTTTTGGACTAAAAATGTGACATCTACAGCTTACATAAGGTTTTTCTAAGATTTGACCTCGTGACCAAGTTTTTGACCCAACATAACCTATTTTCAAACTCACCTGAGATATTATCAAGACAAACATTCTGACCAACTTTCAAGAGTTTTGGACTGAAAATATGGCCTATAGAGCATACACATGGTTTTTCTAAGATTTGACCTAGTGACCTAGTTTTTGACCCGACATGACCCATTTTTAAACTCGTCCGAGATGTCATCAAGACA
The DNA here is from genome assembly GCA_946811185.2 of Hippopus hippopus. NCBI lineage: Eukaryota > Metazoa > Mollusca > Bivalvia > Cardiida > Cardiidae > Hippopus > Hippopus hippopus. Next base: position 38,850,315 of record OX328096.1, read on the forward strand.
AACATTCTGACCAATTTTCAAGAGTTTTGGACTGAAAATATGGCCTCTAAAGCGTACACAAGGTTTTCCTAAGATTTGCCCTAGTGACCTAGTTTTTGACCCGACATGACCCATTTTCGAACTCATCCAAGATATCATCAACACAAACATTCTGACCAATTTTCAAGAGTTTTGGAATGAAAGTATGGCCTCTAGAGCATACACAAGGTTTTTCTAAGATTTGACCTAGTGACCTAGTTTTTGACCCGACACAACCCATTTCTTGAACTCATCCCAGATATCATCAAGACAAACATTCTGACAAACTTTCAAGAGCATTGGACTGAAAATATGGCCTCTAGAGCGTACACAAGGTTTTTCTAAGATTTGCCCTAGTGACCTAGTTTTTGACCCGATATGACCAATTTTCCAACTTATCCGAGATATAATCAAGACAAACATTCTGACCAACTTTCCAGAGTTTTGGACTAAAAACATGGCCTCTAGAGCATACACAAGGTTTTTCTAAGATTTGCCCTAGTGACCTAATTTTTGACCTGACATGACCCATTTTCAAACTCGTCCGAGATATCATCAAGACAAACATTCTGACCAACTTTCAAGAGTTTTGGACTGAAAATGTGGCCTCTAGAGTGTACACAAGGTTTTTCTAAGATTTGACCTAGTGACCTAGTTTTTGACTCCACATTACCCATTTTCGAACTCGTCTGAGATATCATCAAGACAAACATTCTGACCAAGTTTCATGAGTATCGGACTGAAAATGTGGCCTCTAGAACGTACACAAGGTAAAAGTTGACGACGGACACAGCACGATCACAAAAGCTCACCATGAGCACTTTGAGAGGGCCATGATGGCCCTGAAGTCGCTCACCTGAGCCTTTTGATCAAACATGACCCATTTCCAATCTCTTCAGAGATATTAAGACAAACACTCTGACAAACACTCATTAGTATTGGGCTTACAAATATGGCCTCTAGAGTGCATACAAGCTTTTTCTAGAATTTGTCTTAGCGGCCTACTTGACATGTAGAAATTATCCAGACATACATTCCGACAAAGTTTCATGAGTATTTGAGAGAAAATGTGGAATGAAGGGTGTACAAAAGGTTTTTCCAAGATTTGACCTAGTGACCTAGTTTTTTATCCAACATGATCCATATTCATACTAGTCTAAGATATTATCAAGACAAACATTCAAAGCAAATTTCAAGATTATTGGACTGAAAATGTGGCCTCTAGAGCGTACACACGGTTTTTCAAGGATGAAACTTGGTGACCTAGTTTTTATTCCACGTGACCCATTTTCAAACCCATGCAAGATATCATCAAGACAAACATTCTAACAAAAGTTTAAAGAATATTGGATTGTAATTATAGTACAAAAGGTTTTCCGAGATTTGACCTTGTGACCTAGTTTTTTATCCAACATGACCCATTTTCATACTAGTCTGAGAAATTATCAAGACAAACATTCTGACTGAATTTCAAGATTATTGGACTGAAAATGTGGCCTCTAGAGCTTACATAAGGTTTTTCTAAGATTTAACCTGGTGACCTAGTTTTTGACCTGACATGACTCATTTTCAAACTCATCCAAGCTATCATCATAACAAACATTCTCACCAACTTTAAAGAGCATTGGACTGAAAATGTGACTTCTGGAGCGTACACAAGGTTTTTCTAAGATGTGACCTTGTGACCTAGTTTTTGACCCCACATGGCCCACTTTCGAACTCGTCTGCAATATAATCAAGACAAACATTCTAACCATATTTCAAGGCTATTGGACAGAAAATGTGGCTTCTGGAGCCTACACAAGATTTTTTTTAAGATTTGACCTAGTGACCTAGTTTTTGACCAAACATGGCCCATTTTCAAATTTGTCAGAGATATCGTCAAGACAAATATTCTGACCAACTTTCAAGAGTATTGGACTGAAAATGTGGCCTCTTGAGCATTCACAAGGTTTTTCTAAGCTTTGACTTGGTAACCTAGTTTTTGACCCGACATGGCCCACTTTCAAACTTGTTCAAGATATCATCAAGACAAACAATCTGACCAACTTTCAGGAGTATTGGACTGAAAATGTGGCCTCTAGAGCGTACACAAAGTTTTTCTAAGATTTGACCTGTTGACCTAGTTTTTGACCCGACATGGCCCATTTTCAAACTCGTCCGAGATATCATCAACACAAACATTCTGAACAACTTTCAAGAGTATTGGAATGAAAATATGGCCTCTAGAGCGTATACAAGGTTTTGCTTAGATTTGACCTGGTGACCTAGTTTTTGACCCGACATGACCCATTTTTGAACTTCTTCAAGATATCATCAAGACAAACATTCTGACCAACTTTCAAGAGTTTTGGACTGAAAATGTGGCCTCTAGAGTGTGCACATGGTTTTTCTAAGATATGACCTGGTGACCTAGTTTTTGACCCGACATAACCCATTTTGGAACTTGTCTAACATATCATCAAGACAAACATTCTGACCAACTTTCAAGAGTATTGGATTGAAAATGTGGCCTCTAGAGCATACACAATGTTTTTCTAAGATTTGACCTGGTGACCTAGTTTTTGACATGACATGGCCCATTTTCAAACTCGTCCGGGATATCATCAAGACAAACTTTCTGAGCATCTTTCAGGAGTATTGGACACAAAATGTGGCCTCTAGAATGTACAAAAGGTTTTTCTAAGATTTGACCTAGTGACCTAGTTTTTGACTCGACATGACCCATTTTCGAACTCGTCCGAGATATCATCAAGGCAAACATTCTGACCAAGTTTCATGAGTATCGGACTGAAAATGTGGCCTCTAGAGCGTACACAAGGTTTTTCTAAGATTTGACCTAGTGACCTAGTTTTTGACCCCACATGGCCCATTTTTGAACTCGTCTGAGATATCATCAAGACAAACATTCTGACCAATTTTCAGGAGTATCGGACTGAAAATATGGCCTCTAGAGCATACACAAGGTTTTTCTAAGATTTGACCTGGTGACCTAGTTTTTGACCAAACATGGCCCATTTTTGAACTCATCCAAGATATTATCAAGAGAAACATTTTGACCAAGTTTCATGAGTATCGGACTGAAAATGTGGCCTCTAGAGTGTACACAAGGTTTTTCTAAGATTTGACCGAGTGACCTAGTTTTTGACATGACATGGCCAATTTTTGAACTCATCCGAGATATCATCAAGACAAACATTCTGACCAAGTTTCATGAGTATTGGACTGAAAATGTGGCCTCTAGAGCATACACAAGGTTTTTCTAAGATTTGACATAGTGACCTAGTTTTTGACCCGACATGACCCATTTTCGAACTCGTCTGAGATATCATCAAGGCAAACATTCTGACCAAGTTTCATGAGTATCGGAGTGAAAATGTGGCCTCTAGAGCGTACACAAGGTAAAAAGTTGACGACGGACGACGCACACCGCATGACGGACGCCGGACACAGCACGATCACAATAGCTCACCATGAGCACTTTGAGCTAAAAACAAGAGTAGAGAATAAGGCTTAACACTTCTTATTTCCATTAGCACAACAGTTCAAGTTAAAGGTATGTTTAGACATTCTACTGTTTCCATGTGTAAACAGAAATCAGAGACATCATATATAAAATACAACCAAACACAGCCATCTGTACTATGGAGCAAATTTCAATGCAATGCAGTGTCTGATAAGTATATTAAGGCTTTCATTTCTCATTTTCTTCTCCCTTTTGTGTGTAATTTTACAATTTGGCTCCCTTATGGGCACTGGGTAGGTTCTGACAATATCTCACTATCTTGCCAGACTTGTTGATTTTCTTATCATATTTGCACAAGAGTGCTTTAAAGAGAGATAACTCTATCACACTGGTTATAATTCCAGAACACTGAAAAACCATTATTAATTAATCTTTGATATAGAAATAATTGTTGTTCGAACAACGTAAATCCATCCTTAATAAATAAATCTTTGAAATCGAAGTAACTGTTGTTTGAACAATGTGAAATTAATTAGTCTTGGTAAATCTTTGATGTAAATCTAGAAGCAAATTTTAGCTGTAAAGACGTAAATCAAACCTTAATTAATTTTTGATATAGAAGTAACTTTTGCTTGAACAACATAAATCCATCGTCAACAGAATTAAGATATACGGGTAATATCAATTTTGCATGAGCGCTTGAGCGACGTAATTTCATTGTTTGATATAGAAACAACATTTGCTTGAGCGATGTAATTCCATCGTTTGTATGTGTATAAACCGTAATTCTTTAGGTTGTAATTACTTATATTATTACGATTATATATTTTTTCTTGTAAGGAAATGTTTCTTTTTTTTCTTTTAAATGGACTCACCGCTTCCGATGCTATTCCCCAAAGTACTCCTTAATTCTTTGTTTTGAAATGTAAATTATTTTCATATCACATATGATTAGAACTAATAATCATTTTCTATGAAATATGTCTGTTCCCTGGTCGCTATTGCCTCGTTATGACCAGCTGGATTGCTGATGCTGCGTCGTAATCTGTGGGGCCCATAAGGGAGTTTATGTGTTGGATGAAATTAGTATTACAAACTAACTGTGTGTTACTGAGCTTACCTGCACAAGGTGGGAATGTGAACTGTTTTCCCCGTGGTGGATCCCACACTCCACCCTCTCTACAGACGTATATTTGAGCTGGTTCCTCAGTGAATTGGTAGAGGTTGGGATCCAGACAGGAAATGGAACAATGTCTATATGAATATTCTTGAGAATCACATGATCTTTGACCATTTAGTGGATGAGATGGTAATTTACAAAAATGAGCTGAAAGAAAAATTACATTGCAAATTTAACTCTACTGCACAATCCCAAGTCTAAAGACCTTGATGAAGAAGGCTTTGGAAAACATTGTGGGAAAAGAAGAAAGTGCTGGTAACCAGCAATTTCTCCTTTTTCCACAATCTTTTCTAACCTTCCAAAGGCATATTTCAGCAATTGAGCCACATTTGTTATCTGCAACTGCTTTGAATTTAGACCAGTCTAAGACTTACGAGGGTCATCCAATAAAGAATGGGACTTTTTTGATAGAAGCAGCGTAGTATGATGACTAACCTTTCTATAATCTTTCAATATAACATCCCTGCTTCTCTATCACAGACTCCCATCATTTTGGAAGGTTGCTAACCCCTGTTGCTAGGCAACTGTAGTTAAGCAGGTGAATTTGCCTGAACACCTCGGGTTCCAGGTCGTCTAGATCTTCGAAGCGAAGTCCCCGAAGAGGTTCTTTGAGTTTAGGGAAAAGGTCAAAGTCTGGGGGATTCATATCCAGAGAATAGACCGGGTGCTGCAGTACGTCCCACTCGTACGACGCCAGCAATGACGTCACCCTGTCAGATTTGTGCCAAGAAGCATTGTCATGTAAGATCAATGGCTTTGCATTTAAAAGTGATCTGCGTTTCTTTCTGATAGCTTGGCGTACTGTTTTCATCAAAAAGTCTCTGTACACTTCTTTATTCACTGTTTTGCCTAACGGTATATGCTCTGAAGCTAAAACACCAACAGAATCATATGCGAAAATCATCATCATTTTTAAATTTCCTTGTTTTCTCCTGAATTTTATCGGTCTTGGCGAGGCAGGTGTGTGCCACTCAGATGACTGCCGCTTTAGTTCTGGCTCATAACTGAGAATCCATGTCTCATCTATTGCAACTATCCTATTAAGGAAATTATTACCTTCCTTTTTATATCTATTTAACAGATTTTTGGCTAAGTCCATGCGCTCCGACTTTTGGTCGTCAGATAGACAGTGAGGTACCCAACGCGCAGCGATGCATCTCATGTTTAAATTAGTTGTCAAAATTGTATGAGCCGAACCACGGCTTACACCTACTTCCCTGGCTATTTCCTCGCATGTCAATCTTCTGTCAGTTTTCAAAAGTTCCTGTACTTTTTCAATATTTTCTGGCGTGGTTACCTCAACTGGCCTATGCTTGCTTTTAACATCAGTCTTCCCTTTTTTAAATTCATCAATCCATCGGTACACTGTACTTTTCAGTAAAGCATCTTTCCCGCAAACACTTTGCAGGGTATTCAGTATTTCAACACTTTTAGTACCTCTGAAGTACTCGATTTTTATGTACGATTGTTGTTCAACGGCAGTGAACGTGGCAATTGCACTCCTAATATCCTCGCATGACATGACCTCACGATATGTGACGTCATTGTTTGCGCACCTGACATTACGTGCAGATGGCTAATAGGACGTACCATGAATGTACCAATGTCTGTAAGTCGACCATGTAAAATGAGTGTGCTATTCAAAAAGTCCCATTCTTTATTGGATGACCCTCGTAGTTGTTTGGTAAAGAGTTAATTCATCACCTTATGAAACTAGTTAGCAGCCACTAACTTTGAACACACATCCTTGTGAAATATGCATTATCTCATCACCTTATGAAACTAGTTAGCAGCCACTAACTTTGAACACACATCCTTGTGAAATACGCATTATCTCATCACCTTATGAAACTAGTTAGCAGCCACTAACTTTGAACACACATCTTTGTGAAATATGCATAATCTAATTGAATTGAATTTTTAATCATGAAAGTGCGACAAACAGGGAAATTGTTCATAACAAGCAGACTCAAAAAGTTGTCTACAAATGGTTATGTATTAAACCTTTACCTTGCAATTCCAAGTTTTAACAACCTTGACGAAGATGGTTTTTTAAAACATTTAGGGAAAAAAAGAAATTGCTGGTAACCAGCATTTTCTCCTTTTTCCACAATGTCTTCTGTCCTTTCAAAGACAATCCCTATCATTTGTATCATATTGAATTTGTCATCTGTAGATGCTTCCAATTTGGAAAAGTCTAAAATTTTGTTGTGTTTTACCACACAATCCAGAGATTTAAACACCTTGAGGAAGACAGCTTTCGAAAATATTGAGAGAAAAGAATGCTGGTTACCACATTTTCTGTTTTTCCCACAATAAATTCTACCCTTCAAAAGATAAATCACCTCATTTAAATGAAACTAAATTTGTGGTCTGCAAATGCTTTCAATTTGGACAAGTGATTTGGTAAAGAGTAAATAGTTTTATAAAGTTTCAATAGATTTACAATGACAGCACAACTCAAGATAAAATTTGTTATACAAATAAATCTATGTACATGCCACAGTGATGTGACAATCAGACAGGCTGATGGACAGACAGACCACCTAATTCCAGAAAATAGCAACCAGATACTTACATGTAACAATGACATGAAAGAGACAGACAGCATGATTGTCAGCAGCATCAGATGCCATATATATCACTTGATATTCACCAAATGTGAACAATTCACCTGTAAAACAAATGTTCAGCCCTTAAATGAAACCATAGCATTTATTTCTATAAAAATACAGTTTAACAGTATAACTATGTGTGCTTTTTAAGTATGAATCACAAAAAGTAAAATACAATTGCTGAGAAACAGATAGCAAGTCCAAAGATAAAGAACCCTTTGAGCATTTGGATAGTACATTCCACTCTGAACAAAAATATTGATGAATCTCAGGTAGAAAGGCCAAGAACAGTTCAATGTAATGTACAGATTATGACTGTGTCTATCAAAGAAATGGAAGAAAAGAAACAAGAGGACCATGATGGTCCTACATCGCTCACCTGAGTACTAAGCAGTAAAGGTCTACAATGAAGATAAATACCAAATATTGAGGTTCAAGGCCAAATGATAATTAAACAAGAGTGGCAAATTGTCGCAAGATATGCCCGTCCCACTGCCAGCTGTCGAGGAGGTATAATAATTGCAAAGGGCAGGAAATGCAACAAACATGTTTACCAAGTCTCAAGTCAATTTGACTTGAGGTGACAAAGTTCTGTTCCGGACAAGCAAGAAATACTGTAAAAATGAAAATCAAAGTGGAATTACTCAAAATTCGCGCTAGGTAGAGTTATTGTTCTTGCGCACAGTACTCGGTAATATTGCAACAAACATGCATACCAAGTTTGAAGTTGTTCTGACTTGAGATGACAAAGTTATATTCCGGACAAGCACTAAATGCTGTAAAAATGACGATCAAAGGGCAATAACTCAAAGACAGCATGAGGTAGAGATACAATTCTTGCGCACTGCACTTCCAAATATTGCAACAAATAAGCATACCGTATTTCAAGTCATTCCTACTTAAGATGACAGAGTTTTGCTCTAGACAAGCAAGAAATGCTATAAAAATGAAGGTCAAAGGGGGAATAACTCAAAGTTCGTGCTAGGAAGAGTTATGGTTCTTGTGCACTGCACTCCGTAATTTTTCAACAATCATGCATACCAAATTTGAAGATGTTCAGGCTAGAGATGACAAAGTTATATTCCGGACAAGCAGAAAATGCTGTAAAAATGACGACCAAAGGGAAAAAAACTCATAGACAGTACGAGGTAGAGTTATGGTTCTTTCACACTGCACTCCGTATTATTGCAACAAACACAAATGCCAAGTTTCAAGTCAATCGGACTGGAGAAGACTAAGTTATGCTCCGCACAAAGAACTATTATATACAACTTTCTAATTCAAGGGCAAATAACTCCAGTCGTTCTGATCTGATTAGACATATAATCATCCGAGATCTTATGGTCATAAGTATTTTGACCAAGTTTGATGCTGATTGGTTAAAAATTGTAGATGCTAGAGTGTAAACAAAGTCAAATATAGCAATTTTTCTAATTCAAGGGCAAATAACTCAAGTTGTTCTGGTCCGATTAGACCCATTATCAAACTCATCCGAGATCTTATGGTCATATATATTTTGACCAAGTTTGGTGCTGATTGGTTGATATTTGTAGATGCTAGAGTGTAAACAAAGTCAAATATAGCAATTTTTCTAATTCAAGGCCAAATAACTCCAGTTGTTCTTGTCCGATTTGACCCATTATCGAATTCATCTGGGATCTTATGGTCGTATATATTTTGACCAAGTTTGATGCTGATTGGTTAAAAATTGTAGATGCTAGAGTGCAAACAAAGTCAAATATAGCAATTTTTCTAATTCAAGGGCAAATAACTCAAGTTGTTCTGGTCCGATTAGACCCATAACCACATATATATTTTGACCAAGTTTGGTGCTGATTGGTTGATATTTGTAGATGCTAGAGTGTAAACAAAGTCAAATATAGCAATTTTTCTAATTCAAGGGCAAATAACTCCAGTTGTTCTGGTCCGATTAGACCATAATCGTACTCATCCGAGATCTAATTGTCATATATATTTTGAATAAGTTTGGTACTGATTGGTTAGTATTTGTAGATGCTAGAGTGTAAACAAAAATGTGAACGGACGGACGGACGGCGGACGCCGACAGACGGTGAGTGATCACAATAGCTCATCCTGAGCACTTCGTGCTCTGGTGAGCTAAAAATACAAGAACAGAGAAATCTGAAATGATACACTAATGACCAAATCATCAAAACAAAATTACCTGAGAAATAGGTTTGATGAATGTTTATGACTTCTGTGTTGTCCTCAAATACTGGTTCAGACCATGTGACAAATGTACGCAGTTCATATCCAGCAATAATGCTTACAACATCATCTGGACAGTACTGAACTATAGGGGGTTCTTTGTCTGAAATACAGAGAAGAAATTCTGTTGTTTTTGAAGTGTACAAAAATCTTGTGCATTGATTTTGTTCAGGTATATATACATGTAGCTTGAATACAGGTATAAATTATGTTGTTTCTTACACCATTATAAGCTATATGCATAGCAAAGTTAAACTAGAGCTGTCACTGAATGTGACTTAATACCTCCGCCAGCGCTTTGACAGAAACAGGCAATTATTTGTACACAAACGGACACACGGACGGACACACAGATGGACAAACGGACGGACACACAGACAGACAAGCTGATTCCAGTATACCCCCGAAAACATTCGTTTTGCGGGGGTATAATAACCTTATTCCAAACAGTTCAGGAACAGACATACCTAAATAAAAGTAAACAAGCTAATGCATGATGGATCTTCTTTGTATGAGTGAAACAATATATTTCTCAATTTCCTTTCAGCTTGTTTTCCCAGAAGCATACTTAACTCTTATTTCATTTTATGATGTCTGAATTTGATCATGTATCTTTAAAATTTTCAAATAAGTACATTGTAGTTTAAAGAGACATCTCTACAGCCAGAGCGTAAACAAACACTGTTAAACTTGATGGTGTTGTAAACTAGTCATCTGTGTAAACCTAGATAAAAAACCAATATAAGGTGTATGGGGTAAAGTAACTGTAGGGATTTTTCTTCGGAAACTGTGGTTGTTATGTCTATGGCTAGCTGCAATAGAATGAAATGCATTTTCTTTCTGCTGTAATCTGTGCAACCTTGCAACCATCAGGGTCAATATTTGGCATGAAGATACAAGAGTGATTATAGTTTCATAGAATAAAGAAAAAAAACAGTTAAAAAACTGGATGAAAAACAGTGAAGATGTATCTTTAAAATTTTGAAGCAAGTCTATCCACCTCTGCACAGAACATGTTAATATGAAGACCCAAACCACAATAAATGGTAAAATTTTCATCTTGAAAAGATAAAATTACTCAAATGACTCACCAACAGGTATATTGCAGAACTCCCCTTCATAACCTGGGAGGCAACCATTAGATAGACAGGATGATGGGTAGGTTACATCATATCCTTGATTCCTACACTGGTCAAACATCACCCAGCTGATAACATTTCCCAGGTTGCTATTGTTACAGAGATCAAAGTCAGACACATTCAAAATGTCACTATAGACATTCACTCCATTTATCTGACCTTGAAAAGCAGATGACAAACTTTGCTGTGTTCTTAGTTTGAACCTGGAATATAAAATGGAAAGCACTATTAGCTTGTACATGTATTTCTTGTTGCAATATGGGCTTCAACACGTGAAAAGGGGCATTCGGACATTTACGTAAAGTGTCGTTTCAGATCAGCCTGCGCAGTCCGCGCAGGCTAATCCGAAACGACACTTTCCGTTTTTATGTAATTTTCTGTTTCACCCAGGTCTACTGTAGGCAACACTTTACGCAAATGTCCGAATGCCCCTTTTCGCATGTTGCAAGCCATATTGGAACAGAAGTGAATCCACTTTCTTTCCTTAACCTCTTTACCAAATGAGAAAATTTTAGACAAGTCCCAAGTTAAAATCACTTGCAGACAAGAAACTGATATGGCTCAAAATATAACCTATACCTTCAAAAGGGTAAAAAAAAACCATTGTTTAAAAGGAGAAAATGCTGGTCACCACATTTCCTCTCCTTTTCCTACAAGTTTTTCATAACCCTTTTTTCTTCAGGTTCTTAAAAACTCTAGCTTGTTGTGGTATTTGTCGAAGACAATACCACTATGAGTTCAATATTGAATTCTGAAGACGATGTATCGTATTTTGTGCAAAGCCGAAGGAAATAAACTCAATTAAACTCAATTTTTCTCAGACAAATGAGTTTTTCGGTAGCACTCAGATATGTAATTGGAAATGGCATGTTAAAATACACTGGGTGAGGCCATCGATCGTGGATATACTAATTTTTGACTGAAAATAGCTTCACTCGCTCATAGCCTTCTATTGGCGCAATGATACAAAATTTGTCTACCGATCACTTGGTCCTGGGCTTTTTCGTTCCAAAACCAGCTCGCCCCATGGCTTGTTCATCCAATGATTGCGCGTTACTCCATTTAATGGGACATGGATATTTATAGATCGAAATAATTGATTGTAATGTTGGGAATTAAATGTTAACGGCCAAAGATATTTCAAAGTTATAGTTTTCAGGTAAAAACTTAATTTTATTCGATATATTCACTTGGTTTCTCTCTCTATCCATCATGCATCCTACTGTCAAGGGACGTTACTCCTGACTCCTAATGATCAAAGGGAGACCACCAATACACAAATAATCGTAACTTTGTCATGAGTATTCTCCCTTCAACCAAAAAAGGTATTCATTTGCTTAGTAGGTTGACTTTCAAGCCAATATTTGAATAATGTTTTTCTTTTTCTTTCAAATTATTAATTCTACACAATGGCTTCCTTGACAAATACCACTTCAGGGTTCTCAACGCTTTGATTTGGTAAAGGTTTCGTTATCGGTGATAACTTTAGATATTGGTAGTTTTAAAACTAAATCAGAACTCTTTAATCTTGGCCATTTTTTCAGTTGTCAATTTATTTCTTACTCATACATGTACATGTACAGTGCTCCCATTAATGGCTAATTTCAGGAATTTTGAAACTCTCTGTCTGAATTTTAGGAAATTTTATGAGAATTCAGGAATTTTTAGTGATCTCGATAACGTGACAAACCTATCCCCCCCCCCCCCCCCCAATTTTATCAGCGGTTCAGATGACACTTAATATTCTTAATATTTTGGCTTTAGCACTCAAATCATTCAACAATCAAATTAAAAACCATGTGTTGTGGGTACTTATTAGAAATATCACAACAAGACAGTTTCATTAAGTACTAAAAAAAAAGGGTTAACCTCAAGCCTTTTTTTTAAGTCTTCAGCCTTTGTATGCATGTCCTACCCATTCCTACTCATACGTCTTTTACATTGTTTCAGTACTTGTAGCTGTAAGACAAGTAACCCCTCCCCTTTCCCCTTTCTAAGTTGTGTAGATTGTCCGATATCTTTTTCTTTTTCATAAAGATCATCTAAATATTTTTCTGATGATTTGAGTAGAGATTTTAGTTCCTGCATCATTTTCTATGGGTTTTGTATACAAGTCAGCTGTCTAAAGTCATTACAAAGACTAAGTAAGACAGTCTGAAGGGTCTTTGATCGGGCGAGGTAAATTTGACATTTGTTTTGTCATGGGTTTTTGTGTTTTTTTCGCATGTTGATTATTCTTTGAAAAAGATTTTCTGTATGTTTTAGCATACACAGAAAGATATGAAAATCATCTTTTTCTGTGGTAGATCTAATACAGTATTTCAACAGCCCACTTAAAAAAGTATTTGTGGAGAGGAAACTTAACAAATACTGGGCTTTTGAGTCAAACAAGTTTGAAATTTATTGACATCAGCTATCACTAAAGGTTGGTGATTGGTATTTTTTTAAATTTGGTACAAAGTTAACTAATAAGCACAACCAGTTTATACTCCCTTCCTGTCATTGCAATTGGTTGTCAAGGAGAATTGGATATACAATATCTGGTAACGCAAGGTGACAAAGCGTGTACCACAAATCCATGAATATTGAAGCCGACAGTTACATAGCCTACTGACACCAGATATTAAAACCCTTGATTTTATGACTGAACTGACAACTCTATATGTCTGGGTTTGAATTTGCAGACGTATTAGTAGAATTCTGGACATACAATGAACGTCCAGTCTCATTTTTTTTGGTGTTTTTGGGAATATTCAGGGCATATATTACGTCTAAGTTCACTTAATGAAAGCGCTGCTCATTTTTGACAAACTTTTTCACTGTTTGCAAGCTCAGGGCAGAATGTCGTGGACAGAGTAGATCAACATCAGTCTGCACAGCACATGTAGTCTGATCACTGATCTAAACAGTTCAGTATTACAGTCAAAACAGCTCTAAACTAGAACTCTTGCTCAGAGACAAATAACCCCTCCAATTTTGTTGCTTATAACTCTTTACCAAACAATCGCAAGTTTTAACGACTTTGAAGAAAAAGACTTTTGAAAATATAATGGGATAAGGAGAAAATGCTAGTAACCAGCATTATCTCCTTATTCCACAATGTTTTGCACCCTTTCCATTTTTGGGCCACATTTATTTTGAAGCCTGCAAATGCTCTGAATTTGGATAAGTCTAAAAAATTTGTTGTTTGGAAAAGAGTTTAAGGGCAAATAACACCTGTAATAGTCAACCAATTGTAACCAAAGAATTAAAATTAAAACTTCAAGTGCAGTAGTTCCTGTATTGTCCAGGCTTTCACTAAGATTTTAGCCAAATTCATTGAAGACTGTAGGAGAAGAGGACACAAACTGTGTCTAAGGATAAATATATATCTTAAGTAATAACAAAGATATTTTGAATGTCAAAGTCTTTGCAAGACACAGACGACACCAGGGCTATGACAATACCTAGACGTTTTCCCCAAATACAGCCAAGCAAATAGTGTTTTCATAACATACTTGGTAATTGTCCTGCTAGTACCATAACTGTTCCCTTCATCTTGAAGCTGCTGATCTAAATACACAGACCATTGTCCATTTATTGAGGACCATGTGATACAGACTTGATGCCACAAATGATCTAACTGTCCAAAGTTTACACCAATTAGCTGAGTGTCATTCCAAACCGACAGTTCAACCCTATCTGTTTTGATTGCCAACATGGTCTTGTTGCTAAAATAAAAGGAATAGTTACACATGACCTTAAATAAGGTATGTGGCATTAGCCAAGAAGTAAAATCTTCCAAAAAAAAATATGGCAGATCCTATGTGTATGTGTTGGTGTTGTTTCATTGCTTGGTATTTAACTTCTAACCACAAAAACATAACATAGACATGTCCAAATTGAAAGTTTTTACAGACAACAATTTAAATGTACCTCATATGATTTAACTTGTCTTTGATGGGGTAGAAAGCATTGTTGGAAAATGAGAAAATGCTGGTCACTAGCATTTTCTCCTTTTCCCACAATGTTTTCAAAAGGCCTCTTCCTCAGGGTTGTTAAAACTCAATTTTGTGTGGTGAAGAGTTTATAACATTTTTAACAGTATTTCTGCTACTGCATTCCTTGAGTTTCAAGCAATATGCATAAATCTCTTTCTGAGACACTTCACTGCTTTCCCACATACATACATCACAAAGAGATGAATAAATACGGTCATAATATCATGAGTCAATCCTTGGAGAAAGTGTTGGGTAATCCACGATTTAAACTCAAACTCTTAACCCTTAACCAATTGAAATTTTACAACCCCCTTCACCCTTTACCCTTTGATATTAGCATGAAACTTGCTTTCTCCCTTTACCAGACATTCACATGCTTCAAAGATCCTGTGACAGAAGGCTTATAAAAACATAGAGGGAAAAGAAGATATTGCTGCAACACAGCGTTTTCTTTCTTTTTTCTATTCTTTCGAAGACATATCCTATTGTTTGAGCAACATTTAATTTGTTGTCTGCAAATGTTTTCAATTTAGGTTAGTCTGAATTTTTTTCTGCCTGATATAGATCTAATAGCCCTGTGCAATTCTAATGAAATCCTAGGGCTTGGCATTAGTTGTATTTGCATTCGATTTCATCAATACAGTATTTTGTTGTATATGCATAACCACTTAAATCCTAGGGCTTTGCATATTTGTATTTGCATTACCACTGATATCCTATGGCTTTGCATTTGTTGTATTTGCATAACCTCTGAAATCCTTGGGAATTGCATTTTTTGTATTTGCACTGCCACTGAAATACTAGGGATTGGCATTAGTTGTATTTGTATTCAATTTCAGTATTAGAGTATTTTGTTTTATTTGCATTAGCACTTAAATCATAGGGCTTAACATTTTTGTATTTGCATTACCACTGAAATCCTAGGCCTTGCATTTGTTGTATTTGCATAACCTCTGAAATCCTAGGGAATTGCATTTGTTGTATTTGCATTGCCACTGAAATACTAGGGCTTGGCATTTGTTGTATTTGCATTACCACTGAAATCCTTGGGCTTGGCAATTTTTATATTAGCATTACTACTGAAAAACACTAGGGCTTGGCATTTGTTGTTTTTGCAATGCCACTAAAACACAAGAGGGCCATGATGGTCCTGTATCGCTCCACTGGCTTTTTTACCCTTTACCACACAAATCAGATTGTTAATGACCCTGAAAGAGAAGGCTTTCGAAAACATTGTGGGAAAATGAGAACATGTTCAACCAGTATTTTCTCCTTTTTCCACAATGTTTCCTACCCTATCAAAGATAGAAATAATCATTTAAGCTACATTCCACTTGTCTTTTGCTATAGCTTTTATTTTGGTCCAGTCAAAAATTTGTTGTTTCTTAAAGAGTAAAATAAATATATCATGCAATTAATTGGCACTGGCAAAGAAGTACAGGATAAAAAGTCTATATGGTAATAATTTTACTTGGAAAACATAACATGTCCCCAGCCCAACAAAAAAAGAAGTCATATCTTTTTAAATGCAAAGATAATATCTGTGAATACAAGCAGGTTTATTCATTGGCATGAAAGGTAAAGTTCTAAAAAAAAACCTGAATGATAGGAACCTTACTAAATTAAATATTCCACTTATGTGAGCATAACTATTAGCATCAAAATAAATCACTCTCCCTGAAAACAGAACATTTTCTATCCAAAAAACTTGAATACCTAACACCAATCATGTATTACTGCAGTTTGATAATCAAGAAAGGTACATAGTAACAAACTTTATCTCTTATAATAGGAGTTACTTCCCTTGATTATTATTTAAATTGAAGTCACAGTATAAGCCAATGTTAAACTTGTGATCCCCGGATGAGGTCAATTTTGACCCCAGGGCTATAATTTTAAGAAACTTGGAAGAGGTCTGTCAGATAAAGCTACATGCCAAATTTGGTAGCCCTAGGCCTTATAGTTTCAGACAAGAAGATTTATAAAAAATTTCAACATTTTTCAGTTTTATTGCCATGGCAACCAGAGTTTTTAATGGAATCAAACTCTTCCAAGAAATTCTAAAGAGGACCATAGCATGATAATTTCTGTGAAATTTCATCAAATTTGGATGGGTAGTTTCAGAGAAGATGATGTTTGAAATAAAATTTAACGTATGCACGGAAGGACAGACTGACGCACAGACACACGACGGACACCGGGCTATGACATAAGCCCGCTGGCCTTTGGCCGGTGGAGCTAACTAGCGCTTTGCATTTGTTATACTTGCATTACCACTGTAATTGGTATACTGACTTTTACAGCATATTCTGTCACCCACACACACACACACACACATAAAACCTGAGCCTTTTGACCAAACATGATCCATTTTAAATCTCTTTGGAGATATAATGACAAACATTCATGACTATTTGACTGAAAAGGCTGCCTCTAGAGGGTACAAAAGGTTTTTCTAAGATTAAACCTAGTGACCTAGTTTTTGACCCAATGTGACCCATTTTCGAACTCCTTTTAGACATCATCAAAACAACTATTCCCACCATCTTTGAAGAGTATTGGACTGAAAATGTGGCTTCTAGAGCGTATACAAGGTTTTTTTAAGATTAAACCTAGTGACCTAGTTTTTGATCCCCTGTGGCCCATTTTCTACCTCATGTAAGATATCATCAAGACTAACATTCTGACCAAGTTTTAAGAATATTGGACTGAAAATGTGGCCTCTAGAGCATACACATGGTTTGTCTAAGATTTCACCTAGTTTTTCACCCGACATGATCCATTTTCAAACTTGTCCAAGATATCATCAAGACAAACATTCTGAGCAACTTTCAAGAGTATTGGACTGAAAATGTGGCCTCTAGAGAGTACAAAAAGTTTTTCTAAGATTTGACCTAGTGACCTAGTTTTTCACCCAACAGGACCCATTTTTCGAATTAATCTGAGATATTATCCAGACAAACATTCTGACGAAGTTTCAAGAGTACTGGACTGAAAATGTGGCCTCTAGAGCGTACAAAAGGTTTTTCTAAGATTTGACCTGGTGACCTAGTTTTTGACCCTACATGACCCATTTTCGAACTTGTCCAAGATATTATCAAGACAAATATTCTGAAGAATTTTCAGAGTAATGGACTAAAAATGTGGCCTCTAGAGCATACACAAGGTTTTTCTAAGATTTGACCTAGTGACCTAGTTTTTCACCCGACATGACCCATTTTCAAACTCGTCTGAGATATCATCAAGGCAAACATTCTGACAAAGTTTTTATGAGTATCGGATTGAAAATGTGGCCTCTAGAACGTACACAAGGTAAAAGTGGACGCCGGACACAGCTCGAACACAAAAGCTCACCTTGAGCACTTTGTGCTTAGGTGAGCTAAAAAGTTGAGAATTTGAATACTAAAAATTGACAACTTGTATAACTCTTAATTACATAGTCCAAATTTACCTTTCATCCACCATCGTTACAATGAGGCCCTTGTTGAAGGTTGGAGCACACCTGTAACTCAAACACATGGTCAGCATGGTCAGTTCCTGCACCACTAGTTCTGTTTCACAAACAACTGATTCATTTACAGCTCCATTTACTGTCAAATCAAAATCACCAGATTTACCTGCAGTATAAAATAAAAGTAAATAAGAAAATGGTATGTTTCATGGCATATCATAATCAGTTCAAGTAATGGCTGAATGGTTATTAAAAAAATGGTTTTGCAAGGCATACAGACTCAACATCAAGAATGTTGTTTAACCAGCCATTTGAACTGCACTTATTTTGGGAAGAATCAAATAATTTAGTTTGCTAGGTCAGTTATGAAGAACTTATGACATATCTTAAGTTTTTTCTACAGGAAAAAATTGTTTTTCTTATAGCAAGCAATTAAAAAAAAAAATATAGAGAGAACTGACTTAACCTTTTGTCGTTGTTACCGGAGACCACTCCATGCATGGCTTAATCCCGGTTTAAATACAATACCTAACAGCTGCGTTAGGAAGAATTCTCTTTAGCTCAGTGGTTATGGTGTTGGCCTTTCGTCCAGGCGTTCTAGGTTCGAATCCTGCCTAGTCCCTGTATTTCTGTTATGCATTTGTTCATTGGTTTCTTTGTTACGGACTTTGTTCGTAAGATGGGGGCTCGTTCGGGATTGGCCATTGAGCCATTAATCCCATTTGTTGTCCAAAAACGGACTTTCTGCCTAATAAGGCTTTGAGTCATCAATAAATGATGAATTTAAGAGTGGGTGTGTTACGGGAGACCACTCCTTCATGCATGGCTTCATCCCGGTTTAAATACAATACCTAACAACTGTGTTAGGGAGAATTCTCTTTAGCTCAGTGGTTATGGTGTTGGCCTTTCGTCCGGGCGTTCTAGGTTCGAATCCTGCCTGATCCCTGTATATCTGCTATGCATTTGTTCATTTGTTTCTTTGTTACAGACTTTGTTCGTAAGATCATGGAGTTTTCATATGGACACTACATTAATGATAATCATATGATGCTTAATATCTTACAAGGAGGTTTTCAAAGTTGTCCACTTCAAATTTGTTTCTTAAGACTTTACCACACAATCCCGAGTTTTAACGACCCTTAAGAAGAAAGCTTTTGAAAACTGGGGGAAAAGGAGAAAATGCTGGTAACCAGCATTTTCTCCTTTTTCAACAATGTTTTTTTCGATATCAAAGACAGATTATGATCATTCTAGTAATGTTTATTTTATTGTCTGCAAATGCTCTGAATTTGGTCCAGTCCAAAATTTTGTTGTATGGTAAAGAGTTAAGGTATATGATTTTATAGGATGGCGGAATTTTAAATCTGTTCAAATGAAAAGCATTTGCAGACAATAAACTAATTGTGGCTCAAATGATGGGATTTGCCTGTGGATTATTATAAAATATTTTTCAAAAGGAGGAATTGCAAATTGTAAGCATTTTCTCATGTTTTCAAAAGCCTTTTTCCTTACGGTTGTTAAAACATGGGAGGTTCTGGAAAATGGTTAAGAAACTAAGTTTCACTCTGATATCAAACCCATCAACAAATTTAGAGTCATTAAACTTCAACAGAAGACATACCCTTTTCACAATATTTTCCAGTGTACAGGGAAGTACATTCACATCGTCCTTCAACCCCATCCTCTTTGCATGTACCCCCATGTTCACATTCCAATCTGTCACAAGCATTCACAACAAGGTCACACAGAACACCATAGAAACCAGTAGGACATTCACAATTGAAGGCCAAATCAATACTTGAGCACGTCCCACCATTTAAACAAGGATTAGGTTCACAAGGCTTAATCTCTGATTCACAATGTAGTCCTGTATATCCTGAAATTATAACACAACTATTTTTGCACTATCATCATAGGACTTTTAACACATCAACTCCTACAGAACCATTTTCTTCATCCTGCAAAGGCCCAATTTTGACATAAAGAAAAGGAGAAATTGTTGCTAGTTAGTAAATTTATCCTTTTTCTGCAATGTTTTCACAAAGAGATCATTCAAATTGATTATTCATATCTAAAATGTTTTCGAAGTCAAATGTGTCACAAATATTTCATTAAGTAGAAATTTAGGCAGAATGTGTCAAAAAATATGACATTGGAAATCTAAGATCAGACTGCAGCATGTTGCAGACTTATCATGTTCTAGACTGTATGAAAAAAAAAAAAAGCGCTTTGCATCTTTTTTCATTACATTTAGTTAACTCTTTATTATATACCTGTAAGTTTTCCAGGTTAAATACATGCGTCGCAAGCGGATAAAATCACACACAACGGAAAAAAAATCCACATCTACACTCAGTGGAATACGGTTCCAAATATGGTATGATGACGTCATAATGACGTAACTCACGAGCGGTATACATATGTATTTATTTGCAAGTTCACTGGTCAGAATTTTACGCTGTAGTATCTATCAGCCATTCATAAAAACGAAGTTATGGATACTACGCCATTATTTGTTTTATTTTGCTTACCGTTTTCGAATAAAATGCCAATAATTTGCAATATTTTGTCGTTGAAAAGGTGTAAGTATATAATAAAAGGAATATTATGCTGTAGTGAGTTTTCTGGTGCTTGTATTTACTTCTTGCTGCGTAAGAAAATTTTTGCATCTCACTCGACCTTCAGTCTCGCTCGATACCAAATTTTCTCACGCTGCTTGAGGTAAATGCAAGCACCAGGAAACTCACTACAGCATAATATTCCGTATTTACCAGACAATAAAATTTTAGACTTTCTGATTTGAAAGCATTTGCAGACAAAAAGTTATAATCTTAACTCTTTACCAAACGACAAAATTTTAGACGTGTCCAAATAGAAAGCTTTTGCAGACAACAAATTTAATGTTACTCAAAAATTGAAGTGTAATTTGGGAGGGATAGAAAACATTGTGGGAAAAGGAGAAAATGCTGGTTACCAGCATTTTCTCCTTTTCCCACAATGCTTTCAAGAGGCTTCTTCCTCAGGGTCGTGAAAACCAGGGATTGTTTGGTAAAGGGTTAATTAAACATTTGAACTTGTATCAGATAGGGTAGAAAACATTGTGGTAAAAGGAGAAAATGTTGGTTACCAGTATTTTCTCCTTTTCTCAAAATGTATTCAAAAGCCTGTCCCCTCAGGCTCATTGATGTTCTGGGTTGTGTGGTAAAGAGTTCTGAAATTTATATGAATGCATTTTGCACTTACCAATACTGTCATTTATAAATGCATTTTGCACTTACCAATACTGTCATTTATAAATATATTTTGCACTTACCAATATTGTCATTTATAAATGCATTTTGCACTTACCAACACTGTCATTTATAAATGCATGTTGCACTTACCAATATTGTCATTTATGAATGCATTTTGCACTTACCATTACTGTCATTATGAAGTTAGTAAACTTACTTGGATTGCAAAGACAGATGAACTCTGTGCCATTTGGTGTACAACTACCTCCATTTTCACAAGGCAAACTCAAGCATTTGTTGATAGCTTCATTGCAGATAGCTCCAGTCCAGTCTGGGCTGCATCTGTAGGAATAATCGCATGTGATAGTGCTACCTCATGCTGTTTAAGTCAAACCATAATATCAGACAATGCAAGATCCAAGATCAGGCTGCACAAGCTGTGCTGATTTTGATCTAATCCATCTCCAGAATCAACTGAAGTTGTACTTTGTACTGTAATACATAACCCTTTACCGACTGATCCTGTGTTTTTGAAAACATAATGGAAAAGGAGAAAATGCTCACCAGCATGTTATCCTTTCTACAATGTTTTCTACCATTTCCAAATTACAACAAATGGTTTTAGTTTGATTCATTTTAGTTTTGTTGACATGGTGACCAAAGGTCTTTATAGAATCCAATTGTTTGATTGGACTTAAGAAGACCATGACAGGATGATTTCTGTGAAGTTTGGTTGACACTTTACCAAACAATTTTCTGTTTCAATGATCCTTAAGAAGAATCCTTTAGAATACATTGTTGATAAAGGAGAAAATCTTGGTAACCAGCATTTTCTCATCCTCCCACAATGTTTTCTACCTTTTCAAAGACACCTTGGGTTGTTTGAGCTACAAGTTGATCATTTGTAGCATGTTCAATTTGTCGTCGGCAAACACTTTCAATATGAACATTTCTAAGATTTTGTTGCCTAGTAAAGTGTTTGAGTCTTCTCACCTGCACACATATCCATCAATTGTATCCAAACAGCTTCCATGCTGACAAGGGCTTGAAAGACAAGCATCTGTTTCAAAGTGACAGGTGTCTCCATAAAAATGTGGGGTGCACTCGCAACTAAAAGTTCCTGGTTTGTCTACACAAACACCTCCATTCATGCATGGATTACTATGACATTCATCTATGTCTTGCTGAAAGAAAAATAATGGGCAAATTAGTTTTTATCCTATTACAGATAACAATGCTAAATTGCTGTTCCTACTGTATAAAGATGTCATTCTCCCTATTTAAGGACTGTTAGAGTTAACAAAGTATTGAGAGGTAATTTTGAATAGATTTTGATCATTGACAATTCACTTCTGTTCATCATTCTACCATCATTCCTTGGAAGTCTTACTAGAAAAAATGTACCATAATTGCTTTTATAAGGTTTTGAACATTCAACTTGTCCATCGTCAATAAGACTGTTTAATATATGCATTGATTTGTTATCACTGTTCTTTGTATAACTGACTGTAAAATGTGTTTTAACAAATTTTAACATCCTACCTCACAAAAGTGGCCAGCATATCCCACAGCACAGTTACATATAAAGTGTGTTCCATGATTTTCACACTGGCCCTCATTCTGACAGGGGTTTGGCCGACAGTGATTTTCAACAACATCACAATGATTTCCTGTCATAGATTAATCAAATACAATGTTATGCCTTATCATTTAGCACATTTTTTTCTTACCCATGACTACCAGTACACTAGTTTTCATTTCCATGTAGCTGATAACTGTAGAAGACCATGTAGTCATTTGTTCAAAAGGTATAAATGCTTTTTACAAACTGTTGCTTCTTATTCCGCTTTAAGCTTATAGTTCTTCATATTATTCTCCATAATAATACAGGAAAGTTTTTTGTTCCCTTTGCATTCATGTTGTTTATCTTCTATGATTATTTCAACTAACTAATTGAAACCTTCCAGCTGTAACAGATTTTCACTATACCACCTGGAAAAGACATACTTCATTCTGTTGGCAGACCATATTTAAAACTATTGTGGCAAAAGGACACATTGCTAACTAAGATCAATGTCTAATGACTTAAGTATTCCCTTTTATCAAACCCAATTTCTATATTTTGCTGTATTCACTTGTTGAAGCATATTAACTCTTTACCATACAATCCTGAGTTTTAACGACCCTGGTGAGAAAAGCTTTTGAAAACATTATGGATAAAGGAGAAAATGTTGGTATCCAGTATTATCTCTTTTTCTCACCATTTTGTACCATTTCAATAATCACTCAATTGAGCCAAGTTGTTGTCTGCAAATGCTTCCAATTTGGACAAGTCTAAATTTTTGTTGTTTAGTAAAGAACTAAACCTTAATCTTAATTCAGACAGATATTTTTGAAGTCATCTGATCAAGATTGTTTGTTCCTAAGGACGCTTCACTTAACATTTTCACTAATACTATATCAGATCTATAAGAAAAATGCTTAAACACTACCAATCCAACCAGGTTTGCAGACACAATAAGCTCCTTCATCTGTATTTAAACATTCTAGGCTGTTGTTATGGTGACAAGGTTTTTCCATACAATCTGATGTCAGTTCTGTATCACAGACTTTACCAGTGAAACCTAAGTAAGAACAAGAGGGCAATTGGCCCTGAAGCACTCACCTGGGCAAAATCATCTAGGGTTGATAAAGCTGCAGAGATCCTGATTGTGATGATGTAAAACATATGAGATTAAGTGACCCACTTTTTGACAAGACTGACCCAATTTCCAAGATATCAACAAGAGAAACATTCTGACCAAGTTTCAAGAGTATCCGGCTGAAATGTGGCCTCTAGAATGCACACAAGCTTTTTCGAAGATTTAGCCCTGTGACCTACTTTTTGACCCGGCATGACCCAAAATCAAATTTGTATGAGATATCATCAAGACAAATACTCTGACCTAGTTTCATGAGTATCAGGCTAAAATGTGGCCTGTAGATGCACACAAGGTTTTGCTAAGATTCGGTCTACTGACCTACTTTTTGACCAAACATGTCCCAATTTCAATCTTATGAAATATCAACAAGAAAAACATTCTGATCAAGTGTCACAAGTATCAGGCTGAAAATGTGGCCTCTAGACTGCACATCAGGTTTTTCTAAGATTTGGCTAGGTGACCTACCTTTTGACCCAACATGGCGCAATTTCAAACATGTCTGAGATATTATCAAGATGAATACTCTTATCAAATTTCATTAGCATCAAGCATAAAATATGACCCTTAGAGTGCACATAAGGTTTTTCTAAGATTTGGCCCAGTGACCTACTTTTTGACCTGAGGTGACCCAATTTCAAGATTCTCTGAGATATAATCAAGACAAACACTCTGACCTAGTTTCATTAGAATCAGGCTGAAAAAGTGGCCTGTATTGTGCACAAAAGGTTTTTCTAGGATTTGGCTTAGCAAGCTACTTTTTGACCCGAGGTGACCCAATTTCACACTTCTGTGTGATATCATCAAGGCTCTCTGACCTAGTTTCATGAAAATCAGGCTGAAATTGTGGCCTCTAGAGTGCAAACAAGGTTTTTCTAAGATTTGGCCCAGTGAACTACTTTTTGACTAGACATGGCCCAATTTTGAACTTGTCGAAGATATCATCAAGACAAACACTCTGACCTATTTCATGAGAATTAGGCTGAAAATGTAGCTTGTACAGTGCACACAAGGTTTTTTAAGATTTGGCCTGGTGACCAACTTTTTGACCAGAACTGACCCAATTTCCAACTTGTCCAAGATTTTATCAAGACAAACATTCTGACCAAGTTTCAAGAGTATCTGACTGAAAAATTGGCCTCTAGAGTGCAAGTTAAATGTTGACGGCAGGCCGGACAACGCACACCAGACACTGGACACAGCATGATCACAAAAGCTCACCTTGAGCACTTTGTGCTCAGGTGAGCTAAAAATACTTAGATTTCATATTCTACCGGTACCTAACCCTTTGTCTAACAATCCCTATACCCCACCTTCTAAAAATTACTTTACTTCTGATAAAAGCAATTAGCAATTTTATGTAATTCAAGTGACTACAGATTGGTGACATAAACTTGCAATGAACTTTTATCTTTAAAGAAATATCAGTAAAGTCACATGACAGTGTTTCAAAATGATAGGATAGTAATGTTTGTCCAGGTGAACAAAAGCCAGAATGAAAAGATGTTTTCTGTGACACTTTATTATTGTGCAGTTCTTCGTTAATAGTATGTTGTTTTCCTGACTTAACCATAACTTTAAGAAATATGAGTTTTACCATCCTACCAATTAAAAGTTGAGAAAATGCCACAAACTACAGATACTCCAAATATCTTACCTGTTTTACACTGACAACTGGTCTCATTTTCATAATGAATGCATGTGGCTCCATTCTGGCATGGATTCACTTGACAGATCTGGTCATCAATCTGACACTCATCTCCACTGTATCCACTCTATTGAAAATATTGTGGTAAAAGGATAAACCCTCCTAACCGGAATTGACTTATGAACTCTTTACCAAACAACAAAATTTTAGACTCTCCCAAATTAAAGGCATTTGCAGTTGACAAATTGAATGTGGCTCAAATGACTGGAATTTTACTGTGGGGAAAGGAGAAAATGCTGGTTTCCTGCATTTTCTACTTTTCAACAATGATTTAAAAAAGAATTCTCACACAGGGTCGTTAAAACTAAGGATGGTGTGGAAATGGGTTAAATCATGTTTTACACCATTTAGAACATTATTTCAGTCATACCTAAGAAACAACTGATTTACTCATGTGTTTCTGGGTTAAACCAGTACTAGGCTTGGGTGCTGAAGTGCCTTACTCAAAAATACTCTGTCGGACAAAAAAAACTCAGTATCTCATTCCTAACAAGTTTTTGATGCTTTCAAACAAAACTGGCATAGAAATATGGAGATAAGTGGGTCTATATGCTCATACAGGCATTTTAAAACAGACCTTGGTCTTGAAAAATATTCAACAATTTTACAAAAGGTTAAAAAATTTGCCTTTCCAAGTTGTATACATGTATGTCATCTCATAATTTAACAAAAGAAGGAGGATGATATGACAGGGTAAAAACCAAAAGAAGTTTAAGATATGGTTTGACATTTAATACCCATGATATTGAGCAAGAGTACCACTTTATTCCAATCTGCCTGTTGTACAAGGAATTAAGAAATATGCATATAAGTCACCAACATTTTCTCCTTTCCAAAAACAGATTTCAGTTTCTGATTCTGTCTATTTTGTTGTCTGCAATTTGAACAAGTCTAAAATTTTGTCTATTGGTAGAGAGTTAAATATCAAAAAAGGAAATATTACAAGAAATGTGAGTTGTTGAATTGGCTGTTGTGACAGCTTGATCACAGTCACACCACATGAAATGAGCACTCTAATATCTGGTTCTAGACTGTCATCATTTTGTGGGGTACCTTAGTCAGAATAGTCTTGAAACTGAAATTTATGAATCTTCTCTAACAATTGCCTGTTTTATTCATCTAAATTTTTATCAGACAAATTTTAGACTTGTATCAAATTCTAAACATTTGCAAATTAAATCTAGCTGATGGGATCTGCCTTTGAAAAGGTACAACAAGTGGGGAAAGAATAAAATACTGGTTACCACAGGGAGTGATGTATTAACAATGACAATGACAATGTTTTATTGTAAGTAATAAGGCCACCGGCCCATAATACAAAAACTACATGTGGAAGCAATCATACACTTAGATGAGTTACGTTTTGACATTTAGAAAAGAAAATTAAACCTTTTAACATATTTCAACAAAATATAGTTGTAAGGACTGAAGAAGAAGACTCATGAAAAGCACATTGAGAAAAGGAGAAAAACGCAAGTTACCAAGTATTTTGTCCATATACAGCAATATAATCTACCCTATCCGAGACAATCCCTCCTATTAATGTTCTATCAATGTAAGAAAGACTGAGTTAACTCTTAATGACAACGACTAGATCTATATCTAAAATTATCAAGGCCATCGGCCGACAATACAGAAAAAATACATTTTAAAGATAAATAATTGAGATAACAGACAAGTTACGTCCCTTCTATTACCATGTTTACTGTTAACATGATCAAAAATATAATTAATCTTACAAACTAATAATTTGTGCACTAATTTTGCTATTGTATAGGTACTCATCGGAGAAATATTTGTCCCTAACGGACAGTGTAGATCTAAGATCAGACTGCAAAATCCTGATCCACACTGCCCGCAAGGGTACACCAAAATAACATGGCTGCGCCTCTGTAGTTGCACTTAGCAACAAAAGGGTTAAAATCATTTATTGTACTAACACTCAGTATTTACACTGAAAAATGACCGCTCATAGGAATGTCAAAATGACATATAGGATTTGACATGAGTTGACTTTTGAGATAAAACTTCATCAAACGACAATATTACCACAAAAACTTAACATGAATTACCTTGAAGAAAAACAATTGAAACTAACGTGAAAATGACAACATTACCATAAAAACTTAGTTTTAATGCCCTTGAAGAAAAACAAATGAAAACACCGAGAGGAAAGGACAAAATGTGGGCAACAGCATTTTCCCCTTTTTTCAGCAATATTACTTTATTTCTTCTGATTCAAATCCATCTTTGAAGCCATAATCTGTAGCATAACTTTCCGTAAGATTACGTCTTTAGACTTGTCTAACTATGTTTACTAGTATTTAAAATCACTCAGAGAAAAAATGATAATAATAAATTGAATTCTAAATTTGTCCATTTATATGTTAATCATTTCATAAGCATATATATATAATGGGCTAGATGTCTAATGATGTTTGGATTTGTAGATTGAAGCAAATAGTAAAAATTAGCTTCACTACAACTTGAAGTATACCAATTATATAGAAAGTTTGCTCTTATTTCTGTAAATTTTTCACATTCAAAAAATACATGATACTCACATTCTAGAACTTTAACCTCATAATTATTATAACAATAAAGACAAATTCTGTTATCTCGGTGAACATTAGTATGTCTACCTGTTTCAATTCCAAATTTGTGATTCGAGCATCGAAATTTTGAAAGCACTATTCTATGTTTCATTGGAATATCCAGCTGTAAGTATTTTTCTACATTTATTAAAGATTTATAATGTTTATAATGATAACAGCGGCTGGATGTATTGATGGATTCATGCCAATTTTGATTCGCACAATCTACGAGTCGTTGTTTGAAGGCCTTTAGGAAATTACTAGTATCTCCAATTTCTTGACTTATCCAGACTATTCCAAAACCATACGTGTATAGCAAATTTTTAACATTAGAAGCCCAGGTTCTGCGTCCCGCGTCATCTAAATTTTTAAGCAGTATATAACAATTTCGAGGGTATCTATGGTTTGACATTTGTAAGAGTTTACACCAATATTTAACACAAGATAAATGATAACCAATGTAGATCGGATAACGACCACATTCACCTAAAGCTAATGTGTTGTTTGTTGAACTATTTAAAACAAGGTATTTTTTACAAAATTCAAAATGAACTGATTCTAAGACAGGTGAGTATGTATGTCCCCATATCTGGGCCCCATAGCACAAAATTGGCTTGACCATTGAATCAAACAATTTAAATAGGTCAGTAAAACTAAAATAACCGAACGATTTCTGATATCTATAGATAGAAAAAATTGCTTTTCTGGCCTGTGATGCTAATTTTTCTTGGGCTGAAGTCCATGATAACATTGGGGTAAAAAGGAGGCCCATATATTTGTAACAAGAAGTTACCGATACCTGCTTATTTTGGAAATACCACTTTTCATTTAACCGTAACGGTCCTCCATTTCTAAATACAATAATTTCAGTTTTGTCTAAATTGACTTCCATTCCCGTATCTAAACAAAACTCCTGTATAATATTCAATTGTTTTTGCAAGTTAACAACAGTATCTGAACAATTAGCAATATCATCTGCAAACATTAGACAAATTATATCCGGTATATTTTCATTTATATAAATTCCATTTTTGCAATCCTTCCGTAATGCAGTACACAATTGGTTGATAAATAAATTAAAAATTATACTACTACTTTTGTCTCCTTGTCTGGTGCCAATGTTACACTCAAAAAAATCTGTCAAACCATTTTCTGTTTTTATACACGATGACAAATTTTTGTACATGGATAATAATACTTTTAGAAAGTTGCCATGAATACCATGGCCTTTAAGACATTGGAATAATTTTAAATGATTAATTTTATCAAAGGCTTTACGAAAATCTACATATAAACAATAAAAACGGCCTCCTTGCTTTG
This sequence comes from Hippopus hippopus, assembly GCA_946811185.2. Classification (NCBI taxonomy): domain Eukaryota; kingdom Metazoa; phylum Mollusca; class Bivalvia; order Cardiida; family Cardiidae; genus Hippopus; species Hippopus hippopus. The sequence continues at coordinate 38,879,947 of OX328096.1, forward strand.
ATAAATATTTTTGTATTATAGCTTGTAACGAAAACAAGTTATCTACGTTAGAGTAATTTCGTCTAAATCCGGCCTGTGCTTCATCAATGATATTGTTATCCTCCGCCCATTTACATAATCTTGTACTGATAATACCTGAAAATATTTTATACATGGATGTAGTGATGGATATACCACGATAATTTGCCGGATCATTAATACTTCCTGATTTATATACTGGACAAACAATAGACTGTGACCAAGAAATAGGGAAATTTCCAGTAGACATTACTTTATTGAAAAGTTTGTGTAAAATCGGGGTAATTTCGTGCAGTGTTGTTTTATAAAATTCAGATGGTAATCCATCAATACCTACGCTTTTACCATTTGCTAGACTGGTTATAGATTTTTCAATTTCAGTCAAACATATAGAATTGTTCAGACAGTCAGCATTCGGATTACCCGAATCTCCACTTTCATCATATGTAAGCGCTGGAGCGGTAACATCAAAGAGAAGAGATTTAAAATAACTATAAAATTCAAAAGGACTTACCGATGCACTAGTGTTCACATTCGCTTTTGTATTATTCTTTAACAATCTCCAAAACTCTTTGGGGTTTGAGCGATTTTGTACTAAACTCAATCTCTTGTATTTTTGAAAAAGTAATTTTTTACGTTTACACACTGCTTTAAATCTATTTCTATTTGTAATATAATCTATGAAATCGTGATCGGTATTTGTTTTACGAAATTTATGAAGGCACTTATATTTCAAAAGCTTCAAACTTTCACAATCAGCATCCCACCATTCAGTGAGCTGTACATTTATATTATGTCTATACGGTTTATTGTACCTCTGCCACGATTTTTGATAAAGGGAGATAATTTTACTAACTGCATCATCAATATTGAAATCAATTGCATCCATTATACGCTGCTTGTTATCAAAAAGATATCTTTGAAAATTACGTGAAAAGTCATTACTAAATTGTTCTTTCCACTTAAAATGTGTGTAGTTGGCTAATGGCATAAATTGATCAACAGTATATGTTAAGTTCTTCAAAAATGATAATGTACATAATAATGGATAGTGATCGGACTCGTCTCGTTCACCTACTGCAAAATAAGAAACAATATCAAAAACATTTTTGTTAGATAGAAAATAATCAACCACACTTTTACCTTCGTTAGAAATACAAGTATAGTTACCCATATTATCATCAAATAGGCGACCATTCATAATATGCATGTCATTTCCTTTACAGAAATCTGTTAGAGATCTACCATAATGATTAAATCTATAACAGTCCCTGTTATTACACGAAATATTAAATTTATCGCTGCTATAGTCTACATCGCCATGAATATAATAGATATCATCATTTATAATGTAATCAATAAAATCTTTTGTTCTTGCGTTGAAATCTCCAGCAATGATAACATCAACGGACGGATATCTATGTTGGAGATCTAGGTACCTATCCTGCATTTGTAAAATTCCATTGGGTTCAAATAAATTACTATAAATAGTTGAACCTTCCGGAGAAATATACAAAAAGTACAAAATCATATCATTAATATTACCAAACAATGAGAATTTACAATATAATACAATGCAGTCTGACCAGTTTTTATAAATTCTAGAAACACTGTGTACCAACTTTACTCACCATGCAGACACAAAATGGATCACCAAGGACTTCAACCAAACATTGACCGCCATGTTGACAAATTTTGTCGACACATTTATCTTTTTTCCTATCACAAACCACACCTTTATACCCTGTAATAAAATATTCAAAATTCAAGAATCATTTTCTTCTCATGCATAAAATTCTTTACACAGTCATTTTAAGCTACTACAAATGACATTACAATTATTTTTGAAATCTTAACTATTGGAAAAATTACTAAATGAAATGGATAAATTCTATCAATAAAATGGCCCAGATTTTGCATTTTTCATGGCTGTTTGGCCTGCATATCTGCCAAATATGTTTGAACATTTGGATGGAAGATTTCATATTTCTCAAAGTCTACAATAAAAACCAAAGCCTATTAGGCAAAGGGTGAAAATAGGACCTTGAAAGCAAATTTATATAAACTTGTTTTAATCCACAAAGAGCTTTGATAGAGTAGACCAATATTCAAACCTAAAAGACAACATAAATTCAAAGGAAGATAAGTTTTCAAAATTTTAGTCTTGTCCAAACAGGGAGCATTTGCAGATGACAAAATGTTACCGGTACTTAAAACTTAGAATTTGTTTTTGGAAGGGTACAAAACACTGTGAGAAAAGGAAAAAATGCATTTCCTACTTTCCCAACGATATTTTCAAAAGCCTGCTTTTTCAGTGTCTTTCAAACTAGAGACTGTTTGGTAAAGATTTAAGCCAGAGATCTGAAAATTATGAATCAATACAATGGTGGCAAAACTAACAAAACTAAATACATACATGTATATCTGTGTGTATATAGACAGGTAGGGGTATAACTTATATAAATGATAAAAATCTTCAAACTAGAAAAAAGGAATCAATACAGGTACTGAATTTTTTTAATGCTATAGTGACAAAGTTTGAATAGTCTTGTAAACTGCAGATACTTTTAAAACTCTGAAACTAAGACTGTAAGCATTGGGAAAAATCTAACTGACATTGCAAATAACCATCCAGTGAACAGCTAAAGCTTTTATTGCCCTGAAGTTCACAGCTTTGGAAATCACTGTAAGAAAAGGAGCCACTGCTAGTACTAAGCAATGGCTCTTTTTCTCACAGTGTTTTCCATACTGTCAAAAAACATGTAGAATAATAGGGTATCAGAAGTAGAGACAAACCTAACCTTCTGGACATGAGCAAGAAAATCCCTCTGATGTATCTGTGCATCTACCACCATTCAGACAGCTTACTGATTGACAATGTGTCCTCATCTGATCACAAAGGTTACCATAGTAATTTGTTCCCTGTAAAAAAAGGTAAGTCCTGACAATCAGGTTTTCACTGATGTGGAGCTTTTTTCTATCTGAGTCAGAAGTAAATATCTTCAGGAATGAAAGAGATATTATAAAATGTCGAAATTAATGAAAATTCTAAGTTATAAGCATAAGCATAACTGTGTCAAAAATATTTTGATGGTTACCTGCCCGAATTGTATGGGTTTCCCTTTTGATAATCAGAGTTTGAAGTAAATATCTTCAGTAATGAAAGAGGTATTATGCTATTTAAAAGTTTTTTTCACAACATAAACAATGACGCAGACTATTCCAGTGCTACGACAATACCTTGATGTTTTCTTCCAAATCTGCCGAGCTAAAATTGCTCAATCATTACTTAAATCTCTTTGAAAGCATATCTACTACATAAAATTGTTGACTATTTTACCCTATACCACTAGACAAAATTTTAGACTAGTCAAATTCAAAGCATTTTGCTGACAAAAATTAAATGTGGCTCAAATTCTACGATTTGTAACAGATAGAGTAGAAAACATTGGTGGAAAATGCCGGTTACCAGTATTTTCTTCTTTAACCAAAATGGTCTCAAATGCCTTCTTTCTCAGAGTCATTAAAATGCATAATTGTGTGATAAAGAGTTAACCTTTAATCCAAACAAATCCTTGTACTGAAGGCACTGCAGAATTCAGCTTTGGAAATCAGTAGAGAGAAAAAAGAAAATGTTGTTAACCCTTTTCCACAAACTCCAAACAAATCCCATAATTTGAGTAACATGTAATTTGTCATCTAAAATGTTTTTCATAAGGGCAAGTCTAGAAATTTATTGTCCAGTAAAGAATTCACAAAAGCATTGCATCATGGTTACATCCCTGGCTGGAGTTGCTCTTTCTTTGTCAAAAACAGTGGTATAACATTGTCAAAACATTTTGTGGGTTACCTGCCCTTCTGGTATGTGTTCTTCTTTTGATAGAGAAAACTAGCCTGAGTTGGAAGTAAATACCTTCAACAATGCTAGAGATATCAGAGAGTGTCAAAGTTTTCACAACACTATACCAACAATGCAGACAACCACAAGGCTATGACCGACCATACCTAGACATTTTCTTCAAAAACAGCTGAGCTAAAAATGGTATACACAAGGACTTATCGGGTCCCACTTACAGTACAGTTACAGATGTAATTATCCACCAAGTTAATACATTCACCATGTACACATTTGTTATCAAGGCAATGATCCTTTCTGTTCTCACAACTGCAAAAAAAAATGAAATAATAGTTCTGCTTATCACAGGAAATACGCATCAAATATCTATCAAAAAACTTCAAAGAAAATTTCCCCTAAATCTCATTCTCAAAACTTCTTCATTTCAATCCAGAAATGCTCAAATATATATTCAAGTATTTTGATTTTTAATCTCACATCAAACTTACATTTGCAGACAAGCAAACAATACAGATCAAGACTGACTGTATATAATCAGATCATGGTTTATGTACAAAAGGTAATCCAAAAGTCAGTTTGTTTGGTATTTTAAACTATTTTAAACAAATTATCTGATTTATCACTGCAGCCAGTGCTCCTACTCATAAGATCTTATCTGCTAGTTCCTGGTTTTTCTCCTTACCAGTACTTTACACAAAAGTTTCCAAACCACTGACTGCTTTCCCACACAGAGTTAAAATGAAGTTGAAACTATGTCCAGGAATGAGACAAGAATGTTTGGCCAAGCTTGATTTGAACTTATATCCCCTAGACTCCTAGTCCTGCTTGTTATGAAATGAGCGAGCTATGTTAAACTCTAAGCATAATCCTCTGATGATCTGCCTAATCAAATTCTATTTCCCTAACTTTTCATGTGTTTAAAGAGAGAACACTAGGTAAACAGCTGAGGAACTGAAGGTAAAGTTGTACAAGTATGACAAAAAGTAAACTGTGAACATACTGTTTTCCCACATAGCCATCAAAACAATGACAGGAATAGGTATTTTCTTCACGGTTACCAACACAGGCACCATTCATACAGGGATTACTGAGACAAGGCTCAGTTTGGGCTTCACAAAGGGTACCTGTATAACCTGCAAGGGCAAACAAGTATGAGTGGCAATTTGGCAGTAGGTTGTTTAATGCATCTCTATGATGCATTATACCAAACAATTCATACTATTCTTATGGATCCATAAAATCCATTTTGTGTAACAAATGACTGTATAAGGAAAAATGGCCCTTGGACATGCAGAAAATTGACCAATAGCAAAAAGTATCGATCCAAGTTAGCCTGTGCAGACTGGGCTGGCTGACCTGGGTCAATACTTTTTACATATCCATTGAACCATTACCACATAATTCTGAGTTACAACGACCCTGGGAATTGGGACTTTTGAAAACAATGTGGGACAAGACAAAATGCTGGTAACCAGCATTTTCTCCTTCTCCCACAATGTTTTCCAACCTTCCAGAAACAAATCCAAATATTTGAGCCACATTTGTCATCTGCAAATGTTCTTTATTTGGAAAAGTCTCAAATTATGTTGTTAAGTAAAACGTTACGTTGCCTTGTCACAGAGCATGGCTTGGATCTTTGTAAGGTAATTGAACAAGAGTACCTCATGTGGGTGCCAATGCTTGGTAGCAATTGCTTTCAGAAAAAGACTGATTTTTGGTGAAAATTCTAAGTCAAAAAAGGGACATAACTGTGTCAAAAATATTTTGCTAGTCACCAACTCCTGCTGCATGGGTTCTTGTTTTGATGGTTGGCAACTAGTCCATTTTTGAGAAAAATTTCTTCAGTAATGACAGAGATACTATAAGATCTCAAAGTTCTTGCAAGATGATGACGCAGACGATGACAGGGCTAAGGTTTTCCATCAATGTTTCTTTGAAAACAGCCGAGCTAAAGTTCACTTATTGCCTTATTTCCTGTCTTATGTTTTGCTAGACATATATGCACTTCTCCTGCTGTACACAGGAATTCAAAAAATAGACTTCTTGTAGATCAATACCAAAAGATAAAACAAGAGCACCACAAGTGCAGGTCAAAACTCAGCTGTGGGTGCATTCCTAGCAAAATTCTAAGTCAAAAAGGGGCATAATTGTGTCAAAATTATCTGGTAGGGGTTCCCCTTTTGGTGGGTAATAATTATCCTGTGTTGAAGTAAATATCTTAACTCTTCACCAGACAAAAAAATTTTATATTATGTTTCATGTGTCTATTTTTAGAAATGTTATGGGTAAAGAAATGTCATAATTTAAGCTGGGGGGAATTATTTCCCCGTCACAGTGAATATTTTCCTCCTGCCGAAAATCTGGAACTACTTTTTCAAGCTTTTTAAGTTTTTAAGTTTTAAAAGTGGCATTCGTTGATAAAATAATCAGAGGAAATATGATATATAATTTATTTCATCAGCTTGTGGTTAATATGGGGAAATATTTGCCGAAAAAGGGAAAGGTCCGCGAAAATAACTCGTGCCTTATGGCACTCGTTATTTTCGGATACCTTTCCCTTTTTCGGCAAATATTTCCCCATATTAACCACAAGCTGATGAAATAAACTCTATATCCCTGAAGGCACTTGCAGGTGACAAATTCAGTGTAAATCAAAACATGGAATTTGTCTTTCATTGGGTAGAAAACATCGTGGGAAGAGGAGAAAATGCTAATAACAAGCATTTTCTCCTTTTTTCACAATGTTTTTAAAATCTTTCTTCCCTACCGTCATTAAAAATCTGGATTTTGAAGTAAACAATTAAATAATGAGAAAATGTTGAAGTATTTGCACAATGACAAAGAAGAAGAAGACAAGTTCACGTCAGTACCTCAACATTTTCTTCAAAAATAGCCCAGCTTTAAATGATCACCATGACAAACTGAATAATCTTACCAGTCTATACAGGTTATTGAACAATGTAAGATCATAGTTTCTACTGCTAGATACTTCATTATGATTGATTTCAATGTGCAATGCAAAACAACATTAATCCAAATCAGGGCCTTAATAAATATGAAAACAATGCTCATATGACTATTCAAAACTGCTGCTTCACTTCAAAAAACATATGATAATTTTCAAAATAAACAATTATAGTTGAGTAAGCTTAATGTGTCTCTGTAATGCATTATACCAAGCAAGTCATTACGGATCCATAAAATACTTTTTGTCAAACAACCGACTGAATCATTAGGTAAAATAGTTCTTGGACTTGCAGAAAATTGGGAGATAGTGAAAAGTTTCGGCCCATGTCAGCCTGCACAGAGTGCGCAGGCTGACTGTGACATGGGTTGATATGTTTCGCAAATGCATTAAGCCCCTTTTCACAGAGCATGGCTCAGTTATTTCACTATATATAATACAACAAGATGGATTTATGCGTGAAAAAAAAAAAAAACAGCTACCTTCAATACAGGTACACAGAAATCCACTCTCACTTCCTACACAAGTGCCATTATTGTGACAATTAACATGCTCACAAGGCCCAATTCTAGTCTCACAGCTCTTTCCTGCAAGTCAATTGATAAACTTTTATCATATCTCATTTCGTAGTAAGAAAACAATTCAAGGCTGGTCAACAACATACGAAATAATGCCAATGAGGTTAACTATCAAATAAAACACTGATTACTGTAAAACTTTCACACCCAGCAATTTGAAGCATTGCAGGACACATTATACATAATAAATGACATTTTCCTATCCTTCAAACACCCATCCTTTTACAACTTTATAATAGTCTTAGAAGGGTCTAAGACTAGCTTTCAATGTGATGGGTGAATAGAGGGGAAAAAACTTCACATAATACTAGTATCCTCATTTCATCATCATTCAAATCCCAAAGCTCTGTCATACGCATTGTTAGATATGCACTATTCACAGACAAAACTCGCTTAAGCAAAAAATACATGTTTTCAAATTCAAATGAAGCACCGAGGTGCATTAACCCTTTACCACACGGCAAAATTTAAGACCTATCCAAATTGAAAGCATTTGCAGACGACAATTTCATAGTGGCTCAAATGACGCAACTTTTCTTTGATAGGATAGAAAACTTTGTGGGAAAAGGAGAAAATGCTGGTTACCAGCATTTTCTCCTTTTCCCACAATGTTTTCAAAAGGCCTCTTTTTTAGGGGCGTCAAAAGGCGTCATTGTGTGGTAAAGGGTTAAAGCCCAAATGGCATCCAACAGAAAACAATGTAAGAGTTAAAATGCAGTTAAATTTAAATCACACCATTTAAGAATAGGGAATTTATTGTGAAGATGACAATCTGTTATTGTAGGGTCGATCCAAGTGTAAGTTGCAGGCATAATAATGAATTTTAAGAGTATGTCAAAAATTCTAAGGTCGCTCTTTCTTTTGTTTACTTCTAACCTGGTTTTAAAATTCATTGCTCTGGCACTGACTAACATTTGGACCAACTACACAATAACAGATTGTCATCTTCACAATAATTTCCAAGCTCTTAAAAGGTATGATTTAAATTCAAAAGCATGCTTACACCTGCATTGTTTACTTTTGGCCATTATTGGGGCTTTAATAAGCTCATCATTAAGCTGAACAACACATGAAGGGTACACAAAAAAGCAAAAGGTTTCAAATGACTGCTTTGAAAAACAAACTGGTGGATATACCTGTATGTCCTGGAAGACAATAGCAAACATGACCTTCATTCATACTGACACAATTTCCTTGGGTGCCACAAAGTATTCCATCACAGTTATCTAAAGAGAGAAATACAAAATGTTCTGGCCCGAAAGAATACCTAATCTTCAATAGTAATCTGAGGTAAAACTCAAATGAAGTTATTCTGTATCCATTTGACTATACAAAGCAAAACAACACCTGATTATGAATTCCAAAATCTACAGATACTAAGTCTAAAACTAGTTGCAGGAGGTAGAGTGTTAATTACATGTAACTACGTATATTTACATAAGATGACTGTTAAGAACATTGTTGCCAAAAAAGACATTGCTCTCTAGATCTAGAGCAATTTCTCTTGTAGTAACTGATTCAATATTTTCCAAAAGTTACCTAGTACATGACAAACAAGAACACCACATGCAGATGCCAACATGTGAAGTGCTTGATTTTCAGAGAAAATTTTTTGTCAAAAAAGTGGAATAACTCTTGTATAGGTTCCCCTTTTGATAGTTAACAATCAGTACAAGTTTGAACAAATATCTTCTGTAGTTACAGAATTATTATAAAATGTCAGTTTTTGAAAAGTCTAACTCAAAGAAGAGGCATAACTGAGTCAAAAATATTTTGATGGTTACATGCCCCTGTTGCATGGGTTTCCCTTTTAATAATTAACATCTTGTCCAAATTTGAAATAAATATCTTCAGTAATAACAACAATATTATGAAATGTCAAAGTTTTTGCATGATGAGGAAGACGACGCCAGGGCTATCCCAATAACTGGATGTTTTCTTTGAAAACAACCAAGCTAAAATTGCTGTATCTATAAAAAGAAATAAGTCAAGAGGCCAGTCTGTCACCAAATATTACCTGAGCAGCTACTGATGGCTGATGACTTATCTGTACATGGGACACACTGTGTAGATTGTGAGTGGTTACTGTAGAAACCATGTGGGCAGGGCAGGCATGGCTTGAACCCTGATATACTGTATTCATTTACATCACACTTCACTGAAATGTCAGTAAGATAAATTTATACTACAAGTACATGTAATTCATGATTAGCTTCAAGTTTCATCAAAATGCATGCTTGAGGACGCAAGCAATTCCTTCTTTTCCCCTGTTTTCATGAATTATACATGTACATTTCAGTGGCCAAAAAAAAAATAGATTTACAGTAGAGGTCCTACATGACAGAGTTCAGAATTCTAAAAAAAACTAACATATCATTATCAACTCTCCAAAACAATTTTTATATTCTAATGTAGATATTCATGGTACCATCAGGAAAGCAACCAAGTTTAACACTTCACCAAAAGACTTATCCAAAATCAGAAGTATGTGCAGAAAACAAGTTATATGTATCCAAAATGATGCCATTTGTCTTTGGAAGAGTAAAAACTATGTGGTAAAAGAATTCAGGTTAACAATGGTCCTGACCTCTACATTCAGATGAGCTCTTTGATCCAGACTCAGAAGTGCTTGATCCACTGTCACATGGCTGACATGTTTTACTTCCCAGTGTTGTTTGATATGTTCCTTGAGGACATTTTCTACATGGCTCTAGTCCAGTTGCAGAGAACAATCCCGCTGCACAAAGCTCTAAAATGTACAAAACATATTGGCATAGTCACTAGCTTTTTGTTACAAAATCCTTACCACATAACTATATGAAATCAACACCCATGAATTTCAATTTCTACACTTACATGTGATGGGGTAGATCAATATCAGATGCCAAGTTCTTTTCAATCTAATCTTGATCCAATCTATCAACTTGAGTAAGAAAAGATTTACAGTGGACAATCACAAAGTTGAGAGGCTAAAACTATGTTGTTTCTTACTTAGACAGTGTTGAGTGTTTGTTACACTGGCAAAGAAACAATGGGAATGCACGCATATCTTCTCAGGTTGTATGCAATGCCTAAAGGAATGTACAAACTATAAGCTCCCCTGTATAACTTCCAAATCTATTTGTTTTTCACTCCTTTTAAATACTAATGCAGTTGGTATAAAAGTTTATATTAGAAACAAAACTAGAAAAATCTTAGGCTCCTACCAATCCTCGAAATTCGAGACATAGCTTTGGTAAATCTTGCAGACAGAATAGATCAAGATCAGACTACAAAGGCTATGAATTATAGAAAAATTGAATTTGAAATTTCAACTATGCTTTTTCAACTGCCTAAAATTTTTGGTTTCTTCTTTTGCAATCAAAGCATTGATTCTGTTTTGATATAAAGACCCCTGTACACTGTTTTCATATAGTACATTGAAAATGTAATTACACCAAATTCAGAGACTAATCATAATGACAACTGATGTAATAGTCTTTTACAAAACAAGTCTCAGGTTAAATCGTCCTGAAGAAAAAGACTTTTGAATACATTGTTGGAAAAGGAGAAAATGCTGGTAACCAGCCTTTGAAAGAAAACTTACAGTTTCTGAGTAACATAACTTTGTTATCTGTAAATATTTTCAATCCAGAATAACCATGAATTCACTGACCCTTTATTGTACAGGCTTTTTCTAAAGCCTACAAAAAACTTAAGCAAATTACACAAAAGACATCACGTAACTCTTTCCTTAGTGTAGATGACACCAGAATGTGCAGTCTAATCTCTGATCAACACTGTCCACTACTTAATTTTAGATTATGAACAAACTGTTATTTCATCTTGCAGTGGAACTATATTTGTAGCCACTGACATTTTTTTTTTTTTTGTAGTGAGCGAGTAGAAACAAAAAAGAAACAAAAGCATCTTTGTGCTCAATACTATGAAAAACATTGTACAGCATAAAAAATTTAGATTGAGTAGTAATACAAAAAAAATACCTTTACAATCCAAATGAGATTTGCTACCATTATTCTTTGTTGAAGTGTTAACTGGACATGAACTACATCCCGTTGTATCCAAGTTTTCTCTAAAATATCCTTTTGGACACAACTCACAGACAGCTGTTTTGGCTGCCAATCCTCGTGGACATGGCCCTAATGTATCAAATATACAAATACATTTCGTTACATTATGGTATGTCTTAACCCTTTACCACACAGCAAAATTTTAGACTCAACCAAACTGAAGTTATTTACAAGCCACATTTCAAATGTTTTCCAAATGGTATTATTTATCTTTGAATAGAAAGTAAACATTGTGGGAAAGGGAGAAAATGCTGGTTACCAGCATTTTCTCCTTTTCCCACAATGTTTTCGTAAATCTTCTTTCTATAGGTCGTAGAAACTCATGACTGCAGGATAAAGGATTAAATGATAAATATCATAGGAACAGGAGATTCTTTAACTAGATCACAAAATTTTAGACCTAGCAATAATGAAAGCATTTGCAGACAACAAATTTAAGTAGAATTTGTTTTTCTACAAAAAAACAGATGTCTCCCCCCTTTTTGGTGTCAGAAGGATTGATATGTCACCAAGGCAATTTATAACTGAAATAATGGTCATTTTTCTCTAATGGTTTTCGAGTTATAGAGCGGACGCGATATTGTACGTAAAATGAGTAAGGAAAATAATCAAAGGGAAATAACTCGAAAAATATACAAGCCAGAGTTATGGTTCTTGTGCATGACACTTTGTCTCATGGTGCTTTACAAATGTGTGAAGTTTTATCAAAATATCTTAAAAGGTTTTCGAGTTATAGAGTGGACACAATTTGTGACAGACAGACAGACGGACTGACGGGGAAAAACAATATGTCTCCCAACCCTGATTGGGGGAGACATAATGAGGCTCACATGGTTGAATTTTTTTCAAAGGGTAGGAGACAGTGAAGGAAAAAAAGATAAAATGCTGGTTACAAGCATTTTCTCCTTTCCAAACAATGTTTTCAAAAGGCTCCCTTTTCAGTCATTAAAGTTACAGGGTTGTTTGATAAAGAATGAAAAATTTTAAAATGATATATGTACTGCAAATGTATCATTTATTGTTGCAGTTTTCCTCATCATTAGGAATCCGTCATTGAAAAAGAAAAACAACATGACCTCAGAATGCAGGTGCAAACACTTGGCTTAATTTTCAGTGAAAATTCTAAGTTGAATAAGGGGCATGATTGTGTATGACAAAAATATTTTGATAGTTACCTGCCCCTGTTGTATGAGTTCCCCTTTTGACAGCCAACAACTTGTCCAAGTTTGAAGTAAATATCTTCAGTATTGATAGAGATATTACAAAATGTCAAAGTTTAGGCATGACAACAACAGACGACACCAGGGCTATGACAGTAACTCGTCATTTTCTTCCAAAACAGCCGAGCTAAAAATTACAGCAATTCTTATCACTCATGTAAGTTATTACAACTGCTGCTTAATTGTGCTTCTTGTTTTCCATGAAGGTATCATTCATATTTGCAAAAAGACTACAGACCTTTTAACCCTTATGTAAATAACGAAATTTTTGGACTGAACCAGATACAAAGCAAACTATGGCTCAAATGATGATTTCTGTGTTTTAAAAGGAAGAAAAAATTGTGGGAAAAGGAGAAAATGCTGGTTATCACAGTGTTTTTGCAAGCCCTCTTTATAAGATTTGTTAAAATTCAGGATCATGTGGTTAAAAGTTACATATGTGTATTTACTCTTCTAACACGTTTTGATTTTATGAAAAATCTACATATAAACTGGTAGTTTATACGTATCACTTAGTCCAACTCGTATTTGAGATTTTAAGATCACTAAATAGTACTATGCAATTAAAGAAGGAATATTTAACCTTTTGCCACACAATCCTGTGTTTTAGCGACTTTGAGGAAGAAGTCTTTTGAAAACATTGTGAGAAAAGGAGAAAATGCTGATAACCAGCATTTTTTCCTTTTCCAATAATGTTTTCTTCAGAAAGTAATTTCATTTTTTGAGTCACATTTACTTTGTTGTCTGCAAAGTTAATCATTATTCTTAACTTTGAATTTGGACAAGTCCACTATTCTGTCGTTTAGTAAAGGGTTAAGAGATGTGTTAATTTCTTCATCTGATGTGCCACTGTTTGAAACTTTCTAATTTTGAAACTTTTCACTAATTTTTTTTCTCCATCTATACCAAATTTTTTTTTTCAAACTTTGACTGCTTTAAGACATAAAAAGTGGTCTAGAACTGGACATTGTTAACTGGGTATTTGTCAACTTGTGAATTAAAAAAGATGAAATATCTCTGTTGCATATTGACTTACAGCACATTCCACCTTCTTGATTATTTTCCACTAATACCAGCCCTCTAGTACAGTACTTATCCACACCCAGAATGGTTGCATTGATTAATAAAGCCGATTCTCCACATTCACTAGAAACAGTCAAGTTGTTTAAATATCCCCGAACTTCTTTACCCAATGGACATGGTGATGATAAGTCTGTCACTGTCAGCTTTAAAATGCTTGAAACAGATATCTAGATAAAGAAAAAGAAGATAGACTGTAACTTTCCAACAGGAAAGATCATTTTAGACTTTTCTAAATTGATAGCAGTTACAGACAATAAATTTGAAACTGCTCAAATGGTCTAAATTGTCTATAAAAGGAAGAAAACACGTGGGAAAATGAGAAAATTCTGGGTACCAATTTTTCTCCTCATCCCATATTTTCAAAAGCCTTCTAATTCACAGCTTTACAAACCCTGGATTGTCCAGTACAGGGCTAAACTGCAAATAACTTGACTTTTTCAAATGTCAGATTAGAAATGGAGGAATTAATTCTCCTAGCAACCAGCATATCAATGACTAGTAACTTTTAGAGTGCTTTTCACAACTTAACTCTTTACCAGACGACAAAATTTTACATTGTTCAAAATAGAAAGCATTAGCAGATGACAAAATTAAAGTGACTCAAAATTTGAAATTTGTTTTGGGAAGGGTTGAAAACATTGTGGGAAAAGGAGAAAATGCTGGTAACCAGAGTCATGAAAACCTGGGATTGTTTGGTAAGGAGTTAAACTAATTTTGCGGCCTGTGTAAATAAACAGCAGACTGCAAAAAAACATACAATCGGACCTTTGATCTACAATGACTGCTTTGTTGAGATATTCTTGACAAAACCAACCTTGAAATTGCAATTATTTGGGTATTATTTCTCAGCTGAAAATTTCAGCTGGGAGCTCTAACGTTTAATAATAGTTCTTTTTCATACCAAATCATCACATATCAATTTGAGGACAAAAAGTGATAAAAGTGGCTTCACAAAGGATTTCTGGAGAATTCTTTATGCCAATTAAATTATAAAGAAACTAACCTAGAACTCATCTTAACTCTTAAACAAATGACAAAGTTTAATACTAATCCAAATTAAAAGGGATTGTAGATAGCATATGCGACTAAAATAAAAGTTAGTCTTTAGCACCACATAGAAAACAGTTTTAGAAAAGGGGAAAATGTTTGTTACCAGCCTTTTTTCCCACAATTGTTTTCAAAGGTTTCTTTCTCAAGTTGTCAAAACTCGAGATTGTATGTTAAAGGGTTAATATATATTAAAACTTCGATCATGAAATTCTCTGAGTTACAATAAAAACATCCCACTTATTTATAGTATACTTACAGTGCCATTGTTTGTGGAGTTCTCAACAGCCATGACTTGGACATCAACATTTAGAGGTTTTAAAGCACTCTGTATTTGCATGGAAAGGCTGTTTGTAATATTACACAGTGACTCAATGGTCTTAAAAGAATCTGGGTTCCAGTACCAGCTAATGTTGTACAACCACTCAGGACAAATACTGTAATCTACAAGGAAATGATGAACATTTTTTATAACCAAAAAAAAAAATAATAATAGTGACTTGCCAGAAAATAAAATCAGCCAATTGGTATGTCTTTTTATCTTTTTACAAAACAACTCTGACTTTTCAATGAACTTGAGGAAGAAGGCTTCTGAAAGTATTGCAGGGAAGGAGAAAATGCGGGTAACCAGCATTTTCTCCTTTTCCCACAATGTTTTCATTTTAGCCATATTCAATTTGTCCCATACAAATGCTTTTAATTTGGATAGGTCTAAAAATTTGCTGTATGGTAGAGTCAAGAGAAAAAAATATTGTCCTTTTTCAACCTGATGATTTCATCTTAATATCTGAAAGCAAAATCTTTGTTCATGTCTTTATCCACATTTTACTGCTACTTTTTAGAGAAAAAAATGCAATATTTAGCTTGTACAAATTGAACATTCTGAACAAAGTGTCATCAAACACATACTTTTGTGGATACAGTCAGGGACAAAGTTCATTGGTGTCCATGTTGCATGTTTCTCACAATGGTATTCTGACACAGAGCTGCTCTCCACTGAATGCACCATAACAGAATCTCCAACACAATGTGCACTGACTGATGATGATGTTGAAGACACTGATAACTGTGTAACATTTACATGGAGAGGTGAACCCAGTGTCCATACAGGACAACCAAATGCTGAAAGAAATGTAAAGTAGAGCAACGTAGGGTATTGTCGACCGTCGGCAGTTATCATCAATTCTTTACTGTGTCCTTTAATTCCATGAAAGATGAACAAATTCCATTTTTATGATGTAACATATGACGTCAATATTTTATCTAATCACAGTGCCGGAAGTAAACAATACTCTGCAAGTCCCAAAGAGTCACTAAAATTTTACAGTAATAAAATTTCTCAACGTTAACGTCTACGATAAGGAGGGTGGTGGTTTTTGTCAGCGCGTAGGGCGTACTGAAACATGCTCAATTGCTTGAATTCAAACGTAAATACAAGTTTCAGATATAGAATAGTGTTCGCATCACAAAATCGAGCGTGTTTTGCCCGCCATAAAGCAGCATATTGATGTGTCGATGACTGCCGATGCTAATTTGTGCGATCGGCAATTATCGACAGATTAAGACATGATTAAAAGAAATAAGAATTAATATGTTTTATATAACCACAATTCCTTTTTTCTTTCGAGTTACAGCTATGTCCAGACAAATTTTGGCTTGAAAACTCCAAAACGAGTTCAATACTCGCCAAATAAAATGTCATAGGCCATAGAAATGGTGCGCAGTGGTGCAATGTCCAGACCTCTTAGTCCATGATATTACCAAAGTGTACCTGTTCGGCCTTCTTTTGTGGTTGTACTTATGTTATGCGCTAAGTTTTACTTTAATTGCTTTATATTAGATCTAACTCGGCAACGAGTACTGGAATAAAACCTGTAATGACGAGTTAAAAGAGGATTTTAATGTTTAATTTTTGAAAATTGAATACAATGTCGATAATAGCCGAAGCCTGTCGATATCACCCGACATACCCTTATGTATTATTGGCGTTGTTTGCTACAATACGCAACTTGGTGCCACTATTTTATACGTGTAGATCAGTAGAGTATCCGCGAAATAAACCACTGATAACTTCTGTTTGTATTTAAAGCGGCTGTTATCGACACCACACTTTCCGATCTCTTAAAGTGTCGGTAATTCCCGCCGTTGCTCTATGAGTTGTTAGCATACTGTATTTTTTTTTATCAACCCTTTACCAAACATTCCCATGTTTTACAACCCTGAGAAAAAAGGTAGTGGAAAAATATGGGAACTTGAGAAAAGGAGAAAATGCTATTTGCCTGCATTTTCCCACAATGTTTTCTATCCTTTCAGAGACAAACCTCATCATTTGAGCCTTCTTTGTCAATTCCCAATGCCTTTGATTGGAAAAGTCTAGAATCTTGTTGTTTGGCAAAGAATGAAGAAAAAACATGTCAATGAAAAAACATGAACTATAAGTGAGCATTTTTCATCACTAATTTCAATCTTATATTATATTTCATGTGTCTATTTTTAGAAATGTTATGGTTAAAGAAATGTCGTAATTTAAGCTGGGGGGAATTATTTCCCCGTCACAGTGAATATTTTCCTCCTGCCGAAAATCTGGAACTACTTTTTTAAGTTTTTTAAGTTTTTAAGTTTTAAAAGTGGCATTCGTTGATAAAATAATCAGAGGAAATATAATATATAATTTATTTCATCAGCTTGTGGTTAATATGGGGAAATATTTGCCTCAAAAGGGAAAGGTCCGCAAAAACAACGAGTGCCTTACGGCACTCGTTGTTTTCGCATACCTTTCCCTTTTTCGGCAAATATTTCCCCATATTAACCACAAGCTGATGAAATAAACTCTATTTAATTATCGTGGAATGATATGAATAGATGATGTCTGTGAAACTGTAAAAATATTTGTATAGAAACTAACAAGTATGCCCTTCACTAGAGTGCAATAAACCTAAAAAGAAGTAAAACTGTTTTTGGTAACAGGTTACTGATATTTTGTGAAATCTGAAAATTAAACCTAAAAATCAGAGCATTTTAAACATAACACACTTACGTATATATATCATGAGAAAGCTACAGGTAGCTGAATTGTTTGCATGGTCCCATACTGTCAAGGTGACCTTGAACTCTTCAAGGAGATTCACTGTGTCACTGTTCTGGTCTAGCAACAATGACGTCCTGCTCATATCAGATCTATCTACCACATCAATGTGCTCAAATAGTTTCTCTGATACATCAGTGTGGTTTACTTTGGTGACTCTATCAGAAGTGTTTAGGTAGACCTTGAACATTTCTTCTGGACATCTTAAGGAAGGCTTGGTTACATCTAAAATAGCAGAAATCAATTAAGTTGTTACCAGATGCTGAAATTTTAGATATATAGAAACAAGTTGCACATGAAAGGGTAGAAAACATTGTGGTAAAGAAGATAATGCTCAATTGTAAACAAAGCAAATGAAATTTTGTATGCCTCAGTCTGTTGCCTGTATTCAGTACTTTGCACTTTACCACACAATCCTGAGTTTAAACCACCCTGATGGAATAAACTTTTGAAAACATAGTAGGAAAAGGAGAAAATACTGATAACTTGCATTTTCTCATTTTCTCAAAATGTTTTCTATCCTGTCAGAGACAAATCCCATCATTTGAGCCATATCTAATTTGTCTTCTGCAAAGACTTTGAATTTGGACAAATCTAAAATTTTGTCATCTGGCAGAGAGTTGAACAAGGCAATGTTCTAATATTTTGCAATTAGCTTCTTGATCTATACATGTACTGTAACTATTGGATGTAAAATTAAAAAATCTAGCTCTATTATTTTCAATCAATTCATTTAATTCCAAATTAAATCTGATTGCATACTGTTTAAAATTTTTGTAAAAAGTTAGTTTTTTTTTTCAAAAGTAACAAGCATGAACTGATATATAACAAGCTGCTTAGGTAATGTTTTGCAACTTAGTATCTTATACACTGATTAAATCAAACAAAAGAGAAAAAAGATTTCCTTGTTCTAAAATGCCCTCTAGTGGCTTAAAATAAATAAAGGAAAAAGGCATGACAAATCCATATTCTACGATACATATATAAGTAATACATGTATTTCAAAGTCAAGGTAGTTGATAGGAAAAAATTGAATTTCAAAATTTTACACTAGTATAAGGATAAATGAACAACATTTTTATAAAACCCTTGCATGTAATAATTTTTAAAAACTTTTTCAGGGAAGGACTGGTGTAATAGGCTCTTATGACCAACAGGTCATTTGCCCACAACTTTTTTTTCG
Source organism: Hippopus hippopus (assembly GCA_946811185.2). NCBI lineage: Eukaryota > Metazoa > Mollusca > Bivalvia > Cardiida > Cardiidae > Hippopus > Hippopus hippopus. Next base: position 38,899,052 of record OX328096.1, read on the forward strand.
TATCATTCAAAAGAGACTAGTATTCTTCTACTTTCCCTTCAATATTTCTCCTTTGTGTAGACCAGACTAATAATTATAGCCTATATGACAAGTTAACTCTTTACCGAGCCATAGAATTTTAGACTTGTCCAAATTAAAAGCAGTAGCAGACAAATTCATTGTAGCTCAGATGAAGTGATTTGTCTTTCAAATGGAAGAAAACATTGTAGGAAAAGGAGAAAATGCTGGTAACCAGCATTTTCTCCTTTTTCCACTATGTTTTCGGTTCATGTTTTCCCCATGGTCATTGTGTGAAAAAGGGTTAATTGATACTTATTACAAATATTCATACCTTTAACAACTATTCTTATGACACATTCCTCAGTCAATCTGGCATCATCAATGGCAGTGAATGTTATGTTGATACTCTACATAGAACAAGACAAAACATATGATTAGAATGAATTAAGTCATGCAAAAAGCTTTTGAAAACAATTAGACGGATGAAAAAAAAATCCTAAAAGTAAAAATGAAATCTCCATCATAAATGCCATCTCAACTTCACGACATAAAGTACGGTGTTTTATTATAGTTTCACCCTAAGTCTTTATTGGAAGGGCTAGCCAATATCTAACCTACTGGATAGCCTCTGTGATACATAATTACTTCCCCAGGTCCAAACTCTTAACTTTTAAGCCCAACAAGCAATTTCGTTGAAATGATATCCCCCGCCGAAAAATTTACTTGACTGCATAACTTAAAATCGCTCCCAGTCGGCCATTTTTCATCGAACCAAAAAAAAAAAAAAAAAAAAAAGTGTCTCGGCGGAATGGGTTATTGTACACATGTATAAAGTTTCAAGAAATTCTGTCCAATGGTATTGGAGATATTCTCCCGGATGGACACACGGACGGACGGACGGACAACGCTAAAACTATATCCCTCCGCCTTTGGCGGGGGATAACAAAAAAATGTCTGAACTGCCCATATTCAAAGTGTTTGCAGATGACTAACTAGATGTGGCTGAAATTATGGAATTTGTCCTTGAAGGGCAAGAAAACATTTTAGGAATAGAAACTGCTGATTACCAGCATTTTCTTCTTTACCCACAGCAGTTTTTTTTTTAGATGTTTTCTTTTCCAGGTTTGCTAAAATACAGATTGTTGGGTATAGGATTAAACCAAGGCAGCTATGCAACTGAAATACATTCTTTTACTACCTGGTTGCTCATCAAATGTAACAATGACCATCTTCCCCATCAGGATTCAAACCTTTGAGTCCCAACTCTGTAGCAGATTATATAAATATTTGATGTATTTTTTTTTTGTCAGTTACTTTCAAGTGGTCTTCAAGTCATCAACAACTCTAACACTTAATGAAATAAAATTTGAAAATCCTGCCCAGTATTTGGCTATCAAGTCAATAACATTTCTAGCAAAGAATCCTTCAACAAAACTAATCCCTGTTCTAGTGAGCCTGAACAAAAAGGATTTCGAAAACATCACAGGAATAGGAGAAACTCTGGTTGGAAGTATTTTTCCCTTTTCACACAATAATTATTATCCTTTCAAAAAAAACAAACCCCATCATATGAGCCACATTATATTTTATGTTTGCATATATTTTCAATCAATCCTTTATCAAACAATCCTGAGTTTAACTCTTTACCACACAATCCCGACTTTTAACGACCCTTAAAAGAAGCCTTTTAAAAACATTGTGGGAAAAGGAGAAAATGCTGGTAACCAGCATTTTCTCCTTTTTCCCACAATGTTTTCTACCCTTCCCAAAACAAATTTCATTTCTTCAGTCACCTTTGTTTTGTCGTCTGCAAATGCTTTCAACTTGGACCAGTCTGAAATTTTGTCGTTTGGTAAAGAGTTAAACGACCTACTGACCCATAGAAAAATTACTTCAAAAATCCTTTTGGGAAAAAAGAAAAAGCTAGTAACAGCATTTTCTCTTTTTCTAATTGTTACAATGCTTTCTATCCTTTCAAAAACAATCTCATCATTCTAGTCATATTCAATTATGTTGTCTGAAAATGCTTTCAAATTGGACAAATCCCAAATATTTTGTGTGTGGTAAAAAGTTATAAGTCTAAAAACTTTATCACCTAAGAAAGAGTTATTCCTTTACCACGAAATCCAGAGTTTAAGGTCTACGGCCCCTAACTCTCATATTAAAAGATGGAAGCTGAAGACATTGGCCGAATAGCCTTTACGAAAACATTGGTGTTACACAATATTTACCAATGAGTTAGGGGTCATAATCCTTCAACGATCCTGAAGAAGGTTTACCAGCAGTCCCTCCTCTTCCTACACTACTTCCTTCACAATCAAAGCCAGAAATCATCATTTAAGCTTTTTTTTTTTTTCATCTGCAAATGCTTTCAATTTGGTCGAGCCTAAAAAAGTTTCATAAGTTCAACATGAAACTGTCTTGGGTATGTCTTTCCATTCATTTGTATTGAAACAATACTATATACTGTGACACGGTAATAAATGGTACCATAAGCTACTTATCTCTATACTAGATACAAAATTTCAGACCTGTCCATATTGAAAACATTTGCAAACAACAAATTGAAGATGACAGAAATAATGGAAACTGTCTTTTAAATGGTAGAAAAATGCTGTGGGAAAAAGAAAGTTCTGATTACCTGCATTTCCTCCTTTTCCCAAAATATTTTTAAAAGACTTCTCTGTCAGGGTCATTTAACTTTCCCAAATGACAAAATTTTAGACTGGTCCAAATTGAAAGCATTTGCAGACGACAAATTGAACATGACTCAAAAACTAAAATTTGCTCACAGAAGGATAGAAAACAGTGTGGGGAAAGGAGAAAATGCTGGAAACCAAAGGAGAAAATGCTGGTTTCCAGCATTTTCTCCTTTTCCCTGTGTTTTCAGAAAGCTTTCTCCTTCAGGGTCGTTAAAACCTGTGATTGTTTAGGAAAAGAGTTAATGTTTGTGTGGTAAAGATCTAGGGACTTTTCACAAATAAATTTGATCAAGAGAATTGTAAAATACATACAAAAAAGAAAATATATGGAAAAAAGTGCAGAAAAAGAAATAATTGCTATTCAGTATAAAATTCTTACAAAGGGTCTGCCAAAAATGTACTGACTTTATACCAAACAAAAATGTTTTACCCTGTGCAAATTGAAAACATTAGCAGGCAACTAATTATATGGTACTCGAAATTAAAAAAATGTCTTTGAAAAAGTAAAAGCAATGTAAAAAAGGAAACAATGCTTGTTACCAGCATTTTCTCTGTTTCCAACAATATTTTTTCAGAAGCCTTCTTCCTTTTGATTGTTTAAGGTCAGAATTGTGTGGTAAAGAATATGCATAAATGAATAGGAAGATAATTAACCCTTTACCAACAATCATTTCCTTGAACATCCCTGAAGAAAAACACTTTAAACAGTAATGTAGGAAAAGATGAACATGCTGGTAACATGCACTTTAACTCTCTACCAAAAGAAAAAATTTTAGACTTGCCGAAATTCAAGACATTTGCAGACGACAAATCTAATGTGGCTAAATGACAGAATTGTCTTCAAAAAGGTAGAAAACATCGTGGGAAAAGCAGAAAATGCCGGTTACCAGCAATTTCTGCTTTTCTCACAATGTTTTCAAAAGTCTTCTATCTCAGGGTCGTTAAAACTGGGGATTGTGTGGCAAAGGGTCAATTATTGTCTGCAAATTCTATCAATTTAGACTGTACTGAAAATTTTGAAGAAAGAAAGTTTTAAAAAAAATGCTACCTGATGCACCCAAAATGGTTCTGTAAAATTTCTGGGTGATATTCTTATAGTGGGCTTGATTCCAGAATTGTCCACTGCCAGTGGTATTGGAATAGAAATGTTTACTGGAAGTGTGGCATCACTGACTGTGACAATATCTGTAGGACAATTTGTGAACTTTGGTTTCTCGTTGTCTGTTAAAGAAAAATTATCACATGCAGAAGAAAAAAATTTGAATTTCACAATAACATCAGACAACACATGTAGTATAAAAATAATGAATAAGAGGACTTCAACTCTAAGCAGCAGCTGACCTAAATTTTCAAGTGAAAGTTGTAAATCAGAAAAGGGACACAACTGTTTCAAATATTTCAAGGTTACCTGCCCCTGTTGTATAGGTTCCCCTATTTACAGTGAACAACTAGCCCAAGTTTGAAGTGAATATCTTCAGTAAAAGGGTGAGAAAATGTGCCTTTGATGATGAAGATGCAGATGATACAGAAGATTACAGGGCTACAGCAATACCTCAAGTTTTCTTCAAAAACAGTCAAGCTAAAATTAAAATGCATAATCCAAAAGAATTGTTTCACAAAACATTAAAGACAATTACCGACAAAAAGGTAAATAGCCTTTTTCCATTCATTAAAGCAACTACAAAATCTAAACACATACCTATGCACAATGGAACAGTCCCATTCCACTGAGAAATTATCTTTCCTGGTTCTGTGCTCACAGACCTTTTTCTACGACCTTTGAAGGTCAGGAACTCAACCTCAAGATTACATCTTGAACTGCTACAGCAGTACACACAGTAGGGAGCTGAAGATGCCCTGTTACAAGTGCCAGCAGCAGCGTTTCTGCTTATCTCACATCGTCCTTCTGTTGCACATCCTTTATATAAAGTGTAGTTACCCGTCTTTCCAAGGTATTTCACCTCCGTCATGCAAACAGGCTATGTAAACATTTATAGTATATCTTAACTCTTTAACCCTTTACCAAAAAAACCCCAAGTTTTAATGACCCTGAAAAAATTGGCCTTTGAAAAGATTGTGGCAAAAGGAGATAATGCTGGTAATCAGCATTTTCTCTTTTTCCCAAAATGTTTTCTACCCTCTCACAGACAAGTTCCATTTTGTGAGCCACATTTTACTTGTCATCTGCAATTAATGTTTTAAATTCGGACAAGTCTAAAACTTTGTCATTTGATAAAGAGTTAAAAACACTGTTAAACCTTGGTTATCAACATGAAACATAATAACTTAGACAAAATTATGTTACCATTTTGTGGCATAAAGAAAATCTTTTCACTCCAAGCAATTTCTCCTCTTGCTACATTATTTCCAAAAGTTGTCTGCTGCAAATAGGAAAAAGTTGGCAGTAAAGAGCAATGTGTAAACCCTTGATCACATTATTTAAACAACCTTGAGGAAAAAACTTTACAGAATTATTGTGGGAAAAGGAGAAAATGCTGGTAACAAGCATTTTCTCCTATTCCAACTATGTTTTCAATCCCCATCTAAAAAGACACCTCAGTTTGAGAAACATTTGATTTGTTGTGTGCATATGATTTCAATTTGGATCAAGTCTAAAATTTTGTCATGTGGTAACAAGTTTATTTCTGTACTCTAAAATAGGTATAATAATCATACACAGGGTTTTCCATGATGTACAAATCCTGTGTCATTGACGCGATTTCAACTCAAATGACCTCCAAAATAAATAACAGTGCGTCATCAGTGTCGCAACTTTCCAAAATCTAAAACATCTAGGAAACTGAATAAAGCATCATAAATCCAAGTCTGTTCTTGCTTCAATATCAGACGAACACCGTTCTTTTTTTTTAACTACAGGGTTTTTTTAAGATAAAAGTTGTTTTCCGGTAATTTATTTATAGAATAAGACTGGTTTACGCATTACTGTCGTAAAGTACATTGGACATGTGTTGTAAATACGGGCCAACACTCGTCACAACTCGGCCGATTCCCATCATCCGAGGTATGCCGAATGACGGGCCAAGTCAAAGTCTTGGTTGGGTCCTCTGTATTTCAAAGCTTATTTCATGCAACTTCCGGGAGATAAAAGTACACATTACCAGTCTGTTCTGTTCGCGGAAAATAATGTCACGACAATGTAAACTAGCATTCTTTTCTATCGTCTGCTTCCTACAGCTGCCGATCAAGCCATGCCAAGCAGCGATTCAGGCGAGAATGTTTCGTCCTTCAAAAATTGAAATGTAGTATTCCGTCAGAAATGGCACACAGACTTTTACGTTCTTGGAGTTTAAAGGTGAAATGCATTGTAATTTGTGCTTGGCGACGAAGAGACCCATTTATTTTGACCACCTAAGTTTAAGAAATGACCCTCAACTAATGAGGCAAGGGGTCACAATGACCCCCATTTTTTAAAGCCGAGGGAAAACCCTGGATACATGTACAATATACTCACATTTTCCATGGGACATGATTCAAAAGTATTGACACAATCTTCATTACTCCTTGGATCATCTCCTTCACAAATATAGCACTCATGCATGCCTGGCCTTGTTGTTTCTTCTGTTATACTAGTAGTGCTTGTAGTTTCTTTTGTTGGTAAAACATATGTGGAGTCTGCAACAGACTCCATGGTTACCATCTTGGTTGTGGGTATTGAAGATACCGGTATGTCTATAATATCAATGGTGGTAGGTTGTGATTTTGTTGTCAATGGCAACTCAACTGTAGATTTGGTGCTGACCATTGTTGATGTTGTTCTAGCAGAGAATGGCATGGAAGTCGTCGTTACTGATGAGGATACGGTACCGATGGTGGTTGTTGTATCTATAAAATATGTCACTTATTTCCCCTTGATCTTCTTTATTTCCATTATATAGACATATTTTGATACATCTTAATCCTACAATTGTTTAACCATTACAACACAACCTCAAGCTTAAACAATGCAGAAGTGAAGGGCTTCTGAAAACATTTCAGGTAAAGGAGAAAGTCCTATTTACAAGCATTTTCTCATTTTTCAACATTTTTTTCTACCATATCAAAGACTACTCCAACCATATTTATTTGTTGTATGTAATTATTTTAAAGTGGACAGGTCGGAAGTTTTGTCATCTGGCACATTGTTAACCCTTTACAAAACAATCCTATTTTTTAATGACCCTGCTGGTAAATGTCATTGCCTCCACAGTGTTTTTTATAATTTCTAAGACAAAATTCATATTTTGAGTAAGGGTAACCTAAAATTTGTCATTTGCAAATGCTTTCAATTTGGACCAGGTCAAGACTTTGTTGTTTGGTACAGAGTTAAAAGTATAGTGTGGCGTTATTGAACTAAGACAATTGAAACTTTGGCACACTCTTTATCTGTTTATCACATAAAACCTCATCCGGCTGTGCATCAAACCCATGACTTATTTTAGATAATCCACTATCATGTATTTTTGTTTTTTGGATCTCCATCCTTGTCAGATTTTGAGTGATGAGGGCATAAAGCCAAAGAAAAGAACCACAGCATGTACTGGAATTTCTATTGCTAGGCTAAATTGCAGGAAAATGACATCATTGTTGCTTAGACGTAAACTCATGGATGGCTTTTGTTTTTTCATATTTAATAAAAACAAAAAAAGTGCAGCGAAAGTAATTTAGAATAAAAAAAAAATGCAGAGATAATTTGACTTGTTCCATCCAGAAACTGTTTCATTCCACTTTCGATGTAAACGTCAAAGAGCTTTAAGAACACATTTTAAACCAAACTACAGCAGTTACTGTAAACATGGACCTGTGAATGGAATACCTGTAGGTTAAAGGTGATGATACAAGATACTTGTTTGTCTGTCATTCCTTTTATGTGATAAATAGAATCTCACATTTTGTGTTTTGTATTATCATTTTTGTCAAACTCATTGAATAAAATGTGAAAGATGCTGGGCAAGGCTCACGTCATATAACTTTAGTTGACTCATGTGATAACAAGAGGGCCATGATGGCCCTGTATCACTCCACTGGCTAATAAGTTAAAACTCAGCACACCAAACATTGCAATTGTTAGCCAATTACTTTCAAACTAGATGACATATAAAATTTTCTCTATAAAAGCCTACAAGAAAGTTATGACCCCAGGGTGAAGCCATTTTTGACCACAGAGCTATAATTACTTGAAACCTTGTTGAGCTCCCCAAGACAAAGTCTAATACCAAATACTACATGTCTAGAATGTACGGTTATAAACAAGTAGATTTTCAAAGTTTCCTCAATAAAAGGCCCTGTAAAACATGAGACCCCTGAGACAGGGCTAATTTTGATCCCAGGGTTAAAGTTTGAACAAATTCAGAAGCGGACTACAACATGAAGCTATGTGCCAAATTTAGTAGCCCTAGGATTTATGGTTCAGAGCAAGAAGATTTTCAGAATTTCTACTCTATAAACACTGACCCATGGGATGGGGCCAATTTTGGAAGAGGCCTTCTAGATGATAACACTCATAAAGCTTACATCTACAGCTCACGATCAGAATGCAGATTTTTAAAGTTTTCACCATAAAAGCTAATGCAAAACTTGTGACTTGTGAGGCGAAGCTAATTAAGACCCTAGGGTTATTATTTGAATCTAGTTAGAGGTCAATAAGGAAACAATACAAGGAAAATTTGGTAGCCCTTGGTCTTATCGTTAGGAACCAGAAGATCTTTAATGTTTTCCGTATGTAAGCCCATATAAAACTTGTGACCCCTGGGGCAGGGCCAAACTTAACCCCAGGGCTAAATTTTTTGGCCATCTCAGTAGAGGCCCATAAGATAACTATACATACAAAATTTGGTAGCCCAAGGCCTTATTGATATTACAGTTAGTCTGTATGTAAGCCCAAATAAAACTTGTACACCCAGGGGCCGGGCCAAATTTGATTCCAGGGCTATAATTTTGGCACTCTTGGTAGAGGCCAAGTAGATAAAGCTTCATGCAAAATTTGGTAGCGCTAGGCCTTATGGCTAGGTATGCGAAGATTTCTAAAGTTTTCACTATGTATGCCCATGTAAAACTTGTGCCCCTGGGGCAGGGCCAATTTTGACCCCAGGGCTGTAACTTGAAGGAACTTAGTACAGGTCTATTAGATAAAGCTGCTTGCTAAATTTGATAGCCTGGGCCTTTTGGTTTCAGAGAAGATTTTCAAATATTTCAGTATTTTTTGGGTTTGTTGCCATGGCAACAAGAGTTTTTGAAGGAATCAAATTCTTTCAAGACATTCTGAAGAGGACCATAGCAGGATCATTTCTGTGAAGTTTCATCAAAATTGGATGGGTAGTTTCAGAGAAGAAGATGTTTCAAATAAAAGTTAGCACACAACGTACTGCATGGACACCGGGCCATGACATAAGCCTCATGGAGCCAAAAATGATAATACATAAACACTCATGTAAGATCCTCTATTTCCATGATGACCTGCTATGTGTGGTTCTACCAGGGTCAGATGGGATATTGTAACAGTAGTCATAGTAAGCTAGTCAGTTCAGAAGATGAATCGTAACCCTTTACCACACAATCCTTTGTTTTAACAACCCTAAAATAGAATGTTTTTGAAAACATTGTGAGAAAAGGAGAAAATAATGGTATGGTAACTGCACAATGTTTTCTACCCTATCAGAGACAGAAATCACCATTTGAACAACATTTATTTTGTCATCTGTAAAATACTTTCAATTTGGTCAAGTCCAAAATTTTGATATTTGGTACAGAGTCAAGATATTAGGTTCACAGAATATGCAGATGTCTCAGTTACATCCTGTCAACCAATACTTGCATAATACAGATTCCTAGTCAAAACAAATGAGAAGTGCTCAGGAAAAAAAGGGGTATAAAACTTTAACCCTTTACCTCACAACAAAATTTTAGACCTGTCCTAAACGAAAGCATTTGCAGATGACAATATCAATAATAATAAGTACTTTGTTTTAAGAGGGTGAAAAGACTCATTTAGCTGTTCAACTAATCTCCCATGCAGCCCTCTGAAAAAAAACTTAATGTTTATATTGTACAATTAAAATAGGGATCAAGATATCCATCACAGCAAATAAAGGTAGGTACATGTACTAATTTGTGGTACCTATAACTTGGAGATAAAATGTTGCTCAAATGATGTGATTTCTGTTTGATCGTGTAGAAACATTGTGGGAAAAAGGAGAAAATGCTGGTTAACCAGCATTTTCTCCTTTTCCCACAATGTTGTCAAAAGGCTTCTTCCTCAGGGTCGTTTAAAGTCGGCATTGTGTGGTAAAGGGTTAACACATCCTTGTGATGCATTATACCAAGCAAAAATTATATGAGCCATGCTCTGTGAAAAGGGGGCTTAATGCATTTGCGAAAATTACCGACCCACGTCAGCCTGCGCAGTCCGCGCAGGCTGACATGGGCCGAAACTTTTCGTTATCTTTAAATTTTCTGCATGTCAAAAGACCAGTCTACCTCATGATTCAGTCAGTTGTTTGACAAAATGGATCCTATGGATCCATAATTAGGTGATAGCTTGCTAGGTATTATGCATCACGGAGATGCATTAAGCTCCCTTTTGCCAGAGCATGGCTCATATAATTATGGATCCATATAATCCATTTTGTCTAACAATAGACTGAATCATTAGGTGGACTGATCCTTTGACATGCAGATAATTGATCAATAGCAAAAAGTTTCGACCAAGGTCAGCTTGCATGGATCGCTCTGGTTAATCTTTGTTGATACTTTTTGCAGATGCATTAAATCCCGTTTTTTACAGAGCATGGCTCAAACGTTTATTTGACTGTTTCGTTGACTCTTTAACTCCACTACCTAATTTTGCAAAAGGAAACTTTGACGACTTTCCTTTTAAAATAGAAAAATAAAATTTGTATCAGGTGAAATAAAAACAGACAAATGGAAACATTTTGGGAAAAAGGACACATTAGTTCGGAAATGAAATGCCTAAACTTGCCTTGTACACATTTTCCATTAATATAACTCCATCCCTGGCTGCATTCTATGGTACTTCCTGTCGGTGATAATCCAACATTGTTCACCAGTAGGGGCTTACAATTTCCATTATCTGATACCAAAAGTCCAGTGTAGATCAAACATTTCAACTGTGTCAGCTCGGGCAAAAATAGCAAAGTTGCAACACAGGCTGATATAGGACCACCATCAAACTTCACCTGGCTGCCTGCTATCTTGGTGCTAGATGCCGCAAAGACAAGTTTTACCTAAAACAACAAAAACAGCTAACAGTTAATCTTTTTCCAAACATTTCTGTGTTTTAACTACCCTGACAAAGAATGCCTTTAGACAACAATGTAGGAAAAGGAGAAAATGCTTGTTACCAGCATTTTCTCCTTTTCCAACAATGTTTTTCTAACCTCTTAAAGACAAATCCCCCATGGGAGCTACGTCTGATTGGTCGTCTGATTGGTCGTTTAATTTGGACCACTCTAAAATTTTGTCATTCAGAAAACAGTTATTCAACTAAAGCCGTCACATGCTAACAAATACCCCCACCATTTGCCTTGACACTGCACCAGCAAAAAACTTCAAAGAGCCAATCCAAAGGCTGCTGCCAGGACATGAAAATTAGGATACTATGAGGGAAAAGTGTAGAGTTTATAAAAAATTTTAACTCCAAAAGGTTGAAAATTATTTTCCAATTTAGGGTTTCTTTTTTTCAAGATGGGGTGTCCGTGGTCGTGAGGTAGAGTGTCGGCCTCGTAATCAGAGGGTCCCAAGTTTGATTCCCAGGAGCGGGTGTCAACTTTGGGAACCTTCATTGGCCCACACACTTGGCACGAGTACTGGTGTAGTTTCCAGGAAGCAGAATCAAGAGAGTTGTAAGAACTTGTTTCTCAATTGATGTAAAATAAATATGTTTAAACTAAACTAAGATAGTTTAAATCATGTGAGTGTACATTTTTAAAACTGTCTATAGAATATGTAACTCTTTACTAGACAACAAAATTTTAGACTTGTCAAAATTGAAAGCACCTGCAGATGACAAATTAAATGTGGCTCAAATGAAGGGATTTGTCTATAATAGAGCTGAAAACATTGTAGAAAAAGGAGAAAATGCTGGTGACCAGAATTTTCATGAGTCCTTTTCCCACAATGGTCTCTGAATCATTCCACCGTTCATTAAAACTTGAAATTGTATGGTAAAGAGTTATGGTGTTGAAAGATTTCAATAAATTACTTTGATGCCGGGTTGGTTCATCAAATCATGTATTATACATGCATATGCCATAAATTCTGTGTGCTGGTGGCATCATCAAGTAAATTTTTAGTATAGTATAGATCAAGATCAGACTGCACAGATGATGCAGTCTGATATTGGATTTGATTTACACTGTCCATTACAATGAAAGACATTCTAATCTTAAAAACATTTATTTGCAGCACTTATTAAAATCTCTTCTGCTCACCATACATGTGGATTTCATGTACGTAGCATTTCATAAATTAAAAACAATCCTTGTTGTATTATGTATTTACCTGGTTTTGAAGATTTGTCAGATCTAGATTTACAAATCTCACATATATCCCTTCATCCATGCAGCTTTGTTTCACATTTGGAAAAAAGTTTATTTCTATTTCCTGTTTTACAAGCTGGTCTCTTATTTGACCTTCATATTGTGCTAGACAATCATCCGTTGTATCTACACTAAGAGAAGCTTCCATCCAGTACAAGTGCTGCCGCTCTGACAAATCCAAGTCTGGAATGGTATCAATACTAGAAGCCTCAAGTCTAGTTGAGCAATCACTTAAAGAAGGGGTAGTGGTAGGTACAGAGGTGGCTACTGATACAGTAGTTGTGGTGGTGGCATCTGATGTCATAAGTTTTGTTGTTGTTGTTGTTGTTGTGGTGTCTGACATAACTGGTTCTGTTGTTGTAGTGGTGGTATCTGATGTCAGTGCTTCTGTTGTTGTTGTGTTATCTGGCATCACTGGTGTTCTTGCTGTTGTTGTTGCGGTAGTGGCCAAACTCTCATCAGTTGTACTGATAGTCACCAAAGAAGACTGTGTTGAAGTTGTCTCTGTGGTGCGTTCTTTTTCCAAAACTGTTGTTGTGCTGATTGCTGGTGAAATTGATGATGTAAATTGTTGCCTAGAATCAGTTGTTGTGGATGAAACAGCAGTTGTGCTTGATGTATCTAACTGAACTGGTGTAGTTGTATCTGTATCCAAGAACGACACAGTAGTTGATGATTCAAATGTTGAAGAAGCAGGTGAGTCTGAGAATGTATTATCTGTTGATGCTATGTCTGTAGCAGTGAATGATGAAGTAAACCCAGAGGATTCAGTTGTTTCTGGTATAGGAATTGTGCTAGTTGAACTTAAACCCTTTGTTAGTGATTTTAATGTACTAGATTCTATTGTTGTTGTTGATTCAAATGTTGTAAAAGAGGATGTTGACTGATAACTTGTTGTAAATGACTTGGATGTTTGTGATTCATGTGATGTTGTCCTGCTGGAAAAAGTGGACAGAAAGGGTACCAGAGTTGTTGTTGAACTGGGCATAGCTTTTGTTGATGTCACTGATTGACATGTGCTGCAATATACACATGTATTTGATTCCTTGTCAAATTCATACTCATCCTGACACATTTCAAGAGCAAGTGGTATTGTGAAATCATTATCAGAGAAAGAAAATGATATATCTGAACAGTCATTGTTTATCTCCTTGACTATAGTAAAGATGGACTCCCTGAATGTCGTGTTGAAGGTGTGCCTCACGACTAATGCACATTTTTTAACTGCTGAGAAGGGTGATGTATTGTCATGTAGAAAAAAAGGCACCTTCACTTCTATCTGAAACAATATACAACAAGCAATTTCGTTGAAATGATATCCCCTGCCAAAAAAGACTTTTTCTGATACAAACATATTAGAGGTATTGTGTTTTGCATGTACATGTGGCCTTTTTGTTATTGGTCCATGTAGAAATTATACATTAAGCCACCTTTTTTCATGGCACAGCATTTCATTAAATAAAAAATATATAAGAGGTATATGTTTTGCATCTACATGTGGTCTTATTGTTATTTTTGTCCATAATGAGATTATACATTAAGTCCCCTTTTTCCATAACATGGCATTTAATTAAATGAAAACAAATAATGGAAATATACATCAAGCCCCCTTTTTCCATGACACACACACACACACACACACACACACACACACACACACACACACACACACACACACACACACACACACACATATAGAAAAATTGTATCAACGGACTATCGAAAGGAAGACACGCACGAAGTTTTCATCAATTTTCGTCAAGGCTTTTAGAAGATGTCTGTCCAGGCCCCCTTTTTTCATGACATGGCATTTCATGAAATAAAAACAAATAACTATTGTCTGAAGCTTATGATAAACAATATTAATATGATGTTTCATAAAATTTTGTCCAGTAGTTGAAGATATTGTCCATAATGGAAAAATACACCAATTCCCCTTTTTCCATGACACAACATTTAATCAAAAAAGGAAAAACAACGATATTGGCGGACTATTATAAGGAACACACATATGAAGTTTCATCAATTTTCGTCGAAGATTTTGATTTAAAGAGATATTGATCCATAGTGGAAATATACATGAAGCCCCTTTTTTCTATGACACCGCATTATATCAAAAAAGCAAAGAAAATAATAAATACCGGCTGACATCGTAAGAAACACATGTATGAATTTCTATCAGTTTTCATCAAGGATTTTAGAAAATATCTGTCCCGAAAGACAGACGAACAGACGGTCATTGAACCATGATAAAATTATACAATAAACCCCCTTTTTCCATGACATAAGACTTGTGATAAACAATATAAATATGAAGTTTCATAACATTTTGTCCTGTAGTTAAAGAGATATTGCTCTATAATGTAAATATACATCAAGCCCCCTTTTTCCATGACATGGCATTAAAAAAAAACCAAAAAACAAGGGTATATAACTGTGGCGTTGCATGGTCAATCTGGATGAAACTTGTACTGCATTTCCTAATGGTGGTCGACAGATGTGACAAGTTCCATGAAAAAACTCTGTACAGTTTTGAAGTTAAGATAGAAAACATCAAAAATTCACTCGACCGCGTAACTCAAAATTGCTCCCAGTCGGCCATTTTGCATCGAATCAAAAGAAAAAAAAAGTATATCGGCGGGATGGATTATTGTATACATGTATAAAGTTTCATGAAATTCCGTCCAATGGTATTGGAGATATTGTCCCAGACGGACACACGGATGGACGGACAGACAGACAGACAGACAGACGGACGGAAGGACGGAAGGACAGACAACGCTAAAACTATATCCCTCTGCCTTCGGTGGGGGATAATAAAATAAACAAAATAAACCCAAAAGGCAAATACAAAAGTGTTACAAGTACAATAGTTTTTCTACAACAAATGTTTTTGCCAAATAAAGTTGCCTGATACCCTAAAAATTTGCCTAAAATATGTTGCCCTAACTTGTTGGTACATTTTTTTGAAAAATCTCACATTTTGTTCACTTTCAAGGGTGGACTGCAAATCTAGTGTCAACTCTAAACTAGTAAATACCAAGGATGACTCTCCAATTGCATTTGCATAACAGTGTAAACTAGGATCAGGCTACAGCCAACATACAGAGAAACAGATCAGTTAAAAACTGTACACATAAATGGGGTATATCTTTTCTACTGTCAAGTTAGCCCTCAAATAATATACTCTACAACATTTTGTCAAAAGTCTCTGAAAATACCATATTGTACACTGGCAAGCTCACCTTGTTTTCCTCAATCCTCAAAGAACCTGAGGTATTCGTGAGAATTATGTTTGGGGAATCTGGACACTTCTCTTCAAGTCTTATCCCATCTACAAGATCCTGAACCGCAACCCTAAAGTGCTCACGTAGTTTTGTGGAACAGGCAGCTTGTACTGTTGTATTTATCGTCAACACTACTTTTACTTGTATAAGGTAGACAGGTCCTGAAAAAGTGTGAAACAGTTGAAATTTGGGCAAGATGTACATGTGTTTCAAATTTTTGTGTGTTTTTGTTTTACACATTATAACTTAAATTACCAATCGACCTCTCCTTTCTAAATGTCCACATACATCTTGTGTGAATCCATTTACTCTTTACCAAAAGTCCCTTGTTTTAATGACCCTGGGGTAGGGACCTTTTGAAAATATTGTGGGAAATGAAGAAAATGCTGGTAACCAGCATCTTCTTCTTTTCCCACAGTGTTTTCTACCCTTTTAACGACAAATTTTATGTTTTGAGCAACATTCAATATGTCGTCTGCAAATGCATTCAGTCTGGACAATCTGTTTATTCCCCCCCTACCCAAAAGGAAGAAGGCAGATTTGAACATGTACTGAACATCAAATATTTCATGTTTTATTATTACCAGTTCATATACAATAAAATGACTACTTTGAAAAGCATTGGATATACAGTTCATTTTACAGCAGGCTATTCCCTTTTTCAAGCTGTCCTTTTTGTAACCAGTTACAACATAATAAAAACCAAAGTTTTTACCCATTCATTCTATATTATGGAATCTCCATATGGAATCTATTTTGACTTTTTTTTCTGTACTTTTACAGAGGAAATAGTTGAAAATCCTAGGATGCGGGAAAAAAATGCATGTGCATTTGTCTTGGTTTAATATTTTCTGCAATTTGGCTGGCCGCAGAAGTGCTTAACTCTTTAACAAAGAACAAAAATTTAGACTAGTCTGTATTGAAAGAATCAGCAGATGACAAACGATTAAAGGGTATCTGCAATGATAAAAATTGTTTTTGGAAGCATTGAAAACACTTTGGGAAAAAAAGAGGAAATGCTGGTTACAAGCATTTTCTCCTTTTCCCAAAATTATTTTCTAATGCTTTCTCCATTAGAGTGGTAAAAACTTGTGGGGTTAAGGGTTTATCGACCATAAATACATATCATGTTGATTAATATTGGAGCTATATTGAGGTTTCAAATTAAATGTCTCATATAAATCATTAAGAAAATCAAAACATTAACTAGGCAGGGTTTGATTATATAAGCAAATAAATAATGAAAAGCAAGCTAGCTATTAAAACAGGCAAATAGCCAATTAATACCATGACATGCACCTTTAATATGTAAAAATGTAAATTTCCTGTGAAAAGCTATGCTCTACCTTTGATAATCAGTTCAATTGTTTTTTTAAAGTTTTCTTTTTGTTTTTTAACTTGCACAGGAAAAGTACTTCTGGAAAAGTACACTTTTTTGCTATATCCAATATCAACACTTCATCAAAACAAATGTATAAATTCTATTGTAATGTAAGATATGAAACTTTGTCCCTAAAGCACATAAAATTCTTGCACAGTACATTCTTAATATTTTCCCTAAAACAGGCACACAGTCACATATAATAGCTTTTGATTCATACCAAACTGAGATATTGCTCAAAACAAGCAACTGTTTTACTTGTTCAAATATATTCTTCATTATCTCTAAGCAGCTCATTGTTCAAGTTATTTTTTACCTTTTTTAAACATTATTTCAACGGGCTAAAAACCTAATATATTTGCACAGACTGTTCAGAGTATATCATGGAATCATATTCCCATCCACCAGAATGATATGCAACCTGCACCAAATAGGACATAAGTGAGGTTATGAAATATCAAATACCTGGTTTTATATGGAAACTAGAGGGAAGGTTGGTCTTGTTACATCTACAAGTGAATGGAGTTAGTGTTACTTTGGAGTATATAGGTGTCTCGGAACTGCTGTAATATAAACTGCTGGAAACAGGAGTAGCTGTGAGATCAGATGTAGCATATTTGTCTTCATTTACTCTTTGATGGTACCAGCTTTGATCATCAGTAACAACTGTTTCAGCACGTTCAATATAGATATCTGTTGTGTTCACATTATCTTTGGTATATAATTGAGATAAAATGGAGCTTTTAGTTAGTATTTCAGTTGTCACTTGATATGTGGTGGAAGAAAACACCTGAAAACTTTCAAGGCTTGTCACAGAAATCATTTCAGTAGTAAATGATGTCCCAGAACTATTTGATGTTGAAAGAGGATCAACAGAGCTAAGTATCTCAGCAAAATTCTTTTTTGACATGGATGTTACTGATGTGCTAACAGTCACTGACAAAGATTCATCATAGTCGGCTGACTGATTATCAACCAAAGTAACCCCACTCTTTCGTATATCTAAGGACAAACTGGTCACCACCATTGTCTCATTTTCCACCTCTTTTGTAATGCTATTCTGAGACAACTCTGACATTGATAATGGTTTTGGTCTGATAAAGTCTGATGCCTCAATTGAGTTTTCCATGACAGTTTGTGACATTCTGCTAGTTTTCAAGTTCAAATTCACCACTTCATCATAGCTACGTGGCAAATTAAGTTGTAAAGTAGGTTTGATGTATTCTGATATATCAATTTTTGGGACACCAATCTGTGCCTCTGTTACAAAAGAAACACTATCGTTGAAGCCTGTTGATTCATTCAGTCCAGAAACATTCTGTTCTACATTAGTCTGGTACATGCCCAGTGTTGTTGAAGTATGCACTAGAAAAGTTCTATTCATGCTTACACCCATATGTTCACTTTGTAAGGTCTTCTTAGGGACATCAACAGCTGACAAATCAGACCTCAAATCAGCAGACTCTCTGTCCTTTATATCAATATTCTGATATTCTGGTTGTGTTATCTGTGAAATATCAATAAATTCCGAGATCATCTGTACTATGTTTTCAGCAGTGTCTAAGACTTCCGTAATTTCTTTATGAGTTTCAGATGGATTTATTTTCACAGCAGTATCAGCTGACAATATGACAGGATCAGTTACAATTCCAGACAATAGTGTATAAGAAGTTTCAATCATGACATCATCTGCCTCATATTTTTCTTTCTTCAAAATGAAAGACAAAACTGATTCATTTTCCTCTTTGTCTGCTGCTTTTTGTTTTGTGTCATTACCATCTAGTTTACTTACTTGTTCCTCAATATTAGTGTCTTTAGTTGTCCTGTTGATAGAAATTAAAGACATACTACTAAAAGCATTGTCAACTTTCGCTGATGAAAATTTTCTATATTCTTCAAAGGATGGTTTAAGAGTAGAGGAGGTGGAACCTGCTGAAGCTACACTAGATACCACAATGGCAGACATATTGGAAGTTCTCTCTTGAGCATTTTCTGTAGTACTTGGCATAGTTTGAAAACTTGGCAAAAAGTGAAACTCAGAAACATTACTTTTTGTAGCAGTACTTTCAAATATTTCATCAGAAAACGATGGTAAATAAAATGAATTCTCATGTGTTTTTTGAACTGTTTGACTGTATAAATACAAATTCATGCTGGAGAAATTAACTGAGTCCGATATACGTAAAACATTCTCACTCAAACCAAAATCTGTAGATTTTGAATTATTTGTTGCTTTTCGTATGTTATGTTCATCTAGTACCTTCTCAGTTTGTGATTCATTGTCATTGGGGTTCAAGTCAGCTTCAAACAACTCTGATGAATTAGATACCACGAACTCCAAACTGCTAGATGCAGCTGTTTTCATTGTTGTCATATGAACGTCCATGATATTACTAAAAGTAGTGGAAATGAAGTCCATCTCTGGGATACTTAAAACAGTAATTTGACTACTTTTGTTGTTGATATTATCCTCTGGTAACTGAATTTCTCCATGCCTTCTCTCCATAGATAAAACTTCACCACTGGATGGTTTTACATTTGGAACCTCTCTCATGTCAGGCAGTTTATCAGTGGTGTTTAACATATGTGTGTGGTCTGTAGACTCCTTTTTAATCTTTGCACTTTGGTTAATATGCTCTAAGAAATCTGCATAACGCCCATTGTCTGCAACAACATTTCCATTCATTAAATTGGCTTTCTGATTGGTATGTAACAAAGGATAATTCAAATGCTCATCACTGCTTATAGATTCATCTAGGACTAAAACAAATGAAAGAAAAAACTTTCCTTAGCTGAAATAGTTACAATAATTTTCTTGCAAATGAATGTATCATTCTTCTCTAATAGCCAACTAAGGGCAGCATCACAAACTTAGCAGACAGCTTAAGTTAGGATAAGACTAGATACAACATGAAATCCATTCTTGGATCAATCGTGTCATGTATTCATCAGGATATTCTTGCCCAAAAATCGTAGAGATGTTAAATATCATTAATTAATTTTCAGAGCAGTGTAAAGGTTAACTGGCAAGAATTGCTAAGTAAGGATAATAATAATGAATCTTATTATTAGTAGAAAAGGAGGAGAAAAGAAATCTATTCCTAATAACATGATAACAGAATTGTAACGCTTGTAAGCAATTCCAACTATGCTATTATGTATTTTCTAATACTGTGCAATTTATAAATCAAAAGCTTTCAGAGGATTTCATGAAAAAAAAGGAAATGTTTGCATAACTCATTACGACCTGAAGCAGATTTGCAGTCGACAACTTGGAAAACATTCTTGCTAAATTTGGATAATCATGAATCAATCACTTACCAGATAATCCTGAGTTATGACAACCTCGAGGAAGAAGGCTTTTGACAACATTGTGGAAAAAGGTGAAAATGCTGGTAACCAGCACTTTCTCCTTTTCCACAATGTTTTCTACCCTTCCATAAGATAATTTCAATTTTTGAGTCACAATTATTTTTTTGTCTTCAAATGCTTTCAATTTGGACAATTCTAAAATTTTGTCAATTGGTAAGAAGTTAACCCTTTACAGAACAATCTCAAGTTTTAAGGACCTGGAGAAATTTACAGCCTGATACATGATTACATGTGAAAAATTGTGTATTGTTATTTCTATTTATGGCTGTTTGTTTATGTTTTCTTACAAACATAGGTTAAAAAGCACAAAAATAAATGGCAGAAAGAAAACAAATTGTGAAAGTAAAATATATCAAACCATGCTATTATAACAGTAAAACGTGATCAGCTATTTGCACAATGAAGACTTATTGATAAATGAATACAACTCAGAGGTAAATCTTGGCTTAACTCTTTCCAACACAACAAAATATAAGACTCATCCAAATTGAAAGCATTATCAGATGACAAAGCTAACATATCTCAACAGATGATTTCTGTCTTTGAAATGGTAGAAAACATAGTGGAAAAACGGAGAAAATGCTGGCTATAAGAATTTTCTCCTTTTCCCACAATGTTTTCAAAAGGCTTCTCTGTCATGGTCGTAAAAACGCGGGATTGTTTGGTAAAAGGTTAAAAAAAGTAAAACAGCTTCAGGATAATTGAACTGTCAGTGTCTTCTAGATATTGCATTAAATTAGTTGGTTAACCCTTTCCCACACAATGACGACTTTTGACGACCCTTGGAAAGAAGCCTTTTGAAAACATTGTGGCAAAAGGAGAAAATGCTGGTAACCAGCATTTTCTCCTTTTCCCACAATGTTTTCTACCCTATCAATAAACATTTGCACCATTTGAGCCACAGTGAAATTGTCGTCTGCAAATGCTTTCAATTTGGACAGGGCTAAAATTTTGTCGTCTGGTAAAGGGTTAAGTTATTTTTGCTTAAATGCTGCAAAAGAAGGACTGAATTCAACAAAAGTATTTCAAGGTTATGGAGCAAGATATTGATAAAATTATCTTGTATGGACATGCTCATTTCAATAAACTTGATGAGCTGAAACTACAGCAAAGCTTTGAGAGGCAAAGTTTATATTATCAAAAGAGGCAGATAATTTCTAAATGCAACAAAATGAAAGTGAAAGTTTCTCTCCAACCTTACCTTGTTTAACCTTGGTGCAAAATGTAACATCACCATCCTTGACTTGTTTCCCTTCTTCACATACAAGCTTGGGTTCAACAATCTCCAATCTGCTTGTATGTGTCTATTAGCAAGTAAAAAAATATAAACCACAAATGAAATCATCATACAAGTTAGACATAAGATTTGGCACACATTCCTCCTAGTTATACATATGAAACCTCATTTGAAAAAGACAATCCTAACATTTGTTTAATCCTTTCCAAAACAACAAATTGTTAACTCCATCAAAAAGAACTGCAGATTACAATTTGACATTGATACTATTGGGTTGTAGTGCTGTGATTTGGTAGAAAAAATTGTAGGAAAAGGAGAAAATGATGGCTACCTCATGGTCATTAGAACTCTTGATTGTGTGTTTCAGGGTTACAGGAGCCTTCATAAACAAAACATGCAGTCAGATCTCTAGTCTGTCATTCATTCTCAAATTATGGGCCAAAAGCATGTCACACGTTTATTCAGACTTGTTTGATATTTTAAAAGGTTGCATTATATTATTATTATCCCCTGCCAAAGGCAGAGGGATATAGTTGCGGAGGGATTAGTTTTAGCGTTGTCCATCCTTCCGTCCGTGTGTCCGTCCGGGACAGTATCTCCAAAACCATTGGACGGAATTTCGTGAAACTTTATACATGTGTACATGTGCCGATATACTTTTTTGATTCGATGCAAAATGGCCGACTGGGAGCGATTTTGAGTTATGCACTCGCGTAAGTTTTTGAAAAGTCTTTTTCGGCTGGGGATATCATTTCAAGGAAATTGCTTGTATCTTTTTGAGATAGCTTTTTCTATACATTAATTTAAAATGTTAATAAGTTTTAAGTCGAAAAGTTCCACTTCAAAAGCAGCACATACCCCCCCCCTCCCCCACACACACACACACAAAAATGTTGTGTCACAACTGTGTTTTCACGTAAAGCAGCAAACCCCTCACCCCCCACACACAAAAAAAATGTTGTGTCACAACCATGTTTCCAGGTAAAGCAGCAAACCTCCCCCCCCCCCCCAAAAAAAAAATTGTGTCACAACCGTGTTTTCATGTATTTGAAACACGGAATCTCTTGCGAAATGTCTGGTATTTTCATTTCTTATGTTGACCTTATTTCTATATACTTACAACACATTATCAGCAAAAGGTTAATCTGTACTAACAGTAAGAATAATGATATCTTTATAGTTGATTTTTGTCACAACTTCATTGTATTTGACGTGACATTTGCAATTAAAGAGTGAGCAAAGTCTACTAATTACAGTAGTTTAAACTGAAAGATAAAACATGATCTACAATATATCAACTTATTTTTTCTCAGTGATGAAAACACTTTATATTAATAGAATTGAAAAAAACATGGATATTTATACCAATTTGCATCTCTTAAAGAGTCTGCTTTTTTCATTGAAGCTTTATGTGACTTTTGTACTATTCACTTTCCATCGTCCATCAACAATTAAAATGCACATCACATATCACATGTTATTTCAAGACAAGAGGACCATGATGGTCCTATATCGCTCGTCTGAGTTCTAAGCAGTAAAGGTCTACAATGAAGATAAATACAATATTGAGGTTCAAGGCCAAACGATAACGAAACAAGAGTGGCATATTGTCGCAAGATATGCCTGTCCCACCGCCAGTTGTCAAGGAGGTATAATAATCGCAAAGGGCAGGTAATGCAACAAACATGTTTACCAAGTCTCAAGTCAATTTGACTTGGGACTTCAAAGTTCCATTCCGGACAAGCAAGAAATGCTGTAAAAATGAAGATCAAAGTAGAATTACTCAAAATCCCCGCTAGGTAGAGTTATTGTTCTTGCGCACTGTACTCGGTAATATTGCAACAAACATGCATACCAAGTTTGAAGTCATTCTGACTTGAGATGACAAAGTTATATTCCGGACAAGCACTAAATGCTGTAAAAATGACGATCAAAGGGAAATAACTTAAAGACAGCACGAGGTAGAGATACAATTCTTGTGCACTGCACTTCCAAATATTGCAACAAATAAGCATACCGTATTTCAAGTCATTCCTACTTAAGATGACAAAGTTTTGCTCAGGACAAGCAAGAAATGCTATAAAAATGAAGGTCAAAGGGGGAATAACTCAAAATTCGTGCTAGGAAGAGTTATGGTTCTTGTGCACTGCACTCCGTAATTTTTCAACAATCATGCATACCAAATCTGAAGATGTTCAGGCTAGAGATGACAAAGTTATATTCCGGACAAGCAGAAAATGCTGTAAAAATGATGATCAAAAGGAAATAACTCATAGACAGTACGAGGTTGAGTTATGGTTCTTTCACACTGCACTCCGTATTATTGCAACAAACACAAATGCCAAGTTTCAAGTCAATCGGACTGGAGATGACAAAGTTATGCTCCGCACAAAGAACTATTTTAAACAACTTTCTAATTCAAGGGCAAATAACTCCAGTCGTTCTGGTCCCATTAGACCCATAATCGAACTCATTCAAGATCTTATGGTCATAAGTATTTTGACCAAGTTTGATGCTGATTGGTTAAAAATTGTAGATGTTAGAGTGTAAACAAAGTCAAATATAGCAATTTTTCTAATTCAAGGGCACATAACTCCAGTTGTTCTGGTCTGATTAGACCCTTAATCAAACTCATCTGAGATCTTATGGTCATATATATTTTGACCTAGTTTGGTACTGATTTGTTAGAAATTGTAGATGCTAGAGAGTAAACAAAGTCAAATATAGCAATTTTTCTAATTCAAGGGTAAATAACTCCAGTTGTTCTGGTCTGATTAGACCCATAATCGAACTCATCCGCGATCTTATGGTCATATATATTTTGACCAAGTTTGGTGCTGAATGGTTAATAATTGTAGATGCTAGAGTGTAAACAAAGTCAAATATAGCAATTTTTCTAATTCAAGGGCAAATAACTCCAGTTGTTCTGGTCCGATTAGACCCATTATCAAACTCATCTGAGATCTTATGGTCATATATATTTTGACCAAGTTTGGTGCTGACTGGTTAAAAATTGTAGATGCTAGAGTGTAAACAAAAAAATGTGAACGGACGGACGGACAACGGACGGACGCCGACGGACAGTGAGTGATCACAATAGCTCATCCTGAGCACTCCGTGCTCAGGTGAGCTAAAAAGTTAATGTAGTCTGCTGATAAACCTAATCTAAAAATTATAAACACATAATTCGAAACCGTTTTAAGTGACTGTGTCCTTACATGACACATGTGTGATTTAAATAAAGATGACAACGTTCTGCGTAACCTAAAAATAATAGTTTTTCATGTGTTCAATGATTATGTCATACGACTGTAACAGACAGAAATGCTCAACTGTCCATTTATATAGAAATTACACTGAAGAATGTATTTTTCAGTTTTTCACTACTTCAAATTGGCCGTTAATCTGAGAATGAATGTATACTGTCACTCTAGCAGAGCAATTCTCATCAAGAACAAATCATAATTATCTGAGACCCATTTCTAGAATGAAAGTGTGCAAGGGGTTAATTTGGTGCTTTAAGGATTAAGTAAGACTTACCCTCTCACAGACACTGCTATTCAGTATAAACAGTTTATCACGAGCATCTAGTATCTTAAAACAGTTCTCTTCTTCTATAACAGGGGAGGGTAGGAGCGTATGAGCTGGATAAATATGGACTGCCTTGATTATGATGACCTGAAATTATACAAAACCTGGTGTAAGTTTGTCACTTTAAACATATCTATTTCACATTAACTCTTATGCCACCAATTCAATGTATTTTACTTTTCTCGAGGTCTGAAAGTAAATTTTTGTTACATTTGAAGCTGATTTCCATCAAAGATTGGCATCAGGTAGTGGACGATGCAGATCAAAGATCAGACTGTATAGTTTGTGCAGTTTAATCTTGATCTATGCCATAAACAAAAGCTATTTAAGATGACATCGGCAGTGAGAGAGCTGTAATTGTTGAACAAGTTCTACAATTTATATCACTCACTTTTGATGAATGCTTTATCATGGAAATATAAGCAGTATTAATGTACAGACATGAGATGTTCCAAAGATGGTGCTGGTCAATAGCAGTGTCCTTGGGCAAATCACTGTATTGTCTCAGAAATCCAGAAGAGTCGATCGTAAATGAACTGTTGCTATGGTATGTCTGAAATACTGTTTAACTCTTTACCAGACTACAAGCTTTTAAACTTTTCAGAATTGAAAGCATTTGTAGATGATACATAAAATATGGCTTAAATGATAGGATTTCTCCTTGACAGTTGGAAAACATTGCAAGAAAGAAGAAAATGCTTGTCAGCAGCATTTTCTCTTTTCCAAAATGTTTTCAAAAGCCTCTTTTCTCAGAGTATTAATTGACTGATTGAATGGTGTTTTATGCCGCTTTCAGCATAATCTGTCATATCATGGACACAGTTAAAATACTCATGTGTCTCTTGGGCTTCACCAATACTAGGCTTGGGCTCTGAAGTGTCTTGCATAAGTAAACTCCCATGAAAAACCCAGCGCTTTTAGTGAGGCTAAAAGTCTGGGCCTTCAGGTTAACAGTCCTACATTTTACCACTCAGCAACACAGGATCCTCAGTGTTAATAATGGGGATTATTTGGTACAGGACTATCACACTGTAAAACCCATTCACACATAAAGATAAAAAAATTAGTCATGAATTTAATAACATTGAGGAATAAGGCTTTTGAAAACTTGGTGGGAAAAGGAGACCATGCTAGTAACTGGCATTTTCTTCTTTTCCCACAATGTTCTCTACTATTTTAAAAGTAGATTTAATTTTTTTTAGCTAGTTGAATTTGTTGTCTGCAAATGCTTTAAATTTGGACAAGTCTAAAATTTTGTTGTGTGGTTATAAGTTAATACCCTTACCTCATTAGTTGTCTGGTTTATGGTATTCACAATGTTTTCTCTTTCAAAGATTTGTGATCCAGCATCTGCTGGCCATCTACAACCAGGGAATTTGATAAGTTGCTTTATCAAACTAGCTAGTCTGTCTTCCAGAGTTCCACTGTAATGAGCAGAACAGATTTGTTTCAGCTTGTCTAGAGGCTCTGCTGAAAATACTGTGAAGGATACATTGAATTCCAAACGAGGGAGGCTAGTGCTAACAACATCATCACCAAAGGGTTCAGGTATATGGCAAAGTAAAGGATTCTTGCCTGGAAAAAAAAAAAGAATTGGTGTAAATGTAGTTACAAGTTCCTGACATTCACTGTTAAAACTAGAGCTGTCACTGAATTGACTTAATACCCCCGCCAGCGCTTTGACAGAAACAGGCAATTATTTGTACACAGACGGACACACGGACGGACAAATGGACGGATACACGGACAGACAGGCTGATTCCAGTATACCCCCGAAAACATTAGTTTTGCGGGGGTATAATAAACTTACTGAAATGGAAAGAAGAACTTTCACCATTTTTTACATAACTTACTTGACAGTGCAAAAGCAAATCATTGTAAAAAATCTAAGCATCAAAAAATATAAATTTTTAATGAGGTAAAACTTTAAAACTAACCTGAAAGTTGGTACCCATCACTGCATGAGAAATACATAAGTGCTCCAATACCATAAAAAGAACTTGTAGATGTAAGGGAACCATGAGTTGGTGGTTGCAAGGATGGACAGACCAGAGCTGGAAATCAAATTAAACATTTTATTCATTGATACTTGTTTCTTAGGAAGCAACCAAGGATCTAGAAAGAAAGAAATGACCATATGACATTATATAGGATGTCCGGAAAGTAAGGTAACACTTTTGCACATTTATAATATGGCTTTAGATTTCAGATGAAGAGATAAAAATATATATTTGTGTGTATAAAATATGCAATTTTCTTGTGTGATAATTGCATTCCATTTTGATTACATTACACACTTTTATACAGATTTCAAATCAAAAGTACCTTTCTGCCATTGGTGTCATTTTAGTAATTATTGACATTTTTTAACTTTCTGTTGTCTGGAAATGTTTGTAAACAAAATATGCAGTTTCTTGGAAAGAACAACCACACTGTTTAACAGACAGACCACTGCACAGTGAAAAACTAACTGTATGTTGTTAGATGTCATGTAAAAGTATTATTGGGCTATATGTCTTTAACGACACCATTAACTCCCAAGGCTACCTATTGCTTTTAAAAACAAACAATTTCGTTGAAATGATATCCCCCGCGGAAAAAGACCTTTCAAAAAAAATTATGCGACCATGTAACTCAAAATCACTCCCAGTAGGCCATTTTGCATCAAATCAAAAAAAAAAAAAAAGTATATCGGAGGAAAAGTTATTGTACACTCGTATAAAGTTTCATGAAATTCCGTCCAATGGTATTGGAGATATTGTCCTGGACGGACACACAGATGGACGGATGGATGGGCAGACAATGCTAAAATTATATCCCTCTGCCTTCAGTGGGGATAATAAAAAAAAGTTTGTTCCCGCACTTGAAAAGAAGTACTCTACGAGGGTCATCCAATAATTAGTGAGACTGTAGTTATTGAAGAAATACCTGAACTAATACTCATCCAATGTTCCTACATTCCTTCAATATAGGCTCCTCCCTTTTCAATGACAGAATTCCATCGGTGAGGAAGTCTTCTTATTCCCGTTGCTAGGCAACCAGAGTTAATGCGTCGAATTTGACTGGCCACCTCTACTTCAAGAGCGTCTAAATCCTCAAAACGCACACCTCGCAATGGTTCTTTCAACTTAGGAAAAAGATCAAAGTCTGGAGGACTCATATCTGGAGAATATGGAGGGTGCGGTAAAATGTCCCAGTTATAGAGCGTCAAAAGTGACTTCACCCTACCTGTCTTGTGACAGGCGGTGTTGTCATGCAGAATTAATGGTGTAAGTTCAAGCAGCTCCGGTCGCTAATTGCAATTGGCAGGTCTCAAGACAGACATCAGAAATGTACGACAATACTCTTGATTGACTGTTTTCCCAATCGAGACCCGATTTGCAGCTAATATGCCGTGATTATCATAGGCAAAAATCATCATCTTCTTCAAATTTCCTTGTTTTCGCCTGAATTTAATGGATCGTGGGGACCCCGGCGTGTGCCATTTTGAAGATTGTCTTTTTAGTTCTGGTTCATAACTTCGTATCCAAGTCTCATCTTTTGCCACTATCCTGTTAAGAAACATATCACCCTCATTTTTGTATCTTTCCAGTAATTGACTGGCAACATCCACTCTTGCCTGTTTCTGCTCCGAGCACAGTGCATGGGGTACCCACCTTGCAGCAACATGTTGCATGTTTAACTTATTTGTCATAATTGTATTTACTGACCCATGACTTATCCCAATTTCATTGGCTACTTCTTCGCATGTGTATCTTCAATCAGTCTCCATTACAGCCTTCACCTTTTGGATATTTTCTTCGCTTGTTGCTTCTGTTGGCCGACCTGGGCTGGGTTGCTTCTGCACACTAGTCCTTCCTTCCTTAAACTGTGCAATCCACCGGAACACTGCTGCACGAGAAATAGCTTGGTCCCCACAAACTTTTTGTAAGGTTTGAAAAATCTCTGTTCCAGTGCTACCCTTATAATACTCAATTTTTATATATGCACGTTGTTCTTCTGCTGTGAAGCTGGCCATGTTGCAGTTGTTTGTGTCACAGGAAGTGACGTCATAATTGTGACGTCATAACGTAACATCATTTGGCATAATTTTTGTGTTGCTAATATGTTAGGCAATACATGTGCAAAGTTTCATTAAAATCTGTCAGACAATATTTGAGATATTACAACAGTCTCACTCATTATTGGAGGACCCTCGTACATTGCAAAACGTCTTTTATGCAGGATGGTACTACAGCACATACATCCAATACTGTGATAGACTTTTTATACGTTCGGTGATAGGGTAATACCAAGAAGGTATTCGGGGGTAAAAGATTGTGAAATATTTTAGCCTGTGCACAGTTCTGACCTAAACCTGTGCGACTTCTTTCTTTGCGGTTATTTAAATTCAAAGGTCTACAATCCTAAGAAAGATAGCACAGACGTGTTGTTAAAGACCATGAAATGACATGAAATCAAGAAAATTGATATTGGAATGTGTGCTAAAGGATTAACAATTTCATCATACGTCTTAGACATGGAAAGAACATAAAGGCCGTTACAAAACTTCATTAATTACTAAAATGACGCCAATGACAAATAGGTAATTTTAATTTGAAATCTGTATGAAATCACATAATGCAAAAAGTTTGTTTTCTCACAAAGTGTTCAAAAGATATCTACCAAACTCAAAACAAGAGGACCATGATGGTCCTATATCGCTCACCTGAGTACTAAGCAGTAAAGGTCTACAATGAAGATAAATACCAAATATCAAGGTTCAAGGCCAAATGATAATGAAACAAGAGCGGCAAATTGTCGCAAGATATGCCCATCCCACCACCAGTTGTCAAGGAGGTGTATAATAATCGCAAAGGGCAGGTAATGCAATAAACATGTTTACCAAGTCTCAAGTCAATTTGACTTGAGACTTCAAAGTTCCGTTCCGGATAAGCAAGAAATACTGTAGAAAAAATGAAGATCAAAGTGGAATTACTCAAAATCCGCGCTTGGTAGAGTTATTGTTCTTGCGCACAGTACTCGGTAATATTGCAACAAACATGCATACCAAGTTTGAAGTCGTTCTGACTTGAGATGACAAAGTTATATTCCGGACAAGCACTAAATGCTGTAAAAATGATGATCAAAGGGAAATAACTCAAAGACAGCATGAGGTAGAGATACAATTCTTGTGCACTGCACTTCCAAATATTTCAACAAACAAGCATACCATATTTCAAGTCATTCCGACTTAAGATGACAAAGTTTTGCTCAGGACAAGCAAGAAATGCTATAAAAATGAGGTCAAAGGGGGAATAACTCAAAATTCGTGCTAGGAAGAGTGAAGAGGTAGAGTTATGGTTCTTTCACACTGCACTCCGTATTATTGCAACAAACACAAATGCCAAGTTTCAAGTCAATCGGACTGGAGATGACAAAGTTATGCTCCGCACAAAGAACTATTCTAAAGAACTTTCTAATTCAAGGGCAAATAACTCCAGTTGTTCTGGTCCGATTAGACCCATAATCGAACTCATCCAAGATCTTATGGTCATAAGTATTTTGACCAAGTTTGATGCTGATTGGTTAAAAATTGTAGATGCTAGAGTGTAAACAAAGTCAAATATAGCAATTTTTCTAATTCAAGGGCAAATAACTCCAGTTGTTCTGGTCCGATTAGACCCATAATTGAACTCATCCGAGATCTTATGGTCAAGTTTGGTGCTGATTGGTCGATATTTGTAGATGCTAGAGTGTAAACAGTCAAATATAGCAATTTTTCTAATTCAAGGGCAAATAACTCCAGTTGTTCTGGTCCGATTAGACCCATAATTGAACTCATCCGAAATCTTATGGTCATATATATTTTGACCAAGTTTGGTTAATATTTGTAGATGCTAGAGTGTAAACAAAGGAATGTGAACGGACGGACGACGGACAGACGACAGACGGACGCCGACGGACGGTGAGTGATCACAATAGCTCATCCTGAGCACTTCGTGAGCTGAAAATCAAAGCTCTATACCTTCTAGTTTCAGAGAAGAAGAATTTTAAAGTTTTCTTTTTTTGTTCCCATGTTCAAAATTGTGACCCCCGGGGTGGGGCCAGTTTTGACCCCAGGGGCATCATATGAACAAACTTGGTAAAGGTCTACTAGGAGATGCTACATAACAAATATCAAAGTTCTACACCTTACAGTTTCAGAAAAGAAGATTTTTAAAGTTTTCATTCTTTGTTCCTATGTTTCGAACTTGTGACCCCAGGGGCAGGGCCAGTTTTGACCCCAGGGGCATCATATGAACAAACTTGGTAAAGGTCTACTAGGAGATGCTACATACCAAATATCAAAGTTCTACACCTTACAGTTTCAGAAAAGAAGAATTTTAAAGTTTCCCTTCTTTGTTCCTATGTTCAAACTTGTGACCCCCAGGACGGGGCCAGTTTTGACCCCAGGGGCATCATATGAACAAACTTGGTAAAGGTCCACTAGGAGATGCTACATACCAAATATCAAAGCTCTACACCTTCTAGTTTCAGAGAAGAAGATTTTTTAAGTTTTCCTTCTTTGTCCCTATGTTTCAAACTTGTGACCCCTGGGAAAGGGCCAGTTTTGACCCCAGGGTCATCATATGAACAAACTTGGTAGAGGTCCACTAGGAGATGCTACATATGAAATATCAAAGCTCTACACCTTCCAGTTTCAGAGAAGAAGAATTTTAAAGTTTCCCTTCTTTGTTCCCATGTTCAAACTTGTGACCCCCGGGGCGGGGCCAGTTTTGACCCCAGGGTCATCATATGAACAAACTTGGTAGAGGTCCACTAGGAGATGCTACATACCAAATATCAAAGCTCTACGCCTTCTAGTTTCAGAGAAGAAGATTTTCAAAGATTTTGCTATTTTTTTCCTTTTGGTTGCCATGGCAACCAGAATTATGGGTAGAATTCAATCTCTTGAACAACTTTGGTAGAGCTTCACCCAAGAAACATCCCTGCCAAGTTTCATCAAGATTGGCCCAGTAGTTTAGGAGGAGAAGATGTTTAAAGAAATTGTGGACGACGGACAACGGACGACGGACATTGGGCGATCACAAAAGCTCACCTTGAGCACTTCATGCTCAGGTGAGCTAAAAAAAAAAGGTATGATAAAAAGTTGACTGAAAAAAGAAAAATGGAGAAAAAAATCAAATTTCAGGTTGACAATTAGTGATTTTTTTATTCTAACAGTAATCTGTTAAAGTCAGTTAAAGGTAACTTCCAAATTTTTTCAAAGCAGAAGGCGAGGTGTTAATTTTCGACAAACTAACCATCTATTCCAACTAAGTGAAAGGTAATCAAGTAAAGGAAGGCTAAATTCCATTTTAAAGGAGTACATGCATGTAGGAAAACAGGGAATGGTTTGTACAAGTAATGGCTTGGCATGTATAAATGTACCTTGGTAGTTATAGCAGAAAGGGAGAGGGAAAGTTTCCTCCTAGCAATACAGTGCAAAACTTACAAACACAAACAATAAATTCAGAACTCCAAAGTCCAGAAAAGAGACAAGTTCTGTGATGTGAACCCTCTAGTTGATATCCATAATTACATGTATAAACTGCTATATTATTTAATTTAGAAGACACATAAGATACATTTCCATGGTTCAGAGGTGGTGGAATGTTACAGTCAATTACTGAAATAAAAGAAAAGTTGAAATATTGAGAATATTGAGTGCCTTGAGAAATAAAATTGGAGCAAACAACTTTCACAACATCTTTTTAAATTATACATAATCAACATGAATTTCATAATATACATGAATACAAGTGAAAAAAAGTGTTAAGGATAGAAATTACTCTTAATTCATTCAAAAGTACTTTCGAGTTCAAGGTGATCATAGCAGTGAATGCCAATTGTTTTACCTTCTTTTATGATACATTTAACTCTTTACTAAGCAAGAAAAGTTTAGACTTGTCCAATTTGAAAGCATTTCCAATACAATTTATATATCTAGGTATTCGTCTTTGTTAGTGAAGAAAACATTGTGGGAAAAGGAGAAAATGCTGGTTATCAGCATTTTCTCCTTTTCCCACATCTTCAAAGGCCATTTTTTTTTTCAGCATTGTTAGACATGGGTTTGATTGGTAGAATTAGAAGGCAGCATATATTTAGCTAGGGATTAACCAATAATTCCACACTTTTACTCTGAAGAAGAGGGGTTTAGAAAACATCATGGGAAAAGGAGATAAATGCAAGCATAATTTTTTCCTTATCCCACGAAAGAGAAACCCCAAAATCAGTTTAACCTTTTACCACACGGCAAACTTTTAGACTGGTCCAAATTGAAAGCATTTTCAGATGACAATTTCAAAGTGGCTCAATTTTGCTTTGATTGGGTAGAAAACTTTGTGGGAAAAGGAGAAAATGCTAGTTACCAGCATTTTCTCCTTTTCCCACAATGTTTTCAAAAGGCCTCTTTTTCAGGGGCGCTAAAAGGCGTCATTGTGTGGTAAAGGGTTAACATGGATCTACTACGTCAAACCAGTAATCATTTCCAGATTAATTTCCAGAACAACTTATGTTAATTCTTTTTCAGCTCATCATTGACAAAGGACTAAGATTATCTCAAAATACTCATGTTTTAAGCCTTTACCAGACGACAAAATTTTATCCTTGTCCAATTTGAAAGCATTGTGGGGATGACAAATGTGACTGAAAAATTGAAAATTGTTTTCGGAAGGGCAGAAAACATTGTGGGAAAAGGAGAATATGCTGGTTACCAGCATTTTCTCCTTTACCCACAATGTTTTCAAAAGGTTTCTTTCTCAGGGTTGTTAAAAGGTGGAATTGTGTGGTATAGGGTTAAACAAACAGAATTGTACCATCACATTTTGGCTGTGTTCCAGTCCATTCAAATGTAACTTGGCTTTCATTATTTCCTACTGTGTGACAGTATCTCCATCTATCTCCAAGGAGATTGAAACCACGGTTACAAGTGTAGTTTGCAAAACTCCCAGCTTGTCTGTTTGATGTGTACACGATGTTTCCATTCTCAAACGCATCAAGCTCAACACACTGACCCACTGTAAATATATCAAAGAATTTAGCAATTCATTAACATTCAGTGTAATATACACATTACAAATTTTTTTATCTCATACATCTTTGATATCACAATTGTATGACATTATTTTTGACGTCATTTTGTATGTATTTCATAGAAGTGGATGGGTTTTATAGTTATTACTGTGCATACATTTATAGACCATTTTGAATATCTAAACAAAAAATTGTGAAATATTGTTATGAGAAAAAAAGAGTCTGATATTTGTTTGCGTTTGAGTTAAATTTAATAAACTCATCCAGAAAAAATGTTATATTCAGCTTGCCAGAGGCTAGCTTAATAACATTTTCCCTAGACTCGTTTAAAAAAATCTTATCTCAAACGCCAACTCATGTCAGATCCTATTAGCCTCTCCAGGATTTTTTTCAACTAAGTCCACAAAATTATCGACTAAACTCCCCTGAATGATTTTCTTTTAACTCTTTACCAGACAGAAAAAAATTAGATTCTTCCAGATGATAATTCAACCGAGGCTACAATTATTAGAGCTGTCTGTGAAAAGGCAAAAAACATTATTGAAAAAAGAGATGATGCTTGTTAACAGCAATTTCTACTTTCCCCAAAATGTTTTCAAAAGCCTCCTACCTACAAAGGAAAACATGTAAGGTTTAACATTTTCTTGCATGGCACAATAGTGCTGCCTACGTTTCTAGCTATTAAATCCAATCCAATAAGTTATGTCATTTTGATGTCTTGGTAATTTGTCACTGAGTTTCTCTATAAGGGACACTCACCCAACTATTACCTCTGGCTCCTAAATCTATTTAGGTTATTTCATCTGCATATAATGATCTAATTATTCAGTCAGGCAGTCCTATTAGCTTATTTACTCTTCACAACAAATCTGCAGCAGACAACTCAAAAAATACCCAGGTAGAGTTGAGATAATCACTATCAATGAAGGTTTAATACATGTATGAAACAATGTGAAAACACTGAGATAAAAGGGGAAATTTTCTCCTTACAAGCAATTTGTCCTTTTGCAGCAATTTCTCCAAAAACGATCTGCTGCAAAAAGTAATGAGATCTAAGCAGTAATTGTTTTTCAGACAACATTGTATTTCCCCACAAAATAAAGTTAGAAAGAAAATTAAAACCACACCAATGCAACTTGAGACATTCCCAGACCAAGTTCCATCCTCTTGACAAGTTAGATGAGATGGTCCATTTGGCACTGACCCGTGTGGACATACAATATGTAGAGTGGTAGGGTACAGGTAACTACCATCCAACAGAGGTCGTGTAGAATAAATCAGGTGGTCTTTTTTCTCACCTTCACATACCACTGAAATACAAAATTACAATTAGTCTTGACCACAGGACAAAATTTAAGACTTGTGTCCAAATTCAAAGCAATTGCAGACAATACAAAAAACAGGATTTGCCTCTTTAAAGTAGAAAAGACCATGGGGAAGACAACAAGCAATTCCGTAGAAATGATATTCCCCGCTGAAAAATACTACCGCGTAACTCAAAATCGCTCCCAGTCGGCCATTTCGCCTCGAATCAAAAAAAACAAACAAAAGTATATCGGCAGAATGGATTATTGTATACATGTATAAAGTTTCTCAAAATTCCAACCAATGGTATTGGAGATATTGTCCCAGATGGAAACTTGGAAGGAAGGACGTACAGATGGATGGACAGACAGACAGACGGATGGACAATGCTAAAACTATATCCCTACGCCTACAGCAGGGGATAAAAAAGCTTTTTTCACCAGCCTTCTTCCTTGGGGTGGTTAAAACTCAAGAACAAATCTAAGTTGAACAGGGTTCATTCTAGAACACGCACTTGCGCCATTGGCGCATATTTTTCATCTGTGGCGCGTGAAAAATCTTACCTTGGGGCTGACCCGGCGCACGTTTTTTGTAAGGCGTTAATTTGATAATGGGAATTTGTTCTCAAGTTCACACCAATTGAAGAATCAAGTGCAGCCAACATGGCTGGTAAATTGTTACGAGGACTCTTATTGGTTATTTCTGTGGGTGTGTCACCAATATCATCCAATCAAAAGAGGCATACCGTACTTCAAAACCTAGTAAAACTCCATGTTGCTTCCATCATACAGCAGATGTCTCAGCCGATATTTTTTTTAACAGTTTTGGGCCCAAATAACCAAAGAAATAATGTCATTATAACACAGGCATCTAAATTCTTCTAGTTATAAACAAGACGTTGCTGGGAGCAAAACCAGTGACAGGTAGAAATTTATCTGTAATTCAGCTAGTATAGAAATCTACTACAGGTTGTTTTGTTGTTGTCATAAAACGGCTCTAACTAAACAAAAAATATATAGTGCTCTACTGTTAGCACAAAAGACAGATATGCTGCCTGAAGCTTACACAATTTCTTACATGCACATGTGTGAGGCATTCAGAGGGAAAAGGTAATTGTGGCGGTAATGGAAGAAAATTTACTACTGGTTGCAAGGATAAAATCAAAATCCATTGATAAAGGTAGTTTTCTCTTGGCCCGATAAATTTCTCTAATGGTCCCTACTTTTTCTGATGAGGGAGCCAATCAGCCCATAGATTTGATTTCTAGAAAGAACCCTGCTTACAGATTTTTCAAGATAAAAAAATATCACCTTTAGATAATACATATTTGAGGAAGACACCACTGAAAAAATACTGTGTGCACATTTTGTGCAATTCCCAAACTATCACAAATTTTGCTTTAGCAGCAGAGTCAAAAGGCATCTGTGTACAGGAAGGGATTTAACATGTTGTCCATAAGGGTCAAGAACTGACCATGAGGTAACTATCTTTTGTTTAACCTCTCTACAAACAATCCCCAATTTTAATGACCCTGAGACACAAGGCTTTTGAGACCATTGTGGAAAAAGGAGAAAATGCCAGTAATCATTTCTCAGAGACAAAGACTGGTACTTCTATTTCCTGTAACCATCTCCTAGACAACAGGCAACAACCGACCTGTGAATGGTAATTATAGGATAATATTCACTCTGACATAGTGCCACATATTTGTTGAAATAACCTGATGGATTTCTATATGCTCGGCTAAATTTTCATTCAAAATCTAATTTTTCTCTTTACAAGATCAATATCAAATGCACAAAAAGACTGAAGTCAATCAAGATATCATGCATCATCTTGAATTTCCAAGTCTTGAACCCACTTCTATGTCACTCCAATGTCACTGAACTCTGAACAACACAGATGCAAAGATAAATAACAGCCTGTCAGTTTACATAATACCTACCATAACAAGAATGACCAGGAACCAGTAATCTTCTGTTGACAACTTGCGTCTGGTTCTCTGTATATAACCTGTACATACCATTACAAGTGCACTGATATCCTCCTTCTCTGTTTTCACAGTTGTGTTCACAATCTCCGCCATTCACAGCACATTCATCAATATCTGCAGAATAATTCTCTCTTTTTCAATTAGTCAACAATTCTCATTATTGTAAAACAAGAGTTTCAATAAAATCTATTGTAATGGTGATATTTATTATCTTTTCCCTTTTAGTCCGTGAATTAACAAGTAACGGTGCAAAAAAGTCAACATTTATTTCTAGATCATTCTCTTCTGTATAAGGTCCATGAATTGAGAAAACAAAATGGTAGCTTATAAACAAAAGTGTAAATAAATTTATTCACAATGCTATAGTGTATTGAAACAATTAAGTTTCTATATGTTAACATACATAATTATAGAAAATATCAATATGAGCTTAAGACAAGCTACCTTCACAAAAAGGATCATTAATAGTTCTGTGCTGATATCCACTTTCACATTCACACCAAAAACTCCCAAGCGTGTTATGACACTTATGCATGGAACCACAGGGCATATCAGACAGACATTCGTCAAGATCTGTTAATAAACATTCAAAACAAGCTAAATTTTACACTTGACCAAAGTGTAGAGTTTGCAGACAACGAATAGAATGCAGCTCAAAGATGAAACAGTTGAAAGCATTGTAAGAAAAGGAACTAGAGTACCACTTGTGGGTGCCAATGCTCTGCTGCAATGCTCTGCTGCAGATAGATTGATTTTTAGTGAAAGTGTTGTTGAAATAGGGTCATAAGTGTATAAAAAATATTTTGATGGTTACATGCCCTTGTTGTATGGGTTCCCCTTTTGATAGTTAACAACTAGTCCGAGTTTGAAGTAAATACCTTCAGTTATGATAGAGATATTATAAAGTTTCAAAGTATTTGCAATATGAGAATGCAGATGATGCAGATGACAATGACAGAGCTAGGACAATACCTTGACTTTCTTCGAAAACAGCAGAGCTATAAATCTGCACAGCTAATCATTTTGTATTACATTTAGGCAACATGTGCCATACAGAATGTATAGTATAAGTTTTTCTATCAACTGATCTATCTAAAACAACCAAAGAAAAGAGTGGCTGCATAATGCCAATTATACAGCTTTTAATAAGAAATTAGATTCAATCTCTACCAGGAAGCTAGAAAAGCATTTAAGAAAACAGTACAATATAGCAAAGCCATATTATCTATAATATCTTTAATATAGCACCTTGCAGCATCTACTGCAGAGCTTCTAGAAAAATAAAAATGTAAAGTGCTCCGGTATGAAATTCATATTTACACTGACCCACCTTTGCATTCTGGCAAATCTTTGTCAAACTGACCAGTTTCTGTACATCTTATTGTGTCCTGACTGTCTGGATACAAGTGGAAACCATAGTTACAAGTTACTTGTACTGTCTCCCCTACTTCAACCGGCCCAGTTAGATTGGAAGTGGCATGAACAATCTTCACCTCTTCACATCGTGTAACTGCATAAGATATCATACATATTCATGTCATCTTTTTTCTTAAAACTTATGTGCAAAATGCAATTATTTTACTACAGAACTTCCCTTGTTTTCAATGTAATCTGTCTATTTGGAATTTTCTTATGTTAACCCATTCAGTTCCTAACAAATCCAATAGAAATTTTCATTCCTGACATATGACCCAAATAATTGAAATTTTGTGGTTGTTTTGTCTACAGCGTTTCAGCAAAGTGGCCAGTGTAGATCAAAGAACAGGCTGCACATTTTGTGAAGCCTGATCTTGATCTACACTTGTAGCAAGAGCAAGTTGTGAAGGGCACTTTAAGGGTTAAACATGTTTGATATATGGAGGATCTATGTGTGTGTGTTTATGTATTAAAATTTCTATTAAACAAGTTGACTAAAATCTTCTGATGCAAACCTTGGGCTATCGATTTCCGGATTCAATTTAAAAAAAAAACTATTTTGAATCCATTCTTATGTCAGATCCTA
Source organism: Hippopus hippopus (assembly GCA_946811185.2). Taxonomy (NCBI): domain Eukaryota; kingdom Metazoa; phylum Mollusca; class Bivalvia; order Cardiida; family Cardiidae; genus Hippopus; species Hippopus hippopus. The sequence goes on from OX328096.1 coordinate 38,938,533, forward strand.
TACCACATTATAGAAAAAGTATGTTTTACAAAAAGAAATAATAGAGGTTAAGTTTTTTTTATCAATCTACAGCAATCTTTTGAAAGTTGCTAACTGAAGAAATAATATAGTTGAAGTTTTAACCCTTAACCAAACAATCCTGTCTTTTAACAACCCTGAAGAAGAGGCTTTTAAAAACATTTGGGAAAAAAGAAAATAGTGACCAGTATTTTCCCTTTTCCCACAATGTTTTTCACCTCTTCAAAGCCAAATCCAATTATTTGAGCCATATGTTATTAGTTTTCTGCAAATACTTTCAATTTCACTAAGTCTAAACTTTTCTTGTGTGGTACAAAGTTAATAATCTACAGAAATCTTTTGAAAGTTGCTTATGTAGAAATAATATAAATTTAACCTTAAACCAAACAACCCTGTGTTTTAACAACCCTGAAAAAGACTTTTAAAAACATTGTGGGGAAAAAGGAAAATACTGGTGACAAGTACTTTGCCTTTTCCCACAATGTTTTTCACCTCTTCAAAGCCAAATCCAGTTATTTGAGCCACATGTACTTAGTTGTCTACAAACACTTTCAAGTTAGGTAAATCTAGACGTTTTTTGTGTGGGACTGAGTTACTAATCTCCCTAGAACAAGGATGACAGTACCATCAACAACAGAAAAGTTTAAACTTATAACCTCCTTAGGAAAAACCCAGTAGATTACTTTGGAGACATCCTTGTGAAATATGCAGGATCATGAGATATAATCAGGGATTATCACGTGAGTAATTGTGAAAAGGTTGTTAAGCCTTTACCACACAACCCCGAGTTTTAACAACCTTGACAACAAAGGTTTTTGAAAACATTGTGGAAAAAGGAGAAAATGCTGGTAACCACGTGAGCCTCATTGAAATTGTAATCTGCAAATGCTTTGAATTTGGACAAGTGTACATTTTTGTTGTGTGGTGTAAAGAGCTTAACAGGAGAACTTGCCCATCATATTAAGCAATTTTGCTTTTTGCTACAATGTAATTGTAGCCTGCTGCAAGAAGCATAATGTTGTCTACAGAAGGTTCCAAGTTCAGGTACTTACTGTTAATTGGTACACACTGTGGTTCAGGGTGGGACCACTGTCCTCCATGTTTGCATTCTGAAGTCATGTGACCATCTATTCTGTAGCCTGGGTTACACTTGAAATTGGCCCTTTCATGCATGTGATATCTTGGTGGAGTGTATATCCTTCCATTTAGAACTGGCTTTAACTTGGCACAGGCTGTTGCTGAAAGACATAGAGCTTTGTACTACCAAGACTGCCTAAAGACCCATTTTCATAGTTTACTACTGAGTATAAGAAATTGATGCCAAATCAAATTAAGAAATTCTTTGCCCAAATACAAAACAGTGGGCTTTAATGGTCTAGTTTTGCTTCACTCACTAGTACACTGTGATTGGTATGGGTTGCAACCACTTAACTCTTGGAGTGCCTAATAAACCCAACAGGACATAATAAATCTGGAAACAAGACTCGCACAAATTCATTATGAAGGTTGATTTTGTTATTAATATATCAGCAAAGCTGACAGTGTAGATCAAAGATTATACTGCATGTTTTGTGCAGTCTGATCTTGATCTACATTGTCCACAAAACAAATAAAAATTTGAAAGGTGCTTGAAGGGTTATCTCTTTACCAGACAACATTTTGGACAAGTCCAATTTGAAAGCCTCAGCAGACGGCAAATTAGACGTGGCTCAAACTATGTATAGGCTATGTCTTCAAAAAAGATAAAAAAAAAAAACATGGGAAAGGCAGAAAAAGCTAATTAGTTACATTTTCACCATTTTCGAGGATGCTTTCAAAAGCTTCATTCCCTAGGATCATTTAAACTTGGAATTACATGGTATGGGGTTAAGCTGTACAAGTTTGTCAGCATCAGTATAGTAAGTTGTGTCAAGTTGTTGATAAAATAGGCTGAATCAAAGGACCATTTGACTGTCTTTGATGAGAAGATTTTCCAAGAATGCACTACAAGAACCTAATACTTAGAAATGTCTACATCAGTCACAGTGTTTTGCAAAATTGAGATTCTAATGCAAATCTACAACAGGTCTATTAACTCTTTTCCAAATGACAAAATTTTGGACTCTGCCAAACTGACAGCATTTACAGACTACAAACTAAATGAAGCCATAATGATGATTTCTGTCTTTAAAAAAGTTGAAAACTTTGTGGAAAAGGAGAAAATGCTGGTAAACAATTTTTTCAAAAACATTTTCTTTTAAGGAAGTTAAAACTCTGGATTGTGTGGCAAAGGGTTAATGTGTGGAGGAGGTCCACCAAAAATAATTAATGCCAAAAACTGATCAACTCCTCTCACTTTGTTAGATTGCACCAGCAGTCAAGTACAGTAAAAAAGCCATGCCAATGACAGCCATTTTCTTCCTAGCCGATCCAAATTCTATAAAAAAAATCTGATAATGGTCCACTGAAGGCTCATTGATGCAAAATATCACTGGATGACAAAGAAAAAAATCTAACATCACATTATTTCATATTTTGCAACTCCTCTTTCTGTTTAGTGACTGGTAAAAATTACATTTAAGCAGAAACAATTTCAGTACAACCAATGTCTGAAGCTCTAGTAAGCAGCCATTTTATAACACTAGATAATCTAAAAATCAAAATCTGCAATCTGAATTCTTTAAGAAAATATGCTGTGGCTACTTACGATCACAAACTGGCATATCCATCCAACCATCTTCCAAGCAAGTTACTTTAAAATCTATGTCTACTATACTATGACCAGGATTACATCTGTAATAGGCTACACCATCGTAATTACGACTAGTTACATTCAACAACACACCATTCTCCAGGGACTTCGGTGGACCACAGTTTATTACTGAAATAAGTAACCATAGAAATACTTACTCCAGTGATCACACATCTGCTATTTGTAATATACGAGTCATGCTCATTTGAAAAGGGGCTAATTGCATCTGCAAAAAGTAAAGACCCATGTCAGGCTGTGCAGTACCAGTAGGCTGACATGGGTCAAACTCTGAAATTTATAAATTTTCTGTAAATCAAAGGTTATTGTATCTCATGATTCAGTCGACAGATAGACTAAGTTAAATTTATGGATCCATAATTATGGATGACTTGCTTGGTGTAATGCATCATGGAGATGTATAAACCCCTTTTTTACTAGAGTATGGCTCATTTATAAATGTTGTATCAAACACAAGGATCACGATGTTCTCTCTTACTCACATGAGTAAATATGCGTAATATTTTGTGCTTTTGGTACAGGACCAAAGCAAAGTTATGGCCATTTAACCCTTTCCCAAATAACAAATTTTAAACTCTTTTGTATTCAAAACATCTGCAGACGACAAATTCAAAATAAGTACAAATTAGCTTAGGCTATCTGATAGGGTAAAAAAGATTGTGGGAAAAGGAGAAAATGCTGGTTACCAGCATTTTCTCCTTTTCCCACAATGTTTTCAAAAGTCTTCTTTCCTGGAGTCGTGAAAACCCAGGATTGTTTGGTAAAGGGTTATCTGAGGTTTTGAGTTCAAATCCTGGCTCAGCAAAATCTCTTCTGACAGCCTAACAAAATACTACTTGATGAAACCAATGACCAATCACAAAAATTTATAACAATGCTTTGTGCTCAGATGACCTAACAAAAACAGAGAAGGTTAGCTTGTTTTTCACATGTTAAACACTATTTTCAGCTACCCGTATGTAACTGTGGCAAGTACTCTGTTACCAAGCAACTTGATCCTTTCTCACAGAAAGTAAAAAAATATTCAATGATAAGATATCCTGACTAAATGGCTATCATAAGTCCTCAAAAAATAAATGTGCCAAACGGTGAGATAAATAAACATTTTATCTATCAAATTTATTAAGGGAAAAACAGCATGCTATCTGAAACAAAAACAAAACAATAACATTCATACAGTCATTGCAAGTATAAAATTCTGCAATCTATCAAACTAATGAAAGCTATTATCCCTTTATCAACCAATCCTGTGTTTCAATGACCCTGTAGAAGAGGGCTGACAACCACGATTTCCTCCTTTTCCAGTAATGTTTTGCTAAGTGCACATATTCCATAACTTTAGCCAAATTTGTTATTGCTTTTTATATGGAAAAGACAAAATTTAGTTGCCTGCTATGGGGCAAAATCTAGAGACTCAGTAACATCTTGAGATATGATACTCTCAAAAATCCATGATTGTATTCAAAGAGTAAGGCACAGCACTACCATAAAACGTAAACAAGAGCACTGCATGCAGCTGCCAAGGCTCTGCTGCAGTTGTTTGATTTTCAGAGAACTACCATAAAACGTAAACAAGAGTCCTGCATGCAGATGCCAACGCTCTGCTGCAGTTGCTTGGTTTTCAGTAAAAATTCTAATTCAAAAAGGGGCATAATTGAGTCAAAAATACTTTGATGGTTATCTGCCCTTGTTGTTAGGGTTCCCCTTTTGATAGCCAAGCTAAAAAAGCAATATACAGGCCACAGGACTCTCAAAAAACTGCACTTACATTTACACACAGGCACAGGAGAGTTCCATACTCCATCCATATCACAGAAACGCTTGCTGGCACCAACAAGTTGGTACCCTTTATCACAGCTATATGTTACATATGAATTGTACGAGGCCTTAGATGATGTGACAGACAAATGATTATCTACTAATGTTGAATTGTCATGGCAATCTGAAGCGAAACATGAATACTTTTGGAAAAAGACTGATACAGTAATTTATTCAACTATTTAACTCGTGCAAAAAATTTGCAGGAAACCTTGTATACATAAATGAATAACCTGAATAAAGGTGCAATAAATGAAAACCACGAAAACAGTGTGGCAAAAGGAGAACCTTCTCATTCTGAGCAATTCCTTCCATTGCTACCATGTTTTCAAAAGTGGTTTGCTGTGAGTAAATGAAAGTCATATGCAGGTGAATATGTATTAACTTTTTACCTCACAATCCAGAGTTTTAACAACCCTGGGAAGTAAGGCTTTTGAAAATAGTGTGGGAAAAGAGGAAAATACTCGTAACTAGCATTTTCTCCTTTTCTCATAATGTTTTCTAACCTTTCAGAAACAAATCCTATCATTCGAGCCACATGTAATTTGTCTGCAAATGCTTTCAATTTGGACCAGTCTAAAATTTTGTCTTATGGTAAAGAGTTAAGTCTTTACCAGATCACATCATTCTAGACTTGTTCAATTTGAAAACAACTGAGGACAACAAATTAGATGTGGCTAAAATTATGAGATTTATTATTTATGAAATGCTAGAAAACATTGCGGGGAAAAGGAGAAAATCCTGGTTACCATTTTGTTCTCTTTTTCCCACAATGATTTAAAAAGATTTCTTTGTCTGTGTCATTAGACTCAGAATGTTATCATTAAAAGTTAATGCATTTTCTATAAACAAGCTTATCAGACCTTGAAATTTTGACAACCTTACTAAAACAATATCAAACATGGAAAATAACCACAAAGTACATTTAGGGGGGTCAAACACAAGCCTTGTGTATTCTATCCTTCACCAAAAAATGGCAAGTCTCAATAACCTTGTGGAAGAAAGCTTTTAAAATCATTTTGGAAAAAGAAGAAAATGATAGATACCAGCATTTTCTCCGTTTTTCAAAAAGTTTTCTACCCTTTCAATGCTAAATCCTATCATATGAGCCACTTTTAGTTTCTTGTTTACAAATGCTTTCACAATGGACAATTCTAAACTTTGTTGTCTGTTAACCCTTTACCACATAATGACGACTTTTAACGCCCCTGAAAGAGAAGGCTTTTGAAAACATTGTGGGAAAAGGAGAAAATGCTGGTTACCAGCATTTTCTCCTTTTCCGACAATGTTTTTTACCCTATCAAAGAAAAATCATTTCATATGAGCCACGTTAAAACTGTCATCTACAAATGCTTTCAATTTGGACAGGTCTAAAATTTTGTGTGTGGTAAAGGGTTAATCAGTTAACTCTTTACCACACACAATATTTCAGACCTATCCAAACTGAAACACATTTGCAAATGAAAAATGTGACACAAAACTTGTCTTAGGAAGTGTAGAAAACATTATGGAAAAAGGGGAAAAAAAATGCTGGTTACCTACCAGAATTTTCTCCTTTTCCCACAATGTTTTCAAGAGCCTTCTTTCTTAGGGTCATTAAAACTTGGGACTGTGTGGTAAAGGGTTGAGGCTCTGGTTCCAATACTATGATCATGATCAACTTTCAGAGCCATCAAGACCTATGACATTGGAATTCAAATTTTTCTTTCAGGTGCTTGTCCTTAGTTCAAAATGATAGATCTATAAAAAACAAAAACAAATGTAACTTACCAAATGAAAAAGAGGCTGACCATCCAGCTTTATTTACCAGATTATCAGTTTGAAAATGAATGACAAAATAACCACCGGATGACTTCAAAGGTTGCAGCATTGTATGCCAGCTACTAAGGTTCATCAGTAGTGTTTGTGATGAGATTTTTGAACTATTATAAATCTGAAAAGTATACCGACAAATCATTCATTCCCTTTCAAACATTTCCTGTGAGCAATGCCCCGAATTTTTTTTTTCTAAACTTAGGAAATCCAACAAAGTTTCTAGCTCTAACAAAAGTTCAAGTAGTCATCCTTACAATTCTTAGGAGGAGCAAGCACATAACAGCAAATTACAATGAGGACAAAAGTCCTTTAGTGACAAACTGTTGCAGCATCTTTAAAAATTTGAAATCCTATTGTCATGAAACTATTTCTTGGTACAAGTGTTACAGCTTTTGCTGGAATCGTCTGTTAAAGCTGCTGCTCTGCTCCTACAATGTTTTCCAAAGCTGTCTATTGCATGGATTTTGAAATGCCATTTTACAAGGGAACTAGACAAATTCAACTTTCTCCACTTTCACCTCAAATACTTTGTTCAAGATCAAGTTAAGAAAATACCTGTACAAAGTCATATGAGTTTTCTGTATGAAAGAAGTGAAAGATCAGAGTAGATTCACGGATTGCTTCATCTTGCAAAGTCCAGCTACACTGCAAATTGTTTGGATAATTCTTTCCTGCATGAAAACCAGGTGATGAGATTCTTCCATGACCTTGAAAGATTGTAACATCACAACCTGGAATAAAACTATGACATATACATATTTATGCACTCAAAGGCCTCAAAGTCCTGAAAAGCTTTCCATCACATATACATATAATACTGTATACGTAATGTATTATGTAAATTACAGGAGTTAGCAAGGGCAAGGGAGCAAAATTTGTTCTGCTAAGCAGGCTAAACATTAACTGTTGTTTTATTCCTTTAACTCTTTCACTTTACCACATGGCAAAGTCTAAGACTGGTCCAAATTGAAAAGGGCAAGGGAGCCAAAGTTGTGCTCCTAAGCAGGCTGCACATTAACTGTTGTTTTATTCCTATAACTCTTTACCACATGACAAAATTTAAGGCTCGTCGAAATTGAAAGCATTTGCAGACAACAAGTTAAACATGACTCAAATGATGAAATTTGTCTTTGATAGGATAGAAAACATTGTGGGAAAAGGAGAAAATGCTGGTTACCAGCATTTTCTCCTTTTCCCATGTTTTCAAAAGGCTTCTTTGTCAGAGTCGTTAAAAGTCAGAATTGTGTGGTAAAGGGTTAAGTCTTTCACTTTACCACATGGCAAAGTCTAAGACTGGTCCAAACTGAAAGCATTAATTTTGCAGACGAGAAAGTAAGCATGCCCAAAAATACAGAATTTGTTTTGGAATGGGTATAAAACATTTGTGGATAAAGATAAAAATGCTGGTTACCAGCATTTTCTCCTTTTCCCACAGTGTTTTCAAAAGCCTTCTTCCTTGATCATGTGGTAATAGGTTAAGGAGTAGTACTTTGATCCTTTGCTCTGATGTGGTTTCCTGCTGATATTATGTTTAGGACCATCTAGGACTGTATACATAGTTGTGGCAAAAGCAGGGTTGGAGTGTACTAGCTAAAAATTGAAAGTAGACTTAGTACAGCACAAGCATGTGTGACAGTATTTGGTTCCAGTCAGACCAATCACAGTAAGCGGATTGGCTATACAAATCTGCTAAAAATTAGCTTATCTTTTTTCCCACACAAAATATTTTCAGACTTGTCCAAATTGAAAACGTTTGCTGATGACAAATTGACTGCGGCATAGCTGATGGCATTCCTCAATGCATTGGTAGAAAACATTGTGGGAGTGGAGACAATGCTTGTAACCAGTATTTTCTCCTTTTCAAACAATGCTTTCAAAAGCCTCCTTACTCAGCATCATTAAAACTCAGAATTATTTGGTAAAGGGTTAATTCTAAGATTGGTCACATGACAATACATGTATCTAAAATAGAATGTCAAACAAATTTCAATTAACTTTTCCATATTTTAAACTATCAGAAAATAGGATAGATCTATTGTGAAAAGTACAGAAGTCAACATTTGCATAAGGGGAAAGTATTCTCATTGAATGATCTGTAAAACCTTGTTGGACATGGAGTGATTGTGTCCCTTAACAACAATATCTGCAGGGACCTAAAAGGTCATAATTCTATAGGAATGAATAAACCAACAAAAGAAAATACAGACTTACCACTATGATAAGAAATATTAAAGCCAGCGCCACTGTCCTGAAGGTCAGTGTGTAAATGTAGGTAGAAATGTCTCCCACTTGACACCAGAACCTCACTTCCAACCTGACCTGTGTACCGTCTTATCAGGGTACTCTCTCTTGATGCACCATCTCTAATTTCTAGCCAATCAGATTGTAGTAGATCTACATCTATTATCTGGAAAACAGCATTATTTGTCAATTTATTATTAAACATATTATGCAAGAGTATTTTTTCAGATATCTTTGATACTAACTAACCTTATCAGAGCATATTTCAAATACAAATCACATGATTTGCATGGCATGATATAAAATAAAGACATTAGAAATAGAAAACCTGGGCTACCATATCTAAATGATGTGCAAAATAAATGAAGAACAATTAAAACAAACTATTCATTCATGCTTAAAATTATGGGGAAATTGTCATAGCTTATGATAAGAACCCCTCACTCTTTCACGCAGTTTACCTGTAGAGTAGCATGTTCCTCTCTAGCAGCCCGTATTATCCAACTGCACTGTAAGTTGTCAGAGTAACTGTATGGGTATCCAGGGGAGGAAACCCATCTGATCTTATTGTCAGCTTCCAGGGTCTCCAAAGAAGAATCACAATAGGAGAGAACTGCAAATTCAAATTTTTATCATTAAACCTTTATCAAATGCCTAAATATTGTTAGGTACTTAAAAAAGATGGCTCTTTTAAACATTGTGATCAAACTGCATTTTTTCCTTTTCTCCCAGTGTTTCCTACCCTTTCAAAGAAGGAAATGCATTAACTCTTCACCAGAAGGAATATGTAAAAGACTTGTCAAATATGAAGGCAGCTGCAGATGTAAAAGTGAGGGCACCTTGAAACACAGGATAGTTTAGTGAAGGATTAAATGACATGGAACAGAAATTGATTGATTGATTGCAATGGGGTTTAACAATGTTTTAACCGCTTATTTCATATCACGGCAGTCAGTGCACCTACCCATGTGTTTCATGGCCTTCTCACACTAGTACCGACACATCTTTCTTTCTAAGTGACGGACTACTTTTCTGACATGCATCTGAGGTTAGAGGCAAAAAATCGCTGGGAAGAAACTTTGCCTCAACAAGGTATCGAACTAACAGCCTCCAGGTCACGAGCCCAATACACTAACCACTGAGCTACCCAGGTGGGCTTGTAACAGAAATCAACAAGTTTAACTCTTTACCAAAGGATAAAATTTTAGACTTCTTGAATTAACTCGTAACAAAATCTTTGCAAAATTTTAGACTGGACCAAATTGAAATCATTTGCAGATGACAAAGGTAGCTTAGATTTTTATTTCTGTGTTTGATATGGTAGCAAACATCTTGGAAAAAGAAGAAAATGCTGGTTACCATCATTTTCTTCTTTTTCCACAATGTTTTCAATAGCCTTCTTTTCCAGGGTTGTAAAAACTGGCAATTGTGTGGATTTAAAAAGCATTTGCAGTGAAAAAAGTACATGTGGCTCAAATAATGGGAATTGGCTTTCAGATTTTAATAAACATTGTTGGAAAAGGAGAAAATGTCTCTTTTCCCAAATGTTTTCAGCAGCTTCTTTCCTCAAGGTGGCTGATGTGGGTGAGTGTTTGGTATTGAACATGAAATTTGTCACCTATACCCTTGCACAAAATAAATAATTGCTTGAAAAGAAGGACTTGCTCTCAAAAATTTCAAAATAATGAGACATACACAATTTACCCATTACTATACAATCAGAATTGTTTGAATGTCTGAAAATGGACAGATTTTGCAACCACTGGAGAAAAAGGAGTACATGTTTGTGAGAAGAGATTGCCCCTTTACCCACAATTTGTGAACCCACACCGCTAACTCATATTATTTTCATTTCCTTGCAAACATTGTTTTAACTTTTTACCTACCAAAAAATCTTAGATTTGTCCAAACTGAAGGGAGTTGCAGACAACAGATTATATTTGACCTACATGATGGGATGTGTCTCCAAAAGGATACAAACTGTTGTGGGAAAAGGGAAAGGCAGAAAATGATGGTTACCATAATTTCCTCCTTTGCCCACAATGTTTCCACAAACATCTTATTTCTGGGTCATAAAAAAACAAGAGGGCCATGATGGCCCTGGATCGCTCACCTGAGTCAATAGGCGAAATTTCACTCCACGTGCATAATTCAATTTCTGACCAATAGGTCAATTGAGCTTAAAATGTGGCCTCTAGAGGGTCCACATGGAATTTCCGTAAGTTGGCATAGTGACCTACTTTATCACCATAGGTGACCCAATATAGAACTCATCACAAATTGATCAAGACAAACATTCTGAACAGTTTTCAAGTTAATTGAGCAATAAATGTGGCCTATAGAGTGTCCACAACGTATTTCTTTAATTTGACCTAGTGACCTAGATTATGACCCCAGGTGACCCAATTTCATACTCATCCGATATTTCATCAAGATAAACATTCTGACCAATTTTTAAGCCAACTGAGCGAGAAATGTGGCCTCTGTAGTGCCCTAAAGGTATATCTTTAATTTGACATAGTGACCTAGTTTTTACCCCATGTGACCCAATTTTGAACTATTCCTAGATTTCCTCAAGAGAAACATTTTACCCAATTCTCAAATCAATTGAACAATAAATGTGGCCTCTAGAAAGCCCTAGAGTTATATTTCTTTAATTTGACCTAGTGACCTAGTTTATGACCCCAGTTGACTCAAATTCAGACTCATGTGAGATTTTATCAAGACAAACATTCTGACCAATTTTCAAGTCAGTTGAGCAAAAAATGTGGCCTCTAGCGTGCCCACAACGTATTTCTTTAACATAGTGACCTAGTTTATGACCCCAGGTGACCCAATTTTGAACTCACTGAACATGCTGTGCTCCGGTGGGCTAATAAACTTGGAACAGGTTCACTACATACCAAATATCAAAGCTCTCCGCCTTCCAGATTCAGCAATGAAGAATTTTAAAGTTTTCCTTCTTTGTTCCTATACTTGAACTTGTGACCCCCGGGGCGGGCTAGTTTTGACCCCCAGGGCATGAACAAACTTGGTAGAGGTTCACTAGGAGATGCTACATACCAAATATCAAAGCTCTACACCTCACAGTTTCAGAGAAGAAGAATTTTAAAGTTTCCCTTCTTTGTTCCTATGTTCTAACTTGTGACCCCCGGGACGGGGCCAGTTTTGACCCCAGGGGCATCATATGAACAAACTTGGTAAAGGTCCACTAGGAGATGCTACATACCACACATATCAAAGCTTTACACCTTCTAGTTTCAGAGAAGAAGATTTTTAAAGTTTTCATTTTTTGGACCTATGTTTCGAACTTGTGACCCCTGGGCGGGGCCAGTTTTGACCCCAAGGGCATCATATGAACAAACTTGGTAGAGGTCCACTAGGAGATGCTACATACCAAATATCAAAGCTCTACGCCTTCCAGTATCAGAGAAGAAGAATTTTAAAGTTTCCCTTCTTTGTTCCTATGTTTAAACTTGTGACCCCTGGGGTGGGGCCAGTTTTGACCCCAGGGGCATCATATGAACCAACTTGGTAGAGGTCCACTAGGAGATGCTACATACCAAATATCAAAGCTCTACGCCTTCTAGTTTCAGAGAAGAAGATTTTCAAAGATTTTGCTATTTTTTTCCGTTTGGTTGCCATGGCAACCAGAATTATGGGTGAAATTCATTCTCTTGAACAACTTTGGTAGAGCTTCACCCCAGGAACATCCCTGCCAAGTTTCATCAAGATTGGCCCAGTGGTTTAGGAGGAGGAGATGTTTAAAGAAATTGTGGATGACGCATGACGCACGACGGACATTGGGCGATCACAAAAGCTCACATTGAGCACTTCGTGCTCAGGTGAGCTAAAAACAGGATTGCTGGGTAAAGGGTTCAGGAAGTTTGTATTTCCTTTGGGCAGTTCTGCAACTAGCCATCATGGTTATGGATTAACTCTTTACCAGACGTCAAAATTTTTACCTTGTCCAAATTGAAAGCAATTGCAAACGAAAAATTCACTGTGGCTCAAATGGTGTCTCAAAAAGTTGTCTTTTTCACAGCTGAAAATGTCCATTCAAACCTTTTGGACCTTTTTAAGGATAAATATTCAAATATATTCCAAAAACAGGGTGTGAAGACAGAACACGTCAATCTTTCCACCGACTTGTCACCAATTTGTTTGTCAAGGAAAAACAAACCCATAATGTCAAGTCTACATTTCATCAAAACAAGAAAAAATAAAAGGACTCAAAAAAAAATATGAATCAAGGTTATTTATTGTAGAAATTATGATATTTTACTCTTGCTTACGTATCAAATACTGATTACTGATTTTATAACAGTGCAAGAAACAGCTCTACATTGGTTTAAACTTGGTTTCAACAAAAACAAAAAATGTTTTCAATAACTTGAGCTTTTTGAAAACTAAGTTCAAGTTAACCCTTTACCATAGTTAACCCTTTACCCCGAGTTTTAAGACCCTGACAGAGAAGACTTTCGAAAACATTGTGGGAAAAGGACAGAATGCTAGTAAACAGCATTTTCTCCTTTTTCCACAATGTTTTCTACCCTTTAAAGGAGGAATTTCAATTTCATAGTCACATTTCATCGGTCATCTCCAGACGCATTTTATCTTGACCAGTCCAAAATTCTGTTGTTTGAAAATAGGTTAAACAGCTATTAAGAGGTCAGCACTGTTTCATCTTTGTAGTAGATAAACTAAAAGCTTTCTGAAACTTTGCAGCAAATAAAGTAACTTTCTTGTATTTAGGTACCAGTATTCGAAATGAGTTGCAATCCTTTTATTTTGAACTTATTTACCTCTTTAACACACAACAGAATTTGCAACTGGTACATTGAAAGCATTTTTGAGACAGCAAATTAATGCAGCTCAAATGAAGGATAGAAAACATTGTGGCAAAAGGAGAAAATGCTGGTTACCAACATTTGCTTCTTTTCCTAGAATGTTTTCAAAAGCCTTCTTCCTCTGGGTTGTTCAACCTCTGAACTGCTTAGTAAAGGGTTAATTTACATTAAATGTGAAACTAGTTCTACAACTTATATTGTCCTGAGGTAACTTAGATTAGAAGATTTTCATGATATAAAGATTTAAAAAGATGAACAATTCTACAAAGTTTCATTTACATGGGTTAAGCCCCACTTACACAGAGCTTGCGACTGCGATGCGACTTCATTGCGACTGAAAAAAATGACAATTGCAGCGAAGTTGCAAAGGTCTCCAAGAGGTTGCAATGGTGTCACCAAATTAATCGCAGCCAGTATTTTGAACATGCACAAAAACCTGGCGGTGATTATTTGGTCGCAGAGAAGTCGCGACATGGTCTCAACTTCATCGCAGATTAGTTGCCAACTGATCGGCGATTTGTCAGCGTTTATTTTAGCCGAATACCCTTGGCAACCTTACGCCGACCTGTCTGTGACTAATTGACGAAGATGTGGTACCTGCGCACCTGCAGCGATTAGTCGCCGATAAGTTGCAACACGGTTTCAAGCATGCGCAGATCTGATACTGACTTCAGCGCGATTCACATCGTCACTTTTCGTTGGGCACTTGACCAGTCTTCCACATGGGCCATAGACCAGGGACAAAAAACAAGGAAACCTCACCACCTAATGAAATATCGGAGCAGGAAGCTGTAAGGAGACAAGAGACAGCTGAAGAGCCACAAGCAGCCGCTAAAGAGACCTCCACAGCCCCTATAGAAAAGCGTTCAAGGCCTGATGATGGTGTTTTGGAGACCTGTTGCCATTCTGACGACGTGATAGAAATGATTTTATCTTTTCTGATAGAATATCGATTTCAATCACCCACATGTATAAATCGCCGTTCAGAATCGAACCGGTAACCGAAGGTTCACCAACTTCTCACCAAATGGTCTCAACAAATCTCAGAACAATCGCCGAATATGCGGTGAATAATTGCTGACTAATTGCCGCACAATCACTGACTAGTTGCAAACCTTATCCCCGACTGCTCTGCGATCATGTCTGTATTCCATATATGGGCATAGATTAGTTGCAGCAGTCTCATCAGTTGCAGACCCAATCGCTGATAAATCAGTCGCAGAGCGGTCGCATGGCAATTGCAAGCTCTGTGTAAGCGTACCTTTAGAGAATGATTAGCCTCTTAGAGTGCACACAAGGATTTTTTAAAGCCTCAGTCACACTATATGGCATTTCCATTGTGTTGGCATGGTGTTGTTTAATTTCCAAACATGCAATGACATTACAGGGGAAAAAAAAGATATTTTTTGTGACAATGAGTTTGTAACAGCATTCTCACTGCAATTACAGCATTGCTACAGAGCTTCCATGATGTATAATCACGTTCCTATGGAGTTCTTCTTGGCGATTTTCTGCACTCTCACAGCGCTTTCACTTCTTGCACTGTGCTTTCACAGTGCTCACACTGCATGCACTGGGCATTCATGGCATTTTGAAGGCATCAACACTGCTCTGACAGCGTGTTTATGACATTCGTTTGCACTATCAATAAAAACAAACTGTATGCACATTTATTTATATATTGTTTCTTTGCTTTGCTCTTGAAAAGTCAATAAAGAATACACTTACCCCTGCAAAAAGAATGCGGACAAAAAACAGGACAACCCTCCTTCCCCTTTGCAGAAGTAAGTCAACCACTGTCACCTCATCAACCAGCAATAGCCTGGCTTGCTGGCGTACAACAGTCATGGTGAAATGAATGATTATTTGCATACTTCATCTAACATATGTTCGATTTTGTCAGGAAAAGACCGATGGGCGTGACAGAAACCCCTTGAAAGCGCTATGATCACCGTTGCAGTTCCAAACAGTTGTAAGAGAGCTATTAAATAAATAACACTCCATCTAAGCATGGTTGACAAGCTGTATAAGTGCAGTAGAGACACAGTGAGATCTGTGAGAAAGCTGTTGACACCCCATATAAGGGCAGTAGAGAGACAGTGTCATCTAAGAGAATGCCATAAAGTCTCCATGCAAGTGCCACCTAAAACTGCAAGTGTTTGCATTGTGATCTCTTCACTCCGGTGGAGGTCCTGTGGCACTGTAGGAGACCTTACCATGCTTCTAAGGCTACCTTACAATGATCCCACTGCACTCTTATCAGAACGCCAAGCAATGGCAATTGTTTGGTGCATGCTCAAAGTGCCTGCCATCGCTTAGCGTTCCAGAAAATCCCAATGTCTCTACTGGCGATGCTACTGCACTGCTGTGGTGATGCTTGCAATCATACTGCAAGCATTCTGCATTTTTTTCTTGGATGCCATGGGATTGCTGCCTTAGTGTGACAGGGGTTTAAGATTTGACCAAGAGGCCTACTGTTTGACCCCTTGTGACCTATTGTCTGATCATATATTACAATCTGGACAAATAATTTGAGCAAGTTTCATATACATTGGACCAATCACCCCTCCTCCCCCAAGTGTGCACAAGGCAAAAGTCAACGAAGGATGACACATGTCTGACACAGCAAAATCACACAAAAGTTCACCCTGAGCACTTTATGTGAGCTGAAAAGTCCAGTGCTGGAGATAAAGAGTTAAGGCTGCAACAAAAACATTTTATACAAGAGTATGGGGTGGTAGACTAGAAGTTAACCCTTTACCACACAATCTTTGAAAACATTGAGGGAAAAGAAGAAAATGCTGGTAACCAGCATTTTCTCCTCTTTCCACAATGTTTTCTTCCCTACCAAAGATAGAAATCATTATCTGGGCTACATTTAATTTTGTCTTCTGCATAATTGCTTTCAGTTTGGATGTAAAATTTTGTCATTTGGTAAAGTGTTAAAGAACATTTGACCACATTTCTATGTTGTTACATAGTTCATAGTGAGCTAACATTATTGAATTCAGAGTACATGTACAGGTATAGCTTTGAGATAATACAAGTCCTACATATTCAATAAAAAGTTTCTGTTTTAAGACAGAACTGTTTCCTGCACCCTCTGATGAGCACCTTCAAAACGGCAGATTTGTATTTGGTTTAACCCATTACCACACAATCTCTACTTTTGACGACCCTGAGAAAGAAGCCTGTAGAAAACATTGTGGGAAAAGGAGAAAATGCTGGTAACCAGCATTTTCTCCTTTTCCCACAATGTTTTCTACTCTTCACAAAACAAATTTCAAATTTTCAGTCATTTTTATTTTGTCGTCTGCAAATGCTTTCGATTTGGACAAGCCTAAAATATTGTCGTTTGGTAATGAGTTAAACGTTAAAGGATCTTTTGTCAACCCTTTACCAACAATCCCTCGATTTCACGACCCTTGGAAAGAAGGCTTTGCAGTCAGTGCAGATCAAGAATAGACTGCAAATAACTGTGCAGTCTGGTCTTTGATCTACAATGTCGGCTTTGCTGCAACATTCTAGAAAATAACAAATTTAACATTGAAAATACTTGGGTATTTTTTCTAGACTGAAAGAATCTGTTAGGTTTATCAGGTGATCTAAGGATTTACCCTTTTTCCATACAATAACAGTCATACCCTCATGTTGAGGGCTATAGTAGACAACAAATGTAATTTGTTTCTATTGGGATGAAAATGCCGGTCATAAGCACTCTTACTTTTTCCCACACTGTTTCCAAAAGCCCTTTAACAAAGGAATATGACAACACACAATCATTCTGAAGGGATGAATAATGAAATAAAAAAGTTATGAAAGTATTTATACATATTGTATATGTAAATTGTTTAATTATAGGTCAGAAATGGTGAGCATGTAAAATCCATGTCAAACTAGGATCAAATAACAAAGCAGCTACTTTGGTAATGAAACATGTGCTCCACCCAGAAATAACTAAGTGTTCCTTGACTTCATCCTTAGCTAAATAAGCTTCAATTTCATAGTTCTGAGGCTGCAAAAGTGCAGTCACAGGACCCCTGTGAGAGTCTTTTTAACTATCTACCAGACTGCATGTACATAATCGAAGGCTTGACCAAACTGAAAGCATTTTGCTGATGACAAATTAAATATGACTTAATTAATTTGGCTTGTTTCTGAATAGCAAAGAACATTATGGTAAAAGGAGAAAATGTTAATAAACACTGTTTTCTCCTTTTCTTACCATGTTTTCAAAATCATTCTTCCTCAGTCATGAAAAGACTGGATTATCTGGTAAAGGGTTAAACAAATTTGCAGTAGAAAAGGCATTGTTGTAAAATAGGGGAAATCATGCCTTTAAATACATTATCACATTCAGGCAAAATAGGAAATTGTTTACCTCTTGTAATTAACCATCAGACTATCAACCCAGAAAGTGCCTTTCATGGCTTAAGTTACCCTAGCTGCTAGAGTATATCAAGATCATACTGCACAAAATAAGCAGACTAATCTTTGATCTACACTGTCCACTTTGATAAACACCTGGACAAAAACAGCCTTAAAATTGCACCCATTTGGGTCTTATTTCTAGACTGAAAATGCCTTTGGGGTTTATTCAATACTTTAATCGTTTACCACACAATCCCGACTTTTAACGACCCTGAGGAAGAAGCTTTTTGAAAACAATGTAACTGGTAACCAGCATTTTCTCCTTTTCCTACAATGTTTTCTGCCCTTTCAAAGCCAAATTCCATAATTTGAAGTATGCTTGATTTGTCATATGCAACTTCTTTCAATTTGAAACGGTCTAAAATTTTGTTGTCTGGTAAAGAGTTAAAGGTTAAATACTAGAAATCAGACACCACAGTTTGTAGAATTGCTCATTTATTAGTACTTCAGGGTTTTTTTAACAAGAACATTTTACCAGAATATTTCAATGAATTGTATCAAGATCAGACTGAATGCTCTGTGCAGTTTGACGTTGATCAGCATTGCATTTTTTTGCCCCACAAAGTCTTGACAGACTGTCATCCATTTACATTTTGATCTAGCACTCACAAGTAACTATTTTAGGAACAAAACTTGTAAAAGTTACTTGGACTTGAAGGTGGAAAGAATCCTAGCCTAACAAGTTGTCTATCAAATTAAAATAAGTTTTTATTTAGTTTGATCGAAATTTTCAATGGGCCATCATCGGACAATGTTATTAAGGTCTGGGACCCCTAAATCATTGGTAAACATCAACGTTTTCATAAAGGCTATTTGGCCAATCTCGGCAGTTTCCGTCTTTTAATACGAGATAGGGGCCAAAGATTCACTAACTCATCGGTAAATATCGAGTAACATCGACATTTTCATAAAGACTATTCGACCAATCTCAGCAGCTTCCGTCTTTTAATATGAGAGTTCGGGGCCGTAGACCTTAAAAATAGTAATGAAAATTTCAGCATTCCATGATATACAGGCTGTACAGCAATGTGTTATTTAGTAACAGTGTTCCATAATCGACCTATGAGAATTTCAGTATTCCATGATAGACCAATGGAGCTTCAATGATCTGTTGTTTGATATTCCCTACAAACTTTAAAGTCTATTAAAACAAAATCAATTCACAAATCTAAAACATTGCAAAAACCTAAATTATCCCTTTGTCTCTTTTTCTTTTTGTTAACTCTTTACCAAACGACTAAATTCTAGACTTGTCCAAATTGAAAGCACTTGCAGACGACAAAATAAATGGGACTCAAAAATTGAAATTTGTTTTGGGAAGGGTAGAAAACATTGTGGGAAAAGGAGAAAATGCTGGTTACCAGCATTTTCTCCTTTTCCCACAATGTTTTTAAAAGGCTTCTTTCTCATGGTCGTGAAAACCCAGGATTGTTTGGGAAAGGGTTAAAGCAAAACTGTGGATGTTTCAGTTCAGAAAATTTGAAAACAAAATTGCAATTCAAATATAAATGAAAAAAGGACAGGTTTTATTTTGGGGAATCAAAATGATTAATGATCCTAGTCAAAAATGGGGAAGCCATCTCAAGTGGTTGAGTATCTATATCACAATATTACAATGTAATTCAGCTAAATAGGGTTTAGGAGTCAAGTATCTGTCATTAATATGCCTATAGTTACAGAAATTGAAACTTCCCTTTGTTTGTTTTCAAGTCAGGATGACAACTGACTTTTCTTTTTTATTTCACATCCCAGGTTTTACACCCCTCTTGATTAGCCCTATACCAAACAGAAATGTGGTAGCCTCATCTGTATTCAAAGCACTTGCACACACCAAATTTTCGATATCAAAATAATGTGGATAAGGTTCAAATTATGTAATTGTCTGTGAAAGGGAAGAAAACAAGTTTCAAAAAGCAAAACATGCTAGTTACCAACAATTTCTGCTTTTTTCCAAAATGTTTTCAAAAGCCTTCTCCTAGGGTCATTAAGACTGGGGATTGTGTGGCAATGGATTAAGAATTAAGAATAAAGCACGCTTTCATCTATTTCATAGAGTTCCCCATCAAAGTCAGCATACAAACATTAATCTATGAGAGAATTACCATAACACTACATTCTGGCTCATACAAATTTTGAACTGAGTGTTTCAATTCTCTACTTTTCTTTGTTTACTGTAAACAGTGACCTTGCTCTTAGGCTAAACCATTTACCACAAGACAATATTTTAGAAAAATTTGCTAGAATTGGAAGCACTTGCAGACAACAAAAGAGATGTGACTAAGAAATTGTAATTTGTATCTAGAAGGGTAGAAAACACTAGGTCATTTGTTCACCTGAAAAGTTTCATAAAGGTACCTCAAATGTTGTCAGAGTTGCAAATTTCAGTTGTTTTCTTATTTCTAGAAATAGTGACCATGCATGGCTTAATCATTTCCAATATAATCAAATGTTCTAACCACCCTTTAAAAAAAGGGGCTTTTGAAAGTATTGAGGGAAAAGGAGAAAATGTTGGTAACTAGCATTTTCTCTTTTTCCACAACTTTTTCTATCCTTTTGAAGAAACTTTTATCCTTTGCTCACATTTAATTTGTCCCCTAAAAATGCTTTCATACTGGATAAGTCAAGAATTCTGTTGCTCAGTAAAGAGTTAAAAATTAGCAAAAACATAAAGGGAATTACCATCTGCACCATTATGATCTTTCTACCAGACACAGTTTGATGATGATGGCTAATTCCCATTTTTGATTTACCCTATCACAAGCTCAAGGCTTTGCGGGAGAGACAGACATATTGACAGATGTTAAACCTAATACTGGAGGGGACAAACAGGAAAATCTTTTAAAATATTAGTGTAATTCTTTACCACATGGCAAAATTTTAGACTTGTCCAAAACTGAAGTATTTTGCTGATACGGTTTTATTTTGGTTCAAATTATAGGATTTCTCTTTGAATAGGTTAAAAACACTGTGGGAAAGGGCATAAATGCTGGCTACTAGCTTTTTCTCTCTTTCCAACAGACTGTTATCAAAAGGCTCCTTCCTCAGGTTCATTAAATCTCTATATCTCTCCAAAAGATTAAAAGAATGGTGGCATTTTCAAAATGTCATTACTGATATGTTTCTTTCTCTGGCAAATCATTTTGCCTGCCTTCAAAAATTCTATAACTCTTACAATACCAAATAAGAAAAATTTTCATTTTCAGTCTGATAAAAACAAGTTTAGATTTCAATAAGGAATTTTTTTTTTTTGGCAGAGGATAATCTACTATATAGCAGACAGCAGTGTAGATCCCAAATCTGAAGTCTGATCTTGGTCTATACAGTCAACAAAAGCAGCTATTATTGTGAAAGGCATCCTAAGGGTAAACAGGGGTTATGAAGGTTTGGCAAGAGCATGGAATGAACAACATAATGCAAAACATAAGGCTTCTCCACAGAGACTGATAATTATGTGCTTCAGATATCCCCAGTGATCATGATCCCCACTGCTAGATCCAATCTAGGCTCATCAGTCAATACTAGCTGTGAAACAATTTAAACAGTTAATGCAATCTGTCAATGGTTACATATCACTCAGCTAAATCTGGCTACACCCAACTTTCCAACTGCTTCCCCACAGTACCTCTTTAACATTCTATCAATCCACTGCTCTAAGTGACCTTTTACCAAAGAGTCTTATGTTTTAAACAACCCTGAGGACATCTTTTTAGGAAAGGGAGAAAATAAAGATAACAATCATTTTCTCTTTTACCAACAATGTTTTCCATCCTTTCAAAGGCAAGTTCTATCATTTGAGCCACATTTCTTTTGTCATCTGCAAAAGCTTTTTGTAATTCTTGATAAGGGTAAAAGTTTATTGTCTGGTATAGAGTAAATAGTTCTGCTAGACTTAAAGGGAGCTATTCAGATTTTTATAATCTCACAAAACTTCAGAATTTAGGTACAGAGCAAATAGTTCTGCTAGACTTAAAGGGAGCTATTCAGATTTTTATAATCTGACAAAACTTCAGAATTTATTTATCACTGAATTAGTAAAGCAATAGCAGGCAAATTATCAGTAATGAAGAGAGACAAAAGAGCAAAAAAATTTCTTCAGTGGTATTTCATTATTGGGCTACATAGCTTCTTTTGGTATTTAAAGATTTCACTTCTGTGTCTTGCAAAGTCTTCTGGGAATGTCACATGATTCTTAACAAGTGTCAATTTTGAGGATTCGTACTCAAATCAGTACATCATATCTAATGTAACTAGAGGCCCTTGAGGGCCTGAAATCGCTCTACTGGCCTGGCAGTGATTTTGCTTTTTTGCTAGCATACATATGAATTCATGATGAAAAAAGACAAAAAACACAAAACTAGCAAAGTTCAAAGAAATGTGACTAATAATGTAGACTTTGTAGAGTAAACGATACTAAGTCATCAAATGGCAGCTTTTCCTGAACGGTTTACTAGATTTTCTTTACTTTTAATAGAGTTTAATCCCTTGATGAATCAAACAATCTTTGCAAGTTTCACAAGATTTGGATCAACACTGTGGACTTCATTGCCTAAACAAGAAATGGAAGTTTTCAACTTTGAATGGCTACTTTTCCCATACTGATTGTCATTTTATTTTCAAAATCAATAGGGTTCAAGCTGTTTATGATACAAAGCAACTGTGCAAGTTTCATGATAATCCAACCACAAATGCTGACTTCATCGCGTAAACAAGAAATGGAAATTTTTAAGTTTAAATGGCTACTTTTCTCAAACTGATTGTTGGATTTTTTTCAAAATCACTAGGGTTGAAGCTATTGATGAGATAAACAAACTGAAAGTTTCACAAAAATCTGATTACAAATTAATGCAGACTTTATCATGTAACAAGAAATGGAAATTTTCAACTTGAAATGGCTACTTTTCCCATACTATTTTTTAGATTTTTTTCAAACTCAATAGGGTTGAAGCTTTTGATAAGATAAACACACTGTGTAAGTTTCACAGAAATCTGACCACAAATGCAGACTTTATCGAGTAAACAAGAAATGGAAATTTTCAACTTGAAATGGCTACTTTTCCCATACTGTTTGTTGGATTTTTTTCAAAATCACTAGGGTTGAAGCTATTGATGAGATAGACAAACTGTGCAAGTTTCATGAAAATTTGACCACAAATGAAGACTTTATCGCGTAAACAAGAAATGGAAATTTTCAACTTGAAACGGCTACTTTTCCCATACTGTTTGTTGGATTTTTTTCAAAATCAATAGGGTTGAAGCTATTGATGAGATAAACAAACTGTGCAAGTTTCACGAAAATCTGACCACAAATGAAGACTTTATCGCGTAAACAAGAAAAAGACTAACAGAAGGACAGACGGACGTACGGACAGACAGATGGATGGACGGACGACAGAAACCACACCATGACATAAGCTCTGCTGGCTTTCAGCCAGTAGAGCTAAAAAAGAGTAATTGCTTGTACACTGACAGATTAAAACTAAAATAACTAAGCAATCAACATGAGTGTGATCTCTTCATAGAGAGCACAGTTGATAGTCATTTTGGCACAGAGGTGAAGGTGTAGGATTGGACAATTTTTGCTTGAAAAAAGAAAAAATATTTATTATGAAATTGCAAACCATTCAGTCCAGCATAGGTGTTTTATTTGAATATAGTTGGTAGGTATTGTGATACTCATTATACAAGTCATTCTAATTAGTTGAATACTTCTCATTTAGAAGGTTGACTTTCCCACAGTCACTTCACAATTGGAATTCTGTCTTTGTCTCTCAATTTTTCCAAGCTGAGTAATGAATAATTTGTTACCAATTATTCCAACATTCATTCTTTGTTTAACTCTTTATCAAATGACAACATTTTAGACTGGTCCGAATTGAAGGCATTTGTAGACGACAAATCAAACTTGGCCCAAAAATTAAAAAAATTTTCGGTAGGGTTGAAAACATTGTGGGAAAAGGAGAAAATGCTAGTTACCAACATTTTCTCCTTTTCCTACAATGTTTTCCAAAGCCTTCTTCATCAAGGTCGTTAAAACATGAATAGTGTTGTATGGGGTTATGGCAACAGGCTTTTCTTTGAAGAGGGCAAGACTGCTCTATTCAGATTCATAGCCTAATACTGGTGAACCGAAGAACACACACAAATGAGTAAGCTGTAGCCTAAACATAACAGAAAAAATGTCAAGTGTTGTAAAACACCATTCCAAAATAATATGATACACAGTAATGTAGGAAGTTTTATCTGCTTAAAGTGTGCCTTCATACGTAAGCTGCTACTGAGACAAAGACCCTAAAAGAGATTTTTAGCTTTTACGGTTCACGACAGACGGAGACGACCAGGGGTTATCTCAGCATATTTGTTAACAAAAAAATTAAGGCCAGACGAATTACTTTCTAATTTTACTTTCACGAACCATTGGAATTACTCAGAATAGGAGGAAGTACCAACAACGAGCATTTGTAGAACTTTGTTTTTACCAAAAGGTAAATTTATCAGTCAGAACAACAAAGCTTTTTGCAACAATGTATGCAAATGCATTTCAATAGGTTATTCTCTTGATATGCATATCGCAGCTGTTTCTATTTTTACATGTATTATATCCCTACTTGCACGGTACGACTTAAAGTTTAACACGGAATCGTAGTACAAACAAGTACATGTATTTATAAGGATAACATACAAGAAAGGTAAAAAAATGGACCGAGAAGTCACTAAAATTATGTTATCGGAAAGGACCCCTGTGCACCGTTGAAGACTAAACAGTGTAGTGTTGAACTGGCCAGGAACGCGGAAATACTGGGGACCTAGAAAATACGGGGAGGGGGGGGGAGCGCATTTCCTTCCGTTGCAAAGGTGGCAATTTTTCGTAATTAAATGACTATTTCAGATTTAACAGGATTCCTTTCAAGCGTTAAACTGGTCCTTTTCAGAACCTTTTACCATAATAGATCGAACTGAACGCGATCTCTATGCAAGCATAATACAGGGTGTTTCATAATATCTGCCACCATTACAAAGTTTTATATCTTTTTAGTTCATGAGGATAAAACAATGATATGTACACCCTTTGAAAGCTTATATATTAAAATTTTATTTGACTAATAAAGTACGGGAAAATGTCAACGTCATAACGTCATTTATGACGTCATTTCCTGTGGTCAGTTTTCCAAGATGGCGCCAACTAAGGATCACTGCAAAGAAATTGTTAAAATATATTATGAAACTAAATCACCTATTACAGTGATTAGAACTATGCAGAAAAGGTATCCAGATGTAGGTAAACTTGATAAAAACAGATACATAGAATTGTAAAGCGATTTGAAGTTATGGGCTCAATTGAAGATGGGAGACACAATAATCTGGGTCGCCCTAAGTCCGTGCGGAATGAACCAACAATTGAACAGGTTAAAGCGGTGATCACAGAAACACCAAGAAAATCTGTTAGAATGGTATTTGGAGATATTACTAACATTGCCAGCCATTCAAGTGTTTACAGAATGCTAAAATATGATTTAAAACTGACTCCATATAAAATTTCTATTATGCAACACCTCAAACCAACAGATATCAAAAGCAGATTGTCATTTGCAAGATGGCTTACGGAAAATGATGATATCGTGGGACAGATATGGTTCTTGGATGAAGCCCACTTTTATCTAAATGCACAAGTGAACAAGAAGAATTCCATATTTTGGGGAAATGAAAAGCCAGAATTTTATATTGAAAAACCTCTCCACTCTGAAAAGGTTACAGCGTGGGTGGCATTAAGTGCTGAGGGCATAATTGGCCCTTTCTTTTTTGAGGATGAGGATGGAACTGTGGAGACTGTAAATCAAGACCGCTATTTAAATATTCTTAAAAACAAATTTCTACCAACTTTGAGACGTAAGGGAATTGATATAAACACCACATGGTTCCAGCAGGATGGTGCAACTCCTCATACAGCTAGAAATGTGATTGACTGGATACAAAAGACTTTTGGTGATAACTTCATTTCATTGAAAACGGATATTGAGTGGCCACCACACTCCCCGGATTTAAGCCCACTTGATTTTTTCCTGTGGGGATACCTTAAAGACAGGGTCTATAAGCACTCCCAACAGACCACAGCTGAACTCAGAACTACAATCAAGAGAGAAATGAAGATCATAAACAGTGAGACATGTGCAAACGTAATCCGAAAGTTCCGGCACAGAGTCGACGTCGTTATTGGCCAGAATGGACGTCATTTAGAACACATTCTATAAAATTGACATTTTAAAGAATTTTGAAACTGCGTGTATTTTACAAGGGTAATACCTACATGTTATATATCAAATAAAACTTTATTCTATGTACAATAACATAGTTAAATGTAAAAACATAATTTCTTTTTTATGTTAAAGTTTTTGATGTTTAAAATGGTGGCAGACATTATGAAACACCCTGTAAATAGGCCCAAGTGATAAAAAGAACAATACCATTACATATAGCCTAAAAGTTGTGAAAGCACACTTTGCCTACCGGTCAGCGATTTCTTTGAGCATCCTTATCTCCTATGATGGGATTTTTTGACGAAACGGAATGTGCTGGCTTTTGGCCTATTTTTGGTACTGATAATAGATGAATAAATAGAAATTTGTGATTGATCAACAGTGTGGACATGTTTATTCTAAGGGCCCTGCCTATTTGCTGGCAAATTTACGCCGTCCATCTTTTTTAAAAGATATTTCATGTTATCAATCACAGAAGTCTATCTTGGAAAGCTTAGAGACTTCGATATCCTGGGGCTCTCCACACAATATTCTTTCGAAGCTACAGTCTGCTTTCCCACATAATCATCGTCGAAACAATGGTCAGCGGTGGGAGAGATAAATCCTATCGCAAAGACTATCATCAATCCTCGGAAAGACATTAGCTAAGCCAGGGATCGAACCAGCAACCTCCTGTTCTCAAAGTCTGTCCGCAACTGACTGGGCTACCGGGGGCTCGGTAGAACAGAAGTTTTAATGATAAATACTTACCGGCATTATTTCCGCCTTCCACGTGTTTTTGTACTCAAGGTGTAGCGATTGTAACACCATGTGCACGTGTTTTCCAAACGCCCATTTTATTTAAGATAGACGAATATCAATAATATCTTTTTGCATGGAGGGACATCTAGAAGTGATAGTTGATTTATCATTGTTTCTTAAATCAAAATTTGAAAAAAAAAAATCAACACAATAATCATAAAATTTGAACAGAAACTTCGACTTTTTTTCCCCATTAAATGCATCTGCATCGAAAGATCGATTGTATTACCGTTGTTTACCTCTGTTCGCGTCTGGCTGCTTGTCTACCTGTCAAAAACGTAATTTTTGCCTGCATTTTTTTAAAAAGTATTAGCAACAACACTCCTATTTGGTTAAGCTTTTTAATAGCCCTCTGCAGATGACCCATTAAAGGTCATCTGACAAGGCCAAGGTCAAATAGCAAGGTCACATTTTCGAAAATAGGCCGTCACCGGGCTATGTCATTTCACAATCTCACCTTTTTAGTTTTAGATCAAAATGGATTGAAAATCTGTACGAATGATCAGCTATGTTTTACCTGCTTTGGTACAACCTGTTTCCGATATGACTCATTACTCACCTGATTGATTCATATGTATGATCTTAGAACTAATTCTACCGCTGCCTAACCCTGTATTAAATTTAAGACAGCCTACTTACTGAGAATTATTGAGGACGCTTATAGTGGAAGAAATGCATTTTTTCTTTTCCCTATACTTGACGTATTTGTGTCAAGTGTGACAGCAGCAATTAGACTTCCCATATTTCACTAATGTTTGAAAAAAGTTTGTCGTTTGGCCAGAGAATTGTGATCGGATTGCCATGAGAGGTTCCTGGAAAAGAATTCATGATGCAGTGGGGCCCATCGATTAAATCTCACACAAAATTAAGCGTTCGATGAATGAACCACAGGAGCAGTTTTATTCGAGACATCGACATCACCATGCAGTCCATACTTACATTGTTGTTGAGGGTCATGGTACCATTTATAAGATTCATACGTTGTGGATTTCTAGGTCACCTAAATGATGTCCAGCAATATCGCATGTTACCTGAGATAGGTGCTGATTTATCATTTCCTGATTAGTGCGGTTTGCTTGCCGATAAGATTTATCCGAATCATCACCCAATTATGACGCCATACACAACTGCCCAAATTCGCCGTTTACAAACAAGTAAAAAGTTTGAGATGACCCCCGATTTTGGGGTTAGTTCGAACCGTCAACCGTGAACCGTAAAAGCTAAAAATCTCTAAAAAAAAGTTGAAGTACTTATTTGCATGCTTTTCTCTCAAGGAATAGCCATTCTTACACTTTTAATAATGAGGAATGCCAATGTAAGATTCTTGCAACTGTAGTATTACAATGAGAGGCAATAACTCACTTCAATAAAGCCATAATCTCTTACCCTTATTTCAAGAACCTTCAAAATATAAATCTCTAGCAAAAAAAGAACATTACAGATTGGTCAGTAAAGGAAATATCCATATACAACATTCAGATCATCAAATTAATTATGATCAATCTGAAGCAAAATATTGCTCTTGATTAACTCATCAGCAAACAACAATTTTTAGACTTGTCCATATTGAAAGAATCTGCAGACGACAAATTAAATATGACTTGCATGCTAGAATTTGTCAATGAAACGATTGAAAATATTAAGAGAAAAGGAGTCAAATGCTGGTTACCAGCATTTTCTCCTTTCCCAAAATGGTTTAAAAAGGCTTCATCCTAGGCATTATCAAAACCTGGGATGGTCTGGTAAAGCATGAAATGTGATTATCATGAAGAAAGACAACAAGGAAACCTACAGTACAGCCACACTCTGGCGAAGAGGGAAGGGGGCGTAAAGCATCCCTGTGATCTCTGTAATGCCTATAACCCAGCAAATCATAAGTCATAATGGATCCATAAAATCTATTTTTTCTAACAACCAGCTGAATCATAAGGTAGACTTTTGGTTTTACATCAATATGCAGAAAATTTACCAATACAAAAAAGTTTCTACCCAGGTAAGTCTGCATAAACTGCACAGGCTGACCTGGGTCGGTACTTTTTGCTAATGCATTAAAGTCCCTTTTCGCATAGCATGGCTCACTTATATAAAAAAGATCTTTGTCCATCTTTGTGCAGTGCCCTAGACCTTTGGCAATCCGATAATTTCAAAAGTAACCTTGAACTCTGACCTTGCATCCATTACGTATTGAAAGAACACATACCATATCATACAGTTAAATGATAACAGATAGGATAAAACCCTACAGCGTGATGTAAAAGTAATTAAATGTTGAAGGTACACAAACCAATATCAAAAATGAGCTTAACTTTGGGGACTTCCTGCTTTTGAGCTAGAAACTAGTGTGAGTAATCAGTTGAATAACTGATAATTTTCAAAAGATCATTTACTGGCAATGCCTGAAGAAACTTTAACCCCACTGGTAGAAAAGTGTTAAAAGTGCAGTTTATGTAAGACTAAAAGTGATGCATTACATCTGCATAGCTTTCGTCATAGCCTAAAATCTATTTCTGAAGCCTAGAATATTTCGGTCCCATCCCATAGAATTCCTGATACAAGTAATATGAACTAGAGGCGCTTGAGCGCCTGTATCGCTCCACAGGCCTGATATTTCTATAATGGCGAAAGGAAGTTTTTAACAATTATCATTCAATCCTGCATTTTAGCTCACTGAAGAAACAATTTGGTAGACAACCACCATAGGAACTTACCTGCAAAACAACAATGAAATCCAATGAATAGTTTTAGAGAAGAAATTTTTCAAAGATTTTACTTTATACCATAAAAGGAAAATGAGTCTCCCATAAAAGCCATGTTTTTTGACAGATCTTTTTTTTTTTTAAGGAATTCTGTAAACCTGTATCTAAGGAACATTCCTGCAAAATAATAATGCTATCCAAATAGCGGTTTGGGAGGAGAAGAATTTTAAAGGTTTTTTATTTTGGTTGCCATGGCAACCAGAATTCTTCATGGAACACAATTATTTGAAAGAATTTGAAAGAGGACCACCAAAGGAACATTCCTGTGAAATTTGGTAAAAATCCAGTCAATAGTTTCTGAGGAGAAGTTTTTTAAAGAAAAAGTTTACGGACGCACGCACGAACGAACGGACGGACGCACAGACGCACGACGGACACAACGCCATGACAATAGCTCGCTGGCCTTCGGCCAGTGGAGCTAAAAATAGCTTGCAGGGGACAATTAACCCTTTACCAAACAATCCTGAATTTTAACAACACGGAAGAAGACAGCTTCTAAAATCAGTGTGGGAAAAGGACAAAATTGGGAAGAATACTTTGAAAACATGGCAGGAAAAGGTGAAAATGCCTGTATTTTCACATGTTCACATTCTTTCAAGGTTAAATGCCACCATTTGAGCAACATTAAATTTGCAAATCCCTTCAAAATTGGGCCAGTCTAAAATTTTGTCTTGTGGTAGAGTACACCTTGAACAATACTTCTCTGAAAAATTAGGTTGTTTGAGCAACAAAATGTTAAAAAAGACTGGACAGTTTATCTTTATCAAACTACAAAATTTTTGACAGGTCCAAATTGAAAGCATTTGCAGACGACATTAAAGGTGGCCAGAATGATGAAGTTTGTTCTTCTTAGGGTACAGAACATTGTGGGGAAAGGACACAATGCTGGTTACCACCATTATCCCCTTTTCCTACATTGTTTTTTAAAGCTTTCTTTATCAGGGTCAGAAAAATTGGGGGGGAAAAAAGAGTGGTAAAAGGTTAACAGGTACAAGAATGGTTTTTCTCCCAACACTTTAATTCTTAATCACACAGCACAATGGCAGATGACCTATCAAAGGCGGCTCAAACAGTGGAATTTGTCTTTAATTCCTTACCAAATGCCAAAATTCACTAGTGGTCCAAATTGAAAGCATTTGCAGAAGACATATCAAATGTGGCTCAAAAACTAAATTTTGACTTAGGAAGGGTAGAAAACATTGTGGGAAAAGAAAAAATGCTGGTTACCAGCACTTTTTCCTATTCATACAGTTTTCTCAAAAGGCTTTTTTACCACAGTGTCCTTACAACATTGGACTGTGGTGAAGGGTTAACAGGCCACAAAATTTTAAGATTTGTCCTTTTTGAAAACATTTGCAGGTGGCAAACATTTTTCTGCTCAAAAGATAGTATCTGTCTTTGAAAGGGTTGAAAACCTTGAAGGAAAAGGAGAAAATGTGGGTCATTACTATATAACCTTCTACCAAATTATTTTCAATGTTAAAGGATTCAGTATACTTAACAAAATGAAACAAGAGGGCCATGATGGCCCTGGATCGCTCACCTGAGTCAATAGGCTAAATTTCACTCCACGTGCAAAATTCCATTTCTGACCAACTGTCAGGTCAATTGAGCTTAAAATGTGGCATCTAGAGCATCCACAAGAAATTTCCGTAAGTTGACCTAGTGACCTACTTTATCACCATATGTGACCAAATTTAGAACTCATCAAAATGTTTATCAAGACAAACATTCTGACCAATTTTCAAGTCAATTGAGCAAAAAATGTGGCCTCTAGAGTGCCCTACAGGTATTTCTTTAATTTGACCTAGTGACCTAGTTTATGATACCAGGTGACCCAATTTCAAACTCATCCAATATTTCATAAAGACAAACATTCTGACCAATTTTCAAGTCAATTGAGCAACAAATGTGGCCTCTAGAGTGCCCTAAAGGTATTTCTTTAATTTGACCTAGTGACCTAGATTATGACCCCAGGTGACCCAATTTTCAACTCATCTTAGATTTTATCAAGAGAAACATTTTACGCAATTTTCAAATCAATTGAGCAAGAAATGTGGCCTCTAGAGTGCCCTAAAGGTATTTCTTTAATTTGACCTAGTGACCTAGTTTATGAGCCCAGTTGACCAAAATTCAGATTCCTGTGAGACTTAATCAAGACAAACATTCTGACCAATTTTCAAGTCAATTGAGCAAAAAATGTGGCCTCTAGAGTGCCCTAAAGGTATTTCTTTAATTTGACCTAGTGACCTAGTTTATGATCCCAGGTGACCCAAATCCAACCTCATCCGAGATTTCATCAAGACAAACATTCTGACCAATTTTCAAGTCAATTGGGCAGGAAATGTGGCCTCTAGAGTGCCCTAAAGGTATTTCTTTAATTTGACCTAGTGACCTAGTTTATGATCCCAGGTGACCCAAATCCACACTCATCCGAGATTTCATCAAGACAAACTTTCTGACCAATTTTCAGGTCATTTGAGCAATAAATGTAGCCTCTATAGTGCCCACAAGGTATTTCTTTAATTTGGCCTAGTGACATAGTTTATGATCCCAGGTCACCCAATTTTGAACTCACTGAACATGTTGTGCTCAGGTGGGCTAACAAACTTAGAACAGGTTCACTACATACCAAATATCAAAGCTCCGAGCCTTCAAGTTTCACAGAAGAAGAATTTTAAAGTTTTCCCTTTTTTGTTCTTATGTTCAAAATTGTGACCCCAGGGGCAGGGCCACTTTTGACCCCAGGGGCATCATATGAACAAACTTGGTAGAGGTCAACTGGGAGATGCTACATACCAAATATCAAAGCTCTACACCTTCCAGTTTTAGAGAAGAAGAATTTTAAAATTTTCCTTCTTTGTTCCTTTGTTCTAACTTGTGACCCCAGGGCGGAGCCAGTTTTGACCCCAGGGGCAGCGTATGAACAAACTTGGTAGAGGTCCACTAGGAGATGCTACATACCAAATATCAAAGCTCTATGCCTACCAGTTTCAGAGAAGAAGAATTTTAAAATTTTCTTTCTTTGTTCCTATATTTAAACTTGTGACCCCCGGGGCGGGGCCAGTTTTGACCCCAGGGGCATCATATTAACAAACTTTGTAGAGGCCTACTAGGAGATGCTACATACCAAATATCAAAGCTCTGGGCCTTCCATTTTCAAAGAAGAAGAATTTTAAGGTTTTTCTTTTTTGTTCCTATGTTCGAACTTGTGACCCCTGGGGAAAGGGCCAGTTTTGACCCCAGGGGCATCATATGAACAAACTTGGTAGAGGTCCACTAGCAGATGTTACATACCAAATATCGAAGCTCTATGCCTTCCAGTTTCAGAGAAGAAGAATTTTAAAGTTTTCCTTCTTTGTTCCTATGTTCGAACTTGTGACCCCCCCGGGGCGGGGCCAGTTTTGACCCCAGGGGCATCATATGAACCAACTTGGTAGAGGTCCACTAGGAGATGCTACATACCATATATCAAAGCTCTACGCCTTCTAGTTTCAGAGGAGAAGATTTTCAAAGATTTTCTATTTTTTTTCCTTTTGGTTGCCATGGCAACCAGAGTTATGGGTGGAATTCAATCTCTTGAACAACTTTGGTAGAGCTTCACCCAAGGAACATCCCAGCCAAGTTTCATCAAGATTGGCCCAGTGGTTTAGGAGGAGGAGATGTTTAAAGAAATTGTGGACGACGGACGACGCACGTCGCACGACGCATGACGGACGACGGACATTGGGCGATCACAAAAGCTCACCTTGAGCACTTTGTGCTCAGGTGAGCTAAAAATTAAACAAGAGGTCCATTGGCACTAAAGCACTCACCTGAGTAGTCATCTAGGATTGACAAAACTGAAGAGATCCTAGTTGTAATGATGTAAAACACACCAGTGTCAGTGACCTACTTTTGGACCAACTTTATCTATTTTTGAACTTATGAGAGATATCATCAAGACAAACATTCTGAAGGAGTTTCATGAGTATCAGGATGAAAATGTGGCCTACATCTTAGAGTGCACACAAGGTTGTATTAAGATTTTGCCCAGTTAATTACTTTTTGACCTGACGTGTCCCAATTTTAAACTTGACACAGATATTATCAAGATAAATATTTTAACCAAGTTTCTTGAGTGTCAGACTGAAAATTATGCCTCTAGAGTGCACACAGCTTTTTCTGACATTTGGCCCAGTGACCTACTTTATGACTGGACATGACCTAATTTCAAACTTGTGTGAGATGTAATCAAGAAAAACATTCTGACAATGTTTCATAACCATCAGGCTGAAAATATGACCTATAGAGTGCACACAAGGTTTTTCTAAGGTTTGGCCCAATCACCTATTTTTTTTTACCAGACACGACCCAATTTGGTACTTGTCTGGGATATTATCAAGACAAACATTCTGACAGAGTTTCATAAGCGTTCGGCAGAAAATGTGGCCTCTAGAATGTAAACAAGGTTTTTCTAAGATTTGACCCAGTGACCTACTTTTTGACCTGACATGATCCCATTTCAAAATTCTGCAGGATATTTTCAAGAAAAACATTCTGATCAAGTTTTTTGAGTATTGGGCTTGAAATGTGGCTTATAGAGTGCACATAAGGTTTTCCGAAATATTTGGCCTACCTCTTGACCCAAGATGATCCATTTTCAAAGTTGTCCGAGAGTTTATCAAGACAATCATTCGGACAAAGTTGCATGAGTATCGCACTGAGTGGCCTCTAGAGTGCTCACAAGGTAATTGTTGACGCCCTGATGACACATGACGGATGACGTACAGCGTACAACGGACACAGCACAATCACAAAAGCTCAGATTAAGCACTTTGTGCTCACGTGAGCTAAAAATCAATTGAACAGTAAGTTCTTCAAAAACTCTAGTGAAGACTTTATCCATATCTAAATAATTACAAACCTCTCATTGACCATTTAATATAGTCCATCATTGGATGGACTTTGTCCTGTAACAGATAAGGCAAGAGTGTCTTACATTTCATGGCTACTTGCAAGGGTGACCTGCTACATTACTCTATCAGCTTCAGAGTAGCAGAACATCAACCTTGGCTTGCTAAGATACTTATATTTTATGGCAGTTTCTTTATGGCACCCTGCATCCGTATTTTTCAGCACAAACAAAATATTTTGCTCTTATTTCAAATGCCTTTCACGACTATAGTTGCCTCTGTGGCCAATGTAGATCAAGATGAGGCTGCATTTTGTGCAGCTTGATCTTGATCTACACTGGCCACAGAGGCAACTATAGTCGTGAATGGCACTTTGTGGGTTAATTTGTCGTCTGCAAATGCTTTCAAATTGGACCAGTCTAAAAGTTAGTCTTTTAGTAGAGTTAAGCTAAAATGAGCAACAAGATCATATCAATACTGCTGATAGCCTTACAGGGGAACCAGACAGTATCCAGACAAACAATCTTTCTTCATTTTGATAACACAGTCTTTTACACATAAACTTTTACTTCAAACTGTTTATTTCTTACATTCTACAGATTTTAGATAACAAACAACAGCATAAGATAAGTACCTGGATTTACAAAACTCTTTTAGCTGATAGCCGTATCTAATAAACATCAATTTTTCTGTGAATCAGGCTTTATTCCTCAGCCCTTTACCACACAATCTCGACTTTTAATGACCTTGAGAAAGAAAACTTTTGAAAACATTCTCAGAATCTGGGAAAATGCTGGTAACAACCATTTTCTCCTTTTCCCACAATGTGTTCTGCCTTTTGTATGATAACTCCTGATATCTGAACCACATTTTATTTGTCTTCTGAAAGGCTTTCAATTGGACACATCTAAGATTTAGTCATTTGGTAAAGGGATCACCAGTAAATAACCAAACTATCTAAGCTTTAACAATCCTGAGAAAGATGGCTTCTCAAAACCAAGTGGGAAAGGAAGAAAATGCTAGTGAACAGCATTTTCTTCTCTTCCCACAATGTTTTCCATACTTTTAAAAGCAAATCCCACTGTTTGAATAAGATTGAACTTGTCATCTGCAAGTGTATTCAATTTGAACATGTGTACAATATTGGCTTCTGGTAAAGAGTTTACATCTATAGGTAGGATACACATCTTTTCCAAACAATATTGCTCATAGTCAGATTGTGCAGAGCATGAAGGTCTGAAGGTGAATCTACTCTGTCTGCCACTTACTTCTAAACAATGACCAAAATTGTCTTCCTCTACAATGAAACTCTAATTATGACAAAGCTTACTAAAGTCAAATTCATTTGTTTACTGGCAAAAGAATTTGGTTTCTTCTATCTTTGCCATCTTTCACTCTTTACCAGCAGACAAACTTTAGAATCATTGAAATTGAAACATGCAGATGACAAACTGAATGTTGCTCAAGTGATGAGATCTGCTGGTTACTAGTGTTTTCCACTTTTCCCGTAATGTTTTCCAAACCGTCTACCTCAGGGTTATGAAAACTACAGATTGATGGTAAAGGGTTACCTCTGTGTGTTGAGAGCTACTGTACCAACAGAGCTACATGACAACCAATGCCCACATAACACACCTTGGTATGTTTTAAGTATTTTTAGATAGAATGCAACCAAACTGACTTGTGACTAAGTGATGCTGTGTAAAAACAAAGTTATCAAAATAATTTATCTTAGAATACAGAGAGG
Organism: Hippopus hippopus; assembly: GCA_946811185.2. NCBI lineage: Eukaryota > Metazoa > Mollusca > Bivalvia > Cardiida > Cardiidae > Hippopus > Hippopus hippopus. Next base: position 38,974,906 of record OX328096.1, read on the forward strand.
AAAGTAATTTGTACTATCTGACATTAAATTAAGTTAAATCCCTCCGCATAAAAAAATCGTCAGTTTGAACCCAATTTTTATTGAATTGATTAATTTATTATCTGCCTTAACAGTGACATATTCAAAGTTACCTCTAAATCTGAATTCTACTAGATTTTTTATCAACCTCTAGAGTGTCTAATGCTTGGTGCTGCAGGGTTCGACATTAACTTTTTTTCTTTGGGATCCAGCAGGAATCCCTAACTTTATTATCTGGGTGCCCTTCTGATTACCAGGGATCCCTCTGAAGTTACAAAAAAGTAAGTTTTCATTGATCGACTTGTTTTTATTATTTCATTTGATTTCATTTGATTTTTATTGACTACATCAGATTTATCAGCATTTTGTATGCTTTGTTTTGTAGCATGGCTACATCATGAACCAACAGGCCATCACCCTGTTCCTCTGCATCAATAATTTATTGTACATGTACTTTTGAAAAATTTGGGTGCAGATTACGCAAATACTGCGACTATGACCCAGTCAATTATGGACATTTTTGTGTGATACAATCAAAACTGAATAAATACAGATTGGCTATCTGCAGAGTATGTATGTATGTGAAAAGAAAATAGATTTAGGCCTATGTCACAAGAAATTCAGTACTGACAACTGTATAAGTACAGTGTAGTGCATGGCAACCTTTCTTACAAAGTGCTAAAAACATCTGCCAAGCATGTAAGACACATATTTTAGGGATCTGAAAAACAGAAATATGGGTATGGGTGTCCCCAGAATGTCACCCTAAATAGAAAAACAAATGGGGTTAAAATGGTCAGGGGTGCAGCTGTAAAAAGTGGTAGAAATACATTATATCATTTATATTATGCTTTTTAATAGTATGCACATAGTTTTTTAAGTTACTGTAATAATCCAATGACTAAGGGGCCTGATGATTCAAAATTCGTCAAAAAGTAATCATTTGAAATCATCCTTCCAATTTTACTGATATAGGCCCTGACACTTTGTTTCATATGCGCTTTGCGTTTCTAGACACTCCTCAGGCATATTCTTTCTTTTATCAGCGGGCCAAAAAAAATCGGCGCCGCGAAAGCTTAAGACATTATTGGCCAAAACCGTAACCACTGGACACTTGACAAAGCAATTTGATTTCAAAGAGCGTCTCAGTGACTAAGTACATTACAAGACGTTGCCATCTTGATACAAGCGACATTTACTTTTAGACTGGTTTTTCCGAATATTTTTTAAGGACACTGCATGTAAAGGAGGTTTCTCCTTAAGCTTAAATTTATTATAATTCATCTTAAAAATTCAAGGACCCCAACGGAATCCCAATCCTCAAACATGTAGCATCCCTCCAAATAATTTGGGATCCTCGGGAACCCGGGACACCGATAGTGTCGAACCCTGCTCTGTTTAGATCAAGAATAAACTGTGAAAAAAAAGAAAGCAGTCTGACTTTTAAACTAGCAATTATTAGATCTATTCTATTGCCATCTAGAGTGACCCAGATTCAGATGTAAAACAAAACGCCCCACAGTTGCCAAATATTGCCCCACAGACACTAAAATTTTCTGTTCGAAATCAAAATTCTGTTAAATATGACACTGATGACATGAACTACAAAATCTCTACCACTCCAAATTGAAAGACGTCTACTAACAAGGTCATAGACTGCACAACATGTCATAGATCTATAAGGTACAAGATGTTTCCTTACATGTAAACTACATGCAAGTAAGTGACTTATGCAAATCAGGCTTATTATTTCTTGTCCAAAGACAACCTTTTTCATCTTTGTGATTTTCATGGGTGTAGTAGGTCTCGTCTAGTAATGATTTCGTCCAAAGTGAAAAAGCATGGACAGAGGACAGTTCATCTAGGAGTGAACTCTAGAAATTATTCAAATGCCAAATCATCCAAATGATATGTTCTTTATTTACTTCTTTTCAATTAAAGATCAACAAACAAACATACATTTTTTAATGGTATTTCCTATTGTGACAAGGGGATGGCTATGAGCAGCTGGGAAAAGCCACCAGATCAAACTGGGAGGGGTTTAAAAACAGATTGGACCAGGATGAACTGGATCAAACTCAATTGGATCAACGCTGGATTGGACTTAATAACCTGACTGGATCATTTTTCTTCATTCTTACAGACCAACCAAGTTTTGTCTTTACCAAAGCTGCTTATTCCATACTTGCTAGTCTATCGGTACTTTACATGCTTTGATTCATCCATAACATCTGCTATTTTGCAAGATATTTAGATAAAAAACAGCCTTGAAACTGCAATATCTGGAAATGACAATTTCTTTTACACTAAGGGTAAAACTTGATAACTTATTTCAAAAGTTGGGTTGTTCAAAATTCATATATACATGTAAGGTAATGACTCATTTTTACCTGATGACCAGTCTGCTTTAAACCCACTTTTCTGTACAGAATGGTCAGTAGTGAAAGTGACCAGCAAGATATTAGTGGTGGAGATGATAACAGGTGGAATGTTTGAGCCTGAGAAATTTCCCAACAGTTTGTCTTGTTGTGTTACCCCGTCATACACACTGACCACATCATACAATGGTTCTGTGTCCAACAGTGAAAACTGAAAAGAAAAAAAAGTAAAAAAGAAATTGATGCTGTTAATTTTACAAAGGTAATTTTCAACCCTTAAAGTACAAAATTTACATATTAACATTCTTTTGAAAAGTTAAATGGAGAAAATGCTGTGATTTACTGGTTCTTTAGTCAAAATAATACACAAATTGACTAAATGTGCATATCCAATATCAGACTGAACAATCTGTATATTCTTGGTCCCTGTTCATCAAAATTAAGTAAAATTCAAAGTCTAATTCTAGATTCAGAAAATAACACAACTTCTGATTGGCTAACCCATTTGGTTTAGCCCATCAGAAGTTGTGTTACTTTCAAATTTAGAAAATTCTTCAGAATAAGACTAAGAATGTTCTTGAGAATAGTAACTGTTGGTGAATACAGACCCCAAATACTTCATCTATACTGTTTCTGTTGGAATGTAAAAAAAAAGGTGGAGTGCAGAGCAAGGATCAGACTACACTGCACAGATTGCATAAAAAGTTTTCTAACATTCAAGGGGTTAATGCTTAGGCTGCCATGTATGACTCATCATGCTTTACCAGACATTATAGATCAAAAATCAGACTGCACAGAACATAATTATTACAGTCTGTTCTGAATCTACTCTGTACAAGAATGTGACATTTTTTACTTTCCCTGTGAGGTTTTCAAAAGCCTTCAACCTCAGAGTTTGTGTTGCAAAGTGCCACCTGTTGAAGCCAAAGGAATACCACATGACAAATAAAAAGATAACCCCAAGATCCCTTTCAAAGAAAAAATATAATGTGTGATCTACATTTAAATGAGAAATATCATTTTATTTTTATCAAATCAGAGAGGTTTAACCTTTATCCTGCTAAAAACCTAAATTTTAATTTTCAATTCCATAGAAAAAACCCAATTATTGCTATTTCAAATTTATGTTTTGGGGAATAATATCTCCTTATCAGACAGTGGAGATCAAAGATCAGACTGCACAGAATGTGCAGTCTGATCTTTATCTACACTGTCCGCAAAAGGTCAGCCAGTTGCGCTTAGCAGCCTAAAGGTTAATTGACAGCAGTATGGTATGTTTTATACATTCATCAATTGTTTATCATTCTGGTCCATTACTGCATCATGATTTGTTTGTTGCAAACGTCATATCAAAATTCATGTGGCTTAGATAATTGGATTTGTCTTTGAAAGAGTAGAAAATATTCTGGGAAAATGAGAAAATGCATGCCACTGACATTTTCTTTTTTTCCTTTATCATTTTTACAGGCCTACCACCTCAGCATCCTTCAAACACAGGATTGTTGGTTAAAGGCTTGATATATATATATTTTTTTTCACCTCTCCCTAGAGTACAAGTCACTGCAAGTATGAAGAACATACTACATTTTTTTATGTTTTAACCATCCTGGGAAAGAAGCCTTTTTCTCCTTTCCAACAATGTTTTCAACTCTATCTAAAACAAATGACATCATTTGAGCCACACTGTCATCTACATAATTATGCTTTCAACTTGGACAAGTCCAAATTTAAAACTCTCATACTTTGTAAGCTTTCCATGACTTTGACTTTTATTTGTATGGTGTTAAACACCATTTTCAACATTATTTCAGTTATATCACTGCTGCCAGTGCATCTATCCATGGTTTTCAAGAGTTTCTTTTACCAGTCCTTTTCACAACATTCTTTCCAAGCCACTGGTTACTTGTACTTTACAACATCATCATTGATAGCACAATGATCAGCAACGAGACAGGAATGAATCCTGATGCAATGATAACTATCAATCCTTGAAAAGAAATTAGCTGAGCTAGGAATTCGAAAAGCCCCCCCCCCCTTTCCCCCCTGGGTTTTAAGTCCTGTATGTTACCTACTAGGCTACCAGACTTGGAAAACTTTAAGTCTGGATTCAAATCATGTTATTTTGACAGTTTGCAATACATGTAACCCTAATCATACACTCATATTTAAGGACAAATATTATAATCATACCTGTTTTTGTTAACAAAAAAAAAAAATCTGTTAGAATCAGTATAATAGTCGCTCATAAAATCTTTCCAACTGCACCCTTATCATAGGAATTTGTCCTCCATACAGGACCCGATAAGAAATTTAAGGGAGAAATATGTCTCTTATCTAACTGAACATGCATGTCTGAAATATCTGATGTTGACTTGGTAAAGCAAGTATGCCTAAACATTAAAAATGTAGCAATGAAGTAACACACCCATGCAAACTGACTGTTACAAATCAAAACATCTTTCATCCTTTTCCTTACAAAAACACCATTTTAGTAAACCATCAAATGAAACTGAATAACTTGAATGATAAGGAAAACATTAGGGCTTCAATTAACTAAGACCTTGCGAAAAAGTGCATTAAACTCTGCATCAACATTTAATGAACAACATCACTTGGGCTATTAAGCTTCTATACCTAAAGTTGTGAAAATAATAGTACATGTAAGTTAATCTTTTTTGTTTATTCAAGCCCTAATGTTTTCCTTTTCATTCAAGTTATTCAGTTTCATTTGATATGATTATGTTATCTCCAGCTGTATAATATTTGTCTCCTGACTAAAAAAATAAACAGTTGCACCTTTTTCCACATTGTCTTCGATAACGCTCAGATTTTTCTTCCTCAATTCCCATTTGTATCATTTTTACAACATATGAATAGATTTAAAATTAACCTGGATGGAAATGGATAAATTCCTGTTTTTTGACCTTGGAGAATGTAATTTAAAAAGGACATACCAACCACTAGTGCACTGGAAATAATCTAAGCCTATTGTTGAGATATCAAATGAAGTCTCTGATTCAGTTATTATCACTGATTCTTTCCCATTATGACTTGTTAATTATCAGTTGATATAAATTAGTGTAATGGAATTAGAGCACTTTGTAAGATTTCTTTTTCATAGAAGTGCACCAATTACCTATTATATCACATTTAAAATTCAATATGCAATTTTGCAAGTACAATGACGAAAGAAGACATGCTGAAGCTGATGATTTATCACAATCCATCAATAAAGAAAATGAATCAGTTCCATAAATCACTAATTCTTTTTCATTTTTCTCATTCCCACCTAAATTGCCACAGACTGTCATATGCTATTGCAGTCAAAGTACAAAAAGACTAACAATTTTAATATGTAGAAATGCAAAGCAATAGCAGAAGACAAATGTGGTTCACAAGTTTGGACTTGTCTTTGAAAGGGTGGCAAACATTGTGGTAGAAGGAGAAAATGCTGTTTACCAGTATTTTCTCCTTTTTCTACAATGTTTTCAAAAGCTGTCTTCCTCCAGGTTGCTAGGAGGTGGGACTGTGTGGTAAAGGCTCATCTCTTCACAAAACAACAAAATTTTGGACATCGCTACACTGAAGGCAACTGCTGAAGACAAGTTATATTTTCCTCAAATGAGGAATTTGTATCTGAATGGGTAGAACACATCATGGGAAAAGGAGAAGATCCTAGTTTCCAGCATTTCGTTTTTTTTCCATGTCTTCAAACTGATTATGTTTCAGGGTTGTTGATACCTGAGAATGTTTTATAAAGGGATAAGTTAATTAACCCTTTCCCAAACAATCCCTGGTTTTCACAACCCTGAGAAAGAAGCCTTCTGAAAACATTGTGGGAAAAGGAGAAAATGCTGGTAACCAGCATTTTATCCTTTTCCCACAATGTTTTCTTCCCTTCCCAAAACAAATTTTAATCTTTTAGTCACACTAATTTTGTCGTCTGCAAATGCTTCCAATTTGGACTAGTCTAAAATTTTGTCGTTTGGTAAAGAGTTAAAATGCAACAAATGTTGTAAACTAATCTTAACGTTCTTAACCCTTGACCCTATCTTCATCTGTGATAAAGGAGCAGCAATTTTTTGCACTTCCAGGAGATATTTTTAGATCTTACACGCCTACCTACACATACGAGGGTTGTTCGGAAAATTCGTAGAATTTTGTTATAAATCACACAATATTCTCAGTATTACAAAGAATTTTATACCTACTTAAACTTCAACATCTCTTCTATAAATTCTATGAAAACCAAAACGATGCTCTACATCACACGAAAATAATGTCTATTTAAAATGAGTATGTTAGAGGTACCCGGAGCACGCCAAAGTCAATATGACGTCGCGTAATCATCAAGCGTCGTTTACATCAAGCGATCGTCGCACTTTCTCAACATAGTCACCAGCAATATCTATGCATTTCTTATGTCTGGTCATCCATTTGTTGTAAGTTTCAATGTACCAGTCCTCAGTTAGTGACGATACAACAATTTGAGTCTGTTTTGTAAGTTCCTCTGCTGAATCGAATCGCTTTCCACGCAAACTCGCCTTCAACTCGGGAAAACCCCGGAAATCCATAGAAGACATAGCTTTGGTCTCTGGATCAAAGTGGTGTAACCAGGTCTCATCCGTCGTGATGATCCGATCAAGAAAATCCTCACGTTCAGATTCGTAGCGGTGAAGAAACTTCTGTGAACAGTGTACGCAGCGCTCCTTTTCATTTTCTTTGAGTAATCGTGGTACCCACCGAGCACTCACTTTCGACATGCCAAGTTCCTCAGTTAGTACATGGTATAATCAGTTAGATATACCATGTACTGTTGAGCACAAAACACCGAGTTCATTAGCAATAGTTCTGACGGTGGTTCTTCTGTCGGTCTGAACCATATCCTTTACCAACTTCTTAATCGAACAAGTTACGACTGCCGGTCGACCGCTCCTGGAATCGTCATTAATAGATTCTCTTCCGCTCCTAAAACGCGAATGCCATTTGTAGACAAAAGCTGGACTGCATTTATCATATGCTCCTGTTGATTTTATCATTCGCAGTGTTTCTGTTGGCGATTTATTAGGTGCAACACAGAATTTCACCACACTCCGCAACTCAGCGCCACAGTTCGACGTCATGATTTTTCCGTAACAACTTCCGCAGATAGATTACGAAAACACTATAATTTTGTTTCGGAACAACGAATTGTTTTGAAATTTTCAGGAAATGACGTAACGTTGTTGAATTATCGCTTGACGTTTCCGCGCTTTTTTGACGTTGTGCAAACATACGGAAATTAAGCTTATTTCTTCAACGACATAATCCAAAAATAGGTATTTTACGGACTGCTCCGGGTACCCATGATGACGTTGCTACGACAACCCATATATCTGGTTTCTGTATTCAATTTTCTATTATTTGTTTAAAAATTGCTTAAGGATAAGTCAAGGTTCATGCATATCAAATTTCATGTATATTTGATGAACAATTCTAGAGATATAACAAAATTCTACGAACTTTCCGAACAACCCTCGTACATTCATACATTTTGTCCCGTGTAATAAAACAATCACCTGCAGTCTAACTTTATAACCAATTTTGGCTCTTATTTTCCAGTGACAGTTCAACCAAGGTTGGTAGACCCCATCTCCACTTTTTGGGTATTGGAATTCTGAGTCTTCTAAAAGTCCTCCACAGTTTACTGCAATTATAAGAGAAACCATTATGTTTTCTACTGCTTCAAAGACAGAAATCGTCTTTGGAGCTGCACTTGATTTGTTGTCTGCACATGCTTTCAATTTGTTTTATTGTAAAGTTTTGTTGTTGCTAGTGAGTTAAAATTATCCATTTTCTAAATTTAATTGACGAGTAATTTTTTCTTCGATTGTCACTCATGATTATTCCAGTTTCAGAGACTCTAAAGATTCCATATGTAATACATGTTTCACAACCTTGAAAAAAAAATGACATCTGACAACATGTGGGGAAAAGAAAAAATGCTGGTGACACCATTTTTTTTTTTTCACATCCTTTGCTTACTCTAAGAAGAAAAAAAAACTTTACTTTGAGATGCACCTAATTTTTTGTCTGTACATGCTTTAACTCTTTCCAGTTAACAAAATTTTAGACGGGTCCAAATTGGAATCATTTTCAGATGAAAAATTTAATGTAATTCAAAAAATGAAATTTATCTTTCATAGGGAAGAAAAGATTGTGGGAAAAGGAGAAAATGCTGGTAACCAGCATTTTCTCCTCTTCCCACAATGTTTTCAAACATGTTCTTATATAGGGTTGTTTGTGTGGGAAAGAGTTAATTTGGTCAAAGACTAAAACTTTGTTGTCTTGACAAGGCTTAATCAGTATAGATTAATTTTGGAAATTATACTAAATTAAAAACATTGGCGCAAAGGAGAAACATTTCATAATAGGAAAATAGTTTTTTTAGTTATTTTAATAACCTGTTGTGAAACAGGATGATTGTATGTAGCAAGCAATTTCTCATTTTCCTGTATGTTTTAAAAAAGCTGTGTTCCTGCATAAATTGGCCTATCTATATGGTAAAGGTCTAGAGCATGGATACCACCTCACAAAATCAAGCAGCAGTTTCTCCTTTTCCCACAGTGTTTCCTAAAATCTTCTTCAGGGTCATAAAAACATGGGATCATGCAGTATAGGGTTAACCAAATTTTTCTGAAGAAGTTATTCATAGTAGGCAGCTAAAGCTATAAAAGTCCAACTGCTTATGTATCAATACGTCTTCACATTGTACAAAGTTGACACTTTACGTGACAACAAACTATTAGATCCAACTGCATTTAAAGCATTTGCTGACAACAAATCAACTGTGGCTCATGTATGATGACAATTCATATCTTTGAAAGGATATGACACAATTTGGGAAAAGGAAAAAATGCTGGATACCATAAGTTCTCCCTTTCAGATAATGTTTTTAAAAGCCATCTTCCTCCTGGTTGTAGCCTACTTAATCTATATTGTTGATCATCATAAGCCAGTGGATTCCCAAACCTTTATCAGCCTTTGATTCAGATTCCATAGTATCGATCATTTATAGAGCAGCTGATTGTGCAGACCCGATTGAAAACAAATACATGTAAGTGCAGTCTCATCTTTGTCTTATTGTGCAGACCAAGATCTTAAGGATAGGGCATCCTAATGGGATTCATGTAACATCACCTTTCATCGCCGAAAAACGTATGTATTCGGCTAAGACTCGGGTACTCTATAATCGATCGGGCGATAGACGCTGGTTCCCTGCAATGATTACAGATTACCCGATTCTTAGCCGAATCCGTACGGTATTTTGGCATTGAAAGGCGATGTTACAGGAATCCAATTAGGGTGCCCTATCCTTAACTCCCAGAAAGTTATATACATTGTCACATATGTAAAGAAAAGGATTAATTGGTAATGACTAATGTCTCCCAGTAAACTTCTTGATCTTCATTTGTTTCCACTGTCTGTTAGTTTGTCTGAGTACTTAAAAAATATTTTTGTCCTGGAGTTTAACACTTTACTAGATGATAAACATGTCGATATTGTGAACCCATTAGCAGATGATAAAACAAATTGTTTACTTCAAGGGGTTTATGTCTGAAAGGGTAGTAAATATTGTGGGGAAAGGCGAAAATGATGGTTAACAGCTTTTTCTCCTTTTCAAATAATGTTTCTAAGTCGTTTTTCTAAAAGGTTGTTACAAGCTAGGATTGTTAAAACAATCTACCCTTTAAGGGTTAAGAACCGAACAGTTTCAACAATGTTGCAGTGATTCACTGTCTATCACTGTCTATCACTAGCTTGTTCACCAGTCGGTCTGTTTCCAGTATTCTCCAGTCCTGCAGCAATGAGTGAGCAAAATGTATACCTATCATGATTACTGGTGCACGACATTTCGTCGAAAGGGCGTCTTGTCGAAACCCACGTATGTTTTAAAATACCAATTCCTCAATTCCTAGATTTATATCACGAAAAGCTCTGTCTGGGAGCAAGATTTGAGCCACAATTCGTCTGGGTTCGGGTAAGGGTCAGGGCTAGGGATCGTTTTCGACGAACGGACTTTTCAACGAAATGTCACGAATCCCATGATTACCACATACACATGGATATATGTCCATGCAGAAGATAGCTCTAGAAAACATTGACAGTAAAGTAGCAACTGTTTGCCACAAGACAAACTTTGCTTCATTTCCCTTAATATTGCCTACACAATTCAAAATAAAAAAAAAAAATATTTTCCTGTAATATTTGAAAAGCAGGTGAGTATGAACACAGGTATCATGGGATGAAAATAAGTGACAATAAGTTCAAGAGATGATTGATTATCCTGCTACATTATCCTGCTACATCACTTTCATCCATTTTTTTAATGAGAATGTCATGTCAGCCACAAAAGACATCATGTTGAGTGTTAGTTACTTTGACAGACAGTACAGATCTAGATCAAGACTGCAGAGAAGATATACTGTTTGAATTTTATGAATTTACCTGGTAGGAAAAAAGGCTTTGATCTCATATAAGGATCTTTTTTCTTGGGATTTAAAATGTCCATCCCATTTGTTTAGCAGTTTCAGGGATAATATATCATCCAGCTGCTAAAACAATTAGCAAACCACATCATCAACTGAAGTCTACAAATTGTTGGATACAGTTCAGCAAAATAACATGTTCCTTTCAACCATGAAACTGTGCAAGATATTTATCAAAACCCTCCTCAACTCTTTTCTCAAGGCAGTTGTTTGACAAAACAATAACATAATTAGTTTTATGAGCAAAATAGTGTTAAACATTAGTGAAGAAATTTTCTGCTTCTAAATATATTGTCTCTGCTGCAACTGCATACAAATTTGATTTTTGTCTACAGGTATTAAGTTCTTTCTTGAAAATTTCTGTAATCCATTACACTTCTTACTGCGTTTATGAAGTGCTGGGACAGCTACTCTGAATAGTACATAAAAACATAATACTGACAGACTTTTCAAAATTAATGGATGCAAGGTGTGAAGCCACCATAAACTGCCAAGCTTCAGTGTGTCATTTCTGTTTCCTTATTTCTTATCTTGATTTTTACCATTAACTCTTTACCACACAATCCTGACTTTTAACGACCTTGAAAAAGAAGCCTTTTGAAAACATTGTAGGAAAAGGAGAAAATGCTGGTAACCAGCATTTTCTTTTTCCCACAATGTTTTCTACCCTTCCCAAAACAAATTTCAATTTTTCAGTCACATTTATTTTGATGTCTGCAAATGCTTTCAATTTGGACCAGTCTAAAAATTTGTTGTTTGGTAAAGAGTTAACCCTTTACCACATGACAACATTTTTAACTTGTCCAAATTGAAACTGTTTGCAGAAAACAGAATAAATGCGACTCAAAAACTGAAATTTGATTTTGGTAGGATAGATAAAATTGTGGAAAAGGGAGAAAATGCAGATAACCAGCTGGTTATCTGCATTTTCTCCTTTTCCCACAATGTTTTCAAAAGCTTTTTTTCTCAGGTTAAAACTTGGGATAGTGTTGTAAAGAGTTAACAAAGCAATCCCACGCTATAACAGTCCCAAGAAACCTGGCTTTTGAAAAACATCATGGGAAAAAGGGAAAATAATGGTTAATACCTTTGTTTTCATTTTACCACCACATTTACTACCTTTTCAAAGACAAATCTCCTCATAAGATATTAAACTTGTTGACTGAAAATACTTTCAGTTTGGACAAGCTTAAAAATGTGGTCTGCTTAAGATTTCACTTGAAAAATATGCATGTAAATATAACTTTATAATTTATACAAAGAGTCTGATTATTTTTAGTAAAGCAAGCATTAAATTGTAACATTTTGTATCATTACAAGTAAATCATGATATGGCTTAAAGCAAGAAAACTGGATTTGATGTTTTTGGCTAATTTGTAACAATTTGTCACGATTTCAACTCTTGTCACATTAAGTTTTGAATTTGAAAGATAAAGACAGATTTAAGGAATCCCCCCCTTTTTTTCAGAGATTGTCTTAAAATATATGTTGCTGTTCCCTAAATAGATACATGTATTGATTGCTTTTATGCCTGTGGCAGGCAACCTTTAAAAAACAAGAGGGCCATGATGGCCCTGTATCGCTCCACTGGCTTTTTAACCCTTTACCACGCAAATCAAAGTGTTAATGACCCTGAAAGAGAAGGCTTTCAAAAACATCGTGAGAAAAGGACAACATGTTGTCAGCCAGTATTTTCTCCTTTTCCCACAAGGTTTCCTAACCTATCAAAGACAGAAATAGTCATTTAAGCTACATTCAATTTGTCTTTTTGCAATGGCTTTAACCCTTTACCACACAACAAATTTTAGACCTGTCCAAATTGAAAGCATTTGCAGATGAAAGTTTCAATGTGGCTCATATGAAATGATTTTTCTTTGACAGGGTAGAAACATTGTGGGAAAAGGAGAAAATGCTGGTAACCAGCATTTTCTCCTTTTCCCACAATGTTTTCCAAAGCCTTCTCTATCAGGGGTGTTAAAAGTCGTCATTGTGTGGTAAAGGGTTAAACTTGGTACAGTAAAAAAAAAATTGTCATTTCTTAAAGAGTAAAATTAACGTATCATGTGCTTAATTGGCATTGACAGAGACATACAGCATAAAAAGTCTGTATGGTAATAAACTTACTTTGAAAACGTAACCTCCACCCCGCCCACCAAACAAAAACAGTCATATCTTTTTAAATGCAAAGATAATGTCAGTGAATACAAGCAGGTTTATTCATTAGCATGAAAGGTAAAGTTCTGAAAAAAGTGATAGAAACCTTACTTTAAAACATTCCATTCATGTGAGCATAACCATTAGCATCAAAATAAATCACTCTACCTTAAAACAGAACATTTCCTCTCCAAAAAACTTGAATACCAAACTCCAATAATGTACAAGACAAATTTATGATGCATAGCATCATAGAAGCTGCAATCTTTTGGTGGACAATTTCAGAAATATTGACTCTCTTGAGAAATTGTGATTACATTTTTTGTATCTGTTTTTACCCCCACCCCCCACCAGCGGAAAATCATGACAAACGGTACTAAAATGCAAGGAAAAAAGAAACAGAAAATAATATGTACATGTATTCTAATTCTTAAAAGAAATTTAGCGAGGAATCTTAAATAATCTTGTTGATATATTATTATTATAAAGTGATGTTTATTGGGGGGGGGGAGAGAGAGAAAAAAACGTAAAAGCATCAGAATTTTTAAATTTCTACTCGAAATTTGAAAATGGAGAAATTGCGCATTCAAATACAGCATTTTCCATTTATTTAATGATTTTAGAAAGGAAACTTCTATAGCGGCATTAAAGGCAATACTACAGAATTATTTAAGTTACCAATTACTCAAAGTGATAATAAGATCGTTATTCACATATGATGTTTACATGTATTTACAATTCTTATCAGTGATCTCTTCTTTGTGTTTCTTTTTTTTAACAATAAAAAAGAAAAAAAGGAAAGAAAAAAAAAAGAAAATATTCAACAACTTTTTTTCTAAAAGATGATCTTCTTGCTTGTCAAAAAGTATCTTAGCATGCTGGTAACACAGTGAATCTTTACATTTCTACTCTAGAAACAAAAACTTTTGCATGGCATCTCCAAAATTATTCTGATCATAGCCTGCACAGTTGGCACAAACCACGTTTCTTTTATTCCTGAAATGGCAGACACACCCACACAAAAACATTTTTTAAGTCTTTAAAGATCTGGATCTATTCAACCACAACATAATAACTATTACTATACATATTTCCTTTAATAAAGAGTAGTTTGAACCATTTTCTGCATAGGCCTTGTACAAACCTAGTGTAAAACTTCTAATGTAAATTTCAAGAGCTATTCTAAACCTTTGACCAGCAGCGACGTAAAAAGTTGTATAATTACAGTAATAGGTTCTGTAATAAATTTAACCCTTCGACTACACAACGAAATAAATACACTAAGAAAGGAAAACAAACAAGATTTTCTTTTATGTTTACGAAATATCTTATAGAATATTAAAAAAAATATTACACGGGCTATGTGCTGTCTGATCTTCATCTATTTCCATCATTTTCCAGCAGCTTCAACCCTTATCTAGAGCACCAGGCACCACCATGATAATTACTGTAGTCAATGTACATCACGATCCATACGTCATGTTTCAAACAGGCCTGGTTTCAAGGGTTCTGTAGATCAGGACCATACCGTACAGCACGTACAGTCTGATCATAACAGCTTCGACACACAATACAGTAAATGCTAAATTTTGCAGGTCTAATAAGATAGATGTTTCGTGTAACAAAAATCTATTGGGCTATGTGTAGACGAAGGGAAGAAAAAGGGTTATCTTTTCGCAAGTATTCTACAAATAGCTGATGTAGACGCCTCTTGTGTAGGGAGGTAACCAGTCTATACCTTGATCAAAGATTGGACGAAAAACTTGTACATAAAATTGCTTCTGATTATCATATTCTAAGATGCTCTCTATATCATAATCATCATTATTTTGTTTTGTAAAAAAGTAGACAAATGCGAAAACCATTGAGAGGTGTGAAAGCTTGTGATAAACTGAAAGCATGACGACTCCGTTTGGGAAAATGGAAGGAATCGTATATGTTTGAAAACTTCGGGGGACTAGCCAATTAAAGGATGTTTATCTTTCTGTATTTTTTATTGTTATTTGGGAATGAACTATATATTGCAAGAAAACCAGGTTTGAATTTTAAGTAGGTCTGTTGGAATACTTAAGAAAGAGTCATGTGGAGTAATTCTGTCACAACAACACAACATTATTAGAAATTTTACAAAAATTATCACCTATCGAATAATTACTGATCATCTACATGGTAAATAGTTTAGGTACATTCCTACTGGAAGCCGCTTTCGAGCGGCTTCCAATAAGTGCAGTTTGATAATCAAGGGAGGTAAATAGGAACAAACTTTATCTTGTATAACAGGAGTTATTTCCCTTGATTACTATTTTAAATTTCAGTCACTATATAAGCCCATGTTAAACTTGTGATCTCCGGGGCAGAGCCAATTTTGTCCCCAGGGCTATAATATGAAGGAATTTGATAGAGGTCCATTAGATAAAGCTACATGCCAAATTTGGTAGCCCTGGGCCTTATGGTTTCAGACAAGAAGATTTTCAAAGATGTTCAATTTTTTTCAGTTTTGTTGCCATGGCAACCAGAGTTTTTGAAGGAATCAAATTCTTTCAAGAAATTCTAAAGAGGACCATGGCAGGATTATTTCTGTGAAGTTTCATCAAATTTGGATGGGTAGTTTCAGAGAAGAAGAAGTTTAAAAAAAAAAGTTAACGCACGAACGCACGCACGCACCGACGGACGGACGCGAGGACACACAGAGGGACGGACGCACAGACGGACACACGACGGACACCGAGCCATGACATAAGCCCGCTGGCCTTTGGCCAGTGGAGCTAAAAAGTCATGGGTAACAATCTATTACAATTTAACCTTTTACCAAAATATTCCATGTTGTAATGACCTTGGAAGAGAAGGCATATGAAAACATTGAGGGAAAAGGATGCTAAGTAGCAGTATTTCCTCCTTTTCCCTCAATACCTTTTCTACTTTTCAAAGGCAAATCCCATCATTTGAGAATCAAAATTGTTGCCTGCAAATACTATCAGCTTGGACCAGTCTAAAATTTTGTCAACTGGGAAACAGCCAATCCCATGTTTGTTTTCCTTGGTTGATTAAAAACAACCTCAATGGTCTTTTTTCCAATTCATAGTAGAAAATGTTTTCAAAAGCTTTCTTTCCCAGGATTGTTAAAACTCTGGATTATAGCTTGTTATGTGCATTGTGGGGTGCTTTACATAGTGTAACTCCAGATCCAACTGTAATCTGATCTTTGACTAAAACTGTCTTTTAACAATAACAAGATATCTGTTTGTAAAACAGTCATGCCCCCCTACTGCCACATTGATACAGGAAGTGGCACAGTTCATAAACTGATATCAAAAGAATTGATTGGGAAATATCGACGTCATCTTTTTGATTTATAGCCCGCTTCAATTGTTGAACGTGATAATCTGTCAACAGTTCGAATAATTATACACACCGCCGTGTGTATACATACAAGATTGTAAACAGTCGCCGATACACAGACTGGGTTATCGATTTTCTTTTCGTCACGGATTAACCTTAAAATCGATAGGGATCATTTACACTCCAAAATGAATATCTGTACAGACTTTGAAGGACCTAGGTCAATTCTGTGTCTAGTTATCATCTGGACAAGGTTAGGTCTAAATATCATTAAGTTGAAGGCCACTGTGACCTTGACCTTTGATGGATTAATCTCAAAATCAATAGGGATCATCTGCACTCCGAGACGAATGTCTGTGCCAAATTTGACGAACCTAGGTCAATTCTGTGTCTAGTTATCATCCAGACAAGGTTTGGTCTAAATATCAACATGTTGACGGTCACTGTGACCTTGACCTTTGACCAATTGACCTCAAAATCAATAGGGATCATCTACACTCCGAGACGCATGTCTGTGCCAAATTTGACGAACCTAGGTCAATTCTGTGTCTAGTTATCATCCGGACAAGGTTTGGTCTATATATCAACATGTTGACGGTCACTGTGACCTTGACCTTTGACCGATTGATGTCAAAATCAATAGGGATAATCTACACTCCAAGACAAATGTCTGTGCCAAATTTGACGAACCTAGGTCAATTCTGTGTCTAGTTATCATCCGGACAAGGTTTGGTCTATATATCAACATGTTGACGGTCACTGTGACCTTGACCTTTGACCGATTGACCTCAAAATCAATAGGGATCATCCGGACAAGGTAAGGTCTACCGACCGACTGACGGACCGACGGACCGACCGACATCAGCAAAGCAATATACCCCCACTTCGTTGAAGGGGGGCATAATAATTGCCTGACAAACCCTTCTTCTTTAATGCTTTTGAATCAAGAAAAGCTTGCTTCATTTATTTTCAGTCTAAAAGCTATAACTTAAAATACCTACCACAGTTGTAAACAACTGCTTCTAAGCTTTTCTGATCAGAGCAGTTTTGCAATTGCAAAACCTTGATCTTATTCAAGTACTGAAAATCTCCACTACTGGGTTTTGGCACTCCTAGGGTTAACTCTTTACCAGAGGAAAAAATTTTAACCCTTTACCACACAGCAAAATTTAAGACCTATCCAAATTGAAAGCATTTGCAGAAGACAATTTCATAGTGGCTCAAATGACGCAACTTTTCTTTGATAGGGTAGAAAACTTTGTGGGAAAAGGAGAAAATGCTGGTTACCAGCATTTTCTCCTTTTCCCACAATGTTTTCAAAAGGCATCTTCTTCAGGGGTGTTAAAAGGCGTCATTGTGTAGTAAAGGGTTAAACTTGTTTATACCAACCTGTTACCAAACCACCTCATGATTTAATAAAAGCTTTTGAAAACATGCTGGGAAAATGGGAAAATGCTGGTAACCCCCATTTCCTCCTTTTCCCACAATATTTTCTACCTTTTCAGAGACAAATTCATACTGTCATTTCACCAGCAAAAAATTATCATCTGAAAATGCTTTCAATTCTGATAGGTCTAAAATTTTGTCATTTGGTAAAGAGTTAAAAGCAGTTGCAGACAACAAAGGTAATGTGTCTCTAATTACATATTTGTCTTTGACAGGGCAGAAAACATTCTGGGAAAAGGAGAAAATGCTGATAACCAGTATTTTCTCTTTTTCCCATAATGTTTTCAAAAGCCTGCTTTCCTAGGTTTGTTAAAATACAGGAGTGTTTGGCAAGGAGTTCATTGTAACTAAATGAAACATTATCCACATATTCCAATAAGATAATTGTCCAGGGTTCGATCCCTGGCTACGACCCCCGGCTCGGCCAATTTCTTTCCGAGAATTGATGATAGTCACTGCGACAGGATTCATTCCTCTCCCACCGTTGACCATTGTTTCGACGATGATTATGTGGGAAAGCAGCCAGTGGCTTGGGAAGAAAATTGTGCTGAGTACTGGTAAAAGAGACTCCAGGAAAGCATGGATAGGTGCACTGGCCATCGCGATATAACTGAAATAATGTTGAAAACAGCATTAAACACCATACAATCAATCAATCAATCAACCAATAAGATAATTACATAATAACAAGTAACACCAGTTTTATGATATCATTATCAAGATTAATGTCAATCAAGAAACTAAGCTTCCTTTTACACTTTTTACCATCTTCATCAATTGTCCTTTACTATTCCTTTTCATTTATAACATCTAAAAGAAAGATATATATAATTTTGAACTTTATCCCTTTTCCAAACAGTCCCATGTTTTAACAATCCTGATGTAGAAGCTTTTTGAAAACATTGTGGGAAAAGGAGAAAATGTTGATAACAAGCATTTTCTCCTCCCACAATGGTTTTTACCCTCTGAAAGACAGATACCATCACTTGGGCTATATTAAATTTGTTGTCAGCAAATGCTTTCAATATGGATGAATCAAAACTTAATCTTGTAAGGATTTAAACCTTGATGTGTAGAATAAATAAACACATTACCCAAAATGACAAATTTTGGGCTTTTAAAAGTCCAAGGCTTTTACAATTGTCTTTGAAAGGGTAAAAAACACTGCAGGAAAAGAACAAATTGCTTGCTACCAGCATTTTCTCCTTTTTTAACAATGTTTTCAAAACCTTTTTTTATTAAGATTGTTGAAACTCAGGAATGTGTGGTAAAGGGTTACATTGGCACAGTGAGTCAGTATTGAAGACCTAAAGATCATAACTTCAAAACTATTTTTACCTAAAACATCTCACAAAGTAGCAGACCATCACAGATTTGAGATCAACTTGAAAGTTCTGTGATTGTGTAAGCTTTTTAGCCCTTTACCACACAATCCCTAATATTGACGACATTGAGCAAGACAGACTTTGAAAACATTGAGGGAAAAGAAAAAAATGCTGGTAACCAGCAATTCCTCCTTTTACCACGATGTCTTTTCTTGTCTTTCTGACTAAAGGCCCACTCCATGTGCCACATTAAAATTGTCATCTGCAAATGCTTTCAATACATGGATCCGTGAAAATCGATATTTGACCAATCAGGTCATCGCATTTATTTTACCCGATGTGTAGCCTTGTTGTCTGCTATTTTGGCTCCATAATAAACAACTGTTAACGTTGGAGAGGTGCGATAGTATTTATTCATTTTGTGTTTTAAATGTTTAAATTCAAGAAAAAGTTTACAATATGTGCTTTGTGAATGTGTACCGCTGACGTGAGATCACGCAGAGGCTGCAAACAAGTTTGCATTATGATAATGACTGACAAATGGGACATTTGCAAGGAGTTCTGATCAGTGCTATATTACACAATGGATTAATTGATGTTATAGTTTTTTCCTGTCTTAAAGATTCTGAAAGAGACAGAAATTGTTTTTGAGTGGAAAACAAAGGTAAAATCATATCTTTATGAAATACAAAAAAAAAAAAAAACCGAAAATAAGTTCACTGGAATATCTAACCTCTGCACATCCAAAAAGTGGCACTTGTCATCAATGTTTCAGTTTTACGTTAATCTTAACCCTTGGTGCGTGAAGAATATGCTGAATGTGTAGATATAGATCAGATTGCAAATTAACATGCAGTTTAATCTTGGAATTAAATTTTCTGCTATTTACAATGAGCATACTGACATGAATTTCTTAGTACATATTCCTCACTAAAAGTAGATTTCAATTATAAAAAAGTCTGTACTGGTGGAAGTTCAGCTCAAAAGGCAACTTTTAATTGATTAAATAAACTTTTGACTTAGTCGTATCAAAGTGGATTAGCACATCTGCCATTTCAAAGGGTGTGTTGGTAAACTATAAACTGATAGGAAGTGTGTTTGATTGCAAACCGATTTGCCGCTCTAATCAACTTGACCATCCGTTGACTTCAGTATATCATAAGATAAAACAAACTACCGTCAATGATATAAACAAGTTTGTTAATTGAAAGCACACGTAACGCATTTTAAAATCATCAGACAACCCTTTTTCCCTTAACCTAAAATTGAAATTTTTCATAAACTTACACTTGTCTGTAGAATCAGACAATCTATAAATTTTTCAAAATGCTTGTAATTCAGTGTTATTCAATTGAGTATGATGTTGAGACGACTTAACTAGCCTTACGAAAACATTAAGTATCTTTAATTCTATTATTCTGTGGCAAAACGGAGGTGTTTCATTCTCTCTCATTGAAGTTCAAAACTTTGCTAAAACAAGTAGATCTATTACATAGTCCGTAGCCCTCGTAATTCGCACTTTTATTACATATCCTTGCGTAAATTAGTTCAATGATCTTTGAATTTTTTACCGAGAATCAGTCACCAGCAGAAACATGTAATAGAAATATTTTTCTGGAATTTTCTTGAGAGAAACAGCCATGACAGCACGATTTAAGTAGCCTATCTGCTATACTGTGTATGTATTTACTGTGGTTGTTTGGGAGCCCTTGGCAACAGTAACCAAGGAAGTCGGTTTATCTTATCACCACGGATCCATGTATATGGACAAGAGTAACATCTTGTCGTTTAGTAAAGAGTAAAGTCAGGTTTAACATTCTATGGGTAGAATTGTCCCAATTAATTTATTTAACCCTTTATATACTACACAAGTTATGTACACTAAGCACTGCCCAGTATTCACTGATAAGCAACGCAGGCTGATTGTCAGGAAGAATACTAGCCTCAAAATGGCTCCCAACAGGCTGCCAAAGTAAAAGGGATATAGCTTCACATTACACTGTTTTTCAAAGCTTTTTGATGATTTGACAAAGTAATTAAAGTTTTGTACTTACAGACTTTTATTCTTTTTTTAATCCAAAGGTGTTTCCAGTTGAAAAAGCAATGATTATGTACAAATATTATGTACAAATTTCTTCTTACATAGAGATCCACAGGTGGATTCTGTTTTTCACTATAGAAACTCTGTAGCATATTTGTTTTAAATTATAATTTTTCCTGACACACATTCAATATTGTTTTTATTATTTTTTAACATTAAATAATTGTTTCATGCAAGGGGAATTTTAGGTATCTGCATGAAAAATAAAATAACTCTCCCACAAGTGCATGTATTTCTGCCAGAGTTGTTGGGTGCTAAAAATGGTCAGCCTTTTCAGAGTTCATTCTCGCGGCGCAATTGTTGGTCTTTGGGACAATATATTGCATCAGATGATCTTGAAAGGATTGCAGAAAGAAGTTGTCATTTATTCCCTTATTCTCTGCTGTTCCGAGTTAAAAAGCTTTGCATAAACGGTCCCCAGAAAAGAATTACTTTCGCTTTGAACCTCCGAAGGTTGAACTTGACACGGCCACGTCGATCTCATTGTCTGACTCATCATTGTCTAATTTCTTTTGTCAAAACTGGGCTAATATTAATATCAAAGCAATATTTAGTTATTCAATCATATTATCCACCGAGAGAAAGACGATCTCTGTGCAAAAAACCCTCGAATTTGCTGTAACTTCAACTATCATAACTCGCCATTGTTTTCGAAATCCTACAAACACACGTCATGTAATTAAGGTCGGAAAATACCTCGCATTCTTTTGGTTTGAGCTAAAAATAGTAGCTTTACATACAAATGAAATGAGAAACATTATTTGATTGGATAATGATTTCAGATTTGTTGCATTTTGGGTAGATTTGAACCAATCGGCCTCTTTTTAACATTGGTCTTCTAGAAACGATCGTATGCATCACTGTGATTACCTATAGTGGAAAACACAACACGGCATAGCAACACTCAGATTACAAGCCAGGTAAATTACAGCGCGTATTCGCTGCACTGGGATTTTGGGGGTAGTATTTTTTGACGCTATCTCGCGTTTCTCCTATATAAAGGGTTAAACAGAATGTACAGCCCAAAACTTATACAATTACCTTGTTGACAGTTTTGTTCATCACTTCCATCTGTGCAATCTGCACTTCCATCACACCTCCAGTGAGGACTGATGCACTGTCCTGAATCACACCTATAATCTCCCCCAACACAAGCATCAGTCTCACATATGAAACTTTTCTCTGTTTCACATCTGTCTAAAATCCATCTGTATTGTCTTATACTTGAATCTATGACCATGTATGTGCAAAGTTTGAGGTCATCATACAGAACTTTTGGTTGCCCAGGCAACCAGAAACCAAGGTGCTTGTCGCCCACCTGTCCATTTGTCCACTGGTAAATCCCATCTACATCCCTCCAAAAACCTTAAAAACAAACAATGAAAATTATTATCAATTACAAAAAAGAAACTTATTATCAATTACAATAAGATAGAGCAAAGTCAGGTAATATTGACCCCTTAAGGCTCATTCAACTTTTCCCTGACCTTGAGAAAGTTGTAATGAAAACATCACTTAGCATGCGTGATACAAATATTTAAAGGTTCATTTTGTCCAATCAAATTCTTTGTAACTGTCTGTAGAAACATAGTGATGAACAATTAAAACTACTTCTGATGTCTGTTAATATCGAACCCTAGTGTGAAATATCAACCCTCCTTCTCAGCGGAAAATATCGACCCCTATATTATTGTTGAAAAAGATGAATTATCAGTCCATTTCAGATACAGTAACTTTAACCCTTTCCCAAACAACAAATTGTAGACTGCTTCAAATTCAAAACATCTGCAGATGACAAATTCAGAATTAATACAAATGAGCTTAAGCTCTCTGATAGGGTTGAAAACATTGTCGGAAAGGAGAAAATGCTGGTTACCAGCATTTTCTCCTTTTCCCTCAACGTTTCCAAAAGCCTTCTATCTCAGGGTCGTGAAAACCCAGGGTTGTTTGGTAAAGGATTAAAGAGTTTATATTTTACTAAGAGTTCAACAGTGAGCAGGAATAGGTCTTTTAAGGGCTCTTTAACGCTGGGCAATGTTGGTACATGTACCTAAAATTTGTAGTAAAATTTTAACACATAAATTATCAATTTTGTAGAAGTGATTTTGTTGGTATGGAAAGAGTAATACTGTACTAGATCAGTTTACATCGTTTATCCCAGGCAAAAATTAAAACATTTTCACTTCATTCTCTACAATACCACTGAAAACATTATCACAGAATGAAATCCTTATAAATAAAGGACTCTTTCAAATTTTCAAAATGATTTCTAGTTTGTCTATGTGTTTTGGTTTTATCTGTCTGAATGTTTATTCCTAGACAAAGCACTTGCAGAGGTCTAGCCTAGTACTGCTGGAATATAGGACAGATATGAGTAAGTTAAGCTATTCCCCTGATATAGTTAAAATACTGAAGAAAGCAACAGAAACCCCAATCCAACAAACTGAATATTCTCTTTGATATCTGTATTCCCTTCCAATTTTGAAAAATAAAATAAGATAAGCAGGCAAGGTAATGAGCCAGAGCCTATCTTACAAGTAGTGTCTTGGCTTCTTTTCAACACAGCCAGGGTAACGGCTACAAGGAAATATGTAAACAGGGAGCCAGTAAAAAAGGCTACAAAGAAACCTGCTGGCAGAGAGTTGAAAAAAGAATGCTAGAAAAAAAGATGCAGAAAGGGAGCCAGGAAAAAAAGGCTACAAAGAAAGATGCAGAAAGGGAGCAGAAAATAAAAAAAGCCAAGAAAATTCTGTCAGTGATTTCTGGGATCTGCTGATGTAATCATCTTTGTTTATCAAGACTCATGGTGCATGTCACCTCAGGCACCACATACTTTCTCCCAAACTCCTGATTTATCTACAGATAAGCATTCTAAATAAATCAAACATATCACCCTGATCTCAGATTTTATAATGACACATTCATCTCCTGCAGAAACCATCAATCCCTGCTATCCCTTTACCAAAAAATAAAAAATTCTAATGACCTTGAGCAAGAAGTCTTCTGAAAACATTGAGGGAAAAGGAGAAAATACTGGTACCTGGCAATTCATCTTTTTCCTACAACATCTTCTATCCTATTAAAAATATATCTCATCTTTAAAGCAACATTTGAAATGTACATCACCAAATGCCTTCAATTTGGTAAAGTCTAAAAAACTGTTGTCTGGTTAAGAGTTAAAATGATAATTCACAGCAGCAGAGTGCTTTATGCAGAGACATGTAGCTATGAGTAAACTGTTGTAGGCTGTGACTGGGTTTATCAAAATATTTATAAACTCAAAACTTTCAAATATGCAGTTATTTTTATACAAGTCCTCAAAAATCAACAATTTGGCTTTTCCTTTCCTCCACTGATTCTTAATTCCATGTTTGTTTGGAGTTTAACCCCGACAGGGCCAAGCATATCCTTTGATTCATTACCAGACCAAAAAATATTTGATCTGCCCATTTAAATGGTGTTTGCAGATAACAAATTAAACATGGCTCAAAAAATAAAATTAACACTAGTCCTTGTAAGGATAGAAAACACTCTCCAGAAATGGGACAATGCCGGCTACCAGCAGTTCTCCTTTTCCCACAATGTCATCTACAGCCTTTTTCTCCAGGGTTAAAAAAACACAGAATTGTTTGGTAAAGAGTTAAGTTATTATCGCACAATCCTGGGTTTTAACAACCCTGAGAAAGACAGCTTTTGAAAACATTATGGGAAAAAGAGAAAATGCTGGTAACCAGCATTTTCTCCTTTTCCCACGATATTTTCTAACCTTTCACAGACAAATCCCATTATTTTTTCCATATTTATCACTTTGTCTGCAAATGCTTTCAATTTGGACCAGTCTTACATTTTGTTGTGTGGCAAAGGGCAAAGTTACTCTTTTAATAGTGTTTATAAAAATCTCACTGCACAGAATATACAGTCTGATCTTGGATCCTACACCACCCAGTTTTCAGCAAGATATTCTGAGTAAAATAACTTTGAAATTAGAACATTTTGTGGTTCACACCAGTACTGACACACCTTTCTTTCCAAGTCACTGACTACTTTTCTCAAATGCATCAGAGGTGAGAGGGGAAAAATCGCCAGTAAGAAAGTTTGCCTCAACCAAGTGTCAAACTCACAACCACTAGGTCACGAGTTGGATGTGCTAACCACTGAGCTACCTGGCCCAGCTCTGTGAAACAAGGAACAACTACATCTAAAAGGTAACTTTATGCTTTTTTCCCCCACAATGTTTTAAATATCATGAAAAATTGATACTTTACTTTCCTGAAGTGCGCTAATATTTGTTCTTCAAGTGATATGTACCAGTACATTCAAATAATGTTCGAATTACATTTTCCAAAGAGGTTGTTGCTACATACCAATCCAAACTGCATCCTGCACACCTGCATCTTGTGAACTTTTACCAATTAATTTATTCTTATTAATGTGATCAATATGTACAAGATGTCCACCATAACTGCAATAAATAGAGAATATAGAGAGTCACAAAGGCACTGTAAGGGTTAAGTCTATCACTAATGATTAAATGAGCCAAGTGCTCCCAAAAAGGGTTTAATGC
Organism: Hippopus hippopus; assembly: GCA_946811185.2. Lineage (NCBI taxonomy): Eukaryota > Metazoa > Mollusca > Bivalvia > Cardiida > Cardiidae > Hippopus > Hippopus hippopus. The sequence goes on from OX328096.1 coordinate 39,000,759, forward strand.
ATCTCAGTGATGCATTATACCAAGCAATTCTTCACATAATTATGGATCCATAAAATCTATTTCTTTAATAACCATCTGAATCCTGAGGTAGAATGGTCCTTAGATAAGCAGAAACTTGACCAATAGCAAAAAGTTTTAACCAAGGTCAGCCAACATGGACTACCGGGTATACAGGCTGACCTGGGTCGATACTTCTTAAAGATACATTAAACCCCCTTTTCACTTGAGCACACCTCATGAGTTACACTTTACAATGGCTACAATTATAGTTCCACTCTAGGACAAAGAGATATTTCGGTCAAAATCTAAAATAAAGTAGTGGACAGTGTAGATCAGAGATCAGAGTGCACATTTTGTGTAGTTTAATCTTGATCTACACGGTCCACATGAGCTTATTGTGATATCTACTGTAAGGAAGGAGTAAAGAAAGCTTGGGCACAACAACCCCCAAAATTAACATCCTTTGCATGTTTTATTTTTCATACTATCAGTAAATGTCTGCATGATTTTCCAAGAATACCTACTGCTTTCCTTTTCCATGCAATTCCCAAATTAACAACATTTTCAACATTCGTAATACTTTGCAAAATAGTTGTATAATCCACACAGAAGTGAGGTTCCTTGTGCATACTACTAGTAGTCTCAATAATGAGATGCTATGGTGATTTTTTTCATATTTGGACATTTATTGTGCGCCATACATTCTCAAGTCCATCGTAAATTTTCCGTTAACAAAGATAGAGCGCTATACTGACTTTCTGTTTCGTCGATTTAATCTGTATTGCCGCAAAATGCAATTAACTTTTAGTAACAAACATGACCAAAGACAAATTATTAAGCTTTTCATTACCTTAAGAGCATGTAGAAGTCGTTTATAACATGTAAATCTCGGAAAAAAACTGACAAAATCTATTAGCTGCCATTTTGTGTGTTTTCGGGAACGTAAATTACTCGAGTAACAGATGAAATGAACTGTTTTTTCTCGTGTTCAACGTTTAAATTGAAAATATTAATTTTGTATTTCAAATGAAGGATTATTGAATACGCAAGCAACAGGTATGTTTAAATCCTAGTTCTGTGCTCTATTTGTGAAATTATGAGAGTTCAAACTTGCGCACAAAATCTGTGCGGAGATTTCAACTGTATTTGTCTTCATCATCTCTGTACCCAGAGGCGACCAGTCAAAAAGTAACATCGCCTTTGGGGACAGTTATCTGTACTAATACTACCAGATTTCATTTTGCAAGTTGTGATGAAAATCTTATCAAAGGCAATAATTTCAAGTAGCTTAAAAATGGCTTTAAAACTAAGTTATAGGCAGAAATACATGTAGAAAACAATAGTATTGTGCCATTGTTTCATATTCTTTTTTTTTTTGCAATATTTCTAATCCCATTGGTCACCAAGTAGCCGTAATTGCTTACCATGAGATAGTTACATTTTAAACACACTAGACAGTAAGTTGCATTAATAAGTTGCTGGACTCTCATTTTGAAGGTCCCAGATTTAAATCTCATCTATGGAAAATAAATGTTGTTTTTAGATTTTTTTGGATTGTTTCCCCAAATGAGAGGTCTTGTACTATTGATTTTCTCCACAAAACATCCAAATACTACTACAAAATTTATTTTGGTCAAAGTGAAGTTTAATACAACTCTAAAGGGGATGTTTGGAATGTTTACCATTAACCCTTCACCACACAATATCTATTTGTAACGACCCTGAAATGGAACACCTTTGAAAACATGGTGAGAAATGGAGATGTCATTAACAAGCATTTTCTTCTTTTCCCACGTTTTCTACCCTATCAGAGACAGAGATCATCATTTCCACTATACATGCATTTCATTTGTCAATTGTGAATGCTTACAGTTTGGTCAAGTCTAAAATCTTTTTGTTTGGTAAGGAGTTAATTAACACTTCTTGTAAAACACTGATAAATGCTAAAAAGTATCATTATATGTCTCTGCAAGATCAAAGAAACTGTACAGTTGTTCTCATTTAAAAAGTACAGTACTGGCATTTAAATTACACAGAATGCTCATTTTGCAATCAGGTGGTATATTTTTCGAGACCAAATATGTTATTGCACCTTTCTGCATCTTATGATCCCAAATAATCAATGTGTTAATAAGTTCATAAGACATTTTAACAGGTCTCTCACACTGTTCATGCAGTTTTCTCCTTTTTCCATGATTTTTTCTAACCCTATCACAGAAATACAGCTTGTTTATTTCTATTTCAAACTAGTTGTCTGCAGATGCCATCTAGTGGGAAGAGTCGACAATTATTTGTTTGGAAAAGGGTTAACAGACTACATAACCAATTTAGGAAATACATGTCCCACCAGGAAATGCATGTACCACCAGTAAGCCAAAATTGATTTTCACTTTCATACTATTCTACTTTTGGAATTGGCCATGCTCTGTGAAAAGGGGGCTATCAACCTAGGTCAGCCTGTGCAGTCCTCACAGGCTGACCTGGGTCCAAACTTTTTGCTATTTGTAATTTTTCTGCATGTCAAAGGACCATTCTACTTCCAGATCTAGTCAACTGTTAGACTAAATGGATTTTATGGATCTGTTGTACACTCAGTACATTTAACAAGAGGGCCATGATGACCCTGTATCATTCCACTGGCTAATATGTACAAACCATAGACACCAAACATTACAATTCTAGGCCAAATGGTTTTGAACATGAAGAATTATTAAGTTTTCTCTATTAAAGCCTATGTGAAAGTTGTGACCCCAGGGTGAGGCCAGTTTTGATCATACAGCTAAAACAACCTGTGTCATGGTAGTGGTCCACAAGATAACAGCCACATACCGGTACTAAATAAGGTCTAGGCAGTATGGTTATAAACAAGAAGATTTTCAAAGTTTCCTAAATATAAAACTCCTGTAAAACATGAGAGGGGGTTTCATTTTGTTTCAAGGGGTAAATTTGAACAAATTCAGAAGTGATCCACTTGATGAAGCTACATGTATATGCCAATTTGGTAGCCCCAGGCCTTACAGTAAGGAACAAGAAGACTTTTTTAAGTTTTCACAATATATGTCCATGCAAAAAACTTGTGACCACCTGGACAGGGCTAATTTTGGCCCGAGGGCTATGATTTGAAGCTACATGCCACATCTTAAATTGTTTACAACCAGAAGGTTTTTAAAGTTTTCACTATATAAGCCCATGTAAAACTTGTGACCCACAGGGCGAGGCCAATTTTTGCCACAGAGTTATTATTTGAAGAACTAGGTAGAGGTCTATTAGATGAAGGTCAAAGCCAAATTTGGTAATCCTAGGCCTTATGGATAGGAATAGGGAGATTTTTTAAGTTTTCACTGTATAAGTTAAACTTTTTATCCCTTTGGCAGGGCCAATTTTGACCCCAGGCCTATAATTTGAAATGGATGAAGCTACATGCCAAACTTGGTAGCCCTACGCCTTATGGTTTCCGACAAGAAGATTTTCAACATTTTTCAGTTTTGCTTGGCAACCAGTTTTCATAGGAATCACTTTCTTTCAACAAATTCTGAAGAGAACCATGGCAGGATCATTTCTGTGAAGTTTGGTCAAAATTGGATAGGTAGTTTCAGAGAAGATGTTTTGAATAAAAGTTAACATATTGATGGACAGACAGACTCTGAGATGGAAAGATGCACAGACACATGACAGACACAGGGCCATGACATAAGCTCACTGGCTTTCAGCATAGACCTCCCACACAGCCTAATGCAGGAATAATCCTCTTAAAGAAACAGAGCCCTTCTGGAGGAATCAAGCAGAATGCCATAGCATGGAATAATCTTACAATGTTGGCAATTTGACGAAGCTGGCACGTTATGATAAACGCAATGAGAGGCCATTCTCTATGTTAATCATGTGACTTTTTGATTTGCAGTAAGGAATTTTCTGTATCATTTTCCAAGTGAAAGTCTCAAAGCATTCTAATAAAACTTTGTGAATCATTCCATGGAATAACAACAAATTACATTCAAGGTAAATTTGATCCCAACTTGGTTACTACCAGCTGATTTTCAACTTACAACTAGTGTTGAGTTTTGAAATCTACTGAGTGTAATGTGATGACTTGCTTGGTATCATGCAATATTATGATGATCAAGGAAATGCATTAAGGCCCCTTTTCACAGAGCATGACTCATATTTACAGTAACAACTTACCCTACACAGAAATATATTTCTAAAAGTTAAGAAGGAGGATGAAAACCAAGACGCCCCCGTAAAAGAAAGGATTAACTTTGAAATAAAACATGGGTGTAGTGCTCATACATAAGATTTAATCTTTTTTATCTGAAATTGTCAATTTGCTATTTCATCAAAAAAGCTAAAACTTCTCATTTCAAACGCATAAAATTATTTCACTAAAAAGATAATTGAAGGCAAATATAACTGTCTTTTTTTATTAAAATGATGCTCAACTCATGCAGGAGAAATACGGTAATTGAATGTTCAGGTAATTTCATACTGCGTTCCATTTTATTAGAAAAGAGTGTTGAAACTCTTTACCAAACGGTAAAATTTTTGACTTGTCCAAATTCAAAGCATTTGCAGAAGATAACAAATCTGGCTGCCATAATGGTTTTGTCCTTGAAAGAGTAGAAAACATTATGGGAAAAAAAGAAAATATAGTTTACCAGCATTTTCTTCTTTTCCCACAATGTTTTCAAAGGCTTTCTTCCTCATGATTGTTAGAACTCAGGATTGTGTGGTAAAAGTTAAACTCCTTACCATTCTGCAAAATTTTTGACTAGTCCAAAATCAAAGCATTTGCAGATGACAAACTCAATGTATATCAAAATATGCTTTCTGTCCTTGAAATGTAGAAAATATTGTTGATAGAGAAGAAAATTCTGGTTATCAGCATTTTCTCCTTTTCCAACAACGTTTTCAAAAGCCTTCTTCTGCAGGGTGATTAAAACTCGGGATTGTTTTGTAAAGGATTAACAAAACCACCATCTGAAATAACTTCCAAGTTGATGTCTTGGAAAGTATATTTATATATGAAATACGCATAATCTACACAAATGAAGGTTTCATACATAAATACAATTTAATAAATAGAAATCATGGAAAAAAGAGAAATTACTCATTTTAAGAAACTTCTCCCTTATAAACAGTGGTTTTAAAATCTCTGCTGCAAGGCAAACAAGGGGCCCATGAGAGCCTGAATCACTTTGCAGGTAGTTACTGACCAGTACATTTTCAGGTAAAGGAAACAGTTAAAATCCTTCATGAAAAAAATTGAAATAAGATGAAATTTTCCTACGAACTATCAGCTCTAATAAATACATAAAAAGTTTAAAAAGCATCAATGGACAGATTTTTTTTTTCTTTTCTTTACTTTGTTTTTAGGGGAGGGGGTGTTGCAGCTGGGGTTGAACCCATGAGACAGTGTGACAGCATGATACAGAAGAATAAATGAATAATAATGCATGTTGAATTGAAAAATCTGATTGATTAATTGCTTGTACTGTGTTTCACGCCATTTCCACAATTGTTTCACTTATATTGAGGCAGTCAGTGCACCTATCTGTGCTTTCCTGAACTTTATAAGTGCTTCACACAATCTTCTTTCTAAGCCACTGGCTGCTTTCACACATAACCATTGTCAAAACAATGGTCAGCGGTGAGAAAGGAATGAATCCTGTAGGAATGACTATCATCAATCCTTCGAAAGAAATTGGCCGAGTTGGGAATTTGAACCAGTGGCCTCTGTTCCTAGGTCCTGAATGCTACCAACTGTGCTACCGTGGCTCGGCTGAACTAAACAAATAGGACAATAATCAGTATAATTTCAAGATCAGCTCATAAAATGACCTTTTCCTAAAATGATAATTAGGTTTTCTGTATTTTCAATGGGATTCAACCCCTTGATAACGAAAATGATCTGTGCAACTAACAAAGAATCAGGTAAAAATGCAAACTTAAATGAATAGTCAAGAAATGTAAATTTTCAATTTCAACTGGCTACCTTGTCTTTATTAATCGTTTGGTTTCCTTCACTTAAATAGGGTTTAAGCAATTGATGATACACAAAGTGCGCAAGAAACCTATCCATAAATGCAGACTGTATTGTATAAAAAAGGAAAGTCTAACAAACAGACAGATGGACGACAGAAACTATGCCATGACATAAGCTCCTCTGGCCTTTAGCTAGTAAAGCGAAAGATTAAACAAACCCTTCAAACAAATAGTGTTATGTTTGGAACAAAAATATGGCCTATAAAATGAACACAAGTATTCTCTAAGATTTGACATAGAAACCTATTTTGTCATCTGGGGTGACCAATATTCATTGTGTCCAAGACATCATTAAAACAAACATTCTGTTTAGGTTTGAGCATACTGGAGGTATCAGTTGTAGAGTATAAGAAATATTTTTGTTTTTTACACTGTAACCTTGTTTATGCTTCAGATGACTCATATCAAATTAGTAACTTATTTTATCAAGGAAAACATTCTGATCATGGTTCATAACATGGGGGGCACAAAACAATGTCTTCTAGATATGGCTTGCAACACACGAAAAGGGGCATTCGGACATTTGCGTAAAGTGTCGTCTCAGATCAGCCTGCGCAGTCCGCGCAGGCTAATCCGAGACGGTACTTTACGTCAATATTAAATTTTGTCCTACAGTAGACTTGCATGAAACAGAAAATGACACACGATCGGAAAGTGTCGTCTCGGATCAGCCTGCGCAGACTGCGTAGGCTGATCTGGGACGACACTTTACGCAAATGTCCGAATGCCCCTTTTCGCATGTTGCAGGCCATATAGTACTGACCAATAAGAGTGACTGTAATTAGTAAAAGCAGTCAACAAAACATTGCTGCAACATGACAAATCACCCAGAAAGGATAGTATCTCAATTTTACTACAGTGCAGGATTCCTGAAGAATTTACGTAATTAATTAACAGAAAAATCTACATTCTATATGCAGGGCCCTCAGTGTTTTGAACAAAAATTATGTATCTCACCTTGAATTTTCAATTTTCATTTTGAGAAAGTTGAATCACTAAGTCAATCATACAGGATTATGTTCATCTAAAGAAGAAAGGGGCAATTAACAAGCAGTATCTCCACCCATCAACGATCTGGGCAAGACCTAACAAATTCTTCATGTTACACTAAAACCTTTGTAAATTTCTAGAAGTAAAACAACAGGTGGGGTTGTGTAGTTGTACCTAGTGATATACCTATCTTCAATCTTCTATTGTTTGTTAATTGTTTCTCAATCTGCTATGGTAACCCTTTGAAAGATATGTATGCCTCATGTAAAAAGGAACCTGTCTGTATATTTGTATAGTTTCTTACTATTTGCAAATAGGGTGGTTAAGCATTATGATGAAAATTACCTATATTGTCTGCAAGAGCAGCCAAAGTTGTGCTCAACATTTTAAGGATTAATGATTTTTTTTCTTCATAAAAGTTATAATAAGGGTCTTTTTAGGTTTTTTTTTTGCTGCAAATTAAAAAGTTTTCTTTAAATGCTGATAAATGCTACAAAATATACTTTCTCCTGCAAACATAAGGGAATCAGACAATTACATTGATTAGAAGGTACAAATGTGACATTCAAATAACAAGTTTGTAACTCTTTTTTCATGAAATCCAATGTTATGTCATCATGCTTACCTAACTTACAATTTACCAAATAATCAAACATGCTATTGATCATGTGACACTCCCTGAAACCTTTGATAAATTCTGGTGCAAACCTTAAAATATCACTACATAGCCCATGAAGGAAATACCAATGAAACTCATTTTTCTTTCTTACATATAATGCAATTGTCTTTCTTCTTTACTGATGGTTTGCCAGCTTTCTCCTTGCTTAATTCAGGGATGTTTCTGAAGTTTGGTGAAATTACAAAATTTACAATCAAGAGAGATTTATGATTTGTACAGAAGAAAATCAAGAGTATCGACTAGGTAAAACGTTAAAGATAGCAAAAAGGTTACCAGAAAAAAATGACCAGCCTACATCACGTTTTGTAAATAAATTAAAAAAGGTCATCGATGTAAATGAACCCTATAATTGGTCCACTTTATCAAACTAGAATTAATTCATAAAACAGATGGGGCTTCAAAAAGAAAAACATCTTATCCTCTAGTAATCTTGCTGGCTCAAGTCTGTTATCATCATCATTATAATTTTTGTTATCATCATCATTATAATTTTTTATATAAGAAAAGTTCTGTGGGATTATAAATTTGTAATCCCCAGAGTACCTAAAAACCTAAATTTAACAAACTATATGTAACAAAACACATTTTATTTCCTTGGGGCAGGCTTAGATTAACTCATGACCTCTAAATCAAATTTGCAGTAAACAACTTTGAAAGTATTCTTGTAAATCATGGATAAATTAAAATGAAGAGGAGGGCAAAAGGAAGAAAAACTAGAAGATTTACTGTAGGAAGCATGTTGAGCTTGCCATGAGAAAAATAGTGAAGTATATTTTAACCCTTACAGTGCCTTCCACATTTATAGCGGCCTTTGTAGTCTTGATCAAGATCAGAAAGCACAAAGCATGCAGTCTCCTCTTCAGCAACACTGTCTGCTTTGCTGAAACTCTATAGACAAAAGCACACCTTGAAGTTGTTCAAATCCCTTTGTTTAAAATATTCATGGGGAAAACAAATTAACAGTTGCAAACAAGTAGAAGTGATGGCAGTGGACAAGCTTAAATTTATGACAATTTTATTACTTAACCTCAACTGCAATAATGACCTTGGATATACCTCCAGAAACGTTTTATATGACAATTCTACATATCAAGGACAACAATCCCACCAAGTTACTTTATTAGTTGTCAGATCAGGTAGAAGGGCACTTGAAAACTTTTTCACAGTTGTGGCGAATCATGTCGCCACAGCCATCAACAAGTTTCCAAGCGCTCTCCACCTGACCAGACAACGAATTTATAATACTGCAAAGTTTTACCATTCCAATCTGTATTCAAGCGAAATTTCCCTAATTCATGGTCTCACAAATTGCATACGCTTACAAAATCAAATTTCCTACCCGAGTGCCCCAACACACGGTAACTGACGTTACTGAAAAGTGACATCACTGATAACTATGTACAACATGCAGTTTCGTTCGTAAAGTCACTGCAACAGATAATTGACGTAATTTCATTTAAACATGGATTAAAAAATCTCTAAGGTAAGTAACTATTCATTTTGTGATTTGTTGGCAAAAGTAAATGACCATTAGTTGCTTCAAATGATTAAAAGTTGAAGGGGGGGGGGGGTTAACATTACAAAGTATGACCTTTGACACTTCACAATTTGTTTATGATATGATGAAAAGATGGCTTGTTTTAACCTCATATATTTGTTTTAGAATGACAACAAATGATAATATATTTAACCATATTCATATAATTAAAAAATTAATCCATTATTTCCCTGTTAATGACAACCATCAAAGGAAGCCAGTAATAATAAGGTGTATATGTTTTGTTGATGACTTGTATCAGTCAACCAATGCTGCCATCTTGGATTTTGTGTTGAAGTGTAGTTAGGTCTACGGGTCTCCTGACAGGGAAACTGCTTCTCCCTGGCACTTGCCAGAGTACAGCAATATATATTAGGAGCATATTGTCCAATCAGAGAAATTCCTTTGCAATATAATAATGAAATCTGTATGTAAATGTAGAGGATAAAGCTTGGACAAATCAAAATGGACTGTCTCTTTCACAAACACACAAACCAAACTTAGTCTTGCTTATCCTGCAAGTGCAACTTAAAGGTGGGTATTTAGATTTTTCACATCTCACCAATATGAAAAATATATATATATCACTGAAATTTATTTGAAAAAACAATACAAATCATCAATAATTAAGAATCATAAAATTACAAACAAAATTTTTTTTGATGGTGTTTCCTTAAAAGGCTATGTAGCCTCCTAAGGTATTTTTAGATTTCGCGCCAGAAATCAAAAAAAGCATTGTGGGAATGTCAAGTGACTGGCACGTGACTAATGACGCTGAAATTCCATAACATAACAAATATATAATTATTTTCCATAATGTCTTCTTTGGACGCTATGTTTGAAGCTTCATCTGCGTATTTCCGGTATGTAAATGAGCGAGTTGCTCATGTAGAAATAGACCGTGTTTCCCGTCGGTGTCGACCTGGGCCATAGTAAATCTCTAATTTCTCTTGTTGTCGGATGGTTTTCGACTACTGGGGTTTTATGAATGAAAATTAAAAGGCTTTGGGAGTATAAGAATGATTTTTTTGTATTTTTGTAAAATTTTTGTCCAAAAATCTGAAGGGCCACCTTTAACACAAAATGGTCACTCAAACCATGGCTTACCCGACTGAAATTTTCAAGTCTTTTGATAAGAAAAAAAAAGAATGTTTACAAATAAAAAATCAGTATTTTTACCAAGTTTAATATACAAGTACTTTATGACAGTTTCTGTTAAATACGTGTATAGCATCACATACAGCTAAAGGCACATAAAGCACCTTGTCATACTTCTTGATTTTTTTATCAGATTTTGTCAGAGGAACTTGACTAATTCATCTGACCTTGTGAGAGGAACAAAAGTTTTACCTTTTGCAGTTAATCTCTGCTTCCTCGAATGATGCTTTCTCTAAAAATACTTTGAAGCAAGTGATACCAAAATGTTTCCAGCCTGAAATTAAATGTTTAAGTCTGTTTTGCCCATGATTACATGCTTATTTCAGGCATACTACATGTACAACTAATTATATGACACTAAGCTGAAATATTTGAGAAATTATATCAAACATTGTGGAAAAACAAATAATTGCAAGCATTACAAAAGTGAATCTTTTCCCACAATGTTCAACAAAAGAAGGCAACTGTTCGAGGAAATAAAATGTAAACTTAAAAGTACTGATTCAAAGAATTCAACAGCACTTAATAGGCATTTTTAGTCAGTATAAAATGTGCAATGTCAAGACTGTCATTGCCTGAATCTTACAAACTATATGCCAAAGTGGTTCCAAGATCAGACTATTCAGTTCAGGACAGTCTGATCTTGATCTACACTATCTTCAAAAGCAATCTTGGAATCTAAACTCTAAGACTGTACAACTAACATTCCCCGTAAATGCCTTCAAATTATAGGTATTGAAACAAGTGTTCTGTTTCTCCTAAAGTTTTCTAACTTTAAAAGCCTTCTAGGCTGACAGAAGGATACAAATCTTGTAAATTGTTTTAACTTCACAGAGTGATGGTGGTAATGACATGAAAGGGTAAACATACTATAAAGTAGATTATCAGATGTCACTGACATTTCAAATTTATCTTAGTTCATTACTGCTAAGAAAATTGAAGCAGACAAATTTGAAAACAGTTTTAAAAAGCATGATAAACAGTTCTCAGTTTGTCCTCTTGTAAAGAATTAAAGGAAAAATTGTACCTTCAGGGCACTGCAACCATGAAATATTTTGCTGATAAAGATGAAGGTCAAATTCATACTCTGGTGCAACTGCCTGAAAATAAAAAAAAAGAATATACAGTACGAGGGTTGTTCGATATGTAATGTGTATTGTATGATATCTCAAAAGCATTCGACTCAAATAGTGAAATGAACATTACATCCCTTCAAAGTATTCTCGACGGTTTGAAATACATAATTTCAATCTCTGAATCCATTTCTGAAATGCGTCACGGTACGCTGATTTAGGTAGACCTCTGAGGCACTGACTGATGGCTGAGCCAAGGGCTTGTCGGGACTTGTAACGACGACCAAATAAGAACTTTTTAAGTTTTGGAAAAAGGAAAAAGTCGCATGGGGCTAGATCTGGAGAGTATGGTGGGTGTGGCAAGACGGTAACCTTCTCCGACTTCAGAAATTGCTTCACAAGCTCAGATGTATGTGATGGAGCATTATCATGAAGTAGACAAACATGCCTAAATCCTGACACAGTGCGTTGTTTAAGATAATGTTTCTTGACCTTCTTTAGTATAACATCTCGGTAATACCGACCTGTAACACTTTTGCCCTTCGGCACCAGAATTTGTACGGCTATACCATCACATGAAAAGAATATGCAATAAAGAACCTTCTTTGTGCTTATGCTTCTTTTGGCAACTACAGGCCTTCTACCGTATTTAGTTAGCCATATTTTGTTTCCAATTTTTCTTACTGGTTCGAAATAGTGAACCCATGTTTCGTCACCGGTAACAATGTTTGCAAATTGTCTTTGATTGAATTTGGGAAACATTTTGAGCAATTGCTTAGCGGTTTGTACTCCTACCCGTTTTTGGTCATCAGTCAATATATGTGGTATCCATCTAGCAGAAATCTTTCGTACTTTAAAAATACGCTTGAAAATGAAATGCACCCGTGATAGCGATATGCAAACAGCGTTGGCAATATCACGAATCGTGTATCTGCCATTACTTTCAATTATTTCCCTGACTTTTGAGACATTTGCCTTGCCTGTTACAGTCACAGGTCGGCCAGATTTTGCTGCATCTTTGACGGACTCTGTGCCAGTCAGAAATTTCTTTCTCCAACTACGAACTGCCTCATAAGATACCTTATCAGACCCATAAACTTCCCCCAATTCAGTAAAAATCTGCATTACCGAATGACCGAGTTCTGTGCAAACTTTTACATAAGCTCTAATTTCTTCAATATTCTTAATCCGTTTCCCAACCATTTTTACAACAGTGGTCAATGACTAGCTCTATTGAAATGACTATAAGTTTAAAACTATGTGGAGCTAAAGGCTCGTGTTTATACCGTTGGAAAGGTATTGAATAGAGCTATTCAAGCGTATCATCATCCATGAAATCGTTGAAAGCATTATCGCGCTGTGGTACAATACACATTACATATCGAACAGCCCTCGTATATCAGCAAATGAGGCCTGTTGTGAAGTAATTTTTTAATCTAAAATAATTATAGATCTATTAAACATATGAAATATACATATATATATAATATGTACGATAATTCTACCTCATGATTCCATGGGTTGTAAGACAAAATGGATATTATAGATCCATAATCATGTGAAGACCTGCTTGGCATAATCTTTATGAAGATGTGTTCAACCCCATTTTCCCAGAGCCTCCCTCAAATGTCTTAGCCTTGCACCCAGGTAAAAGATATTTTCTATCAATTATAGTTTTAATTTTGTAGCATTCAACAAAGATGCGTTTAACATTTTAAGACACAGTCCCATGTTTAAACATTGCTGTTGATAACAAATTTTGAAAATATTGTGGAAAAAAGGAAAAAAAATTCCCCTTTCCAATTTTGAAGGCAACTCCTATAGATTTATCCATAGTTTATCTGTCATCTGCATGATTATATCTTCCATTTTGAAAGTGTAAAATTTTGTCCTCTGTTTAATTCTTTACCATACAATAACATTTTGGCCTTGACCAAATTGAAAGCACTGGCAGACAACAAACTTGATACAGCTTAACCCTTTACCACACAATCCTGAATTTTAACGACCCTGAGAAGGACAGCTTTTGAAACATTGTGGGAGAAGAAGAAAATGCTGGTAACCAGCATTTTCTTCTTTCACTCAATTATCTTCTTATCTTTTACTGACAAATCCCATTACTTGTGCTATGTTTACTATGTCCTTTTGAACTGCTTCCAATCTGGATCTGTCTAAAATGTCGTCATGTGGTAAAGAGTTAAACGACCCTGAGGAAGAGGGCTTTTGAAAACATTGTGGGAAAAGCAGAAAATGCTGGTAACCAGCTTTTTCATCTTTTCTCAGAATGTTTTCTAACACATCCTGTTATTTTTGCCACATTTACTATATTCTCTGCAAATACTTTCAATTTGGACCTGTCTAAAATTTTGTTGTGTGGTAAAGAGTCAAGTGGTGATGCCTGCCTTTGATAGGATAAAAAAACGTCATGGGAAAAGGAGAAATGCTGGTTAACAATCCTGTCTCCATTTCCAGTGTTCAATGTTTTTAGAAGCCTTCTCTGTGTGGATCATTTAAAATTGCAATTGTTTGGTCAAGAGTTTAAGAGATAAAATATTGTCTTCCGATTAAACCTTTACCACACAATCCCGTGTTTAAACCACCCTGGGCAAAAGCCTTTTGAAAACATTGTGGGAAAAGGAGAAAATGCTGGTAACCAGCATTTTCTCCTTTTCCCACAATGTTTTCTACCCTATCACTGACAAATTCCATCATTTGAGCCATATTTAAATTGTCGTCAGCAGATCCTTTCAATTTGGACAAGTCTACATTTTTGTCGTGTGGTAAAGAGTTAAGAGTTAAATCTTCACTTCACATAAGTAGAATTGCACCCACATGAGTAAAAATTCTGATGCTGCTAGATTTAGATAACAAACCGCAAACAGATGTTGAACTCATGAAGTGATAATTTAGCCCTCTACCAAACTATTCCGAGTCTCTAACAACCCGGAGGAAGAGGACTTTTGAATATATCATGAGAAAAGGAAAAAAGGCTGGTAACCAGCATTTCCTTCTTTTTTCCACAATGTTGTCTAGATATTGTTTCAAAGATAACTCATGTCATTTGAGCCCTATATTTGTAGGACTGCTTCGGCATGTGCCTTCAATATGAACACAATTTGGTAAAAAAATGTTTCACATCTGGCAGGTCTAGATCTGAAGGGTTCAGTTTGTTTGATGACATTGCCTCACAATAAAACCCAAATCAACAGTGAACGTTAGTTGGTGCTTTACTTATTAGAGTTCCTCTCTATAAGTTGTGGTAATTGATTTCAAGGACGAGACCGCTGGGTTAATTAACCATTCTGTTCTTCCGAATTGATGCTTTTGACTCGATTTCTACCAGTTGTTTTCACCTATTTCTTGTAGCATATTATGTTGATAATACACCACAAAGACCAATTATAATCAAAATCAAAGATATTCGTGCACGGTTGGTGAAGCCCGAACTGGCCGAAGGGTTAATTTGACCTACCGTCACTGCCACTCAGGGATCGTGTATGGTCCCTGTGTCACTCAAGAGAGTGCACCGGGATAGGTCTATAAACAGAGATCTTATTAATAAATCGAGTTCTAGAACATGATTATTAACACTTTGTTCTGCATGAATTTTGTTGTGTTTCCGAGCGTGGCCGGTAATATTTCAACTTCAATAAATTTCCAGCAGACGACATTTCAAAATCTCGAAATTACCAGGATATCCCGCGAGAGGCTGTGTATACGATTGACACGTGCAACAAGATTCTAGAATAGTGTTCATCATCATATCGCATCGCTTATATGGACATATTCACTAGCAATACAGATGGGAGAGATCATGTAAAACATTTATCTCACAAAGCAGTATTGAAATGGTAGAAAATGAATGCTCAGAAATTTAAAGAAGAATCCTACATGAATGGATCCATACATCGAATCTTGGCGAGTAGCTTCTTTTCGTTTTTTCTTCTTTTTCTTCTTCGTTGCTTTCATAGCAAGGTTTTTTTCATCGCAATTCAAAGTACATGCACGACAGACTGTTTGATGTCACAAAAATGTTCTACATCCCAAATTATCTGTCAGTGCATTTTACAAAGACTACATAATTCAATTTTTTTCACGTCATATACATCTAAGGTCCGTATTCACCAACTATTCCTTAGAAATATTCTTAGTCTTATTTTCAACACAGCTTCTGATTGGCAAGAATAAAGTTAAGAATGGTTGGTGAGTACGGACCCTGGATCTTAGCTGAAAACAATGACACTCATTTCGATATTTTTACCGTTTACATGGTTCTGTTAGCTAGCAGGATATTTCAAACAAAATGGACCTTCCGTACACGAACAAAACGGGCGTGGTGCTAAACATATTTATTTAATAAGCGCGAACTTCGCCAGGCAGCACCCCTTCCGAGTATATACGCTTTTATCTGCAGCTGTGTGTGGCGTTCACTTGAAAGTAATCGGTACCCTCTCCGACTTAATATTCATTCGGATAGAGTACAAACGGAGAGAACCTCAACCGAGAAGACATACTATATTGGCTCGGACATTTCTAGTTTAAAATCTACACAATGCCATACAATCATTGATGTCCAGTAGGTAAACCCCGTACTAGAGAATGAATTTTGTACAGATTCTAGCATCAACAATGATGAGTTGAAGTAAAGGAACATAGCAGTTTGCAATTTACTTCAAATGGTTTTGGGCTCAACTAGATCTACGCCATTTCAATCTTAAAATCATTCAGTCATAATTATGATCAGATTTTTTTTTTTGGTAAAGCCCATTACGGCGTTTGAATTAATTGATCCAGAAGTGCTTAAAAATGCACGTTTTCAGGCCTACAGCTCTGAAATTTTATTTCATCTTACCAGATCGATGCCCTTGAAAGCCCGAGCTGGGAGACATTCTACACCATGTATTCTAATCCGTTCTATTTTCCTAGAGTGCTCTTGCTCTAATTTCTATACCTTATCTGATTTTGTTTTTTGTTGACGCTTTTTCAAGAAGGGGTAAACAGTAACTCTGAATTACTACAGGGTCCGTCTACACAGTTTCGAAAACTGGATCGTCTTAAACAGGTTATCATTTATTTGTAATTAGCCTATGTACTGATTGTTAAGAAAAAAAAATATATACTGTTTTTACAGACCCCTTCAATTAATATTGATATGGTTGGACTGTGAAACAGATCTTCTTTCGACCAAATCATGAAACGTACATGGGTCAACACATTTAATTGCATCAAATATAGAAATTAAAAGTCATCATTAGGTTAACAATCCAATGGAACATGTACAGATTTTTTTTTTCTTGCAGCAGAGCACCTCTAATAGCATTGTAATAACAAAGGAAGAAAATGATCGTAACACCAGTTGATACAATGTTTATAGATCGTGATTCACGTCTGTAATCACTATTTTAAAAGGATCATAGCTGTTTTCTATGACGTCTGCAACGACGCTATTTCGCGAAGGGGGTTGCAAGTTAAACAAACCCCTTCGGTAGTAGACCCCTAACGGGATACAGCTATTTCCACTATGATATTATCATACAAAATTTGCCATGACTAAAATTGAGTATTATTGTACTACTTTAACCGAGCTACTTTTTCCTTTTTTTCCTTCCTAGAATTATCATTTATAAATCTAAAACCACTGTATTCTCATTACAAAGGGAGATAATAATTACCTCCTTTTTCAGGAAACTAACAAAAGTATCAACAAATAATTTCATGATAGAAATCAAAGGAATTTCTGATCGGTTAAAAATCTGCCAAAGTATTACATCAGTATTTATCAACTAACAAGAAATTTTATTCCATGTTGCACTAGAAGCGTTAGGGGTCTGCTACCTTAAAATGACAATGAACAAAATACATGTATAGCACTATTTCAACAGCACTTCCCTGTCCTGTTTTCCCAAGGCTAAATTGCTTTGAATTCATAAATGAGCCATGTTCTGTGAAGAGGGCGTTTAATGCATCTGCAAAAAAGTTCAACTCGTGTCAGTTCGCACAGGCTAACCTGAATCAAAACATTTTGCTATTGATAAATTTTCTGCGTATCAAAGGACTATTCTACCTCATCATTCAGTCGTTTGTTAGACCAAATGTATTATATGTACCAATAATTATATGATGACTTGTGTGGTATAATGCATTACAGAGATGTATTAACTCCCTTTTGCCAGAGCGCCGCCCAATTATAGGTAGGATAGACTCTATAATGGCTTTTGTCAGTCACAGAAAGACAAGGCTTCACTTGGTACACGATTTGTTTAGTTTAAAGTGAATTCTGAAAATTAATGTGTGCATTCCCGGGCCTAAATTCTGTGCAAATGCAGGCATTTTCTTTATCTGGTATCGCTCATGCTGAATGAAAATAATCATTTGATCTCTTTCTGAATAATCGCCAAGCCTTGGTAAGTCACTGGTAACGCAAGGTGCTATTAATCTTTGGCCTGCGAATTCGAATCCTTGCAAGTCCAAATTTCATTCCTAAGACTGATGAAAGTCAGTGCCGTAGGATTTATATCAGATTGCATGTGGGAATGTAGCCATTAGGTTATAAAGAGTTGTGCACGGTACTGGAATAGACAGTGGCTAGGCGCGACGGCCGCCATAAATGACATTGAAAATGCCTTTAAACATCAAGCAAACTCTCCAAACTATCATCGTGTCAACAGATTTTTTTTTTCTTCATATGTCCATAATCGAGAAAAGCACAGCATATGGTGTTTATATTAGAATAGTTCGTTGTCTGGGAAACAGACTGCGGAGAAACTACGTAATTAAAACCCGATAAATATTATCCGTTATATGTACAGCGGATGGTACAGCAAAAATTGCATGTGAGTGCATTGTAGATCAATGATTAATGATTTGACTTCACCAAATGTAATACTAGATATACATCATTCGGAATCTTGTTATAATGCGTTAGAATAGCCATAAAAGCACAGTTTGTCTTATGTTCTTCATCGGACTAATAATTATTACGGAAAATGCATATTTCGTTTATTTGGCGCGTTAAGAGTTAAGCAGAAAGTATAAAAGGAAAGCAAAAACATCAATATCATGCCGGCACGCGCTCTATCTAGATAAACATCTATCTTTATGACTTTGTGAGTGAAGCAAATTACAGTTTGGTGCGTTAACTCGTTACGTCCTTGGACCAGTTTGGAGCCAACAACTTTAAAAAGAAGTCAGTGTAAAACACTGATATTTATTAAGTGATATGAATTGAAGTCAATAGTACACATAAATAGGCCTACATGTACAATATGAATTACATTACCAGAAATTTCTCCTTTCGCCAAAATGGTTCAAAAGTGGTTTGCTGCAAGACAAAGAAAATCATCAGCTGGGTTTAATGTGTTTAAATATAACAATTTTGTCCAATTCTTTCCGCAAGAAGACTTTTCCTAAATGAATAATTTCTTGCAATGCTCGGTTTTAGATAACATTGGATAATTGAATGAATAATGAAATGTTTCTCAAGTTAGTCGTCTGTTTAGTGAGATATCCCACTATATGTGATCACAGCTTGAATTGTCTTTAATTTGAAGAGATAACTGTAATGTATGTGATTTAAATGTACGGACTTATGTGCAGTATTGATTTAGTCGTGGAAATAGGTGTTGCTTAATATCAGTCAAATCCCGAATAGATTGCTGAGTCTCTTTAAATACGTGTTGCTTAATATCAGTCAAATCCCGAATAGATTGCTGAGTCTCTTTAAATACAACTACAAAAATTATTATGCTCAAATTAAAAGCTACCGTGTGAGAGAGATACGTGTCTTTTGGCCAATATTTTAAATTGCAATATTTTTTCCACGCTCATCTTTTTAATTTTAATGCAAAAAAGTGTACATCTGGTAAAAATGACAACGTAAAAGAACATTAACTCGGCAGGCACATTAACTCGTCACTTTTTGTTATCTCTTCTTCGATGACGTCATCTGAAAGTTTACTGGCACAAATTTTCTTTTTTCTGGTTTAGATTACGTTTTTATTCATTGCTTTGTGTTGGACCTTTTAGCCTCTGAAAAACCCACTAAAATTCACATCAATCGGTCGGCTTGGGCGACGACAAGTTTCTGTTTCAGCTGTCTCGGGCGAAAGCTCGCAGTAAATATTTTAGACGCATAGTTGATGTCAGAACCAAGAGTTGATCTTCTAGGATGTTTATTCTTACAATATTTACCTCTCTTTGAGAAGACAGAGCCTTTGAAAGCAAAGAAATAAAAGTGTTATGAAAATGACGACTTAGAACCCAAATGACGACTTAGTGTTCCCCTATTTTAGTTAGATATTTGGAATGATTTTTTACCCACTGACATAGAAATAAACCTTAATAAGCGTATTTACGTTTACCTTATGTGAATGAAATATATATCCTAGCTGCAATTAGTGTATTTAGAAAGATTCTGGAGGGCACAAGGCCGAATTGGCAACGAATCATGCGTCATTGATTATTTTATTTAGAATCGGTTTCCTTTTTCAGAATATTGTAATCTAGTGAAATAGTGTCATATTTTATTGATAAAATGGTGTAAATAGCAGTTATAATACACTAAATAATGATTTTGAATATCAATTTTAACATTTTTTTTGGCATATCGAATCTAATTCTGCGCTACAGTGTTCAACAAAAAAGAACAGATTTCACATCAAAGTTTCATTTTAAAGAGCTTCATCTATATAGTTGAAGAAATATTTCTATGTTAAATTTCGATCTACTGCCCTAAATTATAATACCTGCCTATTCAATCAAATATTCATTTCATCTTTTTTTTACATTTAAATGCAGCCAAATCTAAACAAGATCTACTGAGCCAAGGGGATCTGGCGAAGCCAAAACATGCTGCTTGAAAATGTTCGATAGAAAACATATATGCGTATAAGGCTCTTAATTATGTCTCGATCATTGCCTCTAAAACAAGGTCAAACAAGAGAAAATGAAGACAAAAGCCTGGAAAATGTAAAACAAGGCCAGGAAAAGTAGCTAAACGTATATCTCACAAACAAAAGATACTCAAGACAATAAAAATGACACTGTAACAGAAGCATAGAAATCTTGGGAAACCCTACTCTTACTGATAAGTAAAGAGAAGATTAGTCTGCTCTACATGAAACGAAATAAAAAGCTAAAGGGTAAAAAAGACACTTAGAGTTAAAAATAAGACAATAAAGGACTAAAGGTGTAAAAGGTAACATGTGAAAATGAAGCCAGAAAAAAAGTAAAGATTAAATCATTTGATATTCAATATATCCTAAGTGTAGGTTACAGTTTGTGACTAGATAAGGAGAAATTCAGACAAATGACATGTGCTTTTAAGCAATTCCATTTTCAAACAGATGCTTGTTGAACCAAGTATAAACCATCTAATATTTTTGTAGTACATATTCTTGTTACTTATATGAGTCTAGCAATGTTGTTTGATTGTTTTAAATGACTTCAGAGGTTTAAAGAATGAAACTATTGTGTGACCCTTGGTTTACTTGTATATTGTTGTTTTGCTCATCGAACAGAGTACTAATACATGTAATATATGTCGTTAAGAACATTTGAAACAGGTATTCAGTTTTCAATTTTCAAAGAAGACATTGCAAAAACTACATCGGAAATATTTATCTAATTCAAATAACACGTAACATAAAGTTTAATTTTCCTTGAAATCTACATGATTTTTTCATCAAAATATTCAATTGGATAAGCTTGTAAAAATCGTTGGGCTCATTTTACATCAATGCATGTGTTGTACATGTATCGAATTTGCTTGTTTAATATTAGTGATCATTGTTCTAATCAGCACTGTCACGATAAAAGTTAAAAACTATATTTTTTAGCTAATAGTTCGTGAGTTTTTTAGGAAAATATTGAAATGACGACTTAACATTACTAGTGGTGACGAGTTGACGTTCCAAGTAAGAGTAAGTCGGCAGTCGCAACCAGGTGATTTTCGGGCACTATTAAACACCCTTTTGAGCAATGTAAGAAACGTCTTAAAAGACGCCCAAAGGGCTAAAGAATATTTTGGGACACGATAAAAATCTACAAAATCCCAGGATTCTCTTCCAGCTCTTCATTTATACCGAAAATTGACGAGTTAATGTTCCTTTACGTTATCGTCATTGCAAAAGTCATACCACTATCAGTGATGGTATAAGTTGTAGCAGCTCTAAACATCAGTTGACTGATAAATCCATCAAAACCATAATGAATGTATATTATAAAATTTTATAATGAGGTTATAACTTTTCCTTTCACTGAGCAATTTATTTCAATACTTCGCTGATAGGCATTAAAGAAAATGCTTAATTCAGAAAGCTAGATAGATCGTACTAAAACTATGCAAAAAACATTAAATCTTTGTGCTAAATATGGATCCAGATTTTTTTCAACATTTTTTGTTTATGTTTTCTTTCTCTTTTACGTCTTCATATACGATAAACCTTATTTATAAACAACAAAAGACCAATCTTATTTTCCTTGTCTCTATGTTCATTATTTACTGTATAGAATATCTAACACCCAATGAAGACAGTGGCGAAGGTAAGTAGTTCTATAATGTAACTATGAATTCATAGCAGTTTCTTTTCACCGTTACGCTGAGGTATTCAAGATCGAAGGTCGAAATAGCTCAAAGATAATTCTGTACAGGAAGTGTGGTATGAAGAAGCAGCTGCAGGTTTTTGTCAGACGTCACGTGAAAGTTATATAATATTCTACATTCTCCTATCTGACCAAGGACGTCGTTATCAAGTCTATCAATTTTATCTTATTTATTCGTTTTAGATTCGACATTTAAACTTATTTATGGCCCATAATTACTATACAGACTATTTTTTAAGAAACCAAAAACGAAAGTGACACGACGGTGAAACTTGTATAAGTGAGGAATTTGCCGCTCTTTGTTACAAGCAATTGTTCTTGCACAAAACCAGATGTCTTCAAAGCGCGTCTACTACGGGGCGTAAAGGGGGCGCTATTTCTGTACTTATTATTAGGGATTACTACACAGTCTGCGGGCGACACACCTACAATTTTTACATTTCTACGATCGTAATCATAATTTTCTTTCTTCACTAAGTTACTGTGAAGGACTGATGTCTAATTACAATTGATAGCGTGTCTGCAGTTTCTTCCGCCTGCGTAGTACTTCAAAGATTTGTCGAAATTGAAAGCACTTGCAGACGACAGATCAAACGTATTGCAAATAATGGCATCTGTCTTTTAAGAGGTAAAAAAAACAACATTGTTTGAAAAGGAGATAACACTGGTTACCAGCATTTTCTCCGTTTTCCACTATCTTTTCAAAGGTCCATTTTCTCAAAGTAGGTAATTCTCGGGATTGTTTAGTAGGTGATGGCAAAATACATTTATGGTCATAGGTCTATCATTTATTGTAACCCTGAAAACGGCTATTCTCTGACAGTGAAAGCAAACTCATGCGAATAAGGCTCATTTTCCCTATGACTCATCTTCTTTCTCAATGTTGTTTAAGTGCACTCTATGTGGAAACAATAAATATGTTTCCCGTCAATGTACATGGAATGCAAGTTAAACCCTTACCACTTCGAACAATATTATATATTCACATGGAAAGAAAAAAAAAATGTATTCACCAGACCTGCCGCTTCCGTAATATAAAACCAGTAAATATAAATGAAATACATCATTTTAAGACAAAATGGATGAGACATCTGTCCCTGTTTCACAGCATGAAGTCTTATATCGATCTTTCACATGAAGCAGAGGCAGAGGGTTAAATAAATGGAGTGTACACTCCTCTTTCCCAACAAAAAAACATCAGATAAAAACTTGCACGTTGGACATGCTTCGGTGGAATCACCTACTACGGAATCCTCTTGTTACCATAAATTTTTCTGCAGAGGTTGAATCATGTGTCCTAGATATGCGACCTAGGATGTCACCGACGTGAATGATTACAAAACTCACGACGTAAATTGTTCAAAAGCAAATTAGTGTCAAATCGTGCTGATGAATAATGTATATATCTTTCATGGTGCACGTAGACCTATGAGTGTAGACGGAACCATGATTAAGTAAATGGCTGCTAGTTTAAGTTAACCACAAAACTGCAGTGATAAAAGAAACAGAAAACAGTTGAAAGAGTTTCAGCAAGATAGGTTGAAAATAAGAGTTTTTGCGACGAGCTTATGCAGGTCAAAATATGATGGCAGTATAAGAATTCCGTAATTTGCTCACAGATTAACCTCAACCCTGTACTTCAATGTTTTACAGCTTTGAGGAAGAGGGGCCTGGGCGAAGTGAAAAATTGTGTGAAAAGGATAAAATGCTGGCAATAAGCATTTCCCTTTTTCCCACATTTTTTCTACCCTTCAGCGACAAGTCTCATGACTGGGGCCACATTTTTGTCTTCTGCAACTGCTTTGGATTTGGACCAGTCTGATCATTTCGTCACATTGATCGTTAAGGTTTATATAAAAGAGGACAACAGTACTAGGACGTGTGTGAGTGTGGGTGTATGTCTGTGTGAGTGATAAGGTACCAGTATAAAAATAGTTGTACTTACATGTGAAGTCCAAATCAATCCAGCAACGGTGACAAGAACAAATAGTACTGGGACGATGTCACACATTGGCCGGGGTAACATCACATTGCGTCACGCTGTAACACAAGTCTTCCACTTCATCATCGTAAAAATCCAACGTTATCTAGCAACACGGGTAAGTCATAAACTGGACATATTTTTTCATAAACATGATGACAGAGTATTTAAGTAATCTTTTTTTTAATAAATCCACATCAATCAGTTGTAAGAAGAATGAGCTCCGTAATTCCCTGTTGTAAATATCGTCACTCCTTTCCCCTTCACAGCACTATTCAGTGATACACTAAGTAAAATATGGAACGCTGGAAACATAGAACAATTCAATCAATCAACGAGTATCTTTAAGCATCGTACCGATAAAAATAGACCTGGGTGTATAATTGTCGGAGAAATCTTTTCTCAGGCTGTTCGAAGGCTAGTCTTGAAATAGTGAAAACGGCAATTCAGAATGAGAAAATGAAGGCCCTGGTAACGAAAAGATTTGTATTTCAAGTTTTACATCCTCCTATAAATGATTGTTTGTATTGACCCTTTACCAAACAATCTCGACTTTTAACGACCCTGAGAAAAGAGGCTATTGAAAACAACATGGGAAAAGGAGAAAATGCTGGTTACCAGCATTTTCTCCTTTTTCCATAATGTTTTCGATCATTTGAAAGACATATTTCATGATTTGTCGTCTGCAAATGCTTTCAGTTGTAACAAGTCTGATTTATTTTCGTCTGGTAAACAAGTAACCTATGTCAAATATAGTACTGACTCACAATGTTTATCAACATTTGGGGGTTGTCACCCCTTGTGGTCATTCTCAGTGTTTTAACCTTGCCCTTAGAGTACACATTTTCACACTGCAAAAACTGCTACAGTAGTCTATCTATAAATTTCAAGGTGACGTTGGATTGCATAATACTGGACACTGTGAAGCCAAAATCAGACAGCATATCACGTTCTATCTGATCTTTATCATCTGCTTATGAATATTGTTTCATTATTAAATTTTGTCATCTTGTAATACTATGTATCCTAAGGGTTAAATTTTCCGCAAAGGATTCTGCTTTTAAAAGGCGGAAAGTTTGATGCATCTTACTAAGAAGGATAAAATATGTTTATTTAGAAAATCCTGATTTCAGTCTCTTTTAACCTTTACGGAGCAAATAAAAAAGGGAAAAATGCCTTTAGCCAGAATGTCTTGGCGTATGCATATGGCAGAAAATGTCAAAGGACCTTCTATAAAGTCCGATCTTGACTTTCCCCGAACACAGGTAGAAAGTCGACCTAGATAAGGATCAACACTAGCAATATCTAGTGCAGTAAAATCAAAGCACCGTCAGTTCTGAGTTGGTAATTTCGTTGCTGTAATGGAAAGTTTGTATTCTCTTTTTGTGTGTGTGAACTCTTTACAAGACGACAATTCTTTAGACTAGTCCATTTAATTAAAAATCATTTGCAGGCAGCAAAGAATATGTGGCTCAATGATGGAACTTCTAAAAAAAGCAATATTGTGGAAAATAAAGAAAATGCTGGTTACCAGCGTTTTCTTCTTCTCAAACAATGTTTTAAAAAACCTCCTAGCTCAAAGTCGTAAATGTTTGGTAAAGGGTTAATTTAGACGTTCCGCTAGAGACCTGAAGTAATGTTTGCGGATAGATATAGTATTCTGCTTTATTATGAAAAATTATGACTTGATTCAGTACCTCCCGAAATAAATTTACAGCAAGCAACTTTGTAATACATGGGTAACAATCAACGTGTATGATATGTTTCTACATAAATACACAAGAAAACAAAATGGAAAAAGACGAAACAGCTTCTTATGATTAATCCTTTTGCCACAATTTTACATAGGTTGTTAGGCTCAAGACGTCAAAAGTCGTCTGTAGAAGGTAATAATTCAAAAAAGATTAAAAATTGATATCGATAGAGCCCTGACATATGCGTTATGAAATAAAAGTGAGCTGTAAAAAAAATACGAGTTGCCTTTAATGATTATCGTTTCGTATTCAAAACCGTTTTCAACAGTATTTCAGATATGCAGCGGCTGCCAGTGCGTCTATCCGTGCATTCCTGAAGTTTCTTTACAGCTACCAAGCAAAACGCTTTTTCCAAGCTTTAAGCTGCCTTCCTACGTAAACAAAGTTGACAAAATACTGAGCAGTTAGAAATAAAAATAAGGCAAATCTATTAGTATGAGTTTAATCAGTACTCGTAAAGAATATGGTCCGACAGGGGAGTTGAACTCACAACTACTTGATGACTTGTCCTGAGTGAAACCAATGGGCTCGTATTCACCAACCATTCTAAGCTGCAGTCTTATCCTAATTTTCACGAATTGTCCAAATTTCAAAGTAACAAACTTTATGATGAATAGTTTAGGCAATCAGAAATTGTGTTCTTTTGATAAAATACGGATTTTGAACTAAAAGGGTTGGGCTTCTATATAATGAATACAGGTTGTCCGTGTAGCTTCCCGAGAACCCATCGATAATGATCTACATCACAGAAAAAGTACATGAACAAGCATCTTTCCAGGCCACGACCTCATGTGACCTCTTGTGTGGTACCGGGCTTACTGCATTTATCATGTCAGCTAAAAGTATTTTTACTATGGGTGTTTCACATGAATGAAAAGTTAAAAAGAAAAAAAAAGATACTGATAATAATTATTAGAACAATACCTTAAGACAAGAAAATGTGATGACAAAGAGCAGGAAATAGCCACTTTTCAACCCCCACACTGTTTCCTTGAATAAAAATTATTTCAACTGCACTATCATTCACTTTCACTGCCATTTCCTTTCATTCACTTTTTGCTAAGTGTATTTTATTGCGGTATCCGATCTCCACGCCATAAATAAACACATTACCTCCCGTGAAACGAACTTGAAGCAGACACTGAAAAATTTATTGTAAAATAAAGCAGATTAACATAACTTAAGGTTTAAAACAGGGATACATGTGAAAACATTGTGGCAATAAGAGAAATTGCTCGTTACGAGCAATTTCTCCTCTTGCCACAATGTTTTCAAAAGTCGTCTGCTGCGAGATTTAGAAGAAAAAGGTCGTTTTCGGTGGTACAGTGTTATGCTCACACCCGGTCTGAAACATTATAAGATGTACAGCGAGTGCAATAATGAGAGTTGCCAAACTTTACGATAACCTTTTCGCTTATCTTTTCCACAAAATTTAGGTTGTAGTCTATTTAAATGTTTTTTTCTCGGCAAGCTTTTTTGCAGACGGCGCAGATCATTGTCAGATAGTGTCTGATCTCAGACGATCTACATCGCCTATTCTTAAATCATAAGCCATGTGTTTCTTCCGTTTGTCGTAAAATTGTAACTTACTTACTCAGTGGTGAAAGAACCAATTTATTCCCTCCTCAAACAAATCTGCAGCAGACGACTTTGAAAAAAGTCATGCTCTGCAAAAAGGGGTCCAAAACATCTCTATGATGCATTATACCAAGCATGTCATCACATAATTATGGATCCATAAAATCCATTTCATCAAACAACCAGTTAAATCCTGAGGTAGAATGATCCTTGAACATGCAGACAATTGACAAATAGCAAAAAGTTTCGAACTATGTCAGCTGCTCAGGCTGACATGGGTCGATACTTTCTGCAGATGCATCGAACACCCTTTTCACAGAGCATGCCTCAAATAAATGATAAAACATTGAGATGAAAGGACGATTGCTGAACTTTTTACGAGTCATTTATCCTCTTACAAAGCTCTCAATTTTATTCAAATGTTATCTGCTGCAAGACGGAACAAATTCGTCTGCAGAAGGTAATTAATTGAGTTCATCAAAATTTCCGGATGCTATTGGCACATGAATACTGCCAAGTTAAATTGATAATAATAATGAACAGGATGTTTATGACGCAGGATGGGGTGGTATTGAAAACGCTCCGCTTATCCTTCAAAGTGCGAAACAAAACAAAACCGATTTTTCAAAAAGAACAAAAATGTTCAGTCCTACCAGTATAATTAGTCGTATGTTGTATGGAAGACGATAAATCTAAAATGTAACGTGGTCAGTTGATCCAAGACTGCAAGTTACGTGCACATCTTGTTGCCCCCCTAACTGACGAAGGCGAAAAATAAGGTTGTGCACATGGCCTTGCCCCCTAACTGACGCAGGCGAAAAAATAAGGTTTCCATTTATTCATTGGCTCGGTGGACCACATATTGCACTTTTAAGGCTGTTTTACTCGGAACATCACGAAAGTGACTTCAATAGGCTTTATGTAGGTCTATCACAGGATCACATAGTGCAAACTGTAAAGCAACATAAAATGCGCTCGTACGGCGCTATTATCAAAGGTTAAACCTAACCAAATTCGAACGCATTTTTTTTGTCGTACAGTCCCGGAACAAAGAGAAAATCTAACCTCTCTTGGCATTCTCCATGTGTCAAAGATGACTTTCTTTGTCTGGTAAAAAATCGCAATTTTCTTTGGTTCTTAGCCTCCACTTTATCTTCGCAATGTATCTGCGCAATGTGAGAGAAGGGCATTAAACTTACTTATGAGGCAGGACAGATTCAGATTACAACTTTTGACTATAGGTAGATGTCAAAACAGTAATATGAGAGTCATAGAGTACATGTACTGAAATCTAGTATTACAACCTTACACGAAGAAATAAACGTACGCTTTACAGAGAAATTTAACGTAAAAAACGAAAAACTTTCGTCTTTCTGCAACCGACAACTCTTAAAAAGATTGTGGCAAAAGTAGACTTTTTTCCAAGCGATGTGCATAGCTGAGCGAGAAAGTAACTGGCTTTTATTTTATCTGATGACAATTTTCCAACAATGTTATCGAGTAACAAACGAAAATCGAAGTACTCCTTCTACCATAGTGTCAGTGTCTTGTATGGACGCGAGCACGAGTACAGGCTCCTGGTCCACCCATCCTACCCCTAACCCAAAATCTATGTTGTATTAAACCATCCACTACTTTTAACGACATTAAGGCAGACGGCTTTTGAAAACATTGTGGGAAAAGGAGAAAATGCTGTTTTCTATCAAAGATCGACATTAACTTGTCATCTGCAAATAATTTTCAGTTTGGTAAAAATCAAGAAAGCTATTGTCCAAAAAGGTATTTTTATCCCCTCACTATAACAACCTGTCAAATTTTTACCTGCGTTTTGTCGATGTAAAATTACAGCTGTATAGTATAAAACTTCCTGTTTTAAACACCCATTATCAAGCAAATGCGACTTTTCTCGCCGCTGTTGTGGGCAGGTTAAGAAAACATAATTGTGAAAGACAGCATCTGCTTTTTACTGGCGATTGTTCCTTTCCCTATAATGTTTTTAATGGTTTTTCTTATCTTTAGTATTTGACACAAGTATTTTACCGAACGACAAAATTTTAGTCTGGTCCAAATTGAAAACATTTGCAGACGACATCATTTATTTACTCAAAACATAAAATATGGCTACAAACGGTAGAAAACATCGTGGGAAAAGGAGAAAATGCTGGTAACCAATATTTTCGCCTTTTCCCACAATGTTTTCAAAAGCTTTCTTCATCAGGGTCATTAACACTCCAGATTGTGTGGTAGAGGGTTAAATATCCCATTAAAATATTTCTTCCTTATGTCACTGTTACTAGTTTTAGGTATGCGCACGATAGCTTGTACAGTACTAAGTTGATAACAAGGACATTACTGGGTTGTTGAATCACTTTAAGGTAAGGACATACTTTTACTCTTAAAATCAAACGAAAATTAGATACTATGCGTAGAAACACGGGCCTGACAAACACTAGAGTAAAATTAGAAAGATGAAAGCGAGTTTCTGTAAGTTAGAGAAAGTTAAGAAAGAGGGTAAGTCTACATAGTCATGCGTCACAATGTAATCAAACAAAAGCCTTTATGGCCGAGTTCCGGTAGCCCACTGGTCAGTTGCAGTTCCAATCCAAACTCGAACAAACTCTGTACGATGACGGACAAAACTCACTGCCACGGGATTCATTCCTAACCTTTGCTCTCTTCGCTGAACTTAGTTTCAACATTACTAACTAGTATTTATGAGGTATGCAACGTTTATGAAGAATAGCACAGAGTGGCGTGGAAAAAGTGGTGAATGAAAAAACGGTTTGAACGACAAACGAGAATGCATGGATAGATGCACTAGCCGCAGTGAAAATAGTGTTAAAAACAACGTTAAACAGCAATGAAACCAAACCCCATTTGAAATACTGAGAAAGTGTCGGAAAGTAAAAGCTTAATGAATAAATTACCTTTTCTATTATCAGAATATGTATTCAACAACCATCAAGATTAAGAACATTCTTAGTCTTACTGTCAGTAAGACAACTTCTGATTGGCTAGACTATTTGAATTAGCCAGTCAGAAGTTTTGTTAATCTTGAATTAGACTTGGAATGAAATTTAGAATGGTTGATGTATACGAACCCAGAGCTCTGCCATTAGTACAATAAATGAAATATTCCTTTGAAAAAATAAATATCCGTCTTTCATTACAGCCCTTTCTTTATCCAACCCCTTACCCAATCACCCGGCGTTTTAATGACACTGAAAGAGAAGGCTCTTGATGATACTGTGGGAACAGAGAAAATGCAAGTAACATGCATTTTCTCCTTCTTCCACAATGTTTTGTACCCTTTCAAAGACATATCAATCATTAGAGCCATGTTTAATTTGTCGTCTGCTAATACTTTCAATAAGGACCAGACTACAATTTTATCGTCTGGTAAAGGGTTAAAATCAGAGAAGGCTACATGCCACTATAAGGGAGTCAGCGTCTATAAATCCCGATACACCATACAACATACACCATCTCTTTCCTATGATCAAACGCCAGGACAAATGCTGCAGACTTAGGTTGAACGTGGTGGGTCTTTAGTGTTTGTCAAAGTAAACTTTCATATACAACAAACAGACATAGGTTAAGAACTAAGTAGACACTCTCAAGAAGTCACTCATGTGCCTAGCGCGCACTCGATGTCACATCCGATGTCACTGTACACTTCACTCTTTCAGCGCAATATCAACCCTTAGGATGCTAAGCTCGACTCAATGATCCTTTGCGGACAGTGTAGATCAAGATCAGACTGCACAACGTGCAGTCTGGTCTTGGATCTACACTGTCCGATAAGGACATATTTTTCCCCAAAAAATACCTTTGAAATAGCAAGGTTTGGGTTTTTACAATTTAACCTGAAAGTTGCAATTCATATATTTAGCAGGATAAGGATTAAACACGACCTCTTTCGACGGCTGAAAATACAATCCACTGATACTCACAAAGGTTTTTGTCTTATAGGCTTGACTTAACAATTGGACGGTATAGATCGAAGATCAGACTATACATTCTCTGCAGTCTGATCTTGACCTATGCCGTCTGCAAAAGCCCTTGTTTTCCGCCTATGTTGCTACAATGGTCAAACTGATACTGTTGCCATTAAGTGTCCATGTAAATGAACAAAATGTGGATCTCAGATCAGACTGCACAATCTTTCCGGTCTGATCTTCATCTTCACCTCTCTTTGCAAGCAACGTTAAATTAGGCCTGACACTCACGGCGGTTTAACTCACAGCTAGACTATTTCTAAGACTGTTTCAAAGCACTAAATATAAACCAGTCGGAACACATCCAATATTTCAGAATACAACACTAAAACTTCTACACTTTGTTAAAAAAAAAATTCAAGTTTGAAGCATAATTACCAATGACGACCGTGTTAATTCGTTACTGGTGTAACGTAAACTGAGAGTTAAAACCGATCGCGTTATGTTATAATGCCTGACGTACAGCGCTCTACTCACACTTTCCTTCTTCCATCCTCTGTTTTACTACAATACAGATTTTAACTACTAAGTCATCCAGGAAATAACAGCTTGAACTAAATTATGTGAAGTCGGTGTACGCCTTTTCTCCCTTTACTATCTTCGCTGCTCTGAGGTGGCTGTTCCTCTCCACATAATTCCGAGTTGGTTTTAACAACCTTTACGAGGAAAAGTTTGGAAAAAATGGTGGGAAGAGGAGAAAACGCTGGTAACCAACATTTTCTCTCCGATCATTTGTCGTCTGCAAATGCTTTCACTTTGGATAGTCTAATATTTTGTCGTTTGGAAAGTACATTGTTGATTTTTTTGTTTTAGTTGGGTTTCAGGCCGCTTGTATCTCCACTTTAACGGTGTTCATTTCGTTTCCGTGCACTCTTCAAAGTTTCTCACCAAGACTTCATCAGTAATAAAGCAGTACCTTGTCCGCGGTGAAGCATTGTTGAAACCCAATCAAGGCATGAAATCAGCTGATTTGACTTAAACTCAAAGCGGGTTTTTTGTTTCGAATTTGTTCAAACGATAACCCATGTCTAACCCGAATTAAGTTGCTTATGCGAGTAGTGTATGTCAAGCTCAGACTTCACAAAACTTGCAGTCTGATCTTAGACGACAACGCTGTCCGCTTCTTTGGCAGATATTCTTACCAACGTGACCAACAGAGTTTTGAAATTGCATCTGTCTTACAAATATCCATCTTAACACTTATCCCAGTATTTTCGGAGGAAAGATATTTCCTTATAGGATAGTGTAGATCAAAGATCAGACTGCACGTTCTGTCACGCGGCAGTCTGATCTTGATCTACGCTGACCGCAAAAGGTTAGTGAGTCATGCTTAGTAGCCAAAGGGTTAAACACAAGAGGACTCTGACTTGTTTACACAAGCTGATGGTATAGATCATCAGAGTGCACGTTCTGTGCAGTCTGATCTTGATCTATGCCGTCCACAAAAGCTCCGGTTTTTGCCAATGTCGCAAAAAGGGTTAAGAATCGCCCGGAATAGATACATTTGAGCCACACTCTGGCAAGGGGTGGGGCTTAATGCATCTCCATGATGAATTATACCAACCAAGTCATCACACAATTATGGAGCCATAAAACCCATATAGCCTAGCATCTTGAGGTAGACTGGTCCTTTAACATGCAGAAAATTGACAAATAGCAAAAAGTATCGACCCATGTCAGCCTGCGCAATCACTTATTAATCCCTATCTAGAGTTCTATGTACAAGTTGCTCAAGTTTGTTTTTTGCAAACATTGTAGATCAAGATCAGATTTCTCTAAACGTGCAAGCTGATCTTGGACTTGCTTTTTCAGATATTTTTGGAGATGTTTTGGCTTAAAACAGATTGATAGTTGCAATATCTAAGTGTTTTTATTTCCACATTACTTGTTTAGCGTTAATAATTAATTCAAACCCTCGTTTAAAATTCAAATCTAAACCCTTAGAATGTTGAACTAGGCAAATGGACAATTTCAGTCAAGGAAAGCAGATCTAAATATTGAAATACTGCGGCCATTGTTGGCCTGAAAGTCTAAACCTAACGAACAGGTCAGACGCAAGCATAGACTGCATAATTTAAGCATTCTGATCTTTATCTATGGTGCACATAAATGTAGATGTTGTAGGCGTTTCCAGGGTTAACTTTTTACCACACAATCCCAAGTTTTAACGACCTTGAAAGAAAGGACTTTTGAAAACATTGTTGGAAAGGGATAAAATGCTGATTTCCGGCATTTTCTCCTTTTCTCACTATGTTTTGCTGTCCTTTCCAAGACACTTTTCTCCATTTCAGCCATATGTAATGCGTTCTCTGCAAATATTTTGGACTTGGACAAGTCCAGAGTTTTGTCGAATGTTAAAGAGTTAACGAAGGGCTAGTCACGTGAGCTGACATAAATTGTTAATTTATAGACCCAACTGAACATTTTAATGGTGAAATTATGAACTTCGCTTTATAAATGCATGCATTGTTACAAAATGTTAAGTTTCGACCTGGTATTTTAAAACGATCGCGACAGAATTCAGGTACTTGAATTATCTGTCGCGATCGTTTTAAAATACCAGAACGAGACTTAACATTTTGTAACAATTTGCGTCTTGCAGCAGACATTTCGAAAACATTGTGAAAAGGGAGAAATTGCTCGTAACGAGCAATTTCTCCTTTTATCACAATGTTTAAATATGTATTCGTGCATAAAGCTAAATCTATGCTATTTTTATAAATTCCTATGTGAAATGGATGTTTCTTTTTTTAACGTTTAATTACTGACGTAGGTGACGAGTTCATAGAAATAATTGTTTTCATACACCTCTTCTACAATGACAGTAGTACATGCAAGATGCAAATTGTTTTCAATAGGTAATAATTTTATCCATAGAACATATTACATTACACGCACACTTCAAACTGGTTCAGGATTAATTTTTAACGAATTTATTCTACTCCAGTTTTTAATTTTCCGAACCCTATGTAAATTTTACACAGTGTCAAAATGAATGATGAGTACATCGAGACATTTTGACTTGATAGGATTAATTATGAGTATGAAACGGAGCTTGCAACCTATCTAAACATGCAGCATACTGTAATACTGAAGTTTTACTTGCAATATGGCGTTATTTTTTTCCTTTACTTCAAAATAGAAGAAACTGGAGCTGCCATAAAGGGTGACCAAGTGCCTTGATACAAAAGATATGTACATAGTCAACACGAATGTGCATGTTAAAAAACAAAGCCAAACTTCAAGGAGAATTTATTGTTCAGTTGAGGCAGCCGTGCGAAAATGGTGTGCTCCTAATTGATAATGTTTGTGTAAAAAGTTTCATTGCGATGACAGCAAAACTGTCTACTAGGAGTTCGTGACACAAACAATGATTATGTATACAGACAGTCGATTCCCTTTTACCACACAATCCCGAAGAAATAAACTTTTGAAAAAATTGGAGAAAATGCTAGTAATCAGCATTTTCTCCTTTTCCTCAATGTTTTCCACCCTTTGAAAGTTGAAAAACAGATTTCATATTTTGATTAACGTAAAAATTGTTTTCCGCGATTGTTTTCAATCTGGAGCATTCTCAAATTGTTGTGTTCGGTGAAGAGTTAAACAGGCTGATTGCAGTTTTGGTACCGTCGGAAACCGATTCTTTTGGCCGGTAGAAACAGCGCCATGCTACCCATAAGGCTGTGTAACCTGACAAGGCTGCAGCTGAGATACCGAAGACAAACTCGACATTAACTCCAGAAGATGACTTTTGAGGGAAAAAAAATGCAGAAAAGAGAAAATGCTTGTAATGCTTTTGTACAACTCACCAAGAAATCGATACGCATCCGTTAATTCGAACATACATGAGCACATTTTTTAGGAGCCTGTGGTCTCGCCGCCCTGAGTACCTGAATCACCGTATCGAACCATAGCATTGTGACTTCCCAAAACTTTCTACGTACTTGCTGACCCTAGTACTGAGGCCACATGCCGTATGTGGATTGTACAGACACGGTTCAGACGCAGTGAGAACCATTGCAAACCGTGTAAATGCCGTGCAGTGCTCATCCATATCGGCTTTGACCCCTAGGTCAAACCGAAGCGAATCGTGGTGAGCCACAACCTGATCTGTCAAGTTGTGGCTTAGATCAAAAGCTGACGGATGGCATGAATGCTCTCAAGTCGAACCCGAACTTTGTTGCATTTGCGGAGAACGTTGATCATTTTGGATGAGCAATGGCCCCTTGTTTGCGAAATGATCCGACCAAACAATCTATAAATTGCACTATCTATAAGTCTTTTCTTTTGAACCAGAATATTCATTTCTTTATTTAAGTCTGTAAGTATTGAACCTTAAACTGCTAACGTTACATATCTGACGTGAATTTTCAATCTGATATTGAAAAACAAACAAACATGCCGATTTCATGCATTTTTTCGCCGGAAAAATCTTGTCGTATCAGACAATGTAGATCAAAATCAGACTGCACGTTCTGTGCAGTCTGATCTTGATCTACACTTTTCGCTGAAGCGCATTAAGTCGCATTTAACAGCCTAAGGGTGAACAGTGTAAACGTTGATAGTCTATAACTGCGCGTTCACTTCGGGCATACGTTATCATGATTTATGATAGACAAATTCTGTAGCACATATGGGAAAGAAATAGAAAAGGGGCGTTAACCGTCTTCATTTAATTTTCCGAGTCAGTTAATACAAATCTTGCGATAATGCAGAAATTTGGCGCGCATTTTGTTGCAGCCGAGTGAACGAAATTTCTTTTCTTTGGCCAAAAGCATAAAAATATGGCATGTTCTTCTTCTCATGAAGTTAGCAATGCTGTATAAAAGGCTTTGCCCTGGGGGAGGGGGGGGATGACCTTGAACAGGCGACTTTCACAAGCACGAATAGGTGGGGGCAGAAAGGGGTTGACCTCAAGGATTGGGGTAGATTGTTTCAGGTCCGGGGTGGATCTCTGAAAATGTGAGACCCAAGGCGTCTAGAAATTATTTGAAACCATGTATGGAAAAAATTGTACAGTATGAGTAGTTCTAATTAATGCATTGTTTTAAACCATCGACATTGCGTTTTTTCTACAATGACAATTGTAAGAAAAATATAAACTGGTAAATAAAAGAATTCGTCTGATGTTGAAATTTGCCGTTAATAAGGAAAAGACAGAATTTAATTTATATTCCATTAAAATTTTAATATGCATCGTTTGAATTCTATAGGCATAGAGTACAGGCTTTTTTATTTTAATGAGCGAGTTTCTTTTTTATGAGGTGGTCGACTGTTGAAGCAGTGCTTGAAAAACATGCTTTCAGAGCTTTATTCAGCGGGGTCTTTAAAACACAGGACAGTTTGATAAAGGGTAAATCAATATTGATTATTTATAATAATTTCAAATGGATATTTTCGGAGAAGTCTGCTGCGAGTTAGTTTCGTGATAAATTGTATAACCCACATACTTTATATTACAAAAGGCGACCTCTTGTGTTTGAAAGTCTAGGGTGTAACAGTGACTCGTGAAATTAAGTAGAATGCTTCAAACTTCCGTTTTTGTGGTTGTTAGTATCCTTTGTTGACCCTTTGTAATGCTGAAGAGAACTTTTGTGCTTGCGGTGGTCTTCAAGTAGCCCATATCGAGATAATACTGCTAAAACTGTGCAGCTTGAGTTTGGATCTACAGGGTCCAAGTTTTTCCCACAATCTCATTGAAATTGAAACAGTTTCACTTTTACTACTGACTTCAAACAGTCTATTTTATCTA
Source organism: Hippopus hippopus (assembly GCA_946811185.2). Lineage (NCBI taxonomy): Eukaryota > Metazoa > Mollusca > Bivalvia > Cardiida > Cardiidae > Hippopus > Hippopus hippopus. The sequence goes on from OX328096.1 coordinate 39,037,903, forward strand.
TGTTGAAGTTTACTAAGGGTTACCACACTTCAAATTACTGTATATTACTACATGTAACTGAGTACGAGCTGAAATTAACAATAATCTATTGTTAAAAAAAAAATTTACCTCATAATTTACAACCTCTTCGAAACTGGCTATCTAGAACTGATGAATTTGTAACATAGTATTTGTAACATAGTATTTGACCATAAAGGATTTTTTTTTATTACGCGGTTTACGTTTCATAGCATCAGCGTAATTGTCTTATTTGTGTCCTTTCTTCCGGCTTCCAGTGAAAAAAGCTTGGGCCCTGATGTGCCTTGTCAAAAAGCACCCTTACACAACTAGTCCTCGGATGGGATCGAAACCAGATTTTTCTAGGTTCTACAAAATCCAATGCCTGTACCAAGAAGCTATGGACTTGCCCCCACCCCCTCATTAAGACGTACCTTAAGTATCACGGATATCCATAGTCTGACAAAATTTTCAAGAAGATAGAGTGAAAACTGACTTTCATTTTTTTTTTAATGTAAGAACTTGGCTTTTGACATATCATGACACAATTTCATTCTTTCCTTAATTAAAAAGGGAACAATGAATGTATGATTCGTAAACGCTTTTGACCCTTGAGTCCTAACAAGACGGTCTATGGATTTGGTCTAATAACCTCAAATTTGACCACGTATGACCCAGCCCGTTCCTTGGTCAAGTTTTAATGGTCAAGTTACAATGAAAACATTGTAGGAAAAGGTGAACATAAGTTAGCAGCAAATTCTCCCCTTCCTATAATGTTTTCTTCTCGAACGGATGAATTCCATCATCTGAGACACATTTACGTTGTCGTATGCAAATGCACTAGTATTCAGTTTGGACTGCTTTTCAAATGACATAAATAGTAGATGCAACATAAACGGGAAAAAAAGCATCTGTAGTTGTGAAAGACACTTTCAGTGTCAATACGTAACTGGACACTTCTACCTTCCCCAGGTGGTAAGGGAAGTAACACTCTAAGTAAATATACACGTATGTCTAGATTTGTCTTTCTTTATTACATGCTTATTCTGTGATATATCATTCACCTTGGCATATCCATTGCATATTACCCGAACAGTTACTGGGCCAAGCACAACTGGAAGACTGGAGTTTGGATGGAGTGCAGTGCTGTTGTAAAAAGTAACCATCCCAGAGGCCCCAGGAGAAAATCCCTGCCTGAGTGGGGTATATTACAGAGGTACCCTTTTTTAATAGAACAAGAGAAGAACCAGGAAGAAACCCACAGGTAGTCTTGTGTGATTGACTGTTTTACAGCCTTGCACATACAAAATTAAGTGATTGATTGAAAGGAGAGCAAGGGTATCATACCCAGAACTACTTGTTTCTAATGCTTTCTAATACTTCATACCACTTATGTCTAAAGCAACATAACAGAAATTTTTCAGATCAAAACCAAGATACTAACACTGTGTAGTCTGATCCTAGGTCTTCATTATAAATTTTGTTTGTGGGCTACACTGACAGAACTGCATGGCAATGTCAGGGTCTTTTGTCACTCTGAAAATGCTTACATCTCTACAGACTAATGATTCATTGTTTTTTGAAATGTTTAACCTCTACAGCCCTACACAAAATTTTTATTACCTTTCAGAAGAAAGACACATGACAAAAGATTAATTCTGTATCAGACAGCAAATTTCAGATTTGTCCAAATTAAAAGCAGTTCCACCTGACAAACTGAATGTAGATAAAATGATAGGATTTGTCTTTGTAAGGGTAGAAAACAATGTGGGAAATGGATAAAATGCTGTTACCATCATTTTCTACTTTTGCCACTATGTTTTCACTTATACACAAGCTTTTTCTTAATGTTGTCAAAATATGGGATTGTTTGGGAAAAGGTTACAGTTATGAAAATTCAAGTTTAAGTGCAAAAACATGTATATTGTTTTCCAGTTTAATTGTCTCTTAAAATATTTTAGTCAAAACCACATTGACTCCAAAACAGTTAATGTAACTCTTAACCAGAAATATTATAGATTTCTTCATACTGAAAGCAGACAACATTGGATGTAGCCAAGATGATGGTATTTCTCTTTGAAATAGTACAAAAAAATGTAGGAACAAGAGAAAAATACTGAATTCTAGCATGTTTTCCTTTACCAAAAGTGTTTTTAAAAGCTGCCTTTCTCAAGGAGATACAAGAATGCAGCTCTTTAGTAAAGGGTTATGTATGAAACGTTTGTTTTTTGCCAGATGATAAAACCTTCTTACAGTAATTCCAAAGCTGTATTGACAAGAATATTTGTAAAATATTTGACAGTGCAGATTTATTATCAGAAGGTACTAAAGTTGCCCTTAGCATTCAAAGAATTAACTCATTACCAGACAAAAATAGTTTAGGCTTGTCCAACTTAAATATATTCTCAGTCAACAAATGAAATTTGACTCAAATGATAGGCTTTGCCTTTAAAAGGTAGAAAAAATTTTGGGCAAAGGAGAAAATGCCGGAAAGCAGCATTTCCTCCTTTTTCCATAATAATTTCAAAAGCTATTGTCCAAGGAGTCATTAAAACACAGGATTGTTTGGTAAAGGGTAAAACACAAAGATGAAATATTACATGCAATTCGTTATACAAGGACATCATGACCCCTTGATCATAACCATGAAATAAACATGACCTTAAATCTGATTTACATACTGTGAATAACTTGAGCTGTACATTTGTATGTGAAAGTAAGTTTTCATAGCACCTTCTCTAGGATTTTTTCAGGTGTGGAATTCCAATGCCTGGCTTGTCCTAAGAAGATTTTCATGAAGAGTCTAAAATTGACAAATTACCGTGATCAAAGTCAACTCTTTAGCAGACGACAAAATTTTAGACCTCGAAATTCAAAGCATTTGCAGACAAGAAATCAGTTGTGATTCTGATAAGATTTGGTATCCAAAATGCTGTTTACCAGCATTTTCTCCTTTTCCCACAATGTTTTCTAACCTTTCAAAAACAAATTTCAATATTTTAGTTACATTTATTTTGTTATCTGCAAATGCTCTGAATATGGACCAATCTAAAATTTTGTTTTTGTTTAAGAGATTAGGTTCCTAAGGTGAAGTTGGGTTTTACAATAAACCCAGTTCCAGTTTAAGAAACATCTGTAGTCCAGGATTGTCTATCTTTTCTATAGCTTCTTTCGCACGTATATTTCCCTCTTCTGATGAGAAATAATCCCTCAATTCTTCCGCATACTGTATCCAAACACAATTAGCACAACCACTCATACAACAATTTACAGGAGGTTCTGGTGGAGGACCCTTTCCAGGTACGATATCTACCTGGGAGGGAGACGGGTTGTTGGGTGTTATGGCACTTAAAGCGGCTTTGAACTCTGGAACATCCTCATCATCACTTTGATTGTCTATCTCTTGGTTTACTTTGTCATCCACATCATTCACTTTCAGCAAATTTTCTTTCAAATTTTCACAGTTCTTGTATGCACTGGTTGACATGTTTCTTACATTGTTTTGAAGACCGGAAGAATATTGTCTATACTGACAGTAACTTACCCTTTCCTGTTTATCTAAATAAATACTGGGGTAATACACTCTATGTCCTTGCAATGATAGCACTGTGAACGTTGAAAACTTTAAAAGCAGCATGTGTATAGGTTTGTTGAACTTCCCATTTAATATCTCTCTATTACACATACCCTCTGGTACCTGTTGTACCATTGGCAGATACTGATTAAATAACAGCCTACTTTCTGTACCCATGTTTGACAGAAATTTCTGCAAGTACCTCTCAAGAGAGAAGGTAGCCTTTGTGTATTTCATGAAACAGCATCTAACTTTCTGTTGCACCATTCATAACTTAAAAAGAAAAGAACAATGATTCAGTGATTCAATCTTAGACAGCTAAGCACGATTTCAGTTGCTATTTCAGCAGTGATCAAGATCAGACTGCATAAAACATGTTCTAATAATCTTCTGCAGAACAACAATGAAACTTGATTGTACATTCATTATAACAAAACAGCAAAAGTTGGGTCTGCTAACCCTTCACCTAACAACAAAATTGTAGACTCGTCTTTATTGAATGATTCACAGACCGGAAACTTTATAGGTCCAAATAAAATAATTTTTCTTTGAAATGGTAGAAAACTTTTAGGGAACAGGAAAAATTGCTGGTTACTAGCGTTCTCTATTTTTCACACACTGTTTTAGAAGCCCCTCTTCAAGTTTGTTGAATCTTTGGACAGTTCAATAAAGGAATTTGGCTTTGAAAGGGTTGAAAACATTGTGGAAAAGGTGATGATAATAATAATCAGCATTTTCTCGTTTTCTGATGATGTTTTAAAAAGCTTTATATCTAAAGGTCATAAAAACTGTGGATTGTTTGGTAAAGTGTTAATGCTAAGATCTGCTGCTGTAACAGTTACAGTATTACATTTTCTTCCATACTATGCAGTAGAAGATGCACAGATTGAAAACAACTGTCTCACTATTGTTAATTTATGACATGCCCTAAAACAAACAAGAGGGCCATGATGGCCCTGTATTGCTCCACTGGCTAATACGTAAAATCCCTACATGCCAAACATTACAATACTTGGCCAATTAGTTTTGAACATAAGACCCCTGAGGCAGGACTAACATTGGTAGCCCTAGTTCTTATGGTTAGTAACAAGAAGATTTCTAAAGATTTCACTATATAAGCCCATGTAAAACTTCTGACCCCTGGGATGGGATCATATTTGATCCTAGGGCTATTATTTGGGCACTCTTGGTAGAGGCCCACTAGACAAAGCCACATGCAAAATTTGGTAGCCCTAGGCTTTATGACTAAGTACAGGGAGATTTCTAAAGTTTTCTCTATATAAGCCCATATAAAACTTGTGACCCCCGGGGCTGGGCCAATTTTGACCCCAGGACTATAATTTGGGCACTCTTGGTAGAGGCCCACTAGATAAAGCCACATGCAAAATTTGGTTGCCCTAGGCCTTATGGCTAGGTACAGGGAGATTTCTAAAGTTTTCCCTATATAAGCCCATGTAAAACTTGTGTTCCCCAGGCTGGGGTCAAATTTGACCCCAGGGCTATAATTTGAAGCAACTTGATAGAGGTCTACTAGATAAAGCTACACCCCAAATTTGGTAGCCCTAGGCCTTATGGTTTCAGACAAGAAGATTTTCAAAGATTTCCAATATTTTTAAGTTTTGTTGCCATGGCAACCAGACTTTTTGAAGGATTCAAATTCAAATTCAAAAAATTCTGAAGAGGACCATGGCAGGATCATTTCTGTGAAGTTTAATCAAAATTGGATGGGTAGTTTAAGAGAAGATGTTTAAAATAAAAGTTAACGCACATATGCACGGATGCACGCACAGACGCACACCAGGCCATGACATAAGCCCGCTGGCCTTCGGCCTGTGGACCTAAAAAGTATGCAGATAGTTTCTGTTTAAATAAACAAATTTATTACTGTTCAGGCCAGATAGAGGCCATCTTTAAAAACCCTAATTTTATCTCCCTATGTTAGAACAGAAAAAGCCTTGATAGTTTAGACCTAGTTTAGTTTGCCTACTTTGAAGTCACATGACTACCAGAACACATATTCATGTGATAACATTTAGATTACCAGTAGATAAAAAAAAATATCATCATCTAGAGGGACAAAAACTCCTTTCCAAAGTGTTGGGGAACCTTGTAGTACAGATAACTGTCCCCAAAGGCAATGTTACTTTTTGACTGGTCGCCTCTGGGTACAGAGACGATCAAGACAAAAACAGATGAAATCTCCGCACAGATTTTGTGCGCAAGTTTGAACTCACATATTTTCACAAGTAGAGCACAAAACTAGGATTTGAACAGGACTGTTGCTTGCGTATTCAATAATCCTTCATTTGAAATACAAATATTTTCAATTTAAACACTGAACATAAGAAAATACAGTTCATTTCACCTGTCACTCGAGTAATTTACGTTGCCGAAAACACACAAAATGGCCGCCACACATGATAGATTTCGTCAGTTCTTTTCCAAGATTTACATGTTATAAACAACTTCTACAAAGTAAGGAAAGGTTTAATAATTTGTCTTTGGTCACGTTTCGTACTGAAAGTTAATTGCATTTCGCTGCAACACAGATTGAACCGACGAAACAGAGTCAGTATAACACTTTATCTTTGCTACCGGAAAATTTACGTTGGACTTGAGACGGTATGGTGCACAATAAATGTCCAATATGAAAAAAATCACCGTAGCATCTCATTATTGAGATTAGGGAACCTTGTATCTCAACTTCAAACCTGGAGTGAGAAGTTGGGCTGATAAACTTAGGGGCAAGGGGGAAGGTAAGAAGAAAAGTTGTAGGTCCGCCTCCAAGATAGATATAAGTATAATGCTTTTAGCTGCTCTATGAGCCCGAAAACTTCACTTGTTACTGCTGCAAGTACAATAACGTAAGTTGGTTTAGACCTTCAAGCAAGGGTCAGCCATATTCCCAAATGGATCTAGGATTTGGGCTCCCCAAAGCAGGTGCAAAGGGAGAGCATGCCTGTACTGAGGGTGATGTCGACCTGGGATCAACCAAACAAAGATTCTGCACTCTCCTGGGATGTAATTTCACCCTGAAGAAGTTGCATAATTTACTGTCCATACCTATAGGGAAAATATTACACAAAGTTGTTTAGCCTTTAGGACTGTTCCTTCCTGTGGGTATTATCATTTTGATTAAATGTTGGTGTGCATTCATGAATAAAGGGAAAATGCAGATGTTGAACTTGCCTCAAAAATGTGATAAAAAGACACAAATCGGATATTCAAATCTTTACCTGAACAACATGATTTTGGACTTTTGTCCAAATCAAAGGCAATTACAAACTACAAATCTATAATTATGCCTGTGTCTTGTCAATTCGACCCTTTTTGTCATTTTGACACCTTAACAGTATCAGATTTCTGGCGCGAGACGAGCACGTGAACGTCCGGCAACTGGTATAGTTTTTGTCAGCAAGTTTTCCAACACCGATAAAATGCGAAAGAAACATGTAAGAGGAACTACTTTACTACAATATCACTAGTAAACAAAAAATACATGCAAAAGTCTTCCTAAAATCTTACTATTTATCCAAAATAATCAGTTTTTCACGATTTTTTTCCAGATATTTTCTGCTCCAGCCATATTTCGAACGTTTTTGCTCCGCATCGACAGACACTTGACACAGAATGGACCGAATGATTTTAGTGTTAGGTTCATACAGTTCACTCCACTAGACCACTCTATATACGATCGTTTTGATCTTTTTCAGACCAATCCCAGAAAAGTGGACAAAAAGTACAAAAAATATGATGAAAATGCTCTAAAACTGGCATTCCAAGCAGTTTCAAATTAGGGGACTCCATGCAGCTGGAATGTTTGGAGTTCCACTTACCACACTTCGAGACCGGGTAGCCTGGAGAGTCGACCCAGAAAACAATGGCCATGATACACTTTTTACAAAAGAAGAAGAGGAAAAACTTGTGGATCACAATAAAGCCAGGGCATCACTTGGATATGGGATGACAAACATGTTTTTGAAGAAAATAGCCGGCGAGATGGCATTTGAACTAGGCAAAAAACCCAAAAGTAACCCAATGAGCAACATGTTGCTCTATGCCTTTCTTAGACGATGGAGTCATGATATTGCCTCAATAAAACCAAGAACTCTCGAGACACCACATGCAAAAAATACAACTCCTGAAGTTACTGAAAAATATTTTGAAAATTTTGAACAAGTTCTGATACAAAACAACCTGTTGCATAAACCTCACAGAATATTCAACCTTGATGAGACTGGTCTACAACCAGAGCACAAACCTTCTAACATTATTGGTGATCCCAGTACAAAGATTCAGGCCATGACATCCCCAAAAACAACAACAACAACAACAGTTATTGGTTATGTCAATGCTCTTGGTACTGCTTTACCCCATTTTTCATTTTTAAGGGTAAAAGATGGAACCCAGATCTCATGAAGGGAGCATGTACAGGCGCAAAAGGGACCATGTCTGACAGCGGCTGGTCAAATTCCAACATATTTAAAAAATACCTAGAGGAACACTTCCTACCAATGGTCGCTCCACCAAGCCTTGAAAACCCTATCCTTCTTATATATGATTGACATGCCTCCCACAAAAGCCCAGAAACAATTTACTGGGCTAGAGAAAATGGCATTATCCTATTTGTATTGCCAGCACACAGTTCTCATCTCCTCCAACCACTAGATGTTGCCGTTTTCGGTCCTTTAAAAAAGCACTACTACAGTGAATGAGATCTGCCTCTCTGAACTGGAAGAAAATATATCGTGGCTAAAAGAGAAAAATGCTGGTTACCAGCATTTTCTTCTTATCCTACTATGGTTAAAGGTTTCATGGGCCTTCTTCCCAAAGGTCGATTGAACTTGGCATTGTGTGGTAAAGTGTTAAACACTACAAATCCAATGTCAGTTTTGAATGTCAGTCATGGTCTAAGGGAGACAATTCGTACTATTTAAGTTATTTCCCTTACCACACCTTCTTTAAACAGATAAAGTTTCAAGATGATAGATTACATTGACGGAGCAAAGAGTCACAGAATAAATCACAAATGTGATTTCTTTTATCAAAATCTATCGCACCATTGCGTAATGATAAATTGGGTTACTTACAAAGGAAATAATGCCAAGAGTTTCTTTTGACATTCAAAGACAGAAGACGGTGTTGGTGAATTACGTCATCAATTTTGGGGTAATGACGTTTCACGCAACGGAAGTCCACATCTTAAACTAAAATATGAACATGTGCAATGGCAAATTCTAAAAAAGCAGCGAAAAACACTACTGATTCGTCTAAAAAGGCTGTTAAACTCGGTAGAATCGGAAAACCACAGAAAAGTAGGAAGCACAAAATTAAACCTATCAACTGGTCAGTAAAAATTGTGTAATTATAACTCGGCTTTCTCAAATTTATTTTACATTCATAAGAATTTTGAGAGAGTAGATCAACTGATTCCCATTTTGCAAGTCCTAAAAATACTTTTTCAATACATGTACACTAGTTACTTGTACTGTACTACAAAAAACTCGTTAGAACATACTACCTTTTCTTTGTGGCAATATCATGGCTGGTTTTGCATTCCAATATTGATCCCATTATATAGTGGTCCTCGCTGGTACCGCGTCATGTATACTCAGTTCCATAAATAAGTGTGCACTTAATTTTCTTTCATTTCTCGTCGCATGTTTTACTGAAGACCAACAAATTTGGTATCATACTTTCGTTCCGAGTCTGTAGAAAATGCCAGGCTAATCAGATTTTGACTAACAGAAAGTTTAAGTTAGGTTTTTGCAGTTTAAATGAAGGTGGTACTAAAACCAAAGTTGCAAAAGTACTCTAAGACTAAGGTAACATTAAAGTTAGGTTTTTCTTAAAGTTCTTGTAATTTTTCAATCAATATCTTGTATGGCCACCTCTGCTGTCAATACAGGCAATTATTCGACGTCGCATAGACCTTACATAACGTAAAATCATTGCATCAGGAATGTTATTCCATTCCTGAATGAGAGCGGTGGCCAAAACCTAACTTTAATCTACGATGGACTTGAGATGGTACGTTGCACAATAAATGTCCAAATATGAAAAAAAATCACCGTAGCATCTCATTATTGAGACTACCATGTTTTCCATCTACAATGTATTCTCAGATATATCCCATCATTAGAGTTACATTTGATTTGTCATCTGTTGATGCTTTCAATATGGGCAATTCTTAAATTTTGTAGTATGGTAAAGGGTTAAGACATTGTATCCCTCAGTAATCAGCTCTAAGTCTTATATTTTTTATCATTTTATCTCTTAGTCTGCCTATGCAGCAAATAGGAAAAAGTAAAGAAAAGAATCTGGAACCTAGCAAAGATGACGATAATTGGATCCCAAGACGAGTGAAAGAGATGATGTGGGCACAGAAGAAACGAAAAAATGACAAAAAGAGGAAAGGAGCCTTTATCAAAGACACAGGCAAGAAACTTCTGATAGATCTAATATCTTGATATTAATCATTTTCTAAAAAATAAATATTTGACACAATTATCTTATAATTAACTCTGTACGATGACAGAATTTTAGACTTGTCAAAATTGAAAGCATTTTCAGACAACAAAATAAATGTTTCTCAAAACTTGTTTTTCAAAGAGTAGAAGACATTGTTTTCAAAAGCCTTCTTTCACAGGGTTGTCAAAAATCTGGATTGTTTGATAAAGAGTTAAAGTAGCTTTTAGAAGATTATGCACTGTTTTTCTAAAACTATAGTTAAGACAATCTACATTGATGAATACTCTGACTCATGATTGTACATGTATTATGCACTAGAATTTGAAAGCTGCCAACAATATACTTGATGTCATTCTCTGAAGTTATGGACCACCCTAGTATTAATTTCTAGTTTACAGGTTTTAAAACATCCCTGTGAAATGGGGTATTAGAAGTTAAGATTTAATACGTAAATACACATAAAAGTCTTTTGGCAAGAGGGGAAGTTCATTTTGTAACCCTCTACTACACAATTCCGAGTTATAATGACCCTGAGAAAGAGGCCTTTTGAAAACATTGTGGGAAAAGGAGAAAGTGCTATTGATCAGCATTTTCTCTTTTCACCTTTTCCCGCAATGTTTTATTCTCTTTCAAAGACATCATTTGAGCCATATTTCATTTGTTGTCTGCAAATTCCTTCAATTACGAAATTTTGTCGCTTGATGAAGAGTCATGATGTTTTCCTCCAATGTATTATTGCTTTTGAGAGTTGTTTCTCAGTCAATCTATCCATCCCCCTGTCTGTCTGCCACATTTTCTTGTCCTCTACTTTATCTCCTGAACTCCTTGTCTGACATGCAGAATAGAGGTTCAAGTTCCCAAGGTCAAGGTCACAGCAGGGGTTCAAAGGTCACATGTTGGAAAGGGGGAAGATATCTGTTTTGGATGAAGACAAGTATCTTCCTGTTTTTCTGTCAATAATTTGGCACAAATGTTTTGATATTTTTATCTCACTTCTGTTTGAGAGTTGCCCTTGTAACAAGATTCCAATAAAGAAATTCTTACATGCCCTCTTATTTGTAATCAGACAGAGGTGTGACAAAGCCACTGGAAAAAGCACCAAAATTTATACAGGGAAAAAATGAGAGTGAACGTCAGTTTGTGGACAGAGTAAACCAAGAAACTAAAATGCAACTAATTCAGCTCAAATCAAAGGCAAGCACAAAGGTATGCAGATAACTGTTTTCATCACAAATCTGAACTCATTACAAGACAGTGAAATTTCAGATTTGTCCCTATTGAAAGCTTTTACAGACAACAAATTAAATGTGACTGACATGTTGATATATGTATTGGAAAGGGTTGAAAACTTGGGAATAGGAGAAATCATTGGTGACCAGTGTTTTCTCCTTTTCCTACTATGTTTTCAAAAGCCTTTTCTTTCTGCAAATACATAGTGCTGGTTGAGAGGTTATCATTCTAGACACTTGCAAATCTAAAATGAAAAACCCTTAAACCCGTGTTTGTGATTTGCTATCACTTTTGTTCTTCTGCTGCCTTTTAGAAAAAGAGATATCCTCATAACTTCATGAGAATTCATCTTTGGATTTTAATTCACATATGATATATGTGGTGACTGATCATAAAATTTCTATCCTGTGAGTCTGTGAAATGGAATCCCAACCTTTGCGTATTTCTTTTGAGAACAGATGATAGTTGTTGTGATAGGATTCATACCTGTCTCACTGCTGATCAATGTTTCGACAATGGTTATGTTAAAAACCAGTCATTGCCTTGAAAAGACTATTGTGCAAAGTACTGGTGAAAGAATTCCAGGAAAGCATGGACAGATGCACTGGCTGCCACATTGTAATCAGACCTGGGGTCAATTACATGATGATGTAACTAATTACATTACCAATTACATTGAAAGCACTCAATTACAATTATAATTAAAACAAAATACAAATGTAATTAATTACATTGCAATTACAGTATCAATGTAATTAATTACAATTACCAATTACATTGTAGAGAAGTGATGTACATATTAGTAATCAGTCAAGATTAGAAACGTTTAATAGTATTATCGTTATTCAATTTCATTTTCATGTTTTTTTTTTTTTTTTTTCATTTTCAATGTTTGTCTAAATAAGGATGATCATGAAGAAGGTTATATGGCTCAGTCTTGGTTACACTTTAAGAACATCAGAGTTTCAAAGTTTTTGTTACTCGGAGAGCACCTGTCAGGGAGAAAAATCTTTCCAGCAATTGAAAACAATCGTTCCACAGGTGCAGACGTTGCTGGTACTGTTAGGTAAAGTTTAGCAAGTTTTGCAAGACTTGGTAGACATGCACAGTTTTCACTCCAGTATGTCAGTGGATTGTCATCCATTGACAGACATGCTTCATCAACATACATGTCTAGCTCATTAGAAGCACCAGAAATACGGTTTAGTCTCACTGGACAATTGGCTTGTCCCCTCACTTTCACACCTTGTTCTTACCTGTTTAATTCAAGCTATACCAGCCCTAGGCAGTAATCTCATTGACACCATATTATTAAAAATGTGTCAGTTTCATAGTTAATTGTTAACAGTTAAAACCTTTACCCCTTTACCAATTAAACCCTGGTTTATGTGTCCCTGTAGAAGAAGCCCTTTTAGCACATTGTGGTAAAAGAACAAATCACTCATAACGAGAATTTCCTTCTTTTCTGATTTTTTTTTTTTTTTTCCTACCCTTCCAGACACAAACCAACATCCGAGCCTGAGTTAACTTGTAATCTGCAGTTGCTTTTAATTTTAGAAATGACTATTTTCTGGTAAAGCGTTGGTTTATTGATATATTTTAATAAGACTTGTTTGATTGTATTTCAATGTAATTGAAAGTAATTGCTAATTACAGATTAATTTTGTATGTAATTAATTACATCACAATTACTTGTAATTGACAACATGCTCAATTACCAATTACACCCAATTACTTCTAAAATGTATTTAATTACAGTCAATTACATTTACTTTTTTCAATTACCCCAGGTCTGATTGTAATTAGGATAACTTTGAAAACAGTGTTAAAAACCACATACATAAACCGACCAAAAAAGTATACAATTATATTCTTTTAGGTGGCTTATTCTCTATTTTATTGATTTTTTATATTATTACAGAAGGTTTAAATCTTTATCAGAGGACAAAATTTTATTTTCCAGGCTCATCCATATTGAAAGCAATTGCAGGCAATAAATTAAATGTTATTTAAATGATGAACTTTGTCTTTGAAAGGATAGAATAAGTCACTTGGACAGGCGAAAATGCTAATTGCCAGTATTTTATCCTTTATCCACATTGTGTTCAAAATCTTTTTTCATCAGGATTTTTAAAACACAGGATTGTGCAATTCTCTATCATACCAAAGCATATAAAGTGCTGTATAACAGATACAAATTTTCATTAAGCAATCATATATTATTGGCTCTGTATGTTCCCTCATTACCCTACAAGTACCAGAAAACAGCTTCAATAGAAAAGGGGCAATTGCTTGTTACATGCCATTTCTTCTTTTCCCACAGTGTTTTCTGAACCATACCATATTTATAATTACCATTATCAAATTTATCAATGAATACTAAAATTAGAATATTTATGTTTCAAACATTAATTCTAGTTTCAATATTTATTGTTCTCCCAGTGACTAGAACCCTGACCAACAACACTTTACAGGTTCATTAGACTTAACTATCATCATCTTAGTTTTAAGTAGTGTGAATGGAATTTACCTGTATTCTATACAAAGAATTGTCTCCATTTAGATTGAGCCGTTATTGGCCTTTAATACTAAAATCTCTAAATCATGTTGCAGATAGCATATTGAGTTTATAATGTTGTAAATGTCTTTCAGACTCCTAAAAGCACAACAGACACATTGGAAAAAGTGACTGGAGATTCCTCGGCCACAAAAGGCAGTAGGAAGAAAGAGTGAGAGTCATTCTTTGAAATGTTTTCTTCAAATAACATTACATAAAACTGTTTAGGTTGATCAGGCATTTATTTTAAAGTTTTCAAGTTATCTCTCTATCAACTATGGTGAATCGACAAGTTGGTGTTTGAGATAAAATTTTATTAAGGGAGTTCAAGAAAAAATGTGATTCACCCTTTATCAAACAATCATGAGTTTTAATGACCCCAAGAAGGAAGGCTTTTGAAAACCTTATTGGAAAAGGAGAAAATGCTGGTAACCTGCATTTTCTCCTTTTCCAACAATGTTTTCTAGTCTATCAAGGAGAAATCCAATCACATGAGCCATTTGAACATTTGAATATGTTGTCCACTCAAGTTGAAGATGTCAAAAATCTTATCATGTGGTAGAGAGTTAAGGGAGTCTGTGGCAAGATTTATAAAACCTTTTTCTAGAAGAGTTTAACAGTTTTTATCTCAGTAGCCAATCAGTGTTAGATACTTTTTATCACAACTGTATACTAAGAATTACATTTACAGTGATGAGATCTATAGTTATGTGAAATCTACATAACCAAAAATGAGACCTGCTCAGTGCTTTGACAGGAGTGAATGTTTGGGATAAAAACACTCTTTTTAAGTTAGGGATAAAAGTTTCCTTAGAATAATTCAAAGAAACCAACATACAACTACATGTAATTAATTTTCAGTCTTGGAAATTAAAAAAGAAACCTCTTAGCTGTTCAAAGATCAACAGTTTCTGACATTTATTTGAATTAAACTTGTATCTGACATAGTTTGGAAATGCTCTCACAAATGATGTCGCATGATGATCATTTGACATCAAAAAATCAGATATACAGTCTTCATTGTGAATACTGATTTTGTCTTTAAAGTCATGCCTTTGAAACCATCTTACAACTGTTTTGTGTTTTAATAACCATGAAAACTGAAGGCTTTATAAGACATTGTGGGAAAAGGAGAAAACCCTTCAGAAACAGATTCCATCATTTGATCAGCATTTTTCATCTACAGAAGTTTTCTGCAGACAAATCTTTACTAAATCCACAAAACAGTGTGTTCCTGTTTCTTTTTTTAATTTCTGAAAAAAAAAAGCCAAGAGCATTTTGAATGTGGCCATATTCTCTACATTTTAGGCGCAACAGGGAACGAAAGAAGAAGAAGATGGAAGCACTGAAATTGAAGAAACTTGAAAGGCAGGGAGACTTTGCTGCCTTCAAAGGTGATTAACTTTGTCACCAGATGACAAAATTTAAGATTTGTTCTTATTGAAAAAGTATGAAGACCAAGAAATTGCAATTTTAAAGCTGTGAACTCTTTACCTGATAAGTTAATGTTGGACTTACAAAATGTGGCTCACGTGATAATATTTATCTTTAATGGGATAGAACATAGTAGGACAAGGAGAAAATGGTAGTTATCAAGATTTTCTTGTTTTCCACATCTTCTTCAGGGTTGTGAAAACACTTGATTGTTTGTAAAGGGTTAATATCAGAATATCTCACTGAATAGAAAACATATAGACTATTGTACAAGATCAGACTGCATCTTTTGTGCCATCTCATTTCAATATACACTATATAACATTACCCTGGATAAAAATATAGCTGTTTTTGTGGATGGCATAGGTCAAGGTCAGGCAGCACAAAATGTGCAGTCTGATCTCGGATTTAAACCTACTGCTTGTTTAGTCAACTCTCTAAGACAAATAGCAGTCTTGGTTTCATAGTATTGTATATTCAGCTGTCAAAAGAGGTCAGGTTTATATATTTGGTGCTGTAAGCGTTGTAACATTGTTTGTCTAATCCTAAGAGTCAATAACATTTCTGAATAAAGCCAGGCCTCTTTTTCCAAAGATTTTGCAAGTTCATCAAACCCCCCTTGTCCTTGCATTGTACATGTACTTTTATGATATTTTACACCCTTGCCGTCAACAGTTTTGGAAAATACTTTGACAAAAGAAGCTGTTTTGCTTTCAATCTTTGACTAGTTTGTTAAAGTTTTGCATGTCTAAATAGCTTGTAAAATGAAATAAATGATTGAAAATATTAGCTTCAAATCAAAAAAAGTCTATCAATCATGTAAAGTTTTGCAGGTCTAAATAGCTTGTAAAATGAAACAAATAATTAAAAATATTTAGCTTCAAATCAGAAAAACTCTATCTGTCATATATTTGATTACAGATGACTTTATATTTGGAGAAGTTGTTGACCAACCACCATCACTAACAGCAAAACCACGCAAAGCTCAGCCTAGGTTAGAACAGGACAAGGTATAAAAGTAGATGCACAGAGGTGCAAAATTAGTTAACTCTTTACCAACCGACAAAATTTTGTACTGGTCCAAAATAAAAGCATTAGCAGACAACAAATTGAATGTTGCCCAAATAATGGTACGTTGTATTTGTCTTTAAAGGGTAGAAAATATTGTGGGAAAAGGAGAAGGTGCTGTTCACCAGCATTTTCTCCTTTTCCCACAATCTTTTCAAAATGTATCTTTCCCAGAGTTGTTAAAACCCGGGGTAATGTGGTAAAGGGTTAATCCCACATCACTGATGCTGCTTGATGACATTGCTTTGCACTCATTATGTACCTAATTTGTTCTCAAACTGGTTACGTTTAGGAGGTTGATTATGGAAATAGTGTGTTCAGATAGAAATATTACTGACAACACCTCATGACTCATTACCCCATGAAGCTAAATACAGGAGATCATTTTGAAAACATACTTGTTAAACATGGATTTTAAAGAAGAATTAAGGTCTAACAATCATGTGTATAAGTATAACAAGTATTAAGGTGTAACAACCATGTGTGAAACCAGTGCAGACAATAGTGAATTTGTATACAGTTTTACAGAGCAATATCTGTTCTTGGCACAGTGCTTTAACCCTTTATAACACGAACCGGAGTTTTAACGATCCTACCAGAGAAAACACTTGAAAACATTGTGGGAAAAGAAGAAAATGCTAGTAACCTTTAAAAGACAAAAGGCACTATTTGGGCACACTGAATTTGTTGTCTGCTAATGCTTTCAATTTTGGAGTGGTCTATTTCTTGTTGCTTAGTAAAGAGTGAAAACTTGGTTGGTGCCGCTTTTTTGCAGGTGATGTGTTCAACTTTTTTTTTTAAGTATTTAAAATGAAAATGTTGCATAAGATAGTAAATGATAATAATACCCTTCAATTTACCAAGGTATAAATGTGATAGCTCTGCCTGGGTAGGTTTTTAAGGAAAACCATTTGCAAGTACAAAGTCATGTGATAATAAAAATCAGAAAGAAGGGAAACTGACTTTTATCTTTTATGGAAAACATCTCTGGAAAAGGAGGAATTGATGAGCGACTGGTACTTTTCCCATGTTTTGTCTGTTGGAGGCGTATAAAAAAGTAATGTTTTGTGAGAAAAAGTTAACCTTAAACAATTGCTTGTTTTAACAAGTCTAGTAAAAAGGCTATTTAAAAACTTGGGGGAAAAGTAGAAATTGTTGGCTACCAGCATTTTCTTCTTTTCCCATAATGTTTTCTACCTCATCAAAGACAGCTTAGAAGTATTCAGTCATATCTAACATGTCCTCTACAAATGCTTTGAATTTGGATATGTATAAAGTTCTGTGTGATAAAGAGTTTTGAGTTTTGTACTTTTTCTTTCCTACAGCCAGGGACAAAGTCACTGCTTTTGAAGCAGATGTTTGAAAGTGTTGAAAATGGTGAAAATGACACTTACCCAGAGACAAAGACGGTACAGAAATCTCTAGCAACCAGAGCTGTCGGAAAAACTGTGAAACGGAAACATTTATCCTTTGCTCAACAGCGTATAACAGATGCAGAAAGAGAAAAGGCTATAAACATGTATAGACAATTAAAGAAAGTGAAAACTAATGATAGGCAGAAATTTGAATAAACAGTGTTTTTGTTGAATTTAGGGTTTTTTGTCTATTGGTTCGATATCGAAACAAGAGGACCATGATGGTCCTATATCGCTCACCTGAGTACTAAGCAGTAAAGGTCTACGATGAAGATAAATACCAAATATCGAGGTTCAAGGCCAAATGATAATGAAACAAGAGTGGCAAATTGTCGCAAGATATGCTAGTCCCACCGCCAGTTGTCAAGGAGGTATAATAATTGCAAAAGGCAGGTAATTCAACAAACATGTTTACCAAGTCTCGAGTCAATTTGACTTGAGACTTCAAAGTTCCGTTTCGGACAAGTAAGAAATACTGTAAAAATGAAGATCAAAGTGGAATTACTCAAAATCCATGCTAGGTAGAGTTATTGTTCTTGCGCACTTTACTCGGTAATATCGCAACAAACATACATACCAAGTTTGAAGTCGTTCTGACTTGAGACGACAAAGTTATATTCCGGACAAGCACTTAATGCTGTAAAAATGACGATCAAAGGGAAATAACTCAAAGACAGCACGAGGTAGAGATACAATTCTTGTGCACTGCACTTCCAAATATTGCAACAAATAAGCATACCATATTTCAAGTCATTCCTACTTAAGATGACAAAGTTTTGCTCCGGACAAGCAAGAAATGCTATAAAAATGAAGGTCAAAGGGGGAATAACTCAAAGTTCGTGCTAGGAAGAGTTATGGTTCTTGTGCACTGCACGCCATAATTTTTCAACTATCATGCATACCAAATTTGAAGATGTTCAGGCTAGAGATGACAAAGTTATATTCTGGACAAGCAGAAAATGCTGTAAAAATGACGATCAAAGGGAAATAACTCATAGTACGAGGTAGAGTAATGGTTCTTTCACACTGCACTCCATATTATTGCAACAAACACAAATGCCAAGTTTAAGTCAATCGGACTGGAGATGACAAAGTTATGCTCCGGACAAAGAACTATTCTAAAGAACTTCCTAATTCAAGGGCATATAAGTCCAGTCATTATGATCCGATTAGACCCATTATCGAACTCATCCGAGATCTTATGGTCATAAGTATTTTGACCAAGTTTGATGCTGATTTGTAAAAAATTGTAGATGCTAGAGTGTAAACAAAGTCAAATATAGCAATTTTTCTGATTCAAGGGCAAATAACTCCAGTTGTTCTGATCTGATTTGACCCATAAGCAAACTCATCCGAGATCTTATGGTCATATATATTTTGACTAAGTTTGGTACTGATTGGTTAAAAATTATAGATGCAAGAGTGTAAACAAAGTCAAATATAGCAATTTTTCTAATTCAAGGGCAAATAACTCCAGTTGTTCTGGTCCGATTAGACCCATAATCAAACTCATCCAAGATCTTATGGTCAAATATATTTTGACCAAGTTTGGTGCTGATTGGTTAAAAATTGTAGATGCTAGAGTGTAAACAAAGTCATATATAGCAATTTTTCTAATTCAAGGGCAAATAACTCCAGGTGCTCTGGTCCGATTAGTCTCATAATCGAACTCATCCGAGATCTAATGGTCATAAGTATTTTGACCAAGTTTTGTGCTGATTGGTTGATATTTGTAGATGCTAGAGAGTAAACAAAGTCAAATATAGCAATTTTTCTAATTCAAGGGCAAATAACTCCAGTTGTTCTAGTCCAATTAGACCCATAATCGAACTCATCGGAGATCTTATGGTCAAATATATTTTGACCAAGTTTGGTGCTGATTGGTTAAAAATTGTAGATGCTAGAGTGTAAACAAAACAAGAGGGCCATGATGGCCCTAAAGTCGCTCACCTGAGTCTTTTGACCAAACATGACCCATTTTCAATCTCTTTTGAGATATCATGACAAACAATCTACTAAGCTTTATAATTATTGGACTAAAAATTTGGCCTCTAGCATATGCACAAGCTTTTTCTAGAATTTCTCTCAGTGACCTACTTTTTAGCCAACCATAGCCAATTTTCCCATTGTAGATATTATCAAAACAAAGATTCTGACCACCTTTCATAAGTATTGGACAGAAAATGTAGCCTATAGGGCATACACAGGGTTTTTCTAAGATTCGACCTACTGACCTAGTTTTTGACCCAACATGACCGATTTTCGAAGTTGTCTGAGATATGATAAAGACAAACATTCTGACCAAATTTCATGAGTTTTGGACTGAAAATGTGGCCTCTAGAGCATACACAAGGTTTTTCTAAGATTTGATCTAGTGACAGTTTTTGACCCAACATGAATCATTTTTGAAGTTGTCCAAGGTATCATCAAGTCAAATATTCTGACCAACTTTCAAGAAAAATAGACTGAAAATGTGACCTCTAGAGCGTACACAAGGTTTTTTTTTTAAGATTTGACATAGTGACCCAGTTTTGGACCGGACATGACCCATTTTCAAACTCGTCCGAGATATCATCAAGACAAACATTCTGACCAAATTTCAAGAGTTTTGGACTGAAAATGTGGCCTCTAGAGTGTACACAAGGTTTTTGTAAGATATGGCCTAGTGACCTACTTTTTGACCGGACATGGCCCATTTTTGAACAAGTCTGAGATATCATAAAGACAAACATTCTGACCAAGTTTCATGAGTATCTGACTGAAAATGTGGCCTCTAGAGTGTACACAAGGTTTTTCTAAGATTTGACCTAGTGACCTAGTTTTTGACCCAACATGACCCATTTTAAAACTCGACAGAGATATCATCAAGACAAACATTCTAACCAACTTTCAAGAGTTTTGGACTGAAAATGCGGCCTCCGGAGCGTACACAAGGTTTTTTCTAAGATTTGACCTAGTTTTCGACCTGACAGGACCCATTTTCGAACTCGTCCAAGATATTATTAAGACAAACATTCTGACCAACTTTCAAGAGTTTCGGACAGAAAATGTGGCCTCTAGAGTGTACACAAGGTTTTTCTAAGATTTGACCTAGTGAACTAGTTTTTGACCCGACCTGACCCATTTTCAAGCTCCTCCGAGATATTATAAAGACAAACAGCCTGACCAAGTTTCATGAGTATCTGACTGAAAATGCGGCCTCTAGAGTGTACACAAGGTTTTTCTTAGATTTGACGTAGTGACCTAGTTTTTGACCCGACATGACCTATTTTCGAACTCGTCCAAGATATTATCAAGACAAACATTCTGACCAACTTTCAAGAGTTTTGGACTGAAAATGTGGCCTCTAGAGCGTACACAAGGTTTTTCTAAGATTTGACCTAGTGACCTAGTTTTTGACCCAACATGACCCATTTTCGAACTCGTCCGAGATATCATCAAGACAAACATTCTGACCAACTTTCAGGAGTATCTGACTGAAAATGCGGCCTCTAGAGTGTACACAAGGTTTTTCTAAGATTTGACCTTGTGACCTAGTTTTTGACCCGACATGACCCATTTTCGAACTCGTCCGAGGTATCATCAAGACAAACATTCTGACCAACTTTCAAAAGTTTTGGACTGAAAATGTGGCCTCTAGAGTGTACACAAGGTTTTTTTTTTAAGATTTGACCTAGTGACCTAGTTTTTTACCCGACCTGACCCATTTTCGAACTCGTCCGAGATATTGTCAAGACAAACATTCTGACCAAGTTTCATGAATATCAGACTGAAAATGTGGCCTCTAGAGCGTACACAAGGTAAAAGTTGACGACGCACGACAGACGACGGACACAGCACGATCACAAAAGCTCACCTTGAGCATTTCGTGCTCAGGTGAGCTAAAAATGTGAACGGACGACGGACGCCGACGGACGGTGGGTGATCACAATAGCTCATCCTGAGCACTTCGTGCTCAGGTGAGCTAAAAACAGGTTTGAATATATTTTCCACGATTTTTCTGGGAAAGTAAATAAGTCAGATGGGGCAACCAGAGTTAATGAAATAGATCTCAATCTGAGAAAATATCCAAACTATTGGAATTTCGTGGTTGTTTTGACCAGAATACATTTATATTGCAGAGTAGCAGGCAGTGTAGATCCACGATCAAACTCAACAGATGCGCAGTCTGATCTTGATCTATACTGTCTGCAAAAGAAAAATGATTTGTGCTTAGCTTTGTAAGGGTTTAAGTCATATATTTTCACAGGTTTCATCTGTTTTAAAAACGCTTGGCAATCTTACAATTAGAGGACAAAAAAGTACCTTCCATTTATATCTGTTATTACTACTTTCAACATTGTCCTCAACACCTAGGCTGCGTAGCACAAATAAATGCACTGTTGCGGAAAGTATAAATTAAGATAGACTACATGATGGAACAAGCAGTCTGGTCTTGGATCTACCCCGTCTGATAAAGTGAGAATTTTTTCCACCGAAAAGAACATGGAAATCAGAATGTTTGGGCTTTTAACACTGTCTAGATTTGTTTTATTATTTGGTAATTTACAGTTAAATTTATCAGGTTACATTGTATACAGTAGAGTACCTCCGTGACCCAATGCGTAAGGCGCCGATTTCAAACCCGAGTTTTCCTAGTTCGATACTCGCTGTAGCCGATTTCTGTGCTACAGGACTTTATATCGCCCCTGTGACAGTCACATTACTAGTACTTTATATGTCCTGATTAACTAGAAGGCCGACAAAATGCTGGCATGTCAACCTAAGAGAGTTGTAAGCTCTGTTCCTTCCGACGCCGTTTAGCGAAATCGTCCGACATTTTATCTACGAGTGTACAGTTCATGGTTTCCGGCAGAAACATGATTCCAACGATCGACAGAAATGAAAGGATTGCAATCATGTAGTACAAAATGCCTGGTACCCAATCTCCCTGAAAAGGAATGGTATGAAGATTTATAAGCAGCTGGATATGAAGACTTATCTGACAACCAAAGTACATGTATGCTTATGGTAGATTTGACGACGGTTTTCTGAAAAGTCTGGATTCACAAAATCCCTAATTATAGCTCAGCCAATTACAGAAGTAGTTTCGAAAATCCCATTAAGGAGTTATAATTGCCGACCTTGTCTAAGCTGGCACGTTGAATTTATAGCACAGCTATGACACTTTACCGTAGTATGGAACCGGTATTGTATAACTTGTTAATGTTTAATCTGCATTCTATATGTAGAAGATCTGCATTCTTTATGTAGAATGCAAGTAATTAAATATTACAGAAAGATTTGCCGATTGACTGCTAAAAATAAGATTGTTCCCACACTATTTTATCATGCCGAGTAATACACAAGTTCTTTTCCTATTGAAAACATATCTTAGCCACGCTCGGTGGAAAGGGGGTTTAACTGCATCTGCAAAAAGTTTCGACCAAGGTCAACCTGCGCAGGCTAATATGAATTGATACTTTTTGCTATTTTTAAATTTTTTGCATGTCCAAGGATCAGTCTGGCTCATGATTTCAGTTGGTTGTAAGCAAAAATGGATTTATAGATCCATACTTATGTGATGACTTGCTTGATATAATACATGGTGGAGATACATCAAACCCCTGTTTCCCAGAGCGCTGCTCAGTTTTGTATTCACACAGGTAAGGTGAAGCTTTTGTGCCATCGTTTGGTTCAATTTTCGAAAGTTTTTTTTTTGCGGTAGTTTTAAAAATACTGACAGTGCACAGATTATTACAGATCGTTAAAATGTCAGTTCAAAGCGACGGGGTTTTTATTTTTTAAGAAGCTTTTTGTTTACAAAATAAAATTAGTTTTAGAAAATAAACGACTAACCAGATAGACAAACTGTGGTCCTACAACAGCGCCTAGACGGGCCAGAATGCTCACAAACCCAAACCCGGTATTTCTGCAGGATGTATGAAAATAAATGAATTCATTTTAGTTTTCTCTTCAGAGAAAAAATAGGTTTACAAGATATTGTACAAGTCCTACATGGATGACTTGCATAAGACCAAAAGTCTCGGCTAATTAGAAGGCTTATCTTGAAATGCATTATTTACAACCGAAATTAAAAGTCTGTGTACAAGACGGCGGCGATGCTATATGCACTAATCAGTACTGAGTAGATTTAGTTTCAAAGCTTGCTATTTTAGTCCTTTGAGAAACCTATTGAGAACAAATTCACCTAGATCTTGTAAATGTTAGCCTGCTTCTTAGAAACACATTGGCCCTTTAACGCACAATGCCGACTTTTAACGACCCTGGAAAGAAGCCTCTTGAAAACATTGTGGGAAAGAAGAAAATGCTAGTTACCAGCATTTTCTCCTTTTCCCACAATGTTTTCTACCCTATCAAAAAAAAAAAAAAAAAAAAAAATGGACCATATGAGCCACAATGATGTTGTCTGCAAATGCTTTCAATCTGGGCAAGGCTAAAAGTTTGTCGTCTGGTAAAGATTTAAGTACCTGTGTCAAGGTATGGACAGACCAAAGCATTGCCCCCGATCTAGAGCCTCGAATTAAAAATGTCTGGAGTTAAGAGCTTATCCGAACATCAAGGCAACGCGACTGGCTGACACAGAAAGTGATGACGTTATAGATGTAGACATACCTAACAGCAGTGGGATAAAGTTCAATGGTAAAAGTCTGTACAGGCCCCCATACACCATCAACGCCAACATTCGCCATAAGAGCGAAGTAATTCGTCAACTCATTCTTCGATTTGAGATCTGTTTATAAAGCAATTGTTTTTTTTTTTTTTGAAAAACTGTGTTTAAAATGGGACTGCACACAATGATAAGACAAAAATCCTTGGGGACTTATGTAATTATGAAATCACGAACTCACTGGAGACAAAACACTGAAAGCACCGGGTCCACGTACCAAAATATTTGAGCGATGCTCCGGTAAAAGAGGGCTTATCGCATCTTCAAAAAGGATAGATCCAGCTCAGCCCGCGGAGACTAATCCGGGTCGGTATTTGAAGGCATGCTATCGGTCAATTTTCTTAATGTCAAAGGACCAGTGTACGAGCTTGTATTTCATGATTCAGTGGGTTGTTATACAAAATGAATTTTTATGGATCCATAATTATGTGACGATGTGTCCATAATTATGTGACCATATGCTTAGTATCAGGCATCACAGAGATGCATCAAACCCCCCTTTCCCACAGCATGGCTCAATTTTTTATCACTCCGCAATGCGGTGTTCTCATCGAGGTCTCAAAAGGTCTTTGGCAATAACCTGTTAATCACTACCGTAGATACTGTCTTTTTGGACATAGAAATGTTAAAAAATATACAAATGGAAAAGATGATCAGACAGGACATTAAGGTCCGTATCCACCAACCGTTCTGACGAACATTCTTAGTCTTACTCTCCGGAATTTCTAAATTTGAAAGTAACATAACTTCTGATTGGCTAAACCATTTGGTTTAGCCAATCAGAAGTTGTGTTACTTTCAAATACACAAAACCTCAGATATAAGGACTAAGAATGTTCCTAAGAATGGTTGGTGAATACAGACCTAGCTAATTCATACCTGCAGATTTTATAACGCCAACAGCCAAACCTCCGATAAAACAAACTGCTAGAGCAATCATACTGGCTTTCTTCCGCCCAAATCTACATGAATATATCGTGTATAGCTTTGTCAGTAAAGTAGTGTAACCCATCCTGCTTGCATTTTAACCCTTAGGCTGCTAAGCGCGACTCCCTGACCTTTTACGGACAGGGTAGATCAAGATCAGACTGGACAGAACGTGCAGTCTGATCTTTAATCTACACTGTCCGATAAGGACATATTCCCCCCCCCCCCCCCCAAAAAAAAAAAAAAAAAACCTTGAAATAGCCATATTCAGGTTTTTACAATCGGCTTGAAAGTTTCATCTAACTAAGGATGTCGTTCTCAAACTAGCCTGCAGGTGCTCTATTTCCCCTTTAAAGCCCCAATAGCGGCCAAAAGTAAGCAATGCAGGCATTCAGATGCATTCAAATTTAAATCATACCATTGAAAAGTGTGGAAATGATAGCGAAGATGACAATCTGTAATTGTATGGTCGGTCCAAGTGTTTGTCACTGAACTTTAAAACTAGGTAGAAAGTTGCTAGACCGCTCTACGTATCTTCTGTTTACTTTCTGCCTAGTTTTACAATTCATTTTTCTGCATTGACAAACACTTGTACCGATTGCACGATAACATTTTCATCTTCACAATAATGTCCACTTTTATTAAAGGTATTGTTTATACTATTGGGCGCACCACTGGGTCTTTAAAGCTGGGTTATATTTCATCTTTACATCAATCAAGCCGTCGGGTCCTGCGTGGCTCAGTGGTAAAATGTAGGACTCGTAACCTGGAGGTCCCAGGTTCGAGCCTCACTTGAAGCACTGGGTTTTTCGTGGAAGTGTCCTTGGGTAAGACACTTCAGAGCCCTAGCCTAGCACTGGTGAAACACAGGAAATACATGAATACTTCAATGTTGGCTGCCGCCGTAATAGGACTGGAACAATGTTGAAAGTGGTGTAAAACAACATTCAATCAATCAGTCAATCGAGCCATTGCGAGAAGAACAACAGGTAGACACTGAGAGGATGCAAAACATGATTAGGGCTGAAAGTTTACAATTTCTAAATATATGAGCCATCCTCAGGCAAAATGGTGTTTAACCCTTTCCCAAACGACAAAGTTTTGGACTCGACCAAATTGAAAGCGTCTGCAGGCATTAAAGCAAATGTAACAATTGATGATTTTTGACTTCGATAGAGTAGAAAACATTTTGGGAAAAGGAGAAAATGCTGGTAACCAGCATTTTCTCCTTTTCCCAAAATGTTTTCAAAAGACTTCTTTCCCAGGGCCGTAAAAACCAGGGATTGTTTGGGAAAGGGTTAACGTAACTCGGTGATTCATCATACCGAAAATGCCATCACATAATTGTGGATCAATAAAATTCATTTTGTGTAACAACTTACTGAATAGTAAAGTCCTTTGACATACAGAAAATTGACCGGTAGCAAAAAGTTTCGACCAAGGTCAGTCTGTGCGGACTGCGCAGGCTGACCAGAGTTGATCCTTTTTTTTCAAATGCATGAAGCCTCTTTACACAGACCATTGACCAATAGCAAAAGTTTCCACTCGGGTCGGCCTGCGCAAAATGGATTTTGTGGATCCATACTTATATGATAACTTGTACGGTACAACCCTTCACAAAGATGCATTAAACCCCCTTTTGCTAGAGTATGGCTCAAATTAAACGGTACTGATGCCACACTGAAAAATTATGAGTGCGTGAGTTTCCAGGCTTATCTAACGTACACTTTCTTCAAAAGTTCAACCATTGCCAAGGATGGCAGGTGAAGAGATTTAAGTACTCCACGAACCTGTTTTGTAGGTACATAGAAATGAATTTGGACGGTATAGAGGCCAGGCTGAACACAAAAATGTTCAAATAAATACTGCCAGACAACTTCTTGATCCCAAAGTTGATACCATAAGCGATGAAACCCAGAGTGAACCTAAGTGAACAAAAACTTGCCTTAAACCCTTTACCAAACAATCCCGTGCTTAAACGACCCGTGGGAAGAATCCCTCTAAAAATGTTGTGGAATAAGGAGAAAACGATGGTAACCAGCATTTTCACCTTTTCACACAATATTTTCTACCCCGCCATCGACAAATCTTATTCGTTATGTCATATTTAATTATATCGTCTCAAAATGCTGAAATTCGGAGAAGTCTGAAATGTTGTCATCCGCCTAAACATTAAACATTAAACAAGCGGTCGAATCTTAATATCGGGCCTACCAAAATATAGACCTAAACTCAATTTTATTCAGCATAAAATTACAATAGTAACAAAGTGATAAAATGTAAATCTGAACAATATGTGCACATAAAAAAAGGGAAATTAGGTGGGGAAAAGACGTACTAAGTTCATTTAAACCATGCTCTGTGAAAAGGAGGGCTTAATGCATCTGCAAAAAGTTTCATCCATGTCAGTCTGTGCAGGCTGACCTAGATTGAAACTTTTTGCTATTGGTCAATTTTCTGCATGTAAAAAAGACCATTCTCGCTAAGAATTCAGCCGGTTGTTGGGCAAATTGTATTTTATGGATCCATAATTCTGTGATGTCTTGCATGGTATTATGCATTAAACCCCCTGTTGTCAGAGCAATGCTCATTTAAATACTGCAGTATGTAACTGAAATTAGTGTATGTGTGCGTGGATGTGTGTGTGTGTGTATCGGGTTACATTGATTTGTCGAAGATAAAAAGATTACAGGTAAAGTTTTAACTTGTGTCTACAGATAGTCGTAGATTTAAAACGGTCAAATCATCAAAATTAATAGAAACCAGGAAAAAAAAAAATCAGCCTTCCTTGAAATGATTTCAATTAAAATCATCAGGCGACTCATGGCAAAGTTAGGTAAATACATACGTGTCTTATGTGGTATGGGAAAGATCGTGGAAAAAGGTGCAGTAGCGATACAACATTGCCCCTCTGCCTCAATATTTTCAAAAGCTGTCCACCACAGGCATTTCAAAAGCAGTGTGTCTGCGACCATAGGGTAGGTAATTGCTCTATCACGATCCAGTGTTTATGCCCTTCTGTGGGTATTGCACTTGCGTCAGTCAATTCGAAGAGGTTCTTTAAACTGGTTTTCTGAATAAATACATTGAACATTAGTACGAGTAAGCATTCCAAAGAGAAGTGCTAAAACATTTTGACAATGATATCCTATTTTTCATGTTTTTTTCATCAATACCTTTTCCCCCCATTTATATTACGGTTCTTATTCGGTTAACCAGCACTACCTACCAAGTAAAGACTAGTGGAATGGTTATTTTCAGCAAGGCTTTTCTCCGAAACAAATGCAACATGGTGTATCTCTCGTCAGTACTATCGGCTTCCTGTGCTTCTACAGCTCGGCACATGTTGTCGAAGTCGGGGGCAGGATGGCTGTTCCAGCTAGACACTCGGTTTACAATTTTATTGGCTGCTTTGTATCGACCATGGCTGATGTACCACCGAAAACTCTCCGGTACAAACCTTACAGTAGGTAAACAGAAGTCCGTTACTCTTAGGATAATCACAAGAGGTATCTGTCCTCATCTATATGTTTAAACAGTTTTTCTTTCGAGAATTCAAGCAAGTTTAGTGGCACAAAATTGGTAGTGAATGAAAAGAGAACTTTCAGTACAAGGCCCAATTAAGTGTAAGTGAATGACAAAAGAAATGTTTCAGTACACAAGGCCCAATTTAGTGTAAGTGGATAAAAAAAGAAATGTTTCAGTGCACAAGGTCCAATTATTTAATTATGGTTGTTGGTCACAAAAAGATGTAGTTTGAAACAAGGTGAGTGATGGATACAGCTGATTTATTTGACATGAGCTCATTTATGTAATAAACATCGGTGTTTTAAAACTGCTTCATTCAAAGAGTCAGCCTTTACTTATTAAAACGCACCAAATCGAGCAGTTTTAACGAGCAGACATACGTGCATGTGTGAAATTATTATTTTACTAAATATTTAAGAAAATAAATAATTATAGTAATATCATTGCTGCTGATCATGAGGATGATAATAATAATAATAATAATAATAATAATAGTCTCATGCGATTCATATTTTACAGAGACATTACATGACTGATGTGCATCAGGTTGGAAAACTCATCCAAATACTTAACTAATAGCGCAACAAACACCGAAATGCGTTGTTAGAAAAAGCTACCTTGGGTCTTTTTGCGTAGATTCCCATGACGTGTAAATAAGAAAAAAAAAACTATTATATATATGTTACCAAGATATAACAAAGAGACCCAA
This sequence comes from Hippopus hippopus, assembly GCA_946811185.2. Classification (NCBI taxonomy): domain Eukaryota; kingdom Metazoa; phylum Mollusca; class Bivalvia; order Cardiida; family Cardiidae; genus Hippopus; species Hippopus hippopus. The sequence goes on from OX328096.1 coordinate 39,067,482, forward strand.
AGCTACAATAGCGTTCACTAGTGTTATCAGTTTCCAATCCTGAAGCAGCCATGCAACCAAACTGAATAGGGAAGACTGAAGGGCCCATGAGGGAAAGCTGACCACGATCGACCTCCATTTGGACAAGGCGTACTCTGATTGGACGCTGCAGTATAGCGCCAAGTAAAACGCGTCTGCTACACCTGAAATGAAAGTCTTTCTTTCAAGCTCTATGACATGGAACAACCTTACATTTCAGCCGTGCTCTGTGAAATGGGGTCTTAATGCATCTGCAAAAAAGTATCGACCCAGGTCAGCCAGCGCAGTCCGACATTGGTCGATATTTTTTGCTATTAGTCAATGTTCTGCATGTCCAAGGACAATTCTATATCAGAATTCAGCCGAATGTTAGACAAATTCGAATTTATGGATCCACAATTATGCAATGTCTTGCTTGGTACAATGCCTCACGGAGATGAATTAAACCACTTTTTGCCAGAACATAGTTCATTGATATAACTTTAAGAGTTGACTTAAAACCATATTTATCATCTGAGACACCTTAGCATTTTGATGACAAGACATTTAATTAATGAATTTTGTACAGAACTTCGGGTTCATAGATAGTACACTCATAAGCAGTCATAACCGTATTGATATACATTTTCCACTGAGTTAAGATCAAAGTAATTCAATGAACAACACCCTTCTATAACAGGATCACACTGGTATTTTATACGTAACCCTGCTACCGGAAGTTATCCGTTTTTTTGTTGATGTATTTTCGACGGATAAAATCGGACATAAAAAGCAGCATTTTTATTGTCTCAGTCTTGAGTTGGTTCGCAGATATAGAAGAACCACCAGATCCACATACAAGCAGTACACATTTGCCTTAGAAATCCAATTCGATAGTTCCGAAAAACTTGTTGAAAAAGTTCTCTCTGTATAGAACAGAACACACGAGGAGGAAATAATATGAATAACTTACCAATGAAAAATTTGCAAACTGCGAACATTTTCCAGCTTGTAGAGAAATACGATACAATCAAAAACAAAAACAGCATTGCTATGGATAGACACAGAGGTGGTTTCCGACCGAAAATGTCAGACACGTGACCGGATATAAGACTTCCAACACACATCCCAATCATTTGTACCGATGTAATCGTGGCTGTTACCCAGGACAAATCACACACCAGCCGAAACTGAAATAATATCTGAGTATTTTCTAGTGATCGCGGTTATTTCTGCCTTTATTTTGGGCAATATCTATACCAAAAAGCATACAATCGGCCACCAGTTCTTTGCAGAGAAATCAACCATCTAGTCGTTCACATGAAGAATAATTTAAGCTCTGAGAACTTCTTATCAGACCCGTTCGCTATACCGGTATTGTACATGTTTAACTTTATCATGACTTGCAAACTATTTTATTTTTTATATTTGTATTTATAACCTACTTATAGGAAGAAACAGGCTGGCATAATTTAGCAAAGTGTTACATTTGTAACTTACCAACACCACCAAAGCCCCGTTCAAAGAATTGCAAGTAGTAAGTTTCCTCAAGGCCCGTCTATACTATAGCAAACATTTGTTTGCAAATACCACCAAAACATCATGTTTGCTGATGTTTGCAAACAAAAGTTTGCTTGTGTAGACCAATCAACAAACACAAGCAAACACAAGCAAACATCACCAAACAGTGTTTGGTGAAGTTTGGACATGTTTATTTTTGTTTGCTCTGTTTGGTGATGTTTGGTGGTGTCTGTAAGTATATTGACCAATCAGAAGCCGTCATTTTATCAAATGAAGGAAATATTACATCTTCAAACAACACCAAACAGTGGTTGCCAATGTTTGTTGTAGTGTAGACGGCCTACGGACAAACATGACCAAACTTCACCAAACAAAAGTTTGGTGGTGTTTGCAAACAAATGTTTGCTAGTGTAGACGGGCCTTTATCGGGAATTACAACTATATCCGTGTAGCCAGGCCGGGCAAAAATAGCGGCCGTAAAAACAACCATTCTACAACTGATTCTTAAATCTGAAGACTAGCGCTCTGATTGGCTAGGTCAGGGTGTATCCTCGAAAAAGAGGGTGCCATCTGGCATTTAGAACAATAATTTGAATTGTGCTCTGTGAAAGGGTTGATTGATTGTATGGTGTTTAACGCCGTTTTGAACATTATTTCAGTTATATCGCGGCGGCCAGTGCACCTATCCATGCTTTTCCGGAGTTTCTTTTACCTGTACTCCACACAATTTCCTTTCCAGGCCACTGACTGCTATCCCACGTAACCATCGTCGATGCAATGGTCAGCGCTAAGAGAGGAACGAATTCTGTCGAAATGACTATCATCAATCCTCGAAAAGAAACTGGCCGAGCGGACACCGGAGACATCACATTTTAGTGAAAAGGGGGTTAAATGCAGCTGCAAAAAGTATCGAACTTTTTGCTATTGGTAAATTTTCTGCATTTCCAAGGACCAGTCTACCTTAGGAATCACTCTATTGTTCGACGAAATGGATCTTATAGATCCATAACTATGTGGTTACTTTTCCCTGAATATGGCTCAATTATAATTGAAAGATATTTAAGATACTTAGGAATTAGTAAGTAGAAAGTAATAATACTCAGAATTGAGTAGAAATTAAGTAACCCCGTATTTTGACTTCGGTCCATAGTACATCCGCTGCTTCAGATTAGGTGTATCGCTACTATGTTCTGTACGATTGATTGAATTTGCATTTATTTATCGTCGCCACCGGTTTCCCATATGGGCGACGCCCACTAAAGGCTGTTAGTATTGTTACGGGGGATGGTGCAGATACAGGACGAAACCCATACTAAGTTACGCCTGGCTCTTTAACGTGTTTGGAGTATAGCACCATCACACGGTACCTCCGTTTAACGTCTCATCCAAAAGAGTATTAGTCATTTTAGATGGCCAGCCGGGGGAATCGAACCCACACCCTCAAGTGACCCGAAACATCACGTTCACGAGTCCTACGCTCTACCGATTGAGCTATGCGGGCTGGTCAATGTATTTGTACAAGATTTAGTGGGTCTTTATAAAGAAGAACATTACCTCGGAAACAAGTGTGTTTATCCTGCCGTCAAAATGAAAATTCCGACATTTTTTACCGGAAGGGTTTTCACACATCTTATAGTAGACTGACTTATTCTGGGAGGTGGATTCATACCCGACTGTAATATTGGAGGCATTCATTGTTGTAGTGTCTCCGTAGTCGTCAGGTACACACGACCATTCAGGAACATATGCCAAAAACGAGTTTGCGACCATAGACCAGCAAACGACAAGTTTCATTGATTGTACAATGGTTGAAATAATCACTTGGAATCGTCCACATCCTCCTAATTGCTGTAATATATCATCTGGTGTTAGATCACTGTCGTCAGTATCAGTTATGACAGGAGACATTTCTTCATATTTATCCGGCTCTTCTGCAAGCAAAGTTTTAGCTACATATAGTTTGTATTTAAGTCTTTACCTGACAACAACTTTTTTAACTTATCTAAATTCAAAGTATTTGCAGACGACATGTTAAAAGTGGTCAAAATTATTTGATTTGTTTTTGAAAGGGTAGAAAATATGATGGGAAAAAGAGAAAATTACTTCTTTTTCTCACAATGTTTTGAAGTCGTTACCCTATGATTGATAAAATCCGCATTTTTAATGTCTGCGGTCTTGAGATTTTATGATAAAGGGTTAAAAAGATTGGTTAAGCTAAAACGTCATGTCTTTCTATATAGTATTAATCAGTCTCATTTTTTTAAATACCGCTGCATGGCGACAGATCACTTAACTCATATATTTCCTTCATGTAAACAATAAGAAACTGGGGCTTTCGTGCGTCCGGACCAAGAAAATGCCAGGTGACCAGCGCCAACAGCAGGGACTGCATAAAGAACGCCCGAGTTACAAACAAGGAGCCTTCTAAGCACTAATCGGTGGAAGACCGAAGGATTCCTATTTTGGGTTTATCAGAAATAAACTTTTAAATTCTGCGAGTTAGTATATGTTTGCTTAAATTGGTTGCGTTTTGTTGAAATTTGCCCTACCAATTTATCAAGTTATTAATTTGAATAACCAGTTATTCGCGACATGTGATGCCTTTCAATACAAGCGTTGACCAAAATCAGCTTACGTGTTCGTTCGGCCAGATCTTTTTGACATCCATAAACTAAACATTTCTTTACCCGCTTAACATTTACGAGGATCCTGCAAAAAGTTCTGATATTTGGCTCGGATTTCCTAAACTCTGCGTTTTATAACAGTAATTTGTGTTTAAAAGAAACATTGAAAGTAATCGCCCTTTACCGAAACACATTTTGTAACCTTTTAATTCAATCACAAAAAGCAGATGAATAGTCTTCTGTTGGTATCTATTGGAGGCACTTATAAATGGTATTGCCTGAACTCCTTGACTTACATTTCTGTCCAGAAAGCATTTTCTTGAGTATTGGCGAAAAAAAGAAGTCACGGGAACTCAGGGCAGGTAGATAATCCGACGGTTTACGGCTAGCACATTTTCAGAAGCAAAAAAAAGAAGGATTTTTAACGAAAATTATCGCGAGAGGAGGCGTGGGTCGGTGTTTGACTATATGTATATCAATTTGAAATAACTTAGACATTTTGGAAAGGGTTTGCACGAAACAAACAGGTATCGTTAGGTACTGGATATACCACTGAAAGAGCAATGCAGAGTTTTAAATTATACCTCATATAAAACCACGGAAGCTAATTTGTGACATAACATTTTGCAAGATCCTCGTAACGTTGAGTGGACCCCGACGGATATTTGATTTCGATTATTGAAATAGGGAATGCTGATTACCTGATTTTGAGTTTGCATCAGGTCGTTTTACACCATTATTTTGGGAGCCGACTGTAGCCTCAGAAAATTCCATAATTCACGTTCTGTAATATATTAACTTTTAATACTAGCCTACAGGAGGCTAAATGTGGAAATAATGTAGTTAAAGGAGTAGTTGCTAATTATTTCTTTTTCTACAGTTTTCACCCATATGATTCAAAAACACAGTTTTCCTTTTCCTTCAAATATTTCTCACTTGCTTTCCGGCACTAGCACAGCGAGGTAATGTGAGGAACAACTAGTGTCCTATCACCATTAACCATGACTATGAATTAAGTTGCGACACAATTTGTGCAAATGCTGCGTAATGTTATGCGCATGACAGATATAGGTCATGCGCCGGAGAAATATGGGTCATGCATACAGTAGGGGGAAAATAACCGTAGGTTATAATCGTTAAGTTTTGTATTTGTATAATCTTATTCAATGTTAACCCTTTACAAGGTGACAAAATTTTAGCCTTGTCCAAATTGAAAGCATTTGCAGACAACAAATTCACTGTGGCACAAATGGTGCAATTTTCATTTGATAGGGTAGAAAACTTTGTGGGAAAAGGAGAAAATGCTGGTTACCAGCATTTTCTTCTCTTCCCACAATGTTTTCAGAAGGCATCTTTCCCAGGGCCGTTAAAAGTCGGCATTGTGCAGTAAAGGGTTAACGTGGTATAATTCTGAAAAGACTGTGTTGCAGTAATGGGACACAAGAGGTGTTTCCTGGATGCCAAAGGCACGAGTGATGCAGTGGACGGGATAAGGACCTCACTTAAATCTTTTACCAGATAACAAAACTTTACTCATCTACATTAAAAGCATTTGCAGACGAGATATGAAATGTGGCTTTATTTAGTTTCATTTCGAAAGAGAAGAAAATATTGTGGGAAAAGGAGAGGCTGCTGTTTACCAGCATATTCTTATTTTTCCACAATTTTTCGAACGCTATATTCATAAGACTTCAAAAAATGGGACACTATGGTCTAGGGTTTTAAAAGTGGGATTCGGTTGACAACTCCCAACCCCGATATTTTTGTTATATCAAGATTGCTTAAGAAACCATTCTAATGCATTTTCTAAACCAATTTGTTGGTGAAACTCAATTCATTTTATAGGCATCTGTCATGATAATGCAATGCATCAAAATTCTGTTGTCATTTTCTTACACAAAACTACACGTTTTTAACCTATAACCTCCGTCAGATGACTTTGTCGTGCGGCAGACCTCTCTTGAAAAAATTGTGGCACAAGGAAAAATTGCTCTTAACGAGCAATTTCTCCTTTTGCCACAATGCTTTCAAGTGTATTCTTGTATCAAATCGCAGTTTATGCTGATAATCCATAGTTTACAACAACGTGATAAAAGTCGTCTGCTGCATAGTAACATGCTAAAAGTTGGCAACCTAAAATGGACATCGTAGTTTCTGGAGTCACCATGGAGTATCTTAAATTTTCCTCTCGTTCGCCGACATCAGTGTTTGAAACAGTTAATCTCCTAATTTCCTAAATAAAATGAATATCTAAACAAAATGTAAAATGGTCGAAGAATCGAAACTGACCTTTTGCGTTCAAAGGATTGCGACCCTATTCACGGAAAATAAAATGTACACTACAACATGTGTCAGGTTATCATACTGTGTACATCTTTTTAAACTCTTTACCAAACGATAAAATTTTGTTCCCGACCACATTGAAAGCATTTGCAGACGACAAAATAACTGTAGCTCTAGTGATGTTCCGTGTGTTTGATAGGGTTAACAAAACATTGTGGAAAGGGAAAATAAGGGTACCAGCATTCTCTCCTTTTGCTACAATGTTTTCTAAAGCCTTTTTGCTTAGGATCGTTTTAAAAACTCGGGATTGTGAGGTAAAGGGATACCCTCTATCAGTGTCAAATACTTATTTAGGACCCTATCAATTGGTACCAAGAAAACTCCTCCTTTTGCTACAATTTTCTCTCTTCTATACAAATATTAACCCTTTGGCTGCTGTGCGCGAAATCACTGACCTTTTGCAGATGGCGTAGATCAAGATCAGACTGCACAGAACGTGCAGTCTGATCTTTGATCTACACTGTCCGATAAAGACATATTTTCCCTAAAAAATTACCTTTGAATTAGTGAAATTTGGGTTTTTACCATCGGTTTTAAAGTTCCATTTCACTTATTTAGCAGGATAAGAGTTAAATCTGTAGTAAACGTTCATCATCTACATTTACCCTGATGTTTCAACATCGTCTACTGCACATTCATTTAATTAAGTTTTGTTCGCATTGTGTTACAGCATTCGGCATACCTCGGGTGATGGGAACCATCAAATCCCTCGGCTGTATCTGGTAGCTTGGTATGTAAACTCTACATTTCATCGCCGGAAATACGCCGGTTCACCGTTCTGAAAATTGTAAGGCTCCTCGTAAAAAAGAAAACTTGAGTTTCAATTTTCTATCGAAATCTTTCTAACTATATTTTAGTTAACAAACAGTTCAAACATTCATTTTTTAACGTGGATTATCAATTGCGAATGGTGTTTTCACCGACAGATAGATAGGTGTAAATAACTTCATCGAGGTTGTTCATGTCGTTGCTAAACGACCGACAGTGGCGCCGCCATATATAAGATCACGTGATTGGCAGTTCAAATGGAAACGACCGTTATACAGACGAGGTTAGATGTAGGTACGGAATCGGCCGAGTTGTGACGAGTGTGTGTTACAGGTCGCTCGGGCATGATTCAGCCATAACTCACTGTTTAAGGATTTCACCTCACTATTTAAGGATTTCACCTTACTACTTCAGGATAGCTTGGTTTCCAGTACCAAGATGGGACTCTGCAAAGCTTTGCCGAAGGACACTCCCATATAATTAGTACCATCAAATGGAAATTTCATGTGGAAATGACTCAAGCAACATCAAGTTTTGCCATTTTTTCTCAACAAACGTTTATTATACAAAAGGAAACAATCTGTCATTGCAAACATTTTTTTAAATAGACAATAATTCAAACTACACAAGCAGACATTTTTCTTTACTTAAATTTTCTAAAATCTGAAATTTTTTATCAGATAACAGAATTTTGGACTCTTTTGTTAGAAGCCTTTGTAGGTGACAAATGGTGCTCGAACGATGAAATTTGTCTGTGAAATGAAAGAACGGATTGTGCTAGCAGGAGAAAAAGCTAGTTACCAGCCTTTTCTCCTTTTCCCACAATGTATTCAAAAGCCATCTTTCTCAGGGATGTTAACACATAATTGTTTGGCAAAGGCTTAAATTGGATTTTTTTTTTTAAATTCTCACTAGAAGGATTTTTTTTTACATCTAATTGGTTAATCAAAAAGTTAATATAAAAACAGAAAATATGAAGAGCATTGTGCCTACTTAGTATCATCAGCCATACTTATTGTATTTCTCTCTTCTTAAACAAAACAACATACCTTTCCAGTAGAAACAGGACTTTCTAAAAGATGCAACACAAAAAGTACTCCCTCATATAAACCATACTTTATCTCATATTTGCGAAATACATGGCGGTAAGAAAATCTACAAGGCCTTTTTGACCTGAGAATCTGGTAAAGCATCAGAACAATATAGAGCAAAGATCAGACTCCAAGTTCTGTTCATCCTGAAGTTGCCTTTATCCCAAATAGTGTAACACGCTGAGTATTCTAGGGTATAAATATAAGTCTACGAGCACAAATTTTCCAAATTCAAAGTGTAGCTTTGTACTATTATCCACTTATTAGCTACGCCATTTCAGTCAATATTTTCTGACAATCTCTTAATTAAGTTCATTAACTCTATACATACCATCCTGTGTTATGCTTTGAGGAAAAAGACTTGAAAATATTGTGGGAAAATTAGAAAATGCTGATATACAGCATTTTCTCTTTCTCCCCCATGTTTCTGCAAATCCCATCCTTTGAGCTACTCTTGTAACTGCAAATGCATTCAACATAGGTCTGTCAAAAATTTTGTTGTATGGTAAAGAGTTAATCAAACAAACTGTCTGAAATGAAGCTTTTAGTTCTTTTAATAATGTCTATGGTATCACTTTAAGGCTGGATCGTATTTTATTTTTCAATTCAGTCATTTCTTGTCCATAAAATGTGGTTTTCCATCACGCTCTCTCCTTCGTGTTAGTATTTCACAGCCAGTGTCTGTTACGAGCAGTGTGTGTTCAAACTGTGCAGATCTTTTTCCATCTTCTGTAACAGCTGTCCATTTATCTGGCCACATTTCATCTCTCCATACTCCTGCAATTACAATATAGATCTACATCAATTATAATTTTTTATGTATATTTCAAACAGTATCCCCTGCAGACAATTTTATGCCATGCAGGACCATATTTATGGCAACAGAGTAGTAAAAGAGAAATTGCTTGTAACACACATACAAATGAATCTATAAATCCAAGTATGCAGAGTATATGAAAATAATATTCTTATCTTGAAAAAAATAACCCATACATCAGCTATACCGAGCAACACATAAACAGGAAGATGAGATTTTCACATGAGATTTCTTACTTCTGAATCAGACGAAACTATATTCTTGGATGCCAAGATTGCATAAGATTAAAAGATACAAGATGCTGTTTACCCTTGAGATACATGCACATTGTGGGAGGTTTCCTAAAATTCAGATGAAAACTTTAGGGAAGACGGCTGCACAAAAATCACTTATGTATGGATGGACGTACAAACAGACACACATATAATCAGGCCATAGCATAATATGACCCTTTAGATGCATAAAAATTGTTATTTAGGAGATCTTTTTTCACCTTACTATGTCGATTTTCAAGCAATTTAGATCAAAGATCACACAGATTTCTACAGGCTATTAGTATTGATCAACTCTGTCCATAAAATACCTATAGTTATACAAATATCTATAGTTGTATAAAGTATTTTAAGGTTTGATTTCATTTCAAGCAGCTTTCTTTTATCCAAACAAAGAGATAGAGTCAGCCGTAACAAGAAACAAGCTGTTCTATAAATATCCAACAATTACATTCTTAACACTTATCCTACAAAAAAGTGAAATGAAACTTTTAGGCCGATAGTAGAAACCAAAACTATGCTATTTCAAAGGTAATTTTTGAGTGAAAATATGTCCTCAACAGATGGTGTAGATCAAAGATCAGATTGCACATTATGTGCAGTCTGATCTTGATCTACACATTCTGCAAATGGTTAGTGAGTCATGCTTAGCAGCCTAAGGGTTAACTATTTACCAGACAACAGAATTTTAGTAGCGTTTAAATTGAAAGCATTTGTAGATAACAAACTAACTGTCACTTAAGTGATGGTATTTGTCATGGAAAATGAGGAAAAAATTGTTAGAAAAAGAGACAATGCTGGCTACCGGTATTTCCTCCTTTTCCAAAAATATCTTTCACTGCATTTAAAAACAGGGGAATGTTAATACAGATATCATAACTACTACAATGTACTTTTGTAATAAAAAAATAAAACTGATTGAAGATTTTAAGAATACAGTATTAATTAATACAAAAACTTGAATAACTGTTGTAATTAAGCTGTTGGACACATGATTAAAAACTCTTTTTTACTAGCTGACTTCATCACTAACTCCTGCAAAAACAAGAAATTTATATATGAGCTATGCTCTGTGAATAGGGAGTTCAATGCATCTGCAAAAAGTATGGACCCAGGTCAGCCTGCTACTTTCATGAATATTTGACTGAAAATTTGGCCTCTAGAGTGTACACAAGGTTTTTCTAAGATTTGACCTAGTGACCTAGTTTTTGACCTCACCCATTTTCGATCTTGTCTGAGACATCATCAAGACAAACATTCTGACCAATTTTCAAGAGTATTGGACTGAAAATGTGGCCTCCAGTGCACAGACAAGGTTTTTCTAAGATTTGACCTAGTTTTCTAAGATTTGACCTAGTGACCTAGTTTTTGACCCAACATCACCCATTTCCGAATTCGTCCAAGGTATCATCAAGACAAACATTGTGACAAAATTTTAAGAGTATTTGACGGAAGATGCTGCCTCTAGCGTGTACACAAGATTTTTCTAAGATTTGACCTAGTGAACTTATTTTTGACCTGACATGACCAATTCTCAAACTTGTCACATATATCATCAAGACAAACATTCTGACCAAGTTTCATGAGTACTGGACAACAGATGTGCCTCTCAAGCATACACAAGGTTTTTCTAAGATTTGATCTAGTGACCTAGTTTTTGACCCGACATGACCCAATTTGAAACTCGTCCAAGACATTATCAAGACAAATATTCTGACCCCATTTTAAGAGTATTGGACTGAAAATGTGGCCTCTAGAGTGTACACAAGGTAAAAGTTGAAGACATACGACAGACACAGCACTACGGACACAGCACAATCACAAAAGCTCACCTTGAGCACTTTGTGCTCAGGTGAGCTAACAAGTCATAGATTTAATACACTGCCTGAGGAGGTTTTATGTGATAAAATTTTTAATCAAAAGTCAAAATTTTTAGTCAACCACATTTACCCCTTTACCAAACAATCCACTTTTTTCACAATCCTGGGAAAGAAGGCTTTTGAAAACATTATGGGAAAAAGGACAAAATGCTGGTCACCAGCATTTTCTCATTTTCCTGCTCAAGCTCATTTTACTGATATTGAATATGCTGTCTGCAGATGTTTTGAATTTGAAAAAATCTAAAATTTGTCTTTTGGGAAAGGGTTATAGCATTTACAGACAACAAGTGACATGGAGCTCAAATGATTGCATTAGCCTTGAACAGTTTGAACACATTGTGGGTAACTGGAATGTTCTCCTAGAATGTTGGAAAAATCCTTCTTCCTTTCAGGATTGCAAATTAGGGACCAAATATTACATTGTATCACAATGGCTACGTACCCTCATTTATCATGGGTTCTATTGTAAAACAATGACCAGGCTTCATCACTCCAACTGCCTTATTTTCTGTAAAAAAAAAAAAAATAAGTATCAATAGATAGTTTACTATTTAAAAATCTTTCTAACCTTAAAAAATTTTACAAGTCTAATGTCAAGTCCATAACTCTCATCATACTGGCCATTTTCTTTTTTTTCCAAGGTCTCTGTTATTTCTAATACTGAAGGTCACACTGGTCACATAACCTTTAATAATTATTTGAGCAATCTTTGCTTCCCCTCCCCCTCCAGCTGAGGAGAGCTTGACATGAATGTCATGTATGACTGCCCTGACAGGCCTTGCCATGGGCTTTGAAATGTCGTAACAGACATATGAACAGTGCTACTGCAATAGCTCAACTTAAGCAATATGTGCTCATACAGTCAAGCTGAAAAAAGGCTTAACCTTCAATTTCCTTTCTGGAGGTAGAGGACAGATTATCTTCCTTTCTGGAGTCAAACAAAAGACAAACAGTGAACAATCACAATAGCCCACATTCACCCTTTACCACACAATCACATGTTTTAAGGACCTTGTTGAAGAGGGTTGTGGGATTGTGGGAAAAGGAGAAAATGCTGGTAATTGGCATTTTATCCTTTTCATGCAATGTTTTCTACCCTATGAAAGGCAGAAATAATAGCTTGATTGTCATTTATTTTGTTGTCTGCTAATGCATTTAACTCTTTTAGCGCCAAATATTTAAACTTGACCACTTTTGACACCTGAAAAAAAAAAATCCTCAAACTGAGACAGATTTTCACTTGATTGGCTGGACTAAACAAGCGGACGGTGTAGATCAAAGATCAGACTGCATGTTCTGTGCAGTCTGATCTTGATCTATGCAGTCCGCAAAAACCCATGTTTTCGCCTATGGAGCTGAAAGGGTTAACTTGGTTAAAATATATGTGCTCAGTTATGCTAAAAACAAGCCTAAAATTTCCTATTTCTGGGGCTTCTAAGGAAAATGTCTCTTTCATTTATTCAGCTCTTCAATGATAAAGTCATAGTTATAATGACAGCACATAGAAAGTCAAGTGATAATGACAGCTGTCATAGGTGTGAGGCTTTTGTGTACTTACTAGCATAGTGAGGTATGCTTGGTGCTGTGTGAAACAACCTGAAACAATAGGACATACAGTTATCATTTTGTTACAATTCTGATTGCTGCATTAAAAATTATACCCTTAGAATGCCCATGAGAACTTGAGTTCAAATTGAGGACAGCGTATATCAAAATCACACAGTACAAAACGTGCCATGTGATCTTGGATCTAAATTCTCCAATACGGAGCAAGATATTCTGACAAAAACAGCTTTGATTTTACAAAATTGATTTTACTACCTGGATACAACTGTTTTATTTATCTCACCTACTGAGAACTAAAGGATCAACTCTTTACCAGACAGCAAACTTTTAGACATCTCCAACAAAACAATGTTTGCAGATGACAAATTGATTGAGGCTTAAAAGATGGGATTTCTCCATGAAAGGGTAAAAACATTGTTGAGAATGAGAGAAGAACTGATGCTCATTACCAGTGTTTTCTCCTTTACCCTCAGTATTTTCAAAGGCCTTCTTCCTAGGTGTCATTAAAACTTATAATTGTTTTGTACAGGGTGAATGTATTAAAACACTCTATACCTGTTGTTTCAAACTGTTCTATTTGTATTAAATATTGAAAAACAAAAAGGACACATATTTAATTAAGTGTAGAACTAAAGGGAAAACAGTACATCCTGAAAACAGACGCATTACTGGAAAAAAGTACATCCAGAAACCAGACACATTTGGCTATCTACTGTTCTAGAAAGATAAGTACATGTATTACATACTGATGAATGCCATGTCCACAGTAACTTCTGACCACCGAGAACCCATTAGCCTGGGCATGTTTCTGTATCACAGCCCCGATATCTCTGTATCTTACACCAGGTTTCACTGTAACAAAGATCAAAAACCATCATGTAACTGTGTACCTTGAGCACATTTGACAAGCATAGACACAGCACAATGCTACTTAAACTTTTTCCATTATTGACAATAAGAAGTCAAAGAGTTTGACTGCTATACAAAAACATTCAGGATGTGAAATAAAAAGCTGATTTAGACTGAAGATATTCCAGCATCAACAGTTGTCTTTCAGGCATTTTGTCACATTTAAGTCTTAATTAAATGACAAAATGCAAATCACAGCATTTGCAGACAACAAATTAAATGCAGCTTAAATGTAGGAATTTGTCTTTAAAATGGAAGAAAACATTGTGGAAAAAGGGGAAAATGCTGATTACCAGCATTTTCTCCTTTTCCCACAATGTTTTCAAAAGCCTTTTTTCTCAGGGTCTTTGAAACTCAAAATTGTTTGGTAAAGATTAAGATAAATCTGCGCATGTATATGAATAATATGTCACAGGAAACTGCTGGGAACATGTTATTCACATCATCTTGGTTACCAGCATTTTCTCAATTTCCCAGCGTTTTCAAAAATCTTCTTGGGTAAACTTTATTAAACGAATCTACAAAAAATGTTATTAAGCGAGCCTTGGCGAGCTTAATAACATTTTTTGTGGACGAGTTTAATAAATTCTTACCTCAAAAGCCAACAAATGTCAGATTCTTTTTATCACATAACTGTCTAACAATAATTATAGTTCATAATGTTTAAAACATTGGTATACATGTATAATGTGTAATGAAATTAACATGAAGCCTATTGACTTCTTTGACAGGTACATTGTGAACGAAAAATAGGTCCAAAGAAACTTGCATATATTGATTTTATTTTAATCTAAAAGTGATTAAATTAACAACTCTATCATGAATACAAATTTTAACCATTAATTCTACTCAGGAACCTAGGTCAGCAATGTTTTAGAAATGAGGTGCATGATTACAAAGTGTTTACCAAATACAGCACTATTTTCTTATCTCACACATGTGTGAGACAAGAAAATTCATAATGGCTGTATTATACTGAAAACAAGAGGAGTTATGTGATAAAAAAAATTGTCCCCCTGAGGTTTTGAGCTCAGTTGAATCTGACAAATGGCACTCCACAAAACAGTCTTACCTTCTTTAATAGCTGCATCGAGGCATTCCCATGACACTCTCACTAATTTTTTGGGGCGTTCATCAACATTACCAACAAAAAATGTTTCATTCAAATCACCATGGAAACCTTTGTAGTAAACAGTGACATCAACTGAAAAGAATACACAAGCTTTGTATAGTGTAATAAAGAAATGAATACAATAACAAACAAAAATAAATTCAACTTGCATACTTCATTTAAGAAAAAAAAAGATGATCCATTAAATATGTAATATAAAACGGATGGCTAGTATCAAACATTTCACAGTCCCATGGTGGCATTCAATAGTAGAGGATGTGCGCATTGAAAATAAAGAGTATGTACATAAACTTACTATTTAAAATGTCTCCATCTTCAAGTGGTCTTGAGTCAGGAATTCCATGGCAAATTGCCTCATTCACAGACCTAAAAGTATTTCAAGTACCTTTTATGAAAGCTGGAACAGAGTGTCTCTTAGATTATTTATCTACTGTTCACCTTTACAACCACCATCCTCCCTCTCTCCTTGTATTAATCAAACAATGACTTTGAACCAAACAATTTTACACTCACTAAAATTGAAGCATTTGCAAATGACAAATCAAATCAGATTCAAGGCATGGAATTCCCTTTGAAAGGTTAGAAACCATTCTGGATACCAGCACTTTCTCTTTTTCCAGCAATGTTTTCATAAGCCTTACTCATTAGGCTTGCTAAAACATGGGATTGTTTGGTAAAAGGTCAACATATCTTTAACGCGCATTTCATAAATATCATTTAGTCTTGAAAATTATTTCTGTAATATATTTATGACCTGTTAACTTACCAACAAACAACTTCATCAAGGGAGAGGAACTATATAAGCCTAATGCTTTCGTTCCAATCCTTTTCACATTGCCTTGTTGTACTTTCTGTAATACATGTCAATATATCAAATAAAATGTTTAAACTACATAATTTCACTGGCGCTACATGTCAATACCAATGTTTCCCACTAACAACAAAACACAATGAAAGAAACTATTACTCATTCCACAGACTTATTTCAGACCAAATAAACACCATTTTACAGGGTGACACAAAAAAAAATGCCACCCATGAAATTGTTAATAAAATTCACAATCCTCTCTGCAATCCAGCCATATTTGGTACAAATGAACTTCAGTCTATACCTTACATGTCCACCAAGTTTCAGCCATGAATGTCCAACAGTCTTTGTTTTATCTGCATTCCATGATAGGCTCCAAATGTACACATCTGCGATGCAAGCACACCTTGATAAGACATGCAAAATTGTCAATAACTCTGACACACACTTCTCCCTCAGTATTGCCCTGATTTTGGCGATGATTCAGTTCAGGAGTAGTCTAAGGGTTGTTTGATAGACACTATCTTTGAGATAACCTCACAGGAATAAACCTGGGGGGTTGGGGTCTGGTGAGTGTGAAGCCCATTCAGGATCACACCTACTGATGAGACGATCACCAAAGTGTCCCAGCAGCCATTCCAACGAGTCATTTGAAGTTAGGGAGTTGCTCCATCCGTTGAAACCACTGTTCATACCTCACAACACATCTTTGTCTGCCCAAAACTTCTTAACAACCACTAGGTAGCGCTCAGTATTGATTGTGATTGACTGTTCATTCTGGTCTTCAAATCAGTACAGACCGATGATCCCATTTTTTGATACTGCAACCCGTACAGTGTACTTGATGGAGGGCACCCAGGCCTCTGCAGATAATCTTCTGGTAGGATTGTCCCCCAGAAGATGTTACTCTTTGAGTTCATTCAAAGCAATCAATAGTGAGGGACGAGTGTGTCTGAGTTATTCACAATTTTGCATGTTGCTTGCAATGTGAAGTGCACATTTGGAGCATATCATGGAATGAAGATAAAACAGAGACTGCTGGACATTCATGGCTGAAACTTGGTGGACATGTACGGCATAGACTGAAGTTCATTTGTACCAAATATGGCTGGATTGCAGAGAGGATTGTGAATCTTATTAACAATTTCATGGGTGGCATTTTTTTTGTGTCACCCTGTAGTAGCCAAAATGAAGAAATATTTGCAAGAAAGGAAAGATTACTAGTTGAGTGTCATCGAGAATATTGTTGTTAAAAAGGCAATTTAAATTTAAACATATTTATTTTACATCGATTAAGAAACAAGTTCTTACAACTTATACTAATCTCTCGATTCTGCTTCCTGGGAACTACACCAGTACTCACACCGAATGTGTGGGCCAATGAAAAATCCCAAAGCTGACACCCGCTCCCAAGTATCGAACTCAGGACCTTATGGTTATGAGGCCGATGCTCTACCTCACGACTACAGACACCACAAAAGGCAATTGTTTATAACAACTGTTACCAAAATTGATCAATAGTAAAACATCTTACCATTTCTGGCTAATAAAAATTAAACAAGAGGGCCATGATGGCCCTGAAGTCACTCAGCTGAGTCTTTTGACTAAACATGACCCATTTTCAATCTCTTTCGAAATATTATGACAAACATTTTCTACCAAGCTTTCATAATTATTGGACTGAAAATTTGGCCTCTAGCTTGTACACAAGCTTTTTCTAGAATTCCCCTCAGTGACCTATTTTTAAGCCAAACATAGCCCATTTTCCCATTGTAGATATTATCAAAACAAAGATTCTGACCACCTTTCATATGTATTGGACAGAAAATGTGGCCACTAGAGTGTACACAAGGTTTTTCAAAGATTTGACATGCTAACCTAGTTTTTCACAAAATGTGACCCATTTTCAATCTCATCATATTGATCATCAAGTGAAACATTAGGACTAATTTTCATAAATATTGGACAGAAAATGTTGACTCCAGAGCTACACAAGCTACTTTAAAGATATGACCTAGTGACCTAGTTTTTGACCCGATGTGACCCATTTTCAAACTCATACAAAATATTATCAAGACAAACATTCTGACCACGTTTCATGAGTACTGCACTAAAAATGTGGCCTCTAGAGTGTACATAAGGTTTTTCTAAGATTTGACCTAGTGACCTAGTTTTTGACCTGATGTGACCCATTTTCAAACTCGTTCAAGAAACCATCAAGACAAACATTTTGACCAAGTTTCATAACTATTGCATTGAAAATGTGGCCTCTAGAGGGTACATAAGGTTTTTCTAAGATCTGACTGGGTGACCTAGTTTTAAACCCAACTGGACCCATTTTCACACTTGTTTGAGATATATTCAGGATAAACATTCTGACCAACTTTCAAGAGTTTTGGACTGAAAATGTGGCCTCTAAATGGGTACACAAGGTTTTTCAAAGATTTGACCTAGTGACCTAGTTTTTGACCCGACATGACGAATTTCCAAACTCGTCCAAGATATCATCAAGATAAACATTCTGACCAACTTTCAAAAGTTTTGGACACTAAATTAGGCTTCTAGAGCGTACAAAAGGTTTTTCTAAGATTTGAACTATTGACCTAGTTTTTGACCCCAAATGACCCATATTCAAACTCATACAAGATATCATCAAGACAAACCTTCTGACCAAGTTTCACGAGTATTGCACTGAAAATGTGGCCTCTTGAGCATAGACAAGATTTTTCTAAGATTTGACCTAGTGACCTAGTTTTTGACCCCACATGATCCATTTTCGAACTTGTTCAAGATATCATCAAGACAAACATTCTGACTAATTTTCAGTATCATCAAGACAAACATTCTGACTAACTTTCAAGACTTTTGGACTGAAAATGTGACCCATTTTCAAACTCATACAAGATATTATCAAGATAAACATTCTGACCAAGTTTCATGAGTATTGCACTAAAAATGTGGCCTCTAGAGCGTACACAAGGTTTTTCTAAGATTTGACCTAGTGACCTAGTTTTTGACCCGACATGACGAATTTCCAAACTCGTCCAAGATATCATCAAGATAAACATTCTGACCAACTTTCAAAAGTTTTGGACACTAAATTAGGCTTCTAGAGCGTACAAAAGGTTTTTCTAAGATTTGAACTATTGACCTAGTTTTTGACCCCACATGACCCATATTCAAACTCATACAAGATATCATCAAGACAAACCTTCTGACCAAGTTTCACGAGTATTGCACTGAAAATGTGGCCTCTTGAGCATAGACAAGATTTTTCTAAGATTTGACCTAGTGACCTAGTTTTTGACCCCACATGATCCATTTTCGAACTTGTTCAAGATATCATCAAGACAAACATTCTGACTAATTTTCAGTATCATCAAGACAAACATTCTGACTAACTTTCAAGACTTTTGGACTGAAAATGTGACCCATTTTCAAACTCATACAAGATATTATCAAGATAAACATTCTGACCAAGTTTCATGAGTATTGCACTAAAAATGTGGCCTCTAGAGCGTACACAAGGTTTTTCTAAGATTTGACCTAGTGACCTAGTTTTTGACCCCACATGGCCGGTTTTTGCACTCATACAAGATATCATCAAGACAAAAATTCTGACCAACTTTCAAGACTTTTGGCATGAAAATGTGGCCTCTAGAGCGTACACAAGGTTTTCCTAAGGTTTGACCTAGTGACCTAGTTTTTGACCCCACATGACCCATTTTCAAACTCGTCCGAGATATTATCAAGACAAACATTCTGACTAACTTTCATGAGTATCGGACTGAAAATGTATCCTCTAGAGAGTACACAAGGTAAAAGTTGACGACGCACGATGGACAACGCATGACGGACACAGCACTATCACAAAAGCTCACCTTGAGCACTTCGTGCTCAGGTGAGCTAAAAAGAGATCAGCTTACGTGCAGCAGGAGGCAGGAAAATTGTAATAGTTCAAAGGTGATGGATAGCAACCTCTGTCAATACATGCCTGCAAAACAATGATATTCATGGCTACCTCTCCCGCTAACACAAAAGTAATCTTACAAGATCTGCTTATTTAAATACCTGCATGTCAACAACAAAATGTGTCAGAAAATATAATCATTATAAACTTAAGTTCTACTAATTCCAATGTGACCTTTATTTTTTTAAAGAAGGTTGGGATGTTTCCATTCCAGAAAGTCTTTGACAGCAGACAATGTTGGATTGGGTACTGGATATGTTCAGAGTAAACAGCCATTTGTGTCATGTACAGTTCAATCCAAACAAATGAATCCTTTTAACAAATATTCACTGTTAATCAAATGACTGTTTTAGCTATGGTTATAGGGCCAAACATTATGAACAAAACAAAGAAATATACAAAACATAATCAGGGTTGATGTGTGAATATATGCTATATACATACATATTTAATTTCTATCCCATAAAACTAAAAATTTGTGAGTAAATTAATAGATAAACAATGAAATGATGAAGTGTGCATCACAAAAAAAAATAGATATTCTGTAACTGACAGATATTGAAGAATGAAGACTATAAAATATCATGGAGATATATAGGATCTGACATGAGTTGGTGTTTGAGATAAAATTTAATTAAAGGAGTCTAGGAAAAATGTTATAAAGCAAGCCTTGGGCGAGCTTAATAACAATTTATCCAGACGAGTTTAATAAAATTTTATCTCAAACACCAACGAATGTCAGATTCTTTTTTTCACGTAACGATATTTCACAAATTATAGAACAGAAGGTGCAAAACCATCTATAGATTAACCCGCGGTATGTCCATAAAACCCATTCACTTCTATGAAATGCGTACAAAATGACATCAAAAGTGACGTCACACAATTGTGATATCAAACGTGTATGAGATAAGAAAATTTGTAATGGGTATATTACACTGAAAACAAGGGAGGTTATGTGATAAAAAGAAGTAATTACCTGTAAAAAAGAAGGATCTATGACCTTACAACTTTAACATTCTTTTCTACCAATCAGTGGAATCCAAAATGGGTGAAAATTTAAAATACATGTAGACTTTTTACAGTAGTATGGTCAATATTGCAAAATGTGAAAACAACCTTCAACAAAACTAAAACATCCTCCAAGCTTTGGCAGTGCATACAAAAAAAAAAACATGCTCTGAGAAATTATACAAGCACCTACTTCATAGACGATTCTGTCTATTTCAGCTGTGGTGACACCAACTTTTATGGCTTTTGCTGCAATGTCAAGTACCTCCCTGCCAAGCTGCCGTAAAGAGATAACTATGTATTGAAATACTGTGTTGTGCAAATCTAAATCCTTTGAATGCTAAATAGAAGAAATAAAAATTTCAGTCAGAACAAAAAGACTGTTTCATTTTATTGTCAAGGCTGTGCATGTCCGTTGATTGCATGAAGAACTGGATGGTGTAGATCTAAGATCAGACCACACATTCTGTGCAGTTTAACCTTACTCTGATCTATTTACAAAACTTTACAAAAGGTTAATACAAAGGTGATGCAGAGTATAAAATCAGATGAGCAAGTCTATACAAAGTCAATGAAATGTCAATCTTACATTGTAAAATTAATTGAGGCTCATATTAAAGAACAGTACTTGTGCATGATACATCGTCTTGATGCATTTAACATTTGTGGAAGGCTTTCTGATATTAAGTCATGACGGCCCTGACACAAGGAAAGACATTTCACCTTGCCATGACCTTAACCCTAGACCTATGGGCATGATTCTTGCGGGTAACACATTGTCTTTGTGTGATTGACCATTCTGCAATGAAATTCATTCACAAGAGCGGCAAATTGTCGCAAGATACGCCCGTCCCACCGCCAGTTGTTGAGAGGGGATAATAATCGTAAAGGGCAGGTAGAGGAAAATAGTAGTGCAGCAGAAATCATGTAAGTGATTGAAATAGGCATGAATGTCTCCTCTAATGTTAAGGAAACATGCATATAAAGTTTCAGGTCATTCCAACATGAAAAGACGAAGTTATATTGTAGAGAAGCATGAAAAGCTGGGAAAAAAAAATGAATAGGGAATAATTCCAAAAGGGCATTAGGTAAGGTTACGGCTCCAGTGCAGTGCACTTTTCGTAACTGCAACAAACATGTTTACCAAGTCTCAAGTCAATTTGACTTGAGGTGACAAAGTTCCATTCCGGACAAGCAAGAAATACTGTAAAAATGAAGATCAAAGTGGAATTACTCAAAATCCGCGCTAGGTAGAGTTATTGTTCTTGTGCACTGTACTCCGTAATATTGCAACAAACATGCATACCAAGTTTGAAGTCGTTCTGACTTGAGATGACAAAGTTATATTCCGGACAAGCACTAAATGCTGTAAAAATGACGATCAAAGGGAAATAACTCGAAGACAGCACGAGGTAGAGTTACAATTCTTGTGCACTGCACTTCCAAATATTGCAACAAATAAGCATACCATATTTCAAGTCATTCCTACTTAAGATGACAAAGTTATGCTCCGGACAAGCAAGAAATGCTATAAAAATGAAGATCAAAGGGGGAATAACTCAAAATTCGTGCTAGGCAGAGTTATGGTTCTTGTGCACTGTACTCCATAATTTTTCAACAATCATGCATACCAAATTTGAAGATGTTCAGACTAAAAATGACAAAGTTATATTCCGGACAAGCAGAAAATGCTGTAAAAATGACGATCAAAGAGAAATAACTCAAAGACAGCACGAGGTAGAGTTATGGTTCTTTTGCACTGCACTCCGTATTATTGCAACAAACACAAATGCCAAGTTTCAAGTCAATCGGACTGGAGATGACAAAGTTATGCTCCGGACAAGCAGAAAATGCTGTAAAAAATGACGATCAAAGGGAAATAACTCAAAGACAGCACGAGGTAGAGTTATGGTTCTTTCGCACTGCACTCCGTATTATTGCAACAAACACAAATGCCCAGTTTCAAGTCAATCGGACTGGAGATGACAAAGTTATGCTCCAGACAAAGAACTGGACGCCGCCCGCCCGTATGCCAACGGGCGTATAATAACTGAAAAAGTAGCAGCCCAACATAACCCCCCAAAATTTCTCTTTTCAATGATACTTGAGCTTGCCATAACCTTGACCTTTAACCTACTGACATGGTTCTTGGCTACGACACATTGTTTATATGTGGTTGACAATTCTATAAAGTTACATTGAAAGTCATTCATAATCAAAAAAGTTACAGGCCGGACACAAACACTACTCCCCCTCCAAACATGTTTGACCTTGCTGTTACCTGGACCTTAAACGTACAAACATGACTCCTTTGCATGACACATTATCTTGATGTGATTGACATTTGTTTAAAAATATTCTGAAATTAAGTGATAGCGAACAAAGTTATGGCTAATACATGAAAACTGATATTTGACCTTGCCTCATCCTTGACCTTTGACCTATGGACATGATTCTTGCATGTGACACATTGTCTTCATGTGGCTACAATTCTACAAAATAGTATTGAAATTCATTCATAATAAAAAAAAAGTTACAGGCCGGACAGGAGCATAACTGTCCAAAATTTCTCTTTTTAAACATAATTGACCTTGCCATGACCTTGACCTTTGACCTACAGCCATGTTTTTTGTCCACAACACATCGTCTTTATATGGTTAACGATTCTGCAAAGTAATACTGAAATTCATTCATAATCAAAAAAGTTCAAGGCCAGTCACTAATACTGAATAAGTGGAAATTTTTCCGATGTGGAAATTTTTGCAATTTCGCGAATTTTGAAAAATTCGCAAACTTTCTTTTCGCGTTCTTTATAATATGTATACCAACATGAAACGAGTGCCTTGAATTCGCAAAAATTTCGGTGCACAAAATGTCCGTAATTGGTAATTCGCAATTTTTTCGACACACGTATATATCCATGTATATAGTACTACTACCCCCAACACATTTGACCTTGCTGTAACCTTGACCTGTACCTATGGACACGACTCGTACATGACATATCTTGTTGATGTACATTTGTGCAAAGTTATTTTGAAATAAAGTACTATGGTAAAAAGTTACGGCTCAAACATGAAAACAGATGGAAAGACAGACAGACGGACTACACAAAACCTGTATGTTCCCCAATTTTTTCAGGGGCATCAAAATGATAAATCACACTGTTTACCAGCATTTTCTCCCTTTTCCCAAAAATTTTCTAGGGTTTCTCCCTTTACATCGTAAAAACACTAGATAACAGGCTTATCCTTACTTTACATGCTACTCTCATTCCTTCTTGTTCTTCATCTGTGAGTATTCTGATATTAGAATTACCACGTAGCTGTCTCTCAGAGGTCGGTTCTCCTATAATGAAAGTTTGAGTTACAAATATTTAAATCTTAAGATGCCAAGTTCAACTTTGTGGGCTTTTGAGGCTGGTGTATTTCAAAGTCAGACTGAAAAGCATGTTGTTTGATTTTTGATCTTCACTGTCCTGAATAAATTTCTCAATTAACTCTTTATCAGATGTCAAAATTTCAGACCAAACCTGGAAAGCATTTGCAGGCAACAAATCAAATGTGGCTCCAATATTGACATTTTTCTATGAAAAAATAGAAAACATACAGTAAGTAACATTTAGTTATAGAAATCAAACTGTCGTGGGTCAATGGCATAAATGCATATTTTGACCATATCCTGCAAAAAAAGTTGGTCTGAGTTTTTGAACAGCAAAATTTTTGACTCGTCTAAATTGAAAGCATTTGCATAAAACAAATAAAATTTGGTATAAATAATGAGATTTGTATCAGAACGAGTAGTAAACATAGTGGGTAAAAGGAGACTTGCTAGCTACCGGCATTTTCTCCTTTTTTCACAAGAAAATGCTAGCTACCAGCATTTTCTCCTTTTTTCACAATGTTTTCAAGTCTTCTTCTTTAGGGTCTTTACAACTGTTTGGTAAAGGGTAAAAAAGCTTTCTTGTTTGAATATTGGTTGAGAGTTTACCGTATTTCAGTCATAAATGAATACAAAAGTAAAGATTTATGTTATTTTCTCTGCGTTGTCAAGTTTGCAATTTTTGTACTTGTTCCATTATCATTGATACTCATTCTGGACCAACACTCACCAAACATTCAATATATATATATGTATCATTTGATTTATTGGCCTTTTACCATGTAACAAAATTTAAAACTTGTCCATATTCAAAGTCTTTACAGACAACATTATACATGTAAATTGTGGCTCCAAAGATTGGATTTGTGTCTGAAAGGGTAGAAAACAATTTGGGAAAAGGAGAAAGGGCTGGTTTCTGCTTTTACCACAGTGTTTTCAAAAGCCCCTTTCCTTAGGGAGTGTTTTTGTCAAGGGTAACATACTGGGCAAGCTTAATAGCAATTCACTGTAATAAGACATCTCTGCAACTAAGAATCTTAATCCTTTCAGCAGCATAGGTGAAAACACAGCCTTTGAAGAAGGTACAGCAAGACCAGACAGCATAAAATGTGCAGTCTCATGTTTGAACCACACTGTCTGCTTTTTGAGTCAAGCAGATCAGATAAAAATCTTTCTGCAATTCAGTGGATAATATTATCAGCCAATGAAAGAGGTCAAGTTTATATATTTGGCATGATAAAGTGTAAAAATTTACCATCAGGATGTGATGCATAATCTGGTCTTGGTATATGATCTGGGACTGTTCTCATTGGAGGCTGAAAGTACAGTAAGGGTGATGAAGCTAACACATAATAAACAATCTTTGCTGACCAAAAAGTCCTATAAACACACTTTGCTGTGAATTTTTTTATTTTTTATTCAAAATTTTTGCACACATTTAACTCTTGGCATGAACAATATTTTTTTATACAGTTGCATGTACCTTGACAATTAACTTTTTTCCATATGATTTTATGTTTTAAAGATCCTGTGAAAAAAGGGGCTTTCTGAAATGAGCACCACTCTGGGAAAAAGGGGTTTATTGCATCCCTGTGATGTATTACATCAAGCAAGTCATCACATAATTATGGATCCATAAAGTCCATTTTGTCTAAAATGAACTGAATCATGAGGTAGAATGGTCTTTGAACACATTGGAAATTTACAGATAGGAAAAAATTTTGATCCATGTCGGCCTGTGTAGACTGCATTGGCTGCTTTCCAAAAAATGTTTTCCTTCTCAATAACGTATGGTCAATTTTTGTTTCTTCTAACATTTCTCCTTTGTGGTACTTATCCAACCTTATCTTTGTTCGTTTGTAGTATGTCTAAAACTATCCTGTGCAGTAATGGATTTAAATTCATAAACTTTACCACAGTTCCAGGGCGTAGATTTCCAGTGAATCGAAAACCCGGCCAAATTGTAGCTTGTGTTTCTGGTTTTGAGGCCTCTTCTGTTTCTGGAAGAGTTTCAAAAGTAGATCTCATTTGACAAGTTTCAATATTTTCCTTCGTTGCACTAGGATCAATATTATGTGACATTTTCCTTTAAAACAAATCACTGCTATGACAGTAATGTTTATAGCTTCATCTACAAGGCTCAACAAAGGTGGGAGTTTTCTGTGACATATTGGATACCATGTATTGTGCCAGTATAATGTTTTCATCTAAATAACTATAAAATATACTCATGTTTTGTAGCTAATCACAACATTTTGCAGCAAAAGATCAAAATGTTCAGGAAATGGCTTCAACGCCTGGCTAATGGCTGTCTCTTCTGGTTCCTGTTTAAGGATTCCAAAGTCTCAAATGTTTCAAAATCTGTGATTGCCTGCACATTATTTATTCTATCTACCTGTATAACTCTTTCACAGACAACAAAATATTAAAATTCTCGATACTAAAAGTATTTGTAGATGACAAAGTCAAGGTGGCTAAAACAATGGGATTTGCACTTTGGAAACTTAATAATTGTGGGAAAAGGAGGAAAAAGAGGTAACCTCCTTCTGCCATGTTCTGGGATGTCTTCTTCCTCAGGGTTGTTAGATTTTGGAATTGTCTGGTAAAGAATTGAATTTCACAAGGCTTTTGATTGACAATTATGCTGGTCATTGTTTTATAGATGCATGTATTTAACCCTGAAAGAGCTGGAACTAGCTTGAGTTACTTTTGCAAAAGTGTAGATCAAGATCAGACTGTACAAAAATTGCTGTCTGATCATGTATTTACACTGTAGGCTACTTTGATACAAAATCACTCCAGTCAAAACAACCTTGAAAGAGCAATGGCTCATGCTCTGTTGAAAAGGAGGTTTAATGCATTTGCAAAAAGTATCTGCCATTGCCAGCCTGTGCGATCTGTGCAGGCTGACATGGGCCAAAACCTTTTGCAATCTTTAAATTTTCTGCATGTTAAAGGACCTTCTACCTCATAATTTAGTCGGTTGTTAGACAAAATGGGTTTTAAGGATCCATAATTATGAGATGACTAGCTTGGTATAATGCATCACAGACATGCAGAAAATTAACCTAAGGCAAAAAGCTCTGACCCAGGTCAGCTTTGGAGGCTGTATGTATTTATCAAAACACACAGAGCTGATAAAAAAAGAGCAACTTACTAGCTTTTTTGTGACATTTCTTGTGCTCTGACCAAAACCCTTTGAAACATTCCTAGAACAGAAAAAAAAGTCTTACTGGAGGAACAAAATCTATCTGTAAATAATCAATACATGTAAAACATGAATTAAATTGCAAAACATTCTTCATAATTTAGTACTTCTGGCCCCAAAGGCCAATTCAGGGGCCTTTGTTGATGGCAAAGATCAAGATCAGACTGCACAAGATATGCAGTCTGATGTTGGATTTTTAATGTTTGCTTGATTAGTTAAGCCACTAAGAAAAAATATCTAAGTTCAGTAGATTTTCAGCTGTCAAAAGAGGCTGAGTTTACATGTTTGGTGCTGAAACAGTTAAACAAGAGGGCCATGATGGCCCTGTATCGCTCCACTGGCTATTAAGTAAAAACACTACAAGCCAAACATTACAATATTCAGCAAATTGATTTCAAACACGAGGACATGCAAACATTTTTCTATCTAATCCTACGAGAAAGTTGTGATCCATGGGCAAAGCCAATTTTGATCGCAAAGCTATAATTATTTGAATCCTGGTGGAGGTCCACAATATAAAGCCAGTGGAGCTAAAAAACTTGTCTAGCACCAATCATGTATCACTGCAGCTTGATAATCAAGGGAGGTAAATAGTAACGAACTTTATCTTTCATAAAAAGAGTTATTTCCCTTGATTAATGTTTAAATTGAAGTGACAATATTTTGAAGCCCATGTTAAACTTGCGATCCCTGGAATGAAAGCAATTTTGACACCAGACCTACAATATGAAACTAGAATGTGTGGTTATAAACAAAAAGATTTTTTAATCTTGCCCAATAAAAAGTCATGTAAAACAAGTTTGCTGAATAAAAGGCCCTGTAAAATATGTGATCCATGACACAGGTTTATCAAGTTTTCACTATAAAAGCCAATGTAAAACTTGTGACCCCTGGTGTGGAGTCAAACTTGACCCCCAAAGTTAAAATTTGGGCCCTCTTGGTAGAGGCCCATTATATAAGGTTACATGCAAAATTTGGTAGCCCTAGGCCTAAATATGGCTATGTACAAGTAGATTATTAAAGTTTCCTTATATAAGACCATGTAGAACTTGTGACCCCCTGGGGTGCGGCTACATTTGACCCCCTGGGCTATAATTTGGGCACCCTTGATAGAGACCCCCTAGATAAAGCTAAATGCAAAATTTGATAGCCCTAGCCCTTATAGCTAGATGCGAAAGATTTTCCTATATAAGCCCGCCCATTTAAAACATGTTACCCCCCCGGGGTGAAGTCAAATTTGACCCTCGGCTATAATTTGGACACCCTTGGTACAGGTCCACTAGATAAAGCTACATGCCAAATTTGGTCGCCCTAGGCCCCATGGCTAGGTCAAAGAAGAATTTTAAAGTTCTCCCTATATAAGCCCATGTAAAACTTGTTATATAAGCCCATGTAAAATTTGTTACCCCCGGGCAGGGCCTAATTTGACCCCAGGGCTATAATTTGAACAATCTTGGCAGAGGTCCACTAGATAAAGCTACATGCCAAATTTGGTAGCTCTAGGCCCTATGGCTAGGTAGAAGAGGAATTTTAAAGTTCTCCCTAAATAAGCCCATGTAAAACTTGTGACCCCCGGGGCGGGGCCAATTTTGACCCCAGGGCTATAAATTGAAGAAACTTGGTAGAGGTCCACTAGATAAAGCTACATGCCAAATTTGGTAGCCCTTGGCCTTACGGTTTCAGACAAGAAGATTTTCAAAGATTTTCAAAATTTTTCAGTTTTGTTGCCATGGCAACCAGAGTTTTTGAAGGAATTAAATTCTTTCAAGAAATTCTGAAGAGCACCATGGCAGGATCATTTCTGTGAAGTTTCATCAAAATTGGATGGGTAGTTTCAGAGAAGAAGATGTTTTAAAAAAAAGTTAACGCACGGACGGACGGACGGACGGACGCACGACGGACAACAG
Source organism: Hippopus hippopus (assembly GCA_946811185.2). Lineage (NCBI taxonomy): Eukaryota > Metazoa > Mollusca > Bivalvia > Cardiida > Cardiidae > Hippopus > Hippopus hippopus. The sequence goes on from OX328096.1 coordinate 39,096,687, forward strand.
GCCATGACATAAGCCCGCTGGCCTTCGGCCAGTGGAGCTAAAAACACACACTCATCATTGCAAGGGATAAAAAATGTAGCCTTTATGATAACAGTCTTTATATTTTGCACACCTATATACATAGAAACAAGAGGGCCATGATGGCCCTGTATCGCTCCACTGGCTAATACGTAAAATCCCTACATGCCAAACACTACAATACTTGGCCAATTGGCTTTGAACATAAGACCCCTGAGACAGGACTAAAATTGGTAGCCCTAGTTCTTATGGTTAGTAACAGGAAGATTTCTAAAGATTTCACTATATAAGCCCATGTAAAACTTTTGACCCCTGGGGATGAATCAAATTCGACCCCAGGGCTATAATTTGGGCACTCTTGGTAGAGGCCCACTAGATAAAGCCATAAAATATGGTAGCCCTAGGCCTTATGGCTAGGTACAGGGAGATTTCTAAAGTATTCCCTATATAAGCCCATGTAAAACTTGTGACCCCCGAGGTGGGGTCAAATTTGACCCAAGGGCTATAATTTGGGCACTCTTGGTACAGGCCCACTACATAATGGTTAGGTACAGGAAGATTTCTTAAGTTTTCTCTATAAAAGGCTATGTAAAACTTGTGACCCCCGGGGCGGGGTCAAATTTGACCCCAAGGCTATAATTTGAAGAAACTTGATAGAGGGCCACTAGATAAAGCTACATGCCAAATTTGGTAGCCCTAGGCCTTATGGTTTCAGACAAGAAGATTTTCAAAGATTTCCAATATTTTTAAGTTTTGTTGCCATGGCAACCAGAGTTTTTGAAGGAATCAGATTCTTTCAAGAAATTCTGAAGAGGACCATAGCAGGATCATTTCTGTGAAGTTTCATCAAAATTGGATGGGTAGTTTCAGAGAAGATGTTTAAAAAAAAAAGTTAATGCACGGACGGACAGACGACGGACACCGGGCCATGACATAAGCCTGCTGGCCTTCAGCCAGTGGAGCTAAAAACTAGAGGCCCTTGAAGGGCCTGAAATCGCTCTACTGGCAGAGATTTTGCTTTTTTGCTAACATACATTATGAATTCATGATGCAAAAAGGAAACAGCCAAAAACACACACAATAAAAGGGGGGATGTTCTTGCAACTGGGCTTGAACCCACTAAGACAGGATAAGTAGTCATGGTACATTGAACAAAAAGTAAAAAAAATTAAAGTACAATTTCTCAAACGAATTGTTTGGAATCCAGCAAAATTTGATAGGGTTTCAGTACCCATGGTATTCAACAATCCTTGCAAATTTCAAAGAAATGTGACTAATAATGTGGACTTTGTTGTGTAAACAATACTAAGTCATCAAATGGCTGCTTTTCCTAAACTGATGAACAGATTTTCTTCAACTTTTACATAGTTCAATCCCTTGATTAACCAAATAATCTTTGCAAGTTTCAAAAGAATTGGATAAACAAAAGGGCCATGATGGCCCTGGAGTCGCTCACCTGACACAGAGTCTTTAGACCAAACGTGACCCATTTTCAATCTCTTTCCAGATATTATAATGACATTATATTCTACCAAACTTTCATAATTATTGGACTGAAAGTTTGGCCTCTAGCTTGTACACAAGCTTTTTCTAGAATTTTTCTGTGACCTACTTTTTAGCCAAACATAGCTCATTTCCCATTGTTGATATTATCAAAACAAAGATTCTGACCACCTTTCACAAGTATTGGGCTGAAAATGTGGCCTCTAGAGTGTACACAAGGTATGTCCAAGATTTGAGACTGCAACCTAGTTTTTCACCCAATGTGACCCATTTTCAATTTCATCATATTGATCATCAAGACAAAGATTCTGACTAATTTTCATAAGTATTGGACAGAAAATGATGACTCTAGAGCTACACAAGCTATTTTAAAGATTTGACCCAGTGACCTAGTTTTTGACCTGATGTGACCCATTTTCAAACTCATTCAAGATATCAATATAACAAACATTCTGACCAACTTTCATGAGTACTTAACTAAAAATGTGGCCTCTAAAGAGTACACAAGGTTTTTGTAAGATTTGACCAAGTGACCTAGTTTTTGATCCAATGTGACCCATTTGCAAACTAGTCCAAATCATCAAGACAAACATTCTGACCAACTTTCAAGAGTTTTGGACTGAAAATGTGGCCTCTAGAGTGTACACAAGGTTTTTCTAAGATTTGACCTAGTGACCTAGTTTTTTACCAGATCTGATCCATTTTCAAACTCTTCTGAGATATCATCAAGACAAACATTCTGACCAGCTTTCAAGAGTTTTGGACTCAAAATGTGGCCTCTAGAGCATACACAAGGTTTTTCTAAGATTTGACCTAGTGACCTAGTTTTTGGCCCGACATGACCCATTTTAAAACTCGTCCAAGATATTATCAAGACAAACATTCTGACCAATTTTTAAGAGTTTTGGACTGAAAATGTGGCCTCTACAGCGTACACAAGGTTTTTCTAAGATTTGACTTAGTGACCTAGTTTTTGACCAGACACGACCCATTTTCGAACTCGTCCGAGATATCATCAAGACAAGCATTCTGACCAAGTTTTGTGAGTATTGAACTGAAAATGTGGCCTGTAGAGAGTACACAAGGTAAAAGTTGACGCCGGATGCCAGACACAGCACGATCACAAAAGCTCACCTTGAGCACTTCATTGCCTTCATAAGAAATAGTAATTTTCAACTTTAAATGGCTACCTTTCCAATACTGATGGTCAGATTTTTTTCAAAATTGATAGGGTTCAAGCTGTTGATGATACAAATCAGACCACAAATGCAGAATTTACCGCGTAAACAAGAAATGGAAATTTTCAACTTCAAATAGCTACTTTTCCCATAGTGATTGTAGGATTTTTTTCAAAATCAATAGGGTTCAAGCTATTGATGAGATAAACAAACTGTGCAAGTTTCACGAAAATCCGACTACAAATGCAGACTTTATCCCGTAAACAAGAAAAAGACTAACAGACAGACAGACAGACGACTGAAACCACACAATGACATAAGCTCTGCTGGCTTTCAGCCAGTAGAGCTAAAAATGAACATTTACTGACAAATAATCAGATCTTATGACAAAAATAATTTTTCTTAAAAAAAAAACAAACTTCAAACATGAATGAACTTATATTGCTAACTTATACATACATGTACTATATCAGTAGTAATACAGAAGTACATGCATACAATTTTATATCGTTCCAGCAGGATTTCTATGAAGAACTAACCACAAGGGTATTACTTCCTGTCATACCTATTTCAAAGATTTCCAATATTTTTAAGTTTTGTTGCCATGGCAACCAGAGTTTTTGAAGTAATCAAATTCTTTCAAGACATTCTGAAGAGGACCATGGCAGGATCATGTCTGTGAAGTTTCATCAAAATTGGATGAGTAGTTTCAGAGAAGAAGATGTTTGAAATAAAAGTTAATGCACGGACGGACGGACGGATGCACGACAGACACCGGGCCATGACATAAGCCTGCTGGCCTTCGGCCAGTGGAGCTAAAAAATAAGTGTAGGGAAAAGAGAAAATGCTACTTGTATGTCAAAATATGCCATTGGTTGTGAATAGCCTGGGTTCCAGTCCGTTCATTTTTCTCCTTTTCTATCATACTGACGTTACTTCGTGAAAAATGATGGCCTGGGGACATTCGAAAACCGATCGCAGCGACATCTAGTTTACCCCATCTCACAGTAGGGTAAAGTAGATGTCGTTGCAATCGTTTTCGAATGTAAATGACCAAAAATAAATACAGAAATTCCAATAGCCTCGATTTGGTCACTTCCTGTTTGTGGTGTCTTTGAAAATATTGAAAACAAAATTTCAAACTGGTAATCACAATGACTTTGGAGGATAGTTTAACATTAGCAACTAATCGTTTCGTCTGTTTGACTCTGAAAGTTTTTCAAAAGGATGTTTTTACTAGTTTTGTTGCTGGTCGCGATGATTTTTTGATAAAACAACAGGTTCGGGAAAATCACTCGTCCCCGTTGTACTTGAATTAGTTGAAAAATGCGCCAATTCATCGTTATCAACATTGTAACGTCAAGCGATAAACAAATCTATAATTAGATTATCGGCACAATTCATAATCATGGGGAGACCCTCGAATGTCCCCAGGCGGTAATAATAACGGATAGGTGCCAAAGATTGACAGCAGACCGAGATTAGGACAGTGTGATACGAAGTTATTCATAAATTATTACGGCCTGGACCCAGGCTAGTTGTGGGGGCTTCATGTAGTGTTGTGCTACAGCGTCAGCCTCTTACAACAAAGGTTCTGGGTTCAAATGCTGTGATGTCAGAGAAAGGTCAACCTTCAGAGCTATCCACACAATAGCACAAGTACTGATTAATTTTTTCTGGAAGCAATCTGGGACAGTGATTGGGACAGTGATTAATATAAGTGGAGAGAATCTCCCAATCAACGTAACAATATCATATTTAGGGGAATAATCCCAGGAACACCTCCCCCTCCCCCCCCCACCCCTTGCCGGGGACTTTGCTTGGCAACTTTGGGAAAAATGCAAGAAATGTATGGAATGTATGCTGAATTGGTGAATACACAGTTCCTGGATATCCACCATCTCGACATTCACTCCACACATTCTTATGAACTTGAAAGTGGGATTAGAACCTGTGCGGAAAAGATCCTCTTTTTTTTCCAGGCTGAAAAGACCCAACACTATAACCACTGAGCTAAAGAGAAATCTCCCCAACACATTTGTAAGGTATTGACTTTATACAGGAAGAAGCTATATAGTAAGGAAGGAGTGATCTCCTGTAACAAAATTTCTTGCATACTCCCACAAATATTCCACACAAAAACCTACATGCAAAAAGAGAAATTGCTTGTTACAAGTAACAAATGCATTTTCTGGTATCCAGTCATTTTGACACCTGGTTATTTCAACACCTTTCGGTCATTTCAACCCCTATTTTGGTCATTTCGACACCAAATAAAAATTCTTTGCAAAAAAAAATATCAGTTTAACACCTGCTGATTTTTCACCCTCCAAAGGAAAGCAGAAACAAGAGGGCCATGATGGCCCTGTATCGCTCCACTGGCTTTTTAACCCTTTACCACACAAATCGAAGTTTTAATGACCCTGAAAGAAAAGGCTTTCAAAAACATTGTGAGAAAAGGACAACATGCTGTCAGCCAGTATTTTCTCCTTTTCCCACAATGTTTCCTTACCTATCAAAGACAGAAACAGTCATTTAAGCTACATTCAATTTGTCTTTTTGCAATGGCTTTAAACTTGGTACAGTAAAAAAAAATTGTAATTTCTTAAAGAGTAAAATTAACGTATCATGCACTTAATTGGCATTGACAGAGACATACAGCATAAAAAGTCTGTATGGTAATAAACTTACTTTGAAAACATAACCTCCACCCCGCCTGCTGAACAAAAACAGTCATATCTTTTTAAATGCAAAGATAATGTCAGTGAATACAAGCAGGTTTATTCATTAGCATGAAGGTAAAGTTCTCAAAAAATTTGAGTGATAGAAACCTTACTTTAAATCAAACATTCCATTCATGTGAGCATAACCATTAGCATCAAAATAAATCACTCTCCCTTAAAACAGAATATTTCCTCTCCAAAAAACTTGAATACCATACTCCAATAATGTATAACTGCAGTTTGATAATCAAGGGAGGTAAACAGTAACAAACTTTATCTTGTATAACAGGAGTTATTTCCCTTGATTACTATTTTTATATAACAGTCACTATATAAGCCCATGTTAAACTTGTGATCTCCGGGACAAAGCCAATTTTGACACCAGGGCTATAATATGAAGGAAAAATTGATAGAGGTCCATTAGATAAAGCTACATGCCAAATTTGGTAGCCCTGGGCCTTATGGTTTCAGACAAGAAGATTTTCAAAGATGTTCAATATTTTTCAGTTTTGTTGCCATGGCAAACAGAGTTTTTGAAGGAATCAAATTCTTTCAAGAAATTCTAAAGAGGACCATGGCAGGATCATTTCTGTGAAGTTTCATCAAATTTGGATGGGTAGTTTCAGAGAAGAAGTTTGAAAAAAAAGTTAACGCATGTAAGGACGGATGCACGGACGGACGGACGGACGGACGCGCAACGGACACCGGGCCATGACATAAGCCCACTGGCCTTTGGCCAGTGGAGCTAAAAACTGGTCGTTTGTTGTGCAGTATGCCATAAAGAGCGGATTTTTGCAGTATAACATAAGTTGCCCTAGTTGCCAATCTTTGTGTAAACTTCTTTAGTTATTTTTTTGCAGATGGACAACTAAATGCAGGAGACAGATAATTTTTTTTTTTCAATTATAACTAGGTAATAACTGTTTTGACTAATTTGATTGCATAATTATGTGGTTTGTTTTTCACAAATTTTACCTGATCATTGTTTGTATAAATCACCTGGCCATAATTTGAATGATGTTATATTAAATCTCTTCAAATTTTTACTTTGTTGTATTATCGTATTTTTTTGTTTAATGTGTGATCAAAATATGTGTATTGGCTTTGTTTAAATAATTTTGTTTTAGGGAAATTTGTTAACGTCAATAACCATGTATAGAGTTAATGATATTAATGATATACATGTCTATGCATCAGTTCAGCAAAAAGGACAAACAAAGCAAATTGATTGCTGGTTTCGATAAATTGGTAATTAAACAAGAGGGCCATGATGGCCCTGTATCGCTCCACTGGATAATAAGTCAAAACACTACAAGCCAAACATTACAATACTTGGCCAGTTGGTTTCGAACTAGAAGACATACAAAATCTTTTCTGTAAAATCCTACGAGAAAGTTATGACCCCAGGGCAAAGCCATTTTTGACCTCAGGGCTATGATTACTTGAATCCTGGTGGAGGTCCATAAGATAATAATGAATGAATGAATGTATGGTGTTTTATGGTCCGTAAGATAAAGCCCCATTCCAAATGATATAGGTCTAGAATGTGTGGTTATAAACAAGAAGATTTTCCAAGTTTCCTCAATAAAAGATCCTGTAAAACATGAGACCCCTGAGACAGGGCTAAATTTAGTAGCGCTAGGTCTGATGGTTAGTAACAAGAACATTTCCAAAGTTTTCACTATATAATGTAAAACTTGTGACCCCCGGGGTGGGGCCAACCTTGACCCAGGGCTATAATTTTGGCCCTCTTGGTAGAGGCCTACTAGATAAAGCCACATGCAAAATCTGGTAGCCCTAGGCCTTATGGCTAGGTAAGAGAAGATTTTTGAAGTTTTCCCTATATAAGCCCTTGTAAAACTTGTGACCCCCGGGCTGGGGCCAAACTTGACCCTACGGCTATAATTTGGGCCCTCTTGGTAGAAGCCTACTAGGTAAAGCTACATGCAAAATTTGGTAGCCCAAGGCCTTATGGCTAGGTACGAGAAGATTTTTGAAGTTTTCACAATATAAGCCCTTGTAAAACTTGTGACCCCCGGGGCGGGGTCAAATTTGATCCCAGGGCTATAATTTGAAGACACTTGGTAGAGGCCCACTAGATAAAGCTACACGCCAAATTTGGTAGCCCTAGGCCTTAGGGCTAGGTACAAGAAAATTTTTAAAGTTTTCCCTATATTAAGCCCATATAAAACTTGTGACCCCCGGGGCGGGGTCAAATTTGACCCAAGGGCTATAATTTGGGCCCTCTTGGTAGAAGCCCACTAGGTAAAGCTACATGCAAAATAAGGTCTAGGCTTTATGATTTCAGAAAAGAAGATTTTCAATATTTTTCAGTTTTGTTGCCATGGCAACCAGAGTTTTTGAAGGAATCACATTCTTTCAAGAAATTCAGAAGAGGACCATGGCAGGATCATTTCTGTGAAGTTTCATCAAAATTGGATGAGTAGTTTCAGAGAAGAAGATGTTTGAAATAAAAGTTAACGCACACACGCATGGATGGACAGACGCACAACGGACACCGAGCCATGACATAAGCCGGCTGGCCTTTAGCCAGTGGATCTAAAAAGAGATTTTGAAGTAATGTTTTTCACACCTTAACTTGGCTTTTAATTAACTGTGACCGACAGTTGTTTTTATCTCTCAGAATAAACACACAATGAATAGAAGACCTTGTGGATATCAAAACCCCGCAGAAAGGGTCAAAGAAAATTAAAACTTTGAAATATTCACGGTAAAAAAGAGCGTCTATATAAGTAATTTTACTGAACCTGTCATTTACTGAGACTTCCATATATCCAACAGAGTATGATGGTACACCTGGAACTCACAAATGGTTGAAATTTCTCATTTCAGAATGTTTTCTTTTCACATCAATCAAATTGGGAATCTAGATAAATCCAAAAAATGAATCTTAAATCTTGACCATAAGGCCCTATGCTTAATTTTTCTTTTCCTCTTCAGCTTAGGCAGGCTTTTTATGTTAATAAACTGCACAGTCCTGTTATTATTTTTTGTTTCCACTTATTCTTAGCAGACAGTGACATATAGATCTGATAGTCACATTAAATTACTCAGAATAAATGCTGACCTTGGTTTTCAAGTATTAGTTAACACACCTATGAAAGCACTGAATACCAAATGCTGGGATTCAGTGCTTTTTTTTGTACTGCAAGCATGTTCAAAATATTTCATGCAAAGTATGAATAGAAAGTACGAAATCCACTGATTAGTGACAGTTTTCCATGAACCTCAAAGGCTTATAACAAATACATTGGTTGTTTTTACAGCCGATCTTTCAGTCTGGGAGTGGGTCTATTTACTAAATCTTAGTACAATACTTTGTATTACAGTAGGGAAAGTTGATTTCTTAGGGGAAAACTGATTTCTCGGGGGGAAATCTACATGTCTGGGGGTAACTTTGCCGAAGGGAAGATGCCAACAATCAGCATCACTTCCTTAGTAAAAAAAAAGAAACCTGGAATGTGTAAAGGATACTGGTTTTCTTAACTTTTTTTCTTCTAGTAGTTTTGATATTCTTAATCTTGTCATTAATTACGATTTATTCTGCTTAGTTAAACATATTTATTTTACATTGATTGAGAAACAAGTTCTTACAACTTATAGGCTACTAATGTCTCTGGGTTCTGCTTCCTGGGAACTACACCAGTGCTCTCGCCGAATGTGTCTGCCAATGAAAAATCCCAAAGTTGACACCTGCTCCCAGGACCTCAGGACCTTATGGTTACGAGGCGGACGCTCTACCTCACAACCAAGGACACCACATATTTATTCTGATGGATGAAAACATCTGCAGGTTGGACTCAGTCAAAGACAGATGAAAGGATGATACGGCAGGGCTGAAAAATAGTGATAAAAGTAGCTGGGTCCGGGACCTTTTGGCCCTTATAACAGGAGGGTCAAAAGTATACTTGGGCAGGTCCATGCTTTTTTTTTCAGTCATTGTACAGAGTAGTAGTATATTCAGGAGATGGATGATCAAAACAAACCTTACCATTTCAATTTGCTTTTACTCTGGTGACGTCAGTGGAAGAAAGATGTTTAAACAATTAAACAATCAGCATTATTAGGTAGACAATTATGAAATTTGCAATTTGAAATATCTTTTATTGTGTTAGTCTTCTTATTGAGCAACTCAGTTGAACAGTTGCATCGTGGAACGAAACCCACGACCAATTTTCATTTCAATGTTGTTGGAAGGTCCCAACCTGCTCTTTGTTTCCATATTTTCTAACTTCCTCCAATTCTGAAAGCTCTGTTTTATTTTCTTCTGGAGTTTTCCGTTTTAATATTTGATAAAAACCCAAGTCTGAATAAACTTTTTTTCGTAAACTTTCAGCGAAAAGCATAGACGATATCACTCGTAGATTTTAACCGGCTTTACTGCATTACCCGTTTCTTGATGGTAAGCAAATCGGGAACCAGGGAAAACTGTTGATATTACAATGACTTAAATAAGTTGATGTGAGAGCGTCCTCGGGCTGCCGGTGTATGGAAAATTTTTGAAGTAGTTCCCTTTTACACGAAGATTGTCCTTTAGAAACAAGCAGACCTGAATTGCCATCAGAACGATTATTCTAAATTTAAGTCATTCTGAATTTATTTTGGGGTATTGGACTGTTTACTTTGAACACTGAACAGGTCCGACCTCCGTTTTGACAGGTCCGTCGGACTCTCACCTTGTTTTTTTCCGCTGGTCCGATCTCCATTTCAGTAGGTCCCGGACCTCGGACCAGCACTATTTTTCAGCCCTGTAAGGGTGATAAGGATATACTGTACCGCATAATTTCTTTTAAAAATGGCAAAGTATAGATATGGAAAATTGTACGGATATACCTGTACCCAGAGAAACTGCCTTTGAACAAAGCTATTTAATATCATATTTTAGATCACACACCAAAACAAAATTATATGACAAATTAATCATTTAAATCAATTTTAATATATAAATTTGAGTCTGGAAAGTGCTCGGAAAAAATTGGGTGTCAAAAAGACCAAATTTTGCAAAAAAAAATTTTCCGGGGGTCGAACTGACCAAAATGTGTCGAAATGACTGGGTGTCGAAATGACTGGGTGTCGAAATGACTGTCATTCCATTTTCTGAATTCTAGTTGTGCTATAGGCCCCTAAAGTCTTGATGCCTGAAGATACCTTTTTCGGGACCCCCTTTTTCCTATCAGATCTAGAGGCAACTGATTTTTATTAAAAATCAATTTCTATCTCGTGAATGAAAGGATATTTCACAACAGATCATGATACACAATATGATCACTACACAGGAATTGTTTCCTGGACCCGTCTTAGATCACACCTCTACACTCGTACGTAGTGTGTATCTGACAAATCATACTTACTTGATTACAAAAGAATGATCCCGGAATTCCCAGTTTAATACATGTTGGGCACTGTAACTTTGCTTCATTACCACAGTTTAAACTCAGACATATTCTACTCGTAACCGCTGCGGCAGCCATGATGGAAATCTTGTAAATTCAGTTGCCTCCCTTGACAAAATTTATTTCGTTTGTTCAACCCCCCCCCCCATCCGCAAAAAAAAAAAGTGCCGATAGCACTCGCTGAATTCTTATTCCGGGAAGTACAAAATTTGAAATCGAAATAAAGTTAATGAAAGGGACTCCAACGTTACCCTGCCGTAGGTGACCATGATTGTTTCTCACGGACAGTTTAGACCGAGATCAGCTTCCAGTCTGATCTCTAATCTTTTTTCTTGCGGATAGTTTATTATTAAAAATAGACCAATATCACGTGCAGTTTGATCTTAATCTATGGTCTTCGGTTCTCCACGAAGAGATCTAGTTCCAAAGATAAGATTCCAGTCACATGCCAATAAATTTCACGAAATATATCTTAGTTTTAGATCTAGATTCAAAAAATAGACATTAGAAAGAATGTATGAGCCATGCTCTGTGAAAAGGGGGGTTTAATGCATCTGCCAAGAGTATTGACTCGGGTAAACCTGCGCAATCTGCAAAGACTGACCTGGATCGAAATTTTTTTGCAATTGGTCAATTTTCGGCTCGTCAAAGGATCAGTACGTATACCTCATTACTTTATCGGTTGTAAGACAAAATGTGTCGATAAAACAGGGGACTGAGTAAAAAGGGAGAAAATATTCTAAAATAAGAGGGGAAAAACATCAAAGAAAAAAATTAAAATAAACAAAGTTAGGTAAATACATGTAGATCAATCAATCAATTAATCAATTAATCAATCAATCAAACGATAAGATTTTTAATTCTTTACCACAGCGACATCTATTTGTGTTGTAAATAGCATTGATCAATTGCTATTTCTTATTAAATAGATAAATGAATAAATAAATAAATAAATAAATAAATAAGATTTTAATCCTTTACCACACAGTCCGAATTAGAGAGCTTTTGTAAACACTGCTGGTAACCAACATTTTTTCCTTTACCAATTTCAATTTCAACACTTCCCAAAACTAATCTTATTTTTTGAGTCCCAATTTAATTTGTCCTCTGCATATGTCTGCAAACAGACAGCAATATTCAAATGTAGCTAAAATGATGGAATTTGTCTTAAAAGAAGAGAAAACATTGAGGGAAAGGAAAAACTGACCAGCATTTTCTCCTTTCCCACAACGTTTTTCAAATGCCTTCTCCTTCATGGCCGTTAAAACTCGGAATTGTTTTGTAAAAGGTTTAGTAAACGACAATTACAAATTCTGCCATCTCTGTTCCAGTATTACATAGACCTTGAGCCACTAATAGACCCATCCCCAGGGGGAATTTTCGGCACCATTATTTTCTGAAACCCCAAGGTCTCCTGAGCACTTTGTCAAAGTCTGCCACCTGGCGAGTGGGGCTTTCGCGAGTTATAGAGGTCAAAGGTCATCAGGTGCACTGTTGCATACCAGATATCAATGAATAGCAGTTCAGGTTAAATTTTCATTTCATTTTCTACATTTAATATGTCAGAAACATGTTCAGATGGGTTTATACACTCAAATCTGTTGTCAAAACAACTGTTTTACAGAAATACAAGCAATTTTGTTTCAATCAAAGTACTGAGAGAACTGTTCTTGGCCATGTTTGTAAGCGTAAAATGGCTAGTACCAAAAAATGTATCCATAGCATACAAAATCATCAATTATGATCTTAGTAATACAGAATAGATTCCATGACAAACATTGTGCCTTACCATTATAATTTATCCTACCTATAAGCTGTGTCGGCGAAGGAAATCAGAGTAATAATAGTGACAAAATGTATAGCTTTTTTTTTTTAAATCTTATGAAAGTTGCTGGAATTAAAGATATTTCTTGCTGTTGACCCATAAGAACTCATTGACATCAGGATTGTATTTATCTTTTCTATAATCAACAGTAATTTGCCACATTAATTGGTATTGTATTAAACCCTGTGAATAAAGTTGTTAAGATTGTTTTCTTAATGGTGGCCCTTCACAGAGTTCAAGACTAATATAAAGTTGCCTTTCATTGAAATGATAACAATGATGTTTACAACATATAATTCCATGCTATAAGAAAGTCTATCCACTATCATCCATTGACCACATTCATGAAGTCAACATTGTTATCATCTTCCTCATCGCTTGGTTAGAATATATTTCACTGTGTTAACTAAATCATTGCTATGATTTATATTCTGTATTATTTTATACGCATACTGCATGTCTATGATATGGGGAAGTACCAAGTAAACATTGTGAAAAATTCAGTAAAGTTTCTGTTCTGTTGACAGTATGACATTTTTACCACAACTGAAAAACATCAAAATGTATGCAAAGAGGGCATGCATAAAACCATTTTTGAAACACTCTGGATTTATTATTCTCTAAATGATTCCAAGACACCATTTTGCAAAACAGGATTTACTTTTGTCGAACTATATAGACTTCACTTCACAGCATAGACTTTGCGAATAAGAAATCAGGTCAGAAAAGAAGAAACTATGTCCCCATTAGATCACTGATCATTTCTTACTACAGATGGGCAATTATTGGTGCATCACTTATATGGAATAGCGGAATAAAATGAAATCTATCATTCTTAATATGGGAAACAATATCCTGGAAATAACAATAAGCCCAGGATCGTGATACCAAATGCAAAAAAAATGTTCATCTGTTTATGCACAATAATACATTTATGCTGATATTGGATGAAGTCGAGCTAACCATAGTCTAAGTATATTGCAGCAAGCATTTTCTTTTTGACATACGACAGGTAACTTCATAGGCATGCTTGATAGAAAGAGAGAAAAACAAAACTAATGCACAGGCCTTTTGCCCATAGCAGAAATAAGGAGAGCCACTAATCATCTATCAAACAAGGTAAATGATGACTGGCCTACTAAAATATCATAAAAGCTTCTGTCTCTCTTAAATGTATACAACATCAAACAAAAATCTAAAAAAATCCCAAATTTTGAATTTACACAGATGATAAATCACTAGAATACAATTTAATTGAGTAAAAGAAGACATAGCCTTGAAGCTATCCAAGCAGAAAGCAAGAGTGATTCATATGTAAGAACAAGATAACCTGAGCACTAAAATGATTGCCATGTGAATGATGATAATTTGCATGACCTTTACGCCAAAAAATATGTTGATGACAAGAAAATTAACAGTACATGGTAACACACAAAATGACCTTCATTTCAAAGTTAACATAAAAGGGAAACAAAATGGATAAAAGAACAAAAAAAAACAAAAAAAAAAAAAAAAAAAAACAGGGCTCTTCGTTGCATAGTTTAAGACTTTAGCATATCATATCAAACCCAGTGCATCTCATTTCCAACATTTATACTTAGCCTTCTTTTATAGTCATGGCACGATGCTTCATATTATTTCCTTGTTTCTTAATGCCAAGCAGTTAACCTGACATAATTCTGAACAGGTAAGAACGGAAAAACAACAACCGCAGTTTTCATAACAAAAATATAAAGCCAGAAATATGGCTGGTAAGCATGAGAATGATGGTGAAGGTTTTACTGAGCAAATACAAGCATGAATGAACTCTCATTCACTGTAACACTATGGTCCTCTGTAAATGAATACTGACCAACAACGTGAAATAACAGGTACATCTGCCCTATTGAAATTTCAAATCCACATGAGGAATTCAATTCATCTTGGTAACTCACATTGCTAGTAAATCACCTGATTACTTAATTGATGTGTGTAAAAAGTGAAACAATATTAACTACGAATGATATATCCCTGATTTTGGGCAGTCAATTCTTTCGGCGCCAAATATTTAATGTCCACCTCTTTTGATGCCTGGATATAGGCTTCATTCAGAAAGAGTTTTATCATATTAGGCTTGACTAAACAAGCGGACAACAGAGTTCCAAGATCAGGCTGTATGTTTTGTGCAGTCTGATCTTGATCTATGTCGTCCGCAAAGGCCTCTGTTTTTGCCTATAGTGCTGAAAGGGTTAAATCATGCATATGTATGCTGTATTTAACGAAAAAGGTGGATATGCCTGTCATACCTTTACTACTTTGTTATGGCAAGTTCAAATTTTAGTACTTTGATACCATTGTCTGAGAGAACTAAATTGATAGAATAACAAGAGAAGGCACTGCAGATAGCATATACAATGTATTCTTAGTAAATAAGATCAAGATGTATTTTACTTTTAATTTTTTTTTTTTTTTTTTGTCCGTTTTTTAGATGCAAGAGTTAAATGGTACACAATGTATCGGTAACTTCAGTACTTTGATTTACACTAAAAGTCTCTGTTTACTGTAATGAATATAATTATTAAGATCATGAAAATAAGCACACACACACACACACACACACACACACACACACACACACATATATATCTCTCTCTCTCTCTCTCTCTCTCTCTCTCTCTCTCTCTTAAATAAAGAAATGAACCAGATAGTTATTGAATTCTCAGCAACTGATAAACAAAATTAAAAAGTATGTTCATGAACTTTGGTTGTAAGTGCTTCCATTTTATCCATGAAAATGACAAATTGATATACAATAAATCTGAAAATGCTGTTTGGGTTGGTTCTAGGATACATTCAAGGCATTTGTGATAAAGAAAATGTGCTTTATCTGAAAAATATCCCTGTAGTTTCTCAGATTATGATTTTTTGGAAGCTTGAATCATAGAAAAATAGTGCTGTCAGTGCTTTGATTTGCATCAAATGTTCATTTATTTTGTTAGAAATGCACAGAATTATCCAATTATAAGCTTATTATATGGAACGCCTTTACTGCCTCATTATACGGGGTTTCCTGTTATTAGGTACATTCCTCATATCGTTATTTACAAACTTCATCCTTTTATGTCAAACGGTAGGTTTTCTAAGTCAAAACCACATATTATTGTGTGCAAACTTAATAATGCAATGTCAAATGATAAGGCTGTTAAGTGCATTCTTTGTATCAATGTTTGCAGACTTCATCATGTCAAACGGTAAGATTGTTGGGTGCATTTATTATTTCGTTATACGCAAATGTGTTACCTTTATTTCAAACGATAAGATTGTTAGGTGTATTTGTTATTTAGCTACATGTAAATTTCATTATAGTATGTCAAATGGTATATTTGTTAGGTTCATTTATTATTTCGTTACATATAAAACTAACGGTAATATGTAAAACGGTATGTTTATTTGGTGGATTCTTTATATCGTTATGTGCAAATGTCATTATGCTTTCTAAAATGGTTAGGCTGTGAGGTGCATTGTTACTATTATTAGGCGCAGACGTCATTATGTTATGACAAATAAAAAGTTTATTCTGTCCATTCTTTCTTTCGTTATGTGCAAATGTCAGTATGCTTTCTAAAATGGTTAGGCTGTGGGTGCATTGTTGCTATCATTAGGTACAAACGTCATTATGTTATGACGAATAAAAAGTTTATTCTGTTCATTTTCTATATCGTTATGTGCAAATGTCATTATTCTTGTTTTGCTGAAAATACTTAAAAGATATGAGAAGCGTAACATTACGTAACAGTAGCCTGCATCAAATTTACAATCCTTGCCTAGACTGTATATCTGCCCTGGCGGTTTTTTTTTTTCGGATTTCAACCTAAACCCTTTGTCTCCTTGAAGATCAATATATGGCTGCACAGAATGTGCACCCATATCAGAGTGCTCAAAAAAGTTTGATTTACACTGGTCATCAGATACAGCAAGATTTTTCTTTGGAAAAGACCATTGAAATTGTTGTATTTAAGTTTTGTCAGTTTGTAAATGAAGTTTGGATTCTCTGAAACATTACTGATCCCTGCTGTTCGGCCCTTAAACTGCTCTGTGCGTCTAAATGCACTTTTTGCTGACAATGTAGACCAATAATTAATAAACTGCAAAAAAAGTAGTCTCAACTTGAATTCTAATTCGTCCAAATGCACTTTTGTTGACAGTGTAGATTTATAACAAGCTGCACAAAACAAATAGTCTGATCTTGGACCTGATCGATTCTGTGCGTGGATTTTTAAAAATTCTTGATATTACTATATCAACAGGTTGCTGCATCCAGCAAAAAATTCGGCATTTTGGGATTCCGGTTTAACACTAAATTCATCATACACTTTCGAGTCTAACGGACCTGAAAGAAAAGCCTTTTGAAAACTTTGTGGGAAAGGGAGAAAATTCTGGTAACCAGCATTTTCTCCTGTTTCAAAGACAGGCATTATAATTTGAGTTGCATTTGATTTGTTGTCTGCAAATGCTTTTAACTTGACCTAGTCCAAAATTTCGTCATTTGGTAACGAGTTCAACTTTTGACGGGAAAATGTGCTATATGCAGTTAAATACTAGTACGTTAGCAAATAATTCCATGGTTTTACGACCCTGAGAAAGAAGGCTCTTGAAAACACACGGAAAGGTGAAAATCTTTGTGATCGACAAGTTCTCATTTTCCTACAATGTTTTCTACCCTTTCAAAAGCAAGTTTCATTATGTGCCTCATTTGTCATCTGCAAATGCTTCCAACTTGAAAAAATAAAACTTAGAATTTAGTCGTTTAGTAAAAAGCTAAAGGTTATATCTTGATGAGGTAATTAAGTCAGAATTTACAAGTTGTATTTTGTGTGTGTGGTTTGATTGTTTTGATTTGTATAATTTCCACTTCGTACGATTAAAGAAATAATAAAAAAAAAAAAAAAAAAAGTGGGGGAGAAGGAGAAATAAAACCGATTTATAGCACATATATTAATTTTGAATACTGCTCAGAACCGTCAGAGTAAATGTACATTGTTTTATGCACACGAAAAGTTACGGATTCAGCATATAAGAAAGCATCCATTTAAAGTTGGTTTTGATCGAACAAAAAGGAGAAAATGTTTTGTTCCGAATATTCCATAGACCGTGTGGCGCCGATTTCTATTCGGTAATGCTTTTGCTTAATGAGCGATGTCGCCTTTTCTCACAATGTCTACTACTATTAATAGTTCTATCCATGCATTGAACTATATTTTGATACATAAAGATGGGTACAACCTTTTCGCGGTTATGCTTTTTGCAGGTTGCGTCGTTTTAAATATGGAAGAATCAACAATTAGTCCCTCACTGTTTAGACTAATTCTTACCAATGAACAATGAATATATGAAAGTTGATATAAGGGGAACATTTGGAAGATGCAAGAAAGTGTTTGATTGATTTAAAAAAAAGAGTTGATTGAAGAAGTTAAGAGATCAACTGCATGGTCTTTAGAAGTCGTATTTTATACAACAATAGATTAAATTTGTAATTTAATTCTTCACCAAACGACAAAATTTTAGACTTGTCTAAATTTAGTTTTTTTTTTTTTTTTTTTTTAAGACAAATAAAAGGTGACTCAAACGATCAAAATCAGTGCGAGAAAAGGACTAGATGCAATAACTTTTTACAAGTTGTTTTCAAAAGCTTTCTACTATAGGATCGTTAAATCTCGGGACTGTGTGGTACAGGGTTAAGTATTACCTTTTCCAACAGAGCAATTTTAGAAGAGGCTATTTCTCTGGGGTTTTCATGAGTGTATACGTAAATGGTAATTATGCAGAAGCTAACTTTTTAAGTCATTCGTAAAGGAATATTCGTTTGTTTTACTCCCTTTTTCCACAATATTCATAGTCTATGTCAATTTTAATATATTGGATCTAGTACTGTCATTCTTTTTACTGTTAATACTCTTTGTAGCAGAAACTGATTGAGTGGTGTAAAAAATATTTTTTTGAAAAGAAGATAACTTGTAAAAAGTTATTGCACTCGTTTCCATATTTTATCCTAAACAATCAACCGTATTTGTACAGCAATAGGTTAAAGTTGTTATTTAAATCTTTACCAAAAGACAAATTTTCAGATTTGTTCTACTTGAAGTCATTTAAAAAAAAAATGAAACATGACCCAAACGAAGGAATTTGTCTTTTAAAGAGTTAAAACATTGTGAGAAAAGGAGAAAATCAGTGGATTAGTCTTTGAAAGGGTCAAAAACATTCTCGGTTAAAATGCTGGTTACCAGCATTTTCTCCTTTTCCTAAAATGTTTTCAAAAGCTTTCTGGCTCGGGGGTTGTAAAAATTCGGAATTGATTGGTTAATGGCTAAAACGCTAGGTTCAGCTATAGTTGCTAATACAGACAGTGCCGATCAAGATAACACTACGCAGTCTGATCTCAGGATCACTAAATCTTGGGACGGTGTGGTAGTGTAAAACTCTTTTTAGAGTATTGAGATTAGCCATTTATCTCTCATGGCTAAACTTTTTTTTTTCAACTGAGTTTGTAAGTAGCTAGATCCCAATACCTCAGGCCGTGGCGTACAGGACTTGACACTGGAGGTGGCCGATTCCAGTCTCCAGCTCGGCCAATTATTTTCAGAAGTCATATATTTGGTAGTTCAAACAGGAGGATGACAAAAAAGCATTTAGACATTCTGATTTTTTTTTTTTTTGGGGGGGGGGTTATGGATTTTCTTTTAATAAATTCAAACTATATGGGGTTTTAGATTTAAATAAACGGACTATCCATTTCTCTTTTTTAGATTACAAAATATTATCACTTTCAACATTCTATATAAATAAGTCGAACTAATGATCCCAGTGTTTGAAACCATATACGTTACTGACTTAGCTACCGGGTTCAGTAAACGGCAAAACTTTGGACAAGTCCAAACCCAAAGCATTTGAAGCCGACAGGTTAAACGTGGATCAAATGGTGGTAATTGCCTTTGAAAAAGTGGAAAATATTGCGGGGAATGAGGTGGTTACAAGCATTTCCTCCTTTTCAAATATTTTTCAAGACGCTTTCTTTCCCAGGGTCGTTAAAATTCCGGATTGTTTGGTTGGTAGAAGGGTAATAAGTGTCTCTAAAGAGGCAGGAACAGTCCATTTACCAAAATTACAGCACTACATGCATACCTTGAATTGTCAAGAAAATCCTGATCTCAAAAAATTATCATGTTCCTTCAGACAAATAGCATAACTATTAGTCTAGATTATGAACATAACAAATGTAGCTTTAGTTCAAATTTTAAATCTTCTAGTCTCCCTTCACAAAATACTTATATTCCATCATCTTTTTGAGTTAAAAAGACATACGTCAAAATTATTCTTCATTTAAATGTGTGAAGGGTTATTTCGGTGTGTTCCTTTGATCTCGGTATCGCACTGCCGGGCGGGGGGGGGGGGGGCACCGCAGAGCCGTAACGTACAAATAACGCGCAGGTGTCACATTAACCCTTTACCAAACGACAAAATTTTAACCTAATGTAGACTGAATGCGTTTACCAACAATGAGGTAATGTTGCTCGACTTATGGATTTTTATTTCTTTGAAAAGGTAGAAACATTGTGGGAAAGGGAGAAAAGTTTGTTCATCAGCATTTTTTCTTTTCTCCTTATAATTCCGAAAACCATCTTCCTCGGGGTCGTTAAAACCCGGGGATTGTTTGGTAAAGGATTAAACAGACTCTTCTTAACTGTTTTGATCTCAATTCACCCTTATGTTGTTTATTTGTGGATAGATTTGAAATTTAACACACGTTACAGAGGGTAAGTTCATTCTTAGTCTCTACTTCCATATATTGCTTCCGTGCTTGTGTAGTCCTCGGAAGTAGAAGTTGCGCTTGTGCGCATGCGTAATCGAAGAGTACTCAAGGGGAGGCTACCTAGTTTCCGGAAGGCCTATAGTCATTGCTACACGATGTATTCCACTCTGACCACTAGTTTCGACGTTGTTTAAACGGTGGTTACGAGAAAAGGCAGACAGTAGCTTGGGAGGAATATTGTGCCAAGTACTGGTTATAGAAACTCCAGGAGTGTACGGATTAGTGGGTTGATGGCTATGATAAGACTGAAATAATGATGGAAAATGGATCAAACACAAAACAACTAAATCTTGCTTTCAAGACAATCTGTGTTATTTGACAGCACAAATATCATCTATGCGCTATACTGCGTTTTGATTGGCTGATATGCTTCATTTCGCTCCACTCCATCCCCTTACAACTGAATCCTTTATCTATTAACGCTTTGGCTGCTGTGCGCGACCTATTGACCTTTTGCGGACAGTGTAGATGAAGATCAGACTGCACAGAACGTGCAGTCTGATCTTTGATCTACAATGTCCGATAAGGATATATTTTCCTTCAAAAAAAAAAACCTTTGAAATAGCAAAATTTGTGTTTTTACTATCAGCTTAAAAGTTTTATTTCAGTTATTTAGCAAGCGAAGGGTTAACTCTCTCACTACCAATTAAATGAGCCATGCTCTGGCAAAAGGGGGCTTATGCATCTCTGCCATCCATTATACCAAGCAAGTCATTACATAATTATGGATCTATAAAATCCATTTTTTGAAACAACCGACTGAATCATGAGGTAGAATGATCCTTTGACATGCAGAAAATTAAAAGATAGCTTAAAGTTTCGGCCCATGTCAGCCTGCACGGAATGTGCAGGCTGACATGGGTCGATACTTTTCGCAAATGCATTAAGCCCCCTATTCCCAGAGCATGGCTCAAATACATTCTACTTTTTTCGAAGGCTTTAAATAAATTTACGTTGCGTTTGGAGCTGACTCTAGTAAAAGATGAACATGAGGTAGCGGAAGGTGTAGATCAAAAATCAGTCTGCACATTTTGTGCAGTCTGATCTTGATCTACGCCATCCGCAAAACTTATCCAAGGCGACATTGGCAGTGAGAGTTAAACATGTTTTTATGACCCCGAGTTGGTCGACTCTTGAAAACATTGTAGGAAAAGAAGAAAATGCTACATGTATTTTCATTTACTCAGTTATTTTACCCTTCTCTTTCCTTTCCCCCCCCCCCCCCCCCCCCCCCACTATTTTAGCCATCTTTGGTGCATTATATCATCTGCAAAGTCTTTTAATTTGGACAAGTCTGATTTTTTTTTTATACCTGGTAAAAAGTTTAGCTAGGTAAGCTAGCATTTGTTTCTTTTCCCAAAATGTTTTCAAACACTTTTTAAAAGAATAGTTCCATCACACAATACGGACAGAGCTGAAAATTAACCGTGTACCACACAATCCTATGTTTAAATGGCCCCTAGTTAAAAGATTTTTTATGAACATTGTGGGAAAAGGAGAAAACGTTGGTTACCAGCATTTTCTCCTTTTCCCCAGTGTTTTTTTCCAAATTCCATCATTTGAGCCACATATACATTGTCATCTGCAAATTTGTCGTCTAATAAAGGGTGAAGGTCAATCTGTGTAATGTAGGGAATAGCCAGTATAAAAACAAATGGAAAATGTTCAGTGTAGGAAAATCAACTTTGGTTCAAACCCCTGTAACAAACAATTGCAAGATTTATTGAACTTCAGGTAGATGACTTCTCAAAACATTCTAGGAAAAGAGAAAATGCAGGTAAACATAATTTACTCCTTTTCTTAAAATGTTTTTCATCCTTTCAAAACCACATTTGTCTTCTGAAAATGTTTACCAATTGGACAAATCTAAAATTTGGGTTTTTGGTAATGGGTTAATTCAAAAACAAACTACATGTAAATGTACTTCATTTCTTATTTTTTGTGGTATTTGTCGAAGACAATACCACTGAGTTCAATATTGAATTTTGAAGACCATGTATCGAATCGTATTTTGTGCAAAGCCGAAGGAAATAAACCCAATTAAACTCAATTTTTCTCAGACAAATGAGTTTTTCGGTAGCACTCAGATATGTAATTGGAAATGGCATGTTAAAATACACTGGGTGAGGCCATCGATCGTGAAAATATTAATTCTTGATTGAAAATAGCTTCACTCGCCCATATCTTCCTATTGGCGCAATGATATATACAAAATTTGTCTACTGATCGCTTGGTCCTGGGCTTTTTCGTTCCAAAACCAGTTCGTCCCATGGCTTGTTCGTCCCATGATTGTGCGCTACTCCATTTGATTGGGCATGAATATTTATATATCGAAATAATTTATTTCAATGTTGGGAATTAAATGTTAACGTCCAAATATATTTCAAAATCATAGTTTTCAGTTACAAACTTAATTTTATTTGATATATTCACATGCTTTCTCTCTCTATCCATCATGCATCCTATTGTCAAGGGACGTTACTCCTGACTCCTAATGATCAATTGGAGACCACCAATACACAAATAATCCTAACTTTGCCGTGAGCACACTCCCTTTAACGAAAAAATTATTTATTTGCTTCGTAGGTTGACTTTCAAGCCAATATTTGAATAATATTTCTCCTTTTCTTTCAAATTATTAATTCCACACAATGGTTTCCTTGACAAATACCACTTCAGTGTTCTCAACGCTTTGATTTTTTAACCCTTTACTAGACGACAAAATTTTAGCCTTGTCCAATTTGAAAGCATTTGCAGACGACAATTTAAGTGTAGCTCAAATGTTTCGATTTTTCTTTGAGAAGACATGGTTAACAGCCTTTTCTCCTTTTCCCACAATGTTTTCAAAAGGCTTTCTTCTCATGGTCATTAAAAGTCTGCATTATGCTGTAAAGGGTCAAATGGTGTTTAATGGCGCATCGACATCTATGGTCAATTAGCGTGCTTGAAAGGTAATGTATTATCAATAGTTGTAAGAACTAAGTGATAATTTAAAAGTTAATAAACTGCTCAAAAGTATTAAAGGATCACACAAATGCTAAAATTCAAGTCTTTCACTCTGCTAAACACTCGGTCTTTGTGTTCTGAAAACCATCCGCTTACATTCTTACTAGACAAAATGGCTAAATAATTTTCTTGTTTGTCTCATTTTAAATGCTGATAAGCCATGTTAAGAAGAAAATCAAAAAAATTGTTTTCCTTGTTGTTTTGTTAAACAGCTCATATTTTTCCAATCTTTTGTTCATATTCTTGTCAAATCTAATGAAAGAAGAGGACGAGATGAAATAATGACACCTCCGATTCTCTTAAAAGCCTGTGTGACATATCAAAAAAACGGCTTTGACAAGAATAGCCCATACATCTTTTGTGCAAACCAAACTGTTTTGCCTGCTCTGAGATTTTACAGTGTTAAGACTGAATGAACTTATGAGCAGAAAATTATTTGCATTGTCCTGGACTGAAAAAATTATCTTGCGATCGAAGTTGAGGACATGTGATCCTTTAATTTTTTTGAGCAGCGTAATACTTCATGAACAAGAATTAAAAATTAAAGCAGAAAAATGTGGAATATATCTATTATATGATTGTAAGTGCTAGTAGACTTAGCAACGAGGCAATCCTCATTGCAGAGTCATCCAGCGTGTTTTATATTTATGTCCTAAATTTAAAAATTCTATATTTTATTATAAAAATCTATGTCTTTCAAATATTGTAAGATGTTATTCTGTTTAACGTTTAAAGATAACATGTACTTCATTTTTCATAATGTGGTATCAATTTGTAAAATATCTTAACCCATAACCATACTGGCTAATTTCAGATACAGCATTTGCTTGTATACCCTAGGGCTGTACATGTGTCACCGTAGCCAACATATTTTCAAATAACTTGAATGAATTCAAAGTACACAGAGGATGACCAACTGGTTTTGTTTGATATTTAAGATCTGTCACTCAAATGGGGTGTGATGCAGTTAGAAAACCACATCACACTGCATTTGAGTGACAGATTTTTAATATGTCGTCTGCAAACACTTTCAATCTGGACAAGCCTACTCTTTTGGTATTTGGTAAAGAGTTAATCTGTCTACAGTAGGGATGTTGCGGTAATCGCTGGGACTGTATCTTTTACACTTGTATATTGTATATCACCAAATGGTTCAACTTTCAAAAAATATCTCAGTTTTGCCTTCCATGGTCTGTCTGTTTTGCTCTAGATCTGTACTTTACCTAAAATTAAACAAAAACAGAGGTAAGGAACTACATCCACATCCCAAAGTAGGCCAAAGTGGTCATTTGATTTAGCCTGTATCTCTCAAAGAATTATGTTTTGATGATAAGAAATAACTTCATTAATGTAAAATTTATTTAATTCCTTTCCCTTTAAGCTGACTTATTCTGCATTACAACCATTCAACCAGACAAGACCGTTCACATAGCACAGTGTGGCTAATATTTTAGTGAATGTATTACAGGCATGTTCATGGTCATTTTTTTTTCAAAACAAATGCTCATTTTGGTGTCAGCTTTGTAATGACCATTCTACTCTCTGCTGAGTCCTTTTTTCTCAGAGACCAATACCAAAAACCCTGTATGGGAATAAGTAGAAACCATTACTTTATATGCTGACACAATATATAATATTTATTTTATACACTCCAGACATCAGACAAGACTGTCCACCTAGCGCGGTGTGGCCAATATAGGGAGGAGCTTTTTCTCTAGGCATGTCGATGGCCATTTTCTTCCTTGCTCAATACAATGTGGGTGTCAGCATGTAAATGGCCATGTTGATGTCACTATGGGGTTATATTACAATGTTTTCAGACAGCCTTGCCCTGACAGCCTTACATGAGAGACGGGCGCAAATATGTAAAGTAAATTAGTTGGGTTGAGGTTTAAATGAGACTAGGCAGCGATCCTATAATCTCTATAGATGATCTCTGCACCAGGGTACCCAACACACTCCATGACAGTACTATCTTTACCTGCAAATACTTTGCAACAGAAAAGGCATAAGGCCCTATATCCTCTCTGTACATTGGCCATATCAGGTACACTTTTGCAGGCCGGTACCTAGGTTATCAATGTGGGAATAGCACTGTCCACAAAAGCTCCTCTAAAGTATGAAATAAGCATGAAAAATATACAAACAAAAATAATTTTGAATTTACAAAATTTTAAAAAAGTTTGTTATGAAGAAGTTTTCTGGTACTTGTTTTTTCATTCATTTTGATACAACACAGCATGAAGAGCCAACAATCCAGATGTGTTAGGAACAGAGATGCAAGACATTCACAGCATTGGCTTCAAGTGTACAAAGTTTGATTTGCTGATAAAGACCTTAAGTAGTACGTTACCAAACGACCAAAATTTTGCTTGTCCAAATTCAAAGCATTTGCAGACAGCAAATTAAATGCAGCTATTATGGCAGAATTTGTTTTTGAAAGGGTAGAATGCATAGTGGGAAAAGGAAAAAATGCTTGTTACCAGCATTTTCTTCTTATCCTACTATATTTTCGAAAGCCTTCTTTGTGAGGGTTGTTAAAAGTCCGGATTATGTGGAAATGGGTTAAATCTTTAGTCTCAGACTCTTCCATAATGAAAGCACCTGCAGACAACAAATTAAATGAAGCATGTATGATGACCGTTTTCTTTAAAAACCTTCTCAAAAGAAAATATTGTGGGGAAAAAAGAGAAAATGCTGTTTAAAAATATAGAAGATTATTTGCCAGCATCCTCATTCAACTACAGGAAAGATTTTTTTTTTTATTCCATGATGTGCATTTGACCTATTTACAAAAAAAAAGATAAATGTTATTTTGAACAACCTGATAGCTCAGAAATTTCTTGTTTTCGAAGTGAAATTCATGTACAGAAGTTGTATAAGTGATCTCTTTTTTGATGCTTTGTTATGTCTGACCTTAAAATGAACTTTACACTTTCATACTTTATGTATATTTGATGTAGTTACATATAATTTGAAAATGTTTTTGACAGCAACCTGATAATTGAAACTTCCATTTGTTTTTATAAAATCCCTGTCCCTGGCCACGATGCATATGTACCTGTAATGGAAATTCCAACTGTCAGTCTGCCGACCCTCACTTGCCTATACGAACCCAATGTAAGATGTTTTGTTTATGAACTTTTAGTGTAATACTCTGATTTATTTTTAACCATTACGCTAAAAGTAGGTTTTCCAGGAGCTTCAATCCAATTTTCACTAAATTTGTTACTTTACGCCATAATGCCAATTTAACCTAACAGTTTACATATACATGTAGTTTAAGGAAGATATTGTCAACAGCTATATTTTGCAGTCTGTAGGTCTTCTTGAGTTAAAGCTTATATTTAAGAACTTTTTACTGGATAATTAATGAATATTTTCTACCTCTTTACAATTGAAGTTTTGCCAGCAACCTGATAGTTGAAACTTCCATTTCTCGTTTTAACCCCAGTCCCTGGTCACAATGTATATAATGGAAATTCCTACCATCAGTTAACTGAGCCTCACTTGTTTATATTAACTTTATACTAAGGTAAAGCATTCTCAGTCATCAAAAGAACTTTAAGTGCTTAGTTTGAAAATAAAGGCTTTAGAAACAAATCCTTCCAAACATTAAATTTGCTTATTCATTGTTTATGAACTTCTATACTGTGAAAAAGTTTAAAACTGTCATTTCCTTATTGCTTTAACTAATTGCCAAACAACAAAAATTTTAGACTTATCCAAACTTGAAGACAACAAATAAAATGTGCATCAAATAACGGTTTTTGACTATGGTATGGTTACCAGCATTTTCTTCTTTCACCACCATGTTTTCAAAAGCCTTTTTTGCCGTAGGGTTTTTGAAAGTTTGGATTGTGTGTTTAAGACTTAACCTATAGTCTGTCATAAATATTCAGAAAGAAAGACACTTGAAAATATAAAGATGTTATATGGAAACTCAAACCTAGCAAAACTTTGTACAAACAGGACAAGTATGAATGTCTTGCACCCAGTGTTCCTCCTATTGTGCCCATACCGATAAGATGAAGTGCATTGCAGACAGGGATTTTATGCACAAAATGATGAAACAAAAAATACACTAAAACCTTCTAAGCTCTACTAATAAAAGTTTTGTTGAGCCAAATACATGTGAATTTAGAAAACTTTAACAATAGTACAGCTAAAAACTGACTGACAACTTTGACCTACCTCGAGTCCACAATCACCCTGAAATTTCCATATAGGCGAGTTCATTCCCTCCCTGCAACAGATTTCAAAGGAATAATAATAAACTTTAAACAAAATTTATCATTCTACATATACATAATTTTAGCATAAAATCAACACCTACGTAAAAGACATGTACATGTATGTATCACAATCATTAATTGATTGTATAGTGTTAAATGCTGTTTTCAACATCATTTTGGTTATATCGCACCGACCAATGTTTTCTCCGAACAATAGTCTTTCCAAGCCACTGGCTGCTTTCCCACATAACGATCAACAGGACAATGGTCAGCAGTGAGAGGAATGAATCCTGTTGTAATGACTATCATCAATCCTCTGAAAGAAATTGGCCGAGCCAGGGATTGAACCCATGACCCCCTGTTCTCAAGTCCTGCATGCTCTGACTGAGCTACTGGGGCTCGGCATGTACCACAATGAATGAATGAATGGCGATTCAGCAAGGCATTGGCATCTAGGTCTTTAACCCTTTACCACACGCCCAAGTTTTAACCCTGCTAAAAAACTGGTATGAAATTTTCATTTCGATAGAACAAACCCAAATATTTCTAGTTCAAAGTTTTATTTGGGGAAATAATAAATCCTTCTCGGACAGTGTAGATCCAAGTTCAGACCGGAAATTCTGTGCAGTCTTATCTTGATCCACACTGTCTGCAAAAGGTCAGTGTGTCGTGCTTAGCAGCCTAAGGATTAAAGTCCTTGAGTAAGACGGCTTTTGAAAACATTTTGGTAAATGGAGAAAATGCTGGATACTAGCATTTTCCCCTCTTCCGAGGTTTTTTTACCCTTTCAAGGACAATTTCATACAAAGAGATACATTTGTCATCTGCAAATGGCAAGTCTAAAAATTTGCCATTAGGAAGAGTTAGATACATTTCAGTAATGCTGAAGAATACATGTACAATAGAAAATAGTGTGGCAAAAGGCATATTCCTCATTTTTCCACATACTGGCATATTCAAATTAAGGTCTATGGCCACTACTTCTCATATTAAAAGACGGAAGCCTCCGAGATTGGCCGAATAGCCTGTACGAAAATGTCGATGTTACACGATATTTACCGATGTGTTAGTGAGTCTACTGCCCCTAACTCTCATATTAAAAGATGGAAGCTTCCAAGATTGGCTGAATAGCCTTAACATCAACATCGATGTTACACGATGTTTACTGATGAATTAGGGGGTCGTAGTCCTTAAAATGAATATTGAAAATGCCTATTTTACAAGAGTATTCTCAAAGATACCTGCAGCAAATTTACAGCAGGTTGCTAAATAAACTACCGGTAAGTGGATATTTTACATTAGTTTAAACTTTTACCACACATTCTTAAGTTTCAAAAACATGTTTTTTATCTCTTCAAAGGAAAACCCATCTTTTGAGCCATATTTACCATCTACAGCCCCTAACTCACATATTAAAAGATGGAAGCTACCAAGATTGGCCGAATAGCCCTTATGAAAACCTCAATGTTATACAATATTTACCAATGAGTAACTCTACAGCCCCTAACTCTCATGTTAAAAGGCGGAAGCTGCCAATATTGGCCGAATAGCCTTTACAAAAATGTCAATGTTTACCAATGAGTTAGGGGCCGTAGACCTTAAACTTGTTGTCTACATATACTTTCAATTAGTACAAGTCTAAAAAGTTCATTTGGTAATGACTTAAAAGACTGTCAAGATACATGTATTACAATTTCATGTCATGTTGAGAGAATATCTGTACAGATAATCATAATGTAGATCTCAGATCAGATTGCGTATTTTGTTCAGTCTGATCATACCACACAATCCCAACCTATAACAAGCCTGATAAAGAGACCTTTAGAAAACATTGTGGGAAAATGAGAAAATGCTGGTAACCAGCATTTTCTTCTTTTCCCACAATGTTTTCTACCCTACCCAACACAAATTTCAAATTTTGAGTCACATTTATTTTGTTGTCTGTAGATGGTTTCAATTTGGTCACATCCAAAAGTTTTGCTGTTGGTAAAGCTAGGGTTAACCCTTTACCACACAATAAAATTCTAGACTAGTCCAAATTAAAAGCATTTAAAAATGACCAGAGAAATATGGACCAAATGATGAACCCTGGTCTTTAAAAGGGTAGAAAACATTATGGGGAATGGAGAAATGCTGGTTACCAAAAGCCTTATTCCATAGGGTTGTTAAAACTTGGGATTGTGTGGTAAAGGGTTAAATACCTGATCTGTGTTCAACTTCCCATATAGATGCGCTGAGTTGTAGATTGTTCTGATTACTGCTGCTGACAAAGTGTCTGCCATCTTTTCCAAGCAATGCCACTTTGAAACAATCTTGAATTGAAAACCCTAAAAAAAAAATAAAGGAAAACCTCTGTATTTTATTTTGGAGGAGGGTTAGGGAGATCGGAGTGGGGAATTGTTGTGAGGCAGTTTATAAAGTTACTTTGTGTTGTTATTTTTTAATTTTCTGTTTTTTCAAATCTTTGCTTTTTTCATTTATCTCTTTACCACACAAGCAAAACGTAGACTTGTCCAAATTGTAAGTTTTTGCAGACAACAATTTATGTGTGGTTGAATTGATGGAATCTGTATTTTATAAGGTAGAATTAAAACATTGTGGGAAAAGGAGAAAACGCTGGTTACCAGCATTTCCTACCTTTTCCACAATGTTTTCAGAAGGGGTCTTTATCAAGGTCATGAAAACACAGGATTGTTGGGGAAAGGCTAGAATACAAAACAACAGAATTTGACTGTTATTGAATGGTGTTTTATGCCTCTTTCAACATTATTTCAGTCATATCACAGCAACAGTTCACATATGTGTTTCATGGATTTTACCAGTACTAGGCTAGAGCTCTGAAGTGTCTTGCCCAAGGACACTCCCACGTAAGGCCCAGTGGATCTAGTGCTGCTCAAACCCAGGGCCTCCAGGTAACGAGTCCCACACCACTTTACCACCGAGCCATGCAGGACCCCGACTGGTCCAGAGTGGAAGACTTTTCAGATGACTAATATCATTCAAATGATGGAATTTGTCTATGATAAGATAAAAAACACAGCAGGAAAAGGAAATAATGTTGGTAACTAGCATTTTTTTCTTTTCCCACAATGTTTACAAAGGTTTTTTCCCAGGTCCTTTAAAACACAGGATTGTTTGTTGGCGGAGTTAACCCTTCACCACACCATCCCGAGCTTTAACAACCCCGAAAAAGAAGCCTTTTGAAAATATTGTGGGAAAAGGAGAAAATGCTGGTAACCAGCATTTTCTCCTTTTCCCACAATGTTTTCTACCTTTCTCAGGACATGTTTTAATTTTTCAGTCATACTGATTTTGTCGTTTGCAAATGCTTTCAATTTGCAATGACTTAAAATTTTGTCGGTTGGTAAAGAGTTATAGGACAATTTAGACTATTTTTCTTTCCAAATCGTTGTTTTGGAAAGAATATCTGTGAAAAAAAAACAGTTTATGTTTAAGATTACAATGCATATTTAGCGTGATCTTAACCTACCTGTATAGCTTTTAACTTACCATGTAGATACACTGCTACTTGTAGATTTTTCTCATTATGGCCTTAGGCAAAGTGTCTGTCATCTTTTTCAAGTACATGTATTACACTTCAAAGCCGTGGGATCTTAAATTGAAAACAAAAAAAAACCAACCTCTGGTTCCTTTTTTCTATGGGGGTGGGGATGAGGGTGGGCTAGTTGTAGGAAAAGTTGTTTCCTGTAACTTTATTATGCTTTTTTTGTTTCTTTTCTGATTTATACACTTTAGATTGTTTTAAATCAATATGACTATTTTTGGTTAAACTGTATTTCTATTGTAAGTAAATCTTAACTTATGTGACTCACAATTCAATTTTTCTTGCTCAAACCTGTGTTTGTAAGTGAGAAATGACCTGCTGTTGTAGAAAGCTGACTGTATGCATTCTCAGTGTGAACATTTTATTTTTGTACTGTTAATGCAGCTTTACTCATTTTTATCTTCAAGCTTGAGGTAGTTTTTAGTATTCATTTAATCAATTTTTCTTTCTGATAACAGGTTTTAAGATTTTTAAAATGGTCCAAATTGAAAGCAATTGCAGATGACAAAGTAAATGGCACTCAAATAAGAAAGTTTGTCTTTGAATGGGAAGAAAACATTGTGGAAAAAGGATAAAATGCTGGTAACCAGCATTTTTTTCCTTTTTTCTCAGTGTTTTCAAAAGTCTTATTTCTAACAGTAATTAAAACACAGAATTGTATATTATAAAGAGTTAATAAACCACACCCTTATTTGTTTCTTTCTTTTTTTTTTTTTTCAATTTATTTCATCTTAATATGAATATATATATGTAATCTTGATTTCTTTGCTCTTGCAAAGGAATCAATCTTAAACTTACTATTCAAAAGACTTTATTGCTCGCATGTGCTTGTGACCTGCTGCTGTTGAAATCTGTATGCATATCTAACTTGTTAATCACACTTTTGTACTGTAACTTTATATTTATTCCTTTATGTTTTCTTGAAACATAGAGTAAACTCTGTTTCTTATCTGTCAATATTTCTATTTTTCAATCAAAGATTCCTCAATAAGAAAGTACTGAAAATTTTAGGTTTATTATCTGTATCCTATTTCATGACTGTTGATCAACAATTTAAATATTCTTTGGTTTCTAAGTTTGTATCTAAGGTAACCTCTCCTGATGTTTCCTTTGCATTTTACAAATGTGTATGTTTTAGTTCAAGCTGAAAATTGTTTATGTATGCAAATTCCTGTCATTACTTTTAAAAAAAAAGGATTATGGATAATGCTTGCTTCTGATACTTTCTGCAATACTTTTGCCAGGGACAGGGGGTATCAGAAACAAACATATTCCCAATGAAAACCTCTAAAGAAAAAAAAACAATAATGATTTTTTCAGTACTACATGTACATCTTTGCCTATAAATAATTCAAGTACACTGCACAGATGTGATTATTTGTTTAACCTACAGAAAAACAACTTGTATAAATAGAAAATGAACATTAAGGTTTACTTTAATGGTAATGGTGAGTAAAATCATATTCCTAACTTTTTTCCAAATGACCATTTCATTTTGTCCAAATCGAAAGCATTTGTAGACTATATATTAATATGTGGCTCATATGGTTGTATTAGTCTTTAACAAGCTCATAAAATATGTTGGCAAATAGAGAAAATGCTGATAGCAGTGTTTTCAATTTAAGCCTTGATCCTCAGGGCCTTTGAAACTCAGGATTATCCGGTAATGGTTCAATATTAATCTACAGTACTTAAGATTACACCCTTTTTTTTGCATTTGTGAGTAAAAATTAAGTTGTTGCTTTATGTATAAAGCTAACTGTTTGTTTGAACTTGGCAATGTCATTTTTTTGTATTGTAACTCCATTTTTTTGTGTTAGAATTTAAAGCAGCAGTTCTTGTATTTCTATACCTTTTTTATACCCGATATTGTCTTCTTTTATTCATATATTCTTGTATAATTTTTTTTCCCTGTTACCATTTTATCTTTGTTTTTATTTTCTTTTTTTTCTTTGTAACTTATTTTTTTCTAAATATTTTTATTGCTTTCTTGTCATGTTTCTTTAATTTTTTTTTTTACTTCTCATGTTATTTTATTTCATTCCTTTTCAAGTTTTTCATTTTCACAAGTTTTTTTAATAAGATGTTTTGCATCATTATTATTACCTTTTTTTGGTCATTTATAATAATATATATATATTTTTCTAGTTTAGTTTTGTGGGTGTTTATTCTTTTCTGTATTTAGATATTTCTTTTTTTCTATTTTTTTTTTTTTTTTTTTTGTGGTTCAGTGTTTTTGTTTTATGATAATTATAATATTCCTATATTTTCCTGTATTCCTATCCTGTGTTTTGGTTCATTTGTGTAAATGTCCCTATTTGGTGTGGAAAACCATTAGCTCAGACACATAGGGGATGGGACACTGATTACTTACATACTTACAGCTGAGACAGATCTGTTTCGCTTTGTGTGTTTTTGCTATTTTAAAAATCTGTTTTCAATGAAGTATCCAGATAAATTATCAGTGTTCATGATCCACTATGACCAATACTCCATTCAATCAATCCCACAAATCTCCATAGGATGAATGGAAATAACTACCCATGATATACCCATTACATAGTTGATATTGAAAGTTGCAAATATGTTATTTACAAGATATTTATTGAAGTGTGCTTGAATTATGCTTTTACCGGTATGCGAATATTGTTGACACATTAAATGTGTGGTGTACTGGGATCATCTAAGCTAGAAGTTCATTAGTAATTAAGAAATGTTCCAACGATTAACAAGTGTTCCTAGGCTTGCCAAAATTGTTGAAACCAAGACAAAACATCATTATCCTCATTTTTGCATTTGAACTTTGAAATAATCTAGCAACACTTAAAAATTGTGATGTCTTTGTTTTCCAAATGACACTCTGAAACATTACTGGAAATATAGTATATGACAAGTTTCTTTAACAATTAGGTCTATATGAACTTGGACTCGGATGGTAAATTTCTTGGCTGGTAAAGTGTTTGAAACCAGCCTAGCATTTATGATCTGAACCACTGCAAATTGAAAGTAGATGTTTTCCTTTACTGTTTTGATTTAACAGAAAAAAATAGTAATTCAAACATCATAAATGTAATGTATTGCTGTTGTCTATTCATTTTCTTAAATAACCTTTATGCAAATACTTTGTAAGAAAAGCCCCTAAAATGAAATAGTAAAAATTTGCATGCATAAGTTGCAACAGCTGTAGCATAAAGTATAATTTAATACATTACATAGAAAAGTTTGTTATAAGGTTTTCATGGTGTGGCTGGTTTTGGTATTCAAGGTATTCCAACAGCTGATCTGTATGTGTTACTACATTGAAATCAGACAATGTCAATGCATTTATATATAGACCTGCCAATGAATCTTTTAAAAGCACCAAGTCTTTGATTGTCCCCAATATCTATTTGATATTGATTCCCCAGTTTGATCCAAAATCTTTTTATAGAAAACATCTTTAAAATGTTTTTAAACCAACAGAGATTACATTCACATAGAAAGCATGACTTTACTTCTCAATATATTAACTCTTTACCAAATGACAAAATCTTAGACTTGTCCAAATTGAAAGCAGTGGCAGACGAGAAATCAAATGTGACTCAAACACTGAACTTTTCCCTATAAGGCTAGAAAACCTTGTGGACAAAGGAAAAAATGCTGATTATCAGCATTTTCTCCTTTGTCCACAATGGTTTCAAAATTCTTCCTCTTCAGGGTCGTTAAAACTCAGGATTATGTGGTAAAGGGTTAAATACACAATACAACCTAACCTAATAATGATAAATAAAAATACCCTCTTTATTACAAAGGTCAGCAAGAGATGCATTTATAGACCGTCAGATCACATAAAATTGAAACCTACATGTACTATACTGAGGAAAGGAAAAGCTTTGCTATTTTAACCCTTTACCACACAACAAAAAATTGTACCATTCCAAATTGAAAGTTTTTGCGGCAGACGATTTCAATATTGCTCAAATGATGTGATTTTTGTTTGATAGGGTAGAAGAAAATGTGGGAAAAGGAGAAAATGCTGGTTAACAGCATTTTCTCCTTTTTCCTCTATGTTTTCATAAGGCTTCTTCCTGAGGGTCGTTAAAAGTTGGCATTGTGTGGTAAAGGGTTAAATCAAATGTGAAAGAAAGGAAATGTATGAATGAATGAATGAATAAATAAATGAAAAATTTAGGACAATGATAAGATAATTTGATCAAGGAAAATTTCAAAAGAAAAAATAAATATAAGTACATTAATGTAGATCTAATATAAATACATGTA
Organism: Hippopus hippopus; assembly: GCA_946811185.2. Classification (NCBI taxonomy): domain Eukaryota; kingdom Metazoa; phylum Mollusca; class Bivalvia; order Cardiida; family Cardiidae; genus Hippopus; species Hippopus hippopus. Next base: position 39,132,260 of record OX328096.1, read on the forward strand.
TAAAGATAAATGTACAGTACCATTAAGCTCTACATATCTATTTTATATACCCTTCAAGTGCCAAACAAACTATGTAGACATGGAACAGAGGCCAGAAAAAATGTCATTTTAATGCTGAACTTTACTCAATAGGTAGAGCAGATCTAAGAGCAGGCTACATTATACAGTCTGATCCTGATCTGCACTAGCCTGAAAAAATCTAAAGTTGTGAGAGGCACTTGACAGGTTAAGATCCTTTTCATTCCAAATTACATGAACCTTATATACATTGACACACACACACAAAAACTGTGTGGTCTTTTAAAAACAAGTACCAAACAAAATCATAAGTTTTAAAGCCCAAAAGGAAGGCTTTTGCAAACAGTGTGGGAAAAGACGAAAATGCTAGTAACTAGAATTTTCTCCTTTTCTCTCAATGTTTTCCACCCTTTCAAGGGCAGGTCTTATCTTTTGTGCTGTATTAGTGATGGTGTCTGCAAAGGCTTTTAATTTTGAGAAGTCTGCAATTTTGTTGTTTGGTACAGAGATAAGTCTAATATTAAATATGAAAGGCCAAAAATCTATATATTGTCTACGTCAGTCTAAAGGTAAGATAAATGCATTCACATAACTTGTGAAAATGGATCTTCTTTTTCACTGATAAAATTGTTTTTCAGTGACATGTACTTTGAATTTGCTAAAAGGGCTCAGTTAAGGTTAACTTTAAAAATGAAACACAGCTGCTGCCCCTGAATAGACCGACAAACCTTTCTGACTTGCCTTGATCTATCATTGGTGACAGTTTATCTCTATATTTTTGTTTGTTCATGATTAAAAAATCTTGCTGCCCCTGAATAGACTGACAAACCTTTCTGACTTGCCTTGATCCGTCATTGGTGACAGTTTATCTCTATATTTTTGGTTGTTTATGATAAAAAAATCTTGGTCAAAAGACAAATTTTTCCTGGATGCTACCCAGTAATCAACTCTGTCCTGACTACATGTATCTCTCTGCTGTGTTTCCTGGATTCTAACCAGTCCAAGGTAATCATCAATTGGGCAAGGACAACCTTTCTGAGCAATGAAGTATAAAACTAATTTTGTTTCATGTATTCTGATTTGTAACTTGTTTTTTCAAAAAAAGATAAGTATACTTAATACAAGCCATTTTCAGAATTTACATGAACAGATTTTACTTACTTATCAAGCTATCATTCAAATTCTGCTTTTTTTTTTTCATGATCAGTCTTATCAAAGTTGAATTTAAGATCCTTAACATCAAAAACTGTGTGAGCTAATGAATTATTTTTTGTTTACTTCTGGATCTAAGATCCTCTACATCAAAAATTGTATGAGATAAAGAATTAATATTTCTAAGATCCTTAGCAACACAGGAATTGCTTGGGACTTGGGTAAAAAGAAATGCAGTGTTCATTTCAGAACAAGTTTCTGTACAAAAAAAAAAAAAAAAAAAAAAAAAAAAAAAAAAAAAATCAATGCAACAAGAAGTTAATGGTTGGCTGGGTGGGCCACAAAAAGGGTAATCAGGTGTAGTAACAATTACTTGCCTGTTGATCTCCAGTTTCTCAAAAATTAAATTTTTGCAGTATTTGGTCAACATTGAAAGTATGATTTTTATTTTTATTTGCTCATATTCACAAATCTTTAATTTTGATTGAAACTGTCTTTCCATGTTTTGGTCAGTTTCCTTAAATATATTTTACCTCGATTAGCTTGGCCCATGCAAAAATGATTTAGGAGCCAAGAGCCCACCTCAGACAAAAACTAAAATGAACCCTGCAGAAAAAGATCTTTACCAAATGATAAATTGGATTTGTCTACTTGGAAACATTGCAGATGACATATTACATGTGGCTCAAATGCTGCAAATTATCTTTGTAGGTAGCAAAACACTGTGAATAAAGAAAAAAATGTTGTTCCTCTTTTTCTCACAATGTTTTTAAAAGTCTTAATATTTCTTTAGGATTACAATGAAGCAGGATCATTTGGTAAAGTGTTAAACAAGGCATATAATAATAGATCAGAAAAACAAACTAAGAGTAGTAAGAAATTACATGCACTTTCATTTTTAGGAGTTAAAATCCTCAACATATAATAAGGTATGCTGACAATACCTTGGTGGCTATTACAAATTCCTTTGGTTTACTAACTCTCAAACATGTTTTTAACTTAATGTGTGTCTTACAGACACACATCATGTTAGGATACCTCAAAATGTATCAAACCTATCAATTTCATAAACATGGTGCTGATTTAAAAGATTCATCTGTTGTAAACTTTTTGTCTTCTGTTACCTGTCAACTAATGAAATACTTTGAATACATTGGCCACAAACTTAAAACTTTAAAAACTTGGACACAGTTCTTCTACAAGAGTCTATTCTGCTCTACTCGGTAACTCAAAAGCCATTGATAAACATTGTATTAGCCAAAACTTTAAGAGTCATTTGAGCAAAATAATAGTAAGAGTCAGAACTATAATTTAAGGAGTCATGCCCAATACAAATGCTTTCATGCAAATTCTTGACACATTACATCCTTATTATTTGTACGTAGCTGTTAAACATTGAATGAAATTTGGTGCTAAGTCACTATTATTTTGAGGACAATAATTATGTAATTCATAATTAATAAAATAGATGTTTTTTAGTCAATAGAAGGCCACTTGTTCACCAGCAGTTGGTCCATACTGTCACTTGGGTTAAGAAACATGTCCTTTACTGATCTGTTTCTCGCAGAAAATCTAAATCATATTCATGAGTATACCTGACTGTAATTGGTCTAGATCTAATCATTTCTACATAAAGTGACAATTAAGTATTTGTGATTCATAAAAATCAACAAAGTTTAGCCTCAATAATCTATGTAAAATCATAAATGATGCAGTAATGTGTGTGATGTAGTAACTGCTAAATTATTGTGGTTGTCCCATCCACAATACCCTACTTTTAGATGAATTCTTAGACAATCACGTGTAAAAACATATATACTTAGTACAAAGACAACCACTTTAGAGTTTTAATATGCAATATAGTGAGACCTATAAATAACTGTTGACTGATCTACCAATCTACATGATCAATGTAATGTGACTTATCTATGATAGTGTCAGATGATTGATAGTTAATTTCCTATTTCATTGAAGCGTCTTTGCAAATAATGCTAGTCATATTGACATTTTTATTAAATATGCAGTGAGTTTTTTTGGTGGTTGGGTTGTAGCAAGAAGGGGGTGGTCAAGGAGCATCATCAAGTTTTGACAAGAAGTAGATCTACGTAGTCTTAGAACCATAAAGGGTGTTACAGGATATAAGAGATATAATGTAAGAATATTCATAAACTGATGTCATGAGGGTCAGAATATATCTGGAACTGCTTTAAGATGATTTGTCTTAGAGACTGATAATGTATGTTTCATCAACATGGCAATCTTAAGGTTTAGCAAGACAATATTTGTTGGCCATTTTGGGTTTTTTGGTTAAGTATTAATCTGTATTGATTTATTTGGTATAATTGAAATTATTTAAAAAAAAAAAAAAAACACCGGCACACACACACACACACCCACACACACCCACACACACAGACAAACACAAAATATGTAGGTCTGTCGACAGAGTAAGATTAACATTCATGATACTGTTTTCTTTTTCATTTATTAGTGGCTGACTCCAGGGATGGCCTCATAAATTAAGGCAGGATGTTGTAATTTGAAGGTAGAGTGTGGCATCTTAGTGAAATGGCACAGTTTGATTGCATCTCATTTTTTTTTCAAACTTTTGAAGTTTGCTACCCTTCAACAGTATATGGCAACCATATTATCTTATGTGCTTGACACCATGGTGGACAACCAGTTTAAAACTACCAGGTTATATTTAAATTCTGATTTTTAAGCAGGTAGAAGTACATGTATATCAAAGTCATACCTCAATGTCTCAAATTATAAATATTGTATTCCAGAATTTTAGAAATTGTTGATAAGTTATCCATCATTACATGGACAGATTTTTTATAATTTTATATGTGCTCAAATTGACTTTTAATTACCTCATGTAAAGTGATTCTTACCTCAACAAAGTCCAAATCTGGTCATATTGTAAATCTACAAAGAAAAAAAATAAAATCCAAATTTTGTACAGTCATTAACAAACAACGTAAAAAATTCTATTTCTTTGTAAGTGTATATTTTTAGCCCTTTATCCCATATTCAGTTTTAATGACCCTGAGGAAAAGACACTTGAAAACATTGATGGAAAAGGAGAAAATTCTGATAACCAGCATTTTCTCTTTAACCATGTTTTCTAGTCCTTCAAAAACAAGTTTCATCATTTGAGTCACATTAAATTTTTCATCTTGAAAGGCTTTCCGGCGAATTTCGCCCCTCACCTCTGATACATGTGAGAAAAGTAGTCAGTGGCTTTGTGTCAGTACCGGTGTGGGAAAGCCAGGAAACACATGGGTACGTCACTGACCGCCATGATATGACCTAAGCTGTTAAAATGGCGTTAAACTCCAATACAAACTAAAGGGTAATAAATACACCAATATTAATTATGTTGTCCTTTTACCACACAATCCTGAGTTTTAATGACCCTGAGAAAGAAGTCATTTGAAAACATTATGGGAAAAGGAGGAAATGCTGGTTACCAGCATTTTCTCCTTTTCCCCCAATGTTTTCTACCCTGTCAAAGACAGCAGTTATCTTTTGAGCTATATTTTTGTTGTTGTTGTTGTTGTCTGCAAATGATTTCAATTTGGTCAAGACCAAAATTTCGTCCTTTGGTAAAGAGTTAATCATTTTAAGGATATTCTTTGACTTGCCTCAGTATACTGTAATTGGAATTTTTCTACCCTAAAATTTTTAATTCACTGTTGAAAATAGGCTAGAGAAAATTCCTCCAAACATTCCCATACTTGAATGATTCTGACAAAGACGGCTTTCAAAAACATTTTGAAAAAAAAAGAACGCTGCAACTAGAATTTGCTGCCTTTTCCACAAAATTTTCTACCTTGGATCAGCACTACTTAAGACGCCGACGATAATTTGCGAGAAAATAAAACAATCGCAATTTGCAACCATGTGTACCATGCTAGATCTAGATTTACACATACTTTGATTATTCATGAAAAATATCTACAAATTTCAAATAAATAAGACACTTACTTCATTTTTTCCGGATCAAATTGCCTGGGTCTCTCTGCGAAACACCATACTGCCTACTCAAACGTTGACTACTCACTGAGCAATCTCGTGCGCGGTTGATTAATCACGTGATCGGGGTCAGCCTAAAAACTAACCAGAACAGACGGGAACAGAAGCCTTTATTGACCCTCAATCGCCTTCACAACTAAAGCCGCCTAAATGCGGCCACTAAAGATTGATATCAGACTGAAAAAAGGCATTCTGATCTTTGATCTACACTGTCCGTTTTGTTGAGATAGTCTGGCCAAGAGCAACCTTAAACTTGCAACTATTTAGGCCTTATTTCTAGACTGGCATTGTCTTTTCTCAAGGTTTATTCGGAGCTCTCGGGTAGCCAACAAGTCACTTATTTATAGATGAACTTGGAATTGTACCAATAACATGTCTTTGGATTTCTAGATTCATTTCTTTTTTTACTTTTGTTTGTACATAAATGGCGAGCATCACACGAAAAGGGACATTCGGACATTTGCGTAAACCGTTGTCTCGGATCAGTCCATGCAGGCTAATCCGAGACGGCACTTTACGACTACCGGTACATTAGAATTTGTTCTTCAGTAGACGCGCAAAAAAAGAAAATTACATAAAAGCGGAAAGTGTCGTTTCGGATTAGTCTGCGCGGACTGCGCAGGCTGATACGAGACGACACTTTACGCAAATGTCCGAATGCCCCCTCTCCACGTGTTTCAGGCCACATAGGAATTTATCCACTCCAAAGTTTACAATTTTGCTCACCATTGACCGATAGGACACGTGAGAGGGCTTGTTTCTTCGTAGGTTGACAAACAAATTTTTCTTGATATTTTCTATATAATATTGTTTGGGAGAAAAAATCGTTTTTTTATAAACGATTTCGCTCTTTTTTCATCCCTTTACTTCGTCATTATACGATGCCTTTTATTTGCAAGATGGTACAGCTAGTGTTTCAATACAGCAGTATTTAGAACGGTTTGTGAATGCAGTCCCTCATGCAAGTCACTGGCAATCAGGTCTTACCAGAGATCGTATAATAATAATAACTTTATAAAGGAAAAAAGGCAATATTGCCTATCACACCACACAGTATATATATTTACAAAGTTTTAGATGTCAATGGTGGGAAAAAAAAACTTGATGAAGAGAAGTAACTCTGAAGAAAAATAATTTTAGTTGATTACTGATTACCTCCCTTTAACTTTAAGGTTATACGAGAGAAGGGTATGCATAGTTAATTCCAAATATGTTTTCAAAACCATTGTTATTTTCAATAAATGTTTTAAAGAACAGTTTATTGATAGGTATTATTTTTGAGAGAAATTATTTTTGAGAGGAGTACGTGTTAGTAAAAGAAGAACTGCTGTTTTCAGCCGTTTTTCTTTTACCAACACTATCACTATCATAATTTCTTTTTTTCCAGTCATATCTACTCATTCTAGTTATTGTATTGCTATATAACTACATAAATAAAAGTATCCACTTATTTCTCTCTTGTTCGAAACGAAATAACAAGAAGAGATAAATAGGTGTGGCTATTATTTACAGATAAGACATTTACATACAAAAAGTGGTTTGTTAACCCCTTTTCCCACATGACAAAACTTTTGACCCATCCAAATTGCGTACATTTGTAGACGAAAATGTCAGTGTGTCTAAAATGAAGCAAATTTTCGTTGCTCGACTAGGAAACATTGTGGGAAGATGAGAAAATGCTATTATCAGCATATTCTCCTTTTCTCACAATGCTCTCAAAAGATTTCTTCCTCGGGGTCGTTGAAAGTCGGCAATGTGTGGTAAAGGGGTTAAACCCTTTTCCTTTTTACATTTCTTACATAATTCTAACGTGCTATATTTATAGTAAATCACAAAACAAATTTAGCCCAACACAGACAGTTATTTTAGAAAAAAAATCTAGCATAAATGTATCCGTAACTATTGCTCTTGAATAAATTATAGGGAAATAAGGAATCACTCATAATGAGGGATCTCTCCTTTTTCCACAATGCATCCTTTTCTGTAATATAATTTGGATAATAATTCTGCACATTACCACTTGTATTCCGTTATAGCTTTCAAAAGTTAAAAGTTCAAAATTTAGTGCAGCAGTACAGTATACTGAAACTTTTCAAGAAAGTCTACAAATTTTACAAATTTAACAGGTTTACAAATTTAAAGCCCCGCCCGGGTGGCTCAATGGTGAGCGTGTCGGACTCATGACCTGGTGGTTGTGAGTTCGATACCCGGTTGAGGCGAACTTTCTTTCCGGCGTATTTTCGCCTCTCACCTCTGCTGAAGCATGTGAGAAAAGTAGTCGGTGGCTTTGGAAAGAAAGTTGTGTTAGTACTGGTGTGAGAAAGCCTGGAAACACGTGTGCGTCACCGACCGCCATGATATGACCTTAGCTGTTAAAGTGGCGTTAAACCCCAATACAACCAACCAACAAATTTAAAATAAATTATTGTAAACCATATGGAGTAGGGTATGTATAAAGTGATGAAATATCTCAAAACCATTATTTTGTGTTTTCAATTAACTCTTGCAGTACTAGATACCAGTTATGAAGCTTTAGTTGGCCGTGTAGGTCAAGATCAGACTGCGCAGAATATGCATTCTGATCTTAGATCCACACTGTCCACTATTTATTTTTATTTTTTTTATTATTTTTTTTTTTTGTAATGTTTAATATTAAGAAAACATTTTACGTTTGGGATAATCCATTAATCATTTAGCATTTAGGAGGTTAATTAATATTCCAAAATGAGAACAAATAAATATCTAGAATTTCATATTTCATATTTCAGGGCAGTGGTAGTTGGAAATATAGCAAGTTTTGAAAATTTAGATAATAAAATGTGAGATGTAAGATGTAAGGAGTAAGGAGGTTAGTAAGCTTTGTGTGGCAAAGTTTAAAATTCATTTTCGACAGTTAATGTCATTTTACCCCTTATCTGATTACAAAGTTTTCCGCTTGGCCAAACTGAAGTTTATTTGCAGACGGCAAACAAACTTGAACTTTGGAAGGGTACAATACATAGTAGGAAATGGAGAAATGGAGTATATGTTATATACGATCCCTGGTCTTACAGATCGAGTTGGAAACATGGTCATTTAAAGGTAAAAATTATATCAATATATGAATTCCATCTAAAAGAGACTAAATTTGAATCGTTTAGTAAAGAGTAAACATGTATGGCTTCATATGAAAGGAAATGTTTTTTTTTCGGCTGTAAAGAATTCCTTAATATTGAAAAGTGCAGGCGGTTTCCGGTCAGACAGGCCAGGGATCGGGGAAAAAAACCTTCTACTTTACCGTCTTCTTTCGTTTTTGCCTTTTAGTCGTTCACAACTTTCAGTTATTGCCACTTTGTATCCGACACTTTCTTTCTTTCTTTCAAACGTTCGTTCGTTTGTTCGTTCGTTCAAAACTAGGAAGATTGTTTGGTAAAAGCTGTAAATGGATGAATTCATGGCTGTTAAACACTACCAGGTATCGGAGAAGATCAATAGGCCTACCAGAGTACGTTCGTTCAGTCTGATGCCGATCCCTCCTCGCTATCTCAACCGACATCTGCCGTTGGTTGAAGTATGAAATGTTCTAACCTGTAGGCTGTTAAACGCGACTCAGGGATCTTTTGCGGACAGTTTAGATCAAAATCAGACTGCACAGAACGTTAAAACTCGGGAGTGTATGATAAAGGATTAAACCGGTACTCCAAAAGCTTCGAATTTTCTGCTGAATTCAGCAACCTGGTGATATTTCGGTATCAAGAATTTAAGAAAAAAATCGATGTATAGAGTCGATCAGATCCAAGATCAGTCTGCTTGTTTTGTGCAGCCTGTTATTAATCTACACTGTCAGTAAAATTGAATTCGGACGGATTAGGTTTCAAGATTAGACTGCTTTTTGTGAAGTTTATTACTGGTCTACATTGTCAGCTAAAAGTGCACTTAGTCGCACAAACGGCCGAACAGCAAGGATCAGAACTTTAATCTAAGAGCATCAAAACTCAACCCTTAAACCGAAGAATGAATGAAGTATGAACCGTCAAACAAAGCCCAAATATAGCAATGTTCTTTTCAAAGAAAAATCTCGCAGTATCTGATGGTGTAAGTCTAAGATTATGTGTAGTCTGATGAGGGTTCACATTCTGTGCTGTCTGATACTGATCTACAGGGGCTACAATGGCTTTTAGCAGATAAAGAGTTAAGGTGGAAACCCGAAAACAAAAAGTCGGTCTAGGCAAGGATTGTAAATTTGAAGCAGGACTACTGTTATCCTGTTACGTAATGTTACGTTATTCTTATCTTTTACAGCTGCGGACTATCGATTATGAATAGATTATACGCGGTTTATGTTTGCCAAACTCCGGAAAATCCCGAACCTTTACGTATAATATCGGTTATTTTCATCGATTTGTTGATATGCGAGACTGCTGATAAAGCATGTCTGTGAAAGTTGGCTATGTGTTACTAACCAGCATTTAAACCCTTTCTTTAATGTTTTCAAAAGCCTTCTGTATGATGTGACAGGTCAAGGACCGGTTTGAAAATGGCAAGGAAACATGAATTTATAAACTGTCGCCAGAAAAATACTTTTGATACGGCATTAATATCTAAGAATGGAAAAAAATGGCTGAAGAATGGAAAAATTAGCAAACGTACATTTTCTAATTTCAAATCTTAATCTTAGTGATTGTAAATCCATGGGAATGTTCTCATAAAAATCAAATTCTAGTCTTTTATTAGATGTATAAGATACATAATAAAAAATCTTAGGGATTCTGTCATGATCAAACAACCCGGGTAAAAATTTGAATTCATAATCATGTGGATACATGTTAATCATAAACATAGCAGGGGGTCCGTTTGTCAATATAACATTACGTAACACAGCAAAGATACCCGGGCGGCTTATCTTACAGTTAGACTCGGCCATCATCGGCAAAATCCGGCACAATCCGAGCGATTACGGAAAAAGAAAAAAATAAGATGGGGGCATTAAAAAACTGTAAAAAGGACCAAAAGTTTATTTTTTTAAATGACTCAAACTTATACCAATTTAAAGAGCAATGAATAAGCTTTATGGCCTCACCTGAGATAATTTTGACTTTTCAACAAAAAGAGAGGAAATTCAACAAATATGTCAGTTTTTATCTTCGGAAAAAGTATTTTTCGTCTTATTCTATATAAACCATACCTATAATTTTAAAGTTAAAAAAGGACCAAAAGTTTCATTTACGAAATTTATAAAACTTAGTTCATTTGAAAGAGAATAAATGGAATTTTCTTACCTCACTTGAGATAATTTTCGATTCTGAAAATTGATGAAGTTATAAGCGTTTATCTACCAAGGCCCTTCATAATTCTATGTAAAAAAAATACAGGTAAAATGGGCTGATATTGATTTTTACATGTCCGCGAAAGTTGGCTGTGATTTTCATGTACTGAACCAAAAAAGAAACTTCCCCTGTGTTTAAGTGCAAATGCAATGTTATTAAAAAAAATCAAAATGTCAGATGACCTACATATATTCGGGCGAACGATTATGTGTCCGATAAAACAAATTTTAACTCGATTGAAAGCATTTTGCAGAAGAAACCCGCTGAAAGCGATTTTCACGTGCATGTAAGGACCAGTATAATTCGTGTATATTTTTTGAAACCTTTTAGTCTAATTTTATAGCCTTTCATGTCAATAATAAAAAGACGTTGAAAAAAATTAAATTCTTTTTAGTTTTCTTTATTTTTGATATGCCTAGAATTCCGCAAAATTTACGCGAACGTGCCATTGGCATGCTTAATGCTGGTATGACGATGAATGCGGTTGATATGAATATTGGATGTTCTACTCGTGCTATTCGACACCTTAGGCAACGTTTTCAAGCAACAGGGCGTACGGAAGATCGACCACGCGCGGCCAAGACCGCTACATTCGGAACACCCACCTGCGCAATCGCTTCCAAACTGCCACAGCCACTGCTGCTAACACCCCTGGTACACATAACAACCGTATATCTGCCCAAACTGTGTGCAATCGCTTGCGCGAGAGTGGGCTACGTGCACGTCGTCCATACGTTGGTTGTGTTTTGACGCGACGTCACCGCGTAAATCATGTTAATTGGGCACGTACACACCAACGCTGGCTTAGACAACAATGGAATAGCGTTCTTTTCTCTGACGAGTCGAGGTTTTCCATTCATCGAGGTGATGGCAGGGTTCGAGTATACCGTAGGAGAAATGAACGTTATGCAGACTGTTGCGTACTTGAACGAAATCGTTTTGGGGGTGGGGGTTCTGTCTTGGTCTGGGCGGGCATTGCACATGGCTTTCGCACTAATCTCGTCGTTATCGAAGGGAATTTGAATGCCCAACGCTACCGAGATGAAATTCTTGCGAGGCACGTTATCCCCCAGTTTCAAAATAATGCCAATATCACTCTTTTTCAGCATGATAATGCCACAAGCCATACAGCTAGGGACAATGTGAATTTCCTCAGGGCGAATAACATTGCATTTATTAATGACTGGCCTACCAAAAGCCCTGATCTGAATCCAATTGAACACCTTTGGGATAATTTGGACCAGCGTGTTAGACGTCGCCCTATTCCACCGTCAAACGTCATTCAGCTAAGACAAGCCTTAATTCAGGAATGGAACAACATTCCACAAGTCGAAATCAATACACTTATCCGTTCTATGCGCCAACGATGCCAGGCAGTCCTTCATGCTGAAGGTGGTCATACCCGGTATTAATTTGTGATTTTGGTGAGCGACCCCTTCCGCATTTTAACTACCATTTTACTACTTTTGGATAAACCCTCAGCAATAATTCTTTTCACATAAAGTCGCAATAAAATACTCTTTCAATGCATATAAATCTAGTTTAATCCTGATTTTCATATTTGTGTATATCTGCACTTAAACACAGGGGAAGTTTCTTTTTTGGTTCAGTATATATTGTGAACTCATCCATACAAAAGACAAATACCATGTATCAGTAGCCCGGCCGGATAGCTCAGTGGTTAGCGTATCGGACCTGTGACCTGGAGGTTGCGGGCTCGATACCCGGTTGCTGCGAACCCCTTTTCCGGCGATTTTTCGCCTCTCACCTCTGATGCATGTGAGAAAAGCAGCCAGTGGCTTTGGAAAGAAAGTTGTGTCAGTACTGGTGTGAGAAATCCAGGAAACACATGGGTGCGTCACTGACCGCCATGATATGACCTAAGCTGTTAAAATGGTGTTAAACTCCCAATACAAACCAAACCAAATTTATCAGTAGCCTTTGACAAGGAATTCATAAAACGAAACCTGCCTGAATTACAAGATAAAATCTTGGTTTTTACAACTACATAGTTAATGAAACTTTTAATTAATTTTGTTTTTACAAGAAAAGATAATAAAGAAAACGATTTTTTACAGGTAGATCTAGTCATTCCTAAGTGGTTGTCCTTGCAAATTTGCGGGTACTTCTAGAAAAGGATATCTAATTCACTCAAACAAATTTAGAGATAGGTCGACACTCTACAGCAAGGCCATGTTGCGGACAAGGTAACAGGCTTGATATACTTCACGAAACACGGAAGTCTGTTCTTGATTCTACTCTGTGCGATATTTTGTAATTATATTCTGGATATTAAAAAAAGAAAACATTGCAGTCTGATCTTGAGCTTTGCTATCTGCCCCTGTTTTTGTATAGGCCTACATGGTGCTGCCTTTGAAAAGGACTAAGGTGGAATTTATGTTAAAAATGTTGTAATGCGTAAAACTTGGGACTTTTAAAAGTTTCCACCCTTTGCGGTTATTTATCAATGTTTTCATGATACTGGAAATAACTCTTTACCGGACGGCAAAATCTTATACTTGTCCAAATTAATCCATTACCACACAATCCCTACTTTTGACGACCCTGAGAAGGAAGCCTTTAGAAAACATTTCACAAAACAAATTTCAAATTTTCGGTCACTTTTATTTTGTCGTCTGCAAATGCTTTCAATTTGGACAAGCCTAAAATATTGTCGTTTGGTAATGAGTTAAAGGCTTTTGCACTAGACAAATTAAATGCGGTTCAAGTGTTAAAATCTGTCTATCAAAGGGTAGAAAAAATTGTGGGAAATGGAGAAAATGTTGGGTAGGAGCATGTTTTCCTTTTCCCACATTGTTTTTAATATCCCCCTTCTTCGGGGTTGTTAAAACTCAGGATTGTGTTGTAAAAGGTTAATTCAGAATAACGAAATAAAATGAGTTATATTCATGTTCTTTATTTAGATTGTGTTATAAGTAGGGGTGTAACGATACATCGGACTATCGATGGATCGCGATGGTGAGCGTGTCGATGCTACTGCATCGATTGTTATGTTGAAAATCGATAACTATCGCCGATAGTTACCTCAAATATCGATAGTTTCGAGAGTTTCACTGACAAGAAAGAGAGAGAAAATACTGCAATTCGCTAATGCATTCGGACGCCCTAAAAGTTCGGACACGTTTAATTATTTACAAAAATAATTTATTTTTTAATTCTTTCTCTGAACACTTCCAAAAGCAAGTTTTCCTAAATATTCGGACATTCCGTAAAGTTAATTTCCCAAAATATTTGACGGGTAATTTTTTGAAATATGTTTTCAATAATGATCGGCTGCATAATATTCATTTCTGCATAGCAATGTTCATCGTTACGAAAACGAATCCTTCGAGAGCTGATTAACTCAGTGGTAATTTTAAGTCCTGAAATTAGACCAAAATAATTGCAACACTAAGGGTGTTTTTGTTAAAAACTTCTCACCAAAGTGAAAAGTGTGGATTTAGATCAAAGATCAGACCAAACAGTCTGCCTACAGTCTAATCTTAATCTACACAGGCCGCCAAAACCATAACCATGCGTGTTGTCCCTCCATAAGCAATAAATAAATCTACTATGAAAAATGAATACTAAATCTCGTTCTTTCTTTTCTTTATTTATCAGTAATCCATTTCGAATGCATTCCTTTTATTTCGGCTGCAAGGAATTAGATTAATTTTTAGAAAACAGCCGCACTTTTTATGCTGACTACACAAAACGTGACACAACTGGCGTGTTCTTGAAACAGCTATATTACTAAATGCAAAAAGGCTTTATCAGCGGGTGTACATGTAAATCGTGCATGAAATAGGCTTATTGCATGGTCACTTTGAATTGATTGGAGGTCGACCTGCAGCCAGATATAAGTTTCTTCGAGCAGACCAGTTTAAGTGTGTAAATTAAACAGGTGCGTTACAACTCAGTCGCTTCGAGTGATTTGCGTGTTACGTCATACCCCTTATCCAAATTCTACTGCAAACATTTGTGTACCCACGACAGGCCGACAGGCATCTTGTAGACAGATGGCTTTTAATATAGATCTACATCATGGTCGTTCTGATTTACTCTGCTGATGGCAAGATGGCGACTTTCAAAGTTGGCGGATGGTGTAGATAGACATCAGACTAAACAGAACACGCTGTCTGATCTTGGATCTATACCATCCACTTCTGTACTATGACTTAACTCGTATTAGAAAGCTACTCCTTTTTCGGGCTAAAAAAGGTAAGATATTGTTTAACAGTGTTCCCACTCGCGCAAATTATTGCGTAAATCACGTTATAGAACTGAAATTCACGTAACAAATTCTGGTTACACCCGAGACTTCGCGTAAGAAAATGCATGGACAAAAAAGGCCATTATACGCTTTTCTTGTGAAAAATTACAGGTTTTGAAGTTACTTGTTACCCTCATTGACAATCTTTTTGTCAAATCATGCGGAAATACCTAGCCAGAAATTAACAGACATGAAAAACTGATCGGAGTAAAAAACACGGAAACCCATGACACAACAAAATGTCTCAGACATTGTCCGATCAGAGTCACTTCAGATCGTCTTTTCAGCTTTTGAATGACTATAAGCAGTAAATTTATACAAATATCTTAAAATAACACACTTTTTGGATATACATACAACAAGGTAAAACCTATTATTTCGGCCACCCCCTTTTTTTTCATAATGATAATTTCCTAAAGATTTGGAGACTTAACAAAAATAATTATTTTTTCTGTCTGAATATATTGGCCAATTATGGGTAAAATTAGATAAATTCTAGCAACTCAAAACAACCTTACGGGCTCGCATTTAAAAGGTGATTTCTTTAAAAGTTTAAAGTTGCTTTATAATTACTTTTTATTTGGTGTTTATGAACCACCAGCATTTATCAGCATTTTGTGCTTTGCATGCTGTTGTATATCAATCAGACTTAAAAGTTGACTTCTTCAAAAGTTCAGAGTAATGAGGTATGTTAAATTGTTTGTGAGCCATCTGCATTTAGAAAAAATTGTCATTGAAATTTATTGAGCATCTTGCATTTAACTCTATTTTCCCCTTTATTTGCTATTCAAAACTATACTCAAGTAGAATTTAAACTACTCGGAGAAAGTATTAGTCTAAAACATGGTTTCAAGATGTAATTTGGTGAAATTCATCTCTTGCAATTCATCCAATAGTATTGCAATAGTATTGCAATAGTAACAGGCAATATCAATACTATTGCAATAGTATTTTTTCCAATGTCAATACTATCGCAATAGTAGATTTTGGCCTCAATAGTCAACCCTAGTTATAAGACAATAAATGGAAATTTAATATATTTAATCGAGTCACCACACTGAATTTTCATCGAACACAAATTAATACTGGTACGGAAACCCAGTTTCCTCCATTGTTTTCTTCACCCAGTCGGAATATTGACTCACGTCCTCGAAAACGCTTGGTTCGTCTGCTTTGACACAGTCACCTCCTGAAGACGCTAGACCTGTTGGAAAATTTGAATTTGCTCATCAACTCCGGCAGTTTCTATGTTTTAGTGAACGGGTTTTGTTAGAATTTTTTCGCTTCTATTCAATTGCACTTGTACCCACGTTGATTTTTCCATCTTACACTAGGAGGTTTTCATTGTCGTCTGCTTCAATTCGCTTCAGGAAGTTATGAATTACTTTCATTTGATCGCGTATCGCGTAGAGTAACGTTAATACTTGAAGAGTGACTAAACGTACATGTACAGCAATGCTCTAGAGCATCAAGCCAAAGTTTCGAGTTCTGTCTTCACTCAAGACTACTTAATCAGCCAATTATTCTAAACCTTGCCCGTGTAATAACGAATATGTACTTCTGTAGAATTTGTACTCCCAAGTCTTTATTCTTCGTAGAATATGGCCTGGGGAGTGCATATTCTACGTAGAGAACAGACTGGAAAGTACATTTTCTCCGTAGAATATGGACAACGTGGAGTAGATGGGAGTACAAGTTTGTCTTACACCAGCAAGTTGGGTTTCCATCCTCTTATCTCTGAGCGCTGGGTGGGAAAGACACTACCACTAACTTTTAAGGACGGATGCACGAAGCAACCAAATCCTATCAATTGGAGAAACTGATTAAGCCTAATCAATAATTGTCATTTCTCTACATCAAGTGCATTTTAAAGTCTCTGCAATGTAGGTACCGGTAGTCTGAAAATACATGCTGACAAAGGAGAAACTGTTTTAATATTTATCTAGGTTGGTGCTCAACTTTGCCCTTCTCCAGAACACTCCCACGAGATCAGCGCCACTAGCAGGGATTGGACCAGGATTTCCTAAATACTGCGATAAGCCCGAAATTTGCGTACTCAGTTTTTGTGAGCAAGCATTAAGTCTGAAAACAAGTTTCGCTGAACTGGATAACTTTACGATTTGAGTAAATATTTGCATAATTTTACATCAGTGCATATCTTTGGTTAAAGCAGGGATCGTACGTGTGTATATTCAAAACCCTCCCCCCCCCCAAAAAAAAAAAAATGCTTAAATCCACGCAGTTTAGTGAAAGGTACCTCAGGAGGACTATAATCCAAGGTAAGTCGATTCCACAGAATGATTAGGTCGTAAGTATTACGTAAGACCTGATATGCAGATACATTTAGTGGAAACTGCATTTTAAGCTCTATAGGCCCATCATTATGTGGTTATTTCACTGAAATAGGATTCCGTTATGTTGACCAAAACAGGCGATGCAAAGGGTCATAAGTGAAGGTTTTTGTGGCGATTTCTCAACTTTTCTCAAAAAAGTATATTTTCTGTTACTTACTATTCTAAGGTATCGAGTAACTCCTGTGTAAATAACGCAATGGCTGATAACTTACCTTGGATGTACCATGCACCATTTTGATCTTTGCACATAAGGGGACTTCCAAGATCATCCTGAGTTAAAAAGGAAAAAATCAGTTTACCATATGATATAAAATCAATCAGTAATAAATCCTGAGATTTTTTCCGACTTCATCATTTTCTGACTGAGCGCGTTTGTGTTTTAAATAACTGCGAACATGGCCAACTGCGGGCGTTTAATTAGTTAACAGTGACAGTTTTAACCCGAAACGATTATTTTTGTGTAGGCTACCACACAAAGGAGCAGTGAGCATCGGATATTTATTTAATAATACAATGGAGAAAGACCAGGTTGTTTGTACGGATGATATACATCAAGTGCAATATGTGCAAAATCGGTACAAAAAAAAGGGTGCAAATTTGGGGAAAAAAATGCCTAGGTCTTTATGTTATAGACGTATTCTAAAGTCAGTGCAAGTTGTATCAAAACGTTATAGTTAGTTCAACTGTTTTACTTGTGTTTCTTCATGAAATGTTCGATATCACAAAAAATCTCAAATTTCCTTACAGCACACCAATCTTTACCGCCATTTTCATATCCGGCACACATTTCTGTTCCACCGATGTACCCTGGGAAATGCTTGGCACAGACGCTATCATCCAAAATAGGAAGGTCAACCTGGTTCATTACCTCTTCATTTCCGGTTTCTGC
Source organism: Hippopus hippopus (assembly GCA_946811185.2). Lineage (NCBI taxonomy): Eukaryota > Metazoa > Mollusca > Bivalvia > Cardiida > Cardiidae > Hippopus > Hippopus hippopus. The sequence continues at coordinate 39,150,293 of OX328096.1, forward strand.
AAAGGATCGTGCACTGTTAAATTGTTAATGTGCAGAGCTATTGCAATCACTGCACGCGACAACCCGGTATGACAGGTAACACGAGTACACATTTTATTAATACATGCACATCTGATATACCAAGGTCCATAAGGCTGCTCTGAAGCCCTTGTTCTGACAAGTGAGTGCGAAAAGCCCTGTTTTCCGTAGAAGAAGATAAACCAATACATGTATGCAACGAAACAATTATTTTTTCAAGTAAAAGAAACCCACTTTTTCGAAATCGGTACTTAAAGAAAAGAGAAAAAGAATAGAAACTGCATACGGCTTGTGCTTCCCCAACCAGGTAGATAGCAAACCTCTCCCACCGTGTAGGTGTGGCTAGCATCAGGTAAACATGCGGGTCTCGTATCGGCGTTCAAACTGACAAAAAAGGTACACAGAATTACATGAGGTTTTGACACTCTTAGCTTTTCAATCGAAACATTACAAGTACTAACAGAGAGAAAGACAACTTATAATGAAAAGAATACCAGTTCTTGCCCTAGCCTACTGAGGATTCTCAGATGTTACAAAAGAACCAGTTATGTGACCTTCTAGAATATTGCACTTAAAAATGTGTCAAAAGACAAATAAATGACACTTTTAAAATCAAAACTGACAAATGTAAATAACCATTTGAAAGATGCTAGATGGTGAAATCTTACTTACTTTACCGTACTAACAGGTGCGCATTTAAACATTTCAATAAATGAAAGGCTGAAGACAATAAGACCCTATACTTATAAACTCTTCTTGTGAAGCGTTTAATCTCAACCGATTCTCAAGTAAAAATAAAATCTTGGCTCGAACCATTGTAAATCAAACTTTTCCAAAAAGAAAAGTCATAAAGTTGAGGTACAAACAGTACTTACACGATAGGCTCTACAGTGACGATCAAGGCGATGTCGTTCAGTAAGGTGGTATAGTTGTATCCTGGATGTAGGATAACTCTGCGGATATGGTAGTATTTCTCATTGGGGTCTGTGGTAGAGATGTTGTACTCGCCCGCATACACTCTCCACAACCGCAGGTCGAGGTCAAACAATGTGAATCCATTGCTTTAGAAAAAGTGACATGCATTGACATTAACAAAAAGAACTTCACTCATGTGATTCTATAAACTCGCCGCTAATGTTTATACCCGGCTATCAGTGGTTTTGCAGACTGTTGGGATCGCGATTAAACACCGAAGATCGGTTCAGTTTGGACTTGGATCTACAGCACACAATATGTTGATATTCTTAAAATGAACAACTCTTAAACTGCAACATTAGAAACATTTGTACTGACTAAAAAAATGTTTCATTTATGTAGATATGTTGCTGACTTATAAAAGTTAATACAGAACTTTGAACGAGAGCTTTTAAAGCTAGTAGGTACCTTTTCTTCACCTTGAACAAATTAAACTGAATAAATTTGTTGAGTTTTTGGCGAATTTTACTTTTTTATCTTATATTTCATGTAATCTTCAAATATTACCGTAGTTTCTACTTACCATGGACCAAAAATTGCACAGGAAAAAAGATTTAGGCCATCTCAAATATCATTTATAGTGTTCCTTTAACAAGTAATCGGACCTGCAGCTGCTGGTGATGTCGGTCTTCTTTTCTCGAGACTAATAACATTAAAATAGCTATTGGAAGACTGCATGACACTCTTTTGAAATGCGTGTTCTTATCCTTTAGACGCGTCTTCAACCTGTTGCCAAACAGCCCTAAAGTTCAATTAGAGAAGAGGGTGTTTGACAACATTGTGGGAAAAAGAAGTAATGCTGGTAACCAGCTCTTTCTCCTTTTCCTACAGCTTCAAAAAATCCCTTCATTTTAGCTACATCTAGTTGGTCATGTACAATGTTTTCAATTTGAATACGTCCAAAATCTTATCGACTGGTAAAGAGTCAACTTTCAAGTAAATGTTCGATATTTCGTTTACACTGATAATTCGAACTATTAACTTTGGACCTGTCATATTTCGAATAAGCAAGGGTTTAATGCATTGGCCGTAACACGGTATACTCACAATTCAAAGTGCTGTGCCGATGTCAGTATGATAATTCGAACTACTTTCTTTAGTTTCTTAGCACCTCTTATATTTCTAGTTAATTGTGAATTGCCCGTAACACGGTATACTCACAATTCAAAGTGCTGTGCCGATGTCAGTATGATATGTGGATCGATGATTACACCGCTACCCGAGATATAGCCAAGGTCATCTTCCAGTAATACCTACGATATATCATATAAAAAAAAAAAATTGTATATGCTATTTTCGGTTTTTGAGGTATTAGACAAAAGTTAATTTCCCTCTTTATAGTCTAAGCTAAGGTAGGGGACGTTTCTTGATGTACACTTTCAAAACGCTAAATTGTGCAGATTTTTCCAATCAGAATTGGAAACGACTGTGATCAAATGTGTTTTATCAGAGATATACAATACACATCTAGCCAATGTCTCTGGTTTTATGCAGTTTAGTTCACGTAGTAGGTGATGTTTGGTGTATGGCACCGAATACGGTGTTGGGCTGTCTAAACATCGTTAATCAGGGCATTTTTGGCACTAGGGTTGCTGGCGTGGTGTCAGTCCTTGTCATGGCACTTGCCATATTGTATTAGTACCAACGCGGATGTCGGTATCTAGTCTATGACGCTTATGGCGTATGTTAGTCAAACGGTCAACTGTCAGTCAATAGTTGCAATTCACATTCTGTGGTCAACAGTTCCAATTCATAACACGTGTCTGAACTTAAAGATCTATACTATCCGCTTGTTTCGTCCATGGGTTTTCCCTTATTTTTTAGTATTTACTTCGTAAGTTTATAGTCACGAGCATGCACTTCATTTTCGAAAGACACTAAATGATCTATGTTAAATTTTTTTTAGAAATTCATATGTCACTTTCTGTCAATTATTTGTAGCCTATGTTCTATCTTTGTATTATGGACTTTCTTTGTATTATGGGCCGGTGGCCTACATACTGAATAAAAAATGTCTAGGTCTTTGTCAAGCCTATAAAATAAAATTTTTTCTGAGATTCAGCAGTTTGTATTCTAAGCTTTGGAAAGATGTCGAATTCAAGCATTGGGCGCTGAAAGAGGTGATTTGTCTGGCAATATATGAGTCATCCCTCCATGCTGACGCGTTAAACTTACACACGCTGTGTAACGTTCGTTCGACCCATTCTTCTGTCCTTGAACTTAAAAAATATTTTCTTCTACCGCTGGGGAATTGAAAACTTTCTGAGGTTTCATTAAATTTTTAAAAAGGGTAGTAAAGGGTTAAAAGTATTACCGTCCATGGCCAAGAGCCCGGCTTGGCGACCTGTCCTCCGACAATCCTACTTGTGATTGGCTGTACTGTGGGCACTCCACAGGGAACGTCTACAAATAAATTGGAAGAGCATTCAATAATTATTAGCATTTGAGTTAGTGTTTTTGTCATCTATAATGATACTTAGTTACGCGGTAACGACACTGTCTGAAATTGCTGCAAAAACCATTTGTAACTCATAAGCATCGGTGTTTGAGATTTGCCTCCAAGTTTTATTGTGAATGAAGCGGTGCCAACCCTGTATAGCACCAGAACACACGAGTATGACTGGTCTGTCTGAATTTGGTTAGCAGATGTAGTGCTTTTTCTCGTTTAGCTATTTATTCGTGAGGTAAGAGTGATTTTAAAAGTTTTGTTGAGACTAGTTTGTTCTCCAGAGAGTAACTGGTTTGCGAGATGGCCACAACTTTGTCTGTAACTGAACGTTTCAGAAAAATATCTCTCCGAATCTGACACAGCATTAATACAACTATCCTCAGAAGATTTACAGTGCGATTTGAGCACATGTTCTTTCATGTTAGAAATCAATAAAAAGTATAAAAAGTGCTTTACTTACTGGCGGCCGGTTGACCTAGAACCAAACCAGTCAAATATAGGGCCACAACACTGTACAGCATTTTTGTTCTGTTGATGCAGGATAAAAAATTCCAAGATTAAGCGTTATGGAAAACTTGCCAAATTTTGCATATTCAAGTGACGAAACATTGAAAGAATCTTAGTGTTCCGTCATACAAATATTGGAATACATGTATTCTTTTGATGCCCTCTAATGACCGACGGATTTCGCCGTAAAAAAATGGATAAAAAAAGAGCAATACTTAATCTTGATATCAAAAACAAGTTTTCCGACATTTCTTATGTAGTGAGCATTTCTAACAACGCCAAGACGTCGCCTTTTATTAAGCAACTGGGTTGGTCATAGTATTTAGACAGACACGAGAGAGAGAGAGAGTACAAACACACTTCACCAATTCTAAAATAAAACAAACATGCACAGCAAACCCCTCTTACCTTGGATTAACTGCCTTATCTTTCCACAGCTAATCGGTGCCACGGTATCAGACCCCTGAATAATTCTTTATACCGTTTACCAGACGACAAGATTGGAGACTTGTCCAAACAGACAGAATATGCATGCGACAAGTTATACGTGGCTCAAATGACGCATTTTGTCATTGAAAGGGTTTAAAACATCACAGTGTTGTACCATTTTCGTACAATGTTTTCAAAAGGCTTCTTTCTCAGGGTCCAAACACGGGCTTGTATGGTAAAGACTCAATTTTATTCTACATCCAATATCACTAGGCGTGTTTAACCCTTTACCACAAAATACTGAATCTTAACGACCATCAAAAATAAGCCCTTTAAAAATAGTGTGGGAAAAAAGGAGAAAATGCTGGTAACCAGCATTTTCTCCTTGTTTTCACAATGTTTTCTACCCTTCCAAAGACGAATTTCGAATTGTTAGGTGCGCGTGATTTGTCGTCTGCAAATGTTTTCAATTTGGAGGTATTTTTTTGTCGTTTGGTAAAGGGTTAAACTAGCGCAAAAAGCTGTCAGTCTGCAGAAGGAGCAAAGACTTTGCACTGAGCCCGGTACCTCAGTCAGTGACGTATTGTAAGACTTGAAACCGGAGAACCGCTGGTTCCAGTCCTCAGCTTGGCCGATTCTTTCCAAAGAATGGCGATAGTAATTGCAACAGTGTTCATCCCTCTCCGTTGATCACTGTCTCGACGATAGCAATGTGGCACAGCAGCCAGTGGCTTGGAATAGTGGGTACTGCTTGTAAAGGAGTGTTCAGGAAAGCGTGGAAAGGTGCACTAATTAGTTCCCGTGAGTATACTTGAAATAATGCTGAAAACAGCGTGAGAAACATCATGTTATCATTTCACAAGTTTATGCAGCTGGCACCGTTTACAAAAATAAATCATAGACAAACGGAATCTAATTGGAGCTAAAACTTTGGACTCCTGTTCCGACACTCTAATACAAAAGTGAAAGCAAAATTTATATAGAAAACGGTTGTCAATCGGTTACAAAACGGAGCATCTTGCCCTTGTTATATCCGCATAACAGATCAAAGTAGCTGGCGCCATAAAACTTTTGATAATCTACGAGGAAAGGGTATTAAAACTCGTGACTGTGACTCCTTCACTTTAACACAGCACAAAAGCAAAACTTATAAACGAAAGGGTTATCAGTCGGTCACAAAATGGAGCATGCTGCTCTAATAAACTTCTGTCCAAAAATGGAGTCAGATTAACACCTGGCTTTTCTCATGATTGTAGTATTAGGATCATGATCAATCTCTAGACAGCAGGAGTATTGCCATTCCCGAATAAGAGCATCTCCGCCTAACTGCATGTTATGTACGCTTATGAATCTTACAACTGAGTACTGTATCCACATCATTAATTTGGGTGGAAACACATTTACCCTTAAACTGCTGGATGAATTAAAACATGATTTCTTGCCGATTGTTTGACTCTTCACCAGACGACATATTTTGAGATACATGTATATTCAGTTTTGAAGCACTTGCAAATGAAAAATCAAATATGTTTCCAATGATTAAGTTTCTCTTTAAAAGGGCAGAAAACGTAATGGGAAAAGGAAAAAAATACTGGTAACCAGCATTTCCTCCTTTTAACACAATGTTTTCAAACGCCTCTTTCCTCAGGTTGTTAAAACCTCGGATTGTATGGTAAAGGGTTAGAAAAAAAGTGCTTTTAATCTTTTTCACAAACTCTCCGCTTTGCAACGATAATCGAATTTAAGGTTGAATTGAGAAAGAAACGCCTAGTCTGCTATTCTTAAACCATAGGAAGGAGTAGCTTACATTCTAGCACTGTTTTAGCTGCGTTGTGTCATTATCAAATGAATGGCATACGATTTTGGAAAAACTCAACATGAAATAAGGTCAATGATTAACATAATACACATTTTACATAGTTAATTATTTTATTTTTGTTTTAAAAACACAAAATCAACAATGTTGTATATTACAATTATTTTTGCACGAATTTCGAGCTAAATCATATACAACGAAATGTTGTCCATATGGAAACTATTGGCAAACAACAGTGGCTCAACAGAATAAGGCAGTCACTGATATGGCTTGCATAAGCATGTTCTCCGTTTCCCGCCATGTTTTCAAAAGCTTTTTTTTCTCAGTTATGTTAACATTGGATTGTTTGGCAAAAGGTTTATCTTAAAATGCGGAAGATAACAGAATGGGATCTTCAGGGTCTGATATCTTACAAGACATTCAGGCCAATCACACCTTGCAATAAAGGGCTTTCGCTACTCTTTGAACATACCCAGTTTAACCCTCTATCACACAATCCCCAGTTTTACGATCCAAAGAAAAAAGCTTTTGGTAACCAGCATTTTCTTCTTTTACCGTGATGTTTTCTACCCCGTCAAATGCAAGTCCCATAAGTTAGGCCACACTTAATCAGTTGTCTGCTCTCAACGTGGAGGAGTCTAAAATTCTGTCGTCTGATAAAGGGCTAATCACAGACTAGTCTGAGAGTCAGACACCCCAGATAGAACTTCATTTGTCTTTTACTCCTATAAAAGGCCTGTAGATAATGTTCCAGATCATATATACCCAGCCGGGTAGCTCAGTGGTTAGCGTATCTTGACTCGTGACCTGGAAGTTGCGGGTTCGATACCCGGTTGCGAGGAACTTTATTTCCAGCGATTTTTCGCCTCTCACCTCTGATGCAAGTGAGAAAAGTAGTCAGTGGCTTTGGAAAGAAAGTTGTGTCAGTACTGTTATGAGAAAGCCAGGAAACACATGGGTGCGTCACTGACCGCCATGATATTACCTAAGCTGTTAAAATGGCGTTAAACTCTAATACAAACCAAACCAAAATCCAGATCATTTAGCATCACAAAAAGAGAGTCTGTGAAAAAAGTCCTTTGAATTATAGAATGATTGCCAAGATAAAAGCAAAATATGAAAACTGTTTCCAGCTTCCTAAACATTTTTTTTCCTCCACCTTTGCATAAAATAAAACAAGAGGGCCAAGACGGCCCTGAAGTCGCTCACCTGAGTCTTTTGACCATACATGACCCATTTTCAATCTCTTTCGAGATATGACAAACATTCTACCAAGATTTCATAATTATTGGACTGAAAATTTGGCCTCTAGCTTGTATACAAGCTTTTTCTAAAATTTCTCTCAGTGACCTACTTTTTAGCCAAACATAGTCCATTTTCTCATTGTAGATATTATCAAAACAAAGATTCTGACCACCTTTCATAAGTATTGGACAGAAAATGTAGCCTCTAGAGTGTACACAAGGTTTTTCAAAGATCTGACATGGCGACCTAGTGTTTCAACCAATGTAAACCATTTTCAATTTAATCATATTGATCATAAAGACAAACATTCTGACTAATTTTCATAAGTATTGGACAGAAAATGATCAATCTAGAGCTACACAGGCTATTTTAAAGATTTGACCTGGTGACCTAGTTTTTGACCCCATGTGACCCATTTTCAAACTCATTCAAGATATCATTATGACAAACATTCTGACCAACTTTCATGAGTATTTGACTGAAAATGTGGCCTCTAGAGCGTACACAAGGTTTTTCTAAGATTTGACATAGTGACCTAGTTTTTGACCCAACATGCCCCTTTTTCAAACTTGTCCGAGATATCATCAAGACAAACATTTTAACCAACTTTCAAGAGTTTTGAACTGAAAATGTGGCGTCCAGAGCATACACAAGGTTTTTCTAAGATTTGACCTAGTGACCTAGTCTTTGACCAAACATGAACCATTTTCGAACTCGTCCAAGAAATCATCAAGACAAACATTTTGACCAACTTTCAAGAGTTTTGGAATGTAAATCTTGCCTCTAGAGCATACACAAGGTTTTTCTAAGATTTGACCTAGTGACCTAGTTTTTGACCAAACATGAACCATTTTTGAACTCGTCCAAGAAATCATCAAGACAAACATTTTGACTAACTTTCAAGAGTTTTGGAATGTAAATGTTGCCTCTAGAGCTTACACAAGGTTTTTCTAAGATTTGACCTAGTGACCAAGTTTTTGACCCGACATGATCCATTTTCGAATTCATCCGTGATATCATCAAGACAAACATTCTGACTAATTTTCAAGAATTTTGGACTGAAAATGTGGCCTCTAGAGCGTACACAAGGTTTTTTCTAAGATTTGACCTAGTGACCTAGTTTTTTACCAGACATGACCCATTTTCAAACTCGTCCGAGGTATCATCTAGACAAACATTCTGACTAAGTTTCATGAGTATTGGACTGAAAATGTGGCCTCTAGAGCATACACAAGGTAAAAGTTGACGACGGAGACAGCACGATCACAGACGCTCACCCTGAGCACTTTGTGCTCAGGTGAGCTAAAAACAAAGAGAAAGAATTTATTTTTTTTAATATAAGCAATAACAACACACTATACAATGCACTTTTCATAACATGAACAGAGGGAACTACCGTTTCTTTCTAGTATTGCATCTTTTCCCACAATGCTTTCAATATTATTTGATAATGGCATGACCAGTTCCTTCCATTGAATAGCTCTAATTTGTGACACTTGTACTACCCAGTGATACATCTATAAATTGTCTGTACAGCAATGGATCACCTCTTCAACAAACAAACAAACAAAAAAATCATTACAGTCATCTAAAATAAAAGCATTTGCAGACAACAAATGTAACCCAAATGATGGAATTTGTCTAACGACAGAAAACATTGTAGTGGGAAAAGGAGATTATCAGCATTTCCTCCATTTCCCACAATTTCCTCAAAAGCTGTCTTCCTCAGGCTTGTTAAAAACTCCCGAGATCGTTTGGGAAAGGGTTACGTAAAACAACAACAAAGAAAGTTAACAAATCAGAAATGTATGACACATGTTGTAGGTTCCTTTTCCTGATACAATGAAAGACCAATAATTTTTCAACACTTTATGGACTTCTTATGCATAAACATAATACATTCTCTTCCTGTAGTGCAGTATCAGCTTGCTCTCTGTTAAAGACTACATCACAGCTTTATCCTGTAATAGCACAAAAATAATTATACTGTAACAAATAAACTTTTTTCATTCTAAAGGCAACTTCAGCTGATTTGCAGACAATGTAGATCTGCTCTACCCAGCAAGTTGTTAGATTCTGTCCAAAACAGTACCAAAAGTTAAATATTGGAGTAATTTATGACGAATGTAAAAGGTAAACTTCATCTACACAGCAGTCTAAAGATTCAAATCCAAATAAAAATTCTTATATACTCAAAACAAAAAGTTTAGTCAGTCTTTTCGTATTGCGATATCTGCTAGGCCTACACACTGTGTAGTAGCAATTTATAATGGCATTTTTATATTGTGCCATGCGCTCGAGCCTCTCTCTCTTTGGTGATTTTATTGTGTACTCTTAAACTTCGTGATCTTTCCACGTAGACATCAAAACGTTCGTGCACCATGTGCTTACACAGTCTAGTGTCACTAAGTGTACTTCTACCAGTGGTACAACATGTGTGGTCGTAGACACGCAAAAGTCTGAAAGGAAATTTCAAAAACTTCATCATGGGACGGCGCCCTAGCATGACGTTGAACGACAGGCTCGTGGCTGTCGGTATGCTCAACGGTGGATCGAGCGTTAACCATGCTGCATGCCATTTTCAAGTGCATGAACGGACGATTTACCGTCTCCTGTCCAGGTACAGACAAACGGACAGCGTAAAAGATAGACCGCGATCTGGAAGACCGAAGAAAACCACACGACGTGAAGACCGGTACCTGGTGACGTCGTCGCGACGTAATCGTTTTTTGATGAGCACTGCATTGGCTGCCCGCTTACAAGAGTTTCGTTCGGCACTGTTCGTAATCACCTCAGAGCTGCGGCATTAAGGAGCAGACGTCCGTTAGTTGGAGTGCTGTTAACGCAACATCACCGCCGTGCTCGTCTGAATTGGGCGCGGGCACACCTTGCTTGGACAAGACAGCAACGGGCCAGGGTGGTGTTCACCAATGAATCAAGATTCAATCTTCAGGCAGCTGACGGAAGACTTCGGGTATGGAGTCAAAAGGGAGAATGTTTTCACGTTCCAAACATTGTAGAGCGAGATCGGTTTTGGGGTGGAAGCGTGATGGTATGGGGTGGTATATCATGCTCAGGGGCTGCACAACTGGTAACAGTCAACGGTAACCTGACAGCTATTGGATACCGTGACAATATCCCCGAGCCAGTGATTTTGCCATATCTCCGTCAGGGCAACGCTGACGTCCTACAGCATGATAACACCAGGCCTCACACTGCTAGGGTAACCCAAGACTTCGTGAGGCAGAACAACGTCCGGGTGCTCGACTGGCCGTCCAGATCCCCGGATTTATCCCCAATAGAGCACCTCTGGGACCATCTTGGCCGCAAGGTACATCGACGTAATGACGTCAACAACCTAAGGGATCTGGAACAAGCGCTGCATCAGGAATGGCTGAACATCCCTCTCCAGGTCATCAGACGGCTGATCAACAGCATGAGGAGGCGCTGTCAGGCAGTCATCAACAAAGCAGGAGGGCACAACCGCTACTGACATTGTCCAGAATTTCGTTTTCGACCCCTGTATGACGTGAGTGACGCGTAACGTCTAACGATTTTTTCATATTTGTTGTAACGTGGATGAAATTAAAGGAGAAATTTTAATGATTTCAGAAATGTATTGCTTGTTTATTTCTTCAAAGCTTCTATGAATTAATCCTATCATCTTCGGCTATTGACTAAACTTTTTGTTTTGAGTATATGTTATGCTAAAAGAAAATAATTACAAAGACACACACAGACAGGGTTGGGAAAATATGGCTGACTAATGAAACACATGAGTCATGCTCTGTGAAAAGGGAGTTTAATGTATCTGCTAAAAGTATCACATTGGGTAACATGGTTCCATACTTTTGCTGTTGGTAAATTTTCTGCATGTCAAGAGACTATTCTACCACTTGATTCAGTTGGCTGGAAGACAAACTGGATTTTATGGATCCATAACTATGTGATGACTTGTCCGGTGTATTGCATTATGAAGATGCATTAAACCCCTTTTCCCAGAGCATGGTTCATATCTTCATATACTATTTGTGCCAAATGTTTCGTAAAAGAAACAAAGACAAGAAAGCTCTTTCCCTTGTATTAGAGCTTTTTTTTTTCCAGGCATAAGCAGTTCCTTGTTTTTTTTTTAGAAAGATAGAGCCAAATTCAAAAGAAATGCTAGCATACTTGTGTTTGAAATAAACTCAGTTTAACAACTATTCATTTTACATAGATGATGAAACAAGTTACTATCACTGATTGCTGTCTGAGGTTCAAGCAAGTACATGTGCAAAGATTGCAGATCACAGAAATAAAAGCTGCTCTGCCCAATATTAGACTCAATCAGACATTTTGACATGATATGAGCTCTCTCTCCCATCCATGTGCTACTTGCAGAGGCATAAATCAGGAGAGTACTTTGGTGTTCAAAGAGTCACATCTTTTAAATTCTTTACTATATTCTGACATTGTGGGTAACAATTATAATAATTACCTCATCTACACAATCATAATGAGTATCCACAACATAGGTTTTAGTGCAGAACCAATGCTATAACCTTTTACTAGTTGATACCATGTTTCTTGTACCCAAAGAAGAAGGCTTAAGAAAACACAGATTGAAAACGATAAAATGCTGCTATCATGTGCTTTTCTCACAATGTTTTCTACCTTTTCACAGACAAATTCCCGTAAGTTTTGCCAAAGTTGATTAGTTGTCTGCAAATGCCTCACTTTGGACAAATCTAGAATTTTGTTGCTTGGTAAAGGGCTAAGAATGTTGTGACCCTTACTTTTCTATGCCCCTTTAGTTGGTCAGATTTTTCATTGTCTTAAAAACAGTTTCTATTGAAGAAAAAAATACAAATTTTATGAGAAGGAAAAACAACTAACCCTGGTGCTTGGTTACATTTACTTTTGTTACATTTCTTTCTGTCACTAATTTTTTGGTGGATCCTCATCTTTTTCTCCAAGTTTTCGTTCCAGTTTCTCAAACTCGTCTTTGCCAATGTCATCTATTTCATCTTCAATCTACATAAATCAAACAGTGTATGTAAAAATTCCATCCAACAGAACTGACTTGAAAATACATAAATATTGCAAATTACCAGCAAAAAGATAAATCAGATGAACTACAGAGTAAAAATATCAAGAGCACAATTTGTGTACATTACTGTCCAATAAGCTAACAATCACACAAAAAGATTTTCAGAAAAAAAGAGAACAGAGTTGGAAAAAAGAAAAACCAGACAGTATAGTGGAGAAATGAAGATCAATACTCTCAGTGAGCAGTGAACCTGTACTTAACCCCTATACTGCAAAGAGAAACTTTAAGTTTTTTTGTTGACAATGTAGATGTAACATTGGACTTCATACACAGATACATACAGATACACTCAGATATTCCCACCAAATATAACCTTTAAAGTACAACACTTGTAATTTATTTCCTTAACTAAAGGAAAAATGTCCATCTGATTTAATCAATTATCTTTTATGATTCAATTTTACTTTTCAAAGCTGTATCATACAGTTATGTAATTGGAAAATTGCTTCATGAAAATGGAGGAAAATGTGATCATAATGAATAAAGCTGCAAACATTCATAAATAAATTTTTACCTGTTCAACATCTATCACATCTTGGATATAAAATTGTAGCATATTTTTCACTCCATTTTTTAATGTGACCGTAGAACTTGGACAACCAGTACAAGAGCCTTGCATCTTTAACTTCACAATTCCGTCCTCATAACCCTGCAATTACAAAAACAAGTAAGACGGTATGTAATCATCAACAAGAGGGCCATGATGGCCCTGTATCGCTCCACTGGCTTTTTAACCCTTTACTACACAAATCAAAGTGTTAATGACCCTGAAAGAGAAGGCTTTCAAAAACATCGTAAGAATAGGACATGTTGTCATCCAGTATTTACTCCTTTTCCCACAACGTTTCCTAACTATCAAGGACAGAAATAGTCATTTAAGCTACATTCAATTTGTCTTTTTGCAATGGCTTTAAACTTGGTACAGTAAAAAAAAATACAGTTAAAAAAAACTCTCTCTTAAAACAGAACATTTCCTCTCCAAAAAACTTGAATACCAAACTCCAATAACGTATAACTGCAGTTTGATAATCAAGGGAGGTAAATAGTAACAAACTTTATCTTGTATAACAGGAGTTATTTCCCTTGATTACTATTCTAAATTACAGTCACCCTATAAGCCCATGTTAAACTTGTGATCTCCAAGGCAGAGCCAATTTTGACCCCAGGGCTATAATATGAAGGAATTTGATAGAGGACCATTAGATAAAGCTACATGCCAAATTTGGTAGCCCTGGGCCTTATGGTTTCAGACAAGAAGATTTTAAAATTCTCCACCATACTTTGAAGCAAGGAAAAAAGATGTAGACTATAAATTATAATGTACTGGAACAGCAATGTTTTGAGTGCATTTATATTTGCATGGACAGAACAAGAGTTATTTCCTTTTATCAGTATGTAAACTTAAATCATATAACCAGTTATAATCTTTAATAAAGCCAAGCACACAGCAGCCACGTCCATTGCCAGATAAAACTTTTAGCAAAGAATCTGAAATATGTAACCCACAACATAGGGTTTGAACGAGAAATAATGGATTTAGAATATGATCACTCTCTCTTATCTGGAGCTGTGCTTTCATTTTGAATTTCTTTTTGTGACTGAGCATATCATTGTATTTTTAAGGGCAGTATCTTTGTTTGTTATGTAGCAGACCTCTGAATCCTTATTCTGCTAAATAAATTAAATGAAACTTTCATGTAAATAATAAAAACCTATATATTGCCATTTCATAAAGCTACATGCCAAATTTGGTCGCCCTAGGCCCCATGGCTAGGTCAAAGAAGAATTTTAAAGTTCTCCCTATATAAGCCCATGTAAAACTTGTTATATAAGCCCATGTAAAACTTGTTACCCCCGGGCAGGGCCTAATTTGACCCCAGGGCTATAATTTGAACAATCTTGGCAAAGGTCCACTAGATAGAGCTACATGCCAAATTTGGTAGCTCTAGGCCCTATGGCTAGGTAGAAGAGGAATTTTAAAGTTCTCCCTAAATAAGCCCATGTATAACTTGTAACCCCCGGGGCGGGGCCAATTTTGACCCCAGGGCTATAAATTGAAGAAACTTGGTAGAGGTCCACTAGATAAAGCTACATGCCAAATTTGGTAGCCCTTGGCCTTACGGTTTCAGACAAGAAGATTTTCAAAGATTTTCAAAATTTTTCAGTTTTGTTGCCATGGCAACCAGAGTTTTTGAAGGAATTATATTCTTTCAAGAAATTCTGAAGAGGACCATGGCAGGATCATTTCTGTGAAGTTTCATCAAAATTGGATGGGTAGTTTCAGAGAAGAAGACGTTTTAAAAAAAAGTTAACGCACGGACGGACGGATGGACGGACGGACGGACGCAAGACGGACGCACGACGGACAACAGGCCATGACATAAGCCCGCTGGCCTTCGGCCAGTGGAGCTAAAAACCATAGAGCAGTCAAACATTACCTGGAAAAAAATATAAGAATAACAGAATTGATGGTGGTTGCATGTTGAATACTCTGTGGTATCCAAATTTTGAAGCACTACATGTACTTCCAAAACAAAGAAGACCAACTTATGCAGAAACATGTATTCAATACAGATTTTGATAGAAGTCTAGAATCCAAACAACCCTTTCCCTTTTGTATTTGCATTATCTTCTTACATGGTAATGTCATAAAGGGTTAGGAATTATTATCATTCAGTTATATAAGCATGAGTCATTTTCTGTGAAAAGGGGGTTCAATGTATCTGTAAAAAGTATCTACTCAAGTCAGCCTGAGCAATCTGCGCAGGCAGACATGGATTGAAACTACTAGTTATTAGTAAGTTTTCTACATGTCCAAGATCCATTCTACCTCATGACTGTCAGTTGTTAGGAAACTTGATTTTATGATCCATAATAATCTGATGTCTTGCTTGGTATAATGCATCATGCAGATGCATTAAACCCCCTTTTCACAGAGTACTGCATGTATATATTACTTTAAAGGGCAGGTAAGTAACATAACAACCTTTTTCCATGTAAAAGATCACACTCTACACTACTTTAATGATTCACCCTTTAACAAACAATCCAAAGTTTTAACAATTGTAAGACTTTTGAAACATAGTGTCAAAAGAAAGAAATGCTTGTAACCAATATTTGCTCTTTTTCCCACTAAGTTTTCTATCCTTTTTAAAATCACAGCTTTTGAGCAACATTTAATTGGTTGTCTGCAAATGCTTGCAAAAATGGACAAAATGGACAAAACTTGTTATTTAAGTTGGTGTTAAAATCCACCATATTCTATAGCGACTTAATGATCAACCCCTTACAATTGTAAGTTTTAATGACTCCAAGGACTTTGTGGAAAAAAGAGAAAATGCTGGAAACCAGCATTTTGGTAACCAGCATTTTGTCTTTTTCACACAATTATTTCTATCAAAGACAAATTCCATCATTTGAAATGCTTTCATTTTTGACAAATCTACATTTTTGTTCATGTGGTAAAGAGTTTAACTAAACAAGCATATTAACCATATAGAGAATATCTCCACCATCCTCCTGCACTGTAGGTCGTATCCTTGTATCCAGTAACTCTTTTATCATGGCAACTGTCTCATCATCTTCTGGATCAGGTACTTAAAACAAAAAGATTTTTGAAGTTTTCACTATATAAGCACATTAAAATTTGTAAACCCTGGGGTGGGGCAAATATTGACCCCAGGGCTATAATTTGAGTATACTTATGTGGGGTCGATTAGATAAAGCTAAATGCCAAATTTGGTAGCCCTATGCCATATGGATAGGAACAGGGAGATTCTCAAAGTTTTCACTATATAAGCCCATGTAAAACTTGCAATCGCCCAAGCGGGACCAATTTTGACCCCAGGGCTATAATTTGAATAAAACCTGGTAAAGATCCACTAGATGAAGTTACAAACTATATTTGGTAGCCCTAGGCCTACTATTTTCAGACAAGAAGATTTTTAAAGATTTTCAATATTTTTTACAGTTTTGTTGCCATGGCAACCAGAGTTTTTTTTAGGAATCACATTCTTTGAGGAAATTCTGAAGAGGGTCATGGCAGGATAATTTCTGTGAAGTTTCATTCAAATTGGATGGATAGTTTCAGAGAAGAGGGTGTTTGAAATAAAAGTTAAGGGACAGACAAAGGAAAGTGTGGGACAGCAGTGGGGAAGATAGGAATTAGGTGTTAATAAAGAAGAATGATAAATTCTTCATATATTCTTCATATATACACTTAATTCATTACTTAATTGGTAGACTGATCTATGCATATTACAGACTTATCGAAAGGAGAATAATTTGATAGGAAAAATGTCTTTTATGAAAAATATTGAAAAAGCATTTTACCAAGGGACAGTGACAGCTCATTTTGCCCATGCTATCAAAAATGTTCACTGCAAGGATGTAAACCCTTTGCAAAACCATCCTGAGTGTTAAAAACCTGAGAAAGACAACCTTTGAAAACAAAGTGGCAAAGGGAGAAAATACTAGTAACCAGAACTTTCTCCTTTCCCCCATACATTTTCAAACTCTTTCAACGACAAATCCCATCATTGCTTAGAATTTGGACCATGTCCAAAATTTTGTTGCTTGGTAAAGAGTCAATTAAGTTTTCTGAAAATACATGTATTCTTTATTTTAGTCTGAAACCATTCAGTATAAAATAATCTTAACACTTTACCAAACAACAAAATTTTAGACAACCAAGTAGTCTAAATTGAAAGCATTTCCAGATGACAAATAAAGTGTGGCTAAAATGACAAAGTTTGTCATTGATAGGATAAATCGCATTGTTAGAAAAAGGGAAATACCAGCATTTTCTCCTTTTCCCATAATGTTATCAAGAGTCTTCTTCCTCAGGTTTTTAAAACTTGAGATTGTGTGGTAAAGGGTTAATTGTAACTTACATGTATCTACTGATGGTTGATCTTCATTTAAAACAGGTAAACCACTGGCAAAAAAGTCCATTATAGTAGCAAAAACATCTGGTTTCAGCAGCGACCAGTCCATGTCATCATCAGCCTAAAATGGCATCTACTCTTAACTCTCTGTACCACACAATCCCAACTTTAAACAACCCTGGGGATGAAGCCTTTTGAAAACAATGCGGGAAAAGGAGAAACTGCTGGTAACCAGCATTTTCTCCTTTTCCCACAATGTTTTCTATTTGAAAGATAAATTTCATATATTGAATATCAAATAATGATTTGTTGTCTGCAGATGCTCTCAATTTGGACCAGACTAAAATTTTGTTGTGTGGTAAAGAGTTAACTAGATGACAAAATTTAAACTTGCCAGTATTACAAAGTATTTGCAGAGGACAAATTTACAGTGGCTCAAAGCATTGAACTTGTCTCTGAACAGTAGAAAACATTAAGAATGTTGTCTTATGGTGCATTGACAGCTTTGGTGATTTAACACAAAACATTGCCTGAAAAGGACAAAAATGTTGGTATCAAGTAATTCCTCCTTTACCCATAAAAAATCAAAATTCACTTTGTTGTGAGGTCACCCATAACATGTAGGAACACTTTATATGAAGAAGTTTAAAACTTACCAAAAGCATTATCATCAAATAAAACATCAACATTTTATTTACACAAAAATTCTGACCAAGTATTTTTGAACAATGGGTAGAAAATGTGACCTCTAGAGTATTTTTTTCTAAGACTTGACCCTGTGATCTACATTATCATTATCAGGACAAAAATTCCAATAAAATTTCATGAGGACTAGTTCAAAACTGTGCCCTGTAGAGTGTATACAAGCCAGGTGACCTTTAAATACAATAAAGATAAAGAAAATGTGGTTTGAACATGCTACCTATAAAGTACTGGTGTGTGATGATGCAGTGTTTGAAAACGCAGGAAATTTATAGTGGTCTGAATTTCTTGGTAAGGAGACATTTAAATGCAGGATCATAAAAAGCACCATCAATGATACTGAAACACTTAGTTTTCAAAACAGAAGTTTAACCCTTTACCACACGACAAAATGACAAAACTGAAAGCATTTGCAGCCAACATTTTCAATGTGTCTCAAATTATGTGATTTTTTTCTTTGAAAGGGTAGAAAAGATTGTGGGAACAGGAGAAAATGCTGGTTACCAGCATTTTATCCTTTTCCCACAATGTTTTCAAAAGGCTTCTTCCTCTGGGTTGTTACGAGTCTGCATTGTGTGGTAAAGGGTTAAGCCCAAAAGAAACTCTAGGTAATTACCTTGGTAATTGTTACAAAGTCCCTGCCGAAAAAGACAGCTTTCACACCATTTATTCGAAACAAATGCCTGTAAAGCAAACAAACAAACAAAATGAATCAATAATAGACTTTTTTTCAATTTTTCTTTAATAGAAAGTTTGTATCATGCTAAATGTTTGCTATGGTCTTTCAGACTTTGAACACATAATCTTCAGGAACTAAATGCTCACTTTCTGTAATAGGAATGAAAATTGTCATGAACTACAGCAGCAAGAAACATTATGTGAAACAGTAATTTCACATTCCCTTTACGTTCAAAATTAATTTGCAACTGGCACTTCAAAAGGTTACAAGAGAACAGATTCAATGACTGTATTTTCTTGAGTCTACAGCTGACAACTCTTACATAATTACCCATATACATTTCTCTCTAAATAACTCGATGTTTTAATGACCCTGTGGCAGAAGGCTTTAGTAAAGCTCATGGAAAAATGAGAAAGTGCTGGTAACCAGTGAATTTTTTCCCTTTTAACTATCTGTATATGTTTTCTATCCTTTCAAATACAAGTCCCATCCAATGACCGATAAAATCCTTCTTCTGCAAATGCATAAGATATAGATATATCTAAGAATTTTCTGTCTGTTAAAGAATTAAATCTTTATCAAATGATAATATTTTAGACTAGTTTAACCTGAAAGCATTAGCAGACAACAAAATAAATGTGATTTAAAAACTGAAATTTGATTTACAAAGGTAAGAGACATCGTGGAAATGCTGATTAATAGCATTTTCTCTTTTTCCCAAAATTTTTTCACAGAAAGCATATGACATTAATCTGGAGCTGGATGGGTAGCTTTTTGTTCATGTGTTTCTGTAAAAATGAATTGAAATAAATTTGAATATACCTGTACAACTATATGTATTACAATTCAAAATGTTGATATGAAATGGAAATGTCTCTCTTTAACCCTGCACCACACAATCCCAACATTTAAAGCCTTGAGAAAGAAAGCAGTGTGTTACAATAAATTGACTTTAAATGCTATGATGTGAATTTTCCTGTGGTTCACCCTTTACCATACAACAAATATACAGACCCTTTCACAACTATAGTTACCTTTTCAGCCAATGTAGACCAAGATCAGATGGCACAAATTGTGCAGTCTGATCTTTGATATATGCTGTCCGCTTTCCTAAAATACTACAGACAAAAAGCAACCACAAAATTGAAATTATGTGGCTCTTGGGTGTGCAGTGAAAATGTCAGGTAAAAATGCCAGATACTAAAATGTCAGAAGTAGAAATGTAAGGGTTAAAAATACCAGAGTCAAAGTGGTAAAAATGTCAGAGGTAATTTTGCCACAGGTAAAAATGCCAGATGTATAACTATGTTATATATGCGAAAAAAAAGCAGTAGCCATCCCGTTTAGGGGTAGATGGTCAAGGCATTGCAGATCAATACCAGGTTGAAGCACACTTATTTTAGTGAAAAACATTTGCCTCTCACTTGATATACATCTCATTTTAGCAGAACCTATTGTATGTAGATTTGATGATATACCCCATTGTCCTGTAGATTTTTATCAATTATTTACTTACCTTCATTGTATATATGCTACAGTTGGGTGAATAAAGTAATTTTCTGTTCTGTTCAGTAATGATAATGAACATTACATGATGCAGAATATTACTAAGAATGGCATAATTAATTATACATGTACACATTGTTGAAGCAATTAATGATGAAAACAAAAATTGTATCAAGTGCAAATGGAATCTTTTTAATATTCGGTTGGGTGAATGCTTTTGGAAAACATTGGAGCAAAAGGAGAAATTGCTCAATATGGACTCATTAACTGGGTAATTTCTTCATTAGTCACCATATTCTTCAATTTTTCTCTGCTGCTCGACAAAAAAAAGACAGTTATGTAATAAATGAGGAAACATTGAATAAAGGAAAATTTGCTCATCATAGGTTAATTATGAGCAATTTCTTGTATTGTTGCAATGTTCTTCAATTTCCTCTGCTGCAGCAGCAACACAAAAGAGTCATCTGTAGATATAAATATATCATAACTTTTGTCATAAAATGTTTAAAAAAAGAAAGAAACAAGAAATTTACACCAAGATTAGATTATTACATATATTGAAGGCTTCGAGAAAACAATGGAGCAAAAGGAGAAATTGTTCATCATGTGTAATTTCTTCTTTGTCACAATATTAGGTGATTTATAAATAAATGATAGATCATGGATATAATGTTTATAGTCATGTCCTTGCTTTACCTTTACCGTTAATGATTTATCACATGTACTCCAATCAAATTTGAATGAAAACAATGTATACCTATACAATATTGTTTATGAACTGAGATAATTTGGTATTCAAGGAAGTTCTCCAAAATATACCGTTCACATGTACTCCAATCAAATTTGAATGAAAACAATGTATACCTATACAATATTGTTTATTTACTGAGATAATTTGGTATTCAAGGAAGTTCTCCAAAATATACCGTTCTTTTGAAAACATAGTTTAGACGATAATATGGGATCTTAGTCTACATATTTCTATTTGTTCATAAACCAATCTTGATTTTGACTGACTGCTTATTTCTATTTGTTCATAAACCAATCTTGATTTCGACTCTATCTTGATTTCTCAGATGATTCAGAGGTCAGACATATATATAAATTATATATGTGGGGAAAAAAAGCAGTTGCCATTCGGGTTAGCTCAGTTGGTCAAGGCATGTAATTATATGACATTTTTACCTATGGCAATGTTACCTCTGGCATATTTACCACTTTGAGTCTGGCATTTTTATCTGACATTTTTACCTGTGACATTTTAGTATCTGGCAATTTTACCTCTGACATTTTTACCTACATCCAGGTCTTATTCTAGTTTGGGTTATTTGGTATTAAAGGGTAAACACCATTTTGACAGTAGTTCATCACATACTTGGCTAATGGAGAGCAATATGCAGACTGTCCTGTAGGAAAATCCATTGTTCCAGAATCTAATACTGTAACTCCTGGCAAGAATTTTAAGCAGTTTGGGTTTGGCGTGTCCTGTGTCTGTATAAACATTGTCCTCACTGAAAATATGAAGTAGGTGCTAACAAAATTGTCTTTTTCAGAACTTCTGATTGAGCCATGCTCTTTGAAAAGGGGGCTTAATGCATCTGTGAAAAGTACTGACCCAGGTCAGCCTGCGCAGTCTGACCTGGGCCAAAACATTTTGCTATTGGTAAATTTTCTGCGTGTCCAAGGACCAATGTTCCTCATGATTCAGCCAGTCGTTAGACAAAATGGACTTTATGAATCCATAATTATGTGATGACTTGCTTGGTATCATGGATCACAGAGATGCATCAAGCTTTATGAATCCATAATTATGTGATGACTTGCTTGGTATCATGGATCAGAGAGATGCATCAAGCCCTCATTTGCCAGAGCATGTCTCATCTATTTTTGACATCTAACTTTGATGGAATAGAAAAATATTTTTGTTAACTCTTTACTAAATGATAAAATTTTAGACCTGTCTGAATTCAAAGCATTTGTAAACAACAAATGAAATGGGGGGGGGGGGGGCTAATAATGGAATTTGTCTGTGAAGGGGTAGAACACATTATGGGAAAGGATAAATTTGCTGGTTTCCTGCATTTTCTCCATTTCCCATATTGTTTGAAAAATCTGTTTTGATTTGTTAAAGGGTTAATTATCTCTCTGCAAGAAAAAAAATTATGCATTTGTAAATAAAGAAGTATCTATCATTTTTTTTTTTTTAAATTAAAATATCTACTATTGAAAACAATTCTTCATAATTATTTTGTCAGAGAATCAAGAATTAAAAAGGATAACCTACAAATACAAATGAAAATCTACAGGACTTTACCGTGGTAAGTATAACTATCATGTGCTGGTTTCAGTAATATGTCTTTCCTACCATACTGTAAAGCTTTGGCAGCATTTGAAGTGTGGAATTGTTGACAACTGGAGCATCTAAAGATAGCCCTTGGAAACACAACCTTCTCCCTGGAATTGAAGGTATTTAACCCTTAGATTGCTAGAGCGACTCACTGACCTTTTGCGGACAGTGTAGATCAAGATCAGACTGCACAGAATGTGCAGTCTGATCTTGGATCTACACTGTCTGATACGGAGATACCTTTCCTCCAAAAGTACCTTTGAAATAGGAAAATTTTGGGTGTTTACCATTAGCTTAAAAGTTTTTATTTCACTTTTTCAGCAGGTTAAGGGTTAAAAAATCATTGTACACAAAGCATGGCACTATTACCCTTCTCCTGTTTCTATGCCCTCCCCCTCAAGCAAATCAGTGAAAATATTTCCATTATATGCAGTTCCTGTGGAAACAAGCACAGCATGTGTAGCTTGATGCACTAAAAAGCCAAGTGTATATAGCAAACTGCAAAGGGGAAGGCCAAGAAATTTACTCTTGAGGATGAGACACTATTTTAGACTGGTCTAAATTGAAAACATTCTGCAGATGACAAGTTACATGTAGCTCAAGTGATAGGATTTGAGCCTGAAAGGTCTGGAAGCTTTTCAGGAAAAAGTGAAATTGTATACCAGCATTTTCTCCTTTTCTCATAATTCAAGAGTTTTTTTTTAAAGAGTTGTTAAAATTAGACACTGTGTGGTAATGGGTGCAATGAAGCTGCCAGAATTGTAACTGGTCTTACCCGTTCTGTTTCCTTAGAAAACTTGTTCCTAGAATGTGGATGGCAATCTTTGAAAAACAGGCGGGAAACCCAAAAAATGTATTTTATGTATGAAGCCACCTATCAGATGGTTCCCCAATACATTTCAGACTTAATTCCACCACTTATTGCAGATACTACACAATATGCCCTTAGAAACAATAGAGATCTAAGAAACATATCTACTTGCACTACAATTTCACAAAAATCTTGTATCCCTTCTACAATATATATTTGGAATAATTTAAATGATAGCCTAAAGAATGTCAATTCGTTTTCAATTTATAGTTTTAAAAAGGTAATCTCAAGTAGGTTCCCATTACCCGCTCTTCCCACCTATTACCTTGAAGGCAATCGTTTTTTATCAGTTTTGCATGCCCGGATTAGGAATAAATGCAGTGGACTAAATTGTGATTTGTTTCATAACTACCTTCGTAATAGTCAGCTCTGCATGTGCTTGGTAGAACCTGAAGATGCTGAACACTATTTTTTCAAATGCAATCTTTTTGTTAGACAGAGACTACACTTGTTTAATTCTATTCAGCACCTTAATCTGTTAAACCTAAATGATCTACTTTTTGGTAAACCATCCTTAATAGAACGAGAAAATTCGAAATTATCTGTATCAGTCCAGGAGCATATTCAACAAACTGGCCGATTTACTCAATATAAGTATATTTCGGACTGTTCTGATGTTTCTTTTTTATTATGCTGGAGTAAATGGACAAAATCTCTGTCTGTCTGTCTGTCTCTTGTGCATTCTAATTATTTGTGTGAACACTTGTATATTTACATTGTAGGGCGAGGGTCGACCTCTAAGTTGTAATAACTTGTGACCCAACCCCATTTCCATGTATATTTGAGGGAAAATAAATATGTTTAAACTAAACTAATGGTTGAAATGTACCTAATAACAACTCAAGAGGAGGTTATTATCAATAAACTTGTTACCTAGTTCAAAAAAAAAAAATTATATATCAGCAGTTTTCACAAAAAAAAAAGATTCTTAAGTTAAGGGGTACATTCCTTTTCCCTGGTCTTACCCTATTTCAACCCCCTGTGTTTTGACATCATCTTGTAAAAGATCTCACACAGTTTTGACATCAACTTTTTGCGATCACATTATGGGATAAAAGATGTTTTATCAAACCCTCTTTTGATATGGACAACAAGAAAAAAGAACTCAAAAAGAGAATAGGGAAAACAAGGCAGTATATGCTGTCAAATGCCAAATATTTACCGTTATTGCCCAATGACATACATGCGATTTTCAGTAGGCAAGAAAATTACTTACACTACTTCTGATAATGGGTTTATAGGAAAAACATTTCTGGTAGAAAGTGAGGTTTTGGAGCTTCTTACTCTAATGTGCTAGTACTGTTTGTTGCCCGATATCACAGTTCTACTTTTCTAAAACTCAGTTGATATTTTTCCGCTAAATCTGAGACTGATGTCAGTGTAACATTTTTTTCCGAATATATAGATTACTTTTTAAACAACTGCAAATCTATTATATTACAATTGTAAAAAGTGTGAAAGTTTACACTATTATGTTAACTTTTTTTGCCCTATTTTCATATGTGTTTCATAAGTACAGCTTCATCTTGTAAAGCCGCAATAAATTGAAAAGTAAAGTTGGAAATACATGTATCAATAAGCAGTGTTCCCACTCGCCCAAATTCCTGCGTAAATCACGTTGTGAAATTTAAATTCATGTAACAAATACTGGTTACACACGAGACCTCACGTAAGAAAAATAAGGGAGGAAAAAAGATCATTTTGGGATTTTTCTCATCCATTGTCCCACTTTCCTTTCTTAATTCTTAATCCTTTTCATACTATACAGACCTATACCTTTATATCGTCTAATGGATGCACAGTAGTGCCATATAAACATTTGCAGTGCACACAGCGACATTTACAAGTAGATCAATGCCTTTTAAAAACTTGAAGCATTCCATTCTACATCCAGACATCTGTCGATGCATGTTTTTGCCTGTTACTGAAAAACGTTCGTAGAACAACCAACATTTTGCAATCTATGCTTATCTAGTGTAAAATGACAGGTTTCGGAGTTACATGTTACCCTTATTGACAAATTTATGTCAAATCATGCAGAAAAACCTATCAAAAAATTACCTGACATGAAAAATTGATTGCTACAAAAAATACGAAAACTCATGACACAACAAAATGTCCCTTTGAGAATGTCTGGTCAGAGTCATTTCTGACTGCCTTTTCAGCTTCTTCATTGACTTTAAGCAGTGAATTTATATAAGTATCTGTATAAAACTATTTTTTACGCAGTAAACCATCAACATGGATTGCTTTACCACAAGTTCAGAACCATTTTTGTCATACCCTTTAATATGAAATCTTATCCCCAGATTTTCAGCACAAGGGGTAAGCGTACCAGTACCCTTGAAATAAAAAGCTAACTAGTACCAACACTGAATAAGTCTATGGCCCGAATGGGGGATCTCCATAGATGAAATATCCATGGCCACTCACTGTAAGCTATTTCAAGCAAGACGATTAGGGTCAATCCTGGTAAATACGGACAGAGGTATAATTACGGACACACGCTACATTTCGGAAAATCCCCGAGCGTAGTTTTACTCCCAATATCCCTGCTGCAGTCTATTTATAGCACTTCCATCTTATGTCCGTGTCAGTGAGCTATTTTTGATGACGATTAAGTTTATGTGATGATCCCAGCAAATTTGAGGTCACACGTGATTCTCCCTTTCTCAACCGTGCTTGAATCTAAAGTTTTGCTCTACAACTCTGACAGGTACTTGAACGCTTTCACGAATCATAGAAATTTTACACTAAGCCGTAAAGGTGCTAAAAGCTAAGACAACTGATTGAAGAAAAGTAAGAAATCATCAAAATAATGGCAAAATACACATCAGCAGAAATAAAGAAGAAAAAGACAAGTGTCCGTATTAAACCAGTCGTTTGAACACACTGTAAAATTACGGACACTTACAAAAAAGTATATCTTCTGTGCTACAGAATTCATGTTTATCAAATATTTGAAAAGCAGGATATCTATAGGGTTAATTGACAGCTCCAGTCGGAACACGATCTAGAGTCGGGCGATTTGGATAATAAAGTAGAATCCGATACTATTCCGAAAATAAACACATTGAGCACTACCGATATTTAGCCTAAAGGAATGATCTTTCATTTCACTGCATTTTGTACCTGTTATCCTGTCTTTGTGCAGGTCGTGTTAGATCTATTGCTATTATTATCCGTTTAGGCCACACTCAATCCATTGTTTTATTAGGTTTTGGCAGTATTATTCTTTTGGAAACATAATGGCGAAAAAAGAAATAGGTTGTACCGAGCAATTCCGTATTTCACCCATTTAAAGTCAGGTGTCCGTAATTTTCCAGTCTGTGTCCGTACTTCACCCAACATATCCGTATTTACCCAGATTTGAAAAAGTAACTTCAACTGCATTTTCGCAATATTTTGGATGGAGTAAACTATACAGTCTAGCGAAAATATCAAAGAGGAAAGTCTTCAAATATTAACACATAGGTTTTAGGGGTCATGGCTTTCAAACTGTGAGAGTAGTTGACTAGCGAAGTGAGCTGTGTAAAAATCGTCCGTATTTACCCGGATTGACCCTTCCTGTGTTATTATCATAATGCATTTCAAAATCGTTTTCAAAGCCAAGGGAAACGCAAAATCACCAGAAATTGAATACATGGCTTACTCCTGACAAGAAGGTACGAAATAAAGGTTGGACGAAAAGCACAATATCTATTATGCGTATCTACATTCTAATATAAACACTTCCTGGAAAAAATAGAGCTTTCCTTTCAAACCACTTCTGGAGAATAGATTCGTTTGTTACAGCTATTTACCTGAATCCCAGATAATACTTACAAATAGCTACATCGACGAATTAAATCGAACGCGAGTCGTCGCAGTAACATCTTGGAAGCCATCTTGGAATTCCTTATTTACTTTTGTCAGTGAAATAAATGATATTAAATTAATCGATGCAAACGAAGTAAAGCAGACTAGAAAGAAACTAATTCATGCTGACTTTGGCATTTTTCTTTTAGATACTAAGAGATTTACTTAATAAATTCACCACATAAAACTTGATAAACAAGCGACATTTATAGTCTAAGGGAGAAAACTCATACTACCTTTGTTTTAGTGTCTCACGAGTAGTGTCCCTTATTTCTGCTTCTCTCGCTCTTTCCAAAAAGCAAGATGAACAATAAGCAATGTCACAATGGACATTGCATTTCAGAAGTATTTGTACATGTTTGTTGGACGCAAACAATTAAGAAGTATTTTTTCTTTAAGAATTACTTTTATTCTTTATGGGAAATTATCTTCATCGATTTATTTCAGTTGTGAAATCATAGAACTGAACCAGTACAGACAACTGTTCCCAAAGGCGATGTTACTTATTGACTGGTCGCCTCTGGTACGGTGCACAATAAATGTCCAAATATGTCCAAAAAAAACACCGTAGCGTCTCATTATTGAGACTAAAAACTGAACTAGATCAACAAGACTTAGCATGTATTCAAGTTCAACATAACATAGCACGGCTTTATTCCGACCAGGGATCTTATATACTCTATATACGACCCCTGTTCCGACATTAACGAAACCCTACCTTTCTAATTTATCTTGATGATAGTGGAGTGGAGAAGACACCAAGGGCACCATATTAAAATCTGAGGTAGTATGTGTTTATGTGTTTTCTCCCCTGGACCATAAACAATAGCGAGATATAGGATGTGCAATGTCGTTAGCAGACTCATAGTAAGTATCCTAAATCATGCATGCATCGATTATAGGTTAGCCTACTATCAAGAGCTGAAATACCGGTAACTCCTGACATGAGAGGCTTTATCTACAGGGTTCTGTCAGATGTTCATACCCACGTTAACTTAACTCAATCTTGTCCAAACTCGTCATAGAATCCTCAAAGTTATGGTCTGTTTACGTACCTTTCCAATCAACCAGCGTGCTAAAAATAGTGCTGGTGTGTGAGGATGCAAGGGAGATTAATCGTGCATTAAAAAAATAAGAAATTGGAGTTTTCTCCCTTAGACCATAAAAGTTCTATGTGCGGGTCGCGGATGGGAAATGGACTTGAATAGATTGAAATAACTAAAATGTAAATGAATAAACATAGTATATATTATAGTTTCTCCTTACATGAGAATATATCGTTTCTCTATATTATAATTGTTACATATATAGATCTTTTTCAGTCCATAATGGATTGATGCCAATGTTTTCACATAAGAATTAAAATGTTCATGTAATTCATTTCATCCAGGACTGTATGTTCCCTCGCAGCAACATGGTTTTTTAAGTTTCCTTTTTATCATGTGGCTTGACAAATTTGAGTCAATATTTAGATCAAAAGACTGGCTTGACACCTTGTCATTTTTTGTTACATCACAATGTCTAGCCCAAAAGTTATGTTGATAATCTCATCATTTACAGGAAGATTCGCAAAAGTCTGACCGATTTTTCTAAATTCTCCAGCACTGAGATTTTTTCAATGTCCTTTAATACATTCCAGCACCTATTGTATGTAAGCGGTCAATGTCACTAATAGGTTGAAAAAACAACAGTCGCACATTGTGGTTTTATATAAGGACTATGAATTTCATTTTGCTTTCACAGTTTAGCGATTGTTTTGTGTTTAATGCCATTTTCAACATTATTTCAGTCCATCTCCCCAGTTTCCAACTCTGGACCTTATGGTTACGAAGCCAACCCTCTACCTCACAACCACTGACAACCACAACAGAGGCAACCTTGAAGGTCTATGCATTGCTGTCCTCTGGTTGACTACAGTGCCAACTCATTAACCCTTTGCCACACAATTATGTCTTTTAACGAACCTCGAGAAGAAGGCTTTTGAAAACGTTGTGGGAAAAGGAGAAAATGCTTGTAACCAGCATTTTCTCCTTTTCCTACAATGTTTTCTACCCTATGATTGATGTCATATTCTGAATTATATCTGTCTTCTTCAAATGCTTCGTATTTGGACAAGTCTAAAATTTCGTTGTGTGGTAAAGGTTTAGTCTTGAAACAAAGTTTTGCTGCTGGCAAGTTTGAAAACATCTTGATGAAATACATGAAAAATTAGCATGGATTATGTATCAAAGGATGAATACAAATTTTGGTAAAAGAAGAAATTGCTTGTAACTGGCAATTCCTTATTTCATGATAAATGTTTTCAAAAGTGGTTTACTGCAACTATAAGATGATAGAAGTTTTCCATAGCTGTAGTCAGAGGAAGTGGTGGGAGGGAGGATTGGGTAGGAGAGTCACGTGGCTTTTGATTGGTACACTGCTTGAACTAATGGCGGAATTCAACGAAATGTGAAGGCAAATGACTTTCTCTATTTTTTTTTTTCTGCACTTAATGTTATAGACCAATCCATACGTCATATTCCAGTAAACTTATGTTCAGTTTTAATGATACCATATTTGGTATGATAAAAATTCACATTCTTTGCAAACACCTTGTCATAAATTTCTTAATTTCTATGCTCATTAAATAAAATTTCATCAAAAAGTGTTTGCAAGTTCTCAGTAACATGGATCTGTACAAGTGCATAAAGTATAACAAGAAATGGTCAACAAATGTGGACTTGATCAGATACATGAGACTAGGTATATGTTCAAGGGACAAAGACAACTAATTCTCATACCTGTAAGATGGTGCCTTGACTAACCCTTTACCAAACAATCCTCAGTTTTAAGGACCCTAAGACAGAAGGCTTTTTATATTGTATGGTGTCAACTGTATAGTATAAAGCCAACAAATTCTCATCATTAAGCTTATGTATAAAAACCCTTGTGGGAAAAGGAGATACTGCTGATTACCATCATTCTTCTTTTCCCACGTCTTCTGAAACAATTTCCAGCATTTGAGCCACATTTGTTTTCTGGTCTGCAAATACATTTAATTGAGTCCAAATTTTGTCTAATAGAGATTAAGGTATTGACTATTGTAGGATATCTAGATTCATAGAAGTAGACTTGTATGATAAAAATAGGGAAGTTCTTGTGTCATAAACTATGGGTCAAAAGTTTATGTATAAAGTGTGACTGACTTCCAAGCTTGTAACATTGTTCTTTCATGTGACACATCATCTTGTCACATCAATCATCTATGCCAAACAATTTTGAAATCCCTCTATGCAGGACAAAGCTTTGGGTTGGATACAGTGTTACCACTATTGACTTTGCACAGGTCGATGTTCTCACCTTGACCTTCAAGCTAGTGCATTGTATTGTCATCATGATTATTATTGCCCAATGATTTCATATTCCACTATGCAGGACAATGTTATTGGGAAGAATACAAGCATGTATCCACTTTAGCCTATGTTCAAAGTTTAAGGCCATAGTACAACCGTGACCTTTTAGCAAACTACAAGGTTCTTGCGCAAGATACAGTCTTGTCAGTGATAATTTTTGTCATTCTTCTTTAAGCTCCACTTTGCAACTTTGCAGAGGACAGTTATGCACTGTAAATAATTCTGGCAATACACAAACACATACATACATACATACATACATAAGCACAGTGACAGGCTATACACTATGAAGTAGCATAGACATAGAAAAAAAAAAAAACAAAGGACTGGACATCACATGAACATAAATGCAAATAGGAAATCATGACATAAGCTCTTCTGGCCTTTATTGGGTAGAGGTAATTTGCAGTAAGACATGTACATGTACATGTATGAAATTGCTATATAATTTTATAATAATCTAAAACAACACCAATCAAGTGTATTAGCAGCTTTATTTTGTTACATATACTCTGTAATAAATGTTTATAACATGTACATGGTATTATGAAAATATGCAACAAGTACAAGCACACAGAGTTAATATTGTGATGAAAGTGACGGGATAAATAAACCCATTACCAAATAAATAATTTCCAGGCACATTAAAACATTGAGACAGGGGTAATACACAACAAGTTTATTACTTTACCAAAGACCTTACATACAAGATATTAAAATCTCAATACTGTAAACTGAACATGATTATTGAGGTAACTCTACCTAACAACAAAATTTTAGACTTGTCCAAATTGAAAGCATTTGCATACTACAGATTAACTGTAACTCAAGGATTGAAACTTGTTTCTGGTAGAGTAGAAATATTGTGAAAAAAGGAGAAAATGCTGGTTACCAGCATTTTCTCCTTTTTCCACAATATTTTCAAAAGTCTGCTTCTTTGGGCTTGTTAAAACTCGGGAATGCTTAATGGTGTTTTAAGCTACCTCCAACCTTACTTGAGTCATATCATTGCAAGAGCTCACTTTCTGACATACGTCCTGGGTTTTCTTTTGTTATACCCAGAGACTCTCAAAAAAAGAGCACAGCATCTTGTGTAAAAAACAAAGTCGAAAGGAGTAAAAAAGGAATCTAGAATTAGTAATAAAAAGTAAATGTAATATTTCAGCATGCTTTTAACTCTTTACTAAACAGCAAAATTTAAAACTTGTCTTAACCAAAAGTGTTGAAGACAACAAATTAACTGTGTTTTAGATGTTGGGGTTTGTCTTTGGAATGGCAGAAAACATTGGAACTCAATTATATTTCTAATGTTGTGAAGAGTTTTTGACAGAATATGCGATAGAACTTTGCCAGGTTATTAACCTGTAAAATGCCAGATAACTAAAATGAATGTTTATCGAGTTAAAAAGACCCAATTAGTAAACTGAAATAAACACTATACAATATGGCTTGCGACACGCGAAAAGGGGCATTCGGACATTTGCGTAAAGTGTCGTCTCGGATCAGCCTGCAAAGTCCGCGTAGGCTAATCTGAAACGACATTTCCCGTTTTTATGTAATTTTCTGTTTTGGGCAAGTCTACTGTAGCACACAATCTAATGTAGTTGTAAAGTGCCGTCTCGGATTAGCCTGAGCGGACTGCACAGGCTGATCTGAGACGACACTTTATGCAAATGTCCGAATACCCCCTTTTGCGTGTTGCAACACATATGTCCGAGTCATGCTCTGTGAAAGGGGGATTTAATGCATATACAAAAGTATTGACCCAGGTCAGCCTTTGCAGTCCATGCAGGCAGACCTGGGTTGAAACCTCCTATTAGTCATTTTTCTGCTCGTCTACAGACATTTTTTCTATGATTCAGTTGGTTGTTAACTCATTGGAAAACATTTAGACAAATGCACTAACTACTCATAAACTGCAAATTAATTTCTCCATATGCCACAGTGCTTTTGATTGTCTTAACATGACAAGTGTAATTTCAGCAAGTTAGAAATTCTGTGATCAGAATTTCATTTGAGAAGCTTGAAAATTGCCTATGAGATGATAGGCTAGAGTAAAACACTGAACTGTTTTGGAACAAGTGCATGAAATCTGTATTGTGTTGGGTATCTGAAGGTTAGGGCATTTGTGGCTGAACATTAACCTTGCAGTTTGATCTGAATAGTCAAATCCCCTATAGGTAGACTTTGACAGTCAAATCTCCCATAGGCAGACACTGACAGTAAGACACCAACAGTCAAATCTCCCATAGGCAGACACTGACAGGCAGTCACTGACAGTCAAATCTCCCACAGGCAGACACTGACAGGCATACACTGACAGTTAAATCTCTCATAGGCAGACACTGACAGTCAAATCTCACATACATGTAGGCAGGAATACAAAGTCAACAGAGACAAATGAAGGGGCTGCTGGTAATTGCACACATACATGCTGTTTATAATAAGTTCCTCATTTAAACACAGGAAATATCCATTTAAATTGAATGCCTGGGAGTCAATAGATGACTTACTAACACCTCTACATAGTCAATGAATAATATTTGAGCAAGCTTAAAGAAATACAACCATTGCTAATACTGTGACTAATTTATTTTCTCTAAAACATCTATGAATTACAATGAACAAAAAACAGGTCTGTTCATATCTATTACACAAGACAGACAACATACAAAATATATACAATATTAATCATTGAAATCTGACAATCAAACAAGAGAACACTGATACAAAATAGAAATTGCTCATCAAAAGCTATTTCTCTATTTACAGTCAGCCTTCTCTATAGGTCTTCTGTGTTTACAGCTTTAACCCTTTTCAAACTAATCCCTTTTTTTAATGACATTGGAATATTATGCTTTTCAAAAAATTGAGGAAAAAGGATAAAATGCTGGTAACCAGCATTTTCTCCTTTTCCCTCAATGTTTTCTAACTTTTCAGAAACAATCAGATCATTTGAGCCACACTTAACTTATCATCTGCTAACCCCTTTAATTTTGAATAGTCTAAAAAAAATGTCCTTTAGTAAAGAGTTAAAGAACCTTTCAACAACTATGGTTGCCCTTGTGGCTGATGTGGATCAAGATCTTTGATCTACAATGTCCATTTTGATTAGATAGGATTTTTGATCTACACTGTCCATTTGGGTGAGATAGGATCTTTGATATACACTGTCCATTTGGATGAGATAAGATCTTTGACCTACACTGTCCATTTGCATGAGATAGGATCTTTGATCTACACTATCCATTTGGATGAGATAGGATTTTTGATCTACACTGTCCACTTTGATGAGATAAGATCTTTGATCCAAACTGTCCATTTGGATGAGATAGGATCTTTGATCCACACTGTCCATTTGGATGAAATACCCTGGACAAAAGTAACTTTGTTATTGTACTTATTTGGGTCTTGTTCCTAGATTGAAAATATGTTTTGGGCTATTCGTTGTTCTAAAGATTGAAATGCTTGCATGTGGTTACTGCTTGTGTAATAGAAATATACAGAATATGTAGTGAGACACATTCAACACTCTGGGGCAATATTCACAAACCATTCTCAGTTCTAATTCTAAATTCCAGTACTAGCAGTCTGATTGGCTTTGCATGGAACTTTGAACAAGAAAGTACATGTATGTAGAATGACTAAGAACCAAGCCCCTGATAATGCATAGAACAGCTGCCTTTTAAACCCTATAACAAACCCTCTTACAGTAGATTGCTTTTGAAAACACAGGAATAAGCTTAATCCTTTTCCATGCAGCAAAATTTTAGACCTGTCCATATAAAAGGATGTCACAGACATTAACTCAAATATTTTTCAAATAATAATGTTTGTCCTTGACTACATAGAAAACACTGTGGGAAAAGGAGAAAATGCTGGTTATCAGCATTTTCTCCTTTTTCCACAAAGTTTTCAAAAGCCTTCTTGATTAAGCTCGTTCAAACTCGGGCTTATTAGTACAAGGATAAATAAAATTGTTGCTCCTTTTTCCAGTTTCTTCAGATAATGTCTTCCCCAAGGAGCCTAAAAGTCGTTTTCATACCAGGTTTAAAAAGACATAACATATATGGTATTAAGTCTCACAAAATTGTAGCATAAATCTTAAGGCTAAAATAGATAAAAACAATAATTACTCCATTTACTATACACCGTACAAGTACTGGTATAATTGCATATTACATTTATAAAGTATCATTATTATTCAATCTAGACAATACATAATTTGGTTTAACAAAATAAAGCCCAGTCAGGTAGCTCAGTGGTTAGCTTATCCGACTCGTGACCTGGTGGTTGCGAGTTTGATACTCGATTTAGGCAAATTTTTTTTGCAGTGATTTTTCGCCTCTCACCTTTGATGCATGTGAGAAAAGTAGTCAGTGACTTGGAAAGAAAGTTATGTCAGTACTGGTGTGAGAAAGCAAGGAAACACATGCATAGAGCCACCTGCTACCTTGACATGACCTAAGGTATTAAAACGTCGTTCAACTCCAAAACAAAAAAAGGAAACAACAAAAAACAAAATGTATCACACAGTATTTTGACTTTCACTTCCTACACAAACTTTCCTCTCTTATTCCTGTGTGATCATAAAATTTAACACTGAAAGTATTTGCAGACAACAATAAAACAGTAGCTCTTGGAGTGACTGGATTTGTCTGAGAAAGTTTAGAAAACATTTTTGAAAAAGGATAAAGGGAACAGTGTTTTATATTTTTATGGTAAACAGCTTATGTATAATGTACAAAACAAGGATGATTAACTCTCTACCAAACAATAAGATCTTCAACTCATCCAAATTCACAGCATTGCAGATGTCATTTTAAACATGACTCAAATAATGGGATTTCCCTTCGAAAAACATTGTGGGAAAAGGAGAAATTGCTGGTTTACAGCATTTTCTCTTTTCCCACAATGTTTTTCAGTCTTCTTCTGCCAGGTTGTTTAAACTTGGAATTGTTTAGTAGAGAGTTTAAGTGTGATTTTAACTGAAATAATAACCAGTAAGTGATAACATATTAACAAACCATGACAGTACAAACTTGCCACCAAGCTGAATTGATCACAGATCTACAAAGTAAAAAGCATGACATAAAAATGATATTATTCCTCTTCACAAGAGAGATCAAAACAAGAACATGCAAAGATTATAAATTCAATGCTAAAAACTTCATAATGAATGACATGTTGAATCTGCAATAGCTGACTCTTGAAAACATTAAAGCAAACAGAGAGAATACTCTGAAGGACCAATTTCTCTGTTTGCCATAATGTTTTCTTGCCTATATCTATCAGAAAATTATCAACACCAATATCTAAACTTTTTTCTAGCCTTGCCTTTCTTTATATGAATCTGAAAGGGTGTAAGGAGGAAAGACCCAACCCAATACTGGATTCAGTTCTACTCAGCCATGCCATTGTATTTGGTCTTGTCCCTTCTTGAGCTATGCATTTGGTCTGACTGTTCATCACACTAACTTTCATGAGCAATCACACTTTTTCTACAATGTTTAAAAAGTATTCTTCTGCAATGTGTTTGAGTGTCTCATTGG
This sequence comes from Hippopus hippopus, assembly GCA_946811185.2. Lineage (NCBI taxonomy): Eukaryota > Metazoa > Mollusca > Bivalvia > Cardiida > Cardiidae > Hippopus > Hippopus hippopus. Next base: position 39,186,614 of record OX328096.1, read on the forward strand.
TCTGGTAATGGGCTAAATACTGCAATACATGTTTGACAGGTAGGAAACATCGAGTAAGAGAACTTTGTTCTATATTGCTCACTCATGGAACTTTGCATTACAAAACCAGTTGAGTTTTTGAACATTTAAGGATTACGACCCTAACTAATCGGTAAATATCATGTAACGTCGACGTTCATGTAAAGGCATTTTGGCCAATCTCGGCAGCTTCCGTCTTTCAAAATGAGAGTTTGGGGCCATAGATCTACCAACTCATTGGTAAATATCATGTAACATCGACATTTTCATAAAAGCTATTTGGCCAATCTCGGCAGCTTCCGTCTCTAAAAATGACAGTTAGGGGCGGTAGACCTTAACAACAGCATTATTTAATTAAACCTTAAAGCACCTTTCACATTGTTGCCTTTATGGCCAGTGTAGATCATGATCAAACTGCACAAAAAATTCATTCTGATCTTTGATCTACACTGTCGGCATCACCAAGACATTCTGGACAACCATGGCACTGCAATTATATGTGTCTTAATTGGAGAATAAAAGTGCTCCTTGGGTTTATTGGGCACTGTATGGGTTAAATTAATGGTATGGGCATAAACCAAATACATGTATCTGGTTCTATAACTGTGTTTCTTATAGCTTACTCATGAGAAGTTACTAGAAATTACATTGTCATTCTATAAACAGTAACAGTAACCCTGACATTTACATCAGCCATAAAAGCAAAGGTATGCGCAATATTTGCGTATCAAGATCTTTCACACAGAGAAGTTTTATAAACAAAGCTCATAGACCAATGAAGTACATGTAATTGCCAATTCCATATTTTCATAGGTAACAAACAGTGACCTTGACCTTTACCTATGACACAGAATTAAAATTGGTGCATGATCTGCATATTGAAATAAAATAATAAATTTCATTATTTTTGCTGGATGATTTTTCGAAGCTATGGCTGATCCATCCACTTACAGTGACCTTGAACTTTACATAACTGTCATCAAAGCCTTTTTACATAAAATGATAGGATGACAATATTACAGAAAACATCTTGAAAAAAGTAGAGATTGCATATATCTGTGGTAGAATTTCATAATTACTATTAATATATTTCAATTTGTTTCTCCATCTACACGATACTTGCTCTACCAAATTCTGACTATACAGGGAATAAATAAATAGAAATTCAAAAATAAAACGCATTTCAAAAATATTTGGAGAAACCAATAAAAACTTACAGAACAATCCTAAGCTTTAATTGCCTTGCAGAGGAAGGCTTTTGAAAGCATTGCGATAAAAGGAGAAAATGCTGTTACCCTGAATTTTCTACTTTTCTCACCATGTTATCTTTTTTAAAAAGCAAATAATTCAGCCTCATTTAATTGTAATGTCTGCACAAACTATTAATATGGACAAGTTCAAAATTTTAAAGTTTAGTAGAGTTACCTCTTTACCAAACCGCTTAAGTTTTGACTAGTTTAAACTGAAAGCATTCGTATACAACAACTTGAATACAGTTCAATAATGGGATTTGACAGCAACAGGGTTGAAAACAAAGTGGGAACAGGAGAAAATGCTGTTTACCAGCATTTTCTGCTTTTCCCATGTTTTCAAAAGCCTTTTACCCTCAGGGATGTAAAAACTCGGAATTGTGTGGTAAAGGGTTCAGGGACTTATTTAAACCGATCAAAAACTTATGTCTACAACAGACATGAAGCAGAAATATTTGAGGGAAAGAAAATGAGCAATACTATTTTTCTTTAAATGTTAAGTATACATTGTGAGAAAAAAGCTACTTCTTGCAACAAACACTAGCTTTTAAAGCCAAAAATGTTTTCAAGAGCTCTCCCTGGAAGGGATGGAAAAAGTTGTAATCATATTTTTAACTCTTGACCAGGTAACAAAATTTTTGTCAAATTTTTATTAAATGCATTTGCAGACAACCAATCAAATGTAGCTCAAATGATGGGATTTGTATTTTCTGGGGTAGAAAAGAATGTGGGAAAAGGAGAAAATGCTGGATACCAGCAATCCTTTCTATTTCCACAATGTTTTCAAAGCTTTTCTATTGAGGTTTGTTAAAGTAATTGGATGTTTGGTAAAGGGTTAACTTTGCAGCTGGCATCTTTGACAACATTATGCATAAAAAATAGAGTTGATAGGGGGTATGAACAATGGTTTAATACTTAGCCCTTTTCCACACAATCCCGAGTTTTAACAACCCTGAGGAAGAAACCTTTTGAAAACATTGTGGGAAAAGGAGAAAATGCTGGTTACCAGCATTTTCTCCATTTCTAACAAAGTTTTCTACCTATCATATACAGAAATCATAATATATGAAAATATTGTGGCGAAAGGAAATATTGCTTGTTATCAGTCGTTCTCCTTTTGCAAGAATTTTTTCAAAGGCGGTGTGCTGCAGAGATAACTTAAGTTATCTGCAGTAGATCATGATTTAATAGGTCAATAAAAAGACAAGAAAAAAAGAGAGAATGATGCATTATCATCAAAGTTCTTTGTACCAAATTAATTTCTGTAAATACAACAAAGAGTCTCAAGATGGGAACAGAATTGGCTAGTTGACCCCTACAGCAACTTACACAACTTTAGTTGCCAGTGTGGCCAGTGAAGATTGAAATGTGCAAACTGATCTCTGATCTGCACTGTCCGCTTTGCTGTGACAACTTGACCTGTAACAACCTTGAAATTGCTGTGCTTCAAATCTTATTTCTACAATGGAAATGCCCATTGGGTTTATTCAGTACTCTAGGGGTCAAGTTGCATGGCAACAGACAAAGAGATTGACAGGGATGCTGTATCCATACATCAAATGATCCAAGCTTTAAATGTTCAAAAATTGTTGAAAACGTAGCAGTATAGCATCTATAAATTAACCCAGTCCATCACCAAATTTGGTCCCTAAATCATTCATTGTTTACGATGAATGGCATTTTAAAAGACTTCTTGGCTGGTCAACCTGAAAGTAAAGGTTACAAATCATGAACTGCACAATGCAGTTTCTTCAACTGTTTACTTGTTATTAACCCTTTACCACACAATCCCGAGTTTTAACGACCCTGAAAGAGAAGCATTTTGAAAACATTGTGGGAAAAGGAGAAAATGCTGGTAACCAGCATTTTCTGCTTTTCCCACAATGTTTTCTACTCTATCAAAGACAAATTGCACCATTTGAGCTACAATGAAATTGTCCTTTTCAAATGCTTTCAAATTGGACAAGGCTAAAATTTTGTTGTGTGGTAAAAGGTTAAACAACAACATTTTAGACTGGTCCAAATTCAAAACAGTTGCAGATAACAATCTAAATGTAGCTCAAATGATGATTTTTGTCTGTGATAATGGAGAAAACATTGTTGGAAAAGGAGAAAATGCTGGTACCAGCATTTTCTCCGATTCCCACAATGTTTTGAGAAGGCTTCTTTCTACTAAAACTCGAGACTAATCGACAAAATTTTCGACCATTCCAAATTGAAAACATCTGGAGACAACAGATTAATTGTCGTTCAAATGATGGGATTTTTGTTTGAATGGTAGAAAACATTGTGGAAAAAGGAGAAAATGCTGGTTATCAGCATTTTCTCCTTTATCTGCAATGGTTTTGAAAGCTTTCTCCATCAGGGTCGTTAAAACTCGGGATTGTTTGATACAGGGCTAAACAAATGCATACATAGCAAGATAAGGTAATGCATGACCACAGCTTCTAATTAACTTTGGAAAAAAAATAAACGGCAAGAGTGAAATAACGTTTTAGCTTCCTTTCAACAGATACAGGGTGTCTCATAATATCTGATACCATTACAAACGGTTCTTAAAATATAATTATGATCCATGTTTAGATGTTTGATACATCAAAATAAAGATGATACCATGAAGTTTTGTTAGCTGTAAAAATTACGTGAAAACGTCAACGTAATGACGTCATGATGATGTCATAATAAAGATGTTGTTTATTCAACATGGCTTCAGCACAGTTAATTGCTGCTGAAGTTGTTAAACTGTATTATTGAAGTTTTTCACTAATAACTGTAATAAGAAAGATGCAGAAAAGACAGCCAGACCAGAGGAGACTTTCAAAACTTCAAGTACACTGCATAGTGAAGTGATTTGAGGCAACTGGATCAGTTATTGATGGACGACACAGCAGAAATCTATTAGAAAAATTATGTGTGGCCTTACCAACACCCCTAGTCGTGCTACTGCAGTAGTGTTCACAGAATGCTAAGGTTTGATTTGAAGTTGATTCCGTACACAATTTCAATTATGTAGCACCTAATAGACTCAGATATTTCTAGTAGACTATGTTTTGCTGAGTGGATGAAGGAGCACATTGAAATCACAGATGTTCTATGGTTCTCGGATGAAGCTCATTTTTATTTAAATGCTCAGGTAAACAAGAAAAACTGTCGTTATTGGGGCAGTGAAAAACCAAACATTTACATTGAGAAACCCTTACATGGCAAGAAACTTACGGTATGGGCAGCACTGAGTGCAAAGGGAATAGTCGGACCTTTTTTCTTTGAGGATGAGTTTGGGAGTGTTGAGACGATAAATAGTGAACGTTATTTGAATATCCTACAGAACAAATTTATACTGGCTTTACGCAGGAGAGGAATAGACATCAGTAATATGTGTTTCCAGCAGGACGGTGCAACCCCGCACACTTCACTCCGATCAATTGCATTTCTCAAAGAGAAATTCGGGGACAATTTCATTTCATTCAAGATGAAAAATGAGTGGCCACCTCATTCTCCTGACCTGAGCCCTCTAGATTTTTATCTCTGGTAATATTTGAAAGACAGAGTCTACAAACCCCTGCCAAACACCCTGGATGAACTGAAAGCAGCTATACGCAGAGAAATTAAGAACATAAGCACAGCAACATGCGAATCGGTGATCCAAAATTTCAGGGAACATTAATTTTAGACGTTGCAATCGTGCAAAAGGGACGTCATCTGGAACATATACTATGAACCTGAAAATAGGGTCAGCCGTGGGGAACAAAAGGTATGTGTTATACATGACATAAAACTGTAAAATGTATACAATAACATTAAGTAGTCTCTGTTAGTGCATCAATCTCAATGAAACAAATAATGAGCCTGCAAATGGTATCAGATATTATGAGACACCCTGTAAATATTGTTTAACCCATTCAAACAATCCAGAGTTTTAATGACCCTGAAAAAGCCTGTTGAAAACATTTTGGGAAAAGGAGAAAATCCTGGTAACCAGCATTTTCTCCTTTTCCCACAATGTTTTCAACCCTATCACATAAAAATTCCACTTTTTTAACCATAATAAAATTGCTGTCTGCAAATGCTTTCAATTTTGACAAGTCTACATTTTTTTTATGTGGTAGAGAGTTAAACACATATTTCAAAAATTATTGTTATGTGTTCTTGCCAGTTTCTATTTTTGACAGGAAATCCATTACTGTATTAAAATTTTTCAAGGTAAATATCATGGATATTTTCTCAATTCTTTACCACAAAATCCTGACTTTTAATGACCCTAAGAAAGAGTGCTTCAGAAAATGTTGTGGAAAAAAGGAGAAAATGCTAGTAACCGTTATTTTCTCCTTTTTGTATAATGTTTTCTGACCTTTCAAAAAGGAAGCCAAACTAAAATTTTGTACTGTTAAGTTCTAACGATATCAAATTGGGATGGTAATATTACATACATAGCTGTTTTCAATTACCCATGCTTTACTTGAAAAAGTTACTTTTTTGAGTCAGAAGAAACTTGATAGTCAGATATTGTGTTTATCCCAAGATCAGAATACAGGTTTCCTAGTTTATGATCTTGATTTTACAGTCTAAAAAGACTTTAGTTTTAGGTGTGGCATGCTAAATGACGAGTATTTGCCAAGAGATCTGATGATTCTTTAAAATCAACTTCAGTACCCCACAGCTTCAGAGAATGGATATTGAATTTCTTTATTTTGTATGTCACCTTTACCTAAGCCATAGAATGGAGTCTATTTTATCAATCTGTTTATAAAGTTCTATCACTGTTAAATTTTATAAAGTTTCATACACTTTACTCATAGATTGTTGAAGCTATTACACATCCAATTTTCTACATTCACTAACAGTGACAATTGAGCTTTATTAGCTTGGCTGTTTTAGAAGAAAACAACAAGCTTTTAATTGCCATGGCCCAGTTGTCGTCTGCATCGTTATGCAAAAACTTTGACATTTTACAATATCTCTTTTATTTCTGAAGATATTTACTTCATACTTGGACAAGTTAACTATCAAAATTGGTACCCAAACAACAAGAGCAGATAACCATCAAGTATTTTTGACACAATTATGCCCCAATTTCAACTTAGAATTTTCATTTAAAACTGCAGCTGATTGTTAGCACCAGCATGTGGTGCTCTTGTTTCAGCAAGTACCAGATTCCATGTGAACGTTCTGGATTTACCACCATAGAAATTTCCATAAATTTAGTTCAATGACATTAAGAGTCATTGCTGACTCTCCTTTTTTTCTATCTCAATTTCAGTAAAAAGACCTTGACCTTTACTTCATCCTAGAATTGGAGTTAAAACATAATCTGCACACCCAGGTTAGGTATATCTCCATGCAACTTCAAGAACATAGCACAATGTAAAACATATGACCACCTGGAGCAGGGTCATCTCTAATCCTTGGGACAGAGTTTAAACAATTTTGAGTTAACCCTCTACTGGCAAGTTAATTTTAGGCTTGTCCAAACAGAAAGCATTTGCAGATGACAAATTGAATGTAATTCAAATGATAAGATTTGTCTCTACAAGTGTAGAAAACCTTGTGGGAAAAGGAAAAATGCTGGTTACTTTTTTAAAGGCTATTTTCAGTAGGGTTGTTAAAACTCAGAATTGTGTGGTTGAGGGTTAAGGCATCAAATGATGCATATACTAACAAAACGCGATAATTGTGGCCTTTGTTTACAAACACTGGATCAGTTCAAAACATTCAAATAGGGAATACCTGGGACAAAGTAGTTACTTATTGGTAAATTATAACCTAAACGTGCAAATAGAGCTGTGGTGCAGTGGTCATAGCGACTCTGTTACCATCCATGCGGATCGAGTTCGAGTCACATGAATTTTTTTTTATTTTAAATAAAGCAATTTTTTTCTAAGCTAAGTCAATGGCTACATTATTTTTTTATGATATGATAGTGAATATTTATACTTGTAATTAGTAGTCTCATTCATATTTAATTGACATCACACGAAATTGCTTTTTCATCCTTGTGAAATTTGGGAACTAGAGGCGCTTGAGCGCCTGTATCGCTCCACAGGCCTGATATTTCTATCATGGCAAAAGGAAGTTTTTAACAATTATCATTCAATCCTGCATTTTAGCTCACTGAAGAAACAATTTGGTAGACAACCACCATAGGAACTTACCTGCAAAACAACAATGAAATCCAATGAATAGTTTTAGAGAAGAAATTTTTCAAAGATTTTACTTTATACCATAAAAGGAAAATGAGTCTCCCATAAAAGCCATGTTTTTTGACAGATCTTTTTTTTTTAAAGGAATTCTGTAAACCTGTATCTAAGGAACATTCCTGCAAAATAATAATGCTATCCAAATAGCGGTTTGGGAGGAGAAGATTTTTAAAGGTTTTTTACTTTGGTTGCCATGGCAACCAGAATTCTTCATGGAACACAATTATTTGAAGGAATTTGAAAGAGGACCACCAAAGGAACATTCCTGTGAAATTTGGTAAAAATCCAGTCAATAGTTTCTGAGGAGAAGTTTTTTAAAGAAAAAGTTTACGGACACACGCACGGACGAACGGACGGACGGACGGACGCACGCACGACGGACACAACGCCATGACAATAGCTCGCTGGCCTTCGGCCAGTGGAGCTAAAAACGAACCAAGACATTTCTTGTAGAGGAATTGATGCCAGAAATAGCTTATTGTTTAGACTTCTAAGATGACTAAAGCCACAAATTTCTGGCTACTGGTTTTCTTCCTGTTTCATGGCTTTGACGGGAGAGATATGTCTACTCACTTTTCCCTACAGTTGGGAACTTAAGCATCTCGGAAGCTTGTCTGGACAAGGATTTAATTTGAAGCACCAGTGGAATGGAACGGCTTGACAACTACAACAATCTGATTGGAAAAGGTACTGCAGACGTGCGGTCTTAGAAGAATAAATATTTTTTTAAAGCCGACTTTGTAGTTCAAGAAGCCTGTAAGCAGTGAATAATTGCGGTCAGCGACGAAGAAGCAACAGATACTGAATGTTAAGAGCCTCAGGGTATTGATACGGCCAGTGAAAATAAAGCGAGTACCGATGCCACCAGTGCACGGGATGAGAGTTGCGCACTTATCATTTTATTGTTGTGTCAGTCATATAGAAATATGCTTTAAAACAAGAAGAATAAAAGGAATTAGAATAAAATGTTATAATAACAAAACAATATCAATGACAAAAAGATATACACGTCTAAAAAAAAAAGAAGAAGAAAAGAAAAAGAAACACAAAAGACAATCAAACAAGGAAAAGAAAAGAAAGGAGAAAACCGAAAAAGTATATAACTTTTGTCCTAAAAAAGGTGGGCCTCACGGCTCGAACCAGGATATCCGGTTTGAAAGACAGGGATTTTATCCATTACACCACTGATCGCTTAGTAGGATCAATAGCTTGTAAAACTTTTAAGCCTTTTCAATGTACATTTTAACTAAAATTATCGGATAATATACCTGTTCTTCCTGTATACGAAGATAGAATGATCTGAATTATTGTAAACAAGGGCCACGGCTATCACGTTCCGTTAACACATGTATTTTCTTTATTGAAATCCATTAACAAAGCATCTAAAAGTTTGACCAATGTCTTGAAATTGGCCCACTGGTTTAGGATGATATTCAGATATCTCACCCAACACAATAGCTTACCTTGAGCACTTTGTGCTCAGGCACAATAAAAATTCAAGTGTTGGTTTCTGTTTAATAATCTTCATGGATTAACTGACCCTGTGACCTGTTTTTTGACCTCAGTTGACACAGATTCAAATTGTTCAGAAAATTATCAAGACAACCATGCTGATGAATGAAGAGAAAGTGGCCTCTAGAGTGGACTTCAGCTTTTTCTTTGTGCTCAGGTGAGGTTAAACTAACTGATGAAATGAAATGATGAACTGATCCGTTTTTCTCACTGTTTCCTTGGCTGTTGCTATAAGTAACACAAATGTATAAGCATAGGCCAGAACTTGACAAGCAATTCAAATGCAATATGCCTTGTTTCTAAAGTAGTTACTTGAAACCTCTAAGTATATCTGCCACAACAGCTTGTACAAATTTTGTTAAAAATACACTCGATATCCTTCTCAGAAGCAGAAAAAAACATCAATACTTTAACTCTTTCACAGAAAACAATATTCAAGACTTTTCCAAATTCAAAGCACTTGCAGACAACAAATTAAACATGACTTTAAAAATGAGATTTCTCTTTGAAAGGGGGAAACACCGTTGAAAAAGGAGAAAATGCTGGTTACCAACATTTTCTCCTTTTCATACAATATTTTAAAAAAGGTGTTTCCTCAGGGTAGTTGAAACACTAATTGATTGGTAGAGGGTTAAATATTGGAAGCAGCATAGTGTCCTACATTGCCTTATATACGAAATATCTGTGGTCCATGCTCTATGAAAATGGGTTAAAAGTTATCTGCTAAAAATATAGTGCAGGCTTAATGTGTCAAACTTTTTGCAATTGGTAAATTTTCTGCATGTCAAAGGACCATTCTATATCATTCTACCATATGGTTTAGCTAGTTTTTAGGAACAAGAGGGCCATTGGCCCTATAGCCCTCACATGAGTAAGATAATCTAGGTTTGATACCACTGGAAAGAACCTGGTGGTGATGATGTAAAACACATGAGTGTTAGTGACCTACTTTTTGACCAACAGAACTATTTTTGAACTTATCACAGATATCATCAAGACAAACATTCTGACCATGTTTCATGAATATGACTAAGCATGTTGTCTTTGGAATGGACACAAAAGTTCACTAAGATTTTTCCCAGTTTCCAAATTTTTGATTGACATGACCCAATTTTGAACCTATCTAAAATATCATCAAGACAAACACTCTGACCAATTTTCATAAGTATCAGACTAAAAATGTGGCCTCAACAGAGCACACAAGGTTTTTCCTAAATTTGTCTCAGTGACCTACTTTTAGACCCAATATGACCTAACATGAAACTTGTCCAAGATATCACAAACAGTGAGTATCTGGCTGAAAATGTGGCCTCTATAGCGTGCATACAAGGATTTTCTATAATTTGTCCCAGTGACCTACTTTTTAACCTGACATAATCCAATTTTGTAACCCTACTAGATATCATCAAGACAAAAATTCTGACTAAGTAACATGAGTATCTGGCTGAAAATGTGGCCTATAAAGTGCACACAAGGTTTGTGTTAGATTTCACCTAGTGACTTAGACCTGTTGAGACCCAATATCAAACTTATCCAAGATATATATATGAAGCAAGTTTCATGAGTATCATACTGAAAAAGTGACCTCTAGAAAGCAAAAAGTTTTTGTAAGATTTGTCCCAGTGACCTACTTTTTTACCCAATGTGACCCAATTTCCAGATATCATCAAGAAAAACATTCTGACTAAGCTTCATGCATATCTGGCTGAAAATGTTGCCATTAGAGTGCACACAAGGTTTTTCTAAGATTTGGCCAACTGGCTTACTTTTTGACCTGATGTGACCCAATTCAAATTTGTCCGAGATATCATCAATACAATGATTGATTGATTGACTGTGTGACGTTTAGTGCCATTTTCAACATCATTTCAGTTATATCATGGCTATCAGTGCACCTATCCATGCTTTCCTGGAGTTTCTTTTACCATTATTCTGCACAATATTCTTTCCAAGCCACTGGCTGCTTTCACACATAACCATCAATGACACAATGATCAGTGGTTAGAAGGGGAATTAATCCTGTTGCAACGACTATCGTCAATCCTCGGTAAGAGATTGGCCAAGCCAGGGATAGAACCAGCAACCACCTGTTTTTGAGTCCAGTACGCTATCAACTCCGCATCCGGGGCTCGCCTCATCAAACATTCTGACCAAGTTTTATGAGTACTGGATTAACAAGAGGGCCATGATGGCCCTGAAGTCGCTCACCCAGGTCTTTTGACCAAACATGCCCCTTTTTCAATCTCTTTCAAGATATTATGACAAATATTCTACCAAGCTTTCATAGTTATTGTACTGAAAATTTGGCCCCTAGCTTGTACACAAGCTTTTACTAGAATTTCCCTCAGTGACCTACTTTTCAGCCAAACATAGCCAATTTCCCATTGTAGATATTATCAAAACAAAGATTCTGACCACCTTTCATGAATATTGGACAGAAAATGTGGCCTCTAGAGTGTACACAAGGTTTTTCCAAGATTTGACATGGCGACCTAGTCTTTTTATCCAATGTGACCCATTTTCAATTTTATCATATTGCTCAAGAAAAACATTCCGACTAATGTTTGTGATTACTAGACAGAAAATATTAACTCTAAAGCTACACAAGCTATTTTAACGATTTGACCTGGTGACCTAATTTTTGACCTCATGTGACCCTTTTTCAAACTCATACAAGATATCATCAAGACAAACATTCTGACCAGGTTTCATGAGTATTGCACTGAAAATGTGGCCTCTAGCGTACATAAAGTTTTTCTAAGATTTGACCTGGTGACCTAGTTTTTAAACCAACATGACCCATTTTCATAATCATCAAGAAATCACCAAAACAAACATTTTGACAGTGATTTTTTTTTTACAATTTGCTTTAACCCTTTACCACACAATGACGCCTTTTGACGCCCCTAAAAAAGAGGCCTTTTGAAAACATTGTGGGAAAAGGAGAAAATGCTGGTAACCAGCATTTTCTCCTTTTCCCACAAAGTTTGCTACCCTATCAAAGAAAAGTTGCGTCATTTGAGCCACTATGAAATTGTCGTCTGCAAATGCTTTCAATTTGGACAGGTCTTAAATTTTGCCATGTGGTAAAGGGTTAAGTGAGTCCAGGGACTCACCAGGATAGAAAACTATGAGTCTGAAGCAACCTTTGTGAGTCCCACCTTTTAAACCCTATTTCATTTTTTTTTTTTAATTGTATAGATGGCTCACGATAATTGCTCTTTTCTTATGAATTCAGGAGAAATTGGACATAAAATATGTTTAAAATGGAAATCATAAGGTAGCGTATGAAATTAATGGAAAATCTCCAATTTGCCCAGGAAAGAAAGTAATATGCCAATGTCCATCTATTGTCCAGGGATGTATACCTGCTCAAAGGCATGCTATTTCTTTCTTAATTGCAGAAGATTTTTCTCAAAGTGATTGAACAACTATTATTTTATGATTTCATTGGCAAATAATTACTTTTTGATTCGTTTTTATACCCTGACAATTTCCATTTCGTCAAACAATTCCCATTTCCTTCATTTCGTCGAAATATTTATAATGTGTGTTTCAGGCATACCGAGAAAAAGACGCTGGATATCGCTTTTCCTTATACCTGAAAAATGAAAACCGGAAACCAATCCGTAGACTAGACCATTACTTAGCAGTGTTGGCATTTCTTTTTTATTTTTGCCTATCATCAGAAAACTGAGTCAATCAAGTTTTAACTGAGTCCCATTCTTCTGCCCGCTAGAAGGATTTCAGAAACGATCCTTTGGATTTTCTTATTTCAATTGCATGGCGTTGTCTTAAGTTCGTTGATCCATCAGTAAACACGTTTTTCGCTCGGATATTGAGGCAAAAAGAACATTTCATAACAATGTTGCTTTCCCATGTCGTTTCTTATAACAGCCATGGCTAAAATTCGGGCTTTTTCAGCCAGGATTCTTGAATGAGCGAGCATGTTTTTTTTCTCTTTGGCGGGGTAGCCATACTGCACGCAACAGATGCGGTTGCTATGCGATGAAAATCGCAATAACTCATATAAAAGGTTGCCATTCATGTAACTGAAGCTATTTTTAGAAGCGGGATTTCCAACAATAGCAATATTTTGTTTTGTGGCGATCTTTTGCAAGCATGGAAATATAATTTGTCAAAACAAACCTTATTTGTAGTTTAAACGAAATTTTCCAGACGCATTGAAAACGAAATCAGTGCATCACAAAAATGCACATATTGCAGAGTTCAGTGTCCCCGGCAATTTCTTTGTGTCTCCGACGCAGGACGCGCAGGTAAATGAAACACTATTTTGACCAAGTTTCATGAAAATTGCACTGAAAATGTGGCCTCTACAGTGTACATACGGTTTTTCTAAGATTTGACCTAGTGACCTAGTTTTTGACCTGATAAGACCCATTTTCAAGCTCATACAAAATGTCATCAAGACAAACATTCTGACCAAGTTTCATGAGTATTGCACTGAAGATGTGGCCTCTAGAGCGTACATAAAGTTTTTCTAAAATTTATCATAGTGACCTAGTTTTTAACCTGACATGACTCATTTTCAAACTTGTCCAAGATATCATCAAGACAAACATACTGACCAACTTTCAAGAGTTTTGGACTGAAAATGAGGCCTCTAGAGCGTACACAAGGTTTTTTAAAGATTTGACCTAGTGACCTAGTTTTTGACCCATAATGACCCATTTTCAAACTCAAATAAGATATCATCAAGACAAACATTCTGACCAATTTTCAAGAGGTTTGGACGGAAAATGTGGCCTCTAGAGCATACACAAGGTAAAAGTTGATCATGCACGACGGATGACGGACACAGCATGATCACAAAGCTCACTTTGAGCACTTCGTGGAAGTGCTCAGGTGAGCTAAAAATGTGGTCTCTTTAGTACACATATGGTCAATGTTGACAACAGCATGACACAAGATGGACGAAGGACATTGCAGGAAGGACGCTGGACACACTGCAATCACAAAAGCTCACCTTGAGCACTTTGTGCCTAGGTAATTTATAAAACAATCCATAGTAGAGCTCTATGCATTTAATGGTTTGGTATAATGCATTGCAGAGATGCCTTTAACCCCCATTTGCACTGCTCATATGTTACTATGATGTGCCCTAAGTGTATGGGATAGATTGTCCTAAATAATAATCATTGCAGTGGTATAATGCATGGCAGAGATGCATTTAACCCCCATTTGCACTTCTCATATGTAATTATAATGTGCTCTAAGTGTATGAGATAAAAAAAATATTATTCATTGTAGTCTCCCAAATCAGAGCCATTTTACCTCTTACAGGATCAAATATTTGCAATTCACTTTCCAAATCGGGTAACCAGACCACAGAACTGCAATCTCAAGAGTAAATTTTTCCTGAACATTAATACAAAATAACAGATAACTTTGAATATTAGATTTTAGTAATCTGATTTTTTATTTCTTAAGCCACAACTTCTGTTATGTTTGGAACCAATGTAGATCTAGATCAAAAGTCAAATGTACAATCTGATCTTGATCTAAACTTTCTGAAATCTGATTTTGATTTTTGTGCTTTAAGGGTTAAGAAATAGATAGAAAATAAAAGTAAAGTCAAATACTCCTGCAGAACAAAATTTCATCCATCTATGAGTTATGGCTTTGACCTTTCACCAAGGTGACCCAAAGTTAGTAAACTATGTCTTATAAGGTCATTATGTATGTTGAGTTACTTTGAGGTCATATTATTAAAAAGTTAAGAGCATTTGCACAATTGTAAGCTAATACTACACAAATTGACTGAAGTAGATCCCATTGAAAAGGTCCTTGTTGATATAGCTCATCAAGACAAGATTAAGGTTTAATAAAGTAATACAAGTTGAAATATCGTGGCAAAAATGGTCTGCTGCAAGACTAAAAGTTGTCTAGAGAAGGTAATTAGCTAGCCATTGAGTGATAGTCTGTAGAGTTGGGGTGATTTCAATGACCTTACAGTAACCTTGATCTTCGACCTATCTGCAAACTATGTGTAGTATTTCTCTTTCTTAGATTACAAACATTAGATTGATAAAGTGTTATCACATCCTATATCAAGAAATGTCTGGTGTAGAGAATGAACCTTTTCGTGTAAGGATGAAAAAATAAACGTAAAAAAAGTTGAGCATAGAAACCATTTGTTCCCTCAACCCTCAATTTCAATAGAGTATAAAGCCATGTATTTACAGTGCATATTCAATTTTTTAGTGAGTATCAAATATGCAGACTGATCAATATTATCTAATGTTCATAACTTAATTCTTGCAACAATAACTTTGACATTACAAAAGTTTGGCTTTTTCTCCAGCCTGGAAACAAAAATAATCCTATTCATCATTTACTCATCCAGATTTCTGATGAAAACCGAAAGGAATAAACTTGTATATCTGTGTGTGAGATTGTTGTTGTCGTTTTTGTTATATAGGAGAGTAAATGGTAGGGGAGAGTAATAAATCATTAGTATTTCTACTGATAGATTAGTACAAGAGTTCTTCACCCTTTACCACACAAGCAAAAATATATAGACCTGTCCAAATTGAAAGCATTTGCAGACAACAGTTTAAATGTGTTTCAAATGATGGAGTTTGTATTTGATAGGGTGGAAAACATTGTGGGAAAAAAAGAAAATGCTGGTTACCAGCATTTTCTCCTTTTCCCACAATGTTTTCAAAAGACCTCTCTCTCAGGGTTGTAAAAAGTCAGGATTGTGCAGTAAATGGTTAAGTACTATTCAGAGCAAAATGCAATTGTTTCAATTTAGTATGATTACAATATAGAGGTTTCAAGCTATGAATGTGGTAAGATACTTGTATAACTACACATTTCCATCAAAGGTCTTTGTTAGAATATCCTTTCAATCAATAGGGTGAATAATATTTCAAGTTGCTTCCATTATACATTTTTGTTCTGTTCCTCACAAGCATATTTTTTAAAGATGAATCTGAGATTTTTTTAGATGGACAAGTGCATTAAAAACAAGCAATTTCGTTGAAATGATATCCCCCACCATAAAAGACCTTTTCAAAAATTGACTTGACCACGTAACTCAAAATCGCTCCCAGACGGCCATTTTGCATCAAATAAAAAAAAGAAAGAAGTATATCAGCGGAATAGGTTATTGTACACATGTATAAAGTTTCAAGAAATTCCGTCCAATGGTATTAGAGATATTGTCCTGGAAGGACACATGGACGGACGGACGGACAACACTAAAACTATATCCCTCTGCCTTCGGCAGGGGATAATAACAAGACAACCATATTGGTGCTATATTGCTCACTTGTGTGTATTGGTACAAACACTGTGTATACTGATATGGACAAAGATTCAAAGCTTGCAGATTCAGACAGCAAGATCCAGGTAGTTTCTCTATTATATTACTTGAACAAATTGACATGAAGTAAATGACCTCCATTACCATACATTACATGCTTGAATTACTATCCAAACTAAGCTTCCGCTGTTGTCGTTTGAATGGGGAAATATGAGAACAATTTTAAGCTCTTTATGCGGCTAATAGATTTATTGTGTCTATAAAGAACACTTAAAATACCCGAAATAAACATTATTTGTTGGTTTGAATTGGTAATACATGGCAGACGATGTTGATCTAAGATGCACTTTCTATGAAGTCTGATCTTGATCCATGTCATCCACAAAATACCTGAAATAAACATGTATTTTGTAATACGTGGCGGAAGACGTTGATCTAAGGTGCACTTTCTGTGCCCTCCGATCTTGATCCATGTCATCCACAAAAGCTTTTTAATTTGACTATGGTACTGAAGGGGCAAACCTGACATTTACTTTTAATAGAATTTCTGCGCACAGCCGATTATACGTGAAGATTAAAATTTTCTCTCTCTAATTATTCTTGGCATAGAGGTCAATTTCAGGTCAATTTCTTCCAGCAATACCAGTAAGCTAAAATATGGAATTAACTCCTTTCATCATGATGACTTGGACTTGTCTAATTTGAAAGCATTTCCAGACAACTAATAATATGCACCTCTCAGGATGGGACTTGTCTTTGAAATAGAAGACAACATTGTGGGAAAAATAGAAAATGGTGGTTGCACACATTTCCTCCTTTTCCCCACAATGTTTTTTTAAAAAGCTTTTGTCCAAAGGGTCATTAGAACATGAGATTGTTTTGCAAAGGGTTAACTTCACTTTGCTAGGGTAGGACAATTTTTACTTTATTGCCATAATTTGAGAAACTATGTAAAAGACCTGTAAGACAGTCCCTCATAAAAAGCATTAGGCCTCTGGCTTCCATTAGGCAAAATCTGTACCAAGTTTTGTAATAGTACAACAGAGTCATGATTGCTCTAATGTTGCTCAAATGATCCTTTTTGACCCAAAATGACCCATTTCCAGTCTTCTTTAAGATATATGGACAAACATTCCCACAAACTTTCATCAGTATTAGACAGCAAATGTGGAATTAAGAGTATACAAAAGCTTTTTCTAGGATTTGTCTCAGTGACCTGTGTTTTGACTGACATAACCCCATTGTAAAGTTGTCCAAAGACAAACATTTTGACTCATTTCATAGGTATTGGACTAAAAAAGTGGCCTCTAAAGGTTTATCTAAGATTTGACCTGGTGTCCTAGTTTTTCTACTGAACATAACCCATTTTCAAACTTGTCTCAGCTACCACAGAGACAAACTTTCTGACCACTTTTCATGAGTATTGGACTGAAAATGTGGCTTCTAGAGTGAACACAAGATTTTTCAAAGATTTGACCTGGTGACCTAGTTTTTGACTGGATATGAACCATTTTCAGATACTCTGACCAACATGCAAGGGTACTGGACTGACAATGTGGCTCTAGAGTGTACAACAGATTTTTCTATGATTTGTCCTAGTGACCTTATTTTTGACCAACATTACCAATTTTTTAAATCATCTGAGATGTCATGAAGACAAACATTCTGACTATCTCCCATGAGTTTTGCACATAAAATGTGGCCTCTATGAAGTGCACAAGGTTATTCAAAGATTTGATCTGGTGACCTAGTTTTTTTTATCTGACATGACCCATTTTTGAACTTGTCTCACATATGATCAAGAAACACATTCTGACTGACTTTCATCTGTATTTGACTGAAAATAAGGCTTTTCGAGAGTAAACAATGTTTTTCTTAGATTTGACCCAAAGACCTAGTTTTGACCAAAAATTGAACCCTTTTCAAACTCCTCCAAAAATCATTAACACAAATATTCTTACCCAGTCACATGAGTACTGGGCATAAACTGTGGCCTCTAGGGTAAACACCAGTTTTTTGAAAAATTTCGTAGTGTTCTAGATTTTTACTTGATGTGACCCAATTTCATACTCATTTCAGATTCCATAAATACAAACATTCTGACCAGCTCTTATGAGTATTGGACTGAGAATGTGTCCTCAAAAGTGTACACTAGATTTTTCAAAGAACTGACCTAAAGCTAGTTTTACCTGACCTGACCTATTTTCAAACTCATTTGTGATATTATCAAGACAACTATTCTGACCAATTTTCATGAATTTCCACGTAAGATGCTGCCTTTAGAGCCTACACAAGGTTTTTCAAAGATTTGACTTAGTGACCTAGTTTTTGACCCGACATGACCCATTTTCAAACTCATTCAAGATATTATCAAGACAAACATTCTGACTAACTTTCATAAATATTGGACTGAAAATGTGGCCTCTAGAGTGTCCAGAAGGTTTTTTAAGATTTTACCTGGTGACCTAGTTATTGACCTGACATGACCCATTTTTGAACTTGTCCCTTAAGATTTCATTCAGAAAAAATGTTTTGAGCAAGTTACATAAGCATCAAACAGAAAATGTGGCCTCTAGAGTGTACACAAGGTGAAAGTTGACGGAGCATGACGTACGACACACAGAGGATGACGCATGATGGACACAGGACAATCACAAAAGCTTACCTTGAGCTTTTCATGCTCATGTGAGCTAAAAAACTAGTTACCCTCAGGGCAGAAACATTCCTTACCCATTGGATATGATTTAAGTCAATTTGTCTAAAAAGCAATCAAGACATCCAACCTCTATGTCTTAATGCTGAAGGAAAGACCTTTGAAATTTTCCATAGGTGTTTCCATGTAAATCATGTATGGCAATCTTTGATGGTGGGGCAATAATTTTAACAATATAACAAAATTAATGACTTCTAAACATCCCTACAGCCTTTGATCAACCTTTTCCTTCACCAAGACACAGCTGTGCTTTCTTTATCAGACAACTTTAGTAAACATTGATACAGTTGAAGGATTTGTTCAACTTGTACAGTTTCTCCATTTTCCATCATGTTTTCCTGATTTTGTCCATATTTGACTTTAAAATATTGCTAAAAGCTTTGACCCTTTGGAAGATTCTGGTGTTGTAAATTACAGAATTTCTATTATCTATATAATTATAATAGGGTGGGTAAAGATCACAACACTGATTTAACCTTGCCCATGATTGACAGTTATGTAGAAATTAAGTAAATGGGAGTTATACAGCAGATAGCAGAATTTCCTTACGTTTAAATGAAGTACTTTTTACTCCACTGTTACACTTTTAGCTAGATTTCTTGGACAGTCAACCTACAAAAAGAACCAATCAGAATGAAGATCCAGTCTTCTTGAGCACAACAACAACAAAATGTGATCACATTAAATACGAAATTATTTCTTATCATATTGGTACATTGTTTAAGAAGAAAACTTGTTGGAAAAAAAATGATAGTAATTGATGCAGTAAAAAAGCATTCAAATTTCAGATTACAAGATGAATTTTTATGATATAGTAGAAAAAGAATGATATACATGACAGTTGCATGGAAAAAATACACTGATTGGACAATTTCTACCATAGATATCATTTAAAGTGAGACCATAGTAACTATTTATTTTAGGCACTTCTGATTTTCAGAAAAAGCCCAAAATCTTTCTCAACCTTTGGCAAGGTCTCTAGCCTGTATATCAAACATTTTCTGGCTATTACAATCTCTACAATATTTTATCAGATGTCAGCTTCTCTCATCAAGTAGTAAAATATAAACTAGAATTTTACAAGAACAGGTTCAAAGTAGAAAATGATTCAACCAAATGATCAGCTATGCTTGAGTATTGAATAGTTATTTACATGTGTTGAAAATCAGTAGAAGATGTGCAAATGAAGGCACAGGTTCAGGACAAATCATAGGTTTGATTTGAGAGCTGATCTCAAGAGTGTTTTCTTATATTTTTGATTACAATTCATGGGCAAAGAACAAAAAATAAACAGTATATGCTGAAGACTTAAAGTTTGGAGAGGTCTACTAAACTGGAAAAAGACTCCATCAAATTTCAGCATAAATTTTCATAATACTATTAGCATTGATTACTTTTGTTGAACAAAAAAACATGGAAGTTCTGCATTTTGTGAGTAACTACATTTTTTCAACTTATAAACCTGATTTAGTATGAAAAAATGATAAAAGATCTATAAGAAAAAATGCATCTTCATGTTTAAAAAAAAAGTCAAGTAACACCATCACCCCCATCCACCTAATCTAAACCACTGATTTTGATTGGCTAGATACTAATTTCACTACATATCATTATATCCCCCTACCCAACATACAAAACAGTAGACACTTCTTCACTGACAATAGCAATAGCTAAAAGTGAATCTATAATTATTGTACAATTAATAAAGCTGAGACTATATATTTGACATCGTAATTGTCTCCTGCATATTTTTGACAGATTTATAAATTAGCTTGCTGAAAAGATATTTTCAGTCGGTAAATAAGTATCAAAGACTTGTATTGTGGGGATTGATTTGGCCAGAATTTATCTCAAAATGTCAAACAGAACTGATCCAAGATCAGAATGCAAGCTCTGTGTTGAATTTAACTTTCTATAATAAAACTTAGTGTTACTCAGGGAGTATTTAGTAAAGGCAGCCTCACATGTTTTTCTTGATCACTTTTTAAACAAACAAACTCATGTAGATCTATTTACTATCTTTTCTGAGTTGGCATTAATAAACCATTGTCAGCATTATTTCAATTGTTGCATGGCAACAGTTTACTAATTTCATATCTCTTAGGCTCTCAAAAGTACTAGACTTTGTCTAGGTGACCAAATAACCTAACTTTTGAAGAACACTGTAAAAATAAAGCAATAGTTCAGTATGAGCAGAGTCACAACTCTTAATGCTGATTGTCTGTAGGCAGACATTTTCTTTTGTTGCATGCTTAATTCTCCAGGGGTACCTTTCTCTAAACTGTGTACGTACAAAATTTGCTTACTCTGTTTATGTCAGCAAGATTCAAGTCTAAAAACAAGTTCCACTGAACTGCATAACTTAATGATTTGAGTAAATATTTGCAAAGCTTTACGCCATTCCATACCTTTGGATAAAGCAGGAATTGTATGTGTGTATATTCAATCCCAAAAAATTTGCGTAAATCTTCGCAGTCTAGTGAAAGGTGCAAAAGGTGACCTCTATTTGTTAGATGGTTAATGGTTTATGAATTGATACAAGACATAGTGGCCCCAAAATCACTCATCTGAAATTGCAGTATTTTTGACCCCTAACCTTAAATTTAAAAAAGATCTTGGTAGATGGTCATTCAGTGTTATTACATACCAAATATCAAGCCTACAGGAATCATCATTCCTGACAAGAACACATTTTAAATTTTCCCTTATTAACTTTACATTTTAAGTGAAACATCTGAACCCCAAGGCAAAGTACAGGTGTCTGGAAAGTAAGGTAACACTTTGGTACGTTTAGAATATAGCTTTTAATTTCAGACGAAGAGACAAAAAATATATTCATGTACATAAAATATGTAAAGTTTTTTTTTTTTGTGACATTCAGTTTTGATAACATTACACATTTTTATAAAGATTTTAAATCAAAAGTACCTTTCTGTCTTCAACATCATTTAAGTAATTCATGACGTTTACAATATGAAGGCCTTTTATGCTCTTTCCATTCCAAACACGCACAATGAAATTGCAAACTTTTTGGCACACAATCCAATATCAATCTTCTTGATTTCACATTTAATTTTCTTTGAAAATATGTCTTTGCTGTCTGGCATGGGGCTGTAGACCTTTGACTTCAAATAACCCCAGAGGAAAAATTGCATGGGCTGAGGTCAGGACTGTGCACGGGCTACGACATTCCACAATCTTTTACCTCCAAATATCGTTGTGATATTACCCTATGACTGAACATGTCGAATAAAAAACATCATCACAGTGTTTGATGTGTGTGAGTGTTGAAGCACTATCCTGCAAAACCCACATGTTTTGCAATGTAGGAGACTTTTTTTCAAGTGCAGGAACAAACTTGTTTTTCAAAAGCGATGGTTAGCGTTGGGAGTTCATCGTATCATCAAAGATATATTGTCGAATAACATTGTGATATGCCATTGCACACCATACGGTTAGTTTTTCATTGTAAAGTGGTGCCTCTGTAAATAAGTATGGTTTCACGTGTCTAAAAACACATATTTAGTTTACATACATGTCCAGACAACAGAATTGACAGAATGTCAATAATTACTAAAATGACGTCAATGACAGAAAGGTAATTCTGATTTGAAATCTGTATACGAGTGTGTATAGTAATGAAAATAAAACGAAACTTAAACACAGAAAACTTACATCTTTTATATGCATGTATATATATTTTTAACTTTTCATCTGAAATTTAAACCCATGTTACAAATGTACAAAAGTGTTACCTTACTTTCTCGACACCCTGTACTTTCTGGCACAAGAGCTATAATGTTAACAATTTTGGTAAAAATCTTTCAGGTGATACTCTGTAAATCATGTTGTAGCTATGCTTTGTAGTTTAAGATAACAAGGAGACCTTTGAAATATTATCTGATTAGCCATATTTTAAAATCATAATACCTCAAACCCCAAGGCAGGGCCATCTCTGATCCAGCGATCATAACAAATATGATAACATATCAACAAATAACAAATTATCAACACTCTAAGCCACATGGTTCAGCTATATTTTTCTTTATCCTATATCATTCTGTGTAAAACGTCAGGCTGTTTTACCTCATGGTCAAATATGAACTATTTTGTTAAAGGGCTAATAGCGTTTGCTACTAAGATCTAGGACTTGTAGTTTCAGTTAATGTGATTAAAGACTATAGTTCATTATCTAAATCTACCGAACAGAGTTGCCAAAGGATTGATCTCCCATAAACAAGGTCAGAGTAAAGTATATTATTATCATTAGAAACGTCTCTTGAGCCCTCTCATAAAAGCTTTTAGAAAATTGAAACATTTTCTGGTAAGGTACACTTCTTCCATCAGACAAAATGCTAGATAAATAAAGCAGACATTCAATGTCTTTTAAGAAACACTAAAAATTTCAATTCTTGAGCCAGGTTTGGCCAGAATATCTCACTTAATACAGATACCAGATGTTGTTCAGATCCAAAACCAGAACATAAGCTGTGCATTTCGCTTTAACGGTTAAACCATTGCCTGAACTACTCTAGTTCAAAGACTGTGCATTCCTCTTTCAGTTTCTGTTCCTTATGTGAGGTTTATTAGCAACTTCTTCTCTTCTGGATTCTAAAGTTGCTCTTCACAAATTTGTTCAACAGATACTGTCCCTATTCTTTGATCCCTTTGCACATCTAAAGTTATGTAGGATTCATAGAATCATCATGCAGTCTGATCTTAAGCCTACACGGACTCCCATTTTGCACGCAGAGCAGTCTTCAACTTGTATAACTGAGGTCTTTTTTCTAAACTCATGATGTCACACTTAAAAGCAAATGCATGGACACAGTTTTGATCTAATCGTCTATCATATTCCAGATTGTAGTGCCAAGTTTTAAACATCCCACTCAGACTTGGTGGAAACATGAAACACTAAACTTTGATAACATTTTTGTACCATTATCGTTTTAATTTCAGAAACATGAATGTAGAACATAAGTAAGAGTTAAAGGACAAGTCAAGTATATTACATGGTTATTCTGAAGGCTTCTAACAAAAAATTTTTTTAAAAAATCCTGCCATGTGGTGAACAAATTAGAAACAGAGTAAAGCTTTGAAGTTACTGTCCATTGCACCAGACAGAGGTTCACACATTTCATTTCTGATTTAAAGAAAGTTTCAAGACCTTCTACTCTTGAATTTGCCTTTTTATAGCAAGATACTTACATGCTCCAAAATAAGAGAACAAAGGATTAAATAAAGGAAGTAAAATAGCTTACGTCGAATCCCCTGAGGACAGCAATATGGAAGGAGAGAAGCTGCAATGGTATTACATTCACGATACCCTGTAGGCAGTCCACTGTATGCGGGACCTCGACACACTTATATGCAAACTTTTTCACTTCCTCATCCCCAGTGTTACTAATAATAATGGGTCGCCCCTATAAACAAGATCAGACTGAGTGAAGACTGTCTATTATAAAAACTTGTGTACTTACTTGCGTTAGCTCAGGTTGTACTAACAACCCTGGGTAGATATTGCTACCAAGAAGAAATACATTTCATCATGGCTGTTTGAAAACTTCCTATACTATATGGCAGGTACATTAAATTCTAACCCTCTACAGGTCAAAATCAAATAACATAACTACCTGTTTTGCAATGCCAAGTTTTCACAAAACAGAAAAAAAATAAGAAAATTGCAAAAACAACCACTCAGAAATGTTCCTTTATACCTACCCTTAAGTTTTAAAGATCTACATACTATAACATGCAATATTTTTTCACTGATTATACTAGATAAGCCTTGGTTGGCTTCAATCTAAGCAAGCACTGTGATAAGCATGCCAGAAATTGCATTAACACCTGTACCATTCATAAAACAGGTGATTCTGGTTTAAAACAAATTATGTTATATTCAAAACATCTTCATTACTTCCTCAGCATTGAAAATGCCTTGTAGATTTTCTTAACCGAGACATAGGGTAAAAATTTACTAAAAAGCAAGAAAAAAAGAAAAATAAGGATTCAGACTTCAAAACTTTAAGAATTTCTTCCAGTGGATGGTATTATCAATATGGAGTTAAAAGTCAGCTAACTTCTCTAAATATTGTTCATATTGCAAATTCTAAGACTAAACATCTTATTGAGCATGTAATAATATTCTTAGTTTAAGTGAATCCTTTTTCTAAATTTCAGATATGCAATTTGTGCAGTCTTATTTTGACCTTCACTGCCTCCAAAATCATCTTAATCACGGTTAACACTCTGAGGGATAAGTACAAGTACAGATGTTAACTCTTTACTACATCACAAAATTATAGGGCTGTCCAAATTGAAAGCAAATGAAGACAGCAGCTAAAAAGTGTCTTAAATAATTGAAACTGTCTTTGAGAAAGAAGAAAACATTGTGAGAAAGGAAGAAAATACTTGTTATCAGCATTTTCTCCTTTTCCAATAATGTTTTCATAAGCATTTCTATTTAGGGTTGTTAAAACAAAAGATTATTTGGTAGAGGGTTAACAGTGTGTGATGCTATTTCCAACAACAGCACCACATGTAATTGTCTATACTTGGCGGCTTTTTTTTCAGTAATAGCAGAGATATCAGAAAATATTAAAGTTGTCATAGGTCAATGAGGATGATGACATCACAAACAAAGACAGGAATGTGACAATACTTCAACATTTTCTTCTATAACAGCCAAGCTAAAAATGAAAAAAAAAACAAAGTTATTATATCTTCCAGACAGGCAACATTGTGGGGCAGTGAAGATGAAGAAGATTGGCTTTTAACCTGTATCACCTGTTTTATGATTTGTGAAGAAAAAAGGCACTATAAGGTTGCCTGGCAACTCCATCAAGAGCAAATATCTCCTGCCAAGAACATTATGATACAATGAGTGACTCAGAATCAATTGAAAAATTGAAAGTGCAAAGCAACAATGAGTTTAAAAAGAAACATGGCTTTTACTCTTGTTCTCTACTATGACTGTGAAAAGGTCTGAAATCCTGATAAGTAATTCCAGAAAGACAAATTTTATATGAGCCATGCACTGTGAAAAACAGGTTTAATGCGTCTGCAAAAAGTATTGACCCATGCCAGCCGGCTCAGTCCTTGCAGGCTGACCTGTGTCAAACCTTTTTGATTTTGGTGAATTTTCTGCATGTCCAAGGACACTTCTACTTCGTAATTCAATCAGCTGTTAAACTAAATGGATTTTATGCATCCTTATGTGATAACTTGCTTGGTGATGCATTAAAGCCCCTATTGCCAGAGTGCCACTCAAATGGTTAGCAATTATCAGCCCTATCACTTCACATTACTGCATAAGCCACAAAATTATCCCAAAGGCTATTTTGTGGTGGATATTTTGTCAAACTCAGTCAGTAAAGACAGGTACTTTATCTTGAGGAGAAACATCCAAGTCATTCATCGTATGATTCAAAGAAGGCAAGACATTTATTGTCAAGTGCAAAAAGATCCCATCATACAAACAAGAAGAGCATGATGGCCAAGTATCGCTCAACTTCCTAATAAAACTAGAACTGCAAGAAAAAGGTGACTAGATCATCATCAAGTGCTTTTGTAGAAAAAAAGTTCAATGTGCATAAAAACGTGTAAGTTCAAAGGGAGATAATTTTAGAATGATGGATAAACAGACATCTAAAACAATTGTGTCCTTGGCATCTACAGCTTCTGGTTTATAGCTGTACAAAGTTTCTGCACAGTGACAGGAAAAATTTTGGAGTTCCTGACAGAAAAATTAATATATTCAGAATATCATATATTAAGTCTTCACATATCCATGCAAGGATCATTCATGCCAACCATACTGGCAAATTATTTCTGAAAAGATTTTCATAGATTGCATTATAACTTACACAAAGCCAGACCTGTGGTGGCCATGACTATGCAGATCACCATTCTGCCTACTGATCTGAAAAGTCGACCTAATGATCATTCATCCTAAATATGAATCTATTCTTACAAATATCTTTTAAAAGCAGATTTTAAAGTATTTGGACCAGTACAAGTATTTTTACAAAGGATGTTTAAGGTAAACATTAACAAGCATACACATGCACAACAGACATTGTGCAATGACATAAGCTGCTTGCCTTGGGTCTGTGGAAGTGACAACATCCCAAACAGTATTGCCCTTTTTTCCCCTGTTTGTGATTAACCTGCTGATTCTGTATTTATATCATATTATAAGATACCAAAAAGTATTTATAAAATGATAAAATTGATGAAAAACTCAATACTAAACACAAGCTTTGAATGATGATTCCTCAAAACTATCTGTTTTCCTAATGCACATTCTACCAACTAAAGGTGTTCACTTGTGTGTAAGAAAAGGTTATTCTGTGTTTTAAGTCCATAAAAGGTCTAAATCAAGAAATTATCAGTAGTTTTTTTCATCAAGATATGCATGGTAGAACAGTTACAATGAATAACCATTTCAATCACAAATGCTCAGTAAGTGTTTCCATGTAAGCTCTCCCTTTTTTACACTCTTTGCTTGAAAGCATTTTGATTCTAATTTTACCAGCTAGGATATTAGTCAAATGATTAAAATATTAAAATACATTACTCAAAAAGTTAATACAGGTTTATTTTGAAATTAAAAAAAAAAAAAAGCCATCAAGCAAAAGGTATCTATGAGAATGTTGAAATAAGGAAGATGTGACCCATAAGCAATCATTAACCAAAACATAGCATTGAAAGTTGGGTGGGAAAACACAAAAGAAACAGAATTAAACATGCTCTCTGCAATAGCACAAACAATCCCTTTTGTGCACTTAAGCTTTATAAACACATATATACAGTCTCGAGGGAAATAAAAATGGCAAAAGATCTCTTGGTAAAGTATATGACAGCTTTTAAGCTATAGACATTTTTTTCTTTTTTTTTTCATGGCATACAGTATAATCCCTTCATAGAAGTACATGTAGTACAAATATGAATTCATGACAAACACTCCAATATTACTGTACTTCATCACAAGTTCAAAACACTTTGTGTGTATCATCAATTTAATTTCATCTGAAAGTCTGGGATGTCATTTTGCTGATATAAATGTGCATATATATGTTTAATACAGATTAGTACACTGGAGAATATAGGTTTTATGAAGCAGAGTAAAATAGCTCTACAGAAAAGTTTAATACAGCAGTTATTTTAATTGCTGATGTATCTTTCTGTCTCTTACATCACATTTTCTCATTTCAGCAATGTGCAGAGATAAAAGTTGCATAGGGATGACCGTAAGAATGCCCTGAAGGCAGTCAATGGTCTGTGGAACACCAATAAATTTGGGAGCGTGTGCCATTGTCTCTTTGTCGCCCAAATTACCAATAAGGATTGGTTGGCCCTAAAATAAATATGGTACATGCTATGAAAATGCAAAAATGGAATAGATAGATAACATTGTCAAATAACTAGGTAGGTAAAGTGATGAGTCTTTCAGGTAATAATCACATTGCTGGTACATGATTTTGTTTGCTTGTCTATTGGTTTTTTCTTTTCTATCTTTCAAAAAGATACGTTATCATTGAAAGAATTCAAACAAACAACACAGATGAAGTTGTTATGAACTCATCCTTCAGAAGTCTTTCAGAAAATGGTGTTTCACTCCATATGATCTTTTTGACTTACACAAGAAAAGATATACATATGCGCCTTTTGTGGTAGGCTGAAGAAGTACCAACAAAGTTATAGATCATTTCATCCAGTTAACCCTTTACCACACAGTCCAGTGTCTTAACAACAATAAGAAAAAAGGCTTTTGAAAACTTTGAGGGAAAAGGAGAGAATGCATTTTCTCCTTTTCCCATATGTTTTCTACCGCTCCAGAGACAGATTTTAGTTTTTCAAGTCACATGTAATTTGTTGTCTGCAAATTCTTTGAAATTCAGCAAATCTAAAATTCTGTCAATTGGTAAAGAGTTAACTGATCACACAGATATAAGAATCATCACAGGCTGAACAATAACAATCCCCCTACAATAGAACTCATTCTTGAACATGAGGCAGACATGTCCCAACAAACACTAGTCCTGAAGAGGTTTACATGTATCTCTTTGATCACAATGATTCCCTGCAATATCACCTTTTTTTTTTGCAGTTTAATACCAATAATTTTCCGTAGTACGTATGCAGATACTTAAGTATGGTGCTTCACAACACAACTAAATAAAGTAAGCAGATTAAAAAGTTCAAACCTTTCCCACACATTTAGATGTTTTAACAAACCTGGGAAAAAGTCTTGAAAATATTGTTGGAAAAGAAGAAAATGCTGGTAACCAGCTGGCATTTTCTTCTTTTCCCCCATTTTCTAGAATTCAAAAGACCAACTCCATCATCTGAGCCACCTTGATTTTATTTTCTGCACAGTACTTTGAATTTTGACAAGTCTAGAATTTGTAATCTGGTATAGAGTTTATAAGTAATTACCAATCAAAAAAAAAAATATTCAAAGTACACTTTTTATTTACATCAACACTTTTTATAGAACAAATTTCCTGCTGATCCATTTGAGAAGATACATGACATTGAGTTTAAACATATTTATTTTACATCGATTGAGTTACAAGTTCTTACTACTTATACTAATCTCTCTCATTTCTGCTTCGTGGGAACTACACCAGTACTAGTGCCAAATGTGTTGGTCAGTGAAAGATTCCAAAGTTAACGCCCTCTCCTAGGTATTGAACTTGGGACCTTATGGTTATGAGGCCGACACTCTACCTCACAACCACAGACACCACATGACATTGTACATTGTGGATTATCAATTTAAATTATATGGACCCACTCTTTACCAGATAACAATATTGTAGAATTGTCCAATTTGAAAGCATTTGCAATCCATAAAACTAATGTACGTCAAAAGATTGAATTTGTCTCTGAAAGGGTGGAAAATATTGTGTAAAGAGCAGACAATACCTGGTACCAGGATTTTCTCCTTTTCTTAAACATTATCTTCAAAAGCCATCATTATCAGGGTCATTAAAATATGGGACTGTTTGGTAAAGGTTTGATACATGAATGTAGGAGAAAATGTGGCAAAACTTGAAACAGCATATTTTTTAGTCATGATGCTTTCAAAACAAGTATGCTACAATAGAAAAAAGTCTTTTCTAAATGAAGATGTATAAAAGAGTAGAGATTCATCTATGAATAAGAACACAGTGCATTATTAGTTGTACATTCAGCTGGTAGGGGACTTGGAAACTTGTTCATTGCTGTGGTGAATCATGTTGCCCCAGTCGTGAGCAAGTTTCCAAGTCCCCTGCCAGCTGACAGTATAAGGAAATTATTATACTGTGAAGTTTTACCATTCCAACGTGTATTCAGCAAAATTTCCCTGTTTTATGGCCTCACAAATTGAGTACACTAATGAAATCAGATTTCCCTTCTGAGTGCCCCAACACACTGAAAATTGACATCGCTGAGAAGTTGAAACTGACATCACTGTAACCTTAGTAAAAAGTGCAGTTTGGTGCATATGAAGTCACTACGATAGACATTCCACATATTTTTATTTAAACATGAATTTAAGCAAGTTCTAGGTAAGCAACTGTTCATTTTTTTGATTTGTTGGCAAAAGAAAATGACCATTAGCTGCCTCAAACAACAATTAGTTTATTTTTTTAACATTACGTTGTATCACTTTTGACACTTCATCATATGCTTACCTGATGAAGGGATGGCCTGTTTTAACCCAATCAGTAACAGTGTATTTGTTTTAAAATGACAACAAATGATACTTTATGTACCTATATTCATTTATTTAAAAAACAATCCATTCTTTCCACTTTTAGGACAACCATCAAGGGAAACTAGAAATACATGTATTTAATATGCTGTTCTCAGTATTTGTTTTGTGGGTGACTCATTTCAATTAACACAACCATCTTGGATTTTGCTTTCAAAGTGTAGTGAAGTATACAGGGCCCCTGAGAGGAAAACTGCTTTTCTGTACATTTTGCCAGTGTACGTCAGTATATGTTCGGAGCATAATATCCAATCAGATGGCAAGAAATTTCTTTGCAGTATAATAATAGCCCCTTGGCCACTTACAAGCTAAGTTGCTCTTGAAAACAGTTCAGATCAAAGATCAGACTGGGCACAGTCTGATTTTAGGTTTTCAGAATCTAACTTTTTCCCAAAGAACCCTGTATTTTAACCACCCTGAATGGAGAAATTTTTAAAGATGTTACGTGAAAAGGAGGAAAGTTTTCCATCCTTTGAAAGTCATTTTTTCTACCATATAAACATTTGTTTTCAGCAAATGCTTTCAAGTCTTAAATTTTTGGACAAGTCTTAAATTTTGTTATGTGGTAAAGAGTTAATAATCATTCACATATCCTGACCAAGATACACATGAAACTTGATTTTTTTTTTTTCATCTTTTTAGCTGCTTCTAAATTACCATTTCACCTATTTGTTGGAGCCAGGGACACTTGAAGGGTAAACAGAAAATGATATATTGTCAATATAATTATATCACTGATTCCTACATGATTCATTTACAATTTGAAACAAGTTATGAAATATAGAAACTAATGTTTATCAATCCCATGAATTTGAGAACATCACAAGGACTGGTCCTTATAAAACATATATATAAAACATGCTCAGCTGGGCATGATATTTCAAGGGTCTTTAAATGTAATCTTTTACCAAACATTGTTTCATGTTTTAACCACCATGACAAAAAAACTTCTAGAAAGATTGTGGGAAAAGTAAGATAATATATAGAAACATAAGAGTATGAACAGTCTAAGATTAACTTTTTTACTTAAGGAATAAAAAAATATCACAGTTTTTCATCTTTCCAAACACTAATAAATTTACTAAGTATGAACTTGAACAGACATGACCATGCAAAAAGTGAAGCAGCAGTTCTGAAAAGAATATTTCTGTATAATGTCAAGTAACCAGATCAATATGGGTATTTAACCTTTGAACTGATTTCTTGGTCCAGCTAATACTGAAATTGCAGAGATATGTCATGTGATCATATGGCAAATGCAAACATAATGTATTTACTACACTAGATTCTGAAGCACAATTGTAACTGAATACTTTTGTGAGCAGATGGATAGCCCTTGTTGTTACAATTTAATAATGAAAGCCAGGGTGGAATGAAGATAACCATGCATTTTCACTGTAGCATGCAGGAAATGTCAAATTTGCACAATGTTAAATGCAGCAAACTACCTAACAAATAATTTCACTGACAAATTATATACATAGACATAAAATCCAATAAATTTTTCTAACATGGAGACAAGTTTGATGTATCTAAATGAAACTAGAGCTGTCACTGAATGTGACTTAATACCCCCGCCAGCGCTTTGACAGAAACAGGCAATTTAACAAAAAATTTTCTAAGTTCAAGGGGAGATTACCCTTGAATCATAGGGAGTAGATGATTGAAAACTGCGTTTTGCACAACTTCAGTATATGATCAATGTATCAACAAACTTTCAATACAATAGCAGTAATACTGTAGGAGGAGTTCGCGACACAAAATTACTAGTATTTTGTACACAGACGGACACACGGACGGACGCACGGACGGACGGACAGACAGGCTGATTCCAGTATATCCCCAAAAACATTCGTTTTGCGGGGGTATAATAAAAGAAAACAGTATGACAGATGGATATTTCTTAACCCTGTACCAAAATATCCAGGGTTTTAAAGACCCAACAGGAAAAGGCTTTTGAAAACATAGTGGGAGAAGGAGAAAATCCTAGTATGGTGTATTTTCTTCTTTTCCCACTTTATTTTCTATCTGTGAAAGAACCTTAGTTCATCTAACTCACAAATTTGTCTTCTGCAGATGCTTTCAATTTAGAAGAGTCCAGAATTTGTTACTTGGCAAAGAGTTAAAGTGTTACACATCACAATGTTTTCTGACACTCATACTTCATCCTGGCAAAATATTCTTTCCACATAATATATCAAATTCGTTAAATGCCAATACAAGCAAATTAGATAAAGAAAGGAAACTTTTTCTTCTTGTTTGGCATGCCTAAACTTTACTTCTAGCCATTCTGTTTTAGTGATTGTTTATTTCCAAGCCATCTTATTATCATCAAAATAATGACAATGAATATCATCATTATATTTTCTTATAATCAAAATTAATATAAATTACCTATGCCTGTAAAAATCCATGAAATTTCCACTTCTGTCAATGAACAGATTAACTTCAAGGTCATTTTGTATTAACAAAAAAAACATACTGTTTCAAAGGGTAATCCAATAATGCTTTGAAGATGACAGAATTAGGCTGGATTTTCAGTAGACTACTCTACTTTGGATGTTAAATGCTTTTGTTTTTCTGCAGGTATAATGAGTTTTATACACCATAAAGTAATTTTAATCCTTGACCAAACAGTCTTGAGTTTTAACAACCTGGAAGAAGAAGCCTCTTGAAAAAAATGATGGAAATAGAGAAAATGCATATAAACACTATTTCCTCCTTCTTTTTCATGTTTTTTCCTACCCTATCAAAGACTACTCCCTTCATTTGAGCCACATTTTAATTTGTAGCCTGCCAATGCTTTCAATTTGGACAAATCTCAAATTTTGTTGTCTTGCAAAGGGTTGATGCCTGGAAATTTTTAAGTTAAACCATTAGAATGTTTCGTAATGTTTCACTATGACTTATAACCTGGATGAATTAAATGCGCATAGGAAAAATGCATTTAAGTCATATGGAGGCACAGAACTACCATCACTTGATGGTTAATTTGGTTGATATTTTCACAAAAATAATGACAGATTCTGCATTATTTAAGAAATATTGTCACAATTTTTATTCTATCATGATATATTACACGTAACAGATAAATCATACTTCCAAATCCTTTTCAACCCGGTCAAAATATAAAAAATAGATTACTTTGCATATAGAGTTTTTTTTTTTTTTAGATATCTAGTATCTCTAAATATTTGACTGTTTATCATAATCTTTTCAAGTAACATGAAAACTATCTTTTTTGAAGGAGGGAGGAGTCCCACAGTTCTTCTTTTCAGTACGTGGTGGCAGTTTAGCGTAAGTTATTAATCTTATATTTAAGTCAACTAAAAATTATCATGATATTTCAGAATTAATGTGAAATTCAACATAATTTATTTGCAATAATATCTACCATTATT
This sequence comes from Hippopus hippopus, assembly GCA_946811185.2. Classification (NCBI taxonomy): domain Eukaryota; kingdom Metazoa; phylum Mollusca; class Bivalvia; order Cardiida; family Cardiidae; genus Hippopus; species Hippopus hippopus. The sequence continues at coordinate 39,220,757 of OX328096.1, forward strand.
ACCGGTACCTTGGCAGTTCTAAGCCACCATAAATTCTTGCATTAGAATTATTCTAAAAATATTGTAAGATCATTTAAAAGTTTCAAAATACTTACATGTCTGGCCTTGACTTGTTGCAAGGCATTCATACATTTCTGAAATGATATGGAAATCCAAGTAATCTGAAGTTGCTATATAGCCCATAGTAAACAGGAATACATGTAAGTTTGAAAATACTGCAGATTCTGTCGTTGTTTCTTTGGAAATTTTATTACTTTTGCAACAGTATTTCAGCCATATCACAACATTTCTGACACTTTGCACAACACTCTATCCAAGCCACTGTCTGCTTTTAAACACATACATTATTTAAAACAATGTTTAGTTGTTAGAAAGGCATGACTGCTATTGCAACTGCTATCATCAATCCTTGACAAAAGGGAACAAGACATAAGTTTGAACTATCATTAAATCAGGATTATAGAAAGTCACTTAAAGATTATGACCCCTAACTCATCGGTAAATATTGTGTAACATCGATGTTTTCGTAAAGGCTATTCAGCCCATCTTGGCAGCTTCCATCTTTTAATATGAGAGTTAGGGGCTGTAGACTCACTAACTCATCAGTAAATATCGTATAACATCAACGTTTTCATAAAGGCTATTCGGCCGATCTCAGCAGCTTTCCTCTTTCACTATGAGAGTTAGATTATACAATCTCTAAAGTACTACATCTATGAGCAATTTGAGTAGCTCATGTCGACAGTCAAGATCAAAATTAGGCTACATAAAAATACAATCCAATCCTGAATCTACACTGTATGCTATTCTACAAAATATTCTAGCTACAACAATCAACAGATAATGTGATATTTGAATATTAACTACAAATTGAAAATATCTATTTCATGTTTTCAGCACTTGACAGGGTAACCATAACCCTTTACAAACAACCTCCTCTCCCTGAACCCTGAGAAAGAAGGCTTCTCAAAGAATTATGGGGAAAGGAGTTTTCCCACAAAGTTTTCTGCTCTTTCCAACACAAGTCCTATCATTTGAACCACATAAAATTGAAAGTCTGCAGATGCTTCCAATGTAAACAAGAAATTTCGTTGAAATGATATCCACCGCTGAAAAAGACCTTTTCGAAAATTTACACGACCTCATGACTCTAAATCACTCCCAGTCGGCTATTTTGCATCGAATCAAAAAATTTTTAATAAAAGTATGTCGGCCGAATAGGTTATTGTACACATGTATAAAGTTTCACGAAATTCTGTCCAATGGTATTGGAGATATTGTCCCTGATGGACATATGGACAGACGGACAATGCTAAAACTCTATCCCTCCACCTTCAGCGGGGGATAATAATAATAACAAGTCTACAATTTGTGTTCTTTTAAAAAAAATTAGAAGGGATAAAAAAGTCTACTGCAACTGGTAATTTGTTAACTTTTATCAAAACAATCCTGAGTTTTAACAACCTATGAAATTAGGCTTATGTAAATATATCGGAAAAGTTGAATTTTCTGGTATCTAACCTTTTCTCCCTTAAAAAATCCAGAATGTTTTCTACCCTTTTAAGAACAAACATCATCATTTGAGGCACATTCGTCATCTACAACAGCTAATTCTAACTATGGTATGTTCAAGGGTTTACTGTTCATCACTTTACGTAAACAAGAACACAGCATGTGGGTGTCAACGCTCAACTACAGTTGCTTTTCAGTGAAAACTCTGTTGAAAAAGGGGCTTTACTCTTTACTAAAATGACAAAACGTAGACTTGTCCAAATTCGAAGCATTTGCAAAGGATAAATTAAATGTAGCTCAAATGATGAAATTGTCTTTTGAAGGGTAGAAAACATTGTGGGAAAAGGAGAAAATGCTGGAAACCAGCATTTTATCCTTTTCCCGCAATGTTTTCAAAAGCCTACTACTTCAGGGTAGTTAAAACACGGGATTGTGTGGGAAAGGGTTAACTGTGTCAGGGTTCCCTCTGGCTACTTTTTTTCTTGCACCATCATTTTCGCCAAATGAGAAAAGTTTGCGCCAGATTGAAATAACTAGAGCCAGTTGATGCCAATTTTAAAATGAACGTACACTACCTCGGGCATAATCAAGAATTGGCCGATAAATTATCATTGCATGGTTGTGTCATGAGCAATAATATAAACAAGAAAACATTTATCTTTATCAGATTTTATTACTTGTATCTATGTTTATTGTGTGAATATATTTCAAAAATTAGTTTTGTTAACAACAAAAAATCATTATGTATTGAGTTTTAAGTAGATCTGTCATTAATGTTTGTAAAACCACTATGACAAAAGCAGAACTAGGTCATTGATAACAAAGTTCTCCTGTTCTCCTATTGTAACAAAATTTTAAAGAGAGTCTTTTATGAAACAGATAAAAGTTTAAATGGTAAAAACCAAACAACAAAGTCAGTATGTGAAAAATTGTTACAAAAGTAGAAATTGCTCATTTGGAGAAATTTCTTAATCTGTAAAATTTTTTTTCATGAGGGGACTATGCACATTTTGAAACATACAGAAGTTAAAATGTTAAAAACCAAACAAGTTTTCCTAAAGGTGGGCGATTAATGCAGGAAAATGACACAGAAAATTTCGAGGATGACGATAACATAACCGTCCGGTGTTAGTCAGTGCCGATGCAGTCGGCATTTCGGAAACCCGCTGTATATCAATTTAATACAGAATCTATTGATTTTACCTGCGACTATGATTCATTTTGACATTTAATAACATTCCCGATTTATACAGGACACTGGTCTTTGATACTTTCACCTTCTTACAGTTTTTCCAAGTTAACTGACAAGTTTTGCATATAGCCGGAAGTTTGTTATCGGAAGTGTATGTATATTTGGATAGTCAGGTGTAAATGACATCAATTTGTAAAGTAATTTGGATTACATCGATGCCTTAGTTTATTTCTGCTGATTTATTTAAACTTTATTGATGAATTAGTGGTCATGCATCCATGCATTGCAGTGAAGGGGACCAGTATCAAAATGTACGGCATCCCGATATGAGAAATATTGGCGCCAGTTATTTTCGCCAATCAGCATTTTCTTGCGCCACATTTAAAAATCTATTGCAAATGGCGCCAAATGCGAAGCCCAGCGGGAACCCTGTGTGTCAAAAACATTTTGAAGGCTACCTGCCTCTGCTGTATGGGTTCCCCCTTTGATAGCTAATGTTTCCTCTTTTGATAGTTAACAACTAGTCCAAGTTTGAAATAAATATTTTCAATAATGATAGACATATTATGAAATGTCGAAGTTTTTACATGATGATGACACTCAGACAATGACAGGGCTATGACAGTATCTCGTCTTTTTATTTTTTTTAAAAACAGCCGAGCTAAAAATAAAATAAAAAGGAAAAAAACATGTAGATATACAAAGCTTACTAACAGTATATGTCTTGTCACGGGTAACAACCATCATCACAGGCATTGCTTTATCTATCAGAGCCAAAGGACCATGTTTCAACTCTCCAGCCAAAATTCCCTCAGAGTGCATATATGTCAACTCCTTAATTTTCTGAAATGCAATCATAGAATCTTATTGACACCTGAAAGTAACAGCAAAATTCCTAAAAAAAGTCAGAAACTGAAAAAAACAAATTTTTTAGTTTATATTTTCCTTATCTATAAACCAACATAACATTTAGTCCTGATTATGTTTGTTTCATGAGAAAATGTAAAATCAATACTACTTTGCTTATTTAACCCATTACATCCATCGACAAATTTAAGAAAGTCCTTGAACAGAAGGATCAAGAACCTTAAATTTCCGCTTTATCTTTCTATTGTAGTCCACCATGTTGCATGAATCCAAGATGGTGGGATACAAGAGAAAAAGTAATGGAAACTTAAGGTTCTTGTTACAGTTCAAAAAGATGTATGTCAAAATCTTGAGATACAGAGTAGCTCATATCTTATTTTCCCTATGGAAAAATTTAATATCATTCGAGTACAGTACATCATATTAAGAACTACTTACAAGTGCACCCTCCAGGCAAGTGGCATAGTTATATCCCCGTCCCATGACTAGAAGAGATTGCTGCTGATATGTCTCTTGTGCTAACTTCTGTATTTGTTCATCCATTCCCAACACAGTCTTGATTTGTTCTGTAAAATTAAAACCATTTTTTACAATGATCATGCAGCACTATGTTTGTTCTAGGAAATTTTTCAATTGGATGAATGTTTTTTTGACCACCTACATTACTGTGGACAGACAGGGGTGTTCATGGCCCATCCCCAACCGTAGCAAAGTAGTTAATCCTATTTACTGCAGTGAACTTGATCCTTTCTCTCTTATCTTGGTGACCTAATTAAACTGATAATGTAAGAATAGGACTTTAGCACTCCTGCAGTATAAAGCTTTAGACAAATAAAGGAGTCATTGCTTGAACAATCAATGGCTTCTTTACCGACTATGTTTTCCTTGAAAAACAATAGTCCACTTTTCTTCACATGGTGGTCCATTTTGCAACTCATACTTCTTTTTCTTAGGTCTAAAAATAACCCATCCAGAAATGGACTGAATATTGAGAATTAATCTATTATCTTCTATCCAAATCACATCAAAAAAGAGCAGTTATGGAAGATACCCATAGACAAAAAAAAAAAATCCAGACAGTTTTAATACAAAGTGCATTAGGCACTTTGACAGGTTTCAAGTAGGTTGCTTTGTCTTTATAAAACAAAAATTACTCAAAGTTGCAATTACAAAAAAAAGGTATAACTACCAGGTAACTCTTTAAGTCCTTGGATGATTTCTTTCCGTCTGTCTTGCATTGAGATTCTGTCATCACACATCATCAAACCAAACATCACAAGGGATATAAACTGACTGGTATATGCCTAGTAAAATACAGAATTGAAAATGGGGTCTATAAGATAATGATATAAGCCTTTAGTGGCCAGACAAATATTTTATTTTCTGACAGAAATATAATGCCATTGCAAGTGAAGAGACATTTGTAAGAGTTAAGTATAAAGTGGCAGCCAGTATATATCCAAGATCAAACTGCTCAGTTTATCTCTTTACCAAATGACTAAATTTTGGACTTGCCCAAATTCAAAGCATTAATTGCAGACGACAAAATAAATGTGACTCAAAATTAAAATCTGTTGTTGGAAGGATAGAAAACGTTGTGGGAAAAGGAGAAATGCTGGTTATCATTTTCTCCTTTTCCCACAATGTTTTCAAAAGCCTTCTTCTTTAGGGTTGTTAAAACTTAGAATTGTGTGGTAAAGGGTCGAAAAACCCGATCTTGATATACAGAGTGCACAATAGGAATGTAAGTAGCCTTCAGTGTTGAAAGCAGTGATCCCTAAAAAGTCCGTTTCTTTAACCCTTTTCCTCACAATCCCGGGGGGGGGGGAAAGAGCCTTTTGGAAAACACTGTGGGAAAAGGAGAAAATGCTGGTAACCAGCATTTTCTCCTTTTCCCTCAATGTTCTTTTTACCCTATTTAAGACTAGTGTCAACATTTAAGTCACTCTGAAATTGTCGTCTGCAAATGTTTTCATTTTTGACAAGTCAACATTTTTTTTGTCGTCTGGTAAAGGGTTAAAACAATCAATATAGATAGACCATACTCTACCCACTTTTTCATAACCTATCTGAAAGTATGTCTGCTATTCATATTGCTAATCAAACAAACATGTACAGCGTACGAAAGCTATTCAATATCACTTCATAAACATGAATTCTTCACAAGACAAAATCTAGACTTGACCATTATAGCTCTTTCCCACATGATAATAATTTAGACCTGTCCAGTTTGAATGCACTTGCAGACAACAAAATGTATATGGCACAAATGATAGGATTTGAATCAGTCTAGAAAACATTGTGGAAAAAGAAGAAAATGCTGGTTACTAGCATGTTCTCCTTTTCCCACAATGTTTCCAAAAGGCAACTTTTCAGGGTCGTTAAAACTCGGGATTGTGTGAAAAAGGGTTAAGGGTACTTTCACATAACAAACTAAATCTAGCACAAATGATGGGTTTTGCTTTCAAACCCCTTCTTCTTCAAGGTCTTGAAAACGAGGTATTGTTCGATAAGGGCTTACCAAGTTTCAAAGGCATATTCTGGTCACCAGCATTTTCTTGTCTTCCCACCATATTTTTAACCCTTTACCACACGACAAATTTTAGACCTGTCCGAATTGAAAGCATTTGCAGATGACAGTTTCAATGTGGCTCATATGAAATGATTTTTCTTTGATAGGGTAGAAAACATTGTGGGAAAAGGAGAAAATGCTGGTAACCAGCATTTTCTCCTTTTCCCACAACGTTTTCAAAAGCCTTCCCTATCAGAGGTGTTAAAAGTCGTCATTGTGTAGTACAGGGTTAAAGCCTTCTTCTACAGGATTGTTAAAACTCTGGATAGTTTGGTACAAGTTTAACATAAACCTTAAATTTGAAAAGAGGTAAAACAAATGTCACGTATTTACCTTTGTACTTGCTACTCCTATTTCAGGACCAGCATTAATATGCACTCCGCAGTGGGAAATTCTACAAATACTACTGCCCACAGTGTTTGTGATACCTACAATAAGGGCCCCACGGGCTTTACAATAGTTCAAGGCCATAAGGGTGTCAGCTGTCTCCCCTGCACAAAACATAATACAAATGATTAGTCAAAACAATGCTTGTGTAAGTCAGACTTGATATTCAAGAATGCTCTTCTTTACAATTCTTTTCACAATATATCATCAACGAGGCTGAAATGTAATTCCTTTACAAAAAAAAAAATCTATGCATGCTGATTCTGAAAACATTTTGAAAAAAGGAGAAAATGCTGGTACACAGGCAAACCCTGCCAGCACAGCAAAGCTTTCTTTTCTTCTGCATTTGCTTTGAATATGGAAAAGACTAAAATTTTGTGGTCTGGAAAAGGGTGTAAAATTATTCTGTGATTCAATCTGTTATCATATAGACAAAAAAGAAATTTTTTGATACACAACATAAACAAACCCAAACACACAAACACAAATTGCAAGATTATACATGTACCTGATTGGCTGATAAAAAAGCAAACATCATCTCTGAAAACTGGTGTACTTCTGTCCAGGAAGTCACTGGCTAGTTCAACCATCACAGGAAGTTCTGTCAGCTCCTCCAGCAACTGACGGGTCTGAAATCAACACCAAACATTTAGTGGCCTACAGGAAGAATGATTTTGAAAACATTCAGAGAACCAGTATTGTCTCTTTTTCCAATCTCAAAAGACAAATCTCACAATTTAAGTCACAATGTATTTGCCATCTGCAAATGCTCCCAAATTCAAAAGTCTAAAATTCTGAAGTATTGTAAACAGCCAACTTTATCACTCTACCATTTTACACATATCACCATCAAGTACACCTGACTCAAAGGACTTTTTTGAAGGAAAGAAAATGGCATTTTTTTTTCAATTAACACTTTATGAAACAAAAATGTAGACTTGTCTAAATTCAACTCATTTGTAGATGTCAGAATCAATATAAAATTTGTTTTTGGAAGGGAAGAAAACATTGTGGGAATAGAAGAAAATGTTACCAACATTTTCCCCTTTTTCTAATATGTTTTGAAATTCAAGTCTTCTTCCTTAAAGCCATTAAAATTTTGGATTGTATTCAATGGGTTGAATGATAAATAAAACATTGTGGGAAAGGGAGAAACAGCCTGTAACAAGCACTTGCTCCTCTTCCAACAGTATTTCCAAAAGCTGTCTTCTGTAAACCTCCATCAGATGGATATCGAAACTTTTTGCTAAGTTGGCAGTTTGCGTAAAATTGATCATATTTGTCATGTATACAAGCTGAAAAAAATCTATTTTTGCACTGCTTTTCTTTTATTCACTTAAACCTTTTACAACACAACCCTGACTTACTGACTGTAAGGAAGAAGGCTTTTGAAAACATTGTGGGAAAAGGGGAAAATGTTGGTAGCAAGCATTTTTTCCATTTCCCACAATGTTTTGTATGCTATCTAGGACAAATTTTGTCATTCAAGCCACATTTGATTTTTTGTCTGCAAATGCTTTTAACTCTTTACCAGATGAGGTAATTTTGGTCTACTGAAATTAAAAGAATTTGCAGACGACAAATTTAAAGTGGCCAAAAAGGTGGTATTTTTATCTGTAAGGGAAGAAAACGCTGTGGAAAATGGAGAAAATGCTCATTATGAGCATTTTCTCCTTTTTCCACAGTGTTTTCAAATACCTTCAACCTCAGAGCCGTAAAAACCAGGGCTTATCTGGGAAAGGGTTAATTTGGACAACTTTTTTTTTACATTTGGTAAGTTGAGAAATAGTTTTATATCTGAAAAAATACATATTCAAGAATAACATTGTACTCAGTGAAACAAGATTATTGGTCTTCAAATATATTTCTTTTTGATATTCAAAAACAAAAAGCAAAATACAGTTAAGTATAACTTCTGTTCTTCAAAAATGATAAAATTAGTTTATATCAAAATACCATAAACAGTAAGAAAAAACTGTAGACAGTTGCAAATTTCTAGCTAAATGTTTGGTGTTATACTAACAGCTATTGCACTGTGATAACTTGTCCCGCATGCAATAAACAAAAGTCGTCTGCATCGTTTTATTTCAGTCATGTATTCCTTGATGCCTCCTAACACAACTGTGTTTTTCTCGAAGTTCACACGACCTCTCATGGTATTCACAACAGATTCTGGTTGCTCAAAAATCTCCTTCTGCATGAAGGAGCTGTAGCTTCCTGAAATAGAATATATACAAAGCATTTTTAACTCTTTCAAAGGACAAAATGGACTCTACTAAATTGAAATCACCTACAGTCAACAGTTTCAAAAACACAAATGAGCAAGTTGTTTGATGCAGTAGAAGACATTGTGGGGAATTTAAAAAATTATGGTTTCAAAAGCCTTCTTCCTAAAGGTCTTGAAAAATTACTAGTATTTTCAATTATCGAGTCAACGGTTAAGTCAACCCTGAAAGAAAAAAAATTCTCCTTTTGTAAAAATGTTATTACAGTTGTCTAGTCCATACATCATGCATCTCTGTGCCATTTTTCCCTTCAATCCCTCCCACTTAACAGGCAACAAATATTACCACCATGATGTACAATGGACATGTTTAAGGATTTTATGCTATTCATTTTCATGTATTTATACACTGTAAAAGTATCCAATTACATTCCTTCAAAGCCAAAAAATCAGTAAATAAACTATCTCACCTTTCATGATTTCCTGCAGTTCAGTTTTCAAGGTGATAACCTCTCTCACTGCGCTGTCATCAATGTTTCGTTTGATTCTGTGAACAGTTAAGCTGCCACTCTTCACAGCTGCTACATCATCATCTTCCAGGAAAATCACTTGATTTGTGTGTTCAATGATGGCACTGAAGAAAACAGAGAGATTTTTTCATAAATACTCAGAAACACAAACATGCTACCTAACTATTCACAAAAAAAAGTCATGGTTTCCCTTTGATTTGACAGTGTTTAACCTTTTGGATTACTACCAAGTTTTAGACTTTTTCAAACTGTAAACATTATTATATGACAAATTAAATCTGGCTGAAATGGCATAAGTTGTCTTTGAAAAGCTAGAAAGTAAAAATTGAAAAAGAGAAAATTCTGGATATCAGCATTTCTTTTCTTTTTCTATGATAATTTTATATGCCTTTCTCCAACATGTCTTGCAAACACATCATCCTTTGGTAAAGGGTAAGTGAGTTTTAACCCTTTACCACACAACAAAACTTCAGACTCGTCCATTTCAGAGGAATTTACAGACAGCATTTCAAATGTTTTTGGATTTATAGTATTTGTAATTGAATGGGTAGAAAACACTGTGGGAAAAGGAGAAAATGCTGGTTACCAGCATTTTCTCCTTTTTCCTAAATGTTTTCAAAAGGCCTCTTCCGCAGGGTCATTAAAAGTCGAGACTGTGCTAAAGGGTTAAACAGAACATCAGACACAATGGCCAGTGCTAGCTCTGGCCCAAGTAGAATATTGGCCAACAACTTTTTCTTGAAAAAAATAATAGACAAAGTTAGCACGCGAAGTTGGTTTAAAAAAAAAACATGCACATGTAGCATTGAACACACTTTATTTTTTACTCATAGTTTCAAACTTTCATTCACATAATTATATCCATTACAATAATGAAAAAAAAACCATTATCATATGAGCCATGCTCTGGCAAAAGGGGGCTTAATGCATCTCCGTAATCCATCATACCAAGAAAGCCATCACATACTTATGGATCCATAATAGCCACTTTTTTTAACAACCGACTCAATCATGAGGTAGACTGATCCTTTGACATGCAGAAAATCGACCAATAGGCTGACCTGGGTCGAAACTTTTCGCAGATGCATTAAGCCCCCTTTTCACAGAGTGCGGCTCATATATATTTAATCTTACCTTGTAGAAATATTGTGGGAAAATAGTGCTCCTTTTCCCACAATATTTGCATAAAAGCATAAAGACTTTTAGGTCCTAGTTTCTTTTGATGAATGGTCACTCCTTTACCAAACAACAAAATTTTATTTTATAATCTTACACTGTAGAAAATACTGAGGGGAAAGGAAAATTTGTTCTACATTACCTGGGATAGCACTCCTTTTTCCACAATATTTGCATAAAAACATAGAGCCTTTGAAGTCCTGGTTTCTTTTGATGAATGGTTACTTCTTTACCAAACAACATTTATTATTATTATTATTGTAATAAATGATATATTAAAGTAAATGGGGAAAATTTTCTATTACATGATGAATTACATCCCTTTATTATCTGTTGACCTTAATTATTTTCAAATAAGGTCAATGAGGTGGGTAAGTCACACTATATGTCGTAAATAAAGTCATTCACTCGATAGTACCTAAACAGTAAAGTAGACTGAGGTTATCAACCTTAGTTTTTAAATTTCATTTGAATTTTCATTGCGCAATTTACTGGTACCACTGCTAAATCCAATACTGTAAAAGCAGTTAATTTTTCCTTTTTTGATATCTTTTTTCATTGGTGATTGTTTTTGTTTAGGATGACCTATGTTGACGTATAAGTGAGGAATGATAAGATTTTGGGGGTACAAGAATGAGATTTATTAGAGTAATGTCAACATGTCAATTAAATTCAATTATGAACTATTGCCTTCTTTTTGTTCACCAACATTTAAACAACGCCGGTTCACGTGAGCAATGTAAACGAATAAATTATAACTAATTGGTTTCCTTTACTCGCCATCGCCGTTTTTGGCGGTATTGAAATCCAAGGCATTCTATCACTGCGTCGATTAAAATGGTCAATCAAAATTTCAAGTGAAATAAACAATAATCACCAATTGTTCTCCAATTAGCTGCTTACAAAAACAACGGGTAACATGACACTCGTTGTGGAATATACCAGCCAACTGTGACCTGTCGATTACCTAAGGTTGCATCTGCCGAAATGTGAAACAACCAATAACCACACATTTCCGGTGCTAATTAACGTGTGATCCAGGCCATTTAAGAAAATTTTACCCGACTTTTTTTGGGAATAAATTAATAGACAATTTTTATCGACAATTGGAAGAATTAATCAACAGCTTAATTAATTAGATCGACAATTGTCGATAATTTTGATTGGCAGCTCATCCATGCTTCCTGGGATAAATGCCCTGTCCAAGTAAAATTAAAAAATGACAAGGAAAGCAAGATTGCATCATCATACATTCGCATACAATCCATTTAGATTTAAGAAAAGCAATCCTTTTCATTTTTCCCGTTGCAGTGTATTATCAGTTCAAATCACTATTTACCAAAACTTTTCCTCTAAATCATTATTGCATAGTCAATGATAAAATACAACCAAAACACTACATAGTTATATAATGTACTCTTCTTTCATGGATACAAATTTTGAGGATGTTAGAGATCACAAACATTAAATTGACTATTATAAAAACATCACATAATTTGGGTTTACAGGTAATTTATGTTTCTACAAAACACCACGTAACACAAAAGATAACTGCAGATGACGAAAGACAAGTACACATAATCCAACAGTTTCTTTAACTTATTACCATACAAAGCAGGCCCCTGCAAACACCTTTCAAAAACATAGTAGGACAGGGAGCAATGGCTTAAAAAGTAAGCTATTGCTTTTTACAAGCAAAAGCTCCTTGTCTGGCAATGTTTTCTTCAATCATTCAAGACACATTTTTCTTCCTATCAAATATTTCTCCATCAAATCATTTGTACCTGTTAAAGGTATGCATGCCATATATAGTTTGGACAAAAGTGAAAGTAGAAGTTGAATCAGTGTGTATAGTAACGGCAGATCACTTCCTGAAAATGAGGCTACCGATATTTCGACACTACAGATCAAGGTAATTTTTTGTCAATAAAACCCTTACATAAGCAATATGAATTTAATGGTCTCAAACAATCAAATGCTTAGCATTTGACTTGCTAGATGCAACTCAGAATCTTTGCAAAATAAAATGTAATTATTGAAATAAAATGCAAACAAGAAAACTATATCATGAAGGCTCTTTTTTATTCATCTGAATAAAAGAGAGTTTAAACTTTACATGGCAACGGGTAAGTAATCTACTGGCTAAGAGCTTGAATCGTACCTTTTCCACATTGAACAACACCAACATTTCTCTCAGCCCTTTACCAAACAAGCCCTCGCATTAACAACCCTGAGAGAGAAGGCTTTTGACTATAATGTGGTAACCAGCATTTTCTCCTTTTCCCACAATGTTTTCTACACTTTCTGAGGCTAATCTTGCCATTTTGGCCACCTTTAATACGTTGTCTGCAAATGCTTTTGATTTGGGCAAGTCCAAAATTGTTTCATGTGGAAAACAGTCAAAGCAGCATAAAACTCTTTGGCCCCCAAAAGATTGAGGGGGAAATTCGAGATCTTGTAAGGAAAAATCATAAGTATGTGACTGTTTACTCTAAGTTGGTGAAAAAAAATACTGCAAAAATAATCTGCCTTTTCTTGAATTCAAACCCACTGCCTTCAAAACCATCAGTATGCTACTATATCAAGTCAGCCATCTAGGCAACTGTTATCCTTTATGTTCAAAATGTGTTCATCCTTTTTTATGCAAAAGGTATCCTGTATCAAAATGGGTAGGAACTTTTACTAGTAAAATACTCCAAAAGCTGTAATTCCTTGTTTTGAATATGTACTTTTGTCTATACTTTAGTTTTACAGCCATATTTGCAATTGTGAATAAAAGTTACAGGAGATCATTTCCTTTTTTTTTTATAAATTTTAATTAGATGTACTAGTATGTGCAAAACAAGCACAAGTTTTCAATCCTTTTCCACAATTTATTTAAAAAAAAAATGTCCACACTAGCAGTTTTGGGAGCAGTGTCTGTATACTGACCCTCAGAGTGCTACATTAACCTAGGAAACATTATTAGTCTAAATGTGAGACCCAAACCATTGCAATATCAAGACTGCTTTTGTCCAGAATGTGCAATCAAAGTAAACAGTAGAGCAAAGATCAGACTGCACATTCTGTGCAGTCTGTGCTGTCTAGTCTTTGATCTACATTAGTCACAAAATAAATGTAAGCTGTGAAAGGTGCTCTATGGATCAACTGGTTATCTATTTACTAAACAACAAAATTTTGGGCTTGACAACATTGAATCATAGGTAGACGACAAATTAAGTGTAGCTTAACTGATGATTTCTGTCTATGATAGGGTTGAAAAAGTTGTGGGAAAAGGAGAAAATGCTGGTTACCAGCATTTTCTCCTTTTCCACCAATGTTTTCTAAAGCCTCCTACAGAGTCGATAAAACTCTGGATTGTGTGGTAATGAGTTAAAAGATATGGAACAAAAGCCATTAAATCATGTAACCAACCTTGCATCAGATGCAAAGAAATACTCCACTTCTTTGTCTGGACCGATGGTGGAATACTCTGCAGTAGAATCTAACCGCATTGGCTGCTGTTGCATTGTCAACCGGTTATCTGTTAAAGAAAACAGTTTGGAATTTTCTTTTACTATCGTACATTAATCTTATACAACATAACTTTGTGTCCTTAAGCTCTTTTAACTCATTACAGTCTGAAACAAATTTGCAACAGATGACTTTAATAAAGTCCTTGCCAAAAGTGGACGAAAAAAAGTCTGATACATATGAAAGCATTGTAGCAATAGGATAAATTGCTTAATTATAAGCAATTTCTATTTCACTTCAGTGTTTCCAAAAGTGGTTTGCTGCAAGATAATAAGAGTTATTCTGCAGATGGTAATGTAGAAGGCAAGGTAAATGATTCTCAAATGCAGGGAAAACATTGGAGGAAAGGTCACTGCTGATTAACCCATCACCACAACACACAGAAATAGCTACATAGGTTGACAAACTTTCAACAAAAATCTGAATACAGAATTACAAAACTTGGTAGGAGCAATTTTTCCTATTCCCATAATATTTCAAGGTTTATCATATAATATGATTAGAATATTATTCTTTTCTTCAAACAATGTTTTTCTTTGTAGCTCAATCTAGTAAGCAGTATGTATATATTTAATGGGGTGAAGGAATGGGGATACAATTAACAACAGCTACGAAATTCACTACGAAAAAAATAGCCATTCCTTTATCAAAACAATAGATGTTGCCCTGACCTGTAGGTGGCATACATAATTAAAGTACTAAAGTACTGACAGACTAGCAAATTTGAAATAAGTGGCTATGGTAAATGTAAAACTTGGTTGGTTTATACAAGATTGAAGACAAATTGTTGAATTCGGTTATTGAGTCCGTTCCAGTTCCATCAGTTCATTCCGGTTATTAAGTCCAATCCGGTCTAATCCAGATCCAGTTCAATCCATTGACTTTACCCAACAATTTACTTCTCAAAACAAGAAATATCATGAAAAACTTCAGTTTGTTAACTTTCACTTTAAAACAAGTTATTTCGTGGAAATGATATCTTCCTGCCTAAAAAGACCTCTTTTGATAGAAACATATAAGAGGTAATGTGTTTTGCATGTACATGTGGCCTTTTTGTTCTTGGTCCATAATGAAATTATCCATTAAGCCCCCTTTTTTCATAAAATAGCATTTGATGAGATAAAAACAATAATGATTGTCTGTTGCTTATGATAAACAAGATAAATATGAAGTTACATAAAATTTTGTCCAGTAGTTAAAGAGATATCAGTCCATAATGGAAATATACATCAAGCCCCCTTTTTCGATGACAGGGCATCAAATGAAAAAAAGAAAAAAAATCTTCATTGGCAGACTATCATAAGGAATACATGTATGAAGTTCCATCAATTTTCATGAAGGATTTTAAAAGATGTCTGTCCGGACGGACAGACAGTGTAGATCAAGATCAGACTGCACAGACTGTACAGTCTGATCTTGGATCTACACTATCCGATAAGGGGATATTTTTCTCAAAAATATAACTTTGAAATAGCAATATTCAGGTTTTTACCATCAGCTTGTAACTTTTATTTAACTTTTTTTTACTGTTTAAGGATTAAATTGGATTATATAGTTAATCAAAAGCACAAGATGTAATAGTAAACTATTTAACTATTTACAAAACGAAAAATTTTACACCCCTCCAAATTCAAATCTGTTCCAGACCATAAAGTTAAATTTGGCTCAGTTGATGAAACCATATTCTATAAGAGCTGAAAACAATATGGGAAAAGGAGAAAATGCTGGTAACCATCATTTTCTCCTTTTCCCGCTTTGTTTTCAAAGGGCTTCTTCCCCACTTTCGTAAAAACTCGGGATTGTGTGGTACAGGGTAAATATACAAGACGTAGAATAACAGTTTAACATATCAGTATGTTCACAAAGATCTAAATAATGAACAAGACAAATTTATGATGCATGGCATCATAGAAGCCGTAATCTTTTGGTGGACAATTTCAAAAATATTGACTCTCTTAAGAAATTGTGATTACACTTTTTGTATCTGTTTTACCCACACTCCCCACCAACGAAAAATCATGACGAATGGTACTAAAATGCAGTAGATGTATTCTAATTCTAAAGAATAAGACTGAAGTTTAGAGAGGAATCTTAAATAATCTTGATATTATTATTATTATTATTATTACTATTATAAAGTGATAATGTTTATGTGGAAAAAAAAAACCCCACACACACACGTAAAAGCATCGGATTTTTTAAATTTCTACTCGAAATTTGAAAATGGAGAAATTGCGCATTCAAGAACAGCATTTTCCATTTATTAAAATGATTTTAGAAAGGAAGCTTCTGTAGCAGCATCAAAGCAATACTACAGAATTATTTAAATTACTAATTATTCAAAGTGATATTAAGATCGTTATTCACATAATGATGTTTACATGTATTTACAATTTTTATCAGTGATCTCTTCTTTGCGTTTAATTTTTTTTTTACAAAAAAAAAATGCAAAACAACTTTTTTCTAAAACACGATCGTCCTGCTTGTCAAAAAGTATCTTAGCATGCTTGTAACACAGTGAATCTTTACATTTCTACTCATAGCCTGCACAGATGGCATAAACCACGTTTCTTTTATTCCTGGAATGGCAGTCACACACACAATAAAACCCTCATTTTTTAAGTTTTTGAAGATCTGGGTATAATCAATCACAACATAATAACTATTACTATACATATTTCGTTTAATAATCAGTAGTTTGAACCATTTTCTGCATAGGCCTTGTACAAACCTAGTGTAAAACGTCTAATGTAAATTTCAAGAGCTATTCTAAACCTTTGACCAGCGGCGACGTAAAAAGTTGTGTTAGCACAGTAATAGGTTCTGTAATAACTTTCACCCTTCGACTGCACAACGAAATTAATACACTGAGTAAGGAAAACAAACAATTTTTTTTTATGTTTACAATATCTTATAGAATTTTAAAAAAATATTACACGGGCTATGTGCTGTCTGATCTTCATCTATTTCTGTCATTTTCGACCAGCTTTAACCCTTAGAGCACCAGGCACCACCGTGATAATTACTGTAGTCAATGTACATCACAATGGATACATTTTTCACGGGGTTTGTAGATCGGGACCATAGTGTACAGCATGTACAATCTGATCATAACAGCTTCCACACACAACACAGTGAATGCTAAATTTTACAGGTATCATAAGGTAGATGTTCCGTGTAATAAAAATCCATTCGGCAAAAGTGTCAACAAAGGGAAGAAAAAAGGGTTATCTTTTCGCAAGTATTCTATAAATAGCTGTCGTAGACTCTTCTTTGTTCTTCGATTAACTGTGTAGCGAGGTAACCAGTCTATAGTTTGATCAAAGGTTTACTGGCCTATTATCTACACGGATTGAGAATGGACGAAAAACTTGTACATAAAATTGCTTCTGATTATCATATTCTAAGATGCTCTCTATAACATAATTATCATTATTTTGTTTTGTAAAAAAGTACACAAATGCGAAAACCATTGGGAGGTGGGAAGGCTAGTGATAAACGGAAAGCATAACAACTTCGTTTGGGAAAGTAGAAGGAATCCTATATGTTTGAAAACTTCAGGGGACTAGCCAATTAAAGGAGGTTTATTTTTCTGTATTCTTTATTATTATTTGGGAATGAACTATATATTGCAAGAAAACCAGGCTTGATTTTCATGTAGGTCTGTTGGAATATTTAAGAAAGAGTCATGTGGAGTAATTCTGTCACAACAACATGACATTATTAGAAATTTTCCAAAAATAATGACCAATCGAATAATTACTGATCATCTACATGGTAAATAGTTTAGGTACATTCCTACTGGAAGCCGCTTTCGAGCGGCTTCCAATGAATGAAGGAATGACAAGGGTTCCCTGTCCAGTGAGGGTTTGATTAGCTGGGATTTGCTACAAGTTACCTGGGGCTAGCTATTTTTAGATCCATTTATAATTTTAAGTACTGCTGTGTAGGAATCAGTGATATAAGCCTGATTTGCATAGGTCACATAATTTACATGTAGGCAAACATCATGTATCTCTTCAATTACATCTTGAACAGTGTATTACTTTGTAAGTAGACATGTTCAAATTGGGATGGTAGAGATTCTATGCTATTTGTCAAAATTGTCATATATGACAAAATTAAGATTCTTAACAGTAATACATTATTTTCTGTGAGGCAGTATTTGGCAACTGTGTGGTTTTTTGTTTACACCGAGTCTGGCTGAATCTGGATGCCTATACAAGTAGACTAGCTTCGCTAGTCTAATGAAAACAGCAATTTTAAAGCTGCAAGAAACATTCACAATTTCATAGCCTACCTTTCAGAATTTTGCAAGAAGTTCAACCTTAGAGCCCTATACCTAGTATCTTATAGGCATATTGCTTTATTAATGCATATCTAACTCTTTACAAAGCAATTCCATGTTATGATGTCAATTAGGGTGAATGGTTTAGAAAACGATGTTGAAAAGAAAATGTTGTCTACCCTAGAATCAAATAAGGAAAAAGGGTTAAATCAGATAACATTGAAGACATCCAGCAAACCGCGGCAACGTGTCAAGGGTGATGCTTTAATGGGTTTTCCTCATTCACATCTTAAAAGATGAGATTGCAAGAAATTTGAATGATTCAGTAATTACAGGAATGAGCTGTAAACATGATATGCTTGAATACATTTCTTTTTGCCCGTGTACTTCCTCATTTGGGCTTCAATTCAACATTTTGTAACTGTAGGAAAATCCCAAGAGTCAAATGATGCATTAAATAACAAAACATTAATCAGATGGAGACAGAGAATGATGGAAACCAATCCTGGAAATAAACTCCCTGACCTTCAAACAGTATTTTGAAATACTAGAAAATGTAGAGAAACTACTACTTTAAGTATTTTCTCAGTTTGCTCTATGGTTGAAAAACATTTAAGGCATGAAGCATAAAAAGGCAAACAATCTTCTTACCGCTTAACCAAACAACAAAAATTTAAAATGGTCCAAATTGAAAGCATTTGCAGAGAATAACTATTGATCAGATGGTGAAATATATGTCTGTGATAGGACAGAAAACTTTGTGAAAAAAATTTACCAGCATTTTTTTTCCCTTTTTCCAAAATGTTTTCAAAAGCTTTGTTTTTCAGGGTCATAAAAACTCAGGATTGTGAGGTAAAGGGTTAAACGACTGTTGTAGATTGGTAAACTTATCTATCTGCTGAATAACTCCTTCGTACTTCCCCATTCCAGACTGTCTTAATCAATTATTAACTCTTTACCAAACGACAAAGTTTTAAACTGGTCCAAATTGAAAGCATTTGCAGACGACAGATTAAAGGTGGTTCAAGTGACGAAATTTGTCTTTGACAGGGTAGAAAACATTGTGGGAAAAGGAGAAAATGCTGGTTACCAGCATTTTCTCTTTTTCCCACAATGTTTTCAAAAGCCTTTTTCCTCAGGGTCGTTAAAAGTCGGTATCATGTGGTAAAGGGTTAGGTAATTGATATTTTTCTTTTTTTTGGGGGGGGGGGGGGGGCAGTTCCCATTCGTTAACAATATGCACAACCCAGTTGCCTTTTGTGTTTTATTATAATATACACTAACTAATCCAGGGTATAACTACAAGGTGAAAATTGATAGTTTTGGGGCAGGAAAAAATGTCCTTCAGAATACAATGTGAGAAAAATGAAAAACCACTTGTGACATGCAATTATGCGTACTCCTTGTCCCATGGTATTTTTGTAACATATACAAGGGTTGTTCAATATGTAATGTGTATTGTACGATATCTCAAAAGCATTCGACTCAAATAGTGAAATGAACATTACATCCCTTCAAAGTATTCTCCGCGGTTTGAAATACCTAATTTCAATCTCTGAATCCATTTCTGAAATGCGTCACGGTACGCTGATTTAGGTAGACCTCTGAGGCACTGACTGATGGCTGAGCCAAGGGCTTGTCGGGACTTGTAACGACGACTACATAAGAACTTTTTAAGTTTTGGAAAAAGGAAAAAGTCGCATGGGGCTAGATCTGGAGAGTATGGTGGGTGTGGCAAGACGGTAACCTTCTCCGACTTCAAAAATTGCTTCACAAGCTCAGATGTATGTGATGGAGCATTATCATGAAGTAGACGAACATGCCTAAATCCTGACACAGAGCGTCGTTTAAGATAATATTTCTTGACCTTTTTTAATATAACATCTCGGTAATACCGACCTGTAACACTTTTGCCCTTCAGCACCGGAATTTGTACGGCTATACCATCACATGAGAAGAATATGCAATAAAGAACCTTCTTTGTGCTTGTGCTTCTTTTGGCAATTACAGGCCTTCTACCATGTTTAGTTAGCCTTATTTTGTTTCCAATTTTTCTTACTGGTTCGAAATAGTGAACCCATGTTTTGTCAACAGTAACAATGTTTGCAAATTGTCTTTGATTGAATTTGGGAAACATTTTGAGCAGTTGCTTAGCGGTTTGTACTCGTACCCGTTTTTTGGTCCTCTGTCAATATATGAGGTATCCATCTGGCAGAAATCTTTCGTACTTTCAAAATACGCTTCAAAATGAAGTGCACCCGCGATAGCGATATGCCAACAGCGTTGGCAGTATCACGAATCGTGTATCTGCCATCACTTTCAATTATTTCCCTGACTTTTGAGACATTTGCCTTGCCTGTTAAAGTCACAGGTCGGCCAGATTTTGCTGCATCTTTGACGGACTCTGTGCCAGTCACAAATTTCTTTCTCCAACTACGAACTGTCTCATAAGATACCTTATCAGACCCATAAACTTCCCCCAATTCAGTAAAAATCTGCATTACCGAATGACCGCGTTTTGTGCAAACTTTTATATAAGCTAATTTCTTCAATATTCTTAATCCATTTCCCAACCATTTTTACAACAGTGGTCAACGACTAGCTCTATTGAAATGACTATAAGTTTAAAACCATGTGGAGCTGAAGGCTCGTGTTTATACCGTTGGAAAAGTATTAAATAGAGCTATTCAAGCGTATCATCATCCACGAAATCGTGCAAAGTGTTATCGCGCTGTGGTACAATACACATTACATATCGAACAGCCCTCATATCTGCTGCAGTGACAAAAGATCTGCTGGGTAATGGGCTATTCTGTTAACATTTGACAGTAATCAATCCTGACTTTTAATGACCCTGAGAGAGAAGGCTTTTGAAAACATTGAGAGAAAAGGAGACAATGCTGGTAACCAGCATTTTCTCCTTTTCCCACAATGTTTTCTTCCCTAAAAAGGACAAACTTTGTCATTTGAGCCATCTAGAATTTGTTATCTGCAAATGTTTTCATTTGGACAAGTCTAAAATTAAAGGTGTGGTAAAGAGTTAAAAGGAAATAAATACATAAGGTATTAGGTATTCAGTTATATTACACCAATGATGACCACTCAAACCTTTGGCAAGGCATTACACAGTACTGGTGTAACCCAAGATGGAAAAGATCATTGTGATATGGCTATAATACTGTTGACAGTTAAAAGCATCACAAAACCCCATTACATAGAACGTCTATAATAAAACCTACCCATGTTAATTATCCATATTTTTAAAATCTAGAGTTCTTCTCTGTAAAATGCGTCTGAGGAAATTAGATCACGCTTGTACATTTAACTCTATCACACAATCCAGA
Organism: Hippopus hippopus; assembly: GCA_946811185.2. Taxonomy (NCBI): domain Eukaryota; kingdom Metazoa; phylum Mollusca; class Bivalvia; order Cardiida; family Cardiidae; genus Hippopus; species Hippopus hippopus. The sequence continues at coordinate 39,242,362 of OX328096.1, forward strand.
GTTTTAACAACATTGTGGTAAAAGAAGAAAAATGCTGGTAAGCAGCATTCTCTTCTCTTCTCACAATGTTTTCTACTCTTTCAAAGACAATGTTGATTATATGATCCACACTTCTTATGTCATCTGCAAATGTTTTCAATTTGGACTACCAGTAGTCTAAAATTTTGCTATGTGTTAAAGAGTTATGCATGCAGGTAAAGACACCTTAGTAAACAGGATGACAAATAGAACAATTGTTTGGTTTTAGCAATTCTATAAATTCTTTATAACAACACTCTACTTGTGACCTGTCTGGAAGTGTATACCTGATATAAAGGATTAATTTACAAAATACCTACGAGTTACAAAGCAAATTTTCTAAAACATCAGCTTACGATAGTAAAGGATTACACTGTATCATTCTGTAAAACGCATGTACAAAAATTGTGTGTATTATTTATCTTGCTATATGTCTAATTAAACAAAGGCTTTATGATGTATTTTTCACACAATCCCAAGTTTTAAAGATCCTGAGGAAGAAGGCCTTTTTCTACACTGTTTTCTACCCTGTCAAAAACAAATTTCAACGTTTTAATCACATTTATTGTATGCACATGGTTTCAATTTGGACAAGTCTAAAAGTTTGTTTGTTTAATGATTTTTGTCAGGTTAACCCATTACCACACAATCCCTACTTTTGACGCCCTGAGAGAGAAGCCTTTAGAAAACATTGTGGGAAAAGGAGAAAATGCTGGTAACCAGCATTTTCTCCTTTTCCCACAATGTTTTCTATCCTTCACAAAACAAATTTCAAATTTTCAGTCACTTTTATTTTGTCGTCTGCAAATGCTTTCGATTTGGACAAACCTAAAATTTCGTCGTTTGGTAATGAGTTAACATGCAGAAGGCTCCTTCAGATATTACTGCAAAATTTAAAGATAAAGATCAGACCTCACAGGATAGTGCATTCTGATCTTAACTAACCAAACAGAAAAAATTCATACTCATCAAAATTGAAAGCAGACAACATTACATTTGATTCTATGATGGGATTTGCTTCAGAAAGGCTAGGAAAAATTGAGGGAAAAAGATTAAGTGCTAATTACAATCAAAGTATTTTGCGTCTGGGTTATTAAAACTTGGGATTGTTTGGTAAATGGTTAAATCTTCACTACTCCATATCTTGTACAATTTTATGTCAAATTCTTGAATCTGCGAAAACATATGGGTCTTTCCTACCAACTCAGATAAGAGTTGCTGCAACACTTATTACCCTAAGATATGCCATGTTTGCTAAAGCAAACATTTTGTTCCAACTCATTACCAAACAATTCAGTTATTTCAGTACCTTCAAAAGGTTTTGAAAACTTTGTGGGAAAAAGAAGTAATTCTGGTATCCAGTATTTTCCTTTCTCACAATGTTTTCTGTCCTTTCCATGACAAATTCCATCATTTGAACCACAATTTATCTGTCATGTGTAAATAATAATAATGTTACACTTGTTGCACAGTATTGCAAGAGTCCTGATTTTATTTAAAAAAATGATGTATTCATGATAAAATCTGACAAAAAAATAAAAACATAATGAAATATGTCCACTGATTAGCATGATTATAGATTACATTAGCCAAGTGAATTTTATATAATATAAATACAAAGCATTCCTTTTGTCTATGGGTTAAATTTGCTTAGGATAAACAATTCATTCTTCTGCCACTGTGTTTCAAATCATTACCAAGGACAGCCAAGAAAAGATGCAAAACACACACTACTGGTATATTGTTTAGTTCTTACAATAAAACTGACCTTGCACCTAGAGGGTCAATTATTGGTGAGACATCAAGAACAAATTATTATGCTAATTAATTTGAAAATTAATGCAAAACAATATGGAAAAAAAATTAGTCCAATAGTTTCCAATCACAAAAAAGATGAAGAACTCATTTCTCTTAACCTCTGATCTCAAGGTGTGACCTTGACCTTCAATCTTCATTTCAGTTATTACACAAAACATGCCTTGTCATCTAGATTTTTACACTTTCTTTTTTTAACTTTTGAATTTGTATATAACGGTAACAAATCTGTTAACCCTTTCTCAAACAATCCCTGGTTTTTACGGGTCATGAATAGAAGCCTTTTGAAAACATTGTGGGAAAAGGAGAAAATGCTGGTAACCAGCATTTTCTCCTTTTCTCACAATGTTTTCTACCCTATCATATAGAAAAATCATCTTTTTAGCAACTGTTAATTTGTCATCTGCAAAATGCTTTCAATTTGGTCTGGTCCAAAATTTGCCGTTTGGGAAAGGGTTAAACAGCTTAGCATGCTACTGACCAACACATCTTTGCTACCCCTTTACCTCATATCAATTTTTGAACCAAAGTATCTTTTAACAGACTCATTAATATAAAAATAATTGGATCTACACATATCAAAATTGACTCTGAAATTGTTGAAACATTTACACAGGTAAGGAAATGTTTGAAACAGTTCCTTAACTTTTTAAAACATTTTTTAAAATCCTTGGACTGACATGGTTGAATAAATGACTAAAATCTTTAATTCTGAGGAAATGACTAAAGGTCTTCTATTTGTAACATTGGAGTCAAAAGGGCTCCAAAAATGTCAAAAATTGCAATGGAATTAAAATACTAGATCTCATAATAGATTACACAAATCTTTAATATTTTAACAGCTCATAGTTAAATTGAAAACATGGGCTAACATAATGACCCATTTCTAAACAATCCTGTGTTTAACCACCCTCCTAAGTAAATGAGCTTTGAAAACACTTAAGGAAAGAAAAATGCGAGTAACCAGTTTTTCGTCTTTGCACGCAATGCTTTTCTTTATCTTTTGAAAAACAAATCCAATCATTTAAGCCGTATTTAATTTTTATCTGCAACTACTTTCAATTTTGACAAGTGCTGTTCTCTAGTAAAGATTTAATTATTTATGGTTACCTATACTTCTGTACAAACATTTTCAAAGTCAATTGTCAGTACACTCAACATTTCACTCCCAGGATAAGCAAACAGGTTGATTAAAGCTCCTACCAAAGTTCACATTGATGAAATATAAAGCTCGCAGATTCAGAGAAGCAAAAATGTTCCATCCACAGAAGAACTCAGATCACCAAGGGTAAACTGTTTTTCTCCTTACCAGATAACGTTTTAATTTGGAAAAGTCTAGAATTTTGTTGTGTGGTAAAAGGCTTCAAGTGTTTGCATATGAAATTCTAATTTTTGTCTCAATGATAGGATTTGTATTCAAAAGGGAAGACAATATGGATCAAAAAGGAGAAAATGTGGGTTTTCCACATTTTCTCTATTTTCCAACCATATTATGAAGTTTCTTTCCCCAGCACTTTCACAAAATTACTAACAAAATCTATTTTGGCATATTTCTTTATGAACAGTTTTTCAAATTACTTAACAGGTATTTGCATAAGAGGGCTACATAGCCCTGAATCGCTAGCCTGAAATCTCAGCATCTAATAGTACAACACTTATAACTCTAGAAAAACTTGACTCCTGGGGAGCAGCAACTTTTGACCTCAGACCTGTTATCTGCACCAACTACAATTTGCTATATAAAGAATATCAAGTTTTGAGGCCAATTTTAATAAGCATAAGGTCAAAGCAGAATAATCATTAACAAGCACTTCTAGATCATTTAGATTTCCTGTTAATTAATTCCTACGATTAACTCATCTCTTTTTGGGTGCCAATCTTATCTCTGATTACTCTGGCAGATAATGTAGATTAAGATCATAAAACAAAGGTTATGCAGTCAAATCTTTGCACTATCCTGCATTTCCTGGGCTACTCGAAAGAAAAGCATCATCGACATTTCAATACATGTATCTAAGTCCCTTTCACAGACTGAAAACATTTCATTTTAATCAATTGGTTAAATTGATTAGAGCACCAAGTCCTATAGATGATATTACTTTTGCAACACAGTGCTTGCTGTGAGTATAATTCCAGCAATTCTTTTCTAACTTCCATTTGTGCTAAATCAAAAGCATTTGAAAGTTATCTCTGGCCATTCACTGATGCAAAGCTACCAAAATAACCACCTGAACTATTTCAGCAAATCATAAATGGACAAGACATTTTCAGTAGGGAGAAATATCTATATATTACAATTTCGTCATCATCTGGATCAGTGTATCTCACAGAATATCAGACAGTAACCCTGTAGACCCAAGGTCAGGCTGCCTATTCCATGCAATCTGCTAATTATCTACAGTACAGACGAAAGCAACTTAAATTGTGCTGAGTGTTCTATGGGTTACCTTGAATTACACAGATGATTATCAAATTGGCCAGTGTAATCAACACTGCAAAGTGCACATTTAAGTAATATAGGACACCTGCAAAGTCACATGATAGGAAGATGAAGCCCTTCAAATAATAGACAGAGTAAAGACATAAGCCAAGCTTTCAAAGTTCATGTGATTACAGCAATACAAACTGTAGGACTTTTCTGAGCCATCTTTAGTTTTACGCAGAAAAAAAATAGAAACAATTGTGACATGAATCTTCATTTCTGTTCATCACTTTGAAAATCAAGATACAATGATTCATTCATTACAGGATTTCACTGCATGAATTAACAAAAAAATTTAACAAAGACTTTGTAAGTTTACAATGGTATCTTTTAACTAAGCCTGTATGAATTCTTTTTATGTTCATTAACACTTATTTAATAGCCAAGCACAAAACACCATACTTTTGTAGACAATGTATACCAAGATCTGCCCTGTATAATCTTAGATTTACACTATCCAATACTTTTTGAGATATTTTGAGCCTTATCTTTCTGATATCTTGGCAATTTTACGGACTAACTTGAACCTAAGGGCTAACAATTAAAATCCTTTGGATTTACATTCTATCAATGAATGGATACTGGTATATAGAAATATAAAGTTAAGTTGACAATGTTTGAAGGCATCAGTCTTTTTCCTATAATTCATTTTCATAGTTATAATGGGCCCTACAGTCTAATGATTTATGTTCATTATGTCTTGAAATCTATGAATGTAATTTTCTGTTAAACTTGTCAACAAAATCAAACAATTGGTAAAAAAAAAAGCACATATCTGTCCTATGAACACAAAATGTACATACATGGAAATAATAATTATTCAAACATGCTATCATTTTAAATGTTCACCAAAAACAAAAAAAAAAGCAAGTTTCTGTTTGTATTTTACATTGTAATCACATTGGTTTGAGAGAGAGAAAACAAAAACACCAGGTACCTTCTGTGGGAGTGTCATTCAGTTGTTTTCCTAAACATAATGAGTAGGAAAAAAGAGTTTTGTAATAAAGAACAGATTATTCATGCTAAAATTATTATAACCATAATTATAATCTTATGAAACCCTGCAGTGGAAAGTTTTTGAAAAGAATGTCTTTTCGGAAGGAGACACTTCATGTAAAAAATTATTAGCCAAAATATTACCAGACAAATACACCTTACAACCTGCCTAAAGCAAACAGACTTTGAAAATGCTTCTGGAAAAGGAGGCATGCTGAAACAAGCAAATGCTCCATTTCCTAACAATATTTTCTATACGGTTCAAAATAGACATTTTCCACCAAATATTTTTCCTCTGTGTCACTTGTATAATGCATGTCTATAAACAGATTGAGCCATGCTCTGGCAAAAGGGGGTTTAATGCATCACTGCCATTCGCTATACCAAGCAACTTATCACATAATTATAGATCCATAAAATCCATTTTGTATCACAACCAACAGAACCATGTGGCACACTGGTCCTTTAACATGAAGAAAATGACCTATAGCAAAAAGTATCAACCCAGGTCAGCCTTCCTGGACTACACATGCTGATCTGGGTCATTAATTTTTGCAGGATGCATTAAGTGCCCTTTTCACAAAGTATGGTTCCATTGTATGGTAAAAGGTAAACCATAGTGGTTTTATAAACATTAAGCATCCAGATGGAGAAAAGACAGCTGAAAAAAAAGGAAACATTTACAAACAAGAGGGCCATTTGCCCTAAAGTGCTCACATGGGTAAAGTCATCTGGGATTGATAAAGCTGAAGAAATCCTGATTTTTATGATGTAAAATACATGAGTGTAAGTGATCTACCTTTTGACCAGACATGACCAGCCTGGTGACTACTTTTTGACCTGACATGACCCAATTTCATACTTGACCAAGGTTTTATCAAGACAAACATTCTGACCAAGTTTCAGGAGTAGCTGACTGAAAATGTGGCCTCTAGAGTGCACACAAGGTAATTGTTGATGACTGCACAATGGACGAGGGATGATCACAAAAGCTCACCTTGAGCACTTGTGCTCAAGTAAGCTAAGAAAGAGAGAAGTGAAGTCTCTTTTCTTGCTATCCACAAAAGAAATTTAGAGAAATAATTTTTTTACAAATACAATTTTGATTCAAACTGCTCCAGTCATAAAAGGTAACCATAAATCTCAGGCTACAGCTCTTATATTTCAATATACCAATCATGGAGAACTTTTGTTAATTCTTTACATATCAACATTTTTAACTTGTCTAAACTGATTGTTTATCATGAGACTATGCACAATAAACCTTTGAGTGCTGAATAAATCCAATGGGCATTCTCATCAGAAAAAAATACATGAACCCTTGATTGCCTTTCACAACTTAAGCTGCCTTTTGCAGTCCTTGCAGATCAAGATCATACTGCATGCTATCTGATCTTTGATCTGCACTGTCTGTTTTGCTGAGACATTTTGGAAAAAAGCAACCTTGAAATTGCACTTATGAGGGTGTTATTCCTGAACTGAAAATGTCCATTAAGTTAATTCAGTACTATAATGGTTAACATTGCATTTTCCATACTGTAGCCTTTTGTGGTAAAGCAATATTTTTAAAAAATATATGTACATGTACCAGATAAAATAATTGTAAATGTAGATTCAAAATTAAACTACACAGAGCATGTGCAGTCTGATCTTGATCAATATAGTATGTGAAAGCAACTGATTACATATAGTTATGCTTAGCACTTCAAGAATGAAAATGATGCAAACAGGTTTGAAGATGTGTTTATGTTTTAAGCATAACCCTTTACCGAACAATCCTATCTTTTAACAATCCTGAGGAAAAAATATTCAGAAAGCATTGCAGGAAAAGGAGAAAATGCTAGTGACCAGCATTTTCTCCATTTCCCAAAATGCTTTCTATCCTTTTAAGGACATTCCAATCGCTTGAGCCACATTTATATGTTGCCTGCAAATGCTTTCAATATAAACAAATTCATAAGTTTGTGGTTCAATAAAGTCAAGTTAGTACTATTAGTATAATTAGTTAAATTTTGAGTCGAAGTGAAGTGCTACAATCAGCATGTCAAAAGCAGTATTTACATACATACAGCAGTTTGTATGGAAAGGACTCCAATAACCTTGTTGAAAATCAAATTCATTGAAAGTCTTCTTGATATTCTACCTGGAGGTCTACCTGTCAAACTTTAGGTAAGTTGGTTGAATATCATAAGCGGACAAGAGACACAACATTCTGGCTACCCATTGCCGGACTGTCAAGCTAATTCCAGTATAAGACACACCCCATTTTATTCATGGGAGGGAGGGGGAGTTATAAAAAGTGATGTCAGCAATGATGTCATTTCATTCCTGATCAAAAATAACTTCCTTGATCAGAATTAATTTGATTTCTTTAGCAAATCTTTCCTTTATCAATAACATAAAAGCATGATATTGATAATCATTTTCAACCTACAGGACAACCATGAAGTCCATCCAGTTTGGCTTTTCGCTTAAAAAGAACAGTATTTACCCTTTAACTAACAGGGCCTTGAGGACAAAAGCTTTTGAAATTATTGTGAGAAAGGGGAAATGCTGGTAACTAGCATTTTCTATCTTTCCCACCATGTTTTTTTTTTACATTTACAGAAAAAATATCATCCTTTAAGCCAAATCAATTTTTTCACCAGCAAATGCTTTCATTTTGGGCAAGTCTAAAACTGTTTCATCTTGGGCAAGTCTAAAATTGCTTTGCTTGGTAAAGGGTTAACAAGAGGTTTAAAAGGTTAGAATTAAGACAAGAACAGACTGACAGGGCTTACTTTAACCTTTACCACACCATCCCAAGTCTTGACAACCTTGAAAAAGAAAACTTTTGAAAAAATTGTGGGAAAAGGAGAAAATGCTGGCAACCAGCATTTTCTCCTTTTCCCCCAGTGTTTTCTACTCAATTAAACGCAAGTTTCATCATTTCAGCTACTCTTGATTTATCATCTACAAATGCTTTGAATTTGGACAACTCTAAAATTTTGTTGTGTGGTAAAGAGTTAACATACATGTACTGCCAATCTAAAGACAATTGTTACAATCAACAAAAGTATCTACAAAAATATTGTTAATACAATGTATGTGCACTTCATCTAACCTCCACTCCTGCGTAAATCAGCTATATCTCTTTCTGTCGTTCAGTAGAAAAACAATTTGAGCATTAATCTTTAACAAACAATCCCAAGCTTTGATGACCTAGGGGAAGAAGGCTTCAGAAAAAGTTAGAAACCAGCATTTTCTCCTCTTCCCACAGTGTTACCCTTTCAAAGATAAATACAGTCATTTTAGTCATACTGAATTTGTTGTATGTGAATGCTTTCAATTTGTATTAGACTGAAATTTTCCTATTTGTAAAGAGTTAAAAAATAAGCATGCACAGGATGTTAACAATCTTATCAATATTTCTCATAAACGAACAGCAGATAGAAACACTTGAAATATATTAATCATTATTTAAATACTTCAGGTTTGATCATGGATGTTTTCAAAAGATCTCTTCATCAGAGTAGTTGAAACACAGGGAATGTTTGGAAACAAGTTGATTCTGAACAAGGCTACACATATACCTAAGTTTATGAGATGAGAGAAATAAGAGGACAAAAGTGATTCTGCTATTGCTCTCCTCAGATTTCAATAAATGATATGGCCTGCAACATGCGAAAAGGTACATTCGGACATTTGCGTAAAGTGTCGTCCCGGATCAGCCTGCGCAGTCTGATCCGAGATGACACTCTTCGATTGAGTGTGATTTTCTGTTTCACCCAAGTCTGCACAGACTGCGCAGGCTGATCCAAGACGACACTTTACGCAAATGTCTGAAAGCCCCTTTTCGCATTTTGCAGACCATATGACATCTAATGACTTAACCTAGAACATCAGGTGAAAAATTATACTTATTATCAAAATTCAACTTCTTATGATTTGCCACAAGTACACATGGCCATTTTTTTTTTCCAACTTGAAAAGAATCAAAGGCCAAACTGCTTCAGAGATCATTTTTTGTTTACTCTCTTTTAAAGTGCACCCAAAAATACTTGTTATCTATTACATAAAATCTGGATTGGCAAATTATCCTTTCCCTACATTAAATTTTGGCAATGGATGCAATCTTGGTCATGAGACCTTGACCACTTGAAAATCATTTTTTTACCCCATGCTAAGGAGTCTACTGACCCTACACCTTGCCTAAGTTTTAATAACCCCATGGGGAGGGGCTTTTGAGGATAAATCCCATCATTTGAACCATGTCTATATTGATGTCTGCTAAAAATTTAAAATTAGATCAGTCTAACATTTTGTGATCTGGTAGAAAGCTGACTCTTTACCAGATAACAAAATTTTTGACTTATTCAATCTGAGAGCACTTACAGACAACAAATTTAAAGAGGCTGAAACGATGGAGATTGTCTTTGATTGGTAGAAAATGTTACTGCCTATTTCATTTAACCAGACCCTGACCTTTATGCTGAATATATAATTAGGTATATAAATAGAACTCGGACTTTTATTCGGGAAAGTTTATATATACACGGTAAGGTACTTATATAGACAGGTAAGCAATTTAACCCTTAGCCTACAAAGTGAGACTCAAGGTGCAGTCAGATCTTGGATCTACACTGTCCAATGATGAGGTATTTCCCCAAAAATAACTTTGACGTTGCAATATTTGCTTTTTCTACTATTGACCAGAAAGTTTCGATTAACTTATCTAGTAGGCTAAGGGTTAATTTGCGCATACCTTTTGAAATAATTCCGTACCATTCGGGACATATGCCAAGCGATGCCGAGGGTTAAAATAGAATATTAATTTATGTAAATGATTTTGACCTGGGTCAGATTAAATGAAGCAGGTAATACATGAAAACAAAAGAAAAATTCTCTACATCGTGCTAGGGAATCTGATAAAATTGGATTTGATTTGGTCAAAAAGTTTCTTAGAAGCTGTTTGAAGCAATTTACTACCAGACAAAAAAAAAAGAAGGAACAACTGATGACCACAAAAGCTCTCTGCAATAGGTTTTGCTCGTGTGAGCTAAAAAACAAAAAAACACAATGATTCCAACAACAAAAAACAAATTACTAAATACACTCATACATAAATAAATACAGAAAAAAGTTAAAATTTCTATCTAAACCCTACTACCTGCAAACTAAAAGTATTTGTCAAGAAAGTAGATCAACATCAGGTTATACATTTTTATTTTGATCTTAGTCAGAATTCTTCAATTACCAATGAATTGCTTAAAGGCCCAGTAAAGGCCAAAATATCAAAGCAGGTGTCATAATACATTTAAATTTAAATCATACTATTTAAAAGTATGGAAAATATTGTGGAGATGACAGTCTGTTATCGTGTGGTCCGGCCATACATTAGTCACTGGCAGAAAAAAAGAATTTTAAAATCAGGCAAAAAGTAAACAAAAGACACAGCTACCTGGCAGGTTTTAACCTAGTTTTGAAATTAATTTCTCTGTCAGCAACTAACACTTGGACACACCATACAATGACAGATTGTCATCTTTACAATAATTTCCATACTTTTAAATGGTATGATATAAATTCAAATGCATTTAAACACCCGCTTTGTTTACAATTGGCCTTTATTGTAACTTTAAGCTTCAAAAACCCTTTAGCAAACAATCAATTTATTTTATCATAACCCTTTACCACAAAATCCTGAGTTTTAACGACCCATCTGAAACGGCTTTTTAAAACATTGCGGGAAAAGGAGAAACTGCTGGTAACCAACATTTTCTCCTTTTCCCTAAATGTTTTCTACCCTTTAAACAGAAATTTGCATCAGTGCACCACATTCTATGTCATCTGCAAATGCTTTCAATTTTGACAGTTCTAAAATATTCTTGTTAGGTAAAGAGTTAATTTCCCTTTACACATAAAAGTTACTGAACAAGAACACTGCATGCCAGTGCCAGGGAGTTGCTGCCCATGTTTTTTTTCAGAGAAAACTTTTTGTTGAACAAGGGGCATAACTGTGTTAAAAATATTTTGACAGTTACCTGCCTGTTTGGTATGAGTTCCTCTTTTGATAGTTAAGAACTAGCCTCAGTTTGAAATAAATATCTTTAGTAATAATAGATATCAAAGTGATGGTATTATGACTACAGTGACAATGACAGGGCTATGACAATAAGTCCATGGTCATTTTTTTTTTGGATAGAGTCAAGGTAAAAATGACAAAAAAAAAAACAACATAAATTATGCAAAAGAACAGATTCATCCCAGTCATGTTGAATTATCATTACTTTATATCAAAAATTATATATTACCTTTGCTAAACATTACAGGAATGTGATCAGTGGACAGTTTGTGTTTACTTTTGACTCCAATCAACAATGGACTACCTCGTCTGAAATAAAATAAAGCATTTATGGTAGCACAGATACATTGATTGATTGATTATATGCAGTTTAACGCCATTTTCAACATTATTTCAGTTATATCACGGTGGCCAGTGCACCTATCCATGCTTTCCTGGAGTTTCCGTTACCAGTACTATGCACATTATTCTTTCCAAGCTACTGGCTGCTTTCCCAAATAATCATTGTCGATACAATGGTCAGCGGTGGGAGAGGAATGAATTCTGTCGCAATGACTTGGAAAGAAATTGGCCGAGCCGGGAATCGAACTCTCGACCTCCTGTTCTCAAGTCCTGTACTGTACAGACTGAGCTATTGGGGCTCTGCAGCATAGATACAGAAGAACATTTAAACATGACCTTAACCTTTTATCATAAATCATATATGAAGTATAACTGCAGGATATCATGAATAACAACTAATTTTTTACGAAGATGTATACTCCTTGCAGAAAGACATTTCATCCATCCTTGCACAGTATCCTTGACTTTGACCATGGTTGACTCATCTAAAAAGGTCATGCGCCATAGCCTCCGACAAATTCTCTATGATTTTTAAGTAACCACAGTACCTTTGACTTTCATGTTGAAGCGTTAACATTCTATCAAAGAGTTCTGTACTTTTACAACCATGAAGAAGAAGGCTTTTGAAAACAACATGAGAGGAGGAAAAATGCTGACAACAATATTTTCTCTTTTTTCCATAATGCTTTGAACCTTTCAAAAGCTAATCCCATCATTTCACTCACATTTAATTTGTAGTTTGACAATGCTTTCAAAACTGACAAGTTTAAATTTTTGTTGATTATATACCATGCTCATTTGCCTAACAACCCCACATTTTTGCAGCCTTGAGGAAGAAGGCTTTAGAATACACTGAGGGAAAAGGAGAGAATACTGGTTACCAGCATATTGATTTCTGCAAGTGGCTTCAATATGATCCAAAACTTTGCTATCTAGTAACATGAGGGCCATGATGGCCCTGTATCGCTCCACTGGCTAATAAGTATAAATCCTACATGCCAAACATTACAATATTTAGCTAATTAGTTTCAAACTAGAAGATTTAAAGAAATTTCTCTATAAAATCCTAAGAGAAAGTTATGAACTCAGGGTAAAAGCCATTTTTGATAACAGAGCTATAATTACTTGAATCCTGGTAGAGGTCCACAAGGTAAAGCCCCTTACCAAATAAACAGGTCTAGAATGTATGGTTATAAACAAAAACATTTTCAAAGTTTCTTCAATAAAAGACACTGTAAAACATGAGACCCCTGTGACAGGCCTAATTTGGTCGCCCTAGGTCAATGGTTAGTAACAAGAAGATTTCTGAAGCTTTCACTATATCGGCCCATGTAAAACTTGTGACCCCTGGAGAATTTGGGCCCTCTTGGCAGAGGCCCACTAGATATAGCTATATACTAAATTTGGTAGCCCTAGGCTATATGGTTAGGTAGGAGAAGATTTTTTAAGTTTCCCCTATGTAGGCCCATGTAAAACTTGTGACCCCCAGGGCGGGGCAAAATTTGACCCTAGGCCTATCATTTGAGCACTCCTGGTAGAGGCCCACTAGATTAAGCTACATGCAAAATTTGGTAGCCCTAGGCCTTATGGCTAGGTACAGGAAGATATCTACAGTTTTCACTAAATAAGCCCATGTAAAACTTGTGACACCTGGGGCCGGGCAAAATTTGACCCCAGGGCTAAACTTTTGGCACTCTTGGTAGAGGCCCACTAAATTAAGCTACATGCAAAATTTGGTAGCCCTAGGCCTTATGGCTAGGTATAGGAAGATTTCTAAAGTTTTCACTATATAAGCCTTTGTAAAACTTGTGACCCCCAGGGCTGGGTCAATTTTGACCCCAGGGCTATAATTTGACGAAACTTGGTAGAGGTCTATTAGATAATGCTACATGCCAAATTTGGTAGCCCTGGGCCTTATGGTTTCAGACAAGAAGATTTTCAAAGATTCTCAATATTTTTCAGTTTTGTTGCCATGGCAACCACAGTTTTTGAAGGAATCTAATTCTTTTAAGAAAACTGAAGAAGACCATCGCAGGATCATTTCTGTGAAGTTTCATCAAAATTGGAAGGGTATTTTCAGAGAAGATGTTTGAAATAAAAGTTAACGCACTGATGGATGGACAGATGCACGACGGACACCGGGCCATGACATAAGCCCGCTGGCCTTCGGCCAGTGGAGCTAAAAACTTTTAAAGAATATTTGGTCTTGCCCAACTCTGAGTACTCAAGATTTTGCCGTGTATAAATTTTATTTCCTTTTAACTTGTCCGCAGCCTGAACGCAAGGTCACAGACTCACAGTCACTAAGGAATGCCAGACATTTCGGAAGATTGTGTTGCTTTACTCCAAAACAGTAGTGATAACACACTGGAAAACCATTTTTACCTTGTTACTACACATTCCCCTGGAAAGTTAGTGCTCATAAATGCCAGTGAAAAGGCCCCTTCCTGCAAAAAAATATTTATTCGTATAATATCTAACATAAATAATACATTAATGCTTTTAACATCAATTACATTCAAAACATTCATGGAAATGATGTTGATGAAGTAGGGTTTGCTTACAGGGGTTTTTATGATCAGACACTAACATTTTAGATTGTCCCATTTAAAAGTGTTTGCAGAAAACAGTTCAGTGTAGCTCATGGAATGAAACATGTCTTTGAAAGGATGGAAAATATACTGATTACCAGCATTATTTGCCATTTCCCCCATTGCTTTCAAAATCCTTCTTTTTTGGGGTCCATAAAACTCAGGATAATTTGGTAAAGGTATTAGAAAAAGACAATTGAATCTTTTCCTTCACCTACAGCATACTAACTTTTGTGCTGATGACACACTGCAATGGATCCTTTACCATACAATCCCTTTTAACAACCATGAGCATTTTCTCATTTCCAAACAATGTTTTCTATCCTGTCACAGACATATCTTACCATTCAACCAATGCTTATTTTGTCATCTACAAATGCTTTTAATTTGGAGGATTCTTAAATTTTGTTGAGTGGTAAACAGTTAAGAAATAAATAACTCATGAGGAACAACTTTTTCCATGTGTCTCTATGCTTTTTTGTGTAATTTCTACATTTCACGTTGGTCTATATTTTTTGACCAGTTCCTGGAAGAACTCTACAGAAATTTCAAAATTCTTTACCTGATCCATGCCAATGTGGATGCTTGTACAACAAGCTATTAAAAATTTTATCAAAGTATCGGTACAGATGGAAATATACTAAAACGCAAATTCCACATTAATCTAAACTTTTCTTAGTTAAAAAAGAAAAATTCCAAATTGGAGCTAAGTTAACTCTAAATCGATTAACCAGAGTTTTAATGACTTTGAAAAGGATAGTTTTTGAAAACATTGTAAGAAAAGGAGCAATGCTGGTATCCAGCATTTTCTCCTTTTCCCACACTCTTTTCTACTGGTTCACAGACAAATTTCATCAAATGGGTCACATTTTATTTGTCCTCTGCAAAGGGCTTTCGATTCAGACAAGTCTCAAAAGTTGTCCCCAGGTAAAGGCTTAATTTACATTCCTACATTTCCATGCCACTTAATTCACTCTTTGTGGATGATGCAATTGTCTGTTTGAGTGCATTTACTTAGGTTTGGTCAAAGAGAGCAAATACCTAGCCTGCAAACACCTAGCCTGCCAGGCAGAACTTCCAGAGCCTTTATTGGGAGATCAAACAACACATGCAGTCTGATTTTGGCTTAACAGAGTTTGATCTTGCATCAACATGTAGTCTGATCTTGAATCTACATTGTCTGATGTTTTTATAAAGTTCTCACAAAAATAGCTTTTGGGTTCTCTACAGGAAAAAAATTTAGATTTCACCAGATTGAAATCATTTGCAGATGACAAAGTGAATGCATCTCAAATGGTATGATTTTCTTTCAAAGAGTGGAATGTATTGTGGGGAAAGGACCAAATCCTGGTTAATGTAATTTTCTCCTTTTCCCACAATGTTTTCAAGAGCCATTTTTCTCAAGGTCAATAAAACACAGGGTTTTTTTGAAAGGGTTAATGTTTTAAATCTTGGATACAAGATACACTGATGTGGGTGTTTTGTTTGTCTACCTGTTTCCAAATTCAATTTTCCATCCCATAAACCATGTTATCTGTCTATACAAGCTGATAAGGCAAGCCTAAGTTGGGGGTGTCATCACTTCACTCTTATCAGCTATGTCCCTTAGAATGCCCATCACAACTTAGAAGTGATGCAGGTAGTGTAGATCAAGATCTGAATGCACTCTAAACTTGGATCAGTACTTGGCAATATTTAGAGAAAGAGAGTCTGACCAATACTGCCATACCATAGTAATATCTTGGTTTTTTTTATTTACACAGGGGTTCTAAGTATCAAATCTTTACACTAGCACAAAATGCTAGACTGGTCCAGTAATCAAAAGCTTTGGCAGACAACATACCAACCCTTTACCAAAGAGTTCAGTGTTTCACAACCCTGAAGATGAAGGTTTTTAAAAACATGGTGGGAAAAGAAGAACCTGATAACCAGCATTTTCTCCTTTTCAACATTTCCTACTTTTTACCACAATCATTTTCTTCCCTTTCAATAACAAACCTTATCGTTGAGACATGTCTAGTATATTGTCTGCTTTCAATTGAGACAAATCTTAAATTTTGTTGTCTGAAAAATAGTTAAACATAGCTCAGATATGAAATTTGTCTTTCAAAAGGTAGAAAATATTGTGGGAAAACAGTAAGCACTTGTTTCATTTCTTGCTTTGTTTCGAAATGTGCTTACAGCAAGACACAAAAGATAACAGTACAGCAAAAGATCAAGATACAATCATTTTGCACACAGACATTTCTAAAGGAGCAGTGCACCAACTCAAGATAACATGATATATTGAGGAGTAAAACATGCTTAACCCTTTACCACACAGTCCTGACTTTTAACAATCCAAAGGGAGACGCCTTTTGAAAACATTGTGGGATAAGGAGAAAATGCTGGTAACTAGCATTTTCTCCTTTTCCCACAATGTTTTCTACCCTTTGAATTGGAAACTTTTTGTTTTGGGTAACATTTAATTTGTAGTCTGCAAATGCTTTCAATTTGGACAAGGCTAAAATCTTGTCATTTGGGAAAGGGTTCATCCTTAGGTGGGGCTCATTTAACCCTTTACCACACAGCAAAAATTTAGACTAGTCCAAATTGAATGCATATGCATGCATTAATTTAAATTTAGCTCAACTGATAGTATCTTTTTTCTGAAAGAGCAGAAAACATTGTGGGAAAAGGAAAAAATGCTGGTTACCAGCATTTTTTCCTTTTCTCACAATGTTTTCAAATGCCCTCCTTTCTCAGGGTTTAAAAGCCTTTAACAAACATGAAACAATCGCTGTATTATGATTTGTATACATACTGATAAGTGCCTGTACAATTAAGTCATAAACTAAATACTTGTGATACGATAAGAAAATATATCCAGTGACCATGACCTTGTACTGTACCATCCATCTACATCCATTTTCTAACATACAATTACTGATAACAGTGTATTTGAAAATAAATAGGCATATGATAAATAAAATAAATGAAAAGAAAAAAAACGTTTTCTTAGGATACTTTTCAAGAAAGCATATTTGAAGATAGGTTAGCCCTTCAAATATGGAATACACCTAACATTCATAATTCAGAATAGAAATTAAAAGCATTTGCTGCCGACAAATTAAATGTGGCACAATCGAAAGGATTTGTTATTCAAATGTTAGATGACAAACTGAATGTGGCTCAAGTCACAGAATTTTCCTGTGGAAGAGTAGCAAATATTGTGGAAAAGACAGAAAATACTGGTTACCAGCATTTGCAGCAAGACATTTAGTTGTTTTTGACTCTTTATCACATGATTCATAGTTTTGACAACCATAACAAAGCAAACTTTTGAAAACACTATGGGCAAAGGAGGAAATCCTAGTAACCAGCATTTTCTCCTTTTCCCACAATGTTTCCTAACCTTTCACAGACAGATTCCATTTTTGTGTTTCAATCACTATTACGTCTGCAAATGCTTTCAATTTGGACCAGTCTAAAGTTTTGTCGTGTGGTAAAGAGTTCAGTCATCTACTGTACTTTTTTTCCTATGAGAAATTCTTCAACTGTTACATAACAGCAAGTGACATTTTCAGCTGGAGAGTACGATCCACAATTCATTTATTGTATTTCACAAAACTGTCAGACAGTGTAGATCTGAGATCAGGCTGCATGTTCAAGACAGCATGATCTTGGCCTAAACCATTCAAAAAGCATTAGACGAGCAACAAATATGCTTAACATCAATAACATTGTGCTTCTGTGAGAGATTCATCTTACGAAATTCTTGATGGCCCTGAAGTCGCTCACCTGAGTCTTTTGACCAAACATGACCCACTTTCAATCTCTTTTGAGATATTATGACAAACATTCAACCAAGCTTTCATAATTATTGGACTGAAAATTTGGCCTCTAGCATGTACACAAGTTTTTTCTAGAATTTCTCTCAGTGACCTACTTTTTAGCCAAATATAGCCCATTTTCCCATTGTAGATATTATCAAAACAAAGATTCTGACTAATTTTCATAAGTATTGGATAGAAAATAAGGCCTCCAGAGTGAACACAAGGTTTATCCAAGATTTGACATGGCATCCTAGTTTTTTACCCAATGTGACCCATTTTCAATTTCATCATATTGATCATCAAGAAAAAGATTCTGACTGAATTTCATAGGTATTGGACAGAAAATGATGACTCTAGAGCTACACAAGCTTTTTAAAGATTTGATCTGGTGACCTAGTTTTTGACCCAATGTGACCCATTTTCAAACTCATTCAAAATATCATAATGACAAACATTCTGACCAAGTTTCATGAGTATTTGACTGAATATGTGGCCTCTAGAGGGTACACAAGGTTTTTGTAAGATTTGACCCAGTGACCTAGTTTATGATCCAGCATACCTCATTTTCAAAATAGTCAAAGAAATCATCAAGACAAACATTCTGATCAAGTTTCATGAGTATTGCACTGATAATGTGGCCCCTAGAGCATACACAAGATTTTTCTAAGATTTGACCTAGTGACCTACTTTTTGAGCTGACATGACCTATTTTCAAATTCATCCAAGATATCATCAAGACAAACATTCTGACCAACTTTCAAGAGTTTTGGACTGAAAATGTGGCCTCTAGAGAGTACACAAGGTTTTTCTAAGATTTGACCTGGTGACCTAGTTTTTGACCCAACATAACCCATTTTTTTAACACCTCCTAGATATCATCAAGACAAACATTCTGACCATCTTTCAACAGTTTTGGACTGAAAATGTGGCTTCTAGAGCATACACAAGGTTTTTCTAAGATTTGACCTAGTGACCTACTTTTTGACCCGACATGACCAATTTTCGAAGTCGTCTGAGATATTATCAAGACAATCATTCTGACCACCTTTGAAGAGTTTTGGACTGAAAATGTGGCCTCTAGAGTGTACACAAGGTTTTTCTAATATTTGACCTAGTGACCTAGTTTTTTACCTGACACGACCCATTTTCGAACTCGCCCGAGATATTATCATGACAAACATTCTGACCAAGTTTCATAAGTATCAGACTGAAAATGTGGCCTCTAGGACATACACAATGGAAAAGTTGACGACGGACGACGTACAATACACGACGGACGCCTGACACAGCACGATCACAAAAGCTCACCTTGAGCACTTTGTGCTCAGGTGAGCTCAAAATGTTATAAAGTACAAGAGCAAAAGTCAATACCTTGGAATAAGGACTTCTGAGTGAAATAAATTCTAGCACAACTATAATGTGGTTCAAACATATAACTCTACAATACATTAACACAAATATTTCAATCTTTATGAGTCATAAAGCTTTGATATACAATGAACTCATACAAGTCTCGCTCAATTCCCTGCCATTTTCTTTTCTTTTTTTAAAAAATCCTTTGGAAATTAACCATTGGACTCTCTTCCAAACTGGTAAACTTCAGTTCATTCTTTGGACTATCTCACCACAAACCATAAAAGTCAACGAAATTTTTGAGATTTCTTGAACAAAACCCATCATTAGACAATATGTTTAAATAATATTTCTATGAACTTCACCCCTTTAACTCTTTACCAAACGACAAGTTTTTAGACTGGTCCAAATTGAAAGCATTTGCAGATGACATTTAAATCCTACAGAAAAATTGAAATTTGCTTTGGGAAGGGTAGAAAACATGGTGGGAAAAGGAGAAAATGCTGGTTACCAGCATTTTCTCTTTTTCCCGCCATGTTTTCAAAGGGTTTCTTTCTCGGGGTTGTTAAAAGTCGGGATTGTCTGGTAAAGGGTTAAGTGCTACATAAACCCAACAAACACTTTCAATCTAGAACGAAAACCCTAAGAAGTGCAATATCAAGGTTGCTTTTGTCCTGAATGTCACCGCAAAGCAGACAGTGTAGATCAAATATCAGACAGTACCGTTTGTGTAGTCTGATCTTGATCTGCACTGGCCGCAGACGCAACAAAAGTAGTAAAAGGTGCTTTGAGTCCAGTTCAAAATTCATCACACAAAAATGATTCATACATACCAGCTGTTGGATGACAATTTCAATGACCTCTCTGAATGTTCCATCATGCTTGTATGTGTCATAAACATGTTTTGTGAGCTTTGCGATAACCTCTGTGTCTGTTTCAGATTCAAACACAAAACCTTTCTTTACCTGTCAAGAGACACATAAATATGCATTATCTGAATGGTATGTTCATACTGTAAATCATAGAGCAGCACCCATATATCATCCAACAAAGCAATCCTAGCAAATACTTGAAAAGTTGGCTTTTGCTGTCTTTCCATCCTGTTTTATGAAACTTCATACTAAAAAAAAGTGAGAGAAAAGAAAAAAAAAAGTCTAATGAAGTTTTTATTAAGAAACAGGTAAGAAAAAAACATTTAGGGCCAATGAAATCACTGCTATCTATGGAGCTTTTCTAAATACAAACACCGGTAGTTTGTGTTGTATGGAAAGCTTAAGTTTGGTGTAAGTAATGAAAACTCTAAATATTGCCATTTCTAGACTTTCCTAGTCTGAACATTTCACAAAGTATTGGAAAATATAGATCAAATATTATATAACATGTTGCATGCTGTCTGATCTTCATTGCCACTGCCAATAATAGCAAGCAAAGTAGTGCTTATAATTCTTGGCATTATCAATGCAAACACAGTCCTATTCTTCCCCCTACCATGGAATACTGGTTGAAAACATTAAATTTTAGGCTGACGCTTATATATCAAAACCCCCCAAAAAATGCTCCACATCCTTCAATACACTTCCTCTTTGAATCTGTCCCTAGTAATGGGTTCTGCAAGGTCTAAGACTGACCAGCACAGTAATGGCGTAACTCTTCACCACACAGCA